>OW052220.1:76036443-78436443 GCA_932526605.1 Nephrotoma flavescens
GGCTACGGGGAGGAGCATAGGTGTCATTAATAGATTCTATATAATCCGCTCCTACGTGCGGCACGCAGTGCGACATGTTTGAAGATCCTAGCCCCTACGCCCCCCGAAATTAAAATCAAAAGAGCCCCGCAGGGCTACGGGGAGGAGCGTAGGTGTCATTAATAGATTCTATATAATCCGCTTCTACGTGTGGCACGCAGTGCGACATGTTTGTAGATCCCGGCTCCTACGCCCCCCGAAATTAAAATCTAAAGAGCCCCGCAGGGCTACGGGGAGGAGCGTAGGTATCATTAATAGATTCTATATAATCCGCTCCTACGTGCGGCACGCAGTGCGACATGTTTGAAGATCCCGGCTCCTACGCCCCCCCCCGCAATTAAAATTTAAAGAGCCCCGCAGGGCTACGGGGAGGAGCGTAGGTGTCATTAATAGATTCTATATAATCTGCTCCTACGTGCGGCACGCAGTGCGACTCCCACTCTCAATTTAATATATTCATAAAAAAATATTAAATTTAATTTATTTTTAAATGAGATTCAATATTTTTTTATTAAATTTTTTTAGCACGTCTTAACGTATTTTTTAAAATTTTAGTTCGTTTTTATTCCAATAGATGGCGCTAGGTCCAAAATGCTGAGCAAAGGCACATTTTTTGTTATAAACAATTCCGCTCTTGGTCAAAGTGGCGCTACCGTCGCTCAGACTGTCAAAAAAATTTGACTACGATACTAAAGCTGTTCCAAACTGTTATACGATAAATTGTCCACGATAAGCTGTTATACGATAAATTGCCCACGATAAACTGTTCTACGATAAATTGTTCCACGATAAATTGATTCCACGATAAATTGTTTCCACGATAAATTGTTCTACGATAAATTGTTCTACGATAAATTGCTCACGATAAATTGTTCACGATAAACTGACAGTAAATCATTTCAGATATCGATACGAGTTCCAAATTAATTTAATTTGCAAACGTATCACTCATCACATATCTTCTTCAATATTGCAACAAAGAATTTTTAAATTTTTTGGTTACACAGTGACAGGTGTGCAAACTTTGTGTCTCGCTTAATAACCAAGGTTGTTAATCGTTTTATGTGCATATAAAATGGGCTATACAACAATACTTTTAACCAAACATTGTTTGTGAAGTGGACTGATCACATCTAAAATGAAATTACTTGTGATTTTCTGTGTGGCGGCTTTAAGTGGAATCCAAGGTGATCCTTATGGACCAGATAAAAATGAACTAACCGAAACGTTCCATTGGGATATTCTCGATTATGCGATTTCAACGGAGCAACGTAAACAAGCAATTGCAACTGGAAGCTATATTCCTAACAAAAATGGTATTCTGACAGCACGACCCTGGCAAGACAAAATGATTGTTGCAGTATTTAGGTAAGATTATAAATAATTTACTTGGACAATATAAAAACCATTGTGAATAATTTTAGGACCACACCGGGAGTGTTATCATCCTTGAATTATTTTCCACTTAATACTACCGAAAAATCACCGATTCTCTATCCGTATCCATCGCTTGAAGCCAACTATGTTAATGAAGATCCAGCAAATCAAACTGTGAGCTTAGTAAGCCCATCAACAGTAATTAGTCCGGGACATTTTGATATTGATGAATGTAATCGACTTTGGATTATTGACGCCGGTTATACTGACCATTTTGCAACAGACGTGTAATTGCTCCACCAGCCATTGTTATTTTTGATCTAATCACGGATACTTTGATTCGACGAATCGAAATTCCCCAAAAATTTGTTAATCCTCTCAGCTCTTTTGTTCGTATAGCGGTTGACTACGATGGTGAGAATTGTGATGACGTGTACGCGTACGTTGCCGATTTATTTAGATCAATTATCGTGTACTCATTCAAAAAGGATCGTGTATGGCAGGTAGACCATAATTTCATGGGCTCGGATCCACATGAAGGCAATTTCATTTACGAAGATATCAATTTCCAATGGAATTACGGAATTTGTGCGTTGGCCATTGGCGATAAACAACCTGACGGGTAAAACTTAAATTATTTGTGCTTTATGAGGTAAATAAACGCCAAAAATCATAATTGCTTTGCAGATCTAAACGAATATATTTTGCACCACTGTCATCTACCAAAATATATTACGTCTCAAACTGGGTGCTTCAAGATGAGAACTACACTTTAAGCAAGCACTATTATGACTTCAACATGTTAGGCGAATCTGGCAAAGGCTGGCATGCTAATCAAATGGTATACGATGACAAAAGTGGAGCATTGTTCAATACAATATTTGGTGGCGGTACAATTGGCTGTTGGAACACCCGCTTACCATTTCAAAGTTTAAGTACAGTACATAAAACGAGTAGTGACTTTTTTCCAGTAGGCATAAATATCGATTCGGACCGAAATTTGTGGGTGACTTCAGAATTGGTACCATTTGGTTCGTACCAAGAATTTCAACCGGGTAAAAAAAATGTTCGCATTTTTAAGGAGCCTATTGATCAAGCTATCGCCAGGACAAATTGTAAACCCAAAAAGTAAAATAGTGAAGTATTTCATTGCGTAACTCCAAAGTAAATAGTTTTGTTGAGGCGTTTCTTATGTAAACTTTATAGATCACGTGAGAAAGAATAAAATTTAAACCAAAAATTGTTTTTAATTTGTTGTGTAGCTCTACCTTATGAAAGGGTTTGTGTTATTTATGATGATACAGCTTATTGATGAAATCCGATATTTTAGACAAAAATAATCGAATTGGTGTTGGGCCAACAGTGATATGAATCTTTAAGGTGCAAATACGTGCAAATACGATAAATTACAATCAGACATGCAAAACATTCACAGCCCTTTACCGTCACCAGTAATTATTATGTGATCTACTTAGGTAATTAGACAGGTCGTAGACCTAATACTCTATTGCTGCGTACATAACATAGGAAATAAAAAGTATCATACTTGCTCCCGAGCTCGAAACCAATCAAATTTCGTGAAATATTCCATACTCGAGTTAAAATACAAATTTTTAACTGTGTTGTTGTTTTATAACATTCTGTGCGGTACCCGGTACTCAATACCCATACAATGGAGGTCTAGGATTGATCGTCGTCAAGGAAAGACGTGTTTTTATCTCTCCTCCAAACAAATAAAAAATTTATGTTAAATGTGTTGTGGTTAATTAATTAATTAACTTACAAATAACTAATAATCATGTATGTATTAAATAAATAATAATATAATAATAATTTGTGTAATTTGATAAGTAACGTTAAAAGCTAAATTTTCCGGAAATTTTTTTACATTTTTTTTATTTTTTCAAAATAAGGTAAAATGTTAATTTTTTGATAATTTTTGACGTTAGGATTGTGTATCTTTAATTTTTAGAAAGTACACGCCAAATTTTCCGAGAAAATCTATCTCAATTTTCTCGATAATTTTACTTTTGCAAACATTTTTTTTTATGAAAGTTATGTTTACTTAATTTTCATGAAACATCAAATATCCGGGCAACCTTCATGAAACTCCTGACGAGGATCACAATCTTAATACAAATGAAAATGAAGATAAAGAACAAATTGACGATAAATTCGATTCCTGAATAAATTAAAATTGAAATTTTGAATTAACAAACTAATTTTTATTTTATTTATTTTTATTAATAAAAATTGCTTCGCCATCCTTGAAGACACAGATAAAAGAGTTTTTATCGCTTTTATCGCTTCTACTGATAGTGCCACAAAGATTTAAAAAAACCAACTTTTACATATATAATTTTTTTTTAAAGTAATTTTAATTCATTGTATACCTTAGAGAATGGGGACTGCCCCAAACCCCCACTTTTGTAGAATTTATACAATTCTTCAAGTGTCAAATTTTATTTATAACTTTAAATTACCTAAAACATTTTCATATTTATCACTTTGACCAAAGAGGTTTGGTGGTTGTGTGTAGTAACCGGTTGAAGTGTTAAATTAAATGGAAAATCATTGATATTTCATAAATTTACCAAACACACTGGAGATTATGTAGAACAACCGGTAAATGTATGTAATCAACGGATAATACACTTTGACCGTAATATATATATATATATATATATATATATATATATATATATATATATATATATATATATATATATATATATATATATATATATATATATATATATATATATATATATATATATATATATATATATATATATATATATATATATATATATATATATATATATATATATATATATATATATATATATATATATATATATATATATATATATATATATATATATATATAATTTATATATATATATATATATATATATATATATATATATATATATATATATATATATATATATATATATATATATATATATATATATATATATATATATATATATATATATATATATATATATATATATATATATATATACACGGTTAGAAATTAGACGTTATTTTTAACGTCTTTTAGCTTACACCAGCGAGAACTTAACTTCGAAACGTGAAAAACAACTACCCACAGGATACATTTTACGATAGGTAGTTTATAACAATTTTGCAGACGTGAAAAATAAATTACCATACATATTTTATTAAAAGTAGTGTCCAAAAATGGTCACCTATGAGAAGTAAAGAGAATGAATTTTAACTCCCAATATTTAAGTTAAAATTTTATTGCATTTAGAGGCAAAAATGTTTTTCCTTATTATTTAAAATTAAGTAATTTATGTTAATTTACACTGATTCTTATTTTAAGGAAGTGAAAATTTCAGATTGATAATGATTTGTATGTGAATTTTTGCGAAAAAATGTAAACAAATATTTGAAAACTAAACGGGTAATAAAATTGACGTACTATATTTTTTTTAATGATATTTGACTACCCACATTTTGACTACCAAAATTGGAAAGACGTCCCATTTTTTACCCTGTACGGTATGGGTATTCGGTACCGCACAGAATGTAATAAAACAACAACAAAGTTAAAAATATGTATTTTAACTCGAGTATGGAACATTTCACGAAATTAGATTGGTTTCAAGTTCCGGAGCAAGTATGATGCTTTTTATTTCCAATGTCATGTACGCATAGTTTTGAACGTCTGATTGTAATTCATCGTATTTGCACCTTAAAGATTCACATTTACTGATGGCCCAATACCAATTCGATTATTTTTGTCTAAAATATCGGATTTCATCAACAAACTGTATCCTCAATTCACGTGATAGAAATAATTGAATTCCACTTTAATGTTTATTTGTGTAGCATATAAATAACACAAACCCTTTCATAAGGAAGAGCTACACAACAAATTAAAAACAATTTTTGGTTTAAATTTTATTCTTTCTCACGTGACCTATAAAGTTTACATAAGAAACGCCTCAACAAAATTATTTATTTCGGAGTTACGCAATGAAATACTTCACTATTTTACTTTTTGGGTTTACAATTTGTCCTGGCGATAGCTTGATCAATAGGCTCCTTAAAAATGCGAACATTTTTTTTACCCGGTTGAAATTCTTGGTACGAACCAAATGGTACCAATTCTGAAGTCACCCACAAATTTCGGTCCGAATCGATATTTACGCCTACTGGAAAAAAGTCACTACTCGTTTTATGTACTGTACTTAAACTTTGAAATGGTAAGCGGGTGTTCCAACAGCCAATTGTACCGCCACCAAATATTGTATTGAACAATGCTCCACTTTTGTCATCGTATACCATTTGATTAGCATGCCAACCTTTGCCAGATTCGCCTAACATGTTGAAGTCATAATAGTGCTTGCTTAAAGTGTAGTTCTCATCTTGAAGCACCCAGTTTGAGACGTAATATATTTTGGTAGATGACAGTGGTGCAAAATATATTCGTTTAGATCTGCAAAGCAATTATGTTTTTTGGCGTTTATTTACCTCATAAATTACAAATAATTTAAATTTTACCCGTCAGGTTGTCTATCGCCAATGGCCAACGCACAAATTCCGTAATTCCATTGAAAATTGATATCTTCGTAAAAGAAATTGCCTTCATGTGGATCCGAGCCCATGAAATTATGTTCTACCTGCCATACACGATCCTTTTTGAATGAGTACACGATAATTGATCTAAGTACATCGACAACGTACGCGTGCACGTCATCACAATTCTCACCATCGTCGTAGTCAACCTCTATACTCATAAAAGTGCTGAGAGGATTAACAAATTTTTGAGGAATTTCGATTCGTCGAATCAAAGTATCCGTGGTGAGATCAAAAATAACAAAGGCTGGTGGAGCAATTACACGTCTGCTGCCAAAATGATCAGTGTAACCGCCATCAATTATCCAAAGTCGATTACATTTATCAATATCAAAATGCCCCGAATTAATTATTGTTGATGGGCTTACTAAGCTCACAGTTTGATTTGCTGGGTCTTCGTTAACGTAGTTGGCTTCAAGCGATGGATACGGATAGAGAATCGGTGATTTTTCAGTAGTATTAAGTGGAAAATAATTCAAGGATGATAACACTCCCGGTGTGGTCCTAAAATTATTCACAATGGTTTTTATATTGTCCAAGTAAATTATTTATAATCTTACCTAAATACTGCAACAATCATTTTGTCTTGCCAGGGTCGTGCTGTCAGAATACCATTTTTGTTAGGAATATAGCTTCCAGTTGCAATTGCTTGTTTACGTTGCTCCGGTGAAATCGCATAATCAAGAATATCCCAATAGAACGTTTCGGTAAGTTCATTTTTATCTGGTCCATGGGGATCACCTTGGATTCCACTTAAAGCCGCCACACAGAAAATCACAAGTAATTTCATTTTAGATGTGATCAGTTCACTTCACAACAATGTTTAATTAAAAATATTTTTGTATAGCCCATTTTATACGCACGTAAAACGATTAACAACCTTGGTTATTAAGCGAGACACAAAGTTTGCACACCTGTCACTGTGTAACCAAAAAATTGTAAAAATTCTTTGCTGTACTATTAAAGAAGATATGTGATGAGTGATACGTTTGCAAATTAAATTAATTTGGAACTCGTGTCGTTATCTGAAATGTATAACATATTTAAAATCTGTTTAACACGTTCGACGTCATTTATGGAGTCATGAGCCTGTACACTCAGAGAAAAATGTCCTATTAAAATTTTAATGGTACCGTTATTGGTTTTATATTACAGATATTAATAAGTTTTGCTTATTAAAGTAATGGTATTTTACTATTTTATACCATTGATTTAATAATGGGCATATAGCTATTTTTTAAACTAAACATCAAATTAATACTACCAGAAATATTAATAATTTGATGGTGTTTTTCGCACATTAGTACAAGATTTCTTATTAAGTTAATAATCTGATATAGTTAGATAAAATTTTTTGGAAGCAACATCAAATTTAAGGTGTAAACAATAGCATTCATTGTTTGTTTGTTCTATATAATATTTTATGAATCCATTTGATAATCTCTAAACGTCACTATTCCCTGACATCTTTAACTACCAATAACGTTTTCCCGTTGCCGTAGACTAGAGCTTTCAATATGCCAAATTTGAACGATCAAATCTTTCTTCAGAAATGAATATCAAAATATAATTTAATGTAATTCAAAGGAAGGATATAAAAAAACACAAAAGAAACTTATGCGTGCACTTCCGTATAGCCTGCTTACATATCAACATATGCTCATTATTTACAGGGGCAGTATGTTGTACCATTACTTTGAATCGAGAAAAGTCGAATTCGAAAAAAGTCGAATCGAAAAAGTGAAAGTTTTTTGCTTTTCGAAAATGATACAACATACCTCCGTTCGACTTTTTTCGATTTTCGATTCGAAGTGATGGTACAACATAGCGCCCCAGGTATCATTTATGTGATTACTACTCTTCACAATATTTTCCACAATGCATTATTTCAATCTTTTAATTAAATATAATAGAAACAAAAAATAATATATTATGGCGAGCTGTAAACTATCTAATACGGTGTGATATTGAACTGCAATAGTGTCTTATTAAACCAATCAACCAAGGAATCAAATTAATTTTACCCGTCACTAACGGTAAGCTTCGTTTTACCTAGAAAATTCGCCTCAATGTGCTTCAGTCTAATGCGAGTTTAAAAATTCTAAATTATTTAAAAATAATTCTATAAAAATATTATCAGTAAGTGTAATCGTGTTCAGTGCATTTTTGACTGCAGTGTGTACTATTTAGTGGACTAAATAAAAAATAAAACAAAAATTAGAACTTTTAAATTCTACTAGGTGAATTAATACGCGTGTGAAATTAATTATTAATATTATGGTGAAATTAGTTATTTTGAAATCTATTTAAATTCGAATTATACTTAATCGTACGCAATTGTTTAAAAAGAACAAAGTTTCGATAGAATTATAAAATGTAGCTTGTACGAGACTGGAAATATGGCGTCATTTTAAACATATTATATTTGTAAGCATGTGATTTTATATTTGATTAATATTGAAATAAACACACTATTGATTATTAAGTATGTACAATTCATTTAATCAGTCCAAAATATTGAATTATGGGTTAATAATTAATTGCAAATTTTCTTATCGATAAAAATCGAATTCGTAGTATAAAAATTTACATTTTTTTTTTTAGGCGTTTACAAAATAAAAATTTTCTTTTGATGAAATATCAAAATTCATAATTTTGAGAATTCACTACATCTGAAAAAAAGAAACAATATGGATACGTTAGTTGTGGCAACTGAAAATTTGAAAGAAACGACATTAATTTATATTGTAGAGGATTCGATTTCTAATGCTGAATTTATAATTTTGCCAGTTGGGATTGAGGAAGAAAATCAAAAAAAATAACAATTTAAATAAGCTACACCAACTAATATGTAACAGATTTGGATTCGATGAATCGATTTACAAAAGAGTTGTTGGTAAGAATGATGGACCTACATTTTAAATTAAACATAATTATGATTACAGTTTTTTTTACATTATTTAAAGATCATGGTTTTGACATTGAGGGCCTTCTTGTTGTCACGGAATCCGAACTGACTGATTTGTTTCCTGTACCTCTTTTAGGAACAAGATCGAAATTCCGATATCATTTAAACGTTTGGAGAAAAAAAATAAATATTATGTTGATCAATGAACAGAACCAAAGTATATTTTTATTTTCTCAGTCTAGTACACTTTCAGTACTCTTGTCGGGAATGGATTAAAGCACAATCATTGTTACTAAATCAATCATCTGAGTCAGAATCTTGCCTGTTTTCGCCACCGTTTCCTTAAAGCAAAAATGATTGCTTAACTATACTAACATAAATTTACTTCAAGTACTACATTTGAACAATAACAACAGTTCGGAAAATGATGGAGAAATTTTAAAATTGTATGAACAAAAAAAACTTTCTTGACGAGACCTTCAGATATAATTTAGCGTCTATCATATTCAACAAGTATTTTAATGAAAGAAGAGAAATGACAATGCAAGATATCGTAAACGCAACTAATGCAATCCAAAATATGTTTCCTTGAGAAAATAAAGTGAGTTTCCTATTCTATTTTTTTACCACTTCATTTTTCAGGTTGTATTTCTCCTTTATTTCTACCGAACTAATCTCTATCAAACAAATTATTCTTTGCAGAGTTATTATCTTCATAAAAGAGGTAAAGGCCTTAATCCAAAAGGAAAGCTTCACGATAAAGCGGTCAATGCAC
This sequence comes from Nephrotoma flavescens, assembly GCA_932526605.1. Taxonomy (NCBI): domain Eukaryota; kingdom Metazoa; phylum Arthropoda; class Insecta; order Diptera; family Tipulidae; genus Nephrotoma; species Nephrotoma flavescens. The sequence continues at coordinate 76,046,157 of OW052220.1, forward strand.
GTGTGAAACTTCAAAAATTAAAGAGACGGCGAATTCAAGAAAATCCAGGTAAATAACATGAAAATAATTTTCATTATTTTTAACATTTATACAGGATTTAACTTTAACTTTTAATTAATATATAGTCGCTTCAACCTCGAATATCCCGCAAGCAGCAGTAACCGAGCCTAAACTCACCGAAAGCGATTCTGAAATAATCATATGGTTAACTCACGAACCATGGTCAACAGTAGAATCTAAATGGCAGGAAGTGACTACAATAAGGCAATATCATATAAAGACTGGAGTTGCCCAGGATGTTTTGAGGAAGTGGCCACTTTTTAAACATAGGCTTGGACATACTTTGGTATGGTGTGTTCAATGAATATAAAGATAAACTTGTGTAACACATCTCGTCCTCTCAACTGTATATTTGATTATTTTTGAACCTCTTGTTTATAACTATTAAAAATAATTTGATTTTTATGATTAGAAGTTTAGTAAATAGTAACCCATACTTTAGTCCCTAGAGACTAAAATACATCATTATTTTATTATGTTTAAATGCAGCATTATGATATAATGATGGATTTTAGTTTCAATTGTTAAACAAATAAAGTAGTGTTTTTCGTCGCACATGTAGATACAATTATTCTCTCTAATTTTCAGGTTGACATCGATTACTCTTCTGTTTTTGATAAAAATGTATCACAATTATTTTTACTGTGGCCTTCTTTCGTCGATAACATTTTGCCTTAGTTAGTTCGTAACATATATCAAAGTTATAACTTGCAGAGCCTTCTCAAAGAATTGAATGGATATTTAGAGGAAAGTAAGTTTTGCTTATTATTAAAGAAAAACTTAATATTTAATTATTTTATTATGTTTCTTTTAGGTTCACGTGATTATATATAATTTTCACTTTTTCACACTGTTTTAAAGCCACCCATTGTTGGAGTTGGAGGAAAAATAAACAAGCGAGCAAAATGGAGGATTCCCAAGAATCATGTATATTTTTTTGCACAGCGGCTAACGAATATTTGGTCAAAAATGAAGAGCTTAAAGCTCACTATTTGGAAAAGGGATTAACTTTACAACCGGTAATGATTGGAGAAGAAAGAGTAGTTTTAAAATCATTTTATACATATTCTGATAGCATTTTATATAAATTTAAAATGTTTAGATGTAACATTTAAATTGTTCCACGTAATGAATTTCGAATATCACATAGAAGGCAAGACCGTTTATAATTATATTGAAAGCTATTTCTATAATTTTAATAATGAAACTAACGCTAATGTAACCGCCCTTTTACAATATTTAAAGAATAATAAATACAAACTCAAACCTGAATTTAAAATTTAACTTTATTATTTTAATTTTAATTTTTCATTGTTTAATTTTGTAGTTTTGAAAATGAAATGATTTTTGTGTCGAGAAAAATCTATTGACCATTTGTCAACCAAACTTTTAGTTGAACACCTGAAATCATCACATATTTTAAAGAATATTAAAAGTTTTGTATGTGTACAAGTGGGTTGCTTTCAGCAACTTCAAGATTTAAATTCTTATAGAAGGCACATTTTAAGGGTACATGAAAACAAAATTATATGTAAAAACATAGTAAAAAATGCAAAAGTTAATTCTATAATTGAAATTTTAAAGAATAGATAAAGACAATAGTACAATAATTAATACAAATCTATTTGATCAAACTAACATAAACCAAATACCTGCAAAAAATCTTACAAATACAATAATAATTACAATAATAATTTCAATAGAAAAAATGTCTCCGACATCATAATGCAAGTAGAAAAAGATATCACTTAACCTCTTTATGAAATTATTACCAAAAAATTTTACCTCTTATTGAAAACTCACATAATAGGGCTTTGGCCGAAAACATTTTAAAAAAGTTTATGAATCCATTCCAATTCATTAAAACTGAATATAAATTTCTACAAGAATTAGAATCTAAAGGACTGTTTAAAAACCTTCTTATTATACTATTAATGAAGAAGTATGAGAAATTATTATTAATAATTCTCCAACGTTAGACTCCAATAAAGTAACAGGGATTATCATGCCCTTTGAATTTCAATGCGGAAATATTCTGCAACAAACATTGGATAATATTCAAACCTTAAACAAATGTCCTCCCGATAGTTTTGCCATTTTAATAAATGGAGACGTATGGAAAAATAAGGCAACACTTTTTGAAGAGAAACTTATTATCCCTTACGTCATATTTTTTGATAATTTTTGTATTGAAAATCCTTTAGGTTCACATGCTAAAGATCAATCAATTTGTGGTGTTTATTATACATTCCCGACAATTCCAAAACACCATCTTTCAAAACTAAACAATATTTTTGTTGCGGGATTTTTTAAATCTAAAGATCGGTTTTCTTTTGGAAATTATTTTTCAATCAAACCATTCGTCAATCGTCTGAAAAATTTAGAAACTCTTGGTATAGAAATTGAAGTGGATAAAAACAGTATCAAATACACTTCATTTTAGCATTCGTTATAGGAGATAATTTAGACCTCAACACCTATTTAGGGTTTTCTTGCAGTTTTAGATCAAAGTTTTACTGTAGGAATTGCAAAAGAAATAAAAATGAAATGCAATCAGATGTAATAGAACATAATTCACGTTTCAAGTAATAATGAAAAGCTAACAAGAATTAAGGAAAATTGCGTATTCAATGAAATTGAGTCATTTCATGTCACGAATAACTTTTATTTTGATATAATGCAAGATCCTTTCGAAGGTGTTTGTAAATATGTTATATCGAAAATACTGGTACATTTCGTAGAAAAGTCTAAATATTGTACTTTAGATGTCGTTAATTCCAGAAAACAAATGTTTGACTATCCGGAAACAGAATTTGGTAATATTTCGCCCCCGTTACTTATGTCAGCATTAAAATTATGTAACTTAAAAATGACCGCCCTAATGATAGGAGATTTTATACCCTAAAATGATAAACTGTGGGAGCTGTTCTTATAGTGTTGATAGAAATAGTTGATCTGGTTTTGTTACCAAAGAGCTAAATGAAGTCAGTATAAAATCTTTGGAACATTTAGTAACAAAACATAATTCGTTATATTTAAAATTGTTCCAAGGGCCGTTGAAACCAAAGTTACATTTCTTGTTACACTACCCAAATGCAATTCGTAAATGTGGACCATTGAAGCATTTGTGGGGTATGCGCTTTGAAGCTTTGCATAAACGAAACAAAAATACAGCTAGATCTACTAATTCTCGAATTAACATTCCTTTTACTCTTACGATCAAAGCTGGGCTTAAATTTGCACATTTAATAGCTGCTCATCAATTTTTTGATAATGACTTAATATGTGAACCTAAAGGATTGTCAATACAAAAATTATCAAAAAATATGACGTAAGGGATAATAATTTTCTCTTCAAAAAGTGTTGCCTTATTTTTCCATACGTCTCCATTTATTAAAATGGCAAAACTATCGGGCGGACATTTGTTTAAGGTTTGAATATTATCCAATGTTTGTTGCAGAATATTTCCGCATTGAAATTCAAAGGGCGTGATAATCCCTGTTACTTTATTAGAGTCTAACGTTGGAGAATTATTAATAATAATTTCTCATACTTCTTCATTAATAGTATAATAAGAAGGTTTTTAAACAGTCCTTTAGATTCTAATTCTTGTAGAAATTTATATTCAGTTTTAATGAATTGGAATGGATTCATAAACTTTTTTAAAATGTTTTTGGCCAAAGCCCTATTATGTGAGTTTTCAATAAGAGGTAAAATTTTTTTGGTAATAATTTCATAAAGGGGTTAAGTGATATCCTTTTCTACTTGCATTATGATGTCGGAGACATTTTTACTATTGAAATTATTATTGCTGCGCAACGATAACCCAAAAGCAATTCCAGTTATTTCTTTCGAAAGCGCATTTCTTGTATTTGTAAGATTTTTTGCAGGTATTTGGTTTATGTTAGTTTGATCAAATAGATTTGTTTTAATTATTGTACTATTGTCTTTATGTATTTTATCTTGATTGGTTTTATTCTTTAAAATTTCAATTATAGAATTAACTTTTGCATTTTTTACTATGTTTTTACATATAATTTTGTTTTCATGTACCCTTAAAATGTGCCTTCTATAAGAATTTAAATCTTGAAGTTGCTGAAAGCAACCCACTTGTACACATACAAAACTTTTAATATTCTTTAAAATATGTGATGATTTCAGGTGTTCAACTAAAAGTTTGGTTGACAAATGGTCAATAGATTTTTCTCGACACAAAAATCATTTCATTTTCAAAACTACAAAATTAAACAATGACAAATTAAAATTAAAATAATAAAGTTAAATTTTAAATTCAGGTTTGAGTTTGTATTTATTATTCTTTAAATATTGTAAAAGGGCGGTTACATTAGCGTTAGTTTCATTATTAAAATTATAGAAATAGTTTTCAATATAATTACAAACGGTCTTGCCTTCTATGGGATATTCGAAATTCATTACGTGGAACAATTTAAATGTTACATCTAAACATTTTAAATTTATATAAAATGCTATCATAATATGTATAAAATGATTTTAAAACTACTCTTTCTTCTCCAATCATTACCGGCTGTAAAGTTAATCCCTTTCCCAAATAGTGAGCTTTAAGCTCTTCATTTTTGACCAAATATTCGTTGCGCTCTGCAAAAAATTATACATGATTCTTGGGCAAAAATTATACATGATTCTTGGGAATCCTCCATTTTGCTCGCTTGTTTATTTTTCCTCCAACTCCAACAATGGGTGGCTTTAAAACAGTGTGAAAAAGTGAAAATTATATATAATCACGTGAACCTAAAAGAAACATAATAAAATAATTAAATATTAAATTTTTCTTTAATAATAAGCAAAACTTACTTTCCTCTAAATCCCCATTCAATTCTTTGAGAAGGCTCTGCAAGTTATATATTTGATATATGTTACGAACTAAGGCAAAATGTCATCGACGAAAGAAGGCCACAGTAAAAATAATTGTGATACATTTTTATCAAAAACAGAAGAGTAATCGATGTCAACCTGAAAATTAGAGAGAATAATTGTATCTACATGTGCGACGAAAAACACTACTTTATTTGTTTAACAATTGAAACTAAAATCCATCATTATATCATAATGCTGCATTGAAACAGTCTTACGATAGAGTTTGAATTATTCGCACGTACATAATTTAAATAAAAATAATTACGGTTTTAAATAAAAACTAATTAGTGTCAGTAACGATTTTATTTGGGGCCCTGTGCCTTCAAAATAAATAGTTTAAGTGCGGGACAGTGATATCAGTGTTGATGGTACCCCAATAAAGGGGCCCATCAAAACAAAAGTGAACATTCGTCTAAAAAATTTGTATATCAAAATTTTTTCAGTTAGTGTCAGTGACGATTTTATTTGGGGTCCTGTGCCTCCAAAATAAATAGTTTAAGTGCGGGACAATGATATCAGGGATGGTGGTACCCCAATAAAGGGCACCATCAAAACAAAAATGAACATTCGTCGAAAAAATTTGTATATCAAAATTTTTTCAGTTAGTGTCAGTGACGATTTTATTTGGGGCCCTGTGCCTGCAAAATAATTAGTTTAAGTGCGGGACGTTGATATCAGTGCTGGTGGTACCCAAATACAGGGGGCCACAAAATAAAAGAACAAAATAATTGAAATTTTCCGAAAAAATTTTGACACAATAAAACAAATTTAAAAATTTGATTTTTACCGGGTTGCTATAATTTTTGATTGAGTTGAGTGTTTGGAGTTCATACCTACCTAGTGCTCCCTTTTTCTAAATTATAATTGTTTTCTTTCCTTGTCTGTTCGAAATAATCTATCACAGTGAAATTAAAAAAAAAATAAAAGTGTATCAGAACGATTTCCATCGGTTTCTAAGGTGGTTAAACTTAAATCATATAAAGCAAAAAATATTAACACCATGTCGGAACATGGAGATTCTCACTCTGGGAGTGAGGACATAATTAGCGGAACGAGACCAGAGGTGCCATCAGCAAGAAAACGTCCTTGCAAACAAAATGAGGCAGGTGAACTTTCCAATCTAAAAATAATTATTTTAAATTTAAATCAAGAAAACAAAATATTAAAAGATCAATTGGAAGTACTTTTGAGTAGTAACACTTTTTCGGCTCCGCTAAATTTTGTAACCCCAAATAAATTCTTGCCTCTTCTTGATGAGTTGGATGAGGATAATCATGATATTGATATGATTGCTTTATCACAAAAAAACATTCATAATGATAAGCCAGAAAATGAGTTTGAACTGGTAAAACAAAAAGTGCGCTCCAAGAACATTAGTGAAATAGAAAACAAACATTTAAAACAAAATAAAAAAACAATTAATAACAAAAGAAATAATAATAATAATAATATCAATAATAATAATAATAATAATAATAATAATAATAATAAAAATATTTTGAACAATAATAATAACAATAATAATAATAATAATAATAATACTCGTAATAATAATAATAATAATAAAGATAATAACGAAGTAACAAAACAAAAACGGACTCCAAGACCGCCACCAATTCATATCCATGGTCAGGATATTAAACATACAATACAGCTAGCGAAAGGCACAAATGTTAAAGAATTTGAAGTGAGGCGAGTAAATATTAATAAACATACAATTTTAACAGACAATTTGGACAATTATACTAAATTAAAGACTATTTTCGATGAGGTCAAAACAAAATATTTTACCTATACACCAAAGCAACTAAAATTAAAATCACTAGTACTGAGAGGTTTGACAGAAAATGAGGAGCTAGCAGAGTTACAAACCGAAATCGAATATGATGCAGAAATAAAGGTCGAAAAAATCATCCAAATGAAATCGAAGAGAGCGGGAGAACAAGCAAAATTAATACCATTGTACATTGTACAATTTTCAACAAATACGCCACTAACAAAGGTGTATAATATTAAACATATTAATTATCAGAGAGTTTCATGGCAAGAATTGAACAGATCGAGCGGCATTATGCAATGTAGGAATTGCCAACGGTATGGTCATACTGCGGCCAACTGCAGATTGGGATTTAGATGTGTGAAGTGTGCCGATCCTCATGAACCGGGCGAATGTAAAGTTGAACGAGAGACGACCAAAGAGGAGATATATTGTACAAATTGTAATCGGAATGGCCATCCCGCATCGTACAAGGGTTGCCCCATCTATCAAGCTATGATGCATCGATTGAAACAAAAAATCGAAGAGCGTAAACAACAGTCTGAATCAGCTGCACAACCATTCAGATTATTTAATAATGTCCCGGTCACAAAGGAAAATGGAACGTATGCGGAGAGAACAGGAGGTCGAGGCCCAACAATAACACAACAGCAGCAGCAACAGCCAACGAATAATATGCAGCACAATGCAACAATAAAACAATTAACAACGAGAATGGACGGAATGGCTCGTACGATGCAAGAGCAGAGTGAACAAATCGCGCAACTCCTTCAGATTATTTCTTCATGGTAAATAATCAACAAAATCAAAATTCAAAATTCAAAATTATTGCAATAAATGCCAATTCAATTGTGAGTATTCAGAGACGTCTAAATTTATTAAAATTTTTGGAATATCATTCGCCAGACTGCCTCCTGGTCAATGAAACAAAATTAAATGCTCGGCACAAAATCGAATTTAAAAATTATAAGATGGTGAGACAGGATCGAATCAATGCAACGCAAGGTGGTGGCACCGCCATTTTAATTCGGAATGGAATCAAATTCAAAACAATTATACCACAAGGACTAAATATTCGGCCTGGTCTTGAGATTGCCATAATCAAACTTAAAATTATAAATACATTAAATCACCTATTTTTGATATCTATTTATTGTACGGGCAACACAAGTGTAATTTCGGATGATCGTTTCGTTGAAGAGTGGAGCAAAATTTTCCAAAACTTAAATTTACAAAATCCTAACAATTACTATATAATAGCGGGGGACATAAATGCGAAACATACAAATTGGGCCAACACAACAAATAATTCAAGGGGCAATCGACTCAACCGGTGGATCATTGAAAATGCAATAGAATATCGAACAAAAATTTATCATAGTGACTTGCCAACCATGATAAGATCTGGAAGCTATTTAGACCTGGCCATCGCGGACGAGCGCATCAAAATTCTAACAAACGGCAGAGGGGAAATCCCCACCCATCGATATGACAGTGATCATAAAGCGATTGAGGTGGTGGTGAGAGAAGTGGGCGAGATAGAAATGGGCACCAATGAGGCAACGAAAAGGATCTGGTACAATTTTGCGGATACAAATTGGGACACATGGACCGAACAGATGACAAATATGCACCGTCAAGCAGCGGACAATTATGAACGGGAGGATTTCAATGGGGATCATCAACATCAAGCATTTATGACACCCAACACACACAATCTAGATGACGACGAAATTATTATTCATATTGAAAAAATCACTAAATTACTTTTGGACAATATCAAGGAGAATGAGCCCAAAATTAGGCGATGCAATAATATGCAGTGTTATACAAATGCCACAATAGAACGTCTGTATAAGCATAAGCGTTTTTTGATAACAAAAATTAAAACGTTCCGGCGTAACATCAGACGACAAAATTATAATTTTGGCAATTTGGCGGCGACAAATCAAAATCAAAGGGAAATTCAAATTTGGAAAAATGAAATTAAACGGACGGTTCAATTAATTGAACAAAATGTTAAAATACAAATCGAGAAATATTGGGTCAATTGTATGAAGCAAATTAAACCAGGAATCAAAATGTGGTCCGACATTAAGAAACTAACACAGAAGGCTAAAAACATTAGTATACGGGCGATCGAGATCAATGAACAGGATACAGGAGAATATCATCAACTGAATATACCATGGGACGAGATGACACATTTTGAAAATAAAATTACAATTTTGGACGAGCAAATAAATTTGAATATTATTGGGCACCACATCGAAAAACATACGAAACGGAATCTAGCCCTTGGCAAAATAGAACATGAGAGGCAGGTGAACACAATTGTGGAACCAATTAAACGGAGACATGGGGAAGACAAGTTGGCGAAACGGTCCAAAACGCAGTTTACACACAATAATAGAGCGGAGGCACCCGAACAACCGGCTGATGATCCAGACTATTTCATTAATTGTGACTATTTGGCTAACATCTTGCGCACCGCAAACAATAAAAAATCTTTTGGACCAGATCTAATCCCAAATATTATACTAAAACATCTTCCAAATTCTATAATTACTGAACTTTGTATAATTTTCAATCATCTACTCAATAACAAAACTTTTCCAAATTGTTGGAAGGTGGCGAGAATATTTCCAATCCTGAAAAAGAATAAAAATGGTAAAGACCCAGAAAATTACCGACCCATCAGCCTCCTGTCGAATTTAGGAAAAATTTACGAAATCATTATCAATGAGAAGATTATGGATCATGTCAATAAAAACAAAATTATACCAGACAATCAATTTGGTTTTCGGCAAGGGCATAGCGCAATACACGCAATTACTAAATTAACAGCGGACGTATGTCACAATTTGAGCTTTAAGCAATCAACGGGCGCAGTACTCATTGACATAAAAAAAGCCTTCGAGTCCATTTGGCTGGACGGACTATTGGCAAAATTGAAAAATTTAAATTTCGGCAATGATCTAATTGAAATTATCTTTGAACTACTTTATGATCGAAAATTCATTACAACTACGGGCAATATAAATTCAAGTCGGGAATTCAAAATTTTAAATGGTGTACAACAGGGATCCATTACTGCACCAATTTTATTTAATTTATATACAGCGGAAATGATTGGGAATCAACAACTTAATTCGGAAAATATTCAAGTGTGTGCATATGCAGATGATATGGTCATCTATTGTAGTAAATATTTGGTTGGAGATATTGAAGCCCAATTGCAAAAGGCAATAGATTATGTACAGGATTACCTGAATACGTGGAGAATTGAAATGAACGTGGCCAAATGTGAATTGATACTATTTCGCAGCCCGCTAAGGAACGCGAACCGAGACTTAAAAAGAAATTGGCGAAAGCTCAGAGTAACGGCCTACGATCAACCAATAGTATTAAAGGAGTCAGTCAACTATTTGGGTGTGAACATTGACAATATGTGCTATATGGCGGCACATACAACAGCACAATTGGAGAAGGCGCGTAAAGCGTTCATGGGAGCGAGACGTTTCTTTTACAGTAAATATATTGGTGAAAGAGTTAAAACAATCGGATATATGGCACTCATCCGCCCAATAATAACATATGGATGCCAGGTGTGGTTTAATCAGGTGCCACGCTACATGGAACGAATAAGAGTTTTTGAGAGGAAATGTATACGACACTGCAGAAACAAATATCGCAAGGCAGAAACTGGCTACCTTCATTACATTTCAAACAAGAATCATTATGAGAATTTTGACGCAGACCGAATTGATGTACATATAATTAAATTAATAAGAAATCATATATTACGAGCGACATTAAACACTGATAATTCATTAATATGCGGACCGTATTACATCGATGAGCGGATGGCACAACATTATTTAACCGAAGGTATAGTACCGGGTCCAAATTTATTTACACACCTCGATAGTAGAGGGTATGTGCAGGACAGAGAGGGCATACCAATTATTTTCCATGTTGTGAGAAGGCCCAATGAGAAGTGGTTTGAGGCTGATAAATTCAATAATCCAGGTGAATATCTACGGTTCGACACAAGTATCAAACAACAAAAAGCCAATGAGTTTGAGGACAGATGTTCCAAATACTGGTGGTTGACAGCGGGAGGATGAACCCCATTTAGAGATAGTAATTTAAGATAAAATTTTATTATAATCTAGTATAAGTAATTTTAAGTTTTTCGCTTAAATCATTTCTTCGTCTAAGTGTTGTGTTAGAGATTAAATACTGTTTTTTTTGTTAACATTTTTTATTCAGTTCAATATTACTTTACGTTATATAATTGTTACATTGTTCCTTTGCCTTATTTAATATTTAATTCAAAGTTAAGTTCTATTTTAAATTATGTTAAGCTTCTGAGTGCCCATATTCGGGACAGCGGGCATTGTAAATATGTTATTATAGTTTAAGAATGGCTTTGTTTTGTTAATTAATTCACCATTCCAATATTCAATAATTGTAAATAATGTTAAAAATAAAGAATTAATTTAATTTGAAAAAAAAAAAAAAAATGCTGCATTGAAACATAATAAAATAATGATGTATTTTAGTCTCTACGGACTAAAGTATGAGTTACTATTTACTAAACATCTAATCATAAAAATCAAATTATTTTTAATAGTTATAAACAAGAGGTTCAAAAATAATCAAATATACAGTTGAGAGGACGAGATGTGTTACACAAGTTTATCTTTATATTCATTGAACACACCATACCAAAGTATGTCCAAGCCTATGTTTAAAAAGTGGCCACTTCCTCAAAACATCCTGGCCAACTCCAGTCTTTATATGATATTGCCTTATTGTAGTCACTTCCTGCCATTTAGATTCTACTGTTGACCATGGCTCGTGAGTTAACCATATGATTATTTCAGAATCGCTTTCGGTGAGTTTAGGCTCGGTTACTGCTGCTTGCGGGATATTCGAGGTTGAAGCGACTATATATTAATTAAAAGTTAAAGTTAAATCCTGTATAAATGTTAAAAATAATGAAAATTATTTTCATGTTATTTACCTGGATTTTCTTGAATTCGCCGTCTCTTTAATTTTTGAAGTTTCACACGTGCATTGACCGCTTTATCGTGAAGCTTTCCTTTTGGATTAAGGCCTTTACCTCTTTTATGAAGATAATAACTCTGCAAAGAATAATTTGTTTGATAGAGATTAGTTCGCTAGAAATAGAGGACAAATTCAACCTGAAAAATGAAATGGTAAAAAAATAGAATAGGAAACTCACTTTATTTTCTCAAGGAAACATATTTTGGATTGCATTAGTTGCGTTTACGATATCTTGCATTATCATTTCTCTTCTTTCATTAAAATACTTGTTGACTATGATAGACGTTAAATTATCTCTGAAGGCCTCGTCAAGAAAGTTTTTTTGTTCATAAAATTTTAAAATTTCTCCGCCCTTTTCCGAACTGTTTAGTACTTGAAGTAAATTTATGTTGGTGGTTAAAAAATCATTTTTGCTTTTAGGGAACAGTGACGAAAACAGGCAAGAATCTGACTCAGATGACTGATTTAGTAACAATGATTGTGCTTTAATCCATTCCCGAATCCATTCCCCCCAAGAGTTTGAGACTGAAAGTGTACTAGACTGAGAAAATAAAAATATATTTGGGTTCTGTTCATTGATCAACATAATATCTCCAAACGTTTAAATGATATCGGAATTTCGATCCTGTTCCTAAAAGAGGTACAGGAAACAAATCAGTCAGTTAGGATTCCGTGACAACAAGAAGGCCCTCAATGTCAAAACCATGATCTTTAAATAATGTAAAAAAAACTGTAATCTTAATTATGTTTAATTTAAAATGTAGGTCCATCATTCTTACCAACAACTCTTTTGTAAATCGATTTATCGAATCCAAATCTGTTACAAATTAATTGGTGTAGCTCATTTAAATTGTTATTTTTTTTGATTTTCTTCCTCAAACCCATCTGGCAAAATTATAAATTCAGCATTAGAAATCGAATCCTCTACAATATAAATTAATGTCGTTTCTTTCAAATTTTCAGTTGCCACAACTAACGTATCCATATTGTTTCTTTTTTTCAGATGTAGTGAATTCTCAAAATTATGAATTTTGATATTTCATCAAAAGAAAATTTTTATTTTGTTCCATTTTTATCAATAAGAAAATTTGCAATTAATTATTAACCCATAATTCAATATTTTGAACTGATTACATGAATTGTACATACTTAATAATCAATAGGGTGTTTATTTCAATATTGATCAAATATAAAATCACATATGTACTTACAAATATAATATGTTTAAAATGACGCCCTATTTCCAGTCTCGTACAAGCTACATTTTATAATATTTATAATATCGGACAAGTGGTGCAGTGGTTAAAGCTTCGGCACTTGGACCGGGAGGTACTGGGTTCGAATCCCATCAGAGGCTAGATGCAAATCGAATTTTCATCATCGATTACAATCGGTGATGTTAATAAACACAACTAAGACCTTCTGATGGAGTGCAGAATTCAGCGCCGACCCACCGTCCATGTCAATGTACAGGTTGACGTGGAGCTTGCAATGTGCAGGTGGTATACTGTAGTTGTGTGAGTAGGTGAATAGGTGAATGGGTTAATGATGTAGCATGAATGCGTGGTATCACAATGGGCCAAAAATGGCCTAAGTGTCAACCACTGAAACCTAAACCTACATTTTATAATTCTATCGAAACTTTGTTCCTTTTAAACAATTGCGTACTATTAAGTATAATTCGAATTTAAATAGATTTAAGATAACTTAATAGATTTTAAAATAACTAATTTCACCATAATATTAATAATTAATTTCACACACGTATTAATTCATCTGGTAGAATTTAAAAGTTCTAATTTTTGTTTAATTTTTTATCTAGTCCACTAAATATTACACGCTACAGTCAAAAATACACTGAACACGATTACACTTACTGATAATATTTTCTTAGAATTATTTTTAAATAATTTAGAATTTTTAAACTCGCAACAAAACATTTGTATGTTCTTCTCAAAAACGGATATTAGACTGAAGCACATTGAGGCGAATTTTCTAGGTTAAACGAAGCTTACCGTTAGTGACCGGTAAAATTAATTTGATTCCTTGGTTGATTGGTTTAATAAGACACTATTTCAGTTCGTGATATTACCAGTTCAATTTTTGAAAAGATTGAAATAATGCGTTGTGGAAAATATTGTGAAGAGTAGTAATCACATAAATGATACCTGGGGCGATATGTTGTACCATCACTTCGAATGGAAAATCGAAAAAAGTCGAATGGCGGTATGTTGTATCATTTTCGAAAAGCAAAAAAGATATAATTTTCACTTTTTCGATTCGACTTTTTTCGAATTCAATTTTTTTCGATTCGAAGTGATGGTACAACATACTGCTCCTGTAAATTATGAGCACATGTATGTAAGCAGGCTAAACGGAAGTGCACGTATAAGTTTCATTTGTGTTTTTTTTTTATATCCTTCCTTTGAATTACATTAAATTATATTTTGATATTCATTTCTGAAGAAAGCTTTGATCGTTCAAATTTGGCATATATGTTTATGTATAATTGTATAATATTTTGTTTGAAATTGATTTTGAAAGTTCTAGTCTACAGCAACGGGAAAACGTTATTGGTAGTTAAAGATGTCAGGGAATAGTGACGTTTATAGAGATATGTAGAACAAACAAATAATGAATGCTATTGTTTACACCTAAAATTTAATGTTGCTTCCAAAAAATTTTATCTAACTATATCAGATTATTAACTTAATAAGAAATCTTGTACTAATGTGCGAAAAACTCCATCAAATTATTAATATTTCTGGTAGTATTAATTTGATGTTTAGTTTAAAAAATAACTATATGCCCATTATTAAATCAATGATATAAAATAGTAAAATACCATTACTTTAATAAGCAAAATTTATTAATATCTGTAATATAAAAATAATAACGGTACCATTAATGTTTTAATAGGACATTTTTCTCTGAGTGTACAGGCTCATGACTGCATAAATGACGGCGAACGTTACCGCGAACGTGTTAAACAGATTTTAAATATGTTATACATTTCAGATATCAACACGAGTTCCAAATTAATTTAATTTGCAAACGTATCACTCATCACATATCTTCTTTAATATTACAGCAAAGAAATTTTACAATTTTTTGGTTACACAGTGACAGGTGTGCAAACTTTGTGTCTCGCTTAATAACCAAGGTTGTTAATCGTTTTACGTGCGTATAAAATGGGCTATACAAAAATATTTTTAATTAAACATTGTTGTGAAGTGAACTGATCACATCTAAAATGAAATTACTTGTGATTTTCTGTGTGGCGGCTTTAAGTGGAATCCAAGGTGATCCCCATGGACCAGATAAAAATGAACTTACCGAAACGTTCCATTGGGA
The DNA here is from genome assembly GCA_932526605.1 of Nephrotoma flavescens. NCBI lineage: Eukaryota > Metazoa > Arthropoda > Insecta > Diptera > Tipulidae > Nephrotoma > Nephrotoma flavescens. Next base: position 76,061,320 of record OW052220.1, read on the forward strand.
TATTCTCGATTATGCGATTTCACCGGAGCAACGTAAACAAGCAATTGCAACTGGAAGCTATATATATATATATATATATATATATATATATATATATATATATATATATATATATATATATATATATATATATATATATATATATATATATATATATATATATATATATATATATATATATATATATATATATATATATATATATATATATATATATATATATATATATATATATATATATATATATATATATATATATATATATATATATATATATATATATATATATATATATATATATATATATATATATATATATATATATATATATATATATATATATATATATATATATATATATATATATATATATATATATATATATATATATATATATATATATATATATATATATATATATATATATATATATATATATATATATATATATATATATATATATATATATATATATATATATATATATATATATATATATATATATATATATTTATATATATATATATATATATATATTATATATATATATATATATATATATATATATATATATATATATATATATATATATATATATATATATATATATATATATATATATATATATATATATATATATATATATATATATATATATATATATATATATATATATATATATATATATATATATATATATATATATATATATATATATATATAATATATATATATATATATATATATATATATATATATATATATATATATATATATATATATATGTATATATATATATATATATATATATATATATATATATATATATATATATATATATATATATATATATATATATATATATATATATATATATATATATATATATATATATATATATATATATATATATATATATATATATATATATATATATATATATATATATATATATATATATATATATATATATATATATATATATATATATATATATATATATATATATATATATATATATATATATATATATATATATATATATATATATATATATATATATATATATATATATATATATATATATATATATATATATATATATATATATATATAATATATATATATATATATATATATATATATATATATATATATATATATATATATATATATATATATATATATATATATATATATATATATATATATATATATATATATATATATATATATATATATATATATATATATATATATATATATATATATATATATATATATATATATATATATATATATATATATATATATATATATATATATATATATATATATATATATATATATATATATATATATATATATATATATATATATATATATATATATATATATATATATATATATATATATATATATATATATATATATATATATATATATATATATACATATATATATATATATATATATATATATATAAATATATATATATATATAAATATATATATATATATATATATATATATATATATATATATATATATATATATATATATATATATATATATATATTTATATATATATATATATATACAAAACCTGGTTATAAAATCCCTTATTATAACGAAAAACTCTTTATACTGAACATTTGATAATGTCCCGAATTTTTATCCGTATACTGATGCAGGATTTTCCCTTATTATAAAAGAAACTCGTTTATAACGTTATAACGAACACAATTTCAGTCAAAATGCTTCGATTCCATCAATGTTTTACTCATTATAACGAACGCATGAGGTTTTTTTCATTTTTGAAGAAAATTTTTTCGACAATCTCCTCTCTTTTTTATGATTTTAATTGATAAATGTATTTGTAACCATAAATGCGATATTGGTAAGGATAATACTCGCTCCGAAGTGGAAAATTTATATTGGGAAAATCCGTGAATTGAGATATTTCGGCGAGGTATAAATTTCATAGACTATGTAAATGTGGTTGATCAAATTATAATATCTGAGGAAATTACTGATGAAGATATTTTAAATTCAGTCAGGCAAAGGGATTCAACAGCAATGATATCGATGTTGAAGAAAATATTGAAATCTCATCGATTACGGGTTTAGAAATTTATTTAAATTCATTACATATTTTTACTTGCCATCCCAATTGTGAAGTTGAACTTCAACATCTTAATGACATGGAGCGGAGATTGGAGCAAATACGAAGCTCGATATTCAAACAAACACTAATTACTGACTATACGAAGTAAAGCTCACACTAACCAGACATTTTTATTATTTACATGTTGAGTTGTAATACTGAATTACGCTTTTTATTTAAATATTTTATATGTTTGAAGTACCTGAATTGAATCAATTGAATTACATAATCAAAAGTTACATTAATATTTTTCATTTTTGTTGTGCCCCTTTATAACGGACAAGTATTTATTTCCCTTATTATAACAAACCCTTGTTATAAAAAAACCTTACTATAATGAACTATTTTGTTGGTCCCGAGGCATTCATTATAACCCGGTTTGACTGTATATATATATATATATATATATATATATATATATATATTATATATATATATATATATATATATATATATATATATATATATATATATATATATATATATATATATATATATATATATATATATATATATATATATATATATATATATATATATATATATTTATATATATATATATATATATATATATATATATATATATATATATATATATATATATATATATATATATATATATATATATATATATATATATATATATATATATATATATATATATATATATATATATATATATATATATATATATATATATATATATATATATATATATATATATATATATATATATATATATATATATATATATATATATATATATATATATATATATATATATATATATATATATATATATATATATATATATATATATATATATATATATATATATATATATATAACCGAGCAACTCCATTTTTTGGATATTTTTTTTCCTTTAAATTTTAATATCAACGCACTTGATTGGCTCCTAACTGTATATATTCAAAACCAATTTCTGTAACACAAAGTGTTAACACCACTAGATGACAAAATTAAAAGGAACTAAAGTTGCAATTTACAAGGAATTTAAAAAAACATTTTTGTATTCTCCCTTTTTTCTCAACTTATTGTTTTATTAGTTAATCGTTTTGGCAAATGAAGCATCCAATTGTTGATTGTGTAGATTAGAATTGTGCTGTCATTGTTACTAACTATCGACTTTATCTAGGTGTTTGTAACCGGGCTGATTCAATTAAGCAATTTTGTTTAGGAAGCCGGAAAGCATTAATTTAGTATTTAGAATTAAATTTCAGGCCCAGATGTATGTGAAATAATAAAATTTTACCCTCAGGTTGCTGATTTAGAGAAGCAATTGTTGAAGACCAATACCATCGTTATCCATTAAACCTATTAAGCCTTTATCCTCCCTCTAGTAGTTAGAAGTAGATTAGAACTGTGCCGTACGATCGCTAGGTGTCTGAATCCGGGTCGTTCAGTCCCAAATAAAAAAAAAATACCTTTCCAATCCCTCCTATTGTTATGTGTAAACAGGCTGTAGGAATAGGCCCGGCGGTATCCGGGACCACCTGTCAAGTACTTGGTTCTACAGTCCAATCAATCAATCAATCAATCAAATTTTGGGAAACGGAATATTCAAGAACAGATTTCTCTACTTTGCATAGCCTACCATAAAGGTTATGCGAAACTAGTGTACTGTATCCCCTTAAGTAATTTAGTGCTAAATTGTCTCCTATAATGAGACCAAGAACAAACTTAACATATTTCTTACTATTTTCTTTATTTAACAGTATACATTTTGTTTCAATAACTTTTAAGCAACCAATTAAATATGAAAGAGATCGATTACAACCAATCGAATTTCTATTACTTAAGTTTTTTCTTTTTTTTTAGCATGTCCACCAACTGTATTATTTTCATAATTTATGTAGGTATAAATGTCTTGTTTTCTGTTTTTACACAAGCTTAATATTAGTTAACTAATTTTATAATAGTTCAATATATACAGTGCTTTGAAAAAAAAAATTAAGCAAACATATTTTATTGCAAATTGGAGTCTTTTTCTCCTAAAATTACAAAACTTTTGAAAGCAATTGGCTTATTGTTTACATTTTAAATACATGTATGACGTAATTTTTTCAAAAAAAAAATTATCTGCAATTTAGGGGCAAAACCCTGAGAAATGGCAAAATATTCAAAATACGTTGATTGGAGTTAAAGTAATGGAATAAATTAAACACATATTTTTTATTGTTTTTTGTTTGATGATAGTTGATTATAGAAGTTCTATCTTTAATATTAATATTTTTTTGGACCGCTATTTGCTTTTATTACAGCGATACACTTCCGATTCATTGAATTTGATAAATTTTTCAAAGTCGTAGGAGGCATGGATTTCCAAATCGTCATCAACAATCTTTTTAAAGCTTAAATCTATTCTGGGCGCTTTCTTGCTACTTCTAGCATCATTATAAAACAAATATTTTCAATGGTATTTAAGTCTGGACTATACGGAGGCGAGCTCAACACATCGATATTTGATTCTTTGAAGTACTTTTTTACATTCAAATGAAAAGATAAGAAAAAAAAATAAGTTTTAAACAAATTATTTATGTTTGTATGAAACCAATTTTTTTGTCTACAATTCAAAATTAATAATTCACAAATTTGGCGGTATGACACGGAGCGTTGTCCTGTTGAAAAATAAATTTGAAAGTCTTGCCAAAAAGCTTTAACACAGAAGGCTCAAACATTCGTTGCTAAGCCTCTCGCCCAGTTTTCTTCTTACGAGAATTCTTCTATCTCCAACATGCAGCTCGAATTTTGATTCATCGGCGAAAATCACATCATTCCACATCTCTGGAGTCCAAGAAACATGCTCCTAGGCCCACAGCAAACGTTTTTTTTACAACTACTAATGTGAACTCAGGCTTTTGGACTGGTTTAAGTGCTCTTAAACCAGCTTTAACAGGTTTTTTTCTCACTAAGCTGGCTGAAATTTGTTTTCCCGTTGCTCGCTCAACATCCCGTCTTATGTCCGATGAAGTTTTAAAACGGTTCCGACGACACTGTATTCCACGCGACAGTACTTGACCTTGTTTTTGATCAATTTTTTGCACATCAGTTGCGGGGTTGTACCGATGTAATAAAAGCAAATGGCGGTCTAACAAAATATTAATATTAAAGATAGAACTTCTATAATCAATAAAAAACAAAAAACAATAAAAAATATGTGTTTAATTTATTCCATTACTTTAACTCCAATCAACGTATTTTGAATATTTTGCCATTTCTCGGGGTTGGTTTTGCCCCTAAATTGCAGATAATTTTTTTTTCACAAAATTACGTCATATACATGTATTTAAAATGAAACAATAAGCCAATTGCTTTCAAAAGTTTTGTAATTTTAGCAAAAACAGACTCCAATTTGCAATAAAATATGTTTGCCCAATTTTTTTTCCCCAGCACTAGTAATGTTTATTTTTTTAGTTTATAAATATTATTAGTAATATATTATTTTGATTTTTTTTTTTTGTTTTTTTCTTTTTTGAAATTTAATTTAATTTAACTGTGGACACTCATTTCATTTTTATACTTAAGTTTTTTTCCGATTCTCGTACTAAAAAACCGATTTTTTTTTTTAATCTTACTCTAATCAATTTCGAGATACAACTCCCCGCGCGTTCACAAAGTTTCGGTTTTATAGCCAACGCAAAAAAACCGCAATGATGACCATGCGATTTTTTCTCGTTTTCTTTCATAATGGAGTAAAAACCCAGATTCCCAATATTACAAAATATGCACTTGAATTTCGGTACTTTCAATTTCCATTCATAAGGTGGTATAGTATGCTATGTAATTATGAAAACATAAATTAATAAATTAAGGGGTGTAGACGACGTCCGAGGGGGGCGAAGTCCGAGATTCATACCTCCTCGCGGTGCTCTCTGGGTAACGCTAAATGAATCAGGCGGTGTAGTGGAGACGAGCAGCTAAATCCTGTTTATAGTCATGGACACTACATGTCAGGGCGAGCCATTGGCGCCTCAAAACCAATGCCAAACCAGCGTCTGTTTTCCAGGTTAGGAGCGGCTGAAGCGGGCGTCTGTCTTGTATCAAGCGGCTCGCTATATAAATGTGTTCAAGGTAGGACTGGATGCCTCAAGATTCTCACCAGTACGTGACCCACACACGTAACAAGCGGGTTGAGCGGAAGGCCAACAACCTCCCCTCATAAAAACTCACCAAGTTATGAACCCTAAACAAAGGCCTCGGATAACCATATCGGATTCATTACAAACTCGACCTCGGAAATTGTACACGGACAACGCTTTAAAAATGGGAACATGGAACGTGCTTAGCCTCTTAAGACCTGGAGATCTCCAGAACCTATCGAACCAAGCAAAGAGTTACACATTAGACGTACTTGCACTACAAGAGCTTAGATGGTCTGGGAGTGGGATCCATGACACCACCAATGGTTACACTCTTCATTACAGCGGCCAACAGAACGGAGGAGAATTTGGAGTTGGCTTCCTCATCCATCGGCGCGTGAAGCATCATATCATCGATTTCCGCCCTATCAACATGCGGATATGCACGGTCAGACTTCGCACTAGGAAATTTAACATCACGATCGTCAATGTGCATGCACCCACCGAAGATAAATCAGATGACATCAAAGATCTTTTCTTTGTCGAACTGGAGGAAGTCATCAATAACATACCGGACCACGACATTAAAATCATCGTGGGCGACTTTAATGCAAAAATCGGTAGGAGTGCAGAAAATACATCGCACATCGGTCCTAACAGCCTGCACCTAACTAGTAATAACAACGGCCAACGAGTCACCGACCTGGCAATAACGTACAACTTAGTTGTATCAAGTACGTTTTTCCGACATAAGAGAATCCACAAAGTAACGTGGAGATCGAATGATGGGAGAACGGAAAATCAAATCGATCACGTCATGGTGTCTAAGAGGTACTCCACCAGCATATCTGACGTTAGATCTTACAGAGGTGCAGACATGGACAGCGATCATATGCTTGTCATATTTAAATATAAGTGCAAACTGTCATCTACGTTTAACAGACAAGCACAAAAGACCGTTCGATGGAATATCAATGCTCTAAAAGACCAAGCGTCATTGCAGAGTTACCAATCAGCTGTCACTAACTATTTAGAGCGGCCCAGCAACAACGAAGAAGCTCCCTCTAACATCGAGGAGCAGTGGCACGCTATACAGTCAGCCATAACCACCGCGGCGCAAAATACCATCGGAAGAAGACCTCCGAGAGCCCGCAATGATTGGTTCGATGACCAATGCCGTAGGGTCGTCGAAAATAAACGAACGCTTCGTGAAAAATGGTTGGCTCGCAACACTAGAAGCACTCTAGCAGAATATCTCCGCGCTAGGAAAGCCACGACTAAATACCTTCGACAAAAAAAACGCGAACATATGAGACTATGCATCGAAAACATCAGCTTCCAAGCGGAACTAGGAAACTCAAGGGACTGTTTTGCCAACGCCAGGAATCTCACTAAAGACTTCCACCCAAGAAGTACAGCCATCAAAGACGGGAATGGAGAGTTGAGAACACACGTGGCTGATGTTCTCTCAGTATGGCAAACCTACTTTCAAAATCTGCTAAATCGGAATGACGACGTGACCCCCATTAGAGCAATAGCTCCTCCAGGTGACGAGGTCTTTGTCGAATATCCCACAGTGGAGGAAGTAGACGCAGCTATTAGTCGATTGAAAAACGGAAAGGCACCCGGTCTCGATGGAATCCCCGCAGAATTAATAAAACTCGGAGGCGCTACTCTTGCAACAAGTCTACACGATCTCATCGTCTGTATTTGGGACCAAGAAGAGCTGCCGGAGAATTGGAAGACCGCGCTCATATGTCCGCTGCATAAAAAAGGCGACCGTCTCAAATGTGAAAACTATCGTGGCATAGCTTTATTGAACGCTGCTTACAAAGTGTTGGCTAATGTTGTACTTGCCAGACTCATCCCTTTCGCCGAAAACATCATTGGCGACTATCAATGTGGTTTTCGACCCAACCGATCAACCACGGACCAGTGTTTTACCATGAGGATGATCTTGGAAAAATGTTGGGAGTACAACATAACCATACATCAACTATATATAGACTTCCGGCAGGCATATGACAGTATAAACCGCGACAACCTATGGGCCGCGCTCATATGCCTAGGAATCCCAGAGAAACTCGTTTCGCTGTGTAAATTAACAACGTCTGGGTCTGTATGTAGAATCGTAATTGAAGGAACTGTGTCAGACTCCTTTGAAATAACATCTGGCGTTCGACAAGGTGATGCACTCGCGCCTTTGCTGTTCAATTTGGCGCTTGAGTACGTAGTGAGAAAAAGCAACATCGAAACTTCGCGCTGTATATTTAATAAATCCGGCCAAATTCTTGGATATGCAGATGATATCGTGCTTCTTGGCCGAAGACCAAGCGATATCAAAGACAGTTTCATACCGCTCGATCGCTGCGCAAGAAGACTTGGTTTGGAGGTGAACAGCAGTAAAACCAAATATCTAACAACACCCAGGAACATCTCTAGTGCAAATCTCGGAATTGGCGACCACAATTTTGATGGTGTCGAAAACTTTAAATACCTCGGGTCAGTTATAACATCACTGAATGAAATCCAGGCAGAAATAAAAGCCCGAATCGCTGCCGGACAACGAGTTTTCTACGCCCAATCAAGATTATTGCGTTCGAAACATCTATCGCAGTCGTGCAAGCTCGCACTTTATAAAGCACTAATAAGACCTGTGCTGACTTTCGGAAGCGAGAGCTGGACCATGACCTCTAACGATTGTAGATTGTTATCTACATTCGAAAGGAAGGTCATACGTTCAATTTTTGGTCCAATTAAAGTTGCGAACAACGAATATCGGATTCGTATGAATCACGAAATAAAGCAACTCCTCGGAGGCAGCGATATCATCGGATTCATTAAATCCAATCGAGTGAGATGGCTCGGCCACGTTGCAAGGTCCCCACAACAACGGATGATATATAAAGTGTTTCACCAACAACCAGCCGGAGTACGTCGTAGAGGAAGACCCCGACTACGCTGGCGTGACGACATTGAACAAGATCTGCAAGCATTAGGATGTCGAAACTGGAGGACGAGAGCAATGGATCGGGATGGATGGAGGGCCATTGTGCGGGCGGCGAAATCCCTTCATGGGATGTGAAAGCCAGAGAGAGAGAGAGGGTGTAGACCTGAACGCCACTTGGAATGAAAAAAAAATCGTTACAAAGCATCTAAAAATTGTTAGTATTTATCAGAACTTATTTGAGACCATATGACCCTAGGAAGACAAAAAAAAATTTGCGTAAAAAATTCTGGAATTACAAAATCGATTAAAGCCGTACATCGGTGCACCTATTGTGTAGGAGACAAATCTTTGTTTGTGTCTCTGCAGACAATACTCAAACAGTTTTATTAAACCTTTTGCGTTTTCTTATACTTTCAAATAAAGAAAATAGAATGAAAATACGCAAAACTAAATTCCATACAACCCAAAACGGGTTTTGCCGTGATATATTTTATTTTATATTTGCGATACTACAGCCATTTTATTTAACGAAACAACGAACCTTCTACCAGTCATTTCCTTACTTTATAGTCCAATTGGGTCATCCGCCTCCTGCTCTTCTTTCTAATGTTGCATATTCCAAGGATATTCTGATCCTGGAATGGCAGATTTGTGGAATGAAACAGTTCTGTACTTCCTGTCTTGCACTTTGCTCACACTGAACTGGACAGGGCCATCTGGATAATCCATCTGCAACGTAATGCAACATACCTCGCCGGTGTTCAGTCTTGAAACTGAAGCATCTGTAGAACGTCATCTTATGGATATCTACTTAAAGTTTTTGGTAACGTAGTCAATTGGGGAGCTAAAATACAAGATCTAGTAACAGTGAGCGAAGCATAAAGACCAATTTTAAGCCGAATAATACTTCACAAGTAGATCCCACCTTAGATGCAACCTCTGACAATCAATCAAGAAAAAAATATTCGGCGGAGATTACAGAGTTGAAGAAACAAATTTCACAATTGCAGCAGTTAATTTCAAACGTCGTTTCTGATTGAGTCATCGCTCTAAATGCGATCTTCGACAGCGCCAAAATTTCAATCGAGAAGCGGCAATAGATTCTCCAAAAATTATAAATATTGCTGGTATCACTATAAATTTGGTGGAAGAGCACTCAAATGTATAAAACAGTGCGAATTTTCATCTCCAAATAATATATCCACAAAGTCAAGTCTTTTAAACGAATAAATTCGACTGTCATTACGGCAGATAGTCGAATGCATACGAATCGCCGTCTTTTTCTTCGAGATCAAAATAATAATTTCCTTTTCCTTGTAGATACTGGGGCCGACCTTTCGGTTGTTCCAAATAAATTTTTCCAAGGAAATCGATCTCTCGATCCAGTGTTGCGTCTTTTGGCAGCGAATGGCACAACCATTAATACTTTTGGGACTAATTTACTTTCGGTCGATATTGGGCTTCGGTGCACCTTTACCCATCCTTTTGTACTAGCGTCATTTAACCGACCAATTATCAGAGCTGACTTTTTAATTAAATTCGGTCTTCTTGTTGACTTGCGTGGAAAACGCATCCTAGATCCGACCACCAAATTAACTGTCGCGGCAATGACAGTTATACTGATAATACTCCAACACCGAAACACTGGGGGATTGATAATATTTTTGGACAATTATTAAAGGAATTTCCGACCCTTACCGAATCCCCAAATTTGAATGTCCCGGTCAAACACAGTGTGGTTCATCACATATATACGAACGGTCAAGTTCCGTATTCTAAACCACGACGACTGGATCCTACGAAACATAAGACAGCGATATGTCAACCGTCGTCATCTCCGGTTTCATCTCCACTCCATATGGTTCAAAAGAGAGACAGTACAGATTGGCATCCATGTGGAGACTACCGTCGACTTAATGACATTACGGTACCGGATCGTTATCCGATACCGCATATCCATAATTTTTCCGTGCGCCTGCAGGGATGCACGATTTTTACAATAATTGACCTAATCAGGGCGTACCACGCAATACCTGTAGCTTCTGAAGACGTTCCTAAAACGGCCATTACGACGCCATTTGGGTTATTTGAATATAAACGAATGACTTTTGGACTTCGGAACGCAGCTCAAACGTTTCAGCGTTTTATGAATGAAGTATGTAAAGATCTTGATTTCGTTTTCGTCTATATTGATGACATATTGATTGCGAGTAAAACTGAGGAAACACATTTATCCCACTTAAGGAAAATTTTCGGAAGGCTTGCAAAGTACGATGTAAAATTAAAACAACAAAATGTGTTTTCGGTGTTCCAGCACTGGAATTCCTCAGACAATCTATTACTCCAGACCAGCATTAAACCTTCACCGCTGCGAGTAGAAGCCATAACAAAGTTTCCCAAACCACATTCAATTAAATCAATTTAGAAATTCGTCGGGATGGTGAATTTTTATCATATTCACGCGCAGTTAGCACTTTTATCAAAGAAGCCCAAAACTGCCAAAAATTTCGATTGGCCTAAAGAATGCGTAAACGCATTTATTAATGTTAAACGAGCGCTTGCTGAAGCAACGTTATTGGCACATCCAATTGAAAATTCTAAATACAATGTTACATGTGACACATCAAATATTGCCATAGCTGCAGTATTACAGCAATATAATAAAGATAATTGGGAACCATTAGGTTTCTTTTCTAAGAAACTCTCGCAAACTGAAGCCAAGTATTTCGTGAATTATTAGCTATATACTTAGCGCTTAAACATTTTCGTTATTTCGTAGAAGGTCGTACGTTTTCAATCTTCACGGATATTCGCCACATTTCAGGCAAACATAATGTGGTCGCAGACACCTTGTCACGCTCATGCGATCCACAAGCAGCTTCCATAAGCGAAATTCCAAATATTCATAAAATATCAGAGTTACAACGTACGGACGAAGAATTAAAAACCCTGATAAATAGAAATATTTCGAAAAATACAAAATATAAACTGGAACTTGTTCAATTCGCTGGCAACGAACTCTATTGTGAAACCTCCACAGGTAATCAGCATCTTTGACATGCCGGAATCCGCGCTTCACGTAAACTTATTTCTACTCGATATTTTTGGCCCAAGTTAAATCAAGATGTTCAAAATTGGGTCACAAACTGTTTGTCATGTCAAAAATCGCAAGTTGTGCAACATACCAAGTCACGGTATGGCAAATTCAAAATTCCGGAAATGCGGTTCCAACACATACATATATATGGATATAGTTGATCCGTTACCACCATCAAATAACAACCGTTATTTGCTAACTATCGTGAACAGATTTACCCGTTGGCCGGAGGCCTATACCCAATTCCAGACATGACGACAGATCAAGGCAGCCAATTACGACAGATCTGGAAATTACGACAGATCAAGGCAGCCAATTTCAATAGAAACTTTTCTCAGAACTTACAAAAATCCTGGGCTCGCATAGAATCCGCAGCACAGCATAACATCCTCACGCGAATGGTATAGTGGAGCGTTTTCACAAGACATTAAAAACTTGAATTAAAGCTCGAGGAAACACTAAATATTGGAGTTCTGAGTTACCAATTATTTTGCTGGGCATCAAAGCATGCGTAAAAGAGGACCTTAGATGTAGTCCGGCGGATTTAGTTTATGGCCAAAGTCTCAAACTTCCTGGCGATATATTTTTAGGTCCCGGTTCAGAAGCTCTTCCATCCCCTGATGACTTCATAAACCAACTTCGAACAAATATGCAACATTTAATTCCAGTCGATACTCGAAAATCAACACAATCTGATATATTTGTTCCCAAAAACTTAAATAATTGTGAGTTTGTTTTTGTTCGTGTGGATAAAACAGGAGTAGGCCCCATTGCACCTTACGAGGGTCCTTTTAAGGTTATTCGAAAGCTACGAAAACTATTTATAGTTGACGTTAATGGAAAACCACAGCATATCGCAATTGATCGCCTGAAACCAGCGTATGGAATATTGTCAACTCTAGATTTGAATAAAAAGGTACAAAGGAATGTCACTTTCGCGTGAGGATTTTACTGCGAGGTGGGTACTGTAGCGGCCCTGTCTTTCTTCTTGAAATACTTTCTATTTCGTTAAAACAATAAAATCATTTTATGACCTATCGAACCATTTTTGTAGACCAATCAAAATCTGATAACCGAAAACTTAGTACATAAAATTTTGTAATTATTGTATTATTATAAAATATTAATCATTAAGTAAAAATCTGTGGTCGGGTCAATACCCAAAAATAAATATTATATTATATAATTTAAAACCTTTTTGTGAGAAGTGTAAAAATTATTGTATTATAATATACTAAAATAAAAAATAAAATAAATTCTTTCTAACAAACATTTTTGGCACGAAATAAAAATTTAATATCTAAAATAAAATGTTGAGTTTAATTTGTGTTATTTTAATACCTAATTGAACCCCAACAACTCCAGCCATTTTATTTAACGAAAATAACGAACCTTCTACCAGCCATTTCCTTACTATATAGTCCAATTGATTCATCCGCCTCCTCCAGATTTGTGGAATGAAACAGTTCTGTACTTCCTGTCTTGCACTTTGCTCACACTGAACTGGACAAGGCCATCTGGATAATCCATCTGCAACGTAATGCAACAAACCTCGCCGGTGTTCAGTCTTGAAACTGAAGCATCTGTAGAGCTAATGATAGTGCCGATTGAACGTCATCTTATGGATACTTAATGTTTTTAGTAACGTAGTCAATTGGGGAGCTAAAATACAAGATCTAGTAACAGTGAGCGAAGCATAGAGATCAATATTTCTAAGCATACTACAGCTTCTAATCTTGCAATTCCAATTCAAAGATATGGTCAGTTCGAGGACCATCAAACTAAAAATATTAAATCAAATAAAATATAAAACGCATGCACTTCAAAGATTCAAAATATCGGATTTCACGTGATAGACCTAATCAAATTCCACTTTAGTGTTTGTTTGTGCAGCTTATAAATAACACAAACATTTTCATAACCAAGCTCAGGGAAACACCTTATTACGAGAGGTAGAACTACACAACAAATTAAAAACAATTTTTGTATCAAATTTTATTAAGCTTCTTGTATTATCTTTCTCACGTGACCTATAAAGCTTACATAAGAAATTATCTCACCTCAACAAAATAATTTATTTTGGAGTTACGTAACGAAATATTTTACTATCTTACTTTTTGGGTTTACAATTTGTCCCGGCGATAGCTTCATCAACAGGCCCCTTAAAAATCCGTATATTTTTTTTACCCTTTTGAAATTCTTGGTACACAATATATGGTAACAAATGTGAAATCACCCACAAATTTCGGTCCGAATCGATATTTAAGCCCATTGGGAAAAAGTCTGTACTCGTTTTATGGACTGTACTTAAACTTTGAAATGGTAAGCGGGTATTCCAACAGCCAATTGTAGCACCAGCATATATTGTATTGAACAATGCTCCACTTTTATCATCGTATACCATTTGATTGGCATGCCAACCCTTGCCGGAATCGCCTAACATGTTGATGTCATAATAGTGTTTGCTTAAAGTGTACGTCTCATCTTGAAGCACCTGGTTTGAGACGTAATATATTTTGGTAGATGACATTGGTGCAAAATATACTCGTTTCGATCTGCAAAACAATAATAGTTTGGGTCGATTATTTATCTCACAGAATATAAATATTTTAAATTTTACCCGTCAGGTTGTTTATCGCCAATGGCCAACGCATGAATTCCGTAATTCCATTGAAAATTGATATCTTCGTAAATGAAATTGCCTTCATGTGGATCCGAGCCCATGAAATTATGTTCTACCTGCCATACTCGATCCTTTTTGAATGAGTACACGATAATTGATCTAAATAAATCGGCAACGTACGCGTACACGTCATCACAATTCTCACCATCGTAGTCAACCGCTATACGAACAAAAGAGCTGAGAGGATTAACAAATTTTTGGGGAATTTCGATTCGTTGAATCAAAGTATCCGTGATTAGATCAAAAATAACAATGGCTGGTGGTGCAATTACACGTCTGTTGCCAAAATGGTCATTGTAACCGGCGTCAATAATCCAAAGTCGATTACATTCATCGATATCAAAATGTCCCGAATTAATTATTGTTGATGGGCTTACTAAGCTCACAGTTTGATTCGCTGGGTCTTCATTAACGTAGTTGGCTTCAAACGATGGATATGGAATGAGAATCGGTGATTTTTCGGTAGTGTTAAGTGAAAAATAATTTAAGGATGATAACACTCCCGGTGTGGTCCTAAAATTAATCACAATGGTTTTTATATTGTGAAAGTAAATTATTTATAATCTTACCTAAATACCGCAACAAACATTTTGTCTTGCCAGGCTATTGCTGTCTTAATACCATTTTTGCCAGGAATATAGCTTCCAGATGCAATTGCTTGTTTACGTTGCTCTGGTGAAATCTCATAATCCAGAAGATCCCAATGAAACATTTCGGTAAGTTGATTTTTATCTGGCCCATGGGGATCGCCTTGGATTCCACTTAAAACCGCCACACAGAAAATCGCAAGTAATTTCATTTTAGATGTGATCAGTCCACTTCACAAACAAATGTTTAATTAAAAATATTTTTGCACAGCTCATTTTATACACGTAAAACGATTAACAACCTTGGTTATTAAGCGAAACACAAAGTTTGCACACCTGTCACTGTGTAACCAAAAAATTTTAAAAATTCTTTGCTGTAATATTAAAGAAGATATGTGATGAGTGATACGTTAGAAAATTAAATTAATTTTGGGCTCTTGTCATTTTAGATACCAAGTGTATAACGCATTTAAAATCTGTTTAAATATGTGTACTAACGGTTGGCCTTGGGATGTACTGAAATTTTAATTCAATTCATACAACTTATTTTTTAGTTCTAACTAGTTTTAAAAATATGTACATGTAGCTTTGCGTGCATATGTACATGTAGCTTTGCGGAATTGCGTGCATTCCGTGAAGGACAAAGTTCCGTGATATCTAACCTACTGATCAAATCTAACTCTTTCAAATTACAAGAACAAGTTAGACTCCAAGTCAGCCATTGTTCTTGTATCAACACCAACAAAATCGGCTGATTATATTATTGCAAAGCAAATCTTGCAACTTCGAACCAGTCACATCACAGAGCAGCTATAACCCTCACATTTTCCGCTCTATTTACTTTCTTAATAATTAAGTATACGACATGGTCTTTATCACTGTAACGGTTGAGACATACCAACGGGCTGAATAGTATTTTTATATAGGCTTGTGAATGTCGGATAGAAGACAGAAATACTTTCATGCAAGCGTTAATTGGTATAATTATTTGTGTACCAGGTTGCCCGTAATAATTAATGGGAAATATAATTATAGTTAAATTAAATATCATTCGATAGGAAGGCAAATAAGATTTGCGTAAAAAATTCTGCAATTACAAAATCGATTGGAGCTGTACGGAAAAACAGGTATATCCATATTTCGGTTGTAAAGTGTAAGTTCATTTACGGGTGTGAAGTATTCCAGACTTTCCATAGATGTTATGTATGTATGAGTATCACACTGTTAATTCAAATTCTAATAGGAAAAAAAAGAATCATGTTGGAAATTTTAGTACAATCATATAAGTATGAGTCTTTTTTAGAAAATGACTCAAACCTCAATTTAAATAAAAAATATATAATATTTTCTAAAATAAAAATTTATCAACAAACTCTTACACGTATTATGTTGAAATTATCGAGATTTATATTAAAATATATTAGAACTTTAAAACGATTAGAATAAATAATAGAAAATAAAACTTATTATCAAAAAAAAACCCAAAGTCAAGAATTATAAGCACTAAATGGTTTATTTAGGAGGCTCTATGACCAACATCATGTACTATCAATTGAAATAACCGATAACGGCCATACAAATTTGAGTAAAAATGGTATCTGAACACCTTGAACATCAAAATTCGTAGCAGTAAACCCGAGGTCGACCATTCTTAGCACTAGGTGGTTTTGGTTAGATGACTTAATGACCAACTTCATGTACTAGCCAGACCTGAATCACGATCTCTGGGAATGGCCGATAATGGCCATCCAAATTTGAGTAAAATTGATATCTGAATAACGTGAACATCAAAATTCGTAGCAGTAAACCCGAGGTCGACCATTATTTGTACTAGGTGGTTTTGGTTAGGTGACTCAATGACCAACTTCATGTACTGGCCAGACCTGAATCACGATCTCTGTGAATGGCCGATAATGGCCATTCAAATTTGAGTAAAAATGATATCTGAACACCTTGAACCTCAAAATTCGTAGCACAAAACCCGAGGTCGACCATTATTTGCACTAGGTGGTTTTGGTTAGGTGACTCAATGACCAACTTCATGTATTAGGCAGACTTAAATCACGATCTCTGGGAATGGCCGATAATGGCCATCCAAATTTGAGTAAAAATGATATCTGAATACCTTGAACATCAAAATTCGTAGCAGTAAACCCGAGGTCGTCCATTATTTGCACTAGGTGGTTTTGGTTAGGTGACTCAATGACCAACTTCATGTATTAGCCAGACTTGAATCACGATCTCTGGGAATGGCCGATAATGGCCATCCAAATTTGAGTAAAAATGATATCTGAACACCTTGAACCTCAAAATTCGTAGCACTAAACCCGAGGCCGACCATTATTTGCACTAGGTGATTTTGGTTAGGTGACTCAATGACCAACTTCATGTATTAGCCAGACTTGAATCACGATCTCTGGGAATGGCCGATAATGGCCATCCAAATTTGAATAAAAATGATATCTGAATACCTTGAACATCAAAATTCGTAGCAGTAAACCCGAGGTCGACCATTATTTGCACTAGGAGGTTTTGGTTAGATGACTCAATGACCAACAAAATGTACTGGCCAGACCTGAATCACGATCTCTGGGAATGGACGATAATGGCCATTCAAATTTGAGTAAAAATTATATCTGAACACCTTGAACATCAAAATTCGTAGCAGTAAACCCGAGGTCGACCATTATTTGCACTAGGTGGTTTTGGTTAGATGACTCAATGACCAACAAAATGTACTAGTCAGACCTGAATCACAATCTCTGGTAATGGCCGATAATGGCCATCCAAATTTGAGTAAAAATGATATCTGAACATCTTGAACATCAAAATTCGTAGCAGTAAACCCGAGGTCGACCATTATTTGCACTAGGTGGTTTTGGTTAGGTGACTCAATGACCAACTTCATGTACTAGTCAGACCTGAATCACGATCCCTGGGAATGGTCGATAATGGCCATTCAAATTTGAGTTATATTGACATCAGTGTTATTCAAAACATCTAGAAGATCAAAAGTCGTAGCAAAAAAACTGAATTTGTCATTTGATAAGAATAGCTTATTAAGCTTAGTTTTTACCTGTATTTACCTATGACAATGATAAAAATCTGGATATTTGGAAAAGGGGATAATCATTGTTTAACTCTATAAAAATATTAACTACAGATAAAATATTTTTATAATTGTTCTTATTTGATTTAGAACTAATTAATATATCACATACTCAAACCCTAATCGGCATTTTCAAGTTGAAGTACTT
Source organism: Nephrotoma flavescens (assembly GCA_932526605.1). NCBI lineage: Eukaryota > Metazoa > Arthropoda > Insecta > Diptera > Tipulidae > Nephrotoma > Nephrotoma flavescens. Next base: position 76,080,160 of record OW052220.1, read on the forward strand.
TTAAATTAAATTCGTTTAAGGAGATGTATTTAAAATACAAATATAGGTAGATATAGTAGAACGATCTGATGTTACTGAAATACAAACATACATACGAGTAGTTATATATTTACGCCTCATAAAGCATTAGAAAAATAAACTGATTATATGAGAAAAAGCCTCATGCCATTTTTCGCTTAACTGGCATCTGACGGAATATTTTTAGAACTAGAGCGAATTTCTCAAAAAACTAGTTTTAATATAATAACTATAAACGTCATAGTTGACTGAAGTTCGACATTATATTATAAAAAATGTTTAATTAGTTTACAATTCATGTAATAAAATAATGCTGAAATAAAATAAAATAACATAAGGCTTTTTCTCATATAAACAAATCACATAGAAAGTGGCGCTAACTGGGCGGCGTTTAAACGATTAATAATCATTTCATCATTGCCGCTATATATGGCCACGATAAAATAAAAAAATTTATTGAATTTGTGTTAGTGTCAGACATACTCGATTATACATTTCCATAGAAAAATATTCCTACTATACGAGATTTTTTGTTAGGCACGTTTAATTTTGATTATGTTTCTTTATATGTTCACGATTTTCTTACAATTTTTCAATAACAAAAAATGTGCTGAAACAGCCATATTAATACTTATGGTAACAATAATTCCGAACAAACTTTTACCCCTCTGATTCGCGAATTGTAACCAATAATATCAAACTGCTAAATCAGTGAAATTCGAGAAAATTTAGAAGTTAAAAAGCGGTAAACAAAATAATTAGTATAAACATCAAATTTATTATAAGAAGGCAAACTAAGTGGATAGTTAAGCAACGAAGTTGAGTCTGCTTAGTACACACAGATTTAAACAAAATTAAAATAAATAAAACAAAATAAAATATAACCAAAATATCAAACCAGTTAACAACTCAACAACGTAGGAAATCTACGTTGAACTGTTTCAACTCTCTTTAAATGAACCTCATGATAAGGCGACCACACCTAGCTAGTATGCTCGAGCAGGAAAAGAACGAATGTTGAATAAAGAACCTTCGTAAGAAAAGGATCGTCATATTCTTTCGATCAACGCTTGATGAAACCGAGCGGAGAGTTTATTTGATTGATAATACGATCAATGTGACGTCTGAAATTTAATTCGCTGTCACAAATGATACCCAAATCACGGACAGAACTGGCCCTGGTATTGGCATCATTGTTAATATAATAGTCACTTGAAATAAAATATGCACGTTTGAGAAAGTACTTGATTGTTTGACATTTGCCCACGTTCAACTCATGGTTGATCTTTGCACACCAAGCGGAGAAGTTATTGAGGTCGGATTGAAGTAGGCTCTTTTCGGTGGTGTTTGAAACCCATAAGTAAATCTTCATGCGGGGTTTATAAATATGGATGATGATGATTTTTAATTAAACATTTTTTACTTAATTAACACATTTATTAAACAACTGTTTTTTATTTCGCAGCAAAAAAATTAATTTTTGAATATTTTAATTAAAAAAATTGTCCAAATCTTTAAAAAATCACTCGATCGATTTCGGCTTGTTACGCCATCATCAGGAGTATCTACTGTTTTTGGCTGATGATGGTCTAACAAGCCGAAATTGACTGAGTGATTTTTGAACCTTTTCGGACAATTTTTTTTTTTTTTTTTTTACGAAATAAAAACAAGTATTTAATAAATGTGTTTATTAAGTGTAAGTGTTTTTCGCTTTTCTCGACATAAAATCTCAACAGCGCGATCGCGCTACTTGGGACTCAAACTGTTAAAACGCATAGTTTTTATAATTTATTCGAACTTCTTGTAAGATAATCCCGGGATTACAGAAAATATTCAAGATTCCAAGATCCAACTATTATACTTAGATATCGTTAACTCACACGAGCAGAAAAAGTTAAATAGGCCATTTTGTCTTCAGCAATGAAATTCAGAGAAATTGAGATTTGCTTAGCACAGATTTGATTGGATTTCAAAAACATATCGTAAATAATAATTACATAATAATGTGTTTTTGTACTTAGAATAAAGAAAAACCTTTAAACGATTTAGAATATACAATATTAACTTTAGATCCGTGCACATACAAAAAACATATGACCATGTTTGTGTCAATTAATTATATTATTTAAAGAATACAAAATAAATTATTTAAAATAAAAATTATAATAACTACGATCTAATAGTAAAAAGTTACAAAAATTTTTAAACTGGAGAATGTGTTATTTGGCTTTTGGTCGGAGGTAAATCAGATGACGTTGATGGCACTACACTGAACAGTTCTTCTACTTCCTCGTCGATGGTTATTGCGCCTGCATTTGTCTGGAAGCATTTTTGGCAAACCCGAATATAATGTTTTGAACACGTTTTGAATTAGTGGAGATATATTTATAGTTCTAACAGTATAACTACACAATTTTATGGTTGCCATTGCGAAATCTTTTAGGTTACTTTCTTCGATACGATTTTTGATATGGCAATCAGCAAATTCCACCGTCAAGGCCTTAAGGAAAATATTTCGTCTACTCGATCTAGCCTGAGACCACGACGGATTTGTCAAACTAAATAAATGATATGCTGCTAAAGGTGCTGTGTCGTTTACGTTAAAAAACAATACCATCGATCAGCAATTTATTTTTCTCTTAGACGTGAACGAGTTCACCATCTTATCCGATGTATCAATGCCGCCTTTATTCTTGTTATAGTCCAGAATTATTTTAGGTTTACGTTTGATTTCATCAATCACTCGTGAGACATGCGCCATTGATAGCAGTAATACATTCTTTTTTGTGTTACTTCTGTAGCTAACAAGGCAAGTTGGGGCTGAAAAGCAAAATATTGAGATAAATAGGCCTCGCTTTTTTGCTACATCTGCGTTTGCAAAATCATGTGACAGTTCTGGTTTCTTTGATCTTACTGTTCCCACTAGAGTAGTATTTTTTTAACAAGTACCTTGGCTAGACGAATGCTGGTGTAAAAATTGTCCATTGTTATATTATATCCGCCATTCAAATAATTATCCAACAATCGCAAGACCAGGTCAGTTGCTACGTGTCTAGTTCGATTCTGAGTCGGTTGCGTTCCAACATAAATTTCACCAGTTATAATGGATAGTTGGTGCACGCGTCAACCAGTCAAACAATTTTTAATCCATATTTGCCTGGTTTACTCGGGATATATTGGCGAAAGGAGCAGCGGCCTCTAGTAGCAACTAGTTGTTCATCAATAGTTATTCATCAACAGTTAGTTCTAGAGATGGTTTATACAATCCCTGAAAGTTATCTAAGAACAATTTCCATACGTAGCGGAATGCAGCTAATTTGTCGTATTTCAGACGCATGGGTCTTGTGCGTGAGTCATCAAATCTAAGAAAACGAGTTAGCTGTTCAAATCGTTCTAATGACATTACAGCACGATAAAATGGCATATTTGTTTTATGAAATAAGTCTTTTGCTGGTACCATCGATGCTTTTTCAGAACCGGCATAAAGAAGAACAGCAATGTAAGCATATACCTCATCCTCGTTTGTGTCATGTCACTTTCTAGCGTTCGGAGTGGTACATGATTGGTAGAACCGCCATGTCTTGCGATTTGTTTCAAACACCACGTTCGAAATAATATTTGGTGTTAGTAAGCATTTAAATGTATTAGCTTTTGAATCGAACGTTTGCTTTACAATTGGAAGGCTGTGTTGCTTTCGTTTCTGTTCTGCTGCAGCAGTACGCTGCTCTTCAGATTCACTCGGTAATGCCCACCACACATGAGGATTATTTTTGTTTCGTGCCACATGTCTTTTTATTGGTCCAAACTGAGCCGATGTCAAATTATTATCCGCTACCACTACTTCCTCTTCATTGCCCGCTGCCTCTTGTAAACCTTCGGCTAAATCCAGTATTCGTGGGTCTATAAGGGTATGTCCTATCGTTGCTGGACCATACATATCCGAATCAGCATTTGCTTGGCCAAAATTTTCATCGTTACTATCAGAATCACTATTGCTTACTGCAGTGTCGCCGATATTCTCTCAGCCGTTATTAACCAATGGCCGTAACGACCCATAAATTGGTTAGTTGTTCTTCCTCCTTTGCTGAAAGTTCTCTTCTGATTTGCAGGTTCAATAATTTTATAATCTCATTGATACTGTTTTGGTTTTGCATTTTACGGCACTACTCGTATGATTTACTTACAAAATAAACGATGTAAACTATCGTATAAAACAAACTACAAAACTAAATAGTGAATAACGTACAAGTATTTATATATGAATATCGAATTCCGTTATAAACGATGGAAAAAACAATTTATTTATAAAAAAAAACAATTTATTTTTTGGTTTAGTATCGTTTTCAGAGAAAATAGTGCAAAATATATGGGAAACAATTAGGGGCGCTGTATGCCCCATAACACGGTTATGGTAGAAATTTCCTTTACAAGTGTTTACCAAATACTACAACAATCAAGAGAATATGTATTACTTCCGAAACACTAAAGTAACGATGTGTGACTTTCATAGTAATGTTGTTTCAATACAAATCCACTGCAAAAAACAATTTATTTTCTTTCAAAAATCAATTGGAGCACTGAGTGCACCAAACGCGGTTTTAAGGTTAATCAAAATTGAACGGATGAATTGTGTATAAAATTTATATTGTACACAACTTTACCATACGAAATATTTCTTTACCTATTTGACTGTTGTAATATTCTTTCAAACATTTGATTTGTTTTATATCTTTATCTAACCGTATCTTAATTTTTATTTAGAATAACTTCCGACTCCGACTATATTTCAATATGGTTTTTGGAGCTATGTGTGGCTTTGATGTATATGCAAGAATTTACCTTTCTAGTGATTTTATTTTTTGAGTTATTAAGGATATAAATAAATTAAAATTTCGTTTTAACGTTTAATATCTTGTTCACTTGTCGTCAGTTGTTTTATCTTGGGTAAAAAAATGTTTACTTTAAAGAATACGATTTAAAAATGCTAAGATTTTCACCTGTAAAATTAGCTATACCACAACCCATAACAACTTCAACTATTGTTTGTAAACAGATGCTGCTTAGAACAACTTGTATCCATAAAAATAATGTTGAAATTTAAATAGGAACGGTAGTTACGGGCCCTCAAAGTCTAAATGTGAATCTACATAAATCACAAGTGTGGTTAGCTTTGATATTTATTTATCTTAACTGTTTTAAATTTTATCCTGAAGTGCAATTAGAGAATGCGAATATTGTAAAAAGGCAAGATAAATTATAGTTTACACGTTTACAAATTATCCTACTGTTTAGAGCATTAAGGCAGTGATTGGCTGAAACGGCGAAAAGGTAGAACGGGATAAACGAACCGCGAACTGTTGAACTTAGAACTTCAGAACAACTGTGATATGCTTCTGTACATTTTTACTGTGGAAAGTATAAAAAATCGTAAACTTTTTGACATTTGATTTTACTTCGAATATTTTTTCGAAGTTTGAAAAAACGACAAAAGTGACACCGTGACATAAAATCTAATTACGATAAGATAAGAGAAAAAAGAACACGAACGTCCTATATAGATAATTTTTAATATATGGTTGTACTTCAAATCAAGTGAAATCTTTCAAAAACACTATAACTTTGACACAATTGTGTTGGTTGTACTTCAAATCAAGTGAAATTTTTTTTCAAAACGCCATTACATACAATATTTTTTTTACTCACACATTTGTGTGGTTTGGACTTAAACTGAGCAATTTTTATTAATTTTATTTTTTGGTTGAAAATGGGATAAGGAAACATAATCAAAATTAAACGTGCCTAACAAAAAATCTGGGCTGGGATGTTCTAACATCACCATTTTTCGATATTTTATCGAAGCATACGTCTCTTTCTTCTAGAATTAATTTGACTTCTGTTTCGTTTTTCAATTATTTCGTCTCTATTGCTATCACGACCTACTAGACTATATTTGAACAATATCTATTTCACTTATTTTCGTTCTACAACCGAAAAAAAATTATTTGGTGATAGAAACACAGTAAAAACATCACAATATTATAATCTAGCAGGCTGGTAAATGATATAAAAATTGAAACGGAGATAAATTTTATTCTACAGAAACGAGAAATAAACTTCGATAAATTATCGAAACATGGTGATGTTAGAACATCCCAGCCCTGGTATAGTAGGAATATTTTTCTATGGAAATGTATAATCGAGTATGTCTGACACTAACACAAATTCAATAAATTTTTTTATTTTATCGTGGCCATATATAGCGGCAATGATGAAATAATTATTAATCGTTTAAACGCCACCTAGTTAGCGCCACTTTCTATGCGATTTGTTTATATGAGAAAAAGCCTTATGTTATTTTATTTTATTTCAGCATTATTTTATTACATGAATTGTAAACTAATTAAACATTTTTTATAATATAATGTCGAACTTCAGTCAACTATGACGTTTATATTATATTAAAACTAGTTTTTTGAGAAATTCGCTCTAGTTCTAAAAATATTCCGTCAGATGCCAGTTAAGCGAAAAATGGCATGAGGCTTTTTCTCATATAATCAAATTATTTTTCTAATGCTTTATGAGGCGTAAATATATAACTACTCGTATGTATGTTTGTATTTCAGTAACATCAGATCGTTCTACTATATCTACCTATATTTGTATTTTAAATACATCTCCTTAAACGAATTTAATTTAAAAGTACTTCAACTTGAAAATGCCGATTAGGGTTTGAGTATGTGATATATTAATTAGTTCTAAATCAAATAAGAACAATTATAAAAATATTTTATCTGTAGTTAATATTTTTATAGAGTTAAACAATGATTATCCCCTTTTCCAAATATCCAGATTTTTATCATTGTCATAGGTAAATACAGGTAAAAACTAAGCTTAATAAGCTATTCTTATCAAATGACAAATTCAGTTTTTTTGCTACGACTTTTGATCTTCTAGATGTTTTGAATAACACTGATGTCAATATAACTCAAATTTGAATGGCCAATATCGACCATTCCCAGGGATCGTGATTCAGGTCTGACTAGTACATGAAGTTGGTCATTGAGTCACCTAACCAAAACCACCTAGTGCAAATAATGGTCGACCTCGGGTTTAGTGCTACGAATTTTGAGGTTCAAGGTGTTCAGATATAATTTTTACTCAAATTTGGATGGCCATTATCGGCCATTACCAGAGATCGTGATTCAGATCTGACTAGTACATGAAGTTGGTCGTTGAGTCACTTAACCAAAACTACCTAGTGCAAATAATGGTCGACCTCGGGTTTACTGCTACGAATTTTGAGGTTCAAGGTGTTCAGATATCATTTTTACTCAAATTTGGATGGCCATTATCGGCCATTCCCAGAGATCGTGATTTAAGTCTGCCTAATACATGCAGTTGGTCATTGAGTCAACTAACCAAAGTCACCTACTGCAAATAATGGTCGACCTCGGGTTTACTGCTACGAATTTTGAGGTTCAAGGTGTTCAGATATCATTTTTACTCAAATTTGGATGGCCATTATCGGCCACTCTCAGAGATCGTGATTCAGGTCTGACTAGTACATGAAGTTGGTCATTGAGTCACCTAACCAAAACCACCTAGTAGAAATAATGGTCGACCTCGGGTTTACTGCTACGAATTTTGATGTTCAGGGTATTCAGATATCATTTTTACTCAAATTTGGATGGCCATTATCGGCCATTCTCAGAGATCGTGATTCAGGTCTGGCTAGTACATGAAGTTGGTCATTGAGTCAACTAATTAAAACCACCTAGTGCAAATAATGAACGACCTCGGGTTTACTGCTACGAATTTTGATGTTCAAGGTGTTCAGATATCGTTTTTACTCAAATTTGGATGGCCACTTTCGGCCATTCCCAGAGATCGTGATTCAGGTCTGACTAGTACATGAAGTTGGTCATTGAGTCACCTAACCAAAGCCACCTTGTGCAAATAATGGTCGACCTCGGGTTTACTGCTAGGAATTTTGATGTTCAAGATGTTGAGATATCATTTTTACTCAAATTTGGATGGCCATTATCGGCCATTCCCAGAGATCGTGATTCAGGTCTGGCTAGTACATGAAGTTGGTCATTGAGTCACCTAACCAAAACCACCTAGTGCAAATAATGGTCGACCTCAGGCTTACTGCTACGAATTTTGATGTTCAGGTTATTCAGATATCAATTTTACTCAAATTTGGATGGCCATTATCGGCCATTCCCAGAGATCGTGATTTAAGTCTGCCTAATACATGAAGTTGGTCATTGAGTCAACTAACCAAAGTCACCTACTGCAAATAACGGTCGACCTCGGGTTTACTGCTACGAATTTTGAGGTTCAAGGTGTTCAGATATCATTTTTACTCAAATTTGGATGGCCATTATCGGCCATTCTCAGAGATCGTGATTCAGGTCTGACTAGTACATGAAGTTGGTCATTGAGTCACCTAACCAAAACCACCTAGTAGAAATAATGGTCGACCTCGGGTTTACTGCTACGAATTTTGATGTTCAGGGTATTCAGATATCATTTTTACTCAAATTTGGATGGCCATTATCGGCCATTCTCAGACATCGTGATTCAGGTCTGGCTAGTACATGAAGTTGGTCATTGAGTCAACTAACCAAAACCACCTAGTGCAAATAATGGTCGACCTCGGGTTTACTGCTACGAATTTTGATGTTCAAGGTGTTCAGATATCGTTTTTACTCAAATTTGGATGGCCATTTTCGGCCATTCTCAGAGATCGTGATTCAGGTCTGACTAGTACATGAAGTTGGTCATTGAGTCACCTAACCAAAACCAACTAGTGCAAATAATGGTCGACCTCGGGTTTACTGCAAGGAATTTTGATGTTCAAGATGTTAAGATATCATTTTTACTCAAATTTGAATGGCCATTATCGGCCATTCCCAGAGATCGTGATTCAAGTCTGGCCAGTACATGAAGTTGGTCATTGAGTCAACTAACCAAAACCACCTAGTGCAAACAATGGCCGATCTGTGGTTTTCTGCTACGATTTTTGATGTTCAAGGTGTTCAGATATCAATTTTACTCAAATTTGGATGGCCATTATCGGCCATTCCCAGAGATCGTGATTCAAGTCTGGCCAGTACATGAAGTTGGTCATTGAGTCACCTAACCAAAACCACGTAGTGCAAATAATGGTCGACCTCGGGTTTACTGCTACGAATTTTGAGGTTCAAGGTGTTCAGATATCATTTTTACTCAAATTTGAATGGCCATTATCGGCCATTCCCAGAGATCGTGAATCAGGTCTGGCCAGTACATGAAGTTGGTCAATGAGTCATCTAACCAAAACCTCCTAGTGCAAATAATGGTCGACCTCGGGTTTACTGCTACGATTTTTGATGTTCAAGGTATTCAGATATCATTTTTACTCAAACTTGGATGGCCATTATCGGCCATTCCCAGAGATCGTGATTCAAGTCTGCCTAATACATGAAGTTGGTCATTGAGTCACCTAACCAAAACCACCTAGTGCAAATAATGGTCGACCTCGGGTTTAGTGCTACGAATTTTGAGGTTCAAGGTGTTCAGATATCATTTTTACTCAAACTTGAATGGCCATTATCGGCCATTCCCAGAGATCGTGATTCAGGTCTGGCTAGTACATGAAGTTGGTCATTGAGTCACCTAACCAAAACCACCTAGTGCAAATAATGGTCGACCTCGGGCTTACTGCTACGAATTTTGATGTTCAGGTTATTCGAATATCAATTTTACTCAAATTTGGATGGCCATTATCGGCCATTCTCAGAGATCGTGATTTAAGTCTGCCTAATACATGAAGTTGGTCATTGAGTCAACTAACCAAAGTCATCTACTGCAAATAATGGTCGACCTCGGGTTTACTGCTACGAATTTTGAGGTTCAAGGTGTTCAGATATCATTTTTACTCAAATTTGGATGGCCATTATCGGCCACTCTCAGAGATCGTGATTCAGGTCTGACTAGTACATGAAGTTGGTCATTGAGTCACCTAACCAAAACCACGTAGTGCAAATAATGGTCGACCTCGGGCTTACTGCTACGAATTTTGATGTTCAAGGTGTTCAGACATCATTTTTATTCAAATTTGGATGGCCATTATCGGCCATTCCCAGAGATCGTGATTCAGGTCTGGCCAGTACATTAAGTTGGTCATTGAGTCAACTAACCAAAGCCACCTAGTGCAAATAATGGTCGACCTCGGGTTTACTGCTAGGAATTTTGATGTTCAAGGTATTCAGATATCATTTTTACTCAAATTTGAATGGCCATTATCGGCCATTCTCAGAGACCGTGATTCAAGTCTGGCCAGTACATGAAGTTGGTCATTGAGTCAACTAACCAAAACCACCTAGTGCAAACAATGGCCGATCTGTGGTTTTCTGCTACGATTTTTGATGTTCAAGGTATTCAGATATCATTTTTACTCAAATTTGGATGGCCATTATCGGCCATTTTCAGAGATCGTGATTCAGGTCTGACTAATACATGAAGTTGGTCATTGAGTCAACTAACCAAAACCACCTAGTGCAAATAATGGTCGACCTCGGGTTTACTGCTACGAATTTTGATGTTCAAGGTGTTCAGATATCATTTTTACTCAAACTTGGATGGCCATTATCGGCTATTCACACAGATCGTGATTCAGGTCTGGCCAGTACATGAAGTTGGTCATTGAGTCACCTAACCAAAACCACCTAGTGCTAAGAATGCACGACCTCGGCTTTACTGCTACGAATTTTGATGTTCAAGGTGTTCAGATATCAGTTTTACTCAAATTTGGATGGCCATTATCGGCCATTCCCAGACATCGTGATTCAGGTCTGGCTAGTACATGAAGTTGGTCAATGAGTCACCTAACCAAAACCACATAATGCAAATAATGGTCGACCTCGGGTTTACTGCTACGAATTTTGATGTTCAAGGTGTTCAGATATCATTTTTACTCAAATTTGGATGGCCATGTTCGGCCATTCCCAGAGATCGTGATTCAGGTCTGGCCCGTACACAATGTTGGTCATCGAGTCACCTAACCAAAACCACCTAGTGCTTATAATGCTCGGCTTCAGATATTTTGCTACGAATTTTGTTATTCTCGGTGTACTGATTTTATTTTATTCAAAGTTAGATGGCCAATATTAGCCATTTCTGATATTTGTGATTCAGGTCAGAGTCACCTATCAGTAGTCAGTAGGTTTTTTTTGTTTTTTTTACAACATTTTGATGGCTATTGACGACTATATCTGAATATTGTGATTCAATTCTTGCTAATTCGTTAAGTAGTTGATCTGGCACCTACCTAAACGCATCTTGTTTTAATAAAGCACGCTTCTAGTTGATTGGTACCATTTTTTATTAAGTTTTACTGCGTAAAAAGGACCTTCTTATTTGCTTATAAATGTAAAAAAATTCTTAAGTTGATTCGGTAGTTTCTTAATCTCTGGAAAAATCTCTGGAATTTTCTTATTAGAATTCAATGAGAAATTTATAATTGGTTTGAGTTCAGTATATTTGGTTTGCGTCCCGACTGTTTTAGTACAATATTTTGGTTAAATATTTTATGGTTATGTTACAGTAATATTTTTTTCTCCGTAATTTATCAATTAAAATTTTAATTTTTACTTTATGTATAAGATACTATATTTTTCTGCCATTTTAATTAAGACAATTTGATATACGTCTTATAAATATACTGATAAAATTTGCTCGATTTCATTAAACTTATCTTGATGTGCTTATTTTTTAAATATCGTCAATTCAATGAATATACACCTGTCTCTTGTTTCTATCTCACTTTTATTTTATTTCAATGATTTGAATTAAAATTATGTATAAATTTTGTAATTTATATAAAAATTTGTTCTATGCTTTCTAAACTATTTAAAATAATGTAAAATCAAACATAATATTTTACTTTTCATTAAGAATTTCGCAAATTAAAAATCATAACAGTGTACTCCACACAACTACATAGAAAGGCTTTAAAATTCCAATTGGAATTGGCAGAATTCCAATTAGATGTGTATACGTATACGAATTTAATCTATGGAAAAATCTATGGAATATTTCACCGGCCCGTTCATTTTTCTTTTATGGAAGAGAATGAATCTTTGTTTCTGCAACTGCGGACTCGATAACACTCAAACAGTTTTGTTAAACATTTTACGTTTTCTTTTACGTTGACCTTATCTCATGTAAAATAAAGAAAATAGAAGGAAAATAAACAAAACTAATTTCCATTCAAAATCCGAAGCCACCCAAAACGGGTTTTGCCGCGACATATTTTATTTTATTATATCTTTATACAAAGTGGGCCAAAATACACCATGGGGGGTTTAAAAATTTAATAACTTTTTCGTTTATATATTTTTTTTTTGTTTCAGATTATAAAAAATACAAAATGGAAATTTTTTAATACTAAGTATAGAAAATAATGTAACGGGGGTCATTTACTCCGTTTTCAGCTTCGCAATGATGGGCTCGTTTTAGAGCATTTTCTTGTTCATATATAACGGGTGATTTTTTTGTGGTTAGGATTTTCATGCATTAGTATTTGACAGATCACGCGGGATTTCAGACAAGGTGTCAAAGAGAAAGATGCTCAGTATGCTTTGACATTTCATAATGAATAGACTTACTAACGAGCAACGCTTGCAAATAATTGAATTATATTACAAAAATCAGTGTTCGGTTCGAAAAGTGTTTCGCGATTTACGTCCGATTTATGGTCTACATAATCGACCAAGTGAGCAAACAATTAATGCGATTGTGACCAAGTTTCGCACTCAGTTTACTTTATTGGACATTAAACCAACCACACGAATGCGTACAGTGCGTACAGAAGAGAATATTGCGTCTGTTTCTGAGAGTGTTGCTGAAGACCGTGAAATGTCGATTCGTCGCCGTTCGCAGCAATTGGGTTTGTGTTATTCGACGACATGGAAGATTTTACGCAAAGATCTTGGTGTAAAACCGTATAAAATACAGCTCCTGCAAGAACTGAAGCCGAACGATCTGCCCTAGAAAAGTTGGCAGAAAATCCGCTTTTTTATCGACAAATTTTGTTCAGCGATGAGGCTCATTTCTGGTTGAATGGCTACGTAAATAAGCAAAATTGCCGCATTTGGAGTGAAGAGCAACCAGAAGCCGTTCAAGAACTGCCCATGCATCCCGAAAAATGCACTGTTTGGTGTGGTTTGTACGCTGGTGGAATCATTGGACCGTATTTTTTCAAAGATGCTGTTGGACGCAACGTTACGGTGAATGGCGATCGCTATCGTTCGATGCTAACAAACTTTTTGTTGCCAAAAATGGAAGAACTGAACTTAGTTGACATGTGGTTTCAACAAGATGGCGCTACATGCCACACAGCCCGCGATTCTATGGCCATTTTGAGGGAAAACTTCGGAGAACAATTCATCTCAAGAAATGGCCCGGTAAGTTGGCCACCAAGATCATGCGATTTGACGCCTTTATACTATTTTTTGTGGGGCTACGTCAAGTCTAAAGTCTACAGAAATAAGCCAGCAACTATTCCAGTTTTGGAAGACAACATTTCCGAAGAAATTCGGGCTATTCCGGCCGAAATGCTCGAAAAAGTTGCCCAAAATTGGACTTTCCGAATGGACCACCTAAGACGCAGCCGCGGTCAACATTTAAATGAAATTATCTTCAAAAAGTAAATGTCATGGACCAATCTAACGTTTCAAATAAAGAACCGATGAGATTTTGCAAATTTTATGCGTTTTTTTTTAAAAAAAAGTTCTCAAGCTCTTAAAAAATCACCCTTTACTTGCTCCTTCAAATAACCCCAAAAAAATAGTCTGGTGCTGACAAATCTGGCGAACGCGCTGTCCAATTAATTTTCGAATTTCTGGAAATTATTCGCTCTCCCAAAATTTGCCTTAAAAGTGCCATTTGTGAATAGCTCTTGGATTTTCAGAATCCCAGAACCTGCAGTTCTGCTTATTATCAAAGCGATTCAAATGAAAATGAGCTTCATCACTCATAATCAGATTTTCAATAAAGCTGATTTAATTTCTGGCCAACCATTGAAATTGCAAAATTTAGACGTTGCCGATGATCTCTAGGTTTTAATTCTTGCACCAATTGCACCTTGCATGGGAATAACAGTCAATCGTTTTTTATGCAAATTATAAATTCTTAGAAGAAAGTTTTATGAAAAATCAAAGAATTTATGAAAATGAAGAGAAAATATATGTTCAAAGGTTTTGAAGCGATGAAAGTTAATTTTGTTTAAAAAACGATTTGCGTATGTGTGTAAATACTCACAAAATATATTAAAATTACCATAATTATCATTATGCAAATACAGTGCAACATCAAACAAATTGCCATCGTTCAAAGCACTCCATACAATTCTGAAGTCATTTTAATGTGAATGTTTTCAGTTTTTTAACAAAAGTGTTAGAAAAACGCCCCTGTAACTACCCTGGGTGTATGTTTTTATGATAGCTGATATCATAATATATATACATGAGCAATAAAGAATTTATAATTTGCATAAAAATTTCAAAAATTTTCTGTCAGCAGCAGAAAAAAATTAATTTTTGTGATAGTGATGCCTCTAGCGGTGAATAGCAAAGCACAATTTTTCTGCTTGAAATTTTCTGCTATCTTATACAGCATCCACTTGATAGGTATTGAAATAGACTTTGAATCTGCATTAAAAAAAATTAAACAAATGTTGGATTTTTTTGATATTTTTGAAGTTTTGTGGAAAAGTGAGCAATGTGCGATTTTTTTGCACCCAAATGTATAATCAATTTATTATTTTTTATCAACTAGTTACTTAAATTCACAAAATATTAATTAGATTTAATTTTCTTACCTTTTGATATGTTTATGATCCTTTTAATGACAAAACCTAATTACCTAAACGTATTCACAGTAAAACTTTATGAATGTTTCAAGATCTATAAGAACATAACAAATGTGCTACTATAAAAATACTTTGTGTAGAATTTAAGCCACTAATGTATATGACGAAGCTTATAAATGCGGAAGATTTAAAAGTGAGGCTAGCCAACGTTGGACTATATCGAACGGAGTTCATTGCGGTTGAGAACGGGATAGTTGACCTGGATTCTACCGGAGAATTAGATCTCAATTTCGAAAAAGACTACTACCAAATTGTCACCGAGTTGAACGTGGCATTACCAATTAAAATAGAGCCAACTACTTCGCTCAATGATATACGATAATGGATACATCTATGTCGAGTGGTCCCATTGATGTAAAATTACCAAAAATCCGTGTTTCTTTTTTCACTGGAGATTATACCGAATGGCAGCCATTCTATGATCTGTTTTGTTCAACAATACATAATAACCTCCGATTAACACCATCGCAAAAGTGACAATACTTGAAGCGCACTTTGAAAGGGGAAGCGACCGAGTTGTTAAAACATACTGCACTACTAATGCTATGATGGTAAAAAGCAAACGATGTATACCTTTATTAAAAATTTTATGTTTCAGCCTTCAGTGACAGTACCGAACAGCATAAATGTCAGAAAGCTGCTGGATACATCGGATGAAATTATTCGAGAGCAAAAGGCTTTAGGAGAGGATGCACAATCAAGGGATCACTGGCTTATCCATATATACTTATCACAAAATTAGATGATGATACCAACAGTATCTAATAAAGCTTATTGATGCATTAGAGTCATTAAAGAGGACTAACAAACGTACTGCCGCGCAAACTAGTCAAACGAAGGCTGCAATCAAAAGTAACGTCATATCAAGTCAGATTCATACATGTTCATTATGTCCTGAGGAGCAGCACTAATTATTCGAGTGGGTTAAGTTTAACGGAATGTTAATTGATGAGAGAAGAGCGTTGTTAAACATAAAGGGAGTATCGTTGCTTTAATTGTTTAAACAACAGTCATAATATTTATACTTGCGCAAACCAAAGTTTAGATGCAAACAATGCAATAAAAAGCATCATAGTCTGCTGCACGTTATCAAAACATTAAATTCCAATTCTGCTATGTCAAAATAACACGTCAAACGAAGGAGAATCGTCCAGCCATACTACCACCACCGATGTACGAAATTCACTATTACCCTCTGCCTTGGTAAATGTAGAAGTAGCAAATGGAAAACAATTATCCAAAGTGTTGGTAGATTCTGGATCTCAGGGGTCTTTCATTACGAAGAATTGTGCAAACCGACTATCATTAAAACGAAACTATACTAAACTGGCCATATCGGGTATTGGAGCAAGTAACCTTTCAATCACACCATAGAACAAAAGCGAACCATTTTTTCAAATTGACGCGTATGTTTTTCCAAAATTGATAGCCAAACAATCACCAATTTCCCAATTCATTGACCTCGGGTACTTCAAACAATATAACAAGGTGAGGAAATTGACATCATTATTGGGGCAGACTCATTTTTCGAGCTACAGTCCAAGGGAAAGGTTATTTCAAACAACAAATTAATTATGCAGGAAACGTTACTTGGTTGGGTAGTTGCAGGAAAATCAGAAAATGAGAGCAAAACAAAACGAGAAAATCGAGCCGATTCAAACTAAAACTCCAAATTTGTCTGAAGAGGAGGAACTTTGCGAAAATTACTTCGAGCAAACCAAAACTGTAGACAGTTCTGGCCGTTTTGAAGTTCGACTGCCATTTAAGATTACACCATCTGTTTTGGGAAACTCGTTTCGACCGGCGGTACAGTGTATGCATTCAATAAAGAAATGGTTTACAAAAGATGAAGAATTTGCTCGGGAATACAAGGGATTTATGAGAGAGTATATACAGCTAAGACATATGAAGTTAATGGCGTGATCAAGAAATCCCCCATGTAGCAATTTGGAGTTTGAGGGTTGGTTTATTTTCCGTTAATATAACGTTTCACTAACCGTCGATCGATATAGGCGTTTGGACAGGTAATTATTAATTATTAGTAAGGTTATTGTTTAACCGTTAACCGCAGAAGCTAGTAGGGTTGGAAATAATTCGTGGTTTTTCCTAAACCCATTTTCAACGTTGAAGTTTTTCACTTTTCGAGCTAGGGATGTACATCAAATCAACTAATAAGTTGGGATCTACTAGTTATGCAACCGTTGCAATAACAATTAAATTGAACGTTATTTACCGGTTGTAGTCCAACTTTTGCAGAGCTACAGGGTGTTCCAGTTATTAATACCATAAATTCCTCAGCTGATTCCGGATTCAAAAATAAGTCGAAAATATCTTAACAAGATTTTTCTATCTTCCAGTATCGTAGTTGAAATAATCGTGTCCTAGCTTAATCTGTGTAATGTTAGATTGGTAGTTTTTATAGTATGCTTAAAATATATTTAATTCTCTTTCTAATCTAATTTTACACCATAACGTCGATTATTTCAACTACTATTGGAGTATAAAGGAATTGTGTTTAAGGTATTTTCTACTAATTTTTGGATTATTAATCACCTGTGGCACTATTCTGGTAATTCCCTGGGAATAGGGAATTGGGGAAAGATTTTATATGTAATTTCTATTTTAAATTTTTTTTCTGGCATACTGAGGTAAAAATCTAGTGGTAATTTTTTTGAAAACAAAATAAAATTGGGAATAATTTTCCATGCCAATTTAGATATGGAAAAATTATTCTCAATTTATAAATATTTACATCAAACTTTTCTTCTTAGTAGGCCGGAAAAATAATATTTGAACTGAAATTACATATAAAATCTTTCCCCAATTCAATATTCCCTGGGAATTACCAGAATAGTGCCACTGGTGAACATAAAGTACATATTCACAATTGGCACAACTAGAAACTGAATTTTAAAAATGGGTAAATAATAAAACTAAAAATTATAATATATAGTATATTTTATTAAATAAAACTTAAAATAAAAATATAATCACAGTAATATAAAAATAAAATTTTTGACCAATACAAATAAAGAGAATATTTCAAATTAAAAATAAAAATATAAAAATAATTGTTGGTACACCCAATTTATGCCGGACCCGCATTCGGTTTACCTCCGTTAGTGGATGTTAAAACCTGGCCGTTTTTTGATTTGTTTCTAAAAATATAAAACATAATATAAAAATGAACCTTATTGAGAGAACGCTTAATTTAACTTACTTAGGTTGCTGTCTAAATTTAGCATGTTTTGAATATTTTTTTAAAAATGTGGCATTTGTATGGGCAGTATATAAGGGATGATTAACTCGAACCGCCGGTATTATAATCTCTAAAAAAAATTTGAAACTATTAAATGCATGTTTAGATGCCGTTCCAGCCCAAGATAATTGTTCCAATAAACTGTCTTTAAATAACCATTTATTTATAATTTTAGCAGATCCTACCTCATCTGCTCCGCCAAATATCGCAAGTTTTTTTTTCTAGAATATACATACGTAGATAAAAAAATTAACTCAGTATTTTAATAATATATTTACAGGAAAAACCCGAATTCAAAAAATAACCGAAATCAAAGGCAGAAAGCGAAATGCTTAGCGTAAAATGTGGTAAAGAGAAATATTATATAATTTTGAAAAATAAGAAAAATGGTTTATGGTCAGTTTTTAGGCATTTCGCGTTCGTCCTTATGCGAAACTTTGCGAAATTCATATCTATCGGAATATCACGAAAATCATATGAGAGTTAGGAATTTCGCGCAGTTCTTAGGAAATTCGATTATGTTCTGCATTCGGGTTTTTTTGTCTTATACTGAAAAAAAAAATAGTGAAAATAATGTGCCCGATTCTCGTGGCATAAAATTGCTGTTATGTTATTTTATTTCCCCGCTTCCTATTGGAATTTGTATTGAAAAAACAAAAAAACCATAACATAACATTAAATTATAGATCCCCGAATCGATCCCAATAATTAGTACGTATAACATCTACTCATAATAATAGTAAAACCTCGAAATAAGGGCCTGAGCCTCTATTAAGCTCGTACCTTATCTGACCATTTTCTTTTAGCTTATCTCGAAATTGTACTACGCCATAATCCCAGTATATACCACCAAATTATATTGACGTTACATATCAGGGGAAAATCAAAGAGAGTTTTACATTACAACTTCTTGTATTAAGTAAGCCACAAGAAAATTGAAATTTAGTGTTTGTAGCTGTTAGTATTTCAACTTCTTTATAAGAAACATCTCAGTATAAATATAGTATGGTTTTTAATAATAATATTCTAAAATAATTAAATATAAATATGCGTTAAAACAGTAGAGAAATCTTACCCATGACTTCAAATCATTTTTTAGAGAAATTAATTATTCTTCTTCGCCATCCGATTCATTTTCGGATTTTTCGTTTTCAGCACTTATATTTAGATTTACACTATTAACTTCGTATAACACTGGATCACATTGGTCAGTAATATTAATATTTTCCACTAATTGTGCATCTTCATTTCGATTTGTTGTTTTATTTTTTTGACAAATAAGCACGCACACGTCTTTTAAATGTATTTCGACTAACAAATTTATTTACACGATTATACCGCATTTTAATAAATTAAATTTATTACATACTTACACTAAATTAACTTCACAATGAGAAAATTACAAGTCTTATGAATGATTAAAAACGAGGACATAGGCAAGCGTTACTCGTTAAATAAGGCTTAAAACGGCGGTAGTATCTAACTAAACAAACCAAAAAGTAAATTGCTAACTCATAATTAACACCAATATATCTGTGGCTGAAACAGGGATCAAGGAAGCTTTATTTCAAACCAACAGGAATCCACACTTGTTTCCAAAATCCAAGAACATTTGGAAGGAGGCATTACAGGCATATCGCGCCTAAGAAAAATAGACAAAAGATCATTTAACACAGTATGTGTCACTTTTGATTTGTTCCCTATGACTTCAAATCACTTTTATTTATTTTTACACTATTAAGATTAACTACGTATAACACTGGATCACATTAACCCGTATTAAATAATATTTTCCACTATATTAAATGTATCCCGAGTAACAAATTCTACCGCGTTTTAATAAATTTAATTTAATATAACACTAAACTAATTTCACAGTGAGAAATTTACAAGTACTATGATTAAAATCGAGGCCAAATGTTAGCGTTACTGGTTAAAAGAAGAGTTGAAATGGCGATAGTATATAACCAGTTAGTCAACTACTTTCCAACTGAAATTCAACTTTGGTTAAACTTAGTTATAATAAAAGTTAAAATTAAACCTAAAAGTAAATTGTTAACCCTGAATTAACGCGAATATCTCTGGTTGGAACGAAAAAAGTTCAAGAAAGGTTGGTTTTAAACCAACGGGCACAAACGCTTGTATCCAAAATCCAACTATAGTTGAAATAAGGTTTAACTGAAGTTGAAATCAAATTTAAAAGTAAATTACTGACTTCAAATTGATTATGGTTGAAAGGGATTAAACAAAGGTTTATTTCAAATCAATATAGAAATCCTCGCATGGATCGAAATATCAATTTTCGTTACTAAACGAGTAAATTAAGGTTGAAAACAAACCCAAAAGTAAATTCCTAACTGCAAATTAACACAAATGCAACTTTCGAAAGTATGGGTTTTACAAGAGGTTATAATTTCAACCTAAATAAAGAAAATAATAAAGGAAAACATTAACCTAAATTGAACTTAGGTTATGAAAAGTTCAAAAATGGTTTGCATTAAACGAATAAGTAAAATTTGGAGGTTATTCCACTAGAATTATAAGGTTTGAAAATCCTGGTTTGATAAAAACTCAAATATAACTTAAAAGTTGATAATGTGGTAAGTTATATTCTAACCTCGGTTAATAATTGCTACATGGGCCAGCAATTGGTTGAATTAAAGATGTCAAATGGTAAACACAAAACAATGAAATTTCCACAATCTGTCAGCTCTACAATTGTCTAATAATAGCAAACATTTTTTATTGTGTATGCCAGCTATAGATGTTAAATGCGATTTAACCGATGGTATAAAATTCGATTTAAACCAGTCGTGAAAAATTAATCGGTTCATTCAAGCATTCGTCTGGGATATATATATATATATATATATATATATATATATATATATATATATATATATATATATATATATATATATATATATATATATATATATATATATATATATATATATATATATATATATATATATATATATATATATATATATATATATATATATATATATATATATATATATATATATATATATATATATATATATATATATATATATATATATATATATATATATATATATATATATATATATATATATATATATATATATATATATATATATATATATATATATATATATATATTACCGGTAAGCCGCTGATTTTTTTCAATGCTCTTCATCGAACATATTTGAAAAAATTCCAATAGGTGCATTCCGCTGCATTTGCACAACAAAGAATTGTTAACCGCTTTTTGTTATGTTTGAAGCCAGCACCAGTAGCATCTCCTGTTCCAGCTAAAGTAGAATTTGGTACACATCACCACAACCACAACAGCCCGGTTTCATCAGAATTATAAACCTGTTCACGAATGAGATGATATTTCTCTACAATTTCTTTACATTTTGTGCAGTAATCGCTGCGGTTTCATCTGCGGATTTTTTTTTCTCCTGAAATATCCAATTTTCTGTAAATTCCCGAATAAATAAATATAATTTCCCTTGGAGAGAGAAAAAATGAAAAAAAAAAACCTAAAAATTGTTACTGCCAACCTCGGTGACGCACGTAATCTCATATTCGGGTACAACTCATCGGCTAGGGGGGTCTCTTTTTGTCACCAAAAACTTTGTTTTATGGCAGAATAAAACCATGTTTGTACGTGATCTTACAAAGAGCAGAAAAAAAAAAAAGAGTGAGTCCATTAGTACTCTCAAGGAGATGTGTAAACATGGCACATGTATAATGCGTGTGTATGGTTCACTTTGAAGGAAGAAGAAATGAAATTTTACTAACCAGATTTTTTCATTCGTTTATTACCATAAAATTGGTCTATTACTCTTTCGGTATAATCAACGCAATTGGCATATGGTAGCTGCAAGCATCAAAGACGTGGTCCCATATCTCGTAGTACATATATCTTATATTTCTCACATATCTCGTAGAAGATATATTTCGATCTGAGTTCTTGTGCAAATCGAATTCGTATCGCAGGAAGTCTATAAGTGATTCATCACTGATCTTAGGGAGCAGCAAAATGAAATCCCTGCTCATAATCAACGGCAAAAGATGTTAGTCTCCTTGAAGAATTTTTGAAATTATTTCAGAATATGGAGCAAGGACGAAATGTATGTACTTGATTATGTCTTCGACAGCTTTATTCGGCGAGGTGTATACAACTACCAAAAGCATCTTATATCGCCAATGGGTTGTGTTGTTACGCTCATACCAGTTGTTTGTCCAACGATGATTTGTTTATGCGAGGTGACTGTATGAGTTCTACTTGAATTTTTATATACTGCTACTCCAACCGCCCGCTGACTATTTCTCTTGAACTGAACGCAGCATTGAAAATTAGGAAAATTGAACATGCAGGTCATTCTAGGAGAGCAAAAGAATTGAGCATCCCTGCGTGACTGTATCAGTTAGGTCAAGGTGAAGCGACCTGAGATTCTGGCAGTTCAATGTTAAAAACCAGACGTCATTATTATCTCGTACAAAATTCGCCATTAAATCCTGAGCTATACTTAGCAGTTTTGTGGTGAGGCGCGTTAACTCATTTTGAAGAGGACCAATTGAGGTTGCATTTTTACGTTCATGGTAGAAGACAAAATCATTTTTAGCCGACGTGATGAACTGCTCTACGAGATCGTGATAAAGCCACATACACAAGTTGTTGACTGTGTATTTATCGTAAGAGTATACTATCTCGTTATAGGTACCACTCTATAGTGCATAAATTGTGGTGGCACACGCTATTTTAAATTTTTAAGCGTTTTTGTTAAAAAAAAATGCTATATGGTTTCGGTTTGCCGTCCGTCCGTCTGTCCGTCTGTCCGTCTGTCCGTCTGTGTGCACGATAACTTGAGAACGGATGGAGATATCAACTTAATTTCTTCACTAAAAGTTTAAGCAATTCATGGGAATGATCCCTATTGTTTTGGACATTTCTGAGTTTAGGGTGTTCGGAGATATGGGGGGTTTTGTTAACCCCCCTCCTTAAAATTGATATATTTTTTTTTTTTTCTATTCTATTTTGGTTCATAGAGCATGTGAATGTGGAATAAAAATATATCTCGCATGGATGTGGGTTTGTGTGAGTGGTGTGGTTATAGGGGTGGTAGGAGTGGTGGTATGGGAGGTAGAAGGAGTGGGATGGGGCGTTTTAGGTTTCTTGTCGGAATTTTGATTTGGTGGATGAGGGTTTGTGTGGGTGGTGTGTGTGTGTGTGTGTGTGTGTGTGTGTGTGTGTGTGTGTGTGTGTGTGTGTGTGTGTGTGTGTGTGTGTGTGTGTGTGTGTGTGTGTGTATGTGTGTGTGTGTGTGTATGTGTGTGTGTGTGTGTGTGTGTGTGTGTGTGTGTGTGTGTGTGTGTGTGTGTGTGTGTGTGTGTGTGTGTGTGTGTGTGTGTATGTGTGTGTGTGTGTGTGTGTGTGTGTGTGTGTGTGTGTGTGTGTGTGTGTGTGTGTGTGTGTGTGTGTGTGTGTGTGTGTGTGTGTGTGTGTGTGTGTGTGTGTGTGTGTGTGTGTGTGTGTGTGTGTGTGTGTGTGTGTGTGTGTGTGTGTGTGTGTGTGTGTGTGTGTGTGTGTGTGTGTGTGTGTGTGTGTGTGTGTGTGTGTGTGTGTGTGTGTGTGTGTGTGTGTGTGTGTGTGTGTGTGTGTGTGTGTGTGTGTGTGTGTGTGTGTGTGTGTGTGTGTGTGTGTGTGTGTGTGTGTGTGTGTGTGTGTGTGTGTGTGTGTGTGTGTGTGTGTGTGTGTGTGTGTGTGTGTGTGTGTGTGTGTGTGTGTGTGTGTGTGTGTGTGTGTGTGTGTGTGTGTGTGTGTGTGTGTGTGTGTGTGTGTGTGTGTGTGTGTGTGTGTGTGTGTGTGTGTGTGTGTGTGTGTGTGTGTGTGTGTGTGTGTGTGTGTGTGTGTGTGTGTGTGTGTGTGTGTGTGGAAGTGGGTATGTAGGTTTTAAAGGGTGATAATATGGGTGGTGAAGTATAGGGTGGTGCGGGTGAGATGGATTTTTGGGTTTGAATTGGATAGTTTGGTAATAAGGTTTAGATGTGGTGGCTTGTGGTTGATTGGGGTAGTTGAGATATGGTGGATTGGGATCGGGTGGGGTGGGTGTAGATGGGGTTAGGTGGGTGTGGAAGTGGGTGGTCGTAGTATTTGAAATACGCAAATCACACATAGAAGTACATCATAGAAGTACTTTATAGGCAACAAAAATGCTTATAGAGTTCGGCTCCGAACCTTTCCCGTCTTTTTTTTTTATTTTTTCTGTTCGCTGAAAATGTCGATTCGTCGTTTCTATTTAATTTTATAAATGTTTCTTTGTTTTCTTTCCATACTATTTATATATACATATACACTCAGACTGTGTGTATAGTACAAAATGTATATATGTATTTTGTTGTTTTTGTTCTTTTTTTATTATTTTATATTTTGTTTCTTTTTTTCAATGAAGATATTTAAACGTAAGTACATGTACGTCATTTCCGTTCGTTTCATTTGAAAGTTTACTACCTTACAAAAATATTTGGCAAAGATGTTTACACATCAAAAACAAACACACCAAACACTTAGACCACATCACCATCATCACCATCATCAATGAAAATAAGTTATTTCATATTTATATTTTAAATGTTATATTATTCGAGAAAAATACAACAAATGCAACATGACAAAAAAAGTCTTTAACTGTGTTATAATGACTAATTATGTATAATATAAAACATGTACATACTCATATACATATGTACATATAAAAGTTTGTTTTACATAAGAATGTCGAAAAAAGTAATAATCTACATATTAAGATTTAGTTTCAAAACACAAAAAATATGGTTGTAGAGAAAAACTCACCAGACAATGCTCCCAAAGAGTACTCCTTGTGATTGTCCGCGCTAAAGAAGCAAATCTTCCTAAAAAAAATGACACTAATTTGTTTTTGTAAAAGAAACCAACACTAAATGACACATTACTATTTTTCTATACTCATGTTTTTTTTGTATCTATATATATATATATATATATATATATATATATATATATATATATATATATATATATATATATATATATATATATATATATATATATATATATATATATATAAGGATTTTCCTTAATACACAATTCTAGCACGCTTCAATATTTTTTTATATTATTTCTAATTTATAATTTTTTTTTTTTCAACTTTTCAACTTAAAAGAAATAATCCACTTATTTTTGAATCAAATCCATTAATTTTCCTTACGAGGACTTAATAATTTTAACGGGAATTTATTGCACGATATTAATACACTGGATTAGCTTGAGCTGCCGGTTCTAGATTTTCTTTTGTGGCTCGAGACCTTTTCGACCAGGTCAAATAGAAATATTTGTTGTCCAGCTGTATTTTTTCAATTGGTTTGGTTAACGAGTAATGAGGTTTTGATAACTACTTGCGTCAAAAAAATATATCCGTATTTTTTTATTATTTTTTTTTTTTAAATATTTTAAACTAAACAACGTCTGAAAGGCCAACCAACACCTCATGGGCTTATGTTACAGAAGTATGAATCTATATATTAAAGTAAAAAAAAAAGGTTGATAAACAATTGTACCCAAAATCTAACACATGGTTGTTCTATGTACTATTAAAAAAAACAGTTCTTTTTCTTACCCTTTGAAGTTTTCCACCGGTAGTTTGACCAATTTTGTTTGGGTGGTCGTACGCTATTTGAACCCGTACAAAACAAAACTTCACGTATTTAGCAATTGATATGTATATTTTATTTTGTTTTTTTATATGTAAATTAAACAATTACTAATTAGCTTGTGATGTTCTCGGTTGGAACTCTCAGTACAAATGACCTCAACAGATATCGTTTTTATATTTTTTTTCTACTTTTTAATTTTTGTAAATAATACAATACAAATAAATACAAATGCATCTATTTATACATCGAACCATTTACGGTATTAACCAGGTTAATATTTTTAAAATTGTGTAGGTCAGTAACCCAAATGACAACAAGTTATTTATTCTGTTTGTTTTCTAACCGACGAGCCCCTTTTTATATTACGGTTGCATTACATATTGAATTGGAATAAAAATCAAAAATAAAACGAAATTGAATCGAGAATGGTGAAGTAATTGACTGAACTGCTACCTAGATATTTGTTTGATTCGATGGCCGTAACAAAATTAAGATCCCGGTTAACTAAGTGTTCCGGTTAATTGAAAACCGGATAATCGGGTTTTTTACTGTATTTTCAATAATAGTAATCCGCCTAAAAGTATACTGTACTACTAACATGGAAACATCGAAGGCGTAATAATAATTCAATCGTTTATGCTGTCAACTACGGTTATTGGTTATACCATCGGAAATTAGGGGGTACCGAATTAAAAAAGTCTGAATTAAAAAAGTTCTTTAAAAATGAATTAAAAAAGTTAATTTTTGTATGAACATCTGCTACTTATTTTTATTCATATTTTTAACTTAAAATTATGAATTAAAAAAAGCGATTTAGAAAAATGAGAAAACTCAAAAATGAATTAACAAAGGCTTACACTATTTCATTTTTAAAACACCTACCTTATTTCATTTTCAAAATGAAGTAAAAAAGGCACATTTTATTTCATTTTATAAATTAAAAAATCTTAATTCGGCTTTTAACAAATATTCAGAAATGTGCATTATTTTGGGCTAAAGTTTAATTCAGTAAGAAGTATAAATTTTTAAAATTTTTAAATGCAGGATTGTTTATCAACAGTTTTTAGGAGGGGGAAGCTAAATTTTCCCGGAAAATTGTCCCATTTTCCGGGAAAATGTTCACTTAAAAAAAAAATTGCGTATTATTCTATTCAAAATCAAAATAAGTACAAATGTGTAATCTTTATAAAAATTTGGATATTAGGATTGTATCTTAATAGTTTTTCAACCGTACAAATAATTTTTCCGGGAAAATTTTTCAATTTTTCCAGGAGAATTTTAAAATTTTTTCATTTTTTTTTTTTTACTTAGTTTGACATTTAAAGAATTGTACAAATTGTGGAAAAGCGGGGGTTTAGGCAGCCCCCATCCCCTAAGGTATAAACGAATTAAAATTACATTAAAAAAAAATTTATATGAAAGTTGATTCTTTTAACATTTGTGGCACTATCAGAAGAAGCGATAAGAGCGATAGAAACTCTTTGATCTGTGTCTGCAAGGTTGCGAACCGCACTAATTATTATTAATAAAAAAAGCATTTAAAAATTTCCAAAATTTATATTCCTTACCTGATTTTACGCCTAATTACGCCTTCTTTTGCATTGCCAAATTTTTATGTGCCAAATTCAAATTTAAATTCCAAAAAATTTTCATTAATGAAAATAACATTTTTTTCATTTTATAAAGAGGCTTATATTATTTCATTTTATAAACACTTATATTCATTCATTTTAAAACTGAATTAAGAAATGCCTTTTTAAATTCATTTTATCGAACTTTTTTATTTCTTTTTCAACTCTGATTTTAATTCATTTTTAAAATGAATTAAAAACACTTATTTTAATTCAGAAAAAAAACTTTTTTAATTCATGTAGCCGAAAATTAGGCATAGAGGCCTCGAGTTTAGCACGGCTTCTATTTGGCTTAAAACTGTTGTTAATTCTTCGTACGTTCCTGATTTCCGACACTCAGTTTGCAACATATGTAGGATTTGAATTTTTGTATGTCGCCTTTAATCCATGAGAGAACTATCGCGTAAGTCGGAGTTTGTTGTATTCCTCATGCTTGCCTAACTTCTTGAAGCAGTTTAGCTACTAGAAGGAATCCGTTTATCTCTAGTTTTGGTAAAGTCACTCTCAGTTTCGTTAGCGCTACTCTGGTTTTAGCTGCTACAGGGCTTATTTTACATGTTTTCCTATGATTACGTTTAAATAAGCATGTTGTGCTTGTTATGATGGAATATTATATCCAGGATCACATGTCTGTTAATTTGGTCCTAAAAAACCATCCCGAAAAGAGTTTTTTATGTGGTGTGTTTCCATAATAAATTCAAATCTCAGTCGGAAAAAAATTATCAAAATGTGAGTTTCATTCCGAAATTTTTTTTAGCCAGAAAAATTATTTATAAAAATAAAAATTAGTTTTACACATAAAACTTTATTCCATCCCGAGAGAATAATATTTTTTTTAAATTACGCAAACCTTTATTGTAAGATATGAATAATATAAATACTATTAAAATTTAATATAAATTTAAATATTCACTAATTTTACGATACTGGTAGAAATAATTTTTTGAATCATTCTACCACCCGAGTATTATGAATTTTTATAAATTTCAAATTTAGTTGTGTGAGTAGGTGAATAGGTGAATGGGTTAATGATGTAGCATGAATGCGTGGTATCACAATGGGCCAAAAAATGGCCTAAGTAAACCACTGAAACCTAACCTTAACTATGTTGATGACTATTATTATTTTATAAGTTTTATAATATTTAAAATATATTAATTGAATTCATGTAAACAATTAATTTTTTTTAAGTATATGTACACTAAATAGTTATAATAAATATAATGAATTTAAATCTTTAATAGGTATTTTTCTTTTGGCTTAAGAAAATGAATTAAATCAATATGTAATTCAAATTAAATTAAAATGGTATGTTATATGGCCTTCATATGTCTGCTTTATGATTTAAGCATTTATCACCTCATAATAATAGCACTTCGTTTTGATTTAATACGGTTTCTAATAAAAAATTCAATTTGAAATCTATTTCGTAAAAGAAGACTTCCCTTTTAACCTAGGGTAAAATCTATTTGACTTAATAGTTTGAAGCAACTAAAAATATGCAGATTTCTTTTTGTTCTAAAAATTAATCTAATTAAACTTTTAATATGTGATCTGTTTAATTTTATTGGCCTTCTATTGAAAATAATTTCGATAAGTTTAGCCTAATTAAATTAAAAGGTCTATCTTCTTGGATGAGAACCATACAGAAATCTTCTTGAGTTTGTTTGAAATTATGTGGAACATTTTTCTCAGTGTAGTTCCTAAATCGGTATTGCTAAAATTCTACTATGCCTGCATTAACTCTAGGCTCGAATATGCTTTATCGTGTTGGGGTGGTTGCTATCATTCAACTTTAAAAATTCTCATTATTGTTCAGAAATATGCTATTCGTATCATGTGTTTTAAGTCTTCGCGGGTTTCTGCATGGCCATTATTTTTGAGTTTTAAAGTTTTACCATTACAACATCTATATGTTTATAAGGTTTTACGTTTATTTTATTTGCGAAGTGGGCGCCGATTATTGAGATCAAATGTGCGATACAACATTAGGAACAATGATCAGTTCTTATTTGTTGTTCCACATTTTTTTAGTGAACATTTTAGAAAATATTTCCTGGTAACTGCTCCTTCCTTATTTAACCAACTTCCAGTTAGCATACGGCAACAAATAAATTCAAAATCATTTCTCCAATTACTTAAAGTTTGGCTTTTTGAGCACCCTAATATCGATTTCTTATTTAGAGTTTTAGTCTGATGCAGTTTAATTGTAATTTTAGTTTCAATTGTTTATATTTTTTATATTTTTTTGTTAAATTTTTATTGAAATATTCATAACTTTTTTTTTCAAATTTTTCTTGTTAAAGGGTAGATCAATACTGCCGTTAAATCGGTGATGATTACCCTACTCATTTATTTTAATTTTGTATATTTGAATCGTATTGAAAATAAATGATAAGCCTGCGTGCTTTAATTAAGAAAAACAAAAAAAAAAAAAAATATGCTGAAAGAATTTCAAAAATTCTTCAAGGAGACCAACATCTTTTGCCGATGATTATGAGCAGGGATTTCATTTTGCTGCTCCCTAAGATCAGTGATGAATCACTTATAAACTTCCTGCGATACGAATTCAATTTGCACAAGAACTCAGATCGAAATATATCTTCTACGAGATATGTGAGAAATATAAGATATATATACTACAAGATATGGGACCACGTCTTTGATGCTTGCAGCTACCATAGGCCAATTGCGTTGGTTATACCGAAAGAGTAATAGACCAATTTGATGGTAATAAACGAATGAAAAAATCTGGTTATTAAAATTTCATTTCTTCTTTCTTCAAAGTAAACCATACACACGCACTATACATATGCCATCTCCTTGAGAGTACTAATGGACTCACTCTTTTTTTAAATAAACTGCTTCTTTTGCTGCTTCACTGAGAGCAACATACTCAGCTTCTGTACTGGATAACGCCACACATCTTTGTTTCCAGAATTTAAAAGTTATTGACCATTCACCCAGTTTAAATATACATATATCCATATTGGGATATACGATCATTTATATTGCTTCCTCAATCAGAATCAACATATCCATGAAGTGAGTCAGTAGTATTGGTAAATGTGAGACCATAATCTTTTGTTGCAATCAAGTAACGTTAAACTCTTTTTGCAGAACTCCAATGAACTTGACTCGGATTTTGATTGAATTGACTCAATGAACTCACAGTATACGCTAAATCAGGTGTGAATACATTAATGATCCAATAAGTGATTGATATAAATTTCTTTCTGATTTATCGCTTTCTTCTTCACTCGAATCGTCTTTTGTAACTGGATCTTGGGTTCTAAAGGGGTTTTTACCGAATTTTATACTTTGTTAATATATCGTCAATGTATTTTTGTTGTGACATTGTAATTGTATTATCAATCGAATTTTGAGAAAATTGTATTCCAAGACGATAATTTAGTTCCCCTAGATTTTTCATATTAAATTCTGAGTTTAGGCTTTCTTTGATCTGAGATAACATTGAATCGTTATTTGTTGCGATTATTAAATCATCGACATAAACAATAAGAATAAGATTCCTTTGTTGCTTTTCAGATAATATAAGCATTTATCATAATCGCTTTGAATCTTCCCTGCTCTAGTTAAATGATTTTTTAATTTTTCGTACAATTGTCTGCCTGATTGTTTTAGTCCATATAGTGATTTTCTAAGTAAACATACCAAATTTTTCTCATCTGAATTTACAAATCCTGTTGGCTGTTCCATATAAATTTGTTCATTTAAATCTCCATTGATATATGCCATCACTACATCAAGTTGATGAAGTTCAAGATTTTCTTTTGCAGCAATACTTATTATCAGTCAAATTGTAACCCTTGGCAATTAAACGAGCCTTTCTCTTCTTCACTGTTCCATCAGGATTGTATTTAGTTCTCAAAACACATTTACAGTGTATTATGTTTTTATCCACCGGTCCAGTTAATTTTTCCCATGTCTTGCATTTAACAAGAGAATCGAATTCTATTTTCATTGTATTTGCCATTCATCTGCATATGGTCCAGCCAAAACTTCGTCTACAGATGGACATGTTATCTCACTGCAAGCTACTTGTGCTACAAATTGGTATTGAATGATCTTTCAACATAATGTCTCAATTTTTTTTTTTAATATTTGGTTCCGGATTATTTTCAATAATCGGTCCCTTTGTTTTTGTAACATTTTGCATAACCCAAAACGTTAATTTTGGGTTATACTCCACATTATCAGAATTGACCCACACAGGGACTCTGGGGCGGTCGTTGCCGGCTAAGCATCAGGGGAAGTCGTGCGGTTTCCCAGAGTATAAGTCATCCATTCGGAAAAATTACACAAAGTGGTTACATTAAATTTATGTTAAACCAATTTCCGTTCAC
Organism: Nephrotoma flavescens; assembly: GCA_932526605.1. Classification (NCBI taxonomy): domain Eukaryota; kingdom Metazoa; phylum Arthropoda; class Insecta; order Diptera; family Tipulidae; genus Nephrotoma; species Nephrotoma flavescens. Next base: position 76,112,044 of record OW052220.1, read on the forward strand.
TTAATTAATGTAAAAATACTTAATATTGTTTGTCTTTGGTTTTTGTTATTTTTTGTAATGATTATTATCTGCTATGGGCGAATCGCACTACCTTTTATTATAAGTGTCTTTTAATTTAATTTTCACTTTGTAAGTAAAAAAAGTAAAAGTAAAAGAAAAAATGTGGTCAATATCAAAACTTAAACTGTATTTTCTGAGACCACAAAAAAAAATCACACAATTGTTCTTATAATTACTACTGCCCTTTTACCGTATTTTAAATACGAGGGGGTTCAAATTTAACTCGATTAATCCCTTGTTAAAACCGAAAAACGCGGGTACAAAAATTATATTCGCTTTTAAAGCCAATATCACCAAATCGTTTCAAATGATTTTTTTTTCAAGATATTTTGTTTAATTTTCAATTTTTTTTTTGTTCTTTGAAAAAAGAAACTCAATCGTTCCTTTCATGGGAAAATTTTCTTTTCCCCAAGCGCACAAGATATTTTAATATTATCACTTATAAAAACCAAAACTGATCACAACACAATTTTGGGACACTTGAAAAATTCTGTCTCCACTGACCACCAAAAGTAACCATCTCAGCGAACGAACCACCGTTCAGCGAAAAAGTATTGTACCATTGTGATAGGGCAGAGCAAGCGCTGTCACAATTTTTCAAGAGAATTTGATTCATTTATCTGTGATCATTAAAATTTCATATCTGGATTTTCTAAAATAGCTATTTCTTGGTTTGGAATTATGGATGGTATTATAGGATTTATAAATTCGACTTCACGGCGTTCAATTATTTTTTTAACCTTAATATTCCAGAAGCTATATGCTTTACATTCTGCCGAATATCTCAAGAAAATACATTCTATCGATTTTTCTGAATATTTTCCTGCTCCAGGCGCTTTAGTTAGAGCAAATACTTTTTGGCCGAAAATTTTCAAATGCGTGATATTAGGTTTCATATTCATCCAGACTTCGTACGGAGTTTTGCTTAAAATTACTGTTGGAGATCTATTCCGTATATACGCTGCGGTACTAATTGCTTCGGTCCAAAAACTATCTGGTAAAGTTGATTCGAGTAGCATACATCTTGCCATTTCGACCAGTGTTCGGTTCATTCTTTCCGCGATTCTATTTTGTTGTGGAGTGTAAGGGACAGTTTTTTGATGTAAGATACCATTCCCTTCTAAATGTTTGTTAAATTCCGCTTCGGAGTATTCTAAACCATTATCTGTTCTTAAAATTTGGATTTTCTTCTCTTTTTGTTTCTCAACAATGGTCTGATATTTGATAATTTCGCGTTTTACTTGGTCTTTTGTCTTCAAAAACCTCACTTCTACCCAACGAGAATAACTATCATTGAAAGTAAAGAAATATTTTGACCCTCCTATGGAGTTTACACGTATCGGTCCACAGATATCAGAACTGATTACTTCCAAAATTCTTTTAGCTTGATTCTGTGATTCTTGAAATGATGTTACTGTTTGTTTCGCTTTTATAAAAACTTCGCATTTTCTAATTTTCCACGTATATTGAAAGGAATTTTTGCTGTCAACTCTTTTGAAAAAAGTTTTCGCAAATCTGACTCATTGAGATGACCAAAACGTCTATGCCAAAGTGATAACTCATTATTTTCAAGTGTAACATTCGCAGATTCTGCATTTGAGGTTAGAAAATGCAGATCTTCATATATTTTCCCTTGCGCAAGAATATTTTTTGCTTTATTAGCAGAAATCATGTCATTATTAGCCGATGTGACTTTTGATTCGTGCATTGGCTCCAGATTATAATTTGGATGGCTATATTTTCTATGCGAATTGTAATGATCAATATAGGTCTGGTGGTGTAGCGGCACTTGTAAAGTCTTCGTTGGATTGTCAAGTATTTTCGTTAGCATTTACATCTGTTGATGTTTCGAAAATTGTGATTAGTCTTGAAAAAGTTAAATACTGTTTCGTTTTGGTTTATAGGTTGCATTCCTACGGACTTGATGAATTTTTGGGAGAGTTGAATGATTTCTTAAATTCAGATTCTTCAAAACATAAAATATTACTTGGTGATATAAATTTTGATCTAATGAAAGATTCTCAGTTAAAAGACAATTATTTACTATTATGTGCCTCTTTTGGTATGCAATCACTTGTCAATGATGTAACACGACCATGTTCTAATACTTGTATTGATCACGTTTTTGCAGTAACTGATCACCAAAAGTTTACTATTGAATCTTGAAATCTTCAATTATCTATAACTGATCATAACACAATTATCTTGTATTTGAAAATGACTAACAAGGTTAAGAGTAATCGTAAATATGTAGAGCTATTTCAAACGAAAATAAATTTTACTGAGTTAGCGATATCCCTCAGTACATATGATTGGTGTACAGTTTGAGACTCTGATGATCCTAATATAGCATATTCTAACTTTGTTGAAATATTCATTTCTATTTTAAATAAACATAAATCGGTGTTTAAAATTAAACGTAGTAAATGGAAACTCAAGCCTTGGATATGACACCTTATTAAATTTGATTAATCTCCGGAATAGGCTATCTAAGAAGTTAACTTATGATCGTAATAACATCTCTTTAAAGAATAAAGTGGACGTGCTAAACTCCAGAACTAAAACCTTGATACCGAAAACTAAAGAAACGTACTTTAAAAATAAGATGTCTTCAGCTTCAGATATGAAATCAAAATGGAAAGTGGTAAATAGTGTATTGAACAACGTTCCCGTTTCAGATACTATTCTTCTTTAGAATTTGGTGAGAATAATTTCATTACGGATCATAGCGAAATTGCTAATGTGCTTAATGATCATTTTATTAATATACCAAGTGTCATTCTAAACGTAACACAAGAAAATGTAACTGTTGAAAATACTGTTAGAAATAATATGGTTTTAAAAACTCGGTTTAATAGCTCGAATTAATTTTTTTTCCCAGTTAGTGATTTGGAAATTGTTTCTGCTGTCTGCGAATTCAAAAATAACAACTCGTGTGGTATTGATGGAATTTCCAATGTAGTGGTGAAAAATGTGATTTTTAGTATAGCACCTGCCTTAGTGTTTGTTTTTAATTTGTGCCTTGCTAAAGGTGTGTTTCCTGATAAATTAAAAGTAGGCATCGTAAAACCACTTTTTAAGAAGGGTTCACGTGCTGACCCAAACAATTATCGTCCAATCACATTATTGAACACATTTTCAAAAATTTTTGAAAAAATTATTAAATCCAGATTATTGAGTTTTCTAGATAAAACTAATTTTCTTGATAAAAGGCAATTTGGTTTTATTAAAAATTCATCAACGGAACTGGCAGTTGCTTCATTTTTAAGGCCTGTTCACGAAAATTTAAATATTAACCTTAAGGTATCTGCTCTTTTTATAGACGTTACTAAAGCATTCGATACCGTTAATCATCAAGTGTTACTGGAAAAATTATCACATCTTGGTATTAGAGGTGTGACACTTTCTCTATTTGAATCATATTTATGTAATCGAGTTCAGAGTGTATGTATAAATCATGTCCGTAGCCATGAAAAAATGGTTAATGTTGGGGTTCCTCAAGGATCTGTGCTGAGACCTCTACTTTTTTGATTTATTGTAATTCTATATTTGATCTTGATTTGCGTGGTAATATTGTGGCTTTTGCCGCGATGTCGCGCTGCAATATTCAAATTCTAATACGGACTCGTTGAGTTATGACATTAAGTGTGACCTTAAATTACTGAAAAAATGGTTCTATGTTCATTTCATGGTTCTTAGCTGCAAGTCTAAAATTATGTACTTTAATTTGAGTAGTCCTGTCACTATTTCTGGTTCAGTGGCTTATCACTCATTGTCGTGTAATGACTTTAATTGCAACAATCTCTGTTTACCCATTGAAGCAGTCAGTTCATTCAAATACTATAGGTTTAAATCTAGACTCTCAGCTTAACTTTAAGAATCACGTGATTATTTTAAAACAAAAACTCCGTCGTGCTTTAAGATCATTTTTCCATTTGCGTAATATCTGCAGCTCCGATTCCTAAAATGTCTCTATTATGCTTTGATTGATTCTCATCTTCAGTACGGGTTAACATGTTGGGGTGAAACTTATTGGTCAAACATCAGTGAACCATACTTGTTTCGTAATAGGAATAGAATTAGTATTCCGCAACCGTTTAAAGAACATTTTAAGATTTTTTTTTCTTACACTGCACCGAAATTTTATAGCCTTCTACCAACCTATATTGCATCTGGGGGCACTTTTAGAGTATTTATTAAATTGTTGAAAGAATGGTTATTCTCAAAAAATGACATTGAGGTTTTATTTAGAACATTATTTTAAATTCTGTAAACATATGCTATACTTTTGTTTTATTTATTTTATTTATTGAAAAATTCTTCCACTGTCAATGCACCAAACATTTTCTGAATTCGTATCCCTATAACTTGAAATGAACAATATTTTTCAGTTATCATCCAAGCTTCTTTTTCTTCGTCTACATGCGAAGCAGAGAAGTTTTGTCTATTTTCAGCTTTATTCCAGCAAACAGACGCAATATGCCCAATTTTATTGCAATAATTGCATTTAATTAATTTTCGTCGTTTATTGTTATTATTATGTCCCAACTAACAAACTAACCTTAATATTAAATAATTTTTTAGTACCAAGGGAATTTAGAAATGGTTATGGTGCACTTACAAGAACAAAACACCGAACTGTATTGATTATTGATTAAAATGTACGGCCAAGACTAAGCAGGGATCCCGGATACGCCGGGCCTACCGTACACCCCCTTTACATATAACAAGATGGAGGGATAGGAAAGGTTGTTAGATATGATAGACTTGACCCGGTTACAGACACCTAAGTAGTCAATAGTTAGTAAATTGTTAGGCACAAGACAGCACAATTATTTTCGGTTTTATGGTATAAAAGCTCAGCAATCAGCATCCTGAAAACATTTTTATAATTAATTAAGTACTTATATATAATGGTACATATCCTGCAATATAACTGTATTATTATGAGTTGAACTTTCTATAAACTAAATAGTTCAATCGTTCATAAACAAAACTAATTTGGTTTCCCAAAAACCTATTAAAACATATTAAATCATATAAAATTAATCCAACCCAGAAATCACAAATATATATTAAAGAATAAAATAGGAAACCATCTTTCAGTCTTTAATTATTTCATTTATTTGTAGAAAATAATTTGAATAATAATGGTTTAAATTTAAATAATGTTCTAGTTTTAATTTAAATACAAAATGCATTTATTTAATAGCTAAATGCAAATGAATCAATAGTTCGCGGAATATACTGCACTTTACTTGTACACTGAAAATTATAAAAACAGATTATTACATGTACGAAGTGAATATTAATTTTCATTTAGTAAGTTTTATTAAAATAACCACAAGTAATCAGAATATGGTATATAATATACTTAAATTTCACTCAAGTAATAATAATAATATTTACACAAATAACATTAGATTACAATTATTACATGCAGGAAGTGAATCCATCCTTTGTTACAGTCATATATGTTTTCTAATTTTAATTTAAATACAAAATGTATTTTTTTGATAGCTAAACTTAAATAGTTCAATAGTTCACTTAATATACTCGCGAGAACAAAACACCGAACTGTATTGTGGAAAAACGACAGTTTGCTCAAATAGGTTCTTTTATAAGTTAGAACATTTAACAAACCCTTTTCCAGTAGTATTAGAGACCCTCACAGGTTCAGGATTCCTAGTTAGTTCGGTCAGCGAATCGTGTCTTATGCAATAGATTTCATCGAATAATTAGGTGATATTCGAATGAAGCAGCAGTAGTTGCATGTGCTCAAGTAATTCAGTTGCTGCGTTGTTCGAACAAATCTGTGTTCATCTTGACATAGGCATATTTAGCATGAAGTACGTTATAGGTAACCAGCGTAGCAGCTGCCCTGCGTTGTATAAATCTTATCTTATCTTATCTTAGTATAGTATGTCGGCCAAGTCTTCTTGTAGTTTGGGACCGGTCATCATGATGTATTAACTCCATGTAGTTCAAATCTATATATTTTTGCATGAATAGTTTATATAATATTTCGTAGTCCGGATCTTTGACAGATTCTAATTTTCTGTGCATACTCCTCATCAGGACATCTTGCTTCTTGAGCAGGTTTTGGTTGTTGTGGGCCACCCCTTTGCTGGAATTGTCAGACTGTTGTTGGTAGTCCTTACTTGATGATTCAAATGATTGATTAGATTTGCTGAATGATGAATTTTGCTTTTCTTTCTCGTTGTTATTTGGCTCCACAGGTTGGGCCAAATTGAATTTGGAGGAAGCATCTAGAATTGGTGTTGATGGCAAGGATGATGAGTTTAGGCGTTGACGCATATCTTCAACATATTTTGTGAATTTTTCCCATACTATTGCCTATCTTTATAGTATTGGTGTGTTGATTCTATTTCAGGTTGGAATTCTCTTATTTTATTGTCTACATCGACGTACTCGTTGTACGTTTTTTTGAGCTTCACTATTTTCACAACTCAAGATATTTTTTGCATCATCATTTTTAGAGTTTGAGATGATGTGCTCCATCTCTACTGCCTTGTCATTTTGCTGCTGCAATAACCGCTCCGTGTCTATGCTTTTGTTGGGGTGATGGGCTGTTGTTGTATGGCATAGACTTTGGTTTATTTGCCGGTTGTTGTTTGGCTGTTGAATTTCGATACCTGTTGTTGTGATGAGATCGAAACATCGATTTATCTTGGCCTATAGCAATATGTTTTTAGAGCGTATTGGCTGCCGGTTGTTGTGATTAAAATTCCAAAGTGAGTTTCACAAAGTGAGTTTTATTGTCCGCCGGTTACTCTGGAGGCTCGAAGGACCATGTAACAATCTGGCCTCTACCTAGATCTGTGTGTGTGCTTAAGTGAGTATTTGGTTAACCACTGGTGAGCTCCGAATATTCACTGCGAGAATTAAAACTAACTCTTGTAATGCGTTTATAATTCAATTCTGTTTTATTACCTCAATAAGTCGGGCTTTTATACATAAAAATTGCTTACGCGTCAAATCAAGAATATTATATACAAAAAATTAAAATTGTTGAATTTGCTACAATATACAATATTCCACCTGTGTCGTTACTGTGTCATTGACCGTTTGGAATATTGTATTATTGCGCATGTTGTCATTGTTTCAACAATGTCCAATACCCCCACTTCTGACACCAACCAATGAAAATGAACCGGAGCGGTTTCCAATTCGTTGAATTAATCCGATTTGCTCGTGCGGTAATAACGTCTTGTAATATTCGCTATCGAGCGATCTCAATCAGAAAAATAACTTGCAGTTTAATCAATTTAGCTGTTTGGTTGTGTAATTTTCGGGGTTTAACTTGAATTCAGAAACAAATATCTTGATATACTTTTTACGACTAACAAATAATTTTATTTTCCAAATTATTTTTGCATATTATTTTTGCATTTGCATACAATGCAAGTATATAATGCAAATGACAAATGTATATGATGAGGTAAAATTAGGACATTTAAATTAAGAATCAATTAACATATCATTGATACATATTATGTTGAAAATGCAAATGTTGTATAATTGAATGGTGGATGAGCAGTTACAAACTCGGTTCATTATCACTTTTAATATACAAAGGTTATCGGCTTATGAATTGAATTAAAAATTCAGTACTTGTCAACCGCTACAGTACTTGCACTTTGAACAGATTTTAAATATTGTAAACACTTCAGATGCCGACACAAGTTCAAAATCTAATTAATTTTCAAACGTATCAGTTAGAGCAAAGAATTTTTAAAATTCTTTGTTTACAGTCTCACAGTTGCGCAAACTTTGAGTGTCCCTTGATAACCAAGGTTGTTAATCGTCTTACTTGTATAAAATGAGCTGTGCAAAAATATTTTTAATTAAACATTGTTTGTGAAGTGGAGTGATCACATCTAAAATGAAATTACTTGTGATTTTCTGTGTGGCGGCTTTAAGTGGAATCCAAGGCGATCCTTATGGACCAGATAAAAATGAGCTTATCGAAACATTCCATTGGGATATTCTCGATTATGAGATATCACCGGAGCAACGTAAACAAGCAATTGTATCTGGAAGCTACATTCCTACTAAAAATGGTATTCTGACAGCACGACCCTGGCAAGACAAAATGATTGTTGCGATATTTAGGTAAGACTATATAAATAATTTACTTGAACAATATAAAAACCATTGTGAATAATTTTATAGGACCACATCGGGAGTGTTATCATCCTTGAATTATTTTTCACTTAACACTACCGAAAAATCGCCGATTCTCCATCCGTATCCATCGTTTGAAGCCAACTACGTTAATGAAGACCCAGCAAATCAAACTGTGAGCTTAGTAAGCCCATCAACAATAATTAATTCGGGACATTTTGATATTGATAAATGTAATCGACTTTGGGTAATTGATGGCGGTTACACTGATCATTTTGGAAGCAGACGTGTAATTGCGCCACCAGCCATTGTTATTTTTGATCTAACCACGGATACTTTGATTCGACGAATCGACATTCCTCAAAAATTTATTAATCCTCTCAGCACTTTTATGAGTATAGAGGTTGATTACGACGATGGTGGGAAATGCGATGATGCGCACGCGTACGTTGCCGATTTATTTAGATCAATTATCGTGTACTCATTCAAAAAGGATCGAGTATGGCAGGTAGAACATAATTTCATGGGCTCGGATCCACATGAAGGCAATTTCATTTACGAAGATATCAATTTTCAATGGAATTACGGAATTTATTCGTTGCCCGTTGGCGATAAACAACCTGATGGGTAAAATTTAAAATATTTATATTTTATGAGGTAAATAATCGCCACAAATCATAATTGTTTTGCAGATCGAAACGAGTATATTTCGCACCACTGTCATCTACCAAAATATATTACGTCTCAAACCGGGTGCTTCAAGATGAGACGTACACTTTAAGCAAATACTATTATGACTTCAAAATGTTAGGCGATTCTGGCAAGGGCTGGCGTGCTAATCAAATGGTATACGATGATAAAACTGGAGTGTTGTTCAATACAATATTTGGTGGCGGTACAATTGGCTGTTGGAACACACGCTTACCATTTCAAAGTTTAAGTACAGTTCATAAAACGAGTACCGACTTTTTCCCAGTAGGCATAAAAATCGATTCGGACCGAAATTTGTGGGTGATTTCACAGTTGGTACCATTTTGTGCGTACCAAGAATTTCAAAAGGGTATAAAAAATATGCGAATTTTTAAGAAGCCTATTGATCAAGCTATCGCCGGGACAAATTGTAAACCCAAAAAGTAAGTAAGATAATGAAGAATTTCTTTACGTAACTCCAAAATGAATAATTTTGTTGAGGCGAGATAATTTTGTATGCAAATGTTATAGGTCACGTGAGATAGATAATGGCATGAAGCTTAATAAAATGTAAACTAAAAATTGTTTTTAATTTGTTGTTTTGCTCTACCTCTCGTGATAACGCGTCGTCTTGAACTAGGAATGAAAGGGTTTGTGTTATTTATAAACTACACAAACAAACATTAAAGTGGAATTTTATTATGCCTTTCACGTGAATTGAGGATACAGTTTATTGATGAAATCCGATATTTGAATGATTTTGAATGTTTGAGGTGTAAGTACGCGTTACATGTGAAATTTGTGTCTATATGTCCGATATTGCGTTTTATATTTTATTTGATTTAATATTTTTATTATAAATTTTGTTAAGAACGTAAAACCATATATTAAATAACTTATATATAGGGCGGATGTGTTCTTTTTTTCTCTTACCCTATCGTTTTTTCTGTAATTAGATTTTCTGGCACGGTGTCACTTTTGTCGTTTTTTCGAACTTCGAAAACATGTTCTTTATATACAAAAAAAATATGCAGAAACTGTTGAATGGATTCTCCAATTGACTTACTATTTTGAACTCGTGCGGCGACTTGTTGAAAGTGGATAAGCGAAGCCAGGGGAAAAAACATATTTATCATCAACTGATTGGTGTTTCAATGAATTTCCGAATCCTGCATACATATATAGATATAGGTGGTTGCAAACAGTATTTTAGACGTTATGATTAATGGTTACACAATAATACGAACGCAACAGGTACATATTACGGAAAGAAAAACTACTCCCCAAGCGCACAAATCATGATAATTCAACATCAGTTTGGCCCTAAGAACATTACTCTTTTAATTACAATTTTTCTTCTTAATTTTGACTAAAATGTAAGTGTAAATTCGCAAAAAAAAAACTCCTGATATATTTTATTAGTTCTTGATTGTCGAATTTTACTAGGGTAATTTTCGAACATATTTCATACATTGGTAGTTTTTACTTCTTATACTGAAATCAATCCATTGTTATTATATCATCCCTTAACATTCTGATATAAAGAAGTTAATTCTTAAAATAATCCCACAATTAATTCAATTAAAGTATACGTTATTCATACTACGAACTTTGTTGTTAATTAAAAAAATTTGATTATAAAGAAAGAAAATGATTTTCTCGAACTAGGAACATTACACTGATATCAAAGAATTGATTTTCTCAATTTTTGATTATTATTTTTAAAACATGCCTTAAACGAGCTTGGTTCGTGAACTCAAATGTTTATATTAATAACTGAATTTTCTCAAATTAAGCATTGTTGAGGTAGGACTTTTAACAAAAATAAAACAATGTTGGTGTTTTACATTTTTTATTAATTTATTTACATACATTTAGAAATATATTTTATAAATACCTTATATTAAAATAATTTTTTAAATTAATCTTATATAATTCAAACGGCTTATACTTAAATTCATTTATATTTTTTATGAAAGGAAACTGTTCAGAACCGATTATTTTTTGGGAATAGTCTAGAGTGTTCATTAAACCAAATTTAATTATGCCTTCAAACGCATCATGCATAATATCAACAGAATAATTAAGCGTCACATGAGTCACCTAAAATTCCAGTAATTTATAATTGTTTATAATTAAATGTTCTTTATATAAACAAATATCGCTCTTTAGATTTTTTTTTTCTAAATGTAAACATGTTTTCTTTTGAGTGGTTGTAAAAGTTTATATTCCGTACTGAGGCTGTGGGCCAATACTCGGGTAAAAGTCAATTTTAAGTAAATTTTTCGGTAAATTCATTTATTTTTCAAAAACTCTATGACAAACTGATCGAAAAATCTGTTCTAAATCCGATTTTTGCCATAGTAAACGATTTACCCGGTTATTGGCCCGCAGCCTGACTTGAATAACCGGCTTAGCACAACATTCCAACAATTCAGAAATTAGTTGTTTCTTCACAGTATTAATTTCTTGAATAATAATATCTTTGACATAATTGTAGACACCGCAAATATTTTCCGAAAACCCTGTTACAAGCTGGCTCCCATCCTGCAGATTTCACTAAACATCGTAGAGGCCTCACACGGTGATTTTTGCCGGCTACATTCTCAGGAAGAAGTGCGAAGGGTCGTGGGGTTTGAGGCTTACGATGTTCCTGGCTTACACCGTGAATACAGAAACTTGACGAAAAAAAATCAACGCAAATAACAAATAATAATCAACCGGATGTTCCGCCGAAATTCGTCGGCCGGAAATTGAGAAACGAACAACCCAATAATTATAATTGATTGAGGTGCCTTGGTGCGCGCATCCGCTCAAACTCAAATGGCGCAAGCACCGGTTCCGAAATCTGATGCGGGCACCAAGGGACCGCAAACATCACGCCGACATGGAACGGAACCTCCGCTCCCATCATACCAAACCGATACAACTTTAGCCATATGGAAACAAACCACAATCATCCTGGGGTTGCCATATGGCAACAAACAACATGCATGCGAGTTCACCCCCCTGTTTTGGGACCGAACACATATAAGGGTACACTTTCTCATTTTTTATTTTTTTAATACATCTCGTTCTCATATTTAACAGTTAATTTTACAAATTTCGTTTGATTTTCATAGTGAGAGGATTGTGAAATTAGTTAAAAAAAAGTTATAAAAAACCTCATAATGGCCTATCAAAGAAAGTAAGTAGAACAATATAATTATTTATGTACGTTAATTCAAAGTAGTGTGTTGTAATTGTACGAGTAATTTGATTGTATAAAAAAATTAACTAAGTGATTTTGTGGAAAATTTAATTTTCATTGTGTTTTTTCATATTTTTCCGCGGCGTGTCCATATGGCTACGCCAGGATCAATAGGTTACAGGATTTATAGAACTGTTTTATTGTGAAAAATATTATAATTTTTTTGTAGAATCTATAGTTGTTAATCTTTTTATTCCGCTCAATACGTTCTCTTAGAAAACTGACGCTTCAAGAAGCTCTTGATTACTTGGATGAGCTTAGTTCCGACGGTGAGAATGATCTCTCATGCAAACTTCACGCCTTGTTTGTTCAACCACCTGAGAATGACGGTGATTTAAGCGGTGAAGACGATGCCGATGAGGAAAAAGGCGGCATTCCAGACAATGTGTAGAGGGCACAGTGAAGATCAGGCTGTGAAATAGCGTTTGAAAACGGCGAACGTCTTGAAAATCTGGAAGTGGGTAGAAAGAATTTGGATCACATTCTTGACGATAGTGTTTTAGCGAATGTGCTCAAAAATACATGTTTAAATTTATCTGGCAGTTCATTACTTTTACTTTGATAATTTATTCACGAGCTTTCCGTTGTTGGCTTATTTGAAAAATCTATAATGGAACTGGTACCATTCGTGAATGGAACTGGTACCATTCGTGAAAATCGAATCCCGAAAAGTTGTCCGATTCCACATAAAAAGAAATTGAAGTCAAAACCACGTGGTTACTACAAATCCATCAAAATGAACGAGACCGGGATTCGCCTTACGAATTGAATAGATAATTCGGTCGTCTGCATGCTGTCAACACATTTAGGTACCACACCTACATCGATTGCATCTCGCTATTCCAAACATGCACGGAAGAAAATAGGTGTCACTCGTCCTTGTGTTGTATCCGAGTACAATCAATATATGTGTATGGGGTCGATCGATTTGACCAAAACGTTGCAGCTTACCGTATCGCTTATCGCGGCAAAAAGTGGTGCATCTTTACATGGATTATCGGCGTGTCAATCCGGATATGCCACAAAAGCAATTCAAACGCGAAATTGCAATGTATTATTGCAAGCATTTTGGAGATCCGCCAAATTCGCATAGCAGCGTTTCAAGTCTAAAGCGCCGATCGGAGTCTACCACATTAGCTACCACTCTTCGCTATGACCAGACGAATCACCTTGTTATACCTCTAGAGAAGAAGAGACGCTGTGCGAGCGACCTATGCAATTCGATTGTTCGAACTGCTTGCACTACGTGCGACAAAGGGCTTTGCTTGCGTTGTTTTAAGCCTTACCATACCAATGAATAAATAGATAATTACCTGTCAGTACTATCTGAATAAAATAGAAACTGAATTACTACATAATCTTGCTGTTTTATTAAAGCGAATCCATAAACAAACCGATTTACTTTGTAGCACCGTCCTGTAGCCTTTCAATTCTGGCGTTGCCAGGTGGCAACAGGACCCCCTGAAGACACTGAGAGCTTTGAAAAAAATCTGATGATGCATTTCTTCTCGTTTTGATCTACAAGATAAACGTCTAAAATATTTTTGAAAAATTCGAAAACTTAACGCTTATGATGATTCGGGTTAGTAGTTCGTTTTTCGTTTGATTAATTTACCGCCTAGGTAACAACCAAAAGAACCCGTAAGAAAAATAATGTATTCAAAAAAAAAAAGATAAAATAACCGCAAAAAAAAAATTTTGGGGCGAAACCAATGTGCACACCGAGGTTGCGTATACGACCACCGTTGTCTGGGACGAGATGACAATATAAATTTTGAACACAAACAATTTTAAAATTTAAAATTTGAAAATATTCAGTTTACAAAAAAACAAATTTAAATTGAAAATTAAGAAAATAAAATAAAAAAAAAATAAACAAAAACCTCATACTTTTGACCTTAACAAAAAGTCACCCTGCAGAGTGATGTCGGCGGCGTCCTTGTGGCCGAATGGGTTGCGGTGCCTCTCACCGATAACCAAAAATGTACGACTGGCCGGTTGGCCACCCGTTAGGTGCGAGGTCTCTCCCCGATAACCAAAAAATCAAAAACGAATAGCCTTTTGGTTAGTTGCGGTGATGACGTTTTGTACTAATTTTATCAATCCGCTCGGCTGCTTATACACCAAATCCAAAATTGCAATATAAATCTTCCTCGACTGTATATTTTAATTAAAATAAAACCGGTTACATATTTGGAATGGAAATTTTATATATAAATAATTGTATAATGTATAATCGAGTACTCGAAAAAAATCCGAATATTCGATTATTCGAAAATCGAGTAAAATTATCGAGTACTCGATTACTCGGGTGTTCGAATGAATTCTCTAGAGGGGACAGTTAAAATTTTTTTGTAGTATGACAAAATAAAATAAAAAATCTTAGGCCAACTGAGATATCCCTAGAGATCTAAACACAACCTCAGGTAAACGGGGTGTTAGTTGGGGACCATTTCAGTTAGAAAATATATTAAGTTGCTCCCCATCCAAGGGGGGCAGTTAATAAAAGTTTGTAGTATTACAGAATATAATAAAAAATCTTAGGCCAACTGAGATATCCCTAGAGATCTAAACACAACCTCAGGTATATGGGGTGTTAGTTGAGGACCACGCCAATTAGAAAAAATATTCAGATGCTCCCCATCTAGAGGGAGGGACAGTTAATAAAATTTTGTATTATGACCAAAAATAATAAAAATTCTTAGGCTAAATTAGACATCTCTAGAGAACTAAATACAACCTTAAGTATATGGGGTGTTAGTTGCGGACCATTTCAGTTAGAAAATATATTTAGTTTCTCTCCATTCAAGGGAGGGGACTGTTAATAAAATTTTGTAGTATGACAGAATATAATAAAATTTTTTAGGCCAACTGAGATATCCTTAGAAATCTAAACACAACCTCAGGTAAATGGGGTGTTAGTTTGGGACTATTTCAGTTAGAAAATATATTAAGATGCTACCCATTCAGGGGAGGGGACAGTTAATAAAATTTTGTAGTTTGACAGAATATAGTAAAAAACCCTAAGCCAACTGAAATATTCCTAGAGATCTAAACACAACCTCAGGTAAATGGGGTGTTAGTTGGGGACCATTTCAGTTAGAAAAAGTAGTCAGATGCTCCCATTTAGGGGAGGGGACAGTTGTACAAATTTTATATTATGGCCAAATATAATAAAAAATCTTAGGCTAACTGAGATATCTCTAGAGATATTTACACAACCTCAGGTATATGAGGTGTTAGTTGAAAATGTGTCAGAAAAAATAATTAGAAGCTTCCTATTCAGGAAAGGGGACACTGAATAAGATTTTGTATTATGACCAAATATAATAAAAAGTGTTATACTTGGCATACGATTTTTTTATTGTGTTTGGTCATATAACAAAATTCTATAAATTGTCTTCATCCCGTGGTTCTGAATAGCTTCTTATTAATTTTAAAACTTACATGGTCACCAACTTACACTCTATATATCTGAGATTATGTTAAGATATCTGGGCATATCTAAGTTAGCCTAATTTTTTTTATTATATTTGGTCTTATTACAAAATTCTTTAAATTGTCCCCACGGGACGTCAAGAAGGTCCCCTACTAACACCCCATAAAAGTTGTGTTAAGATCACTGGGGATATCTCAGTTGGCCTAATAATTTTTATTATATTTGGTCCTAATACAGAATCCTCTAAACTGTGTCCCATCCCTAGAAGGAGGACTCCTGATAATTTATTCCAACTGAAATTGTCCCCAACTCATATACCTAAAGTTGTGTTAAGATCTCTATAAGTATACCCCAGCAGCTCGATTCTGGTTTTTACTATAGGAAAAGGAATTAGGAAAAATATTTTCATAGTATTTTTGTCAAAAATATCATTTTCTGGCCTACTAATGCACGATTTACATGTTCCAATTTTTTTTCCCAACAAATTTTTTACAGAAAAATAGAGCTGCACGCAAATAACAAAAAATTACTAGTTAAAAAGAGACAGCCATATGTAAACAACATTTCCTCAAATTAAAAATAAAAAAACCCAATTTTATTTTACTGGAATTTGTTTCGTGCTCCTCTCGCAAACGAAAATCGTAATATATTTAACCTGGAGAAAAAATTGGAACATGTAAATCGTGCATAAGAAATCATGTTTGATATAAAATTTTATGTTTTAGGAAATTTTTTTTCCGTTTCGAAATTGGATAGAAAAAATATTCCCAATTTAATTTTGTTTTTGAAAAAATTTACACTAACTGTTTACCATAGTATGCCAGAAAAAACATTTTTGTGACAAAAATACTTTGAAAATATTATTCCTAATTCCTTTTCCTATAGGAAAAACCAGAATCGAGCTGCAGTTTGCCTAAGAATTTTTATTATATTTGGTCATAATACAAAATCTTATTAACTGTTCCCTCACCAGGATGGGGAGCAACTAAATATATTATCTAACTGACAAGGTCTTCACTAATCGCCCATATATCTGAGGTTGTGTTAAGATCTCTAGGGATATCTCGTTGGTTTAAGAATTTTTATTATATTTGGTCATTGAAAATTCAATAAAGGGTCCCTCCTTTTTATTAGTTCACATGGTTGTATTTAGATTTTTAGGGATATCTAAGTTGATTCAAGAATTCTTAATATATTTGATTATAATACAATATTCTCTAAATTGTGAACACTCTTAGATGGGGATGTCCTCACTAATTTAAGGAGGAGCTTCCCTCTCTTTGGAGCTTATTATTTTTTCTAATTTGTCTATTATTCCACTCATTTTACCCGTGGTTGAATTTTGATTTCTCCGCTTATCTCATTTGATTCATCCCAAGTAGTTCAGCGTGTAGTGTGTGTTACTATTCTGCTTCGGATACCGATTTTATAGTTATTTTTTTAGTACTTTTATTAACCCCAATGTTCGAGTTAGTAAATATTGAATAATGATATGGTAAATATAATTGCAGTGAAGTATGTCCCAAATAACAAAAATAAACATGTATTAGTAAATACACTGTAAAAAAATTCTTATAAGAATTTTGAGTGAAAACTGGAAAATATACTCAAAAAAATTATTTTAATTTCTTCATAATAGCCATGAAAATCATTTCCATTTTTCCTCAGTTGTAAGTAGTTTTATAGAAGATAATATTTCAATATGTCTAAATGCCGGGTATACAAAATTTGTGTACAAAGCCACTATGTAGAAATTACACGATAAGAGGATATCGAGACAGAGAAGACAATCAAGTGAGCTTCATTTAAAAAAACGGGATACTTCTGAATTTTGTTCTGGTAAAATCAGTCATTTTGTTAGGTATGAGTAGTTTTATATAAAATATATTACTAAAATCGCGGAGATTGTCGGAAAATGACTATAAGGTAACGCACAATGAAATAAACCTAGTTTTCATATATCCTTTTTAGTTCTGCTAAATTAAGTCGATTCTATTAGTTTGCCTAATTCTCGTTAAAATAAATTCTGGATATTGTAAACTACATATGTCGGAAAAATCCACTATGTAAAAATAATAGCCTTAGTTGACAAATTTAAAATAGGCAAGTGCCGTTTCGAAACCGTGAGTAGGAATATTATATTTAGTTGTGGAAAATGAAGACGATTTTATTCGATTGAACAAAATTTGTTTTGATAAATTCTTTATGTCGTAGATTTTGTCGGAAAATTTCACTATGTCCAAATGTTTTTTTGGTTCTGTCAACCTAAAGCTGATGAATGATATTCAGAAATTATCTAAATTAAAACTACTCAAACCAATAAAATTGATTATGCGAGAGTGAAAAATGACACCTATCCCCTAGATATTGAAATGGCTCTAGATTTGTTTGATTGTGTCAACATGAAGCTAACATTTGGACATAGTGAAATTTTCCGACAAACTCTACGGTACTCAGAATTTATCTAAGTTAAAACTACTCAAACCAATAAGATCGGTTAGATTTGCGAGAGCGAAAAATGACACTTATATCCTAGTTACGTAAATGGCTCTAGATTTATTTGATTGTGTCAACCTGAAGCTAACAATTGGACATAGTAAAATTTTGAGACAAACTCTACGATATCCAGGATTTATTTAAATTAAAACTAATCAAACCATAAAAATAGAATTACGAGATCGAAAAATAATATCACTACTTTTCGTTTGGAAAGGGAGCTTGACTGTTAACTTAAGGCTATCATTTCATCGTAGTCGAATTTTCTGACAGGCTCCGATTTATTTTCTAAAATATTTATATCATAGAAATCCATACACATCAACTCCTATCCTGAGTTATACTTTGAATTCTTACAAGAATTCATTTTGTTTACTTTTTGATGTTTCAGTTTTAGTTAATTTTTAAAAAATTAATCTATATAGTGAATAATATTTAGTTTAGACATAATGTTTAAATTGCATATAGTTTTAACCCTTAGCGGGTATTTGAGTCATATATGGTACATTTATATTTCGCTCAAAAATTTGTTGTTTCCGATCGAAATCGCTGTTTCCGGTTTATTGACACTGAGAATATAAGTAATTTTGATTTTCTTTGTATATTTTGTTGAATGGGTTTTCTGTCATAACCTTTTCATTATTTGGCAATAAAAATCGAAGTCACATTGCATGTGTTCGCGCAGCTTTTAGCACAATATATTATATTCCCACAACTAATTAATTATTATATTTTTCGTAATTAATATCAGAAACGAAGGTTAGTATCGCAATAAACCTAGTGATTTATTAAATACATCTTAAATTATCCGAAATCGGTAAGTAAATTTTGTGTATCATGGTACAAAAACGGTTTGCCCAATTTTTACATTATGTGTCATATATGCTCAGTTTTAAATTTGAATATTCCAAAAATATTTTTAGTTTGTTTGCTTATAGTTTTATTTAATTATAGTTTTATTTAGATACTTATTTCGTAAAGAGGTAATCTAATAGGTAGGTAATTAATTAAAATGCCTAGACCAAAATATTTGTCTCTCGAGGAAATAGAAAAAATCATAGAAGAATGGCCTGATAGTAGTGAGGATGATATGGATGACGATGAGGGTAATGAAATAAATAATAACAATTGGGAAGTTAACATCGAGGAGCCGAGAGGAATTGTGGAAGGCCTAGATATTAAAAATATCCCAGTTGTGTTAGCCGGTGATCTGAACATACAGGGTTCTTACATATTTGAAAATATGGATGTTGAGGGAGAGACACAAACTGAAATTAGCGAACAAGGTATTAGTAACGAAGATGCGGAAATCAAACAGTTAAGATATAGATATAAGAAACTAATCTGGAAAAACGCCCAATTCATCCAAAATCCATCGAAATTGAAATTTACTGCAAATACACAATTTCCATAACAAATAATGAATCGCGACACCCCTTTGGCGACTTTTAATTTATTCTTCAATGATGAAGTTTTAGATTTAATAGTAGAGCAATCAAATTTATATTCTACGCAAAAGAATGTTTCAAATTCATTTCAAATTCATTCTGTCAAAACTCGAGCTTAAAAAATTCCTCGGAATTTGTATCATTTCTACGGTACACCAAGTATCTAACACTGAGCTATATTAGGATTCTTTTGTGGGAAATAAACTTATTCAAGAAACTTTGTCATTGAAATTGTTCAAAAAATTTAAAAGCAATCTGCACTTTGTAAACAACGAAATGGCATTACCAAAATCTCATCCCCAGCATGACGGTTATTTAAACTTCGTCCATAACCTGTTGCAACAAAATTTCTTGCAAATACCGTTAGAGGAGCATTTATCTGTGGACGAACAGATATGCGCTACAAAAATAAAAAACTACATGAAGCAATACGTGCCTTCCAAGCCTCACAAATGGGGTTTTAAAATTTTTGCTTTGACAGGAGGGTCATCAGGTATGATGATTACACTGGTTGCGTTCACTGCAAAAAATTGTTGTCGTGTGATGTCGTGTTAGTAATGTCAAATAGACATCTGTGTAACTCGAAGTCACTTTAAAACTCAGTGAACGACATTTTGTTATAATAGTTTCAGTAAATCTGTCAATTGCTGTCGATAAACATAAAAATTTTCGTGCGCTTTGTAGTGTCTAGAATTATGGGTGAAATTAATAAAAAGTTATTATTTCTATGGCTGTTGACGAAGGAAATAAATTATTAGATCACATTTGTAATAGTGTAAAATTGAACATATTTGAATAGTCAGACTCAGAAGATGACAAATAAATGTTAATGATTGTATGTAGAAAAGAAACCCCATCAAGCATTAATTTGTATGTAGAGAGAATTGTAAATAATTACAATTCGGTTGAATTTCAACAAAACTTCCGAATGTCCAGAAAGGCGTTCAAAAAGCTACTTTCAACATTTAATACAAATATCCACTCGGTTCGTGGTGGGGATAACTTACGCATAATGGCAGAAAAACAATTATTATCAGTTATATGGATTCTGGCTACTCCGGACTCTTATAGATCCGTTGGAGAACGGTTTGATTTAGCAAAATCAACTTTATCTAAAATATTTTTTTGAGTGGTTGATTTTTTAAATCATATAGCAAGTAGATTCATCAGCTTTCCTAACAATTTACGAAAAATTGAAGCCAAAAATTTTTTTGAAACTCAAAGTGGCTTAAAAGGAGTTATAGGGGCAATTGATGGTACATACGTCCCATGTAGAGTACCCAAGGATCAGAGAACGGCGTACGCGAATCGGAAAATGTTCACCGCTGTGACATTACAGGCAATTTGTGATCACAAAATGAAATTTTTAGATTGCTTTGTAGGTTACCCGAGCTCGGTCCACGACAACCGCATTTTCCGTAATTCCGATATATATAAGAACGTACAACAGAATGTTGCTGGTTATTTCGAGCAGGATGAAAGAATTTTGGGTGATAAGGCGTACCCAATCGAAACATGGTGCATACCTCCATTCGTCGATAGAGGAAACCTGAGGGAACATCAAAAAAAATTGAATAAAACTCACGCTTCGTGCAGGTAAATTATTCATATTTACATTTTGTATTTTTAATAAATAATTTTAAATTATTTCAGACAAGTTATTGAGCGATGTTTTGCTCTTCTTTTCGGCTGTTTTCGAAGGTTGCGCTACCTCGATATAAAAAAATTTGAATGCGTACGAGCAATAATAATTGCAGCATGTGTTTTGCATAATATATGTATTGAATTTGAGGAATTGAATACTGCAGATTATTTAAACGAAGGACGAGAACACGCGGAAAGAAATAACACAGTAGACATTCAAGTACTGCAGACAAGTACAAGATCTGGCACTTTTGTAAGAAATTTAATGATGGAAGGCATGAGAATTTAACATTTTAATAAATTTATTTCAAAATAACAATAATAAAGCTCAAGTTAAATAATTTATAATTTTTCGATTAATTTTAGCATTAGCTCCTTATGTTCGGCCAGGGCTCGCTCTTGTAATGCTAATTGCCGTTCTGCTATATTAGTAGCCTTTTGTAATGCGGACATCTTTTCCGTATGCCTTTCGGCGCTTTCCTTACGGAGATCGGCTATTGTTTCTGCCACAGTGATTCTACGCCGCTTTGCACTTGGCACAACAAAACTTTCCTCGTTAGAGGTTTCGGTGTCGTCGAGAGGAATAGAGGTATAACTCGACGATGAGGCTGGCAATGGCACTCCATTAATGTGGCTGAACCCAAAAATTTCATCCATTTCATAGGAATAATTGAACTTAATTGGTACTCCACCACTATTTCCAGCTTTTTGTGAATCTTTGTATTTTTGAAATTTCTGTTTAAGCGACGCAAATTTCCACTTGCACTGTTGTGCATTAAAATTAAATTTTTGGTTACAAAGTGTACCAGATATTCTTTCGTAAAACTGTGCATTTCGAAGTCCCTCTTCTGACGACTCTTTATGCAATTTATAGGCGCTAATTAATGCTAATATGGCATTATGAAACCAATTGACTTTTGCTGCAAAAAATATTTGTACATACTTATTTAATATTCCAACTATTTACATAAACAAATAAATAATTACCAGGGTTATCTACCACAGTCTCTACATTTTCTTGTGGAAGCAGCCTCTCATTAATATTAATGCCCGTTTGCCTCATTTGCAGTAAGACCGAATTATTTACTCCGATCATTTGTGCAGTATTTTCTGAAATCGCAAGAATTTACAATAAAAATAATAATAATAATAAATAAAATAATAAACTTACCATCATTAACGATGCAAACTGCATTTTGTTCTTGCACAAAACAATTATTTTCATCAAGACCAAATCGATAGATTTTTTCCATTTTATTTTTTATTTTTCAAAAACAAAAGATCACCATTTGACATATACAACAATACTCTCAACTGCAGTAAAAAAATGTCGTTTGGTGTCGACGACAACCTAAGCAGTGAACACAAAAGTTGTCGTTTGGTGTCGATGACAACCAAGGCAGTGAACGACAAATAGTCAAAAAAGTAACTTTTCGTAACTTTTAGTTGCGCAGTGAACAGACCCACTTAAGTTTATGGTTTAAAACAAATATTTTGTTTTATTTTAGGTTTCTTGTATAATTTTGAAATTTACACAGGACAAGAAAATAATTACAGAAACGAAGGTGAGGAAAATCTTGGAGCATGTTCTGTTTCTTGAACAACAAGGAATTCTTTGCATAGGGACGATAAGACGTAATCGCATTCCAAACTCTAAACTCAAAACTGATAGAGAGATTGGTAAACTTCCACGAGGGTCTTATGAAGAATATACGGCGTCTTTTGAAGGTACTGACTTAAGCTTAGTGCAATGAAAAAACAACAAGTCGGTTACGCTGGTTTCTTCTTATGTTGGAGCAAACCCAGTGTCACTGATAAATAGATGGGACAGCAAAAAACGTGCTGAAGTAGCTATTAAATGCCCGGAAATTATAAAACATTATAATCGACATATGGGTGGTGTTGATTTACATGATAGTTTTATAGGTCGGAGCCGCATAAAATATAAATCGTCGAAATGGTATTACAGGATATTTTTCCACATGGTTGACGTTACTGTTGTTAATTCTTGGATTATACATCGGCAAATATGCAAGGAAAATAATCAACAGGCCCTGCCCCTGACGCTTGTAAATTATAGGAAAAATTTAGGACAAGCACTGTGTATAGTTGGTTCTGGCAGAGGGTCGAAATAATTCTGCCAGTTAACCAAAGTATTAATAAATAAGTCCCGTAAGAAATCGGCTCAAAATATTCCTATAAAGGATATTCGTCTCGATAACACTAACCATTTTCCAGTTTGGGGAGAGCGAACTAGATGTGAACTGCCTAAGTGTAAAACCCAGACCTTTATAAAATGTTTAAAATGTAACGTAAGTTTATGCATCAATAAGGCTCGAAATTGTTTCTTAGATGTTCATAATTAATTTGTTATTATATACTAACTAGTTACTAACAAATTAAATCCACTTATTTAATTTTATTTTGTGATCAACATGTCAACATGATTAGGTTTTAATCTTAAATCGTTTATTTGATTTTTTAAGCATTTTTGTTAAAAAAATGCTATATGGTTTCGGTTTGCCGTATGTCCGTCTGTCTGTGTGCACGATAACTTGAGAACGAATGGAGATATAAACTTAATTTCTTAACTAAAAGTTCAAGCAATTCTTGGGAATGATCCCTATTGATTTGGACATTTCTGTGTTTAGGGTGTTCGGAGGTAAGTAGGGTTTTGTTAACCCCCTCCTTAAAATTGTTAGATTTTTTTTTTCATTTTCTATTCTATTTTTGTTTCATAGAGCATGTGAATGTGGAATCAAAATATATCTCGTTTGAATGTGGTTTTGTGTGGGTGGTGTGGTTAGGGGGTGGTAGGAGTGGTGGTATGGGAGGTGGAGGGGGTGGGATGAGGCGTTTTGGGTTTGGCGTGGGAATTTGGGATTTGATGGATGAGGGTTTGTGTGGATGGTTTGTGTGTGTGTGGAAGTGGGTATGGAGGTGTTAAAGGGTGATAATATGGGTGGTGCGGTATAGGGTGGTGCGGGTGGTATAGGTTTTGGGGGTTTTGGATGGTGGGTGAGGGTGGTAATAATGTTTAGGTGTGGTGGTTTGTGATTTTTTTTATGGAAAAACGATTTCTTTTATTTTATAGGCAACAAAAATGCTTATAGGGTTCGGCTCCGAACCTTTCCCGTCTTTTTTATATTATTTTTATTTTTACAATGTGGTTAAGTTCTGAAATACCTTTATTAATTTGAATATTTTTTTATGGACATTTGTTTTATGTATGATTTTATTTACATAAATATAATTAAAATGAGACCCGCTAAAACACATTTAAATGGAATACAATCTTTCGAAATATTTAACTCGTAGTTTTTGTCATACTGGATTTTGTACCATATCTGATACATAAAATAAATTACATTTTCCGGAAAAATAAATAAATTCCAAGAAAAACTCCGGAAGAAACTTTTCCAAACACACCGAGATCTATGAAGTGGCAAATTGTGGTTCCAACAGGTGAAAAAGCACCACAGAGGGTTAAATTAATTTACTGAATTCAATTAGTTGATAATGTGTTTTATTTTGTTTTCTCAAGAGTATTTTTTACTCTTTCTCTTGCTACCATCTATGCAAAATAAATCGATTCTTTCTATTATAATATAGCTTTTTTGCAACATTTTAGTTTAACAGTGTAATTACCAATACATGTTTTAAACATTTCTTATTGCTCCATTCCACACATGATTTTTGGTATTTGGTATTTTTTTTTCAAGGCCAACTAGTCTTAATTGATGATGTATATATGTATGTGAGTTTTATTTTGTTTTGTTCTGCTCTCTCTTAAATAAAATTTAAACTAAAATGATTCAAAAATGTCCTTGAAATATTTTTTATTTAATTTATGTTTGAGTTAGTGTGGTTGCACAGAAAATTTGTTTAAGTCGCAATTAAAACCTGTATCATAGGTAAATGTGGAAAGAAACGAGGAAAAATACGGTATTTTTTTTCTCGTGTGCCCTCGCACATTGGATTTGTATATGTACACGGGATTTGTTTTGGGACAAACTTCACAACAATTAAATATATTATAATTTCTCTCGGTTTTTTGAAGTTAACTGCCAAGCGCCATTTCAAATAATGTTAATAAAATAAAAGTAACAGGTTTTTCGCTTTATACAGGTATCATTTTGATACACACCAACACATATACACGTTTAGCATAGCTTAGTACCTTCACACTGCTTTATATACATGTGAAGATTTTGAAATTTTTTTTACTAGTAAAACTATAGCAGTATCTTCACATGCATAGATAATAAGACAGCAAAATTCCATTACGATATCATGGGAAATACTGGTAAAAATAATTTATTGAATCATTTTACCACCCGAGTATTATGAATTTTAGTAAATATGGAACTTTCCAGCTCCGACCTTTGAATTGTCTGGAAATGGGTAGTGGTTTCAGGTTTCTGAAGCAATAGATAATACGACAACAAAATCTCATTTCGATATCAATTTTAGTAAATTTGGAATTTTTATCTTTTAGTTTATTGGTTTTTGATAAGTTAAGTTGTCGGTAGTTTTATGCCTGATAAAACAGAATTTTTGATATTTTCTAATTTATCTTTTTTTTGTAAGGTAATATTTTGAAAAGTATATCATACAAAAGAAAACCGATTCTAAATACTTTTATTTTCTAATATAAGTTCGTCCAGATCAGTTTTCCAAAATGAAAGCGAAAATACTGGCCTGTAGCCACTATGTATCACTCGCCCGTAATGGGATCGCCAGGTTATAGCAGCTCGTAGTACACAACGCTTCTTTGGCCCCATCAGAAATATGATGTTGGTGTTGAGGTCGATTTCAACGATGGCCGGGCAAAGCGTAGTATTTTTTCTTCTTGGGGTTATCGTAGAACATCCACTTCTCGTTACCAGCCACTGTCCGATGTAAAAGAAGCCTTTCTTGTTTGCCTTTGAAGCAGCTGCTCACAAGTAAAAAATCGCCTTTCCACGTCTCTTGGTTTCAATTCATAAGGGAGCCAATTACCATGCTTTTGAGTCATACCCATAGATTTCAGTCGTATGGAAACTGTTTGCTGGGTCACCTCAATGTACCGGCAATCTACTCTTGCGTTTCACCAACCTAAGCGAGGCGTATCTTCAACACTGAAATCTAATTTTTGAAGTGCTGAAACCACTCTCTACATTATTTATTGGTTGGAACATTGTCACCGTAAGCTATCTATACAAATTTTTCAAACTAGTTGGAACTCCAAAAAATTATATGAAATTAAAATTTCAGTACTTGTCCATCATTAGTAATTGCACTTAAAACACATTTTAAATACATATTATACACTTCAGATGTCGGCACGAGTCCAAAACTAATTTAATTTTCTAACGTATCAGTTTATCTTCTTTAATATTACAGCAAAGAATTTTTAAAATTCTTTCGTTACACCTGTCAGGTGTGCAAACTTTGAGTTTCGCTTAATAACCAAGGTTGTTAATCATTTACGTGCGTATAAAATGAGCTGTGCAAAAATAATTTTAATTAAACATTTGTTGTAGATTGGACTGATCACATCTAAAATGAAATTACTTGGGATTTTCTGCGTAGCGGTTCTAAGTGGAATCCAAGGCGACCCTTATGGACCAGATAAAAATCAACTTACCGAAATGTTTCATTGGGATATTCTCGATTATGAGATTTCACTGAATCAACGTACACAAGCAATTTCAACTGGAAGCTATATTCCTGGCAAAAATGGTATTTTGACAGCACGACCCTGGCAAGACAAAATGATTGTTGCGATATTTAGGTAAGATTATTAACAAAATTTACTTGAACAATACAAAAACCATTGTGAATAATTTTAGGTTCACAACGGGTGTGTTATCATCCTTGAATTATTTTTCACTTAACACAACCGAAAAATCACCGATTCTCCATCCGTATCCATCGCTTGAAGCCAACTATGTTAATGAAGATCCAGCAAATCAAACTGTGAGCTTAGTGAGCCCATCAACAGTAATTAGTTCGGGGCATTTTGATATTGATGAATGTAATCGACTTTGGATAATTGACGCCGGTTACACTGACCATTTTGGCAACAGACGTGTAATTGCGCCACCAGCCATTGTTATTTTTGATCTAATCACGGATACTTTGATTCGACGAATCGAAATTCCCCAAAAATTTGTTAATCCTCTCAGCTCTTTTGTTCGTATAGCGGTTGACTACGATGGTGAGAACTGTGATGACGTGCACGCGTACGTTGCCGATTTATTTAGATCAATTATCGTGTACTCATTCAAAAAGGATCGAGCATGGCAGGTAGAACATAATTTCATGGGCTCGGATCCACATGAAGGAAATTTCATTTACGAAGATATCAATTTTCAATGGAATTACGGAATTTATTCGTTGGCCATTGGCGATAAACAACCTGATGGGTAAAATTTAAAATATTTATATTTTATGAGATAAATAATCGGCACAAATTATAATTAATTTGTATAGATCGACACGAGTATATTTTGCCCCAGCCACATCTACAAAATTATATTACGTCTCAAACCGGGTGCTTCAAGATGAGACGTACACTTTAAGCAAACACTATTATGACATCAAAATGTTAGGCGATTCCGGCAAGGGTTGGCATGCTAGTCAAATGGTATACGATGATAAAACTGGAGTGTTGTTCAATACAATATTTGGAGGAGCGACAATTGCCTGTTGGAACACCCGCTTGCCATTTCAAAGTTTCAGTACAATCCATAAAACGAGTACCGACTTTTTCCCAGTAGGCATACATATCGATTCGGTTCGAAATTTGTGGGTGATTTCAGATTTGATACCATTTAGTACGTACCAAGAATTTCAACCAGGTAAAAAGAATGTAAGAATTTTTAAGGATCCTGTTCATCAAGCTATCGCCGGGACAAATTGTAAACCCAAAAAGTGACATAATGAATTATTTCATTACTTAACTCCCAAATAAATAATTTTGTCGCGGCGAGATAATTTCGTAAGTAAACTTTGGTCACGAGAGAAAGAATAAAATGTAAAACAAAAATTGTTTTTAATTTGTTGTGTACGGGTGACGGTCTCTTTATCGTAAACAATTTATCGTGTTTCAATTTAACGTGAACATTTAATCGTAGAACAGTTTATCGTGGACACAATTTACCGTGGACACAATTTATCGTGGGACAATTTATCGTAGAACAGTTTTTCGTGGACAATTTATCGTAGAAAGGTTTTATCCGTGTTTATGGAATATTGCCATGTGGGACGGAACTCGGTAGTTTCTTAACCGATTATGATGGGATTGGGTATGTTGGATGGAAATGGGATTATTAAATGATTTTTGGAAGAAGTTCTGGAATATTGCCATGTGGGACGGAACTCGGTAGTTTCTTAACCGATTATGATGGGATTGGGTATGTTGGATGGAAATGGGATTATTGAATGATTTTTGGAAGAAGTTCTGGAATATTGCCATGTGGGACGGAACTCGGTAGTTTCTTAACCGATTATGATGGGATTGTGTATGTTAGATGGAAATGGGATTATTGAATGATTTTTGGAAGAAGTTCTGGAATATTGCCATGTGGGACGGAACCCGGTAGTTTCTTAACCGATTATGATGGGATTGTGTATGTTGGATGGAAATGGGATTATTGAATGATTTTTGGAAGAAGTTCTGGAATATTGCCATGTGGGACGGAACTCGGTAGTTTCTTAACCGATTATGATGAAATTGGGTATGTTGGATGGAAATGGGATTATTGAATGGTTTTTGGAAGAAGTTCTGGAATATGGCTATGTGGGACGGAACTCGGTAGTTTCTTAACCGATTAAAGATCCCGGCTCCTACGCCCCCCAAAATTAAAATCTAAAGAGCCCCGCAGGGCTACGGGGAGGAGCGTAGGTGTCATTAATAGATTCTATATAATCCGCTCCTACGTGTGGCACGCAGTGCGACATGTTTGAAGATCCCGGCTCCTACGCCCCCCGAAATTAAAATCTAAAGAGCCCCGCAGGGCTACGAGGAGGAGCGTAGGTGTCATTAATAGATTCTATATAATCTGCTCCTACGTGCGGCACGCAGTGCGACTCCCACTCTCAGTTAACATATTCATAAAAAAATATTAAATTTCATTTATTTTTAAATGAGATTCAATATTTTTTTATTAAATTTTTTATAGCACGTCTTAACGTATTTTTTTAAAATTTTTAGCTCGTTTTTATTCCAATAGATGGCGCTAGGTCCATAATGCTAAGCAAAGGCACATTTTTAGTTATAAACGATTCCGCTCTTGGTCAAAGTGGCGCTACCGTCGCTCAGACTGTCAAAAAAATTGACTGTGATACTAAAGCTGTTCCAAACTGTTATACGATAAATTGTCCACGATAAACTGTTATACGATAAATTGCCCACGATAAACTGTTCTACGATAAATTGTTCCACGATAAATTGATTCCACGATAAATTGTTTCCACGATAAATTGTTCTACGATAAATTGTTCTACGATAAATTGCTCACGATAAATTGTTCACGATAAACTGGCAGTAAATCGTTGTGTACTACCTCTAGTGATAAGGTGTCGCCCTGAGCTTGGTTATGAACAGGTTTGGGTTATTTATAAATTACACAAACAAACATTAAAGTCCAATTTGCGTATGGCTATTACATGAAGTCCGATATTTTATTATTTAATATTCAAATTAGTGTTAGGCCATGAGTGATTTTGAATCTTGCCGTGAAATGTATGTTTTATATTTTATTTGATTTAAAATTTTTGAACTGACCATGTCTTTGAATTGAAGCTGCAAAATTAGAAGGTGTATTATGCTTAGACAAATTAGTCTCTATGCTTCGATTACTGTTAGTAGACCTTGTCTTTTAGTTTCCAAATTGACTATACGTTACCAAAAACTTTAAGTAGATATCCACTAGTCGAGGTTCAATCGGTACTATCATTGGCCGAGTAAGCCCGGCATACCCAATCAAAACATCTTCATCATATCGTTGAAATTCTACCTTAAAATCGGAAGTGTCTTTTAGATATCGAAGCAGCCCAATACTGCTGCGGAGCAAATACCCATCGGTGATGATCAAGGGAATAAGTTCTAATTTCAAAGTGAGTTAATTTCGTCAACAAAACATTAAGATGCAGAGTATATGGAAAGAAATGGATGGTACCCAGAAGCTTGGCTGGAGGCACCCAGCGTTTGCTGACATGGATCGAATTTAACAAATCACAGATCACAAAGAAATCCACTATCATATTCCACTGAGGGAACTTACCACGATATAAGGAAAACGTATGACAAAACAGTGATAGCTGTCCAAACATCATTGGACCGGATTTTTTAATGTTTTTGACAAGATAGTTGACAAGAACAAAACACTAACTCTCTCTCTCCCTGTCTCAACATTAACAGATAAACATGAAATGAATTATCTGAAAACATTCACTGGTGGCCAGGCAGTCAAATTACACCATCTTTATGCCAGAGATGAGTGAGATTATACGAGATGTCATTAGAAAATTCAAGAAACGTTGAGCGTTTGATTAAAGGTTTTTAATGAAGTTTCTCGAAAAACGGTTCACAGACTTGGAAACTGTTTTTCGTGAGAAAACCGCCAACATTCGTAAACCGTTTACACCAAAGTACAATCCGCCAGGAACAACACTGTTGACATCAGATGTAAAAACCTTATGTAATTCATGCAAAACGGTGCACCACACTCAAGATTGTGGAAAATTTCAAGCGATGAGTATTTTTGAGAAAAACCAACTCGTCTCACTGCTAGCTAGAAGCTCTGCAGGAACTGTCTTAAACTCAGTCACTCGACGAGAAATTGCAAGCTCAACCAATCATGTAAGCAATGTGGAGGATGACATCATGAATTGCTTCACAACAATAAAAGGGAGATGGTAATGTGAGAACAACAGATTAAGCAGGTACCATAGAAAATCGAAGCGCATCGCAAACTACGTTCTATCTATAATTTCTATTACCAACGGCGCTAGTTAAAATTACAACCAATTACGAAAATTGCTACCATCTACGTGCAATTATCGATCCATGCTCACAAGCGAGGTTTATCACTTCAAAGGCAGCTGAGAGCTGCCCACAAAAGCGTTGGTAGTAAATAAAATAACACACGAACTTTCACAGAAGATCAATCCAATATTATACAACTGACCGATCTTATACGTGTTATAACTTAGCTTTTCAGCCCTAAAATGCTTTAGAATTTTGTGGGTTAGCTAAAAACTCAAAAAAATTACAACTAAAAATTAAACAACATTACATAAAATACCTAAGAATAAATATTAAATTGTAAAATTATATTTATACAATTTTTGTAAATATTATTGGTATTCATATTTCATATATTGAAAATGGTTTTTTTGATCCTGCTATTTTATCATGATTTAATTTTTGCAATCTGTTCAGGGCTCAACTCTTTCGCGGTTTGTTTTTACGTCCTTCCTTTCGCATTGCTTGTGAAATTGAGGACGTATGGCTGTTAGTCCGAAATACGTAAAACCACCTTCATTGCATATCTTTATGCCAGCCTATAGTACTGGCATAGGAGATGGGTTGGCCAATGAGTTGTGCATGATAATAATATTTTTGTTCATTTCCACCAGCGATCATAACCAGATAATGAAAAATCCCACAGTATACCACCTGCACATTGCAAGCTCCATGTCAACCTGCACATTGACATGAACGGCGGGTCGGCGCTGAATTCTGTACTCCATCAGAGGGTCTTAGTTGTGTTTATTAACATCACCGATTGTAATCGATGATGAAAATTCGATTTGCATCTAGCCTCTGATGGGATTCGAACCCAGTACCTCCCGGTCCAAGTGCCGAAGCTTTAACCACTGCACCACTGCACCACTGTCCGGTTAAACTATAATTAATTAATATATATATATATATATATATATATATATATATATATATATATATATATATATATATATATATATATATATGTATATATATATATATATATATATATATATATATATATATATATATATATATATATATATATATATATATATATATATATATATATATATATATATATATATATATATATATATATATATATATATATATATATATATATATATATATATATATATATATATATATATATATATATATATATATATATATATATATATATATATATATATATATATATCCGCTTATTTTTAATTAGATTCAATTATACATCCTATTAAATTCAAAAGGAATTCATTTTACAATTATTTGTGACGTAATAGGTAATTTAGTCATAGGGTTTCCTTTTAACAAAGAAATGATAATACAATTAAATCAAAGGATCAAATAGGAAACTATTTGTTTCAAACTGGAAAACTTTATAGCATAATGATTGGTTTTTTCTAATAAAATTAATAGGATTGTATTATTAAATCAAAGTGTTTTTTCATATAAATCACACCTAATAATAAGTGAAATCATATTTATCGTTTCATATGAATAACTTATTAATTAAATGTGAATTATTTTTCTCAGTGTACGAGTCTTAATAGATATAAGGTTCGTAATGCATTGCTGAGAGACTTTTTTAATTTATCGACATGATGCTTCCAACTCAGATTACAATCAACAATAATTCCAAGATACTTGAAACTCTCAACAGCTTCAATGGAAATGCACGAGATGGAGCAGTTAACGGTGAATGTAAAATACTGTCACTCAAACTAAAATGCATAATCTTAGTTTTGTCACTTAAAATTAAGAAATGCTGGTCAAACCATTTCCTTAAAACTAAAAGGTCCGCTGCAATTTTACTGCGAACATCAGTTTGTGAGGACCCACGATAACATAAGCTCATATCGTCTGCAAAGGCAACAATCGTGCCTGCCAAATTTGTACTAAAAATTGAGTTTATGTAAATCAAAAATAAAAGGGGTCCCAAGACGGAACCTTGAGGAACACCAATGTTTAAAACATAAGGACAGCTCCATTCACCTTAACAACATGATTACGATTTGCAAGATACGATTTAAACCAATTATTAATGTTTCCTCTGAAACCGATTTTAGAAAGCTTATGTAATAGAAGATTATGATCAACCATGTCAAAGGTTTTTTTTATGTCTACAAAAAGCCCAGCGCAAGAGTCGGAATTATTTAGCGATGCATGCACGCCATTTAAAAATTCAACTGAAGCAGACTCATTGGGAAACCCATTGCGAAAACCGTACTGATAACAACTTATAATACCATGCTTCTCTAAAAATACCACCATTCTAAATTTAATAATTTTTTCCATTATTTTTAACAAAACTGGTTGTAGTGCGATCGGCCGGTAATTATTTAAATCACATCTGGAACCATTTTTATGAAGAGGTAGTACAATTGCTGACTTCAAAATTTCAGGAACAATACCGGTTTCAAAACAACAATTAAAAATATGACATAAAAGAGGACATATAAGACTAATGGAATTTTTAATTAAGTTATTGCTAAAACCGAACATATCGTAAGAGTTGCATGATTTTAAAGAAGTAATTGCTTTAGAAACTTCAAGATCGTCAATAGGATGGAAAAAAGCGATTGCTCAACGTAATCGCCGTCACGCTCCATAGAACTTCTATAAATAAATGGAAGACTAGACTTCAAATTTGAAGCAATACTTCCCAAATAATTGCTGAACTCATTGGCAATATCAGAGGCATCAGTTAATAAATCATTATTAGAAGAATAAATAGAATTAATGAGCTTAATATTTGACGAATTTTTACTTAATATGTCATTGATAGTACGCCACATAAGTTTGGAATCTCCGGAACAGTTATCAAATCTCTTTTTATAGTAAGCAACACGAGCAGCAATAGTTTTCTTTTTAACCTTAAGACAATATGCTGTAACATATTGCTAGAAACGTTGATTGTTTCTAGCATATTTTGCTTTTCTCAATAACCATTTTTTTCGTTTAATCATATTTAATAATGCCTTAGAGATCCATGGTTTAATAGGACGATTACTACGTGACTTTAGTGAATCTAGGCTAGCTGAGAAAACATCATTCTAAAGCGTTAGAAATACATCAACAGCTGCACACGGATCATCAATAGCATAAATAGGAGAAAAATTAACATTACTTAACAGTTCCAAGAATTTAGATAGAATGATTTTTGGCTTAACAGGTAAACCATCATTACTTTTCACCTGATTAATCTCGATCACAACATGCATCAAATGATGGTCAGTAATCTTATAATTAAATAATTCAACCTTGACGCGAGATAAACTATTGTCACGTAATCTGCAAAAGAAGTGATCAATACAGGTAGAAGTAGTATCGGTTACTCTAGTTGGATCATTAATAAGCGATGCTAGACCTATACGGAAGACATCATGCAAATATAATTATCGGACACTGAAGAGCAAGATAAAATATCAACATTAATATTACCCAGAACAAAAAGGTTTTTACCGTTTATATGTCGTAAATATTCAGAAAACTCATCGAGAAAGACAATTTCCGTAACGGCCTGAAGCCGATAAACGCAAATCAAAATAGACGTTTCATTGCCAATTACAAGCTTTACCTTCACAACATCCGCAGAAACAAGGTTAATAGGTTCAATAAAACAATTTAAGTTACTTTTATAAAATACCAAAACACCACCAGCACGATAACTATTGTTACAACAACAAACAAGATTATAGTCATTTAACTGATAGAATTTGATTTCATCATCATTAATCTAAATTTCACTTAAGAAAATTAAATCAGGTAAACTAGTAAATGAATCAAGATGAGCCAAAAAACCAAACTATCTGAAATTCGATTATTGGTGGAAGTATCAACAAAGATATCAACACCACTAATTTGATTATAGGAATTTATCATAACAAATACAATAAAAAAATAATTTAAGAATAAAAATGTTGATGCGAGATAGTTTGTCCTCCTTCACCAAAAATCTAATATAATTATAATAGAAATCTCAAATAATAGAATATAAAATTATTTACTTTAAGAATACATTTATAAATAATAGGTTTTGAAAGCTTATGACAACTTATGATTAGTAAGAATAACACATTTATAAGGTTTTTTATATAAAACAAATGTTAAGGAAAAGATAAAATAAAAAAGTTTAGGAATAACTGAAGCGCAAAAGTTGAAAAAATAATATGGAGCAAAGACGAAATGTATGTACTTCATTATGTCTTCGACAGCTTTATTCGGCGAGGTGTATACAACTACCAAAAGCATCTTATATCGCCAATGGGTTGTGTTGTTACGCTCATACCAGCTGTTTGTCCAACGATGATTTCCTTATGCGAGGTGACTGTATGAGTTGTACTTGAATTTTTATATACTGCTACTCCAACCGCCCGCTGACTATATCTCTTGAACTGAACGCAGCATTGAAAATTAGGAAAATTGAACATGCAGGTCATTCTAGGAGAGCAAAAGAATTGAGCATCCCTGGATGACTGTATATCAGTTAGGTCGAGGTGAAGCGACCTGAGATTCTGGCAGTTCAATGTTAAAAACCAGACGTCATTATTATCTCGTACAAAATTCGCCATTACATCCTGAGCTATACTTAGCAGTTTTGTGGTGAGGCGCGTTAACTCATTCCGAAGAGGACCAATTGAGGTTGCATTTTTACGTTCATGGTAGAAGACATAATCATTGTTAGCCGACGTGATGAACTGCTCTACGAGATCGTGATAAAGCCACATACACAAGTTGTTGACTGTGTTTTTTATCGTAAGAGTATACTATCTCGTTATAGGTACCACTCTCTATAGTGCATAAATTGTGGTGGCACACGCTGTTTTAATTTTTTTTATTTTTTCTGTTCGCTGAAAATGTCGATTCGTCGATTCGTCGTTTCTATTTAATTTTATAAATGTTTCTTTGTTTTCTTTCCATACTATTTATATATACATATACAGTCAGACTATGTGTATAGTACAAAATTTATATATGTATTTTGTTGTTTTTGTTCTTTTTTTGTTATTTTATATTTTGTTTTTTTTTTCAATGAAGATATTTAAACGTAGTACGTCATTTCTGTTCGTTTCATTTGAAAGTTTACTACCATACAAAAATTTTTGGCATACGCGCGTAAAGATGTTTACACATCAAAAAAATTAACAGAAATATAGGGTACATGAAACCGGAAGAACGGCTTATTATCTATTGCGATAACCAAGGAGCTCAGAAGTTAACAAAAAATAGTATTTATCAGTCCCGTACAAAACATATCAATATAAAATACCATTTCATAAGAGAAATCTACGAAAAAGGCGAAATTGACGTGAAATATATACCAACCAATCAAATGCCAGCAGATGTTTTAACGAAAAGCTTACCTATACCAAATCATGAAAAGTGTTTAATGAGACTTGGTATTAATCGTTTATAATTGAAGAGAATATATTGAAACACACGATGAGAGGGCATGTTGAATTTATTTGGTTTTTTGTTAGTCAGTTGAAGAGAAGTTGTGTGTCATAAAATTTTCCCATATATGTAACCTTTAATTTGTTTGAATAATTAATAAAAACTTGTTAATTGAAATATAGAAAATTATTAAGAAATAATTCCAAGGCTACTTGGAAAATAGTGGATGAAGTGTTAGCAAAAATAATGGATTAAATAGATACGGAATTTCAATACGAAAAAAATACCCATGTAGAAAATAATTCAATTTTCTCAGCATTGTTGTTGCAATTAACGGCGAAAGAGAAGGTGTTATAATTCTACATCTTTCTAACTCGTGCATTTTATAAACAAAATAAAAAGTAGCCAATGCCGATCATCTATTTACAAATCATTTATAAACCAATCAGTCAGTAGCAGTTTCGCTTTATCCTGTGAAGGTTGCATAAGCGCATAGCATGTACCTACGAAATATGTATGTATTTTGTTTTTCAGATATTTTTAATGAAATTTGTACATGCTCACAAATATACATACATATATAATTATGCATATATAAATAGATACATACATTATTTAACTTTAGCGTGATCTATGAGCATGTGCATTGTATTTTTGTGTGTATATTATATTGGGATAAAAAAACAACGTGCGCTTATTGTGTTATTTTTTTAGCGCGAACGTCTATCTTAAAAGGCGTATTTATCAAGGCGAAAAATAAGTTAACACCAACACAAGCTTCGAAAAAATTAAAAATATTGAATAAGTAATTAGAAAACTGATTACCGGTGTTTAGTCGGTAAGAATTCGACACTCTCATATGTTTATTGGTTGGTTTTTTGAATGGTTCACGTATGAGGCCTATCGAAGGTTCCCCCATCCGCCAAAAACAAAAAAAAAAGCACCGAGTCCGTGGTTGGATTTCTCAGCCTATACCAAAAGGTACCGTACTACCCCGCCCACGGACACGGTTGATTTTTCAGAGTCCGCTGCACAAATTGCGTACTTTCAGATCTACAAATTTGCTTTGCTGCTCTAGCGAGTATAGCTTTTTTAGCTTTCCTTTACCTGCGATTGTAAATCGGTTTGGAACGTTAATATGAGCTATATTCTGTTGCTCAACAGCAAGAGGCTTTCCTCATCAAACCAAACCTAAAATCTGGTAATCGGCACTAACAACTGAGATTTGCATTGCTTCCTAAAGAGAACTCACACGCAGTCCGCAATGCTATTATAGATAGATGATTTTAGTTGGCAAAAATGAAAAAGTCTTTAGTATGTTCAGTTATATGTAGTATAAATTATTTTGAAGATCTCCTCCGCCATCAAAAAAAAAAAGACATAGTCACAATGATATGTAAATATTGAGCACTGGCTATCGAAAATGTTTTCTGTCGATTCTGGTGTTCGGGTAGGAGATCGACTATCTCTCATATTCCGTAACATCTTTCGGAAAAGTGGGACTACTCCGCTTATCCAGATGATATCAGATTGGACTGAGTAATAACTGAGTACGTGAATTAATTGATCCGCTTGTATACGTGTATGCTTCCTGTGGGTTCCAAAACCAACGAAAAAATCAAATCATATCTGCCTCTGCGACTTTTTTATGCGTATATACAGAAGATAAAGATTTCTAACGATGAATTTAAACCTGAAATGATAGCGTCGTTACACAGTAATTTCTACACATATTTACTTTTTAAATTTGTCTTTTATATAGACGGCAATTATACGAATAAAATAATTTTTCCAGTATATACAATTCTTGTATATATGTATAGACCCGAGCAATCAATAGAATGTAAATACCAATGTATAATTACTAAATAACTAATTGAAGAAAAAAGGCTATATAAGCATGATAAGCATGACTAAACAATATCAGTTGGAAAAATGATTCATTCTTGCTTTTGCTGGATTATTTTTGTTTTCGAAAATCGGTCAAAACAAAAACATTTGATCTTTTTTGTTTTCCTGAACTACATAAACCCAAAAATTAAATTATAAACAATTTTCTTTTTAAATTCTAAA
Source organism: Nephrotoma flavescens (assembly GCA_932526605.1). Lineage (NCBI taxonomy): Eukaryota > Metazoa > Arthropoda > Insecta > Diptera > Tipulidae > Nephrotoma > Nephrotoma flavescens. The sequence goes on from OW052220.1 coordinate 76,150,689, forward strand.
ACCAAATTTATACAAAACAAATACAAAATATTACAACAATTTTACAACAAAAAAAATAAAAAAAAAACCCAAATTGTTTTTTCCCATATACACAAATGCAATGCACATTAAATCCTATGAAAGAAAAAACTAAAATTATGTACACACTTTTGCTTGATGCATTTGGAATTCGTAAGCCACGCAAAACCAAACACATTTAATTATTTTTGTTTTCGTAAAACAGATAAAACAACAAAACAAAAATATTATGCACAATTTTCTTCTTTTGAAAAAAAAATCAAAAACCAAATTTATATAGAACAAAACGAAAATATTACAATTTTTATGTAACACATTGGCAAACACTTTCTAAAGGACCCCGCACAAATCTTATGGAAATTGGGTCCCGGTCAAATTCGCTGAATTTTTGATATGTGATAGAGTTCATCATACTGGTCAATTGTCTCAATGGCTACAAAGCTCAAAAATGGATAGTTTGGCCGCTACAGAGCTTTAAAGCTCCAAGTATCCTCCACGGATTTATGGCACCCGATTTGACAAATTCCATATCAGAAGTCTATTTCGGCAATTTTTCACAAAGGATTGTTGACAGCTAAATGACAGCTGCCGATAGTCATTGTTATTGATTTGATATCACCTTTGAACTTATCGAAGTAAAAAAAAGAAAGATAAAACATAAAAAAACAAGTTTTTGGCTTTATTATAGTACATTGACAGCTATTTGACAGCTGCCAACTGTCAATTTTGAAAATCTAACAACAGATCTGAATTCAGCAACCTCAAAAATATAAACCTAGATAATAAAAAAAATGAAATACGCTGTTTCAAAAGTCTATACACACTGCGCATATACATAAATCCGTGGAGGATACTCGGAGCTTTAAAGCTCTGCAGCGGCCAAACTATCCATTTTTGAGCTTTGTAGCCATTGAGACAATTGACCAGTATGATGAACTCTATCACATATCAAAAATTCAGCGAATTTGTTTTAATTGGATAGTGGGTGGGGATGGTAATAATGTTTAGATGTGGTGGTATGTGGTTGATTGGGGTCAGTTGAGATATGGTGGATTGGGATCGGTTGGGCTGGGTGTAGATGGGGTTAGGTGGGTGTGGGAGTGGGTGGTCGTAGTATTTAAAATACGCAAATCACACGGCATATAAGTTCATTATAGGCTACAAAAATGCTTAAAGAGTTCGGCTCCGAACCTTTCCCGTCTTTTTTATGTATGTTTTTTCCACTGACCAGGTTTTGTTATATTTTTGTTAAGTAAATGGATTAATTTTTATATTTTTTTAAATGTGATATTATTAGTTAATAAATAGAAAAAATAAATCAAATTCTAAAGATGTTGTGTAAAGAAAATATGAATTCATTGAAAAAAAATAAAGTGTATGTTTTTTTTTTGATGTAGTGTTAGAATAGTTTTTTAAATTTGTCAGTGAAGCGATACGAGACACAAATTTAGACTATTATTTTCTACTTTTTTCACAAAATTGCTTTACCGATGTCTTAATATTAGGTTGCTAAGTTAGAATTATTAAATTGTGACCTATAAACGGCCTAAATTTCTTTATTAACATTGTTTAATGTTTGTTGTTATATATGTTATTGTACTACATTACTAATAATATGAGACAGGCAGACTTTTGAACAATTCTCTGTTTCTCTCTCTTCTCCCTTGCGTTAGTGTAGCTACCATCTTGCTTGCTTTTCTAATGGAACACTTTTTATTATTCGGCATGCTGAGGTTCGTCCAACCTACCCTAGCGATCTAACACGGTTGAATTTAATGGGTCCGTCCCCAAGGAAATGTTTTATTTTGTAATTCTTTCAAATCCGATGTATCGTTGTTCGAAACCTTAACTGAAGCATAAATGAAAGTGACCATCTTTCTCTCAAATGTAGATATAATTTACAATCATCGGTAGTAAAGGTTCAACCTTCCCTTCATAAATTTTGTGTTTATAAAATGTTTTCCTGTGCCGAGATTAACCGATACACCTTGGTTTGCTAGAAATTTCAATTGTTTTGCATGGCAGGCGGTACATGACTATCACTAATATAATTAGGTTTCAGTGGTTTCTTCTAACAATGATCCTTTTGTTGGTCCGATTTACTAAGTTTTTGAGGTAGAATTGTCACAATGAGAAAAAATCAGCAACCTTAATTCTCAGTCGACTCTCCACTGGAGTTTTTGATGACTGTTGATCTCTGGTATTAGCAAAACGGATTCTTTTCAGTTTACCCTGGGAAGTTAATTTTTCAATACAATTTCATGTTACTTTTACCGAACAAATTTGGTCGTCGTAACTTCCAGGTGAGAGAATATTTTGATAGAGTGCTCCTAGTGCTACGAGACAAGCAGCTTACGCAGCTTTTGTTGACAACTTTGTTCTTTCTCTCCCTCTCTCTCTCTAGCTTTCTTATCCCATGAAGGAATTTTGCCGCCTGTACTATGGTCCTCCATCCATCTCGGATCAATCGTTCTCGTCCTCTAGTTTCGACATCTTATTATGTTTAGGTTTTTTCTCAACGTCGCCACACCGTCTCGATCAATTGCTCATGTCCTCCAGTTTCGACATCTTAGTAAAATATACAATAATTATCTATAGAATATTCAAAAATCGTTAGACTTGTTCAAAAATCGTCAATCCTAAGTACCTGGGACCATAGATTTTTTTTAAAATGACTTATTTTCTGTTAGAGTAGATTGCGACTAACCCAAAACCAGTTTCCGTTAGGATGGTCGGTGTTTAGGAAAACCAAGAGAATTTAGGGAATCTCGATATACGATAATTCCCTATTGAATATTTATTTCGAGATGGGGCTAACTGATTTAAATAGCTCAAAGTATCCCCTTTCGAACGTATATAGTCACTATGCGAGCAAATCTCTGAGATATTTTCTATTCGGCTTAGAGCAGTAGAACATCCGTGGGCACGCAGACTCGCATATTGGTAAAACTTTAAAAGTTCAATACATGAGCCTAGTTCATCATTTCGAGATGGGGCTAACTGATTTAAATAGCTCAAAGTATCCTCTTTTGAACGTATATAGTCACTATGCGAGCCAATCTCTGAGATTTTTGTTATTTGGTGTATCATTTTATACAGTATGGTACGTGATTTATTGAAAAATTTATAATAATGAGCATTTTAGATTTTTTAATGTTAAACAATTTCTTTTGTTTTATCAATATTTATTATCAATATTGTTTCGATTTTAATATAAAATAAATACACTGTTAAAATTGCACACTTACAAAAAATTTTGTCCAAGAAATAAAAATGTGTCCAAAAACTCGCGTAAATTTTTGTCCAAAAACTTCACACCGGTTAGTAATGTATGGCATATCCAGTTGGTGTGGTACATATTTTACTAGCATAGAGGACTTGTATATCGCACAAAAAAGAATTATTAAATTAATCTACAAACGCTCTCATACAACACCAACAGTTCTATTGTTTCGTGAGCTAAACTTACTACCATATCTTACTAGATATCTTTATAAAGGGTTTTCCAATAAGAGTGATATGATTTCTTTGAAATAAAAAAAAACACACTAATTGTTAAGGAAATTGAAATGCTTTTTATTTAATGTGAAATACAATCGATACAATTAAATTCTGAATAAAACGTCATTCAAATGGGCTTCTGCAGAAACGAATTCGATGAACCCAATTTTCGAGCACTTTTTCCACTAAATCAAGTCGTATTGCACGTTAAATATTGACTTGTAAAGCTTGAAGATAGTTTGGTTTATTGCTAAAGACCAATGACTTCAAATAACCCCACAAGAAATAGTCGTCTAATCGTGTTAAATCAACTTCTTCCAATTTCGGCCATAAAAAGTTGGTTATCATCGATCTATACCGATTTCTATTGACACTAACAGTGTTACCAGCTTCATTTCGAGAAAAATACGGACCGCTGATTTCACCAGACCAAAAACCACACCAAACTGTCAATTTAGGTGAATGTAATGGTTTTTCATGGATAATTTGTGGATTTTCTTCGCACCAGAATCGACAGTTTTGTTTATTTACCGCACCACTCAGATGAAAGTGAGCCTCATCGGAGAAGGCGTTTTTCTTTAAAAAATCGTTATCGTTTTCAAGTTGTTCCAAGGCAAAATCAGCAATCACGACGTTTACGGTGGTCCAATGGCTTCAGTTCTTGAGTGAGAACAATTTTATACGGATACAAACCCAAATCCTTTCTCAAAATCCGCCAGGTTGTGGTTTGAGACAGTCCCAAATTGCGGTCTTATGAACAGCAGCAATATTTGCATTACTTCGAACGTTTCTTTGTCTTATTGGCACTTGAACATTATGTAAAGAAAATGTACGCTCACAATTTTCAACAATTCGACAAATAGCAAGCACACTTGGACGATTATTACGACTATAAATGGCAAAAGCGCACGAAAAGTTGCAATTGGAGGACGATTATTTTGATAACAAAACTGAATAATTTGTAAACGTTGTTCTTGCGTATATCTCACCATGATGAAATTGTAAACATTACTAAATACAATGAAACAAAAAATGACAGATCATGACATATTACAAATGGCCGAAACGTCACTTAAAAATCATATCATTCCTATTGGAAAAGCCTATATATGGCTTTTGGTCAGCCCAGTAATGTAGTAAGACCGGAGAGTATGGTCAGAAATAATTCTTAAAGTAGTTTAGACTGGATTATTACCCGGTTTATTTTACCAGTGATCGCAAAATCAAGGACGTCAGAAATTTTTCAATGATCCGTAGGCTAATAAGTTGGATGGCCCTATACGATGCGAAATCGTAGTGGTTTTTTTCTATAACATTCATCCCCTTGGAATAGTCAATCTTGAACCCCAGTTAAAGTCACCGGCGATCATAAAACGGCGACGCAGGGTTGCAAACAACTTTTTGTATATATCTGCCGAAACGTCATTATTCAGAGAGCAATATATTGAAGCGATAACTAAGATTTCTTTCTCGATGCGCTATATTCACTTAGAACACAATGGAAAATCCGTTTTTTTATAATCATCTTTTCTTTTTTACAGTAATATAGCGATCGATGCTACATACTTTGTGTCATATGTTATTAGTGCTAACTTAAGGGCTGGTGTTGCTACTGTGCTTTTCGAGGAGTATATTCATCGGGTCGACTACCACTTCCGATTTTATATACTAACTTGTCGCCATATTACTTCTTAAGAAAGGATCCGTTCAATTCCGTAAAGATGTTCGTACTTTCACCAGCCGTACTGGATGAACCACCAGACTCGCACAACCTCCGAGGTGTTTATGGGCTTATTTTTTAATTCATCCCGAGCAGGCAGTGCACTGTCAAAAAATACTTCGTATTTTTTTATTAAACCTGTGTAATTTTACTCTGCACACTGCGTTTTTATTTGTGAACTGTGCTTACACAGTGCATACTCAAAACATCAAATTTCACTCTGAAATTAATGTCAGTGTACGAGGAGTGTGCAAAATAAAAAACAATAAATTACTCTATGCACACCGGGTAATTTTACCCAGTACAAAGTTAGCTCGGTGTACACTACCCCGCGTAAGCCTGCTTGCTCGGATTGAATTGAAAAATAGACCCTATATCAATTTACATAGCCAATTGTGTATTGTTATGTCAATCAGTATTGTTAACCGATATCAAGGGCGGTATGTCGTACCGGTATGTTGTAAAAAAGTCAAATTCGAAAAAAGTCGAATTGAAAAAGTGAAAGTGGTATCATTTTTGCTTTTCGAAAATGATATAACATACCGCCATTCGACTTTTTTCCAATTTCGATTCGAAGTGATGGTACAACATACCGCCACAGTGCTTCTTCATTTAGCCGTTTACAATTAAAAAATTGTAACGTTTAGATCCCTTGGCGCGTGGAGACATATACAGTCCGCGTTTCCGGTCTACTACAACGCACTATTCCCGTTCTCTTAAGATATTGTTAAGTTCGTTAATCATCAAAACAGGGGAATTGAAGACGTAGAATGTTCGTGTCCGTCACGCCAGCCGGAACCATATCAGCCGGAACCAAACAACGATGGAATAAGTAGCACGATGCATTGTGCATCATTGTGCACTAATTGGTTTTTCAGCCGGAACCTTATAATTCCAGCCGGAACCTGATAAAGCCATCCAGAACCCTACAACAGCAAAACTTACTATGGCACTAGTAGCACGATGCATTGTGCATCATTGTTCACTATATAATTTTTCAGCCGGAACCTTACAAATCCAGAAATATACGATTTTTCGGAAAAGAACCTTACAAATTCAGCCGGAACCATACCCTCTACAGCCAAACTAAGTATGGCAAAAGTAGCACGATGTATTGTGCATCATTGTGCACTATATAATTTTTCAGTCGGAACCTTATAAATCCAGCAATATATGATTTTTCAGTGGAACCTTATAATTCCAGCCGGAAATGATGGTATGGTAATATACAGTCAAATTAACTACATCACTAGTAGCACAATGGATTGTGTATCATTGTGCACTAAATGCTTTTTCAGCCGGAACCTTATAATTCCAACTGGAACCTGATAAAGCCAATCAAAACCATACAACAGCCAAACCAACTATGGCACAAGTAGCACGATACATTGTGCATCATTGTGCACTATATAACTTTTCAGCCGGAACCTTACAAATCCAGAAATATAGGATTTTTGAGGAAAAAACCTTACAATTTCAGCCGGAACCATACCCTCTACAGCCAAACTAACTATAGAACTAGTAGCACGATGCATTGTGCATCATTGTGCACTAAATGCTTTTTCAGCCGGAACCTTATAATTCCGATTAGAACCTTATAAAGTCATTCAGAACCATACAAAAGCCAAATTAATTACGGCACTAGTAGCACGATGCATTGAGCATCATTGTGCACTATATAACTTTTCAGCCGGAACCTTACAAATCCAGAAATATAAGATTTTTGTGGAAAAAACCTTACAATTTCAGCCGGAACCATACCCTCTACAGCCAAACCAGCTATAGCACTAGTAGCACGATGTATTGTGCATCATTGTGCACTATTTTATTTTTCAGCCGGAACCTCATAAATCCAGAAATATACGATTTTTCGGAAAAAACCTTACAAATTTAGCCGGAACCATACCCTATACAGCCAAACTAACTATGGCACAAGTAGCACGATGTATTGTGCATCATTGTGCACTATATAATTGTTCAGCCGGAACCTTATAGTTCCTCCCAGAACCTGTTAAAGCCATCCAGAACAATATTATCGCCAAACCAACTATAGCATAAGAAGCACATCATTGATCACTAGTTGTTTTCTCAGCCGGAGCCTTAGAAATCCATCCGGAATCTAATAAAGCCAGCCGGAACCGTATCCTCTTCAGCCAAACTAACTATGGCACAAGTAGGACAATGGGTTGTATGCTATATGTTTTTGCAGCCAAACTTTAATGCCATCCAGAAACATAAAAATCCAGTCGAAACAAAATGTTTACATAAATAGTGCAACAAATGATTTTTCCCGAACGATCAAAACGTTATGCACTATAATGCCAACCCAACCAGAACCAGCAACACCAGCCGCAACCGTATGAAGTCGGTGTGAACCATTCGGAGCAATAAAGAGTAAGCATGGTTGACGGTCATTGTGAACTAGCCGGAACCTTGTAATTTCAAATGGAATTATTTGGATACATTATAATTCCCGATTCGCTAAAAGTGTTTATTAAATAAAAAGTTTAAATAACATTTAACAAAGGCCGGAAATAACAGTTTGTTTTTTAATAATTTATTAATAATATTTTATAAAATATTTCAACATTTAGAGAAGAACTTTGTTTGATTTGGGTTCTTGTACATAGAACAACATGTAGGCAAGCATTTTTCGTGGAGTGTTGGTGCTGGTCTCGGCCTTTTGCAAATCGTCGTATGTTTTCCATATGCCACCGTTTCTAAGTGCATGTGCAGTGAAATGCTCATTTACACTGTCATACTCAATGACACCGCGCAAATTGAACAAATTACCTCCTAAATTCAGCGATTTGGTTATGTGGCTTATAACCGCCTTTTGCTGTTTTTCTAGTGGTTCTAAAGGCTCGACCTCCAACGTTACTACGTTATTATATACTTTATTTAGATTATGTGAGTTTACACAGCTACAGTACGATTCCCGAATATTTATATTTATTGAGTTGCGGCTGAAAAAGCATTTTGTACACAATAATACACAATCTATTGTGCTACTTTAGATGTAGTTAGTTTGACCGTAGGTTTCGTCTGAAATTGTTAGGTTTTTCCACCGAAACAATGTATATTTCTGGATTTGTAAGGTTCCGGCTGAAAAATTATATAATGCACAATGATGCACAATGCATCATTCTACTACTGCCGTAATTAATTTGGCTTTTGTATGGTTCTGGCTGGCTTTATTTGGTTCCGGCCGGAATTATAGGGTTCCGGCTGAAAAGGCATTTAGTGCACAATGATGCACAATGCATCGTGCTACTAGTGCTACAGCTGGTTTGGCTGTAGAGGGTATGGTTCCGGCTGAAATTGTAAGGTTTTTTCCACAAAAATCTTATATTTCTGGATTTGTAAGGTTCCGGATGAAAAGTTATATAGTGCATAATGATGCTCAATGCATCGTGCTACTAGTGCCATAGTTGGTTGGCTGTTGTAGGGTTCCTAATGACTTTATAAGGTTCTAATCGGAATTATAAGGTTCCGGCTGAAAAAGCATTTAGTGTACAATGATGCACAATACATCGTGCTACTAGTTCTATAGTTAGTTTGGCTGTAGAGGGTATGGTTCCGGCTGAAATTGTAAGGTTTTTTCCACAAAAATCCTATATTTCTGGATTTGTAAGGTTCCGGCTGAAAAATTATATAGTGCACAATAATGCACAATGTATCGTGCTACTTGTGCCATAGTTGGTTTGGCTGTTGTATGGTTTTGATTGGCTTTATCAGGTTCCAGTTGGAATTATAAGGTTCCGGCTGAAAAAGCATTTAGTGCACAATGATACACAATCCATTGTGCTACTAGTGATGTAGTTAATTTGACTGTATATTACCATACCATCGTTTCCGGCTGGAATTATAAGGTTCCACTGAAAAATCATATATTGCAGGATTTAGAAGGTTCCGACTGAAAAATTATATAGTGCACAATGATGCACAATACATCGTGCTACTTTTGCCATACTTAGTTTGGCTGTAGAGGGTATGGTTCCGGCTGAATTTGTAAGGTTCTTTTCCGAAAAATCGTATATTTCTGGATTTGTAAGGTTCCGGCTGAAAAATGATATAGTGCACAATGATGCACAATGCATCGTGCTACTAGTGCCATAGTAAGTTTTGCTGTTGTAGGGTTCTGGGTGGCTTTATCAGGTTCCGGCTGGAATTATAAGGTTCCGGCTGAAAAACCAATTAGTGCACAATGATGCACAATGCATCGTGCTACTTATTCCATCGTTGTTTGGTTCCGGCTGATATGGTTCCGGCTGGCGTGACGGACACGAATGTTCGCGAATACAACTATACGCGAGTGATGCGTATTGAACGCTCGTAAATCGTAATAATCTTTTTGTTAAACCATTTGGCATATATGCAAATGATAATTTTTCCGCACTTCCATTTTATGTTTATTCTAGATGCATCATCTTCGAAAGATCAAAAAAATATATTAACAGTTAGAAAATGACGAATGATACAATTTGAATAAAAAGTTCAAAATGGTACTGTACGCCCCATCTATTAGAGACTAGATTTTATATTTGATAAAAAGTAATAGTTAGATAAATAATTAAAAGATGTCACGATCAAATAATAGTTACAAAATATTTTTTAAACTTTTACTAGTTTCGCTAGTATCGGTGTGATGAATATTTGTTTTACGCGGTTCAAATGTTTGCTTAGTTTTAAAAATTATTTACAGGTGGCATCAAAATCAGAGATAATACTTATTACTGCATTATCTGGTTCGAATATAAGATAATTCTTAGAAAAATATTTACTAGAGGGTAGTGAAGCAATTATAGCGAATAATTAAAAAATTAATATTTGTAGTGTGATTAATCAAATAGACTTAATAAACACATTTTTATTAATCACTTGTTTTTGTTTCGCAGAATATTTTTCAAAAAGTTTAAAAAATCACTCGATCGATTTCGACTTGTTAGGTCATCATCAGGAGTATCTACTGAATTGTATTAGTAAAAATTTTTTGTTATATGGTAGAAAAAAGCAAAATATAAATAAAAATTAAAGGAAGGAAAAAATAAGCAATAAAAATTAATCTACGGATCGCGCAGGTAGGCGATGAGTCATAGGTTGAGTAACAAAATTCAAGGTATATTATTGCGTACGTGAGAATAGAAAAGGGCGGGGTCTGTAATTGGTGAGAACCGGATTTCTCTCTGTTCGTTAAGAATATTTTGGTTAAGAAATATTGATTTTCGAATTTCGTAAGATTCTAAGGTATCTAAACGTCTGCCTTTGGGTTGTATATGTAATATGTCTAAATTATTCAAGCTAGCTGTATGATTTTCTGAAGTTAAATGGTTATGGAAAGTTGATTGATTGCAACCAGATAAATGTTCTTTAGCTCTAACTCCAAAATTGCGCCCAGTCTGACCAATATAGGAGAAACTACAATCATTGCAATTAATCCTATAAACGCCAGATTTGGACAGGCGATCAACTCTAGGTTTATTGTTAAAAATCATTTTCTTTATTGTGTTATTATTATAAAAAGCAAAACTAATATTGGTATAATTGGACACGATGTTGCTAATCCGTTGGCTCGTTTTTCCTATATACTCTAAGCGACGCCAATTTTCCCGCGTTGGACTGTCCGGTGGATAAATACCCGTTAGAGTTTTACGCTTTAGCATTTTATTTAATAACTTTAATATAGTCCTAGTTGCATATCCGTTATTTGTTGCTATTTGAAGAATTATGTTAAGCTCAGTGTTATAATTTGAATTTGACAGAGGGATGTTTATTAGTCTATCTATGAGTGAGTGGAAAGCTGACATTTTAATATTATGGGGATGGTTTGAAGAACTAGGGATAACAGCGTCTGTATACGTGGGTTTCCGATAAATTTTGAAGTCTAAAGTAGAATTAATCCTGGTTATTGTTATATCTAGAAATTAATACATTTATTTTCTTCTTTTTCTAACGTAAAATCAATGGTGGGATATTGAGAATTTAACCAAGTAAGGAAAGAGTCTAACAGTCTATCAGTTCCATTCCATAGACATAATATGTCATCTACATATCTATACCAAAAGATTATATGACGAAAATTGGGATTGTTATTTGATATGATCATTTGTTCGAAGAAATTCATGAAAATTTCAGCCAACAAAGGTGACAGAGGGGAGCCCATGGGTAGACCATTAGCGCATTTGAAATATGTATTATCAAAACAGAAATAATTTTGTTTAATACAAGTCTCAAAAACTAACTTCAGTTCACGACGTAAGCTCTCATCTACAACATCCCTATCTAAGTAATTACAAACTATTTGGGACAAAGTATTAATTGGAATAGAAGTGAATAGACTGGCAACGTCAAATGAAACTAGTTTTGAATGTAACGGAATGTTGACGTCTTGAATTTTGTTAATCAATTCTACCGAGTTCTTAACCGAGTAAGCCGAAAAGAAATTAGTATGACAATTGAAAAAATTTATGAAACCCTTACATAGCTTGTAGGCAGGAGCATTGCAATACGCTACTATTGGTCTAATCGGAATGCCTTCCTTATGGATTTTTGGTAAACCATAAAGGATCGGGGCAGATGGATTCATGACAGAGTACTTCCAACCAGTTCCATCAAATAACTTCTGGCATTGGTTGATACACTTACTAACCGAAGTCTTAAAAGACTTAGTTGGATCTCTGCCAAGCTCTATTGCTTTACTTTCTGTAATAAAATCAGAAATTTTATTGCAGTAATCGACTTTTGTGAGCACGGTAATTGTATTGCCTTTATCCGCTTTACACGCTATAAGGTCATGGTCACGTAGTTTTTTCTTTATCGCACCAATCACTTTGAAGTTAGTATTATAGAAGCAGCAGAAGAAGAGAATGGTGGAGTAGAAGAGTTATCAATACCTTTCTTTATTTGTAACGCACACACTGATTTTATTTGGGTTATCTGGCCAGATAAAGCTGTTTCGGCATCTACAGCCAGATTTTTGAATGATCGAAGGTCGATTTTGTTTGGCGAAGGGGCAAAATTCACTCCGTTGCTAAGCATTTGCACCTCTGTATCACGGAAAACGACTGAGGACAAGTTCTTAAAACGTGGATGAATGTATTTATCCACCGGACAGTCCAACGCGGGAAAATTGGCGTCGCTTCGAGTATATAGGAAAAACGAGCCAACGGATTAGCAACATCGTGTCCAATTATACCAATATTAGTTTTGCTTTTTATAATAATAACAAAATAAGGAAAATGATTTTTAACAATAAACCTAGAGTTGATCCCCTTTCCAAATCTGGCGTTTATAGGATTAATTGCAATGATTGTAGTTTCTCCTATATTGGTCAGACTGGGCGCAATTTTGGAGTTAGAGCTAAAGAACATTTATCTGGTTGCAATCAATCAACTTTCCATAACCATTTAACTTCAGAAAATCATACAGCTAGCTTGAATAATTTAGACATATTACATATACAACCCAAAGGCAGACGTTTAGATACCTTAGAATCTTACGAAATTCGAAAATCAATATTTCTTAACCAAAATATCCTTAACGAACAGAGAGAAATCCGGTTCTCACCAATTACAGACCCCGCCCTTTTCTATTCTCACGTACGCAATAATATACCTTGAATTTTGTTACTCAACCTATGACTCATCGCCTACCTGCGCGATCCGTAGATTAATTTTTATTGCTTATTTTTTCCTTCCTTTAATTTTTATTTATATTTTGCTTTTTTCTACTATATAACAAAAAATTTTTACTAATACAATTCAGTAGATACTCCTGATGATGACCTAACAAGTCGAAATCGATCGAGTGATTTTTTAAACTTTTTGAAAAATATTCTGCGAAACAAAAACAAGTGATTAATAAAAATGTGTTTATTAAGTATAAGTGTGTTTCGCCAAGTGCCTACGGCAAATAGCGTAAAAAGTAATCAAATAGACGTATTTTTGAAATTACCTGTTTCAAAAATACGTTTATTTGATTAATCACACTACATTAATGAACGTTTTGGAATGTCTGATAGTAATTCATCGCCTACACCAATGATCATAAACTGAAAACTCGTTAAGGACTCTGACCAGCAATGATCAAATCTGCCGATGAACTTAATGTTGGGAAGTAGACCTGGCATTTGTTTTGCACTTAGCTACGTAAGTATATTGCACAACCGATAAACATTATTACCACTTGAAAGATTGTTTGATTGCGTATGCCGATGATGACTGGGCCAATGATAGTGCCGATTGAAAGTCGTCTAGTGGATATCTACTCAAAGTTTTTGGCAACGTAGTCAATTGGCGAACTAAAACACAAGGTCAAGTAATACTCTCAACGTGTGAGGTGGAATAGCTAGCATAGCAACAAATGCTTATTCAGTAGTGAGCGAAGTATTGTGGATGAAAATAGGAATATAAAGGTTGAAATGTTTCTCCCATTTAAAATGTTCGAAACTCAGAGACAAATTTGTCTAAACATACCATATAATTCAAAAGAATGGTCAGAGCTACACAACTAATTAAAACCAATTTTTGTTTTACATTTTATTCTTTCTCACGTGACCTATCAAGTATACATAAGAAATTATCTCGCCTCAACAAGTTAATTATTTGGGAGCTACGTAATGAAATACTTCATTATTTTACTCTTTGGGTTTACAATTTGTCCCGGCGATAGCTTGATCAATAGGCTCCTTAAAAATTCGTACATTCTTTTTACCCGGTTGAAATTCTTGGTATGCACTAAATGGTATCAAGTGTGAAATCACCCACAAATTTCGGTCCGAATCGATATTTATACCCATTGGGAAAAAGTCGGTACTCGTTTTATGGACAGTACTTAAACTTTGAACTTTGGTAAGCGGGTGTTCCAACAGCCAATTGTAGCGCCACCAAATATTGTATTGAACAATGCTCCAGTTTTATCATCGTATGCCATTTGATTAGTATGCCAACCCTTGCTGGATTCGCCTAACATTTTGACGTCATAATAGTGTTTGCTTAAAGTGTACGTCTCATCTTGAAGCACCCGGTTTGAGACGTAATATATTTTGGTAGATGACAGTGGTGCAAAATATATTCGTTTCGATCTGCAAAGAAATTATAATTTGTAGCGAATTTTACCTCATAAAAAACAAATAATTTAAGTTTTACCCGTCAGGTTGTTTATCGCCAATGGCCAACGCACAAACTCCGTAATTCCATTGAAAATTGATATCTTCGTAAATGAAGTTACCTTCACGTGGATCCGAGCCCATGAAATTATGTTCAACCTGCCATACTCGATCCTTTTCGAATGAGTACACGATAGGTTAGGTTAGGTTAGGTTAGAGTGGCTGCTATCGCACACTTAGGCCAATAATGGCCCATTGTGATACCACAGGATCCAAACTCCCCTTACTCCCGCTGAAACCAACCAGAGCTACTGATGTAGCGTAAAATATCTCGCACCCCAAAGTCCGCGAGTTCAGAAAGGCTGTCCATGTTGTACACACCCAAGTACCTATGTCTTTTGTAGGATAGTGCTGGACACGAGCATAGGAAGTGAACTAACGTCTCTTCCTCCTCTTCGTCCATACAACTTCTACAAAAGTCATTCGTCTCTAGACCCAGCCTTCTCGCATGTTCCCCAAAAAGGCAGTGTCCTGTCAGTATCCCTACGACCAATCCTAAATCTCGTTTTCCCAGGGATATAAGTGCCTTGGAGCGCCGCAGGTCCAGTATTGCCAAAACCTGTTTTGCTACCCTGCACGTGAGAGTGTTGGTCCACCTCTCATCTGTCAAGGCGATTGCCTTTTTACTGAGCGTCAATTTAAGCGTTGCTATAGGCCTCCCCAGACCTGCCCTTTCCGGTTGCATCTGGAGAGTCGTACCGTACCTAGCTAGTTCGTCTGCCCTGCAGTTTCCCGTGACGTCCGAGTGACCAGGGACCCAGATTATCTGGATACTGAAATACTCGCTCATCTCATTAAGAGATGATCGGCAATCCAGCGCCACCCGTGACTTCAGAGAAACCGCCTCTAGTGACCTGAGTGCCGCTTGACTGTCCACATAAATCGCGATATCCCTAACAGATACCACGTTATGCTTCAACCATGTCACGACTTCCCCTATCGCCACCACTTCAGCCTGGTACACGCTGCAGTAGTCAGGGAGACGAACAGAAATATTAACATTAAGCTTCTCACAGAAGACTCCGGCTCCTACTTTGCCGTCTAGCTTAGAGCCGTCCGTGAAAAATTGCAGTGCCTCGTTTTCCAGTATTGATCCGTTCCTCCAGGATTCCCTAGAAGGACAGATGATCCGGAAACCTATATCGAAGCACAACGTTGGTTTAATATAATCTAGATTCACCAGTTCTTCCCCTAGTGATCTAACTATCGTCGAGTGTCCCGCCTGAAGACACTTCCACTGAGAGACAGCCGAGAGCCTTGTAGCCACATTGGCTGCCATCTGCTTACCAAAAAATTCGATTGGAATAAGATGGAACATAACCTCTAAAGCGCGTGTAGGTGTTGTCCTAAGCGCCCCGCTTATAAGCATACAGGCCGTTCTTTGCACCTTCTCCAACATCCTTATATAGGTTACCTTTTCCAGAGCTGGCCACCACACGCCCACCCCGTACATCAGCACAGGCCTTACCACTGCGGTATAGAGCCAGTGTACCAGCTCTGGTTTCAAACCCCATTTCTTCCCTATGGCGTTTCTACACGAGTAAATGGCTACATTAGCCTTATTCACCCTTTCTACAATGTTAGGCTTCCAGCTGAGCTTACTGTCCAAGATTATGCCCAAAAATCTCGCTCTGTCAGCAAAAGCCAGTCTAATGCCGTTCACGGTAGGAGGGCTAACTACCGGAATTTTATATTTCTTAGTAAATAGTAGCAGCTCTGTCTTGGAGGGGTTGATCCCTAATCCACATTTGCTGGCCCATTTCGTAACGATCAGGAGTGCATTCTGCATAACATCCCTAATCGTATCCAGATATTTGCCTGAGACAGCTATTGCTACATCATCTGCATACGCTACAACCCCTATACCCTCTTTCTCCAGTTCCAACAGCAATCCATTCACCACTGCACTCCAAAGAAAGGGGGACATTACTCCTCCCTGCGGAGTTCCTCTAACCACCCGCCTTCTAATGGTGGACTCTCCCAGTTCCGAGATAATAATCCTGCTTACCAGCATCTGATTTATCAACCTACTTATAGGATAATCCACCTTCAGAAATGACAATCCTTCCATGATCGCCTCCGTTTTTACATTATTAAAGGCACCCTCAATGTCGGGAAATGCTACCATACAATACTATTGCGAGTAAATTGACTTCTCAATCATGCGTACTAGATCGTGCAGAGCTGTGTCCACCGACTTTCCCTTACAGTACGCATGCTGCGACATTGCCCAATTCCTTGGCTCAACTTTTGTTCGAATAATTACGTCTATCAATCTTTCCAAGGTTTTCAACATAAAGGATGATAGAGTTATAGGCCTCAGGTCCTTTGGATAAGCCTGTGAGCTTTTTCCCGATTTCGGGATAAAAACCACTCTGACCTCCGTCCATTTCCTGGGAATATAGACCAATTGCAGACATCCTCTGAAGATAACCTCCAGCCAGGGGAGGATAACTGCAGAGTTTCTTTGGATCTCTGCTGGTATAATCCGATCCGGGCCCGCCGATTTATAAGGCTTAAAACCGTTCAGCGCCCACAGGATTCGTTTCCTGTCCACGATGCCATCCACATCTGTTAAAGGTGTTCCTCGATGAGCTTCAGGCTCCATCGAGTCATCAATGCTTCCCGGAAAATGGGTCTCAATGAGAAGCTCCAATGATTCCGCACTTGAAGCTGTCCATAACCCGTCCGGCCTAATTAAGTAACTCGGACTGGTTGGGTTGGTAGATAGAATTTTCCTAAGGCGTGAAGTCTCAGAGACTTCTTCCATTCTACAACAGAAGAGTCTCCAAGACCCCCTTTGTGCCTTCCTCAACTCTTTTTTGTATTTTCTCAGGTCTTCCTTATAGGAATCCCAATCCCGATTTTCCCTGGTGTTCTTAGCCTTATTAAAGGCCGTCCTACACACTCTCCGATAGGTTCCCAACTCCGTGGTCCACCATGTCGGTTTCTGCCTGCCCCTAGGTTTTATCAGGGGACACGCAGCGTTAAATGACAGATTGCATGCTTTTGTGACAATATCAACCATGTCATCTAATTCCTCTACTGTCGCCGGAAGTCCAGGAACCTCCAGCGGCAATAGTTCCTTCAACACCTCCCCATATTTGTTCCAGTTTGTCCTTCTGGGATTCCTAAAGGCTTTCCGGGCAACAGGTTTGATGTTGAGGTTATATGTAATATATCGATGATCAGAGAATGAGTGCTCCTTCGCCACTCTCCACCCACTGATCATATCAAAAATTGTTTCTGACGCACAGGTTACATCTAGAACCTCCTGTCGATTTCTAACAATGAATGTTGGTTCACACCCAATATTGCAAACTACGAGGTTAGTATTTAATAAGTAATCAAAAAATAACTCACCTCTTTCGTTAATGTCTGTGCTTCCCCAGATTGTGTGATGCGCGTTTGCATCACATCCAAGTATCACACCTACCTTTTTCAGACCTGCTTCCCGGATCAGTTCCCCCAGATTATCCGGTGGAACCTCCTTTTCACGATCCATATAGGCTGAGGCTAGCCATAGTTTTTCACAGCCTACCTCAGCGCTCACCGCTGTAACGTCCCCGCTACTAAATTGTGGAAGAAGAAAAATATTCAAATTATTTTTCGCTAAGATACACGATCTGATCTTTTCAGAATTGCTTGAGTATAATACTTTATACCCTTTCATTCTGAGGCCACAGATCCTGTTATTGTTAATCCAAGGTTCTTGGATTAACACCAAGTCCTCATCTGACTTAGTCAGTCTGAGCACGAGAGCTGCCGAGGCAGCCTTCGTGTGATGTAGGTTTATTTGTACAATGCTAATCATTGTAATGGACCTTACTCACCTCTTCCTGCACTCCCTGCATCAGGATAGTGCAATTTTTTCCTACATCGTTAAAGCGAGCCTTAGTTGTTCCGATCTTTAAAAATAATGATAAAACAAGTATGAACAACTATAGACCAATCTCTCTACTTTCGGTCTTCTCGAAAATATTTGAAAAAGTCATAAAAAGTAGAATCGTTTTCTTCCTAGAAAAAAGAGACTTTTTCTCTCCTGACCAATATGGTTTTAGGAAAAATAAAAATACTGAACAAGCTATTGTATCTTTCCTAGAACAAGTAACTGAACATATTGATAAAGGGTCCAAGGTATCTACTCTATTTATAGACTTAACAAAGGCTTTTGACAGAGTTCAACATAGCACATTGTTAAAAAAGCTATATTGTTGTGGATTCAGAGGGATAACCCGGGATTGGTTGTCCTCGTATTTGCATGGGCGAACGCAATTGGTTAGAGTAAATGGACAATTAAGTAAAGAGTTACCGATAAATGTGGGAGTCCCACAGGGTTCTGTCTTAGGACCTTTATTATTTTTAGTGTATGTAAACGGTATCTTTCGACTACAATTTCGAGGGTCTCCAACTGCTTTTGCTGACGATTTCTCGTTTACATATGCTAGTCCAAGTTATCAAGAAAATATCATGCTCATAGATCATGATTTAAAAAGTTTGTCTATTTGGTTGGAAGCACATAATTTTGTTTTGAGTCACAAAACGAAATTATTACATTTTAGGGATACCTCATCGTTGTATCTTGAGACAACGTATCATACTTTCAAATGCAGCAGAAACAATAACACGCAATGCCCTCCTAATGACTGCTTCTTAGTGAACACTGTTGATGAATTTCGATATCTAGGTATTATTATTGATCGAGATTTAAATTGGAAAGCGCACACACAAGGACTGAAAACTAGACTATCATTGGTCTCCAGAAAAATGTATGTCTTACGGCTATTTTGTCCGCAATATTTACTTAGGACGATTTACTTTGCATTAGCGGACTCAATACTGCAATATGGTTTATCATGTTGGGGTAGTGCTTGCAATGCTACACTACGTCCTGTCTACGTGCGACAAAAGCAGTTAATTAGAATAATGTGCTTTAAACCATCTTTTTCGCCTTCGTGGCCATTATTTGAAAATCTCAGCATACTTCCTCTACGTCACATATTCGTCTTCAAGGTACTTAGAATATTCTATGTTAAAAGTGGGAATAATTTTGTGACTCATGCAGGGTATAATCTCAGATCAAATCATACTTTCTTGAAACATATTCCTAAGTTTAGATTAGATCTACGGAGAAACTTTATTAATATCGTTGCACCAATCATTTTTAACAATTTACCGTTGGATATTCGTAAGTGCGGCAACTTCTCTAGTTTTTCAATATACCTTAAAGAATGGCTTCATCAAACTAAAAATATTGACCATCTTTTTCAACTATTAGTTTAAAATATTATTGTTTTTGTTTTTATTGGTTTTAAAATTATATATGTTAAAATTAAATGGTGTAGTTTAAGAGGTTTTAATATATTCATGTGTAGTAGTTAAGATGTAGTTATAATTTTATTATATAATTTTTGTTTCTCTCAATTTTAACTGTAAAATAATTTGACTTTAAATTGATTTTAATTTTGTAAATAGAATTCAAATATTTTTTTGTGGCTTAGAATCAGGGGACCAGTCACGTGATCTATTTGATCCAATGGTTCTCTTATCTTACCTTCTTAATCTTGTTAGTTTTAATAATGTTTTACACACAATGTATTTTATTTATAATGATTAAGCTGGTAATGAAATAAAATAAAAAAAAAAAAAATTTACCTCATTGTTCCGGACGCTGTCTTCCTCTCGTCGAGAGCCTGACAGGATGTCCCCATCAGGCTCCAGAGAGAGGAGGCTGCCTCCCATCACCAACTTCCCTTCGTCCGAAATATCGGAACGGCTACCCTGGTCGTCCTCAGTCCGCTTGACCATTTCCTGCCGGGTCCGTTCGCCGTCGCCCCCAGGCTGGTCTTCCGCGCTCTTATCGACCTCGTCTTTCTTATAAACTTTAAGAGTGATCGATCCGAAACCGAAGTTGATCACTCCCTTAGATCTAGCAAGGGAAGCCAAGGATTCCTTATTGATCAGCATGATTGCCAATCTAAAGCCCCCCCTGGCCTCCTCCTGCTTCACAATCCTCCATCCTTCCGTTGGAAGATCGGGATTACTGGCCCAGATAATCTCAATGATCTCCTCTGGCTTATCCGGCTCAGTTGGTAACCAGACGCGTGCCCTCGGCCTGCTCGGGATTTCCCCTCTGCTGACTGCTTCAAGCCTCGCGCCCGGCCACACCTCGCCTACCTCGGCCACTGCCCTTTTATAGAGATCGACCGATCTCTGGTCCGAGCACGCAGTTAGCTTAACGCGCCCTTGGTGCCATCCCGCATCTCTGCAGGACGGGGGGGATCCCGGATTTTCTCTCAGGATCCTCAAGAAAATGGAATTTAGTGCATTATACACTATCCTCCACTTTTCCGATGTGATGCTCCCATCTTCCTGACCTTTGTCAATGACGGCTAGCACCAGCACGTGCTCCTTCAGGGTTTCACTGAATAGTTTCAGTTTCTGCTCCTTAGGAGCCCCCGACGTCATGTCTGCTTGCACTTTGGCCCGCTTACTGTCTTCTGCTTCAAGCTCATCCTGGGACCTCTGTCTTTTAGACACAAGGACCCTCTCCGAGCTATTGCAGCCGACAGTTTTCTTAGCCCATGCTACAGATTCCTTCTGCGCAACTGTAAGCTGCCCCTCAGGGGTCGCAGCCAGTTTCTCCAGAATTCTAAACGCCGACCGTCTCTCTCTGTACCGTCGCTTTGCTGGGGGGATCTCTTTCGGTCCCCCACTCTTATGTTTGGCGGTTCCGCTTTCACCTGGCTTCGATGCCATGGTGTTGCTTGCCCCTGCCTCAGATGAGGGAACCGCACCTTTCTGGTTAGAGTTACTCCCCTCTATAGTACTTTCCGGTTTTTGGTGGGTACCGGTCCCCTTGTTTTTATTATTTTTTTTTTAAATCTTCCATTTATTCCCACGAGTATCGGAGAAATACGTCCACCTGCGCAGAGATCCGTATACGCAGGTAAGGCTAAATACAACTGGAGGTCGCCAGGTATCCAGAGGGCTCCGTTCACGACTGGGCTTTGTTAAATGGGCCCCCAGTCTAGTCGATCATCAGCACGGGTCGCGTAACACCTTAATCCAGCCCATTCACTCATTCACCATTCATATGGATATCCCAAACAAATGGGACCCACTTCATTCATGGGATACCCGTTTATAGGGTTCCCCATTCACTACCTGGAAGCCCGGAAGCGCAAGGAGGCGTGACGCTCAGTTCACCGTGGTTGTGGTCGATGGTTTTATGGCACCATCAGTTCGCCTTTCCCTACTGGGTATCATAGGCACTCAGAATTTAGTGAACAGAGGTTAACCACTCCCCCGTTCTCTGAGACTCTCCTTCCAGCAGAGCTGCGGTTGGGGACGGCTTATTTAATTCACCGCTAACCTACCTATCGATAGGCCGTTCACGATCCACCACCTGTGACCCCCCCGATAGCTGCAGCTCGCCACGGGGAGTACACGATAACTGATCTAAATAAATCGGCAACGTACGAGTGCACGTCATCACAATTCTCACCATCGTAGTCAACCGCAATACGAGCAAAAGTGATGAGAGGATTAATAAATTTTTCTGGAATGTCGATTCGTCGAATCAAAGTATCCGTGGTGAGATCAAAAATAACAATGGCTGGAGGCGCAATTACACGTTTGCTGCCAAAATGGCCAGTGTAACCGCCATCAATTACCCAAAGTCGATTACATTTATCAATATCAAAATGTCCCGAATTAATTATTGTTGATGGGCTTACTAAGCTCACAGTTTGATTTGCTGGGTCTTCGTTAACGTAGTTGGCTTCAAGCGATGGATACGGATGGAGAATCGGTGATTTTTCGGTAGTATTAAGTGAAAAATAATTCAAGGATGATAACACTCCAGGTGTTAAAATATTTATAATCTTACCTAAATACCGCAAGAATCATTTCGTCTAGCCAAGGTCGTGCTGTCAGAATAGCATTTTTGTTAGGAATATAGCTTCCAGTTGCAATTGCTTGTTTACGTTGCTCCGGTGAAATCTCATAATCAAGAATATCCCAATAGAACGTTTCGGTAAGTTCATTTTTATCTATGGTCCAAGGGGATTGCCTTGGATTCCACTTAAAACCGCCACACATAAAATCACAAGTAATTTCATTTTAGATGTGATCAGTCCGCTTCACAAACAAATGTTTAATTAAAAATATTTTTGCACAGCTCATTTTATACGCAAGTAAAACGGTTACCAACCTTGGTTATTAAGCGAGACTTAAAGTTTGCACACCTGTGATTGTGTAACCAAAGTATTATAAAAATTCTTTGCTGTAATATAAAGAAGATATACTGATACGTTTGAAAATTAAAATAATTTTGAACTCGTGTCGGTATCTGAAGTGTTTACCGTATTTAAAAACTGTTTAAATAAGTGTATGCGCAAATTTTTGGAGTTCTAACTATTTTTAAAAAAATATGTTTATGTGTAGCTTTGCATGAATTGATTAAAATGTATTTGAGGAACATCGTTCGAGGAACAAAGTTCCGTGATATCTAACCTGTTGATCAAATGCTCTCATAAATCATGTTTTCAAATTTCAAGAACACGTTAAACCCCAAATCAGCTATTGATCTTGTATCAACACCAACCAAACCGGTTGCTCATATTATTACAAAGCAAATGTTGCAACTTCGAACCAGTCACATTGCAGATGTGTATCTGACCTGGTTGGCCGTAATAATTATTTGTCTAAATAGTTAATTTGAACAACGTCCGGATAGAGGGTGATGATCGTCGGATGATAATGAATTTTGTTTTTGTGTTCATCTTACAACAAAGAATTTGCGCAATTTGCGGATCACTGGATACGGTCCAGAATAGGGTGTACTCAATGGACCTCTGACTCTATCCACACGTAAGAATACATAGGTTTCCAGATTTTTGGGAATGTTCGTTGCCTGTTCGGTTGGATGTCGTATGTCCGTAGGAACTATAAGGCTCTTATGGTAGTACGAAGCTGCTTTACGAAATCCGAAGTATCTGTGTTTCTATTTGAATTTTGGACGTTGCTGAAGAAATCGCCGAGAACCTTGATATTTTGACCATATACTAGCACTGTTGGTGTGCAGTTTAGGTCTTCCTTGATGGACGTTCGAATACGCAATAGGATCGTTGGAACCTAGGAGCTTTGTAAGCTCGGTGATCAACGTTTATTCGAATTGTGTTCCTTGGTCTGTTGTGATGAAGATTGGGACACCATATCTACAGATATACTCATTGTAGAAGATCTTGCTTACGGTTTTTGTGGTCATTTCTCGGATTGGATAAGCCAACGGGTAAATCGGTCGACTATCGTTAAAATATAATGATAGACATTCGATTGGGGCAGTGGACCAACCAGGTCCATGTGGATGTGTTCAAACCTGCCACTTGATAGCTCAAATTTACTAAGTTCTGATTTTGTGTGGCGGTGAACTTTGGACTTTTGGCATGGGATACATGATTTCGCCCAATTGCTTGTATCGTAATCATTCTTGGCCAGAATTATTTTGAAGCAATAAGTTTTCGAGTAGCACGGATGCCGGGATATGATAAGTAGGGTTGATTTTTACCTGTAGAAATCTCACACCAAATTTGCTGCTTGTCTGGTAAGTCGATCCGTCGCAGGTTTACGCTTGATTTCGGTGTGCGTGCTGAAATCAATTTCCGCAATTTGTCGTCGCATTTTTACTGTACCAGTAGTTCCTCCGTATCGAAGGAGAAGAAGCTGAGTTCTGTGTGAAGTCTTTCATCAGATTTACCTTTGATGATGTCGATCCCGTGGCGAGCTGCAGCTATCGGGGGGGGTCACAGGTGGTGGATAGTGGATGGCCTACCGATAAGTAGGTTAGTAGTGAATTAAATAAGCCTCCCCCAACCACAGCTGTGCTGGGAGGAGAGTCTCAGGGAACTGGGGAGTGGTTAGCCTCAATTCACTAAATTCTGAGTGCCTATGATACCCAGCATGGAAGTGCGAACTAATGGCGCCATAAAACCATCGACTACCAACCACGGCGAACTGAGCGTCACGTCTTCCTGCGCTCCCGGGTCTCCAAGGAGTGAGTTGGGAACCCCTATAAATGGGTCATCCCTTGAATGGAGTGGGACCCATTGGTTTGGGATACCCACATGAAAGGATGAATGAGTGGGTAAATGTTATAGAAGGACAGGGGCGCGAGGGGCGCGAGGGGCGGGAGTGTTCGGGGAGCCAAGGGGCTGGATTAAGGTGTTATGCGACCCGTGCTGATGATCGACTAGGACCCCTCCCCGACGGAGCCCTCTTGATACCTGGCGACCTCCAGTTGTATCTAGCCTTCCCCCTTTATACGGATCTCTGCACGGGTGACTATCATTTTCTCCGATATTCGTGGGAACACAAGATGAACTGCGAGGAACAGAGGCAAAATGCTAAGTGGGCGAAGAGCTGCTTTGCCGATGTCAGTAAAGCTCGGAAGGAGGACCTCGGGTCGAAAAGACAGAGGTCTGGCGAGGAGGAGTTGGATTCCGAAACGAAACGGGCCAAGGTTCAGGTGGAACAGTCGAGGAAGGGGTCTAAGCTCTTCCGCGACGTGGTGAAGGAGGGTGAGGTGGTGCTAGCCGTCGTGGACGAGAACCATGAAGATGGGAGCATCACCGGGGAAAATGGAGGTCGGTGTTCAATGCACTGAACCTTGTTTTCCTGAGGGTCCTTGGACAACATATGGGACAACCACCAATATGCTGGGACGCGGGGTGGTATTAGCGACGGCTGAAGCTTACTGCGTGCGCTGACCAACGATCGGTCTTCTTATATAGGAAGGTGATCGAAGAAGAAGGCGAGGTATGGCCGGGAGCGAAGCTCAAGGCAATTCCCAAAGAGGAAATACCCAACAGACCGAGGGCAATGGTCTGGCTCCCCACAACTTGCGATCCGGATCTCTCGACAGGGAACTTTAAAATTGCCAAGCGGGAGGAGCCTAAGGGCAATTTAAGATCATCAATTATGGTGATCAATAAGGAATCCCTGGCTCCCTTGTCAAAAACCAAAGGGGTCATCAACTACGGCTTCGGCTCCGTTACTCTGAAGGTGTTCAGGAAGGAGGAGGTCGGAGTGAAGCAAACTACTGCACAGCCTGAGAAGGAGGAGGAAGAAATCCAGCCTGCTGTGGCAAGCGCGAGGAGTAGTATCTCTCCAAGGGAATCACTGAAGCTAGTGGTGAACCCGAGTGAGGGGTTGAATAGCGACCTTAAGGACCGACTATCCTTTGACAGGGGGGATACATCGGATTCCGAGGAGGGAGAGCTTAATTTTGGGGACTGCGGAGGGAGTGGAATGGAGGGTACCGTTGACACCGACGAGACCGACGAGTCAAATTAGGCGACGTAGCACTGCTGCCGCGATTAAGGTAAGTGAAGACTGTCATTAATGATTAGGTTTGTGCAGATAAACTTACATCATACCAAGGCTGCCTCGGCGGCGCTATTTCTCAGACTGGCTAAATCAGGCGAGAAAATAGTTCTAATCCAAGAACCTTGGATCAAGAAGAACAAGATCTGCGGTCTGCGAGCGAAGGGTTACACCCTCTTTCAAGCTCGTGGGACTGAAAACAGCCGATCTTGTATATTGGTATGAAATAACATAAATGTTTTTCTACTTCCACAGTATAGTAATAGGGACATTACTGCGGCCAGTCTAAAGACGGAGGAGAGACGATTCTGGCTAGCAGCCGCATACATGGACCGAGAGATGTCAGTGCCGCCAGATGCACTGGGGGCACTAGTTTCTTATGCAGAAAGAAGAACGGTGGGAGTTTTCCTGTGGTGCGACGCCAACGCGCACTGGAGTAGCTTGGAAATAAATGACAGGTGTGCGTTATTTTTTGAATTTCTTTTAAGAACTAACCTCACTATTAGTAATATAGGCCACCTACCTTTATTATTAGTAATAGACAGGAGGTTCTGGATATCACTCTGGTCTCCTATTTTATCTCACCGATGATCAGGGAATGGAGGGTGGCGAAGGAGCATTCCTTCTCCGACCATCGTTACATAACGTTTAAACTGAATCTCAATATTAAAAAACAGTACGTGTTCAGAAATCTCAGGAGGACAGTATGGCTTGCAATACCTCTATGAGGGTAGCCTGTCCTTTAGCTGAGGGGGAAGCAAAAACCTGCTGGTGGAATCCGGCTCCAGGAATCCAGTCAGGACTGGGACTTCTATAAGGAATGTCACAGAGTATACAAAAGGGAGGTAAGGAAGGTGCAGAGGAATTCGTGGAGACGCTTCTGTGATAGAATGGAAGAGGCCTAAGGAAAAATCTACCTAGCAATCCAGCTGTGCCAGGCTATCTGTTAAAAATGGAAGGCGAATGGAAGGTTTCTATCGAAGAGACTTTTGATCTCTTGTTTGAAACTCACTTCCCGGGTAGTGAGGGTGTCTCGACTGCGGAGCCTTTGGATGGTTGTGGGTCTAGGGATGACTGCGAATTCCAACTGTTGTGTTCAGAGGATATTCTGAACACCCGCAGAATAAAATGGGCTTTTAAAGGGTTCAAGCCTTTTAAGTCAGCTGGTCCGGATGGGATTACACGAGCAGAAATTCAGAAGAACCAGAAGGTTTTGCTTCCCTGGCTGGAAGTTATTTTCAAAGAGTGTCTGAAGCTAGGGGTACATCCCCGAGAAATGGAGGGAGGCTAGGATGATCTTCATCCCGAAGGCGGAAAGAAGCTTGCACAGCAACCCTAAGGATTATAGACCAATATCTTTGTCATCTTTTCTGCTGAAATCCATGGAAAGGATGCTGGATGTCTATATTCGCTCAAAAAATGCACCGAGAAACTGGGCTCAGTTTCAACATGCGTACCATAAGGGTAAGTCCGTGGATACGGCATTACATACTCTGGTCCATGGAATTGAGAAATCACTGGATTTTCAGGAATTCTCGTTGGTGACGTTTCTCGACATTGAGGGCGCGTTCAATAACGTGAAGGTGGAAGCAATTATGGAAAGATTGCTCCCTTTTGAAATCGAAGACCTAGTAATCAAGCTAATTGTGCATTTGCTAGGTAGCAGAAGGATTATAG
The DNA here is from genome assembly GCA_932526605.1 of Nephrotoma flavescens. Taxonomy (NCBI): domain Eukaryota; kingdom Metazoa; phylum Arthropoda; class Insecta; order Diptera; family Tipulidae; genus Nephrotoma; species Nephrotoma flavescens. The sequence continues at coordinate 76,178,156 of OW052220.1, forward strand.
CGGAGATGGGGGAAGCTTCCGTCAGAAGACGGGTTGTTCGGGGAACTCCCCAGGGAGGTGTCCTCTCTCCCCTTCTCTGGAATGTAGTAATCAATAGACTACTATTGGAACTAGAGGGGCAAGGAATAGGTGTGGTTGCTTACGCTGATGACGTGGCGGCAGCTGTCTCGGGTAAGCACCTGGGTACAATCAGGGATATGATGCAAAGTGCGTTATCAATAATTACGGGGTGGGCCAGCAGATATGGATTGGGGATTAACCCATCTGAAACAGGACTGGCCCTTTTCACTAGGAGGAATAAAATTCCGGCAATAGCTTTACCAAGCCTGAATGCCTACCATGCTAGTCCTTACTGATAAGAACGATAGAAAGACTAAAGAAGGAAATGGAAATGGGGCTTGAAACCGGAGCTGGTGCACTGGCTTTACACGGCAGTGATAAGGCCCATACTACTGTATGGCGTGAGTGTATGGTGGTCTGCTCTGGAGAAAGTATTATATAGAAACATGATGCCGTCATGGCGAAGGTGCAGAGGGCAGCCTGTTTGCTCATTAGCAAACAGGCTGCCCTCTGCACCTTCGCAGGTGAGTTTTTTAAGCTGAAACTTTCAAATATCTCGGAAAATAAGCCCTCTACAATAAAAATGACCATAATGAAAATTAAATCATTCTGGAGGGGAAATACATTAGTGCTAAAATTAGGACCCCCGCCTCTGTTTGTAAGGGGTGTGGGGCAACTTGGAAACTAAGATAGGTACCCCTATATTTTATTGCAGATTCGGATTCTACGGCTAAAAATACGTAGGATTTCCTTGAAACATTTTTTTCGATTCATGACAGATGGTGCTGTAATAGGAGATATTAATTTTTTTCGGTTTCTCCTACTGAGAACATTATGCATACGATTCTGCAAGATGTTTGCATTAAAATTAACAAGTTCAATATAAATACTTGAAATTAGTTTTAAACAAATTGTACTTCTTAAATTTAAAAAAAAAACTACATTTAGCGTAACACAGGAACAACGACGGCGATGATTTTGCATAGGAACATGCGACTAAATTTGTTTTTAAAAATATCGATTTAGTTGAAAGATTATTTCGAAAATAATAAGACCTGTTTGCGTAAGGCTATTACAATTCAAAATGGAGTATTTAACTGTACAAGAAAAAATTGAAATGGACCTGGTTTATGGAGAAGCTGGTCGTAGTCTTGATAATGCGGTCAAGCTCTATGTTTTCCAGATAGGATTCAGTCACGTGCTTCATTTTACCGGACTATCAAAGATATGTTTTTTAAGGCAATACCACAGGAAACTTTAGAGTTACCAAGTGGTCTACGAGCGCTCAAAACAATTGTCGGTTGAATAGTGGCTGGTAAAATAGAATTAGAGGAATGCCATCTTGATAATCAGGTAAAAAACTTTAACATTATTAATAGATGTCGATAAAACTCTCCGTAGGTTTTGGGAAATAGAAGAAGTTCCAAAATTCCTAAAATGAATAGATAGTATATTTACAGTACACCTGCCATTCAAGCAACCGGGTAGCATGCTTGGGACAACTTATAATGCTGCCATAAATCACCTAAAATCAATGGAGAGAAAATTCAAGCGAGATATGGAGTTTGGAATTATGTACAAGGCGTTTATGACAGAATATGAGTAGCTAGGTCACATGGTACGAGTACAAGAGTTCCAGAAGTCAAATAAATATTACCTGCCGCACCACGGAGTAATGAAGGCCAGTAGCACAATCACGAAGCTTCGTGTGGTATTTGATGCTTCCACCAAGTCATCTTCAGGTCTATCGTTGCACGATATTTTAATGGTGGGTCCCACTGTACAACCCCCATTTATTCATATTCTCCTTCAATTTCGACAACATGAGTTTGGGATATGAGGGGATATAAAAAAAATGTACCGTCAGGTGTTGGTTTTACCAGAGGATCAAAAATACCAAAACATCTTATGGCGTGCCAGTCCAAATCAGCAGGTAGTAACTTATGAATCGAATACGCTCACTTATGGTGCAGCACCTGCTGCGTTTTTAGCAACCCGTGCCTTAAACGCAATCGGTACACAATCAGCCAAAATTTTAATTGAGCAAATAACCAAAGCTTCAAAGCTTTAGGAAGTCATGGGTTCAAACAACGAAAATTTCTCACAAACAATATCGATCGTTCATACACAACACAGTGAAGAAAAATGGCAAGGATATCGGAGAACCAATGAATTCATCAAAGGTGTTTGGCCTTCAATGGAACCCATGTGAAAACGTTTTCCAATTCAAGGTTATATTTCCAGCTCATAAGCTACATACTAAGCACACTTTATTGTCGGACGCTAGCCGAATATACGATCCTCTTGGCTGGTTATCCCCGATAATAATAAAGGTGAATATTTTGTTCCAGAAGGTCTGGATGCAAAGCCTGAGTTGGGATAGCGAGCTTCTCGCAGATATTCTAAAGGCATGGATGAATATCAAGGTTGCTTTATGTGAATCCTACATTATTAGCATTCCAAGATCGATACAAGCAGGCAGACAAATAAAATTGATGGGGTTTTTTGATGCAAGCGAAAACGCCTATGCAGCGGTGGTCTACGCTGTAGTGAATACAAATCGCGGTTTAAACTCTAATATAATCGCATCTAAGTCAAGAGTAGCACCTGCGAAGCAGATAAGCTTACCTCGGTTGGAGTTGATGGGTGCTTTGTTGTCATTAACTGTGAAAATTACTAATGTGTCTCTCTATTCACAGATTCTCCAATAGTTTTAGACTGGCTATCTGAACATTCAAGGCGATGGACAACTTTCGTGGCGAACAGAGTTAGCGAAGTAATAGAGCACTGGTGACATGTTACTTCGAAAGATAATCCCGATGCCGATCAGACGAAAGCGATACAAACACAGAGTAGACGAGCACAACGTTTGACAACTGCAGAATTTCGGCCCGAAAAATGGATATCTTTCAAATAGCGACGAATAATTTCCTAGCAGATCATTAACTAGATTTACTGCACGAAAGGGTAATACACCAGCCGGGCAACGGTTCATAAAAACAAAAACAAACTGCCTACAATTTGTTACAGTTTTTAGTGTTGCCGTCTATAAACTGATATGCGAGTTTAGAGAAAATTAGTATTGTCATTTCCAGCGAGACATACGAGTACAAAAGGTTAAAAGTTAAAAAATTACGAATGATATAATTTAATAATGACCATTTCATAATGGTACGTACGCCCCATCTATTAAAGACTAGATTTTATATTTGATAAAAAGTAATAGTTAAATAAATAATTAAAAGATGTCACGATAAAATAATAATTACAAAATACTTTCAAAAATTTCACCTAGTTTCGTTAGTATCAGTGTGATAAAATCTTGTTTAACCCGGTTCAAGTGTTTGCTAAGTTTTAAAATTTATTTACAGGTGGCACTAAAATCAGAGACAATGATATTTACTGCATTACCCGGTTCGAACATAAGATAATCCTTAGAAAAATATCTACTAGAGGGCAGTCAAGCAACTATAGCGAATATATAAAAAATTCATTTAAATATACGGTTGGTTCGCTGATAACATTGTGATGATTGTATACGATAATTTCCCGGTTCAAATATACGCTTTAAATTCTAAAAATTATTAATAGATTTATATAATATATCGTTTATTTGGTTAATCACACTACATTAATGTCATACTCGAACGTTTTGGAATGTCTGATTGTAATTCATCGCCTACACCAATGATCATAAACTGGAAACTCATCAAAGGGCTCTGACCAACAATTATCAAATCTGCCGATGAACATAATGTTGGGAAGTAGACCCGGTATTTGTTTTGCAGTTAGCTTCGTAAGTAGCTTGTGCAACCGATGAACATTATTAACACTTGAAAGATTGTTTGATTGCGTATGCCGATGATGACTGGGCCAATGATTGTGCCGTTTGAAAGCCGTCTAGTGGGTATCTTCTCTAAGTTTATGGTAACGTAGTCAATTGGATAACCAAAAAACAGGTTTAACACTCTCAATATGTGATGGGGAATTTGTTGCTGCTTATTCAGTAGTGAGCCAAACATTGTAGATGAAAACAGTAATATGTAATATAAAGGTAGAGATGTTTCTCCCAATTAAAATGTTCGAAGGTAATTTGGGCACGATTCTGATTTCCAAACAAAACTATTGCTAGACCAATTTGTCAAAGCATACCAGAGCTTCTAACATTGCAGATACAATTCAAAGACATGGTCAGTTCGAGGACCATCAGACTTAAATATTAAATCAAATAAAATATTCCCATTATTCCCAATATTCACCTCCATTCACGTGATAGAGAAAATCAAATTTGTTTTACTTTCAGTTATATAATTATGGAAAAATCTCATTTGAATCCACTTTAGTTGTTTGTGTAATTTATAAATAACACAAATCTTTTCATTATCAAGCTCAAGGCGCGCCTTATCTAGAGAGGTAGAGCTGCACAAATTAAAGCCAATTAATTATTAAAATTTAATTTTATTACGCTTCATGCATTATCTTTCTAGCGTGACCTGTAAAGTTTACATAAGAAATTATCTCGCCTCAACAAAATTATTTATTTGGGAATTACGTAATGAAATACTTCATTATGTTACTTTTTGGGTTTACAATTTGTCCCGGCGATAGCTTGATCAACAGGCTCCTTAAAAATTCGTACATTTTTTTTACCCGGTTGAAATTCTTGGTACGCACTAAATGGTATCAAATGTGAAATCACCCACAAATTTCGGTCTGAATCGATATTTATGCCCATTGGGAAAAAGTCGGTACTCGTTTTATGGACTGTACTTAAACTTTGAAATGGTAAGCGGGTGTTCCAACAGCCAATTGTAGCGCCACCAAATATTGTATTGAACAATGCTCCAGTTTTATCATCGTATGCCATTTGATTAGCATGCCAACCCTTGCCGGATTCGCCTAACATATTGACGTCATAATAGTGTTTGCTTAAAGTGTACGTCTCATCTTGAAGCACCCGGTTTGAGACGTAATATATTTTGGTAGATGACAGTGGTGCAAAATATATTCGTTTCGATCTGCAAAAATATTATAATTCGTGGCGATTATTTACCTCATAAAATACAAATAATATAAGTTTTACCCATCAGGCTGTTTATCACCAATGGCCAATGCACAAACTCCGTAATTCCATTGAAAATTGACATCTTCGTAAATGAAATTACCTTCAAGTGGATCTGAGCCCATGAAATTATGTTCTACCTGCCATACTCGATCCTTTTTGAATGAGTACACGATAATTGATCTAAATAAATCGGCAACGTACGCGTGCACGTCATCACAATTCTCACCATCGTAGTCAACCGCAATACGAGCAAAAGTGCTGAGAGGATTAATAAATTTTTGGGGAATGTCAATTCGTCGAATCATAGTATCCGTGGTGAGATCAAAAATAACAATGGCTGGAGGCGCAATTACACGTTTGTTGCCAAAATGGTCAGTGTAACCGCCATCAATTATCCAAAGTCGATTACATTCATCGATATCAAAATGTCCCGAATTAATTATTGTTGATGGGCTTACTAAGCTCACAGTTTGATTTGCTGGATCTTCATTAACGTAGTTGGCTTCAAGCGATGGATACGGATGGAGAATCGGTGATTTTTCGGTAGTATTAAGTGAAAAATAATTCAAGGATGATAACACTCCCGGTGTGGACCTAAAATTATTCACAATGTTGTTTATATTGTTCAAGTAAAATATTTATAATCTTACCTAAATACCGCAACAATCATTTTGTCTTGCCAAGGTCGTGCTGTCAGAATAGCATTTTTGTTAGGAATATAGCTTCCAGTTGCAATTGCTTGTTTACGTTGCTCCGGTGAAATCTCATAATCAATAATATCCCAATGGAACGTTTCGGTAAGTTCATTTTTATCTGGTCCACGGGGATCGCCTTGAATTCCACTTAAAGCCGCCACACAGAAAAACACAAGTAATTTCATTTTAGATGTGATCAGTCCGCTTCACAAACAAATGTTTAATTAAAAATATTTTTGCACAGCTCATTTTATACACGTAAAACGATTAACAACCTTGGTTATCAAGCGAGACTCAAAGTTTGCACAACTGTGAGTCTGTTACCAAAGAATTTTAAAAATTCTTTGCTGCAACTGATACGTTTGAAAATTAAATTAATTTTGAACTCGTGTCGCCGTCTTGGTATCTAAAGTGTTATAATTAAAATTTGTAAAGTGCAAGTACTAGTGGTTGACACGTACTGAAATTTTAATGCAATTCTTAAGCCGATAACCTTTATATATTATTGTAAAAGTATGCACAAATTTTTGGAGTACTTTTGGAACTAGTTTTTATAAAAATATGTATATGTAGGCTTGCGTGAATTGATTAAAATATATTTGAATAACGTCCTTCGATGAAGAAATGCCCGATATGACGGGCTGCTGATCAAATGCAATCACCGGCTGATCAAATGCAAACTTTATGGATACGGATGGAGAATCGGTGATTTTTCGGTAGTATTAAGTGAAAATTAATTCAAGGATGATAATACTCTCGGTGTGGTCCTAAAATTATTCACAATGGTTTCCATATTGTTTAAGTAAATTATTTATGAACTTTCCTAAATACTGCAACAATCATTTTACCTTGCCAGGGTAGAAAACTTGCAAGCATATTTTTAAAAAAAACGATTAAGGTAGCCGGCGAAAGATTCGAATAATATAAAGAAGAGTTCCAAGTAAGGCTTGATGATTTGATTGCTACAATTTATCGATGTTTTTCATATCATTTTTCATATAAAGATTCAGGCGAATCCGGTACATTTCCGCTTCCTTCCAGGACCTAGCATCGTACGAACTAATTTGCAATCAATAACGGCAAGCTTTTGTATATCACATGTGTTTAGTGTCCTAGATTCGATACCGAAAGTTATGACTGATCGTATTACCGCTCTTGGATTTAATGCCGGAAATCTGCTGCGATTCGCGAAGTTATGTCTGCAGAGATTGCGTTTTACACATTTACTATCGATCCCAAGTATTTAAACATTCACATTTTCGTATTGAGTATCGTCTGTAACCAGGACACCTCTAAACGGTTTTTATCAAAGTACGAACCCACCGTAAGTGTCGATTATTTACAGTGATGGAGATTAATTTGGAGGGATCTTAACATTTAGGTTTGCTTATCGGTTCCAACGTAGTTGTATCAAAATGTTTGCCTTCCTCTGAGTCCTGCACTCCAGTTCACCGTTATGTAAACTCACTGATATAGATATCTCCAAAAGTGTCTCCACTTCCTCGTTTGTCTTTATGAGAGTGACGTTCAGGGTGAACATCGGCCCGTGTGCCGCGAAATGCCACCTTCAACCATCTATATATAAAAGTCAAAAGATGTTTGTATGTTTGTTCGCGAAAATCTCAAAGACTATACGGCCGATGGACATGAAACAATGTGTATCTCGGCAAGGAGGTGGTCATAGGCATAATGCGATTTTTTTACAATAGGTGTCGCACGAGTCGCACTACCAAATATCACAAACCGCTCAACCGATCGTCTTGATTTTTTGACCGTGTATTGAGAACTATAAATGTCCGGGGTAGTGACATCTAGCGCATTAAAAATAAGCTGATTGGGTCTTTTTTTATATGAAATTTTAGCACGGCATACTTTATGAAAATAAAAATTAACATACAAAAATAGTCCCAATCAGGTTAATTTTTTTGCCGTCAGATCTACAAACAGTTCTCTATAAGTTGCATGCCCAGAACCAATCTTACAATATTTTTGAAAGAGTTGAATCCCTAGGTCTAGGGACTCCGGTACAAATTTATCTAAAACACTACCAAACATCGCGAACCGCTCAACCGATCGTCTTGAAATTTTGATAGTATATAAGTTGCATGTCCAGGGGCCTCGGTACAAATTTAGTTAACTCATATAAACGATAAGGATGCAATCGTCAGCAATTGGGAATGGAATCGCCTCAGTGAGTTGACAATTGAAATCGATTGATCGAATCAATTGAATCGACCCGTCGAAATAAATTGATGGACTCAAAAAAGCTTAATCAAATACATAATGAAGCTTAATGAAATAAAAAATGATAATACTGTAGACTAAATATTCGACTAAATCAATTTTCTAATTATTTTAACAAATAAAAATTTGAAAAAAAGTTAAAATTTGTATATAATTCATATTTAGCTTCAGAGAGAAATTTATAATAAAAATTATTTATTCCATTTTTGTCCACTATAGCCACCTTTCCAATCACCAAATTTGCATCTTCCAAAAGAAATACCCTTTGCTATAAAATATTTGGCGTGTACAATTATTTGCAGTACTAACATTTGCTATTTAAAGATTGTATTCTACAAGAAATATCCTTTGCTATAAAATACTTTACGTGTAAATTGGTTTATTTAAAATAATGCATCTTCTACACGAAATATCTTTTGAAACAAACGTGTCAAATTGCTTAATTTGAAAAATATCTTTTGTTTTTTATATAATGTTATTTTGACGACTGAACCGATTATTTCAACATATTTTATAATCGTTTTTTTGTAAATTAATACTGATTTGTGTACATCCGAATCCCCATTATTTCCGATTATTTATTAGGTACAGTGAAATAAAATAATTTGTGCTAACTATTTTTCAGGTATGTATAAAATATGGTTTCAATATAATTTACATTCATATTAAATATATGATTTCAGTATATAAATGTGTAATCTGTGATTACTTTTTGTTTGTAGTTAACCCCCGAAGAAAAGATATATTGGACAGCCTAATATACTTTCCATTATAGTTTAGTATATCATCCAAAGAAATACGATGCTACCACGACGATTTATTGGGCAAAAAACACGTCAATCACTTATACAGTACGAGCCTCATGAGCAACTGAGACACAAGAACAATGCTCATAACGAATACAAAGTGTGCGCATAAACGTAGCGCGATCACGAGCACTGCAAACGGATGAAGAGCGTGAATTACGTTTAAGTGCTAATCGCAAACGCCTTCAAACGTTACGAGCCATCGAACGAGATGAGCAACGTGAAGCATATAGGCAAACTGTTGGAGTTCAAATTGCACAATCACGATCCAGAAAAAGAATCGAACACCGGCAACAATGACTTGCAAGTAATCGTGCATGAGTTGTTTGTTCATAACAGAGAACAACAAATCCTTTCGTTTGAACGCATTGCATTCCAATACGATTCGGAAGTTGATTACCATTCACATCCGTTCGTTGAAGTTGGATCAATGAACAAATTGTGTTCCTACTGCAAAGTGACGAAGTACAAAAACGAAAGGCCTGGCACGTGCTGTTCGAATGGAAAAGTTTCGTTGTCACATTTCAAATTACCACCAGGCGCAGTAAAATCATTGCTAAACGGTAACATAAACGACACCCGTTTAAGAAAACCACCACGATGTCATTAGAGAAAACTATGAGTTAAAAAAATCGATAGAAAACTTAATGAAAAATGAAGAGCTATTCAAAGTCCAACAGCTTAAAGAAGAAATTGCTGTAATCAAAAATGATAATCAAGCCAAAGAAAATACTATATAGCAAGATGAAGACGAATCGAAATTAAAACTAAACGTCAAAACTAAAAAAGAAAAGCAGCACCTTCGCCTGAAGTGGAACAATCAACACAGAGAGTCAGAAAAACACAATCCCAACGACCTGAACAGTCAACTACGGACCTAGTGAATGTACATAAGAACGTATCACTGATACCGAAAGAGACACCACGGCAACCAGTTAGAACATCCAACGTAATCATCCAAGGGAAAATGCAGGAAAATCAACCAACACATAAAGAGATACCACCACCAACATCCATTAACATACTTAATGTTAGTGAATACGAAACAAATAAAAAAATAGTGAAGTTAGTTCCAAACGATAAATATAAAGTTACTGACTGAATAATAACGTTTGGAAAGTGAATGCACTTGATCTAGAAACCTACAGAATGTTATCAAATGCAATCACTGCTCAAAACATCGAAATCAAAGCTGAGCAACCAATTAAAGTCATGGCCAGAGGGCTACATCATACATGCCCAAACGAAGAAATAATTGAGGAACTTAGCCAGAAAGGATTCAAAATTCTAAACGCTGTGAACATATTAAAGAGAAAGGTCACTATAAAAGCAAACGGTGAACGAGAAACAACTAAAGTTGGCCTCCCCTTTAGGCATTAAAAAAGAACCCTAGTAGAATGGCACAGTGCTACAACTGCCAGGCGTATACCCACACACTCAAATACTGTAATAGGGAGCCAAGAAGCGTAAAGTGCGCTGGGAAACATCTATAACAAAAGAATGCAACAAAAGTAAGAACGAACCAGTGAAATGCATACACTGTGGTAATCATCACTCAGCAAATTACAGAGGCTGCGAGGTAGCGAAGGAGCTGCAAAGAATGAGAGACAACAAGAGAAATCAAACAAGTTAGAGTTCTCAACCTAGGATGCAATCCTACTCAAAACAAATCTCCCTTAATAGCGGCAAAGTAAAAGAAGGCATAACTTATGCACAAATGGCTAAGCAGGACGAAAATATCAGGAACGCTCCGAGTCAGGAAACCCATGTCCTGCAAGAAATACTTTAGAAGCTAAACGCTATCAATTCACATCTGGCTGGCCAGGACCAAAGACTAGAATCTATACGCGAGTTACTGAAAAAACAAGAACAGAGACTAGTAACACTGGAAAATACATCGATGAGCCAAGATAAAAGAATAACGGATGCGTCAAGTAAAACTAGAGAAGTTATTGACTACCTTCATTCTAGTCCATACAAACTTAATATAAAAAATAATAATAGGATATCAGTGCAGCTAGAGGCGGGACAGCAATCTTCGTTAAGGACAATATAAAACACCATGAAGAATTAAAAATAGAGGAGGAAGCTATGCAAGTAGCTACTGTATTTATTGAAACCAAAAATAATAAGAGCTATAGTATTTTAGTAATCTACTGTCCACCCAGATATAATACAAAAAAAAAGACTACATCAAACTTGTTAAATCGCTTTGTAATAATTTTATTATTGGAGGCGACTTTAACGCGAAACACATATTCTGGGGATCAAATAGAACTAGTCCCAAAGGGAGCTATTTGAAGCAGGCAAGATATTAAAATGTGAGTTTCACTCCAGTAGAAAGGCCAACCTACTGGCCTACAGACCCAAATAAAATTCCTGACCTTCTGGATTTCTAAAGCCCGGTAATAAGGAAAGCAAGCACTCCAAGATATCGAACGCTTACATTATAGAAGAAGAACTAGAAAACCTCTTTGAAAGTGTGCAAAAAGCGGCCTGGGAAAGTACTCCTGATCATCAAGAAATATTCCAAAAAATTATATCCTATCCAGTTGAAGTGAAAGAGTTGGTTAACGAAAAAAGAAGAGGTCGTAAGACTTGGCAAAAAACCAGAGCCCCTGAAGACAAAACAATGGTAAAAAACTTGTGCAACAAACTTAAACTATTTATAAAGGAGATGAAGAATGAGCCAGTTGCAAGCTTCCTAAGTAATCTGACAGGTAAACCTGACAGTTAAATTAGAACTTCAGCTAAAGACCTGCTGATATCGGACGATCACACCATTGTAATTAAAGCCAATATAATACCAACTGGACAACATCAAAAACGACTCAATGCACTAACCATCGATGAAGTGACAATTGCGATTGTTTGTGAGGAACATAACTCACGTGACATAATCCTCCGTCGCCGCAATGATCAACTTAAACGATTTTCAGAAATGCATCCCTCCTATGATGCATTACAACACCCAATTATCTACTGGGATGGACAAGATGCTTATCACATTAATATTACAAAAAGAAATCCAACAACAGGTAATTCGGCAACCATAAATAACAATCACAATAAAATAATAATCGAGAATATTGTTTCCATTTCACAGATGAGTTAACAAAGAAAAAGTGAGTGCGCATTTTTATGCATATCGCTTAATGATACGTCAAAACTCCGAATACTACATTTTGATGTGTCGGCAGTTATATCATCAATCCGTCGTGGATATGTACGCAAAAATTGAATCGGAACGACTTTTATTTATTCCTAAACTGCGATCAGATGACTATATTCACCTTCATGATACCAATGTCAATGATTTGTGAACAATGGTCATACTACCAGCCACATTCACAGGAAGCCCCGACACATGCACGAGTATGCGCAAGACGCCATGACATATATGTACGTGCATATGGTCGCCCCGGTCTGTTCATAACGTTCACGTGTAATCCACTATGGGATGAGATTAAAGAACAATTATTAACTGGCCAATCATCTTCGGATCGACACGACCTCATCATACGTGTATTCAAACAAAAGTTAAATTCATAGCAAAATGTCATGTATTTGGAGAGACACGTTGCTGGATGTACTCGGTAGAGTGGCAAAAACGTGGATTGCCACAAGCACACATTTTGATTTGGTTAGTGCACAAAATAATACCTACGTCTCCGCGCATAGCAGATGGAAACTGCACAAAAAATACCCAAAACCGCCATTAAACAGTTGTTCATTTGGCTGTTCGTCTGGAAAATGGACAGCGTGTGTATTTCTGCAGAGAATGCACGACATCGAACAGATACACCACCAGCCACAACATTGACAGCATTCTTCACATTAAACCAAAATGATGAATTCGCTAAGACCTTGCTATATACTCGGAGGTGCCAAAACACTTCACATGGAACGCAACATCAAAAAAATTTCAAAGACGCAAACATGGAAAAGCTGAAGAATGATACAATAATTTATTTTCAACCGATGCATTGAGTGGACTGTACACCGTTCACCCCAACAATGCAGAATGACTGGCATTGCAGCAACTCTTTTGGATGGAGGTAGAATAGCATACTCTGCGCTCAAACTGCTATTGAACATGCAATTTACTGAGACACTCACATGCAATATAAAAAAGAATTCAGGAATGGGAAAAGTTTTGCAAGCATGTAAACTAATAGTATGGGATGAATGCACAATGGCCCACAAACAATCTTTGGAAGCAATCAATCGGACGCTCCAAGATTTAAGAGGTAATACAGAGCCATTCGGACACCGACCGATGAACTAAACGCATGTCTCAAATCATCTGTTCTTTGGCGAAATGCTCAGAAAATTATATTGACCGCCAACATGCGTGTCCAACAGCAACAAGACGAATCCGCTGTTCGATTCGCCAAGCAACTTTTAGATCTTGGAAACGAGAGAATGCCAATCGATGCGTATTTCCAAACATTAATTGCAATTACATGAATCTCCAACGGCTAAGCGAACGTGCAATATTGGCGGCCAAAAACAATGATGTTAATGTTATTAACACATCCATTCAAAATCAAATATCTGGGAAATTGTAAAACGTATAAGTCAGTTGATTGCGTCATGAATCAAGAAGAAGTTGTCAATTACCCTGTCGAATTCCTCAATTCACTTGATTTGGCAGGATTACCACCACACGAATTGACGAATAGATATTGAAAATTAATGCACCCATCATTATGCTTCGAAATATCGATCCGCCACGACTGTGCAATAGCACCAGGCTTACAGTTAAAAAATTAATGAATAACATTATCGAACCAACAATATTGAATGGCAAATTCAAAGGAGAACATGTCTTATTACCGCGAATACCAATGATACCGACCGATATGCCATTCGAATTTAAAAGATTGTAATTTCCAGTGAGACTTGCATTTGCAATAACCATTAATAAAGCACCAGGAGAATCGCTTTAAGTTTGTGGATTGAATCTACCAAATCCGTACTTCTCACATGGACAACTATACGTGGCCCGTGCACGCGTCGGAAAACCCAAAGCAGCCCACGCCTGTTATCAGCTATATGTTGCATGCAGCGCACGCCGAGTATCCGATAGTTTTATATTTTCAACGTCCCTAAATAATTTCACGAAATATTCCAGCTAGTCCGCGAAGGGAAGCAAAGCAAGGTACGGGGTCAATTTTTGATAGTTACGCCACTGACAATAAGTTCGAAATTATGTGTTGGATTAATTTTGTCAAAAACTTAATTAGAAAAAATCCAGAGTACTTACATAAATTGTTTGTCTGGTTCAAAGTGACTTTTGTTAGGGTTATCTTCTCTTATCGTTAATTTAATTTCAGTAAATATCAACCATTATACTCAAACATTTTCGTACTTTACGTCAAATTGTTTGTAACCTGTGATATTCTGTTGATGTCCAAATTTTTTAGAAATCGTTTTTGATATAAAAGTGATTCAAAGTGTACAAAATATCGCGAGAGCAAAATGAAATTTGCTGTAATTTTGTGTTCAGTCCTGTTCATCGGAATTAATGGCCTTCCGCAAGGTGCATTAAATAATCAACTGACCGAAATCTTTTATTGGGATATACTCGATTTTGAGATTCCGCCCAATCGACGTGAGCAAGCATTAACATCTGGAAGTTATATCCCGAGCAAAAATGGCGTTTTATCACTGGGCGTTTGGCAAGACAAATTATTTTTAGGAATTTTCAGGTAAGAACATAATATAATAATCTTTCATAATATTCAAGCACAAATTTACGCAATATCTATATGTAAAGAGTTTCAAAGGGAGTGCTCTCGTCTCTTAATTATATTTCACTCAATGGTACCGAGAATTCGCCAGTTCTCCGCCCATACCCATCGTTCGAAGCCAACTACGTTAATGAAGATCCAGCAAATCAGACTGTGCGCTTGCCAAGTCCAAACTCGGTGATTAATACAGCTCATTTTTATATTGATCAAATATGTGACCGCCTCTGGATTGTCGATTCGGGTTACACAGATCATTTTGGCACCAGACGATCGATCTCGCCACCAGCGATAGTTATTTTTGATCTCACCACCGATACTTTAATACGACGATTTGAAATTCCTAAAGAATTTATTAACCCACTTACGACGTTGGTAGACATAGAAGTTGATTTTGGAAGTGGGAGCTGTGATGACGTGCACGCGTATGTACCAGATTTTTTGAGATCGATTATCGTGTACTCATTTAAAAAGGATCGTGCTTGGCAGGTGGAGCATAATTTTATGGGATCCGATCCACATGAAGGGAATTTCGTATACGCACATTTAAGTTTTCAATGGAATTACGGAGTTTATGCGCTTGTCATTGGTGATAAACAGTCCGATGGGTAATTTATAAATGTTTATTCTAAAATTGTGCACATGAATATAATTGTTTTTTGTTTTCATTCAGGTCGAAACGAGTTTACTTTTCACCACTTACATCCACCAAAATATATTACGTTTCCAACCAGGTACTTCAAGACGAAAATTACACAATAAGCAAGCATTATGATGATTTTCATTTGCTGGGTGAGACCGGCAAAGGTAATCATGCAAGTCAAATGGTATATGACGAGAGAACTGGATCCATGTTCAATACCATGTTTGGCGGGGCTACGATTGGTTGCTGGAATGTTCGTCTGCCATTTCAAAGTGTAAGCAAAGTGCATAAATTAGGTACAGAGTTTTATCCAGTTGGCATACATATCGATGCAAATCGTGATTTATGGACATTGTCACACATCTTGCCATTGACCATGTACGAAGAATTTGAAGTGGGTAAAAAAAATGTGCGAATTTTCAAACAACCGGTAGATATGTCTATAACCGGAACAAATTGTAAATTGCAACATCCCAAATCGGGAATTTGAGTCTAAGCAATAATAATAAATATTTTATATTGAGTGATTATTAAAGTTCGCGTTTTATTTTTTCCATCTCGGTTGATTCCATGTTCCACAATACTACACGAGTCGTAACGTCATTCTCATTGTTGTTATGAACGTATTTATATATTTGTGAGAATGGCACCCAGACTGAACCAATATCCGATTCTCACTGTGCCTTTCGTATTCTGTACTGTTGGTTCGAGTTCGGTATGTTTGGCCAGATTAAACCCAGTTTCTGCCCCTGCCGCTTAAAGGCGCATTAAAATCGGAATCATGCCCGGTCGTCTCGCACTTGAAATTTTTAACAGCTTAACACACCAACTCACATAACTAGTCTCTAGCGTTCTCGGTGAGAGCACAATCCAATAGTATAGCCTTAGCCTACCGTTTCCGAGCCATTACCACATTCGCAACTGCTTGTCATCAGTTAAATTTATTCATGGGATTCAAAAAAGGTTGCGTAACTAGTATTAAATCGCATCGAGCCATCTTGAAACTATATATGTACTTAAGTTAAAGCGTCATCATTTCCCTCTAAAAATCTGTATGTGTCAAGCGCTGCTTTTTTGTTTTAATTTGAAGAAAATTGCAGCTGTTGGACATCGATTGCCGTTCCCATTTTAAAAGTGGCGATTTTGACACCAAAGACAAAGAAAGCAAAGGAAGACCAGTAAAGTTTGAAGACGCTGAGTTGGAGGGGCTATTGGATCAAGATTCATGCAAAACTCAAGTGGAATTCCCTGAAACTTTAGGAGTGACTCATCAATCGATTCAAACCCCTCTCCAGATCTTGGGTATGGTGCAAAAGCACAGAAATTGGGGTCTGTATGAACTCAAGCCAAGAGACGTCGGACGTCGTTTTTTCACGTGCGAACAACTGCTCCAAAGAAAAAATCGGAAGGGTTTTTTGAATCGAATCGTGACGGGAGACGAAAAGTGGATCGACTACGACAAAGCGCATAAAATTTTGAGGTAAGCCCGGTCATACTTCAACTTCAACCGTCAACTCGAATATTCATGGCAAGAAGCCAGTGCTATCGTGCATTCAGTGGGATCAGTTCGGAGTGAGGGATGTTCTAGTATCTCATCTAGGATGTCATCTTTCGATGAGATGCTAAACGAGCACTTAGTCGTGGCTGTCATTGGTTGTCATTGGAGTGGCCAAGTTGGAAGGACCAAAGGGTGATTATGGGTCAGCTTTTATCATATTAAATAGAGAGTAATATAGTAGACGGCCTATCGATAGGTAGGTTAGCGGTAAATTAAATAAGCCGCCCTCAACCGCAGCTGTGCTAGGAGAAGAGTCTCAGGGAACTGGGGAGTGGTTAACCTCAGTTCATTAAATTCTGAGTGCCTATGATACCCAGCGTGGAAGGACGAACTGATGGCGCCATAAATCCATCGACCACTAACCACGGCAAACTCGCGTGTTCCTGCGCTCCCGGGTCCCCAAGTAGGGAGTGGGGCACCCTATAAACGGGTCATCCCTTGAACAGAATGGGTCCCATTGGTTTGGGATATCCATATGAATGGCTGAGTGAGCGGGGGAATATTGGAGGGGGCGGGGACGCTGAGGACCGGGGTACTCGGTGAGCTAATTAATAGGCAGGATTAACGTGTTATGCGGCCCGTACTGAAGATCGACTGGGTTAGGGGCCCATTTAACAAAGCCCAGTCGTGAACGGAACCCTCTGGATACCAGGCTACCTCTAGTTGTATTTAGCCTTACCTGCGAATACGAATCTCTGCGCAGGTGGACCTGTATTTCTCCCTAAGCGACACCATGGCATCGAAGCCAGGAGGAAACGGAACCACCAAACAAAATAGTGGGGGATAGAGGGAGAGAGATCCCTCCGGCGAAGCGACGGTACAGGGAGGACGGCCGGCGTTCAAAATTTTATAGAAACTGGCTATACGACCCCTGAGGGGCAGCTTACAGTACAGCAAAAGGAATCTGTGGCATGGGCTAACAAAACTGTCGGCAGCAAACAGAACGTCGGGTGCTCCTATGGATCATAAACTGAAACTATTCAGTGAGATCTTACAGGAGCACGTGTTGGTGCTAGCCGTCATTGACAAAAGTTAGGAAGATAGGAGCATCACGTCAGAGAAGTGGAGGGTTGTGTACAATACAATAAAATCCATATTCTTGAGGGCGCTGAGAGAAAATCCCCCGTCCTGTAGAGATGCGGCAAGGTACCAGGGGTGCTTGAAATTAGCGAAGTGCTCGGGCCAGAGAGCGGTTGATCTTTATAAAAGCAGTGGCTGAAGTAGGGGAGGTGTGGCAGAGCGCGAGGTTTGAAGCAGTCTGGAGAGAGGAAGTCCCGAGCAGGCCGAGGACACGCATCTGGTTACCAACCGAGCCGGAGAAGCCAGATGAGATCCTTGACATCATTCGGGCCAGTAATTATGATATTCCAAAAGAAGAATGGAGGATTATAATCCAGGAGGAGGCTAAGGGGGCTTTAGATTGACAATCATGCTGATCAATAAAAAATCCCAATCACTCTTAAAATATATAAAAAAGACGAGGCCGAAACAAGCGTTGAAGACGAGCCTGGGGGCGATGGCGAACGAACCCAGCGGGAGACAGTCAAACGGACGGAGGACGACCAGGTGAGTGATACTTCGGACGTGGGGAGTGTAATGGGGGAGGTAGCATCTTCTCTCTGGAGTCTGATGGGGACATCCTGTCGGACTCTCAAGCGGGCAGAGGACTATTGCGGCCGGAGCAACGAGCCAGATGGCACGATCCCGATACCAGGAGCGCAGGAAGATGTGAGTAAGGTAGGCTACAATGATTAATATTGTACAAATCTGTATCACACGAAGGCTGCCTTGGCAGCTCTTGTTCTCAGACTGACTAGGTCAGATGAGGAGTTGGTGTTAATCCAAGAACTTTGTATTAACAATAACAGGATCGGTGGCCTCAGAACGAAAGGGTATAATTTATTATACTCAAGCAACTCTGAGAAGATCAGATCGTGTATTTTAGCGAAAAATAATTTGAATATTTTTCTTCTTCCTCAATTTAGTAGCAGTGACGTTACAGCGGTGAGCGTTGAGGTTGGATGTGAAAAATTATGGCTAGTCTCAGTCTATATGGATCGCAGATTAAGAGGTTCCACCGGATAACCTGGGGGAACTGATCCAGGACGCAAGTCAGAGAAGGTGTTATACTTGGATGTGATGCAAATGTGCATCGCACCATCTGGGGAAGCACAGACATTAACGAGAGGAGTGAGGTATTTTTTGATTACTTATTAAATATTAACCCTTTAGTTTGCAATATTGGGCGAGAACCGACTTTCATTATTAAAAATCGACAGGAGGTTTTAAATGTGACCTTTGCGTCAGAAACAATCTTTCATACGATCAGGGGGTGAAGAGTGGCGAAGGAGCACTCATTCTCTGATCACCGATATGTAACGTATTATCTCAACATTAAACCTGTTACCCGGAAAGAATTCAGAAATCCCAGAAGGACAAACTGGAACCAATATGGGGAGGTGTTGGTGGAATTATTGCCGCTGGAGGTCCCTGGAGTTCCGACGATTTTTCTGCGGTAGAATGGAATAGGTCTCTGAGACTTCTCGTTTTAGGAAAATTCTATCTACTAACGCAACCAGTCCTAGTTATTTAAGTAGACCGAACGGGTCATGGACAGGTTCAAGTGTGGAATCATTGGAGCTCCTCATCGAGCCTATTTCAGGGAAACTTTGATGACTCGATGGAGCCTAGAGATAATCGGGTAACACCTTCAATAGAGGTAGAGGGCATCGTGGACAGGGAACAAATTCTGTGGGCGCTGAACGGTTTTAAGCCTAATAAATCGGAGGGCCCGGATTGGATCATACCAACAGAGATCTAAAGGAACTCGTAGGTCATCCTCCCCTGGCTGGAGAGTATCTTCAAGGGATATCTGAAACTGGTATATTTTCCTAGAAAATGCACGGAGGTCAGAGTGGTTTTTATCCCGAAATCGGGAAAGAGCTCATCACTGACACGCTGACAGAGCGAGATTTATGAACATAATCTTGGCAAGTAAGCTCAGGTGGAAGCCTAACATTGTTGAAAGGGTGAATATAGGCTAATGCAGCCATTTACTCGTGTATAGAAACGCCATAGATGAAAGATGTGGTTTGAAACCAGGACTGGTACACTGGTTTTATACGGCAGTGGTAAGATCTGTGCTGGTGTACGGGGTGGGCGTATGGTGGCCATCTCTGGAGAAGGTAACATATATAAGGATGATGGATGAGGGGCAAAGAACGGCCTGCCCTGGCGGGGCGCTTAGGACAACACCAATACGCGCTTTAGAGGTTATGTTCCACCTTATTGTAATCGAATTTTTTGGTAAGCAGATGGCAGCCAATGTGACTATCGGATGTCTCTCAGTGGAAGTGTCTTCAGGTGGGACACTCGACGATAGTTAGATTGCTAAGGGAAGAACTGGTGAATCTAGATTATATTAAACCAACCAATGTTGTGCTTCGATAAAGGTTTCCGGACCATCTGTCCTTCGAGAGAATCCTGGAGGAACAAATCAATACTCGAAAACGAGGCAGCTCATTTTTTCACGGCCGGTTCTAATCTAGACTTCAAGGTAGGAGCCGGAGTCTTCTGTGAGAAGCTTAATTTCTGTTCGTCTCCCTGACTACTGCAGCGTGTACCAGGCTGAAGTCGTGACATGGTTGAAGCTTAGCGTGGTATCAGTGAGGGATAACGCAATCTATGTAGACAGTGAGGCGGCAGTCAGGTCGCTAGAGCCGATTTGTCTGAAATCACGGGTGGCGCTGGATTGCCGATCATCTCTTAATGAGATAAGCGAGTATTTCAGCATCTACATAATCTGGATCCCTGGTCACTGAACATGCGCGAGATCAAGCAGGCAATTTCCTCAATGTCTATGTGGACGAGTCACTCAGGGTAGATCAAATGTTAAAAAGCTGAGTCGTGACGTTATCAGCCTGGATGAATTCGCCAATAGCAAACTTGTGAGTAGAGGCACACCTCAAGGTGGCGTATTATTCCCCCTTCATTGGAACTTGGTCATAAATGGACTTGGACCTGTTATTAAATCTGAACGGGTGCGACTTTAAGGTGGTTGTTGATGTTGTTGCGATTTGTGCCTTAAGCTACAATAGCACTTTACACCTGTAAAAATGCCAATGGAAAAAGATGGGATGTGGAGAAACACATTGTACAGTGGCTCTAATTTCTACAGGGCTCTTAGGAGCATATTCACTCATGCACTGAAGCTTCTCTTTCATCTCACACCCTTAAATCTTGCTTTAGGACTGATATTGCCACAAGAGAGAAGCATTTCTGAATACTGAATTTCTTTACTGATGGCTCAGATATGGATGGAAAGGACATAATAGTGGAGCTTTCTGTGAAGATTTAAATGTGAACCTCTCTTTTCGTCTCCCAGATTACTGCAGCGATTTTCAATCTGAAATAATCGCAATATGGGAAACCTTTGACTGATTGAGATATAATGTAACATCTACAAGGCATTTTTACTGAGCCCAGAATGGTCTCTTATCTCTAAACGAGATTGAAGATCAGTTCAACATCTACTATATCACCAAGCAGGGCAGATGTTGATATACCGCTCGCTACATGCAAATTACAGCTTCAAGAGGAAGGTAGATTAGCAACGAACGAAAAATAGTATAATTGTAAATCATGGGTAATAAATAGGCAGATCTGGCCGAAACTAGATCTGTCAAGATCCAGACAGCTGGTATCTCTGCGACGACAGCGTGTCAGTATGATGGTGAGACCTAATATGGAACACTGTCATATGAGAAGTGGAAGAAGAAAGAAAGCAGCAGTTAGCAGACTGAAATTCCTGTGAGCTCCCCACCTAAATGACTTGACAGACCTTAGTAAAATGGATGTCAAGGATATCCTATACACTTCGTTGACAACTTAAGATGGTTAGATGAGTAGAGAAAACAATGTAAAATGGCTACTGACCTAATTGTGTATATGCCACTTTATTAGGACAACCACCTTAGCCTAACCTGTCAATTGGACAAACCACTGTAAACAAACTAGCAGCTTGGAATGCTAAAGTGGACAACGTATAAAGCATATCCCCTGCAAATTTTGTTGAATCAAAAGATCAGAAGAAAGAAATTTCCTCGTCAAATTCGATAATGTGCCAAATTGGAAAATTCCTTCTTATTCTTGATCGATCGAACATATTTGGAGTAGGCACAATCCTGCATTTAACAAATTTTTAATTATTGTTCGTTGGTGCAATCGTATTTTATAATACTGGTACAATTTAGAACCTAAGGTTCCAGCTGCAGATCTACATAAATGAAGCTAATATTCCCGTTATTTATTGTACTCTTATTTATTTTCTTTATTTAAGTTCAATTAATACAAATTATATAATAGTAATATTTTTGTTTTATCGCTTAAACATTATCCAAATTTTAACTAAAAATAATTGTAGTAATCACAATTAAAAAAAACATTAAAGCTAATTTAAAAAAAAAAATTAAAAAATGAAAATCCATCAGTTAAAATGTTTGCAATTTTGATGATCACTTAGATTTATATAATATTAATGATGTATAAAATAGGAAACGGAGGGGGCCGGTAAAATGATTACAAATTACAATTAACAATAATATTAAGTCCGTCCAAGTGGAAGACCTCCAGTGCGTACATGCATGTGCGCGCACACAATTTACATTAAACTGCAATTCCATTTCTTTTTTATCGCATCATTTGGCACGAACGGAGACGAACCAACTTTAGTTTCTTCTTTAAGGATTTTAACATGAATATCAGTGTGAATTTCAATATCATCCACTGCATTAGTAAAGTCATCTGTATCTGGAAGTTGTTTCATATCTTCATCATGATACTCAGCCATTTCTTTTCGATCCTCGTCCTCATCATCCTCCACGTCGGATTCTTTTGGTTCATCAATACACGATGCAGTTACCGTATCAATTTGGACATCATCTTTACTTATATTTGAAGAATTCGGCGTGCTGCACTGCATCCGGATACGTGCTAATCGATTTCGTAACATTGTAACGGGACTGGAAACTAAAGTTAGTAGACTGTTCATATCGAGCCGTAGCCTCTTAGGACTCTCGATTTCCTCAACAAGATTCTCTTCAATGTATCGTTTGCGTGCGACAAACGATGATGTGTTTACCGAACGTTGACTTTGATCAAGATATCCCGAAGAAACACTTTCGTTTATAGCAGTTGGACTGTATGAAATATTTTGTCTGTTATGCTCGCGGTATGAATTTTGATAGCTTAATTCACGTAACATTGGCCGACGACCGGATACAGAGCGTATCTTCGAACTGTAACTTTTATTTGGTGAATGTGGATTGGTTAGGGTACTTAAATTAACACAAGTGCTTGTGTTATTTTTCGGATCATCGATGCTGGATAAACTCAATGGACTGTTTCTTTCAGATAGTCCTGAACGCATTCTAAGAATACGACTGCTTGGAGTAGGTGTGGACGTCGATGGGGGCGGCGACTGTTTGGGCGGAGTTTTTTCTTCGACATCCACTTGCATCATGAGTGGTTCCATTTCTTCATTGTCCCACACTACAGGCTTAACTGGTTTTGATTTATTGCCCATTTGAACGGGAGCCTCTGTTGGTTTTTCATGTTTTTCCTCAGTTTTTTTCGATTTCGGTGGTGTTGACTCCGCTTTCGATTTCGGTGGTGTTGACTCCGCTTTCGATTTCGGTGGTGTTGACTCCGGTTTCGATTTAGGTTTTGAAGAATCGGAAGGTTTAGATTTTGTAGCTTCTTTACTGTCCTTACCACTAGGTGACGCTGTTCGTGATGATGTTGATTTGGCATCTTTGGTATCTTTTTTCGGTGTCTCTTTAGCAGCCGGTTGCTTTTCATCTTTATCTTGTTTCTTATCTTTCTGATTCGGTTTAGTCGTATCCTTCTCTTTTTCTTTCTCCTTATCCTTATTTACAACGGGCTTCTCAGCCGATTTTTCATTTTTTTCTGACTTACTGTCATTTGTAGGTTCAACACCTTCCGATTTATTTTCTTTTACAGCAGCCGCTTTTTGGCGCGTTTCACGAGTTTTTTTCTCTTCGGTGGTTGATTCCTCACTTTTATGTGATCCATTTGAAATTTTTGTATTTGAATCCTCACTATTATTAGACGAACCGTTTTTTAATTTATCATCATTCTTACTGGCATTTTTTTCGGTTTTTGTTTCCTCTTCAACGATTGGGGTTTTATCTTTTTTCGTCGAATGTTTTTCATCATTGTTCGCTTTACTATTATCCTTTGTATCTTTTGTAACAACATCCTTTGATTTTTGATTAGATTCAGTTTCATCAACACTGGCTCTATCTGATTTTGTTTTGGCAATCGGTTTTACAGGATTATTTAAAGTCAAAGAAGTCGGGGTTCTAGTTTTGTGCGACGCTTGACTCATTTTCTGTAAAGACACAAACATAAAAGTTTATTAGATTGAAATTTTTTTAATGTAAAATATCAATTAATTGTTATAACATAACGAAAAAGTAATTCATGCGGAACTCAAACAAAGAAAACTGAATCGTTTATCGTAAAAAGGGTCAAACGTCTACCAAAAAGCAAACACTAAATGAGAAAAAAGACTATTAATGGCCTCTAAATTATTAATAATAAGTAAATTGCGAAGATTGGTCTTGATTCTATGATATTTCCACTAATCATTAAAAACTAAATATTTGGTATTAGCTAAAGGTAGATAATCCAAAGCAACTAAATTAAAATGTAATAGACACCTTCTAATGAAATTGTAAAAATTTGTCTAGAACAGACATTTCAAATTGATACGAAGCAGAAAATTGATAAATTCGGGTTTAAAATTTAGAATGTAGATGTTATGTTTATTCGGTATGCGGAAAACTCGTGACCTTATGAACTGTGAATGAAATTTTAAAGTCGTCCAGTCGTCCTATATCATTTATCCATGTTTTGGAAGTTACCAGGGCTGAGAGGTTGTATCGACTTAGACTGCGATCCAATTCGTGACTTATTTTGTGGAGACTGACTTATTTGAAAGTCTACAATAAGCCTCCTGTCGAATAGACTTATTGGAAACTTGTTAGAATTATTTTGATGAATTTCCAGTTTGGGCGCAAGCCTCGCATACAAGTTTACAATAAGTCTAGGGACAGAAGGCTAATTGTAGGCTTTCAAATAAGTCAGTCTCCACAAAATAAGTCACGAAATGGACCGCAGTCTTAGTGTATGTCACATATATTACGAGTAAATTGGCTATAAAATATAACATCGAAAAAATAGTTTTTCGTGATACGTTTATCGAAATGTAGAAAAGAGACAAAGCTTACAATTATATTAAGATGTTCAAATCGCGATATAACACACGTAATCGTTTACGCGAAATAGAATGTTAATTGATTCCTGAAAATTGGCCGAAAATAGTGATAATACAACATCCTGGCCTAGAAATGCCCAAACAGCCGATCGCATTTAAAATTTTTAGGCAATCACAACCTATTTTCAAGACGGGTCGAAAATCTGGTGCTCACTAACTTCAGTTAAAAAATATGTTCTAAAACTTACAACTTCCTATGTTTGTGATAAAAAAAACTGGGTCAATATAAAAATTAAAATCTCAAGATGTTTTAAATTATGCCATGTACTCGTACAACGAATTTTAATGTGGGTTCACAAAAATCACAAACTTTTTCGACTGAGAGCAAAGCGTCCTGCGAATCGATTAGCAAATCAAAAACTCCAAATTGATTTATTTTAAAAAAAAATTTCAGTATTATGTAAGTTTGGTTGGCGATTTAAACCAATTTTAAAAATATGAAGATATCTCTCGATCTAGAAAAATTTGAGCATTATACAGGGCATTGCATATTTTTATTTTTTAATCCATTATTTCGTATTTAAAAGACATTAAGTGTATTTGGTATAAGAATAAAACAAAATTAACTTTTAATTGTTTTCGCGAGTTACTCCCAAGAACCGTACACAGTGGCCTCGCCCTCGACAAGCAGAGCGGAGCTGAAAGCAAAGATCACACAGTAAATTATAACTTGAATCGATCATACACACACACACACACACAAAATAATAAACAAAAAGTAATAAATATATCACGCGCGAAAATCTTGGTGTACCAATGGGCGCCTTTCAGTTTCTTCTCAAAATTGATTTTTAACCGTTTCTTCGTAAAAAAAATCCAATTGAAATCCTCCACATTCGCGTTATATGGTGTAAATAAAGCTGGCTTTAACTTACGCACACAAAGTTAGTTCTCGGATTAATACAAATCTGGTTTTAGCTCCGCCCTTCTTGTTGCGACCAATTTGGACAGGAAATTTAAATTGCAAAATATATTTTTCTAATTCCAGAAATTTCAATTCCAGAATTTCCAGAATAGAACAAAATTTGGAAGTTTTTCATATAAAATTTAAACTGAACGCCCTTATAAGCAAGATATCACTAGGCATACTCCGAATTTCTGACTAGATCTTGAGTAAAAATCTTCCACGTCGTAAAACATTTTACCCTGTCTGTTGGATCAGGTTTCCCAGAGTACATCGTCAACAAGCACTGCTCGAAAAATTCTTCCCCGGTGATTAGTCAAGATTTTACAATTTTTATAAGGTGCATGTAGCAACGTTAACTTTTTAGGGAAACTCTCCTAATCCGCATGATTCTCATCTTATAATGGAAATGCGTAGCAATGCGAGATTGATAGAAAAGGTACTAGGTACTTCGAATTTTGGACAAGAAAATGAACAACGTTGGCTGATCCGGGATTACTTTTTATCGCGTATCGCGTGATAAAACCTAACAAGGCATTTGTTTGGTATGGCAAAAGATCGACATATTTGTTAAAGTTAGAAGGTTAGAAATATACCGAGGTTTGCTGTTTTGGAGCCTATGATACTAGATGTAGCTGGGCACAACTAATTAATTTTATAAAAATCATCTCGTGGTAATTTTGAAACTAGTAGATTCGAACCCTTGTGAAGTTAGCTCAGAATTTCATCCAAGGAAAATAAAAAAAAAATCATCGGGCAACACTAAAAGTGCAATGATATTCCAGCCCAGAATTTAATATATGTAGTAGTAATTTCGTTCAATCTCGAGATTTTGATCAATAAAAGGCCATTGACTGAATGTATTATATGCGACGCTGAATCGTATAGATAAGCTCCAGTATAGAAACGGAATCAAAAAGATTAGCCTGGGGTGGCATTTTGTAACATCACATTTTCGATAATTTATCGAAGTTTATGCCTCGCTTTTCTAGAATAAAATGGGATACTATTTCATGTTTTATATTATTTTCAAGCCTGCTAGATTAAAAAATTGTGATAATATATCAACTCCATTTCTATCACCAAATAATTTGTTCACGATACTTCAACGAAATTAGAGAAGATATTGTCACATTTATTCTAGTAGGTTGTGATAGCAATAAAAAAGAAATAATTTATAAACGAAACAGTCGCCAATTTCAATTTAAGAAAAAGAGACATAAATTTCGACAAAGTATCGAAAAACGTGATGATGTTACAAAATCCCACTCTTGATCTGTCTAGATATATCGGTGGCTAGTAACGAAAAGTATTACATTCTAAAGAAGGTTGCACAGTTAGTTCTTAGTTCTAGTTTCAATTTCAAACCGATTTGCATGTTGTGAACAGAGCTATGATGGTTCGCGTCAGTATGGTATCGTGTTCGGCCAAAACCCTTTGGATGTTATATGAATTGGATACCATATACTGAACGAAACTAACTAAGAACTAATATAATACATCGTTACTAGCCACCGATATATCTAGAGACTAGACAGATCAGGCTAACCTTTTTGATTCAATTTCTATACCGGGCTTGTCTATACGATTCGTCGTCACATAGACTACATCCGGCTTTTATAGACCATGTTTTTATGGCACAACAAATGCCTCTTCGTTATTTTATAAAATCCCAGAATTATAATTTTTACATGATTTTTAATTTAATATTTAAATTTAAAAAAAAAATTGGACCGGAATATCATTGCGGTTTTAGTGTTACCCGATGATTTTTTATTTTTCTGGGATGAAATTCTGGGTTAAAACTTCATATACATTAGATTCGGAACATTTTCAATTTTTTGGTCATCGGAAGTACAGGTAAAATGACAAGGACATTGACATCAGAATTCAATTCAACAATCATATTTGTTTTTGGAAACCAATTGATAAAATCCGTAGGACAGACAAACTAATTCACAAGAATATTGGATTAATTAAGTACTCAACCAAATTATCTTGTAGAACTTCTAAAATTTGAAATAAATTGGCAAAACTGGGTGAGTTTGATTTAGGTGGAAAATTAAAATTTGGCGTATTACAATAATTGACGTATATTGGTTTTCGACTAAATTTCTTCTCGTTCCGGTTTATATTATTTGTGAAACATCATTCAACGATAAAATCTTAAATTCAGCATTCTTCCTTAGTGGTTTACAGATGTGATCGCTCACCCAAACAAGCATAACAAAATCCGATGGGGAGTATTGAAAGCCGTCGATACATCACTGCATAATGAATTGGTAGATTTAACGAATCCATCGATCGAGCAATTGTTTGTTAAATTAACCATCAATAATACGTCATAACGAATTTATGTGGCGTATATTCCACCTGATCCGCTTATATCATCGTATATCAAGTGCTGTGGTACAATTATGGAAATTACCAATGCGGCCAATCAATCAGACATAATCTTAATAACTCGGGATTTCAATCTCTCAAATTTTAGTTGGACTTAAGATGACTTGAATTCGGATAACGAGTACCTGTTCATCGACGCCATATTTGACTCGAATTTGAGCCAAATCTGCGAGATAAAAATGGAATAGACACGAACCATCGACCTACTTTTTACCAATGAATCAGTCTTAGAATCACCAACAGACCTTCGTTATTAATGATATTCAAACAATGGAAAACGATGTGAATAACAGGTTCCAAAATAACCAAAGCCTGAAACCTTTTAAAAAAACACATTCAAATAACCTAAAACAATATCAAAGACAGTTTCGTGCCGCTCGATTGCTGCGAAGGTGAACAGTAGCAAAACCAAATTTGTATCAACACCCAGGAACATCCCCATGGCAAATCTCGGAATTGGCGACCACAACTTTGATCGCGTTGAAAATTTCAAATATCTCGGGTCAGTTATAACATCATCAAATGACATGCAGGCAGAAATAAAAGCCCGAATAGCTGCCGCACATCGAGTTTTCTACGCCCAATCAAAATTATTGCGATCTAGACATCTATCGCAGTCGTGCAAGCTCGCACTTTATAAAGCACTCATAAGACCTGTGCTGGCTTTCGGAAGCGAGAGCTGGACCATGACCACTAATGATTGTAGATTGTTATCAACTTTCGGAAGGAAGGTCATTCGCTCCATCTTTGGTATAATTAAAGTCGCGAACAATGAATATCGGATTCGCATGAACCACGAGATAAAGCAAATTCTTGGAGGTTGCGATATTATCGGATTCATCAAATCCAATCGAGTGAGATGGCTTGGCCACGTTGCAAGGTCCCCACAACAACGGATGACCAATAAAGTGTTCCATCAACAACCAGCCGGTGTGCGTCGTAGAAGAAGACCCCGACTGCGCTGGCGTGACGACGTCGAACAAGATGTCGAGGCTGGAGGACCATAGTGCGGGCGGCAAAATCCCTTCATGGGATGTGAAGCTAGAGAGAGAGAGAGAGAGTTCTAGTTAGAGTGAAAAGAATACTAGATGGTTTCGGGTATAAGGAGATATTGGAGACGAACACCATTCCATCCATCTGGAAGACGTTGTATCGGTAAATGTTTTATACTACAGCAGGACCACGATCCGAACCACAAGTCTAGATTATGTACAGATTTCTTAACCGAACAATATCGACGTCGGCAAATAAATATCATGGAATGGCCGCTTCAATCATACGAGACCGGGCAGTATGGAAGACCTGTCCCACGTCAGAAAATGATTTGGAACACAAACTACAAATTGCGTGGAAGGAAATTCAGCCAAAAACCTTAGAGCAGCTGTTAGCTAGAATGCCAAGATTATTTAAGACAGTCAATCAAAGCAAAAGGCGGCCACATGGATGAATCTAAAATTTAAGTTTTAATTCTTTTATTTTCTTAAGCTTTGTTTTAATTTTTCCTTTTCTTGTTATTGCGTATGTACTTATGTATGTGAATTTAACAAAAAATATAAAATAAAACAAAATTGTTTTCAATTCACTAAAATTTATAAAAATGTTTTTGGATTAAAACTTTCAGCCTGTAGTGTATAAATAAATAAATAACAATTCTCTTGCTAACCTCCTCTGGAATTTTAGTTTAGCCTCATACAAAAAGAAACATTAAATTAATACTGATGTAATGGCAAAAATTACCAAATTTTATTTTTCATTCGTGTTTAATATTAAGAATTTAAGATTTTATCAAGGTCTTAGGCATAAGAAATCACCAAATTGCAACGACACTACTAGAGGTAAGCAATAACTGAAACAAGATAGCCCTATGGAAAATAGAGATAGATACCGGAACCAACAAAAAACATACGCTCGCTTTAAGTGTGTTGTTTTTTGTAATGCTGTCGAGTGCTAAAGAAAATTTAGAAAAGCATATACTAACCACTGTTCATCCATCAACTAACCATCACAAAGAAGCCCGTTTATTATATTTCAGATCAAACATCACTTCTTCAGAGTTTCCAATAATCACTGGCACGTTCTTCCTAAAAATACAGAAATCCGTTTTAGGACTAAAAAATTCAATAGCGGGAATAAGCGAAATGCTCGATCAAAAATAACGTGTTCTTCTTTCCCCATTAAACAAAGTGTATCGTTATTATTATTACTCCAACCAAATACTCTTTAAATTGACGATGATTAACAAACACAAAATCAAGTGTATCTTATCAAAATATTACTTGATTATCAAAATGTTCAAAACTAACAGAACACATGGCATATAATTCGTTTTATGTTTTTCTTCAGTCGATAAGATCGTTTTAGAACGAGAATGAAGAGAAGAAAGAAAAACATGCCACTTAAGAACCTCATATTGTTTATTTCTAACAATTGATCAGAAAAAATCATATACATACTAGTACATACGTATGACGAGTACGACGACAGAAATATATTAACCAGAGTGGAATCTAACAAAATTCTATTTTAAATCTAGCTTGATGTTTGTGGTATGCGCGTATCTATTTTGAAATTATTGTAATTACAAACAGAGATGTACACACATTACAACATAATACGCGGGAACCGCGATATATAATACATAGCTAATGTACATATGTATGTTCTTGTTGCGCTAGTTGGAATTTTTACCTCTCACTATGCTTTTACTATTTATTTTGCAACTATACATAAAATACACTGTACGAATACGAATAAAATTTCAAAGTCAAACAAGCAACATTAAAATTGATATGCGTATTTTTAGAAAAGTACCAAGCCAAAGGTGTAATTTATGTATGTAACTACATTAACGGTACCACGCAATAAGACACCACATTTTGTTCTAAATTCATATTTGATATAGAAAAATCGCCAGCATTAAATAAATTCAAATGAAAAGTTATGCCAGATTTTAAAGCGAAATTATCTACCGGAAATCTATAGGACGCTTATCTTGAGAACATTGTGATAAATCCAAATTCGATTAGCAATGAAATTTTCCAGACAACCTAAAAACATCGTAAAGGTCGTTAACATTCTGATTTTAGTATAAAGAACATAATCAGGAAATTTAAAAAGGTTTCATAACGTAACATGCATGATTTGAAATGTATTGGACATAACAACCGTTTCACAATATAAATTCTAGCCATAAGAAATACGAATAATCGAAATTGAATACAGGTTGAGAAGCATCTTAATTGTAAAATAATACCCTTCTCTGACCATGAATAAAGTAAAAAAATGTTGTGTTCCTTTTAAAATATAATGTCTTGAGATTCTTTTAGTTGGATACAATATAAATTTATTTGTAATTGTATTTAACGTGATTTAAAGAATACAGAGATAAAGAAGTAGTTGTATTTGTTATACAAATCGGTTAACAGAGAATCGGTGCCTTAATCAAACACAGTAAATATTTTATTACGATCAAAAGTATGGCGATCGGTTCATTATCAAACATATTGATTGGTGTGTAAGCGCATTTTTTCTTATTATTGTTATCTTCCATAATTCGATACAAATAACTTATTTGTACACCGAGTATTCATTTGAAAAATTACATCAAGAATAATTCAAAAAGTCACACATTATGAACAAATAATACAGATATAAAAGCTGTTTTTAATTAGAATTTCAACGACAATTACAGGCCAATAAAGTGTTCAGCAATCATATTTTGTATACTAGGGTTAGACCTCGCCATTACCTTTTTAAAATGCATACTTGCTAAGATGCACTTAAAAACAATAAATAAAAATTTGCAGGCCTCAGATGTTAAGAATGTCTGCCACCATGTTCTGGATAAATTTTTAGAAATGCACCAGCAATACAAAAGAAGGTGACAAAATCTTCATGTTATTAATTGTGTTAAATTATCCTCCAATCTGAGAAATTAGCAACAGTTCAAAAAAATTTTTAATTACAAAAAAGCTGACAATTTGATAACACTTTGATAGTCAATATTTTCTGAAATGCGAGAGCGAATTATTTTATTTTATTTTTCAAATAGCTCTTAAGCAAATTTTCCAGTTTACAATAAAATATATATACATCATCTACTTAATAATTATGAAATTTCTTTTAACAGTTCTGCCCTAAAATCCTTTATGCTATTACAATTTTATATTTTCCGGTAACTCATTATATATCGATATACCTTTGTCAAATACCGATCTTTTACTTCTAGATTGTCTTTTAAACTCTAAATAAAACTTATCCTTATGCCTAGTATGACTATGCACATCCTGTCTCCCACACAACACTGACATAAATATTGTGGTAACAAATTTTTATCAAGCCTAAAAATAAATGTTATTACGGTCATATACAAATACTCTTTGAAGTTTCCTAGGCAGGGTTGAATCCTCGATCAAGACATCGATCGGATGTAAGTAATAATTACTGGTCCAATGTACTTTCAACACTTGTACAATGATAGTTTAGAAAACTCGATTAAAATGTACGTTTTTTTGGAAGAGATTTGCTTAACATTGTTTATTAGCCAAATAATATTCTAACACTGATTTTAATCCAACACCCGTTCACAATCGGATTAGAAAATATTATAAGGTCAACAAGTTTAGAGTTTAAACGGTAAAAACTTTTATAAAATTTGTTACCAATATTCTATTGAAAAGTATTGAATTTTTTATATAGAATTCTAATTTTTCTAATTAGATAAATTTCGATTTATTTTAGTTGTTTGGTTTGAATAAATTAGAAGTTGAATACGTTGATTATTTACAAGATTTGGTCTCTTATCAGAATAGAATGGCCAAATTATAAAAATGTATCTGAACACATTGGTAATCTTGTCTCGAGAGGATTAATTAATCTCGCGGGATTAAAATTATCTTTGGTTCGGTGTACTATCATTTTCCTCGAAAAACGATGTTAAGTGCTAATTTCTGGCTACTCTAAATCGAAATAATTATACCCCTGACATTTTTATGAGTCTAATCATAAGAGACAGTAGTTAGTCGTAAACCACAAAAACAAACACAAACAACCTGAATTTCTTCTCACTTACATTGAGCTTCGAAGTTTAGTTGAAAATTCGACTTGTAATCACGAATGTTATAGGTTTTAAAAAAAAATGAGCTAGGCTCGTAAATGTTGACGCCTATATTATATATTCAAACATTTATCCAAGTAATTACAGTATGAGTTAAAGAGGCTGAGAGGGTTGGATGTTTCCTCCCCGTCATAAGCAACCGGCACCTAAAAACAATGAGCAACGATTGTAAATTGTTAACTAACTAGAACCGCGATTTGAGCTGAATGCTCTTCTAAAAACATCAACCTCTCCAGAAACTGTTTAAAGCTCATAAATTGATACTGGTCCATCACATTGAAGGTATATCGAATGACAGTGTTTATAAAATGTTATAGAGATCCAGTTGGGGTGTAATTAGTTGGTGTAATCCAAAATAATTTTTTTGTACTTTTAAAACACCGCATCCAAAATGCAATCTTATAACTTTTGCCTTTTACCTTATGAAGAGCTTACCGAATAGAAAGAATAAAATTCGAACTTCATTACTATCCTTCAATTTACATAAGCAATTTTCTTCCTTCCACTACATATAAGGAACTTCGTTATAGGAAGTTCGTTTTTGATCAATTGGTGTAAGTAGTCGTATATTTCTATTATACATAACTCGAAATACTTTTGAAATGGACAAGCCACGTATATACGGTACTGTTCATTTAACCAAATATTTGGTTATAATGGACAAAAATTTTGGCCCTTTGACCGTTCATTATAAGCGAATTCTACTGTATATTAATTTTTAACCTCCACAAAAAGATATTAGTCAGAATTTTATATTTTGATACGTATCAAGAGATATTGATTTGGGTATCGATCCATTTGAATCATAATAATAAATAATTGGCATTAAATCCAAAATGCGATTAACTTCATTGTAAGTATTTCCCATAAGGCAAAAGCTATAAGTTTGATAACATTTTTCATAAGGAAACCACCAACTTAACGAACATCTCAAAAAAAATTTCATAGTTGTCTGTAAGGCAAAAGTCATAGTTTTCTATTGGGGATGCGCTCCAACTCTTCAAAAAATTTGTCTTAGGCCGGAATTACACTATAAAAGATCTTTGACAAAGGTGTTTTGTGAAATTTTTTTTATCAATTTTGTTTGATAGTGTAATATGCATGTTTTATAAAACTAACACTTTTATAAAATATTTTATAAAATTTATTCTCACGCAGGTAAATTTGAAAAATTATTTTTGACATATTATTATTTGACATATTTTTGCTTATTCAAAATTGCGACGAAATCGGACGGGAAAAACCACAAAAATATTAATTCAAGAATACGAAACGAATGAATTTCGCTAGAAAGTGAAGTGTAATGGCCACACTGTCTCCATACTTATGGAATTTCGTAGGTGTGTTTCTTGTCGTTTAATTAACGGCGAAATTTTGTGGACAATAAAATTAAATTAATTGTCTCTGTGTAGCACATGACCTGCTACATAAAATTTTTAAGAATGGATGACAATTCAATTAATTTTATTGAGGTCTGCAGCTCCTTTAATAAGTTTTGATGGACATCTTTTAAATCCCGACTCGATATTCAGGGTTTCACCCACGTTCTTTTTCCTGTTTCTTTTTTATTTTTATAAACGATATACATAATAATAAAACCGCTTAATGTTGCTGCACACACTGCTCGGTGTTATTCCATTTTTACAGAAGTTTGAGGACAATTTTGATAAAATCTTTTATGTAGTGTAATTTTCAAAAATTATTTGATCAAAATTGGTTTAAAAAAAATCGATTTAAATATTTTATAAAACACCTATGACAAAAATCTTTTATAGTGTAATTGTGGCCTTAGAAAATTTTAAAAAATAATTGAAATTATCTCCAATCAGAGTAAATATCGACTTTTACCCGACTATTTGCCCGCAGTCCACGCACAAAATATTCGGAAACTTTAGTCGTACATCTGTGACCTAAGAGCAACTTGTCAAAAGTATTTTTTTCATAATGGCCAAACAAACTCGACGCGCGAAACGCTCGCGTGTGTCGACGACACAAGAACACTACAGATTCATGCGAAATTACGCACATCGTGCATATACAAACTAGAGTAATTTGAATCTGGTAACTTCTTCGTTTCTTTCCCCCTTTACCAATAAAACCAAAAAAAATGTATAGGTAAAGGGGTAAGAAACGAAGAAGTCAACGGATTCAACATACTCTGGTGTGCATATGAACATCAAGAATAAATTCTTATAAATGGTTCCTTTGATTACGCGTTGTTTTGACCATAAGAAATAAACCGTAATTTACTGTTTTGACGTTTCACAATAAATTAGTATGCAAAAACAATTCGCAAATAGTTTATGATGGCGGAAATAAGTAAATAAATTTGCAATAAAAACGAAATTCAGAACGGGCTGCAGAACAGCAGAACCTAATAGTTGGAGACAGTCTACAAACATACAGGGTATTTCAATAAGGCCTTTTTTTCCCTTTATAGTATAAAACAGTTATTTTAAAAGTTCCGTTATTCAGTTTTTTACAAATTAACAGTTGAAGGTTGACCATTTAGTAAAATTAATTGAATTTCGCTTCAAAATCGTATTAAAATAATTAAAATCTAATATGAAAATGATGGATCTGTAAAAACAACATTTCGTAAAATTCGCATTATTTTTGATAGACAAAATCACCCACCTCAAATATACCAACAGCAACATGTACTAGTTTCGAACAACCGAAAATATTGATACAGTGCGAAAGTGCTGCAGAGAACCCGCGTTTATCGATTTAACGACGTTCTCAACAATTAAAGTTGTCCACAACGGCCACATGGCGAATTTTACGCAAGGATTTATCTTTACATTCTTATAAGATCCACCAACTGATCCAAGAATTAAAGCCGCCAGATTATTTGCAACGTCGACAATTTGCAGATTTAACCATTGAACAAGGTTTCAAAAAAATAGGTAGTTTTTGAAGCTCATTTTCATTTGTGTGGCTACGAAAACAAACAAAATTGTCGCATTTGGGCTTCTGGAAATCCTAAGGCAGCTGTAGGCAGCCATTGCTTCTTCTCTTATTACTGTATATAGTGCCCCCTCTATGGGCCAGAGGCATCATTGGTCCGCATGATTTCGAAAATGAAGCATGTAACGTTGTTACTGTCAATGAAGTTCGAATATTGTGGTTTCAACAGGACGGCGCTATATGTCATACAGCCAATGAAACAATTGGTTTATTGAAAAACAGAATTGAGAATTTTGCGAAGGGAGGATGATAATACTGTTCGATTATGTTTTATGGGGCTAAGATAAGATTTATGAGAATAACCCACAATCAATCGAAGGTCTGAAAACCGATATCGAACGCCTCATTCGTTAGATAGAGCCCCAATTATGTAGATCAAATGTGATCCTATTTGGGAATTCGAATAAACGTAAGACGTTTTCAAATGATCGGTATTTGTGAATTCGAAAACGTATTGATCTAATCGAACGTCACAATGTAAAAAACGAAAACAAATAACCATGAAACGAACGAAAATTACCCTTATCGCGCAATCCGTTTTCGAACAAGAATTGTTCGTTCATGAACGAATTTTTCTTCGTTGATAAATTTATTGACGAATCCAAAGAATAATTACGATTCTCTATAATAAATTAATACGTAATGTTATTCTATTGGTGTAAAAATTATTTTGGTAGGTTGTTAGGACAAGTTTTTTATTATTTACAAATTTTTTTATTATTTTAGTTTAATTTTTATTAAATGAAAAGACCATTAGAAAAATACACTACACATTTAACAGACGAAAACACTCCGAAATATTTTTTGTTATTATGATTTAATATTATTTATTTAATGTATTAATATTGAAAATATTAATTACAAACTAAACAGAAATTAATGTGTGTTAATGTTTGCAAAAAACTACAATTTTGTCGCCAAACGTCAAAATTCCATGGCCAAGGCTTGTATTTTTCGTACAGGTAGAACCATAAATTAGAATTTCCCTGCTGATTACTACCCTGCTGAACCCTCGAATGCACGTTAGAAAAATCAATAAATCGACAAAAAAAAAATTACTATCATTCCTTGATATTGAGTAAAAAAAAATTATAAATTTTATTCTACAGACCATACTCTCCGGAAAATACTTGGACACGATCCAATTACGCATTAATCGGTAATTCCACATTAACGTGCGGATAAGTAGTAAACCTACCTAAGGTAGAGCAGATCGTATTCACTAACACTAGACTTAGCTTTACCGATAAAGTGAGATTTGTGGGCATTAATTGGACGGAAAGCTGAGTTGGAAGTTGAACATATTAGAAAGCGTACACTAGGCTATTATGCTATGCACTGAGGAATGGCATAAGCAGAATCAGTTTTCAAACCGCAGCTACTAGACTTTTTATACCACCGTACTTATGTACGTAGTGAATATGCAACGGCCAGCTCTTGGCCAAATCATATACAGGTAAATATTGACAAAATAAAAAGAGCGATATATACGCATATCAACGATTGGACAGGTGTGTTTCGACATCTTCCGGCCGATATTTTCAATAAACATACGGCGGTCAGTATGGGAATCGTTTAAAATAAATTCGCTAAAATCTTGAACACACCTAAGTGTTGATAAAAATTTCGAAAATTTCTGGACAAGTGTTTCCACATCGAAATAAAAAACTGGACAATTTTTCACAGAGCATCAACATAATACAGTAGAGTAGGAGAGGAGTCTTCTATGATCAACTGAATGTAACTCTTACCGATCATGTGTGTACCAAGCAGAGGTAACAATGATTAAGGAGATAAGGTACGGCATTTTCGGATATCTATTTTGACAATCAGCAGCAATCTAGTGACTAAAAGGAGTTTCTCTCATAACCGAACACTTCAACATCCAAGTATTTATTCATAAATTTCTAAACAAATTCAAATATTTAAAACTGACATTTTTCTGTGCAGGAAGAACCTTCGTATGACGACAAAAATGTGGTCCAAAAATCATAAAAGAACAAATTAAAAATTTCCCAGGAAATGATAGATGACGATCAGAGCATGAATTACATGGTTGTATCGCGAATACAAGATCATATACCGTTTAAAAAATACGTACACTAATCACATCAATACTATAGCATATGAAAATGCCATATTCTCAGCATTGAGGGTATCGAGTTCCAACAAATTTGGACAAAGATGAAATAATTACTAATATTTTTTAAAGGAACCTTTTATTTAAATATTGAACGTAAAGAACAAATGATATTCGGTTTGGTAATGTCAAATAATGTATTTCAAATCCTAAGGTAATTTGGGTCTATAACACCCCAGAAAAATTTAAATTCGTATCTATCAGGATGATGTCCGCTGCTGAGCTTTTGAGTAAATTTTAAAGCCGTAGAAAGTAGCAAATGGCCATGCCTTTACTTCATATAACAAGTGTGCACTTCCGAATAAAACCACTTTAATGAATTGCTGTTTCTAGATTCGGTCCCGCTGGATGCTTCATAAAACAGTGCAAATGAAATTATTTTAATAATATGATCAAATAGAAATGTGTCATAACGCAGTTAACAACCAATGAAGCCTTGAATGGTTCCCAGTTCCCACAGTTTTTAAATGCCACATAAACCGACAATACTCGATAGTTATCCACAACACATCACGACGACAAAAAATGATCTGATATAAATGATTGCCACCACACCAATAGTCATTCTAATCATACGCCAAAAGTTTAATTAGCTCTAGCGATAAAAATACTTAGAGAAGAAATTCTGTGTAGATTGAATGATTAATGTAAAGCGAATCAACGAAATTTGTATTTATGCAGCAAACACGTTTTTGGTGAGAACCCCAATATCTTAATCTCTCCGCTTAACAGTGCAAATAACTAAAAATACTTATCTTTAAATACATTTTAAAACCCGTATGGATATACTTTCCATTTATGTTCTCCGAAATTCTCCACCCCTGACATTCTTACGAGTTGTGATAGTATTCAGATTTATATAAAATATAATTAAGAACGATCGTTTTAATTATACACGTTTATCGTTATGAAGATCATAATAAGTTAACTAATTCATAGCGTAACCTAAAATTAATTTACATATGTACATAAATAGTCGTATGAATATATAGACGATATAGTAAAGAAAAACCAAACCAAAAATAAAAAACATTTTTAAAATATGCGTTTTCATTTTCTTTTGTACTTTAAATTTTAAAACCACCCGAGTAAATATGTAAAAATATTTTGTACGTAAAAGAATTTATTGGACGTTTTTAGTTCTTCCTCGATTAATCATTATTTATGATGATTCAACGTGCTCGAGCTATACAATTCATAAATTAATGTATACGTTTGGTTACGGGTTAAGATTGGCGGGAAGTTCGGTTTGCATCGTCTACTTATACCAATTTTAAACAATGTAAGAAAATAAACTGGCACCATTTCAAAGTTTCAACTTTTTATGTAAATTGTTCAAACGGCTTGAAGAGTTTGTTTATTTTCAATTTTATAATGCTTAAATTCGATGGCAACTTGCCAAAATTTGTATTAATTCATCAGGTAAAATGTTTGCCATAATATATGAATTAACACGTGATTTTTGTAAATTAATTATTTCGCAATGATTCAGTTATGCAAGCTCAATAAAATTAGCTAGTATGCAGTGAATCTAACAAGATTAACTACTAAGATTGAAAATGAATTATCTAAGCCCAGTCTTGTTGCTGTGATCGCCATACATAGCAATGCTTTGTTGCTGTGCCGATTTTAGGAGGACTTTTTCACTGTAAATGAAGTCAATATTGTAAATTTACTTAAATAATATATGACGTAAAATAATTTAGTAATTTGACTGTTATTATTTTTTTGAAGTATTATACAAAAAAATTGAATGTTAAATAATAAATTTTGGTTCGATTCGTAACTGCTGTTATAAGGTTAAATGACCGCATTATCAATGAGGACGTATGATATCGATATCTAGAATCCAGTAGATTGTCTAAGGTTCAGACAAAAGCATAACATTGGCCGATGTTTTTTTCTTCGACCAATACCACCGAGAAGTGTGCGTCCCCTCGAGAGCTCCGGCCGTGCTATTAGTGTGCAGTGTAAATTCATGTTTTTGTATGTGTATGTACCCGGGGTAAGCCTGCTTGCTCGGGTTGAATTAAAAAATAGACCATTTATCTAAAATTTCGAAACAATAAGCATAAAAACCTGAACAAGGCTCTTGGTTAAATTCTTTTATGCAAATATTAAGAACATAAAACCACGGACTGATTTACATACTATTATGTATAGAGAGATATGCGACATTTTACAGTGACCCAAAACCTTATGGAAGTTTCAATTTTATTTGTCTATTTGGCTAAGAAGATGCTGGGTTGGGTACATTGCCAAAATTTGGTATAAAGTATATGATATGGTATAGGTAAAACCAACCTACAAAATCAAAGTCAATTTCAAATTAAAGTCTAGATTACAATTATTTCGTAGGTAGTTTTTAGTATAGCTCGTCACTATGTTTGTAGATACCCAGTCCTACGCTCCGGGAATTAAATAGAAAACTCTCTCGGAGGGATAAACGAACCGGAAGTGCAGCGACCAGGTGAGAGCCATCTACATCTCTTGTCCCTATATTTATTAGTTCAAAAAATGCTCAAAAATTTGATTTTCCATTTAACATTTAGGTGGCTAGCGATACCAAAGGAGTTCCGGAATGAAACCTCGGGATAAAAGCCAGAAATTATGAAAAAATTTCACATTTTCTTAGGGAATTTGAACAAATGGCAAAATTAATAAATACATATTTACATTAGACGAATGATTCAGCTAGCTAGAACTTATACTACAACACACCACACCATTTAATGTACAATTTAACAAAAAAAAAGCAATAAATTGTTTATTTTAGTGATCGATAAGAAAATATCATTTCCGATATTTCGGCTTCCACTTAAAGATAAGCCAAAATAATTTTGAATTTTAGTAGTGTAATATACAGAAACAAAACCACTTGCAATTAAAAAATCATGAATCATGATCAATTCGCGAGAACGTTAAATTTTAAATTTGGAATATTAACCCAACATATTTGCTACTTTATGATTATATTTTTGCTGCTGCTCAGTGGAAACAAGTGTTTGCTTTATTTATAATAAAACCAAATGGGTAAGAATTATGTATGTAGTTCATAAAAAGTAGTATGTGAATGTTAAATTGATTACAATTCAAATTAATAGGGAGCGGCTTAACAGTATACATATTTGTCTGTCGATTGGCATGCTAATTGTATACATTTTTCGTAGATCAGTGTTCGCCACCTTCTTTTGTAGAAGGCATGTAGTCTAGGTCATTTACATGTACTGATAAATACGTCAAAACAAATCAATTTCTTATCAAAAACAATAATAAAAAAATAACTTCTAATTTGAACGCGTCACGCTCTCATTTCCAACTTCTTTTCTATTATTCAAATATAGAAAACCAGTTAAGGAAAAGTTTTTAATTTTAAATCCAAATACAAGATCAACTATAATGTTTATGGATTTAAACATTTCGAGTTATTTTTGGGGATATTAAGGGTGTCGACATTTTTACGGTGATGCTTAATTGATATAAATGCAAGTAGGAGAGAGAGCAAGACGTACAAAATGAAACACACAAAACCAAATCCCGGCAATTTTGTTTTCCACTGCACACACACACACACACCAATATAATTTAATAAAGCGTCTATATTTATTTTAGCAGTACATATTTTTAGTTTTTACAATCAAATAAAACTATTAAATTTAATAAAACTACTTTAATTAATGAATTATTTTCTTGAAATTATATTAATACAAAACACTAAATAAACGAGAAGAAAACAAAACGATAGAACAAAAAATTAGATTTTATTGAAACAAAGCATATACAACACAACAACACTTCCGACCACAAGAATAATTTTTCCGCATTTTTTTTGTTATCCTTAATCACAATTTAAAGGTGTAGAAATAAAACATTTACCTATTTAATTAAATTAAAAAAGCACTGCAAATTATTTAATCCAATTAAGTTTGTATCGTTCTTTTATTTCACTTTAATATTTTTGAAAAATAAAACTTTACGTATTTTAACAGCACTCAACTCAACTGATAACAATGTCGAATGAAACTGAACTGAAATTTGATTGGAAGAAAAATTGCCTGTGCCCAAAAAGCAAAGCGGTAGACGCTAGATTTAGGGAAATTTTATGTGTTGCTCTTTCTTGAAACAATAGGAAATTTTATTTAAATTTGGTTTGCGTATTAGATAAATTTAACGAAACACGTTATATTCAGCACAAATGTCCCCACGGTTAGATGAAGTTTCTTGAAAATGATTTCAACAAGTGTTTATCTGCTTTTCGAACTAACAAATGAATTGTATCTTCACGATAAAATTAAAAACAATTTAAAATTAAACGAAAATAGTTACAAAAAAGTACGTTTAATCGAGCCTGACTTACTAATAATTTATACATAATATACTTTGCAGGAAATTGGTTAATTTGTCCATAGGGTCCACATGCCCAACATGCCCTTTGATAAATGCATTTCAGTTTCATAACTGAAGGCGTCGTACTAATCGTGTTTTGAATTTAACGAATATTTTGTATGTAAACTTCTACGGCACAGTAGACATTATCCAGAAGCGCCATTGAATATACCAAGAAAAAATTACCTATCAACCATTTTCCTTCGTTTTTTACGACTCGGAACCGTAATTATTTTAATATTTATATAAATATATTTAAATTTTAATAATATATTTAATATTTATTAATATATATTTAGTTCAATTTAGTGTAATTTTGTATTCTTATATAATTGTTTACAATTTGTTTTTATTTAAATAGATTATTAGATTAAATAGATTATTTAATAATTTAATGATCAAACTTCCAGTTTTTTATATAAACTGATTGTGTTATTTTTACCCAATATAAGTTTGCAGAGACATCTACTTTAGTTCTATTTCGTATCATGTATCGAGAGGGTTTGAATTTCTCAAAGGATCCCGGTAAACACAAAGTACATTTTCGGGCAGGTTTTTGGCAATTCACGGCTGCCGTAGGCAGATAAAAATGGCTGCCTTTGGCATGCCGAGTGTATGCCATTTGGCATGCCTAGTCCCTCCGTATGTCTGCCATAATGCATACACGACAGTTGACATTTGGCAAATATGACGGATGTCATTAGGCTGACACGGTGTATGACATTTGGCGACATGGCGGGTGACACTTGGCGAACATTGGCGGATTCAACGGATGCCTACGGCGGATGCCTGTTAGAGGATATGGCGGATGCCTATTGGCGGATACCATTTGGCGGACACAACTGATGACATTTGGCGGACATAGCGAATGAAAATTGGCAAACACGGCAGATAATATTTGGCAGTCGTTATTTGTTAAATTAAAATAAACATTTACAGAATTTCAATTCATTTGCTTTCATTTGCATTTATTTAAATAAAAATCAATCCATTAAGTAAATTTTTTTCATTTTCAAGTTAACGTATTATTCTTTCATAACTGTAATTATAAATTTAATTTAAAAACATATTTCGCTCTCATCACCATGGCTTTTCCTAATTATTTTTTTTCGTGAGACTGCGAGACGGACTTACTCGATCTTTGTGAAATTTGCACTATTCGATGCATTTATTACATCCAACATCCAGTTTATAATATTGGCGTATTTTTGAAATGTAGCTAGATCTGAAAAACAAAGTTTTAACTAACAATTTACAATTTGCATTTTTTTTAATAGGGGAAGATTTTCCAATTTTTTACAACTATATTTTTAGATTCGTTATAGAAACATTAATGTTTCGATTTCACACAGCGGAATTTAAAATTAAGTACGACGCATTTTTAAAATTATGGGGCAAATGCTCGATCAGCTAGCAAGCAAGTAATATGCTAGCGCAAATCCCGGCTACTCAATCAATTTTACCAAGCAAAATTGAATTTGAATTTAGTTTTTTTATATATTTTTTTGCGATTGCACAGTGAAGTTTGCGGCTTAGAAAACTATCCAGCAAATTTTTATATTGTTTTACTGTGCAATCGCAAAAATAAAAAAAAACGCATAAAAAAAATTAATTGAAATTCAAATTTGCTTGGTAAAATTGATTGGGTAGCCAGGTTTTGCGCTAGCATATTGCTTGCTTGCTAGCTGATCGAGCATGTACCCATATGTCCTAACTTAGCCGATATTTTCTATAAAACATAGTGAGAAACTAACTTTATGAAACCATTCAAAACACGAGATAAACCTAAATAACGACAAATCGGTGGACGTCAAACCATACAGAAACTCGGTAAATCAAAAAACGGAAATTAGAAAAGAGATCGCAAATCAGGGTATTATCAGGC
This sequence comes from Nephrotoma flavescens, assembly GCA_932526605.1. Lineage (NCBI taxonomy): Eukaryota > Metazoa > Arthropoda > Insecta > Diptera > Tipulidae > Nephrotoma > Nephrotoma flavescens. The sequence goes on from OW052220.1 coordinate 76,223,143, forward strand.
CTTCTTTTAGTCCTTGGTATAGTTCAATATGGATGGTACCGAAAAAAACGGATTGACAGGGAAATTGACGACAAACGTTAACAACATATTAGCTAAAGTAGGATTCCATTAAATTGAAATTAAATCAACAGATATAGGAGTAAACTAGATCCTCAATCGGGGGCGGGATACTACACAATTTTGGCTTAAAAATAACATATCCTCAAAACTTCAAAAGCTTCAACAAGCAAATCTAAAAGTCCAAAGAAAGCTTGCTAGGACACATTGTAACACAAAATGGTGTAAAAATTTGAATCAATCACTAATTTCAAAATTTTAAAGTTCCAAAAACTCGAAAAGATATTAACAAATTCTTGTGCTTCTTGGCTATTATCGCAAGTATTATCGAAAAAAACGGTACCGCCAATAATTATCATTGAAGAATTTAAAAAATGTTTCTGAAAATCTGTAAAAACGTGTTAACATTGGAACACAAATTTTAGCAAACCGCTTATATAGACAGCAAGTAGTTTTGCATTAGAGGCAATATTGTCACAAGGTAGTAGGATCGACCTTAAAATATGCTATGATCAGTTAAATATTTTCGCCCAAAAATTCACCATTGTAATGGGCCAGAAAGCTTTAATTTGGCTGTACTGTAAAGCAATTAATTCAAAAATATTTCGATGGCATTTACGTTTGTAAGATTATGATTACGAAATCGTACATGACCAAATATTATTGATTCAATAACATACCCACTAGAGAGTAAAACAGAAATAAATCAACCAACAATCAACAATACATCAACAATCCAACAAACGGACTCAGTTTTAAATGAGATCAAAACTCAAACTGTGTTGGAAGTCCTTCTTTACAAAACACAAGTAAGAAGAAATTTATTTTGAGAAAAAATAAATTCTTCGATGACGATTTTATTGAAATATTTTTGGAATAATGTGCAGCGATGACATATTCGAAATAATTAAAAAAAAACTTTATTGAAAAGTTTTATGAATCAGGCTTAAAAGTTGTGAGGTCAAATAAATGTATGTGAAGACATTGGTGATTTAACTATCCGAGGTATCCGTATTAGTGAGAATTACGCCAAATTAAGACGAACGTTATATTTTCCTTTCCGTTAAACAGTGTGAAACGTGTAAATTTAATAAATATGAAATTAAATTTGCCAATGGATAAAATTCATTGTGAGATGTTTTCACTACGAAGTAAATTTTTGTAATAATTGTGGATAAGTTCTTCAAATTCTCCCTTGTTTATGAAATAATTTGTAGTAAACCCAATAGCTAGTTATTATTCCAAAACTTATAAATAATTTTTCTCAACATGATAATCCCAAAATAAATTGTTATAGGCAACGCAACCGAATTTACATCAGATTTATTCAGAAACTTCATATCTACGTAGATATCGACCTTGGTTTTGCTACAGCTAAATCCAGCACAGGTAATAGCCCCATTATAAAGATTGCAGCACAGTACAAAGATATGACACAAATCTAACGTATAATAATTCCATACACACTTCCATAAATTTGACACCATTTGAACGTTACAATAAGGAGAAATGCCTTAAGATTATTAACTTTGCAATCTTCTCTTGGTCAAAGCATTGCAAACACTTTCGCGGTTCGCTCTTGAACTGAATACTACTTCTACCTTACGTCCGGTTTTCGTATGACCATCCGCGCAATGAACAGCTCCATGCCAGTATATAGTACTGACATCGAAGATGGTTCGGTCCATGAGTCCTGCATTGACTCCAAGAATTTATTTGGCGTACAGAAATTTTGAATGCTAAATTTTAGAAGAAACAAAATATAGAAAATTGCGTTTTCGTTTTCGTTACAATACTAGCAACACCATGAGTCTTTATTAAAATTATACCCACGGGTTTTAAAAGTTTCCTGACCCCAAAAACTTCAAAAAATCGGCAAATTTTAAGTTGCAAGGGAAATCTTCTCGGGAAAAAAGAGCACCAAAGTATGAAATGCTATCGGGTTTTTATGTACAGGAAAACTACAAGTATCGTTAAAAACTGTAGTAGAATTTAGCGAATAAAAATTAAAACATCTCAGACATAAACCTGTCACAGTATTTTTTCTCTTGACTTTAAGTCCGCAATTCAGCACACGATAAAGTTCAAGAAAGATGTGGGCTTGCAACCAAATCCAATACGTCGATTTCATTATTCATTTGTTTTTGTTACAACAAGAAAAAAAGCAAATAATACACAATCGGCAAGAAAGGCAACACAAAAATTAAACAAATTCTTATTTAATTTATATTTTTTAATTAAATTGTAAGTATACCCGATTTATTTAAATAAATATCAATGGTTTATCGGTATCGAAATAAATAATTTAAGTGTATTTAACCGAATATTTTGGTTAACAAGAATCAGGTGCTTTTCATAGTAATTCTAATTTCTCACCACCTCCGTGTGCCCGTCGTCATACAAAATAATAAACCTTGTAGGGAATGGAATTAATAAAGGCTTATTATTTATTTTATTATGTAGTTTCAGGATTATCCAGAAACAGACAAAACTATGAATCAAGTGATACAGCAATCATTAGTATCGGCTGCTGTGCAGTTGGAGCAGCAACTCGACTCTGAACTCAATCGTTTGGATGCAATGGACAGTGATGATTTGCAAGTACTGCGGGAGCAGAGGCTCAAGGAATTACAAAAAGTGCAACAACAAAAACGAGAGTGGTTGGCTCAGGGGCATGGCGAATTTACAGAGCTACCTGATGAGAAAAAATTCTTTGAGGTTTCAGGGAAATCGTCGAATATTGTGTGCCATTTCTATTTGGATGGTAAAGAGCGTTGCCGGATTGTAGACATGCATATGAAAATTTTATGTAAAAAACATGTTGAGGCACGTTTCCTTAAAGTGAATGCAGAGAAATGTCCTTTCCTTGTGGAGCGATTAAAAATCAAGGTTATTCCAACCATAGCCCTTATAAAAGACGGTAAAGTCAAGGATTATATTGTTGGATTCACAGATTTGGGTAACCGAGATGATTTTTCCACCGAAATGATGGAATGGCGGATAGCACAATCGGGTGCAATCGAATACAACGTAAGTTAATTTATTATTTATATAACCAAATTAGGAGAATTAAGCATGAATGTTATTTTAGGGGGACCTTCTTACACCTCCAGATGATTCAAAAAAGAAAAAATTCTTGACCCAAAAGAACAAAACCATTCGAGGCGGATACGATTCGGATGATTCTGATATTGATTTCGATGATTAAATTTTCCGTACACCACCCCATTTTTCTTTTTAGTACACTAATCATTTTTGTTTTAATTTTAAAAACTTTAAACAACACTCATGAGCTTACTCTATAACATTTTTTTTTTTATGTATATTTTTACTCTTGTTGCGAAACCTATGCCCCCTCCGTTCTACTATGCTAGTTTTTATTGAAAATACGGCTATTTAGCTGTTTCCCACAGTGCTTGGGTGGTACTCGAGCATTGACAATAATAAATGTTTTAGAGAATATTTTTAGAATTAAATTGGGATTACTGCGTAAACATTTAGAGATAACGATAAGTTTTATTTTGGAGACAAAACATAGAGCCCCAGTTACAAATGGGTCGACCATTTTTGTGTTGTATGAGAATGAAACTGATATTTTATATTAAAATATAAATGATTAATTTTTAAGTTAAGTTTTCTTTTTATAAATTATGGAATATATATTAAAAAATATAGAGATATGATTATCGAATAACTATAATTTTATTATTTTTTTTACTCTTTTTAAAATAAAAATAATTTAAATAGAAAATGAAGTATTTTATATACATATATGGAAGTTATGGAATGATTGCGCTTCTGGTACTCACGCTTCTAAAAAAGTTAATCAACAATAAAACTGCCGACTGTGATGCAAATTCATGCGCTTCGCTTTTATGGAATTTTGTCCAAATAGTTTCTAATTATTTTCACTAGATGTCAGGCTTAAAAGCCGGCGTTTTCGCCTAAAAGCGGACAACACCAAAAAGAGGGCAATGCTCTTGTGTTTAAGATTAGTTTCACGGTTGGCAAATTGCCACAAACGTTTTATTACCTACTGTTATTTACTTTATTTTACACTTGAGTTGCGACGATCGACGATTTTGTATATTTGAATAGTCATTAAACATTTGTGTATTTAAGCGGATTAACGTTATAAAAGAGCACGCGTACAGAACGAATGTTGCTCAAGGTGTAATACAGCATGAGAAAATGTAATGAAGATTTCCACCTGAATCTTTTAAAAAGAAAAATTTTTATACAATATTCAACATTGACGAGGAAAATGAGAGCAGGCAGTTTAGATAAGAATATTTTCGACTCAAATGTTAATTGATAGAAAATTGCCAACACGTATTTAAAAAGCCACGATCCGTTGTTCCAACTGATTATGGAGAAGACATTGCAGGGATGCAAGGGCAAGTTGTCCTTTTAGGCGATATTGTATGTACTGGAAAAACTGAATCAGAAGTGGTGGTTATTTATTATTCACAATGAAGGGCTTCATAAAGATATGTCCAAAATTGAAGCATTAGAGAAAATGCCCGACCAAAAAACTATCTTTCAACTAAAATCTTTATGTGGGTTAATTAATTATTATGCCAAGTTCAATCCAACAATTCCGTCATATTAAAGCCAGCTTTAGTCCGATAGATTTAGAAAAAATAGTTTGGAATTTACTACTGGACTATAATTGGTTGTTAGTTATGTAGGGTTACCGTTACGTAAATAACTCTTGTTTTGCATAGTTTTGAGTAATTGGCCGACCCGCAAATAAATGGAGAGATTCAAGAATTTGTTTTTCAAAGGTCACAATACTCTTTGGATTGAATGACGTTTGAAATATTTGCTTGGCAATAAAGGTTATTTCTTCCTTCAAATTATTAGGATTTCTGGAGTATCCATTGTCTATATCTACCGTTAGGTCTAGCTCGGCAATTAAAGCGATTATAATGCAATTTTATTGAAATATGGGAATCGCTCGCATAATTATTCAATCAAATTGGAATTAACTGCTGCAGTAACTGCGGTTAACGTTTGAATATATTTCTAAGGTGGTGAGCAGAAACGGTTGCTTATTGGTTGACCAGTATCCTCGATCACAGTTAACTACTCTGGTCCGAAACATCATAAGCAATGATTCCGAAGGTTCATTGGAGTGATACACCTCGCTTCACAAACAGCCGGGTTTGGCTTGGTCGGTACATGTTACCATTGATGCCGAGGTAATTTGGTCTCCGTTTGACTCGTTCGGTTGCCTTTAAAATACTCCGATTGTTTTTGCGGCGCGGACAACCGATTACTATTGGACTTGTGCCTGCTTTGTAAAGCAGTCGTTATAAAATCTGTGTAACATGGCTAACGATCGATTCTAAGACTTAAAAAATGTTTTCTAGTGGGAACCGGATCTGGGCCGAACGGAAACCTTATGATCTCCAATTTACACGGTAGCGTTACAACTATCGCCTTGGGCTGGTTGGTGGTTTCCATCTCAATTTAGTACTGTTGGAGTTGCTATTATTATCTGGATTATTTACCAAACCATCAGAAAATATCGAGAAGAACTTGTCTGCGCCGATGAGGTTATCAATTTTACCGAACTGATTGTTAGAAAAATAGTTTTGAAGATGGAGTTAGGTCAGGAGTTCCTTTATAGAAATCAAGTCGGAATTATTTTTCTCGTTTAGGGCAATGTGCCATTAGTTCTTGCTTTTTTACCGCGCAACAATGTGGCTTTATCTGAAATCTAGGCTCATCGTCATCAAGACGAGATAGGCTGCCTCGTCTTCTAAAGTCGTCGTGAGATTTAGGGATATGTTGATATACGGCTGTTTTACTTTGCCACTGACTGAACCTACTCGTACTTTAATATCTAGGTTGTCGTTATCATTTCCAGCAATCGAGGTATTCCCTTGCGGTATACAAGCATTGCTGTAGTCCATTCGCAGCAATACTATAATCAAAAATGCTAATTTTCAAATTCGAGACAACTAGATTCCGTTTTGACACATACGAAACCAAATGGGCCGATGAGACCTTTATATTCGAAAGCCCCTTAGAGATTCCCTGAACACAGGTATTGCCTTGTTTGGGTTGATGAAATAATCTATACCGGAGCTGCTGGCAATATATCAAAGTATTGAAGGAGGTCGTTAATAGGCGGATTAGTTTCTTTTAGAACTTGGACACAGTTTCCAGTCATTATTTCTGTCGCAAGTTGGGAGAGGAGACTAAGGATTACGTTTACTTTTAAACTTTACCTTTACTGAAACATGCGCATAAATAGTAAAAATTTAATCCGAAAAACGGAATTTTGTTCATCAAACAATAACTTTTTACCATGGTAAATAAAAACCCTACTCTCTGCGTAACGATTAAGTCCAACGTCTTTAGAATTGGCCGGAAAGATATTTTATAAAAAAGTTTGCGAGAAATATTCGATTACCTAATCGGATTAAAATTGAAAATCTTTTTGCTTTTCCGTACCCAAACACTAAGGTGAAAATTAAAGAACGTAACTGCATTGTTCTTAAAAATTAATTTAAGTGGAAAATCGTTTATCGGGAATATTTATAGGGTCTCTAGTTTCCGGGTACGAAAATTTTAATTCTTTTATGCAATTCATAATTTAATAATTATCTCTAGCATATTCAAACCTAATCATAACCAGAACCAGACTCAAGTTCATTATTTATTTAACAAAAACAACTTTATAAGTTAAACATATTAAAAATTGATAAACAAACGACGTTTACCTACATATTGTGCAAATAAGCAAAAAAAAAACGCGCGATAACAATTTAATGTGATAATTCACAATAATCAAGCAAATAAAAAACAGTGTCTGCGCAAAACTTATTCATTGTGATTGTGTCACGTTTCGAACAGTTGAAATGTCAAATTTCATGTTTTAACAAAACTGTTCGAATCTCATTCAGTATTGAATACATAACAATCGCAGACAGAAGACGACGGACACACAAAAAAAAATCCTTATCAAAAATCGCAGTGAATGAAAATTAAAAATATTAATCAAATTAAATGGGTTTTTTCGTGAAAAACTAAATTTAATTATTCGAAACAGTTCCAAGTTAAACTAAAAACTATCGAATTTCCCTTTCGAGAAATTGAATAGTTTTTTGTGTTTGTGATTTTGTGTTGTGCAAAGTGGCATACAATTAAAGATTTTTTTTTTGGTTTCTTATCCGTGTGCTTATGTTGTTTTTGTACAGAAGACTTTAATTTTATTCTGGATTGTTTTTAATTTCATATTATTCTGTTAAAGAATCGTGTCACTAAAATTTTTAATTGAAAAATCGGCTGTTTTGTTTGGTTTGACGTGTAAATTCAGCAACGCATCTTCGCACGAACAATACATGTTTCCAATTGGAACGAAAAGTTTAAAGTGTTTTCGATTTTATAATAAAAATAAATAAATAGAGGCATTATACAAAAAATATAAATATCTAGAAAATTGTGTTGTTTGTCGTGTCTTTCTGTTACGAAACCATAAAAATTATGTGTTTAATTTAGAAAAACAGATTAAAATTTGTCTAAAGTATTTGATGTTTGTTGTGTAAATTGAATTTCTTATTGGAAATTTCAAATACCTCTAAATATTATTATTACAGTGCGTTACAAAAGTTGAAATAAAAGTGAATCGTGTAATAATGAGTGCCCCAGTTAATAATAGTGGTAACGCGCCAATCAGCAGTACTCCAATTGCGATCGCTGCGCGGCCCGGTGACCTAACAAATTATGGTAGCTCATCGATTTTATCGACAGCTCCGGCGACGGGAACACCACCGAACACAAATTTCAAATTTCCTTCGGGTAAGCCAAACTTCTTTACAAAAGATCAAAATCTTTCGTATTTTATTTATGTAATCTTTTTATTTTATGTTGTGTTTACCTTTATGTTATCGTTTTTTATTATGTTTACGTATGATGGACCATAAAGATGTTCTTTCTTTTTTCGATCGATGAAAGAAATTAAATTTTTCGTGTTGTTGGATATTCTGATGGTGATGTGTTTGTAAATAAAAAAAGATAATCAATTTCTAGATGAATCAAATGAATAATGACAAGTATGTTCACTTTAGAACGATCAAATATTTCTTTCTGAACTCATAAATAATACAAAAAATATTACGTAATTAACTGGGCTAAGCTAAACCTGTTTGTACAACATAGTTCAAATGGAGCCCGCTTAAGCTAGTGGTTATATGTTTTGCTTGTGTGCCCAACTACTAAATAATATCATAGCCCATTTGATTATGTCCTGGAGTGGTGGATTCCGCGAAATCCAATGCGCTCAAGAACACATTCCATTCAAACTATCAATTCTCTCGAGTCTCATTCAATCCCATTTGAATATTCATATTACATATTTGCCTCTCACTCTGTTAAACATACTAAGAGTGTACTCTTAGTCGTTCCGATTAAACTCACGCATAGGCAAGGCTATTCTCTTCATCTCATACCAATACGCTATTTCGTTGTTCCACCACAAATTTATTATACATATTTTCTTTCACATCGGCGGTTCTAATCCCAAATTCTCTTCCACCCAATTCTAGTTCCACTTCATTTTTAAGCTGAGTTGATGTTTCTCGGAGTTTATAAGTCTACCGCGACATATTGAAATGCAGTACGAGTACTTGTGTGATTCTTAACTAAATCTTTGTGTAAGTGATGCATGTGAAGTTAGACCTTTAGGGGTTCGTTGGGTAGATATCCCTATATGATTTCGCGATTACTTTTGGATGTGGTGTGGATCACCTTGTTCACATATATAAAACTGCAGGAATAATTTATATTTCTACTAACTTAATTTTATGTATGTTTATTTCAATATATTTATTTATATTCTTAATTTTAGGTTTATAATAAAGTTTATATAAAACTGAAAAAATGCCCACAACGATTATTGTCACGAGTTAAAAACCTAATTACTATGTTTTTCTTTTTACACGTGCTTTTCTTATTATAATTTTTTGTCATCCATTGTTACAACTTAAATCTCTCTCGGTTAGCGTTGAACTGCTCGTCGTTTTTCGTTTTCTTGGTGTTGATAAAATGTCGACTGTCGCTCACCTATTGACGGTGTACCAAAGTTTTTTTTTCGAAACGTTGGACAGGGCTTCGAACATGGTTTCCTTTTTCTAGAGTTACGACCATATTATTATTTTTTCCTTGTGACGCCACAGACCTAACTATAGTATAGAGCTAACTTTAGTTCTAGTTTAGCACAAAGCGTTTGAAGGTAGAACTAAATTAATGCTAACTCAACAAAAACAAACGAAAATTTGTATGCATTGGTTAAAAAGTAAAACAAGTACGTAAGTTCATTATTAGGATAGGATATACGAATTTAGGATTTTCTCAAGGATTTGAATATCTCGAGACTTGTACGAAGGTCTAGATTAGAGCTATCTCCATTCCAAGTCATTTGAAAAGCTAATAATTTTTGCTCCATCAAATTAATTGTTTGCTGTGCTTTACTAACCTGAGAAGTTAAGATTTTTTTAAGAAATTGACTATCTCGAGACCTACTATGTTTATCAAGAATGTTATTATGTTTTTCGGATAGGTCTAAATTAAACATAATAACATTCTTGATAAACTTATTAGGTGTCTCGAGACATTCAATTTCTTTAGTATCTCTTCTTAAATTTATTATTTATATTATAAATTATAAATTGAAGAAGAGATAATAGGTTAGGTTTCAGTGGTTTACACTTAGGCCATTTTTGGCCCATTGTGATACCACGCATTCATGCTACATCATTAACCCATTCACCTATTCACCTACTCACACAACTACAGTATACCACCTGCACATTGCAAGCTCCATGTCAACCTGTACATTGACATGGACGGTGGGTCGGCGTTGAATTCTGCACTCCATCAGGGGGTCTTAGTTGTGTTTATTAACATCACCGATTGTAATTGTAAAAAGAGATAATAAGAGATAATAAGAATTAATATTTTACAATTTACAATAAATAATAATAAATAATATTAATATTAATAAATAGTATTATTATTTATTATAAATTGAAATTGGAATTACAATAGTTCACAAATTCAATATTTCGCCTAAATGACATACTTGAATTTAATTTTTTACCAATACTTACTTACAAATTTTCGTTTGTTTTTGTTGGTTTAGGATTAAGTTAGGTCTAACATCAAATGCATATGTTTGTTGGAATGTTAGTATTAAAAATAAACAAAACTTTATTGAAACTTTAAACTCGCAGACAAAATTGGTGGGATTTTACTCCAAATAATAGATGTGGGTAACTGCAGCAGGGAAACTTTCGATTTTCAAAATGAAACTTTGCATAGCGATTAAGCCCAATTTGTGCTAATTAGTGCTCACAGGAAAAAATTAGTGCTAGTCCAGGAGCCGGAAAAACGGGAAAAGAAAATATCAAATTTCGCCTGAAAGACGAAAACAATAAAACAATTTCTAGAAAAACCAGAATGAAATTTGTGCTTATCATAGAAATGTGATTTTCATAAATTTTCATTCATAAGTAGAGGAAAAACAAACTAGCCCCTAAAAGATACTATATTGAACACACAAAATACAGAGGCACCGTTCAATAATATTTTTATTGAACAACAAATTAAAAAATAGAAATAACTTATTGTAAAACCAAAGACTGAGCAATTCAGATAGCATATTCTTGTCACGCATGTTCATTGCCATCCGGAAAATATAGTGGCTGAATTTGTGCTAATCCATAATTGGCCCAATTCCGTTGAACAACAAAGACCGTTGAATTGACTTGATAAAATATTCGAACTTCTAAAAAATTATATGGTCGTGTTCCAATATCTATTTTAGGAGTTGAAGTTGACATTATTGTTTGTGGGATCTTTATCAGTTTTGACTAGTTTACAGCGTCAGCTGAAAAAGGATAAATTCCGCATACACTAAAAGAATTTTGAATAGATGTTGGATTTGCAGCTGTTAACAAAATTTTCCCTAATAATGGCTCAAAATCTTCTTTTCGAAGCTTTCGTTCATCATTTTCAATTTTCCAGGTATGCAGACCCTTCTTCCATTCAACTTTCAGAAGCCGAAAAACTCCAACCTCTAATGGCTGAAAAAGGTGAGTTGCATTTGGATATAGCGCAATGAGAATTATCTGATGCTCTTTACAGAATTCACTTAAAATGAGAGATAGATGCGAAACATGTCCACCTAGAAATAAAATTACTGGAAATTCCACTTGATAATGTCGTAGCCATGGTAAAAATACATTTGCTATATATACTCGAAGAATATTTCTCTATTCATCCACCTAGAATCTGAGCAACCCATGCCCCAGCCGTTTGGCATTTTTCGGGCTAATGAAAATGGGATCCATTTGAACTTATACACCATCATCGCCGGCAGATTATCGCCTGTTGCGCTCCTATTAGATTGTTTTCCAAAATATACGTATTATTCTCTTGGAACCATCCCCGTATACATACTGGTTTCTTTTATTGTGCCACGACTTTTTACTAGATGTTGCAAAATACACTCGCAAATGTCTGGATTTCGTTTTAAAAATCCTTCGCACCACTATCTACCTGGTCTTCCATTTTTAAAAGTGTTTTGGCGCTTCAGATTTTTTAGTAATAGTTGAACGCTATCCAGCAGTTGACCTTTTGTAGCGGGAAACGCAGTTTGAGCAATATATAAACTCCATTCTTTTATTTTGTTCTCTTCTATGGTTGTTAAAATAGTTGGGTGGCCTATATGAGCATTTTGGGCATATATGCGTCTTTGTTTATATAGCAAAGTTGTTTGCGGAATCTTAAATTATTTGCTGGCTGCGTATATACTCATTCCGTTTTCCACATGTTGTAGGGCTGCGTATAATCTAAGATTTATTATAATTAGGTGCTTTAAAAAGTAACAGTCAGAATTTTGCTTAGGTATACATATTTAATTCATATTTAATTCTATAAATTACATAACCAGTAATTACATTTAAATTAAATTATTTAAATTTAATGTAAATTTATGTTAAAAATGATACCACTACACTCAGAAAAAAAAATATGATAAATACATGATTGGATTTGCCATAATATTTTCATTGTATGTTAAATACAAATATTTAAATGATTGATTTTATCATACTATGATATTCTTGATCATTTTTCTTGATCTTCTTCATCATAACAATGGTGATCACTCAAAAATTTTTTTTTTTCAGTGATCATCATTGTTATGATGAAGAAGATCACGAAGAATGATCTAGAATATCATAGTATGATAAAATCAATCATTTAAATAATTATATTTAACATACAATGAAAATATTATGGTAAATGCAATCATGTATATCATATTTTTTTTCTGAGTGTAAGATTAACAATTTAGCATTATTTTTTTTATTAATGGGCAAAATTTTAAGCAATTAAGATTTTGCACGTGCAAAGACGAAGTGTCACATTTTGACTGATTTTATAAAATAAAATACAAAAACATTAATACAAAAACTAGAGAGAGATGAATAGATAAAGTGTTTAATAATTTAAATCACACGTGTTTATTATAACCTTAAAATTTAATTAAAACCGAAAATATGTCAGTAATACCACCTATGTCAGGTATTATAACCAGTTAGTTGGTGATTGCTATTTCATTTAGGGAGTCTTGCTTATCTAACCCGTTGCTTGGAGCTTCAACACACTTCTCTTGTATACCTAGCCGAATGTTAAGAGCTTCCATGCTTCTTAGTAGCTTTTCGACCACTGTTGTATCTTTGGCAGTGTCCTTCAAAATAACTGGTTTTGTCATTACGGGTATACTTACTTAGCTTTGGTTCTCCCGTTTAACTAGCATGAGGTTTTGTTTCCTCTTTGGTGGTTTTTCCGGTATTCCTGGATTTTGTTTTCGCGTTTTATTTCTTAATCTTTGTAGCTCCTTAGCTAATTTCACATCACCGGTAGTTTGTGAGATGTGACTTCTTGCATTTGGCATATTCTGCAGCTAACCGGTTGGGCATACTTGAGCGTGATGCTTTCCGACACATTTCACGCATCTCGTCTTTCTTTGGCAATATTACTGCGTATGATTAAAACCTTGACTATTTTTCCACTGCGATATTAGACCGTTTTTTCAGTGGCTCTATTTTAACTCTCACGTTATGTATTACCTTGATATTTTACACATCTTCCACTTTTTGTTTGTTATTAAAAGTGTGCATTAGTAGAAGCCCTCTTTTGTTGGTTTGAACTCCTTGTTCAGTTTCGCGTTTTTCTTCTTAATGATGTTTACAGCATTTACATTTTGATAGCCTTTGAGATCCTCAATAATTTCCTGTTTGCACCTGGTTGGGTGAACACCTCTAGCCATAACTTTGATTGGACGATTATTCTTATCCTAGTAGGTAAACCATTAATGCTCTTCGGAATTAAGCTTTGTGGCCAAAGCTCTGTAGGTTTCAGAGTAACAATTAATTTGTACTTGGCTACCGTAAGCGATTCCATAATCGATTGTATAGCGTAGAAATTTGATATTCCAACGACATTTTTTGGTGTGGTGATTTCTCTTTTGGTTTTGCTGGTTGTTGATCTAGCACTAGTTGTTTATTGACGATTAACTGGTTTCTAGCGACCTCTTTTGAAGTGGAGTTTCTGCCATTTTTGGTGAGTTTTAAGCTTTCCTTTTTTTACTTGGTCTTTTATTCCGGTTCAACACTCCATTTGTTTCTCTTTCTAATTTTTCATCCGTATAGAAAGGATTATTGTCATCATCGATTGCAGGGTTAGGTGTCTTCTCAAGGTGTTGCATGTGCTTAAAGTGCTTTTTTGAGTTCTTCAATTTCTTTCTTTAAAATTGTAAATTCTTCTTTCAATTTAAGTAGTTGTAAATTCCGTTATTTCTCTTAATTGATCACGAAGTTCGGCGTTTTCCTTCTCGTATTGAAGGAAATCTCCAATTGAAGTTCTTGGTAATCTTGATAATTTGGTGCTTGGTCCAAATGGGTTAAACAATGATTGATCGTAAACAATTTATCGTGTTTCACTTAACGTGAACATTTTAACCGTACAACAGTTTATCGTAGACCCAATTTACCGTAGACGCAATTTATCGTATGCGGCTTTATCGTAGTTTAATGAAAATGAGATTCGTTAATGATTTTTAAAAGAAGTTCTGGAATGTGGACACGTAGAACGGAACTCTGTAGTTTTTTAACCGATTATGTTGGGATTGGGTATGTTGGATGGAAATGGGATTCTTAAATGATTTTTGGAAGAAGTTCTGAAATATGGCCACCGAGGATGAAACTCGGTAGTTTCTTAACCGATTATGATGGGATTGTGGATGTTGGATGGAAATAGGATTCTAAACTGGTTTTTGAAAGAAGTTCTGGAATATGGCCATCTGAGAAGGCACTCGGTAATTTTTAACCGATTATGATGCGATCTTGAATGGATTGAAATGGGATTCTAAAATAATTTTTGGAAACAGTTTTGGAAAATCTCAAACTCGGCCATTTTTTAACCGATTATAATGTTATAGGGTTTGTTGGCTGGAAATGGGTTTCCTAAATGAAACTCACTGCGAGTTCATACGACGGATAAAAATCTCGGATTTTACTATCCCATCGTTTTATCCAATTACATCACGTAAATTATACAACGGGCACGCCTCTTTTCATATAAAAAAGTTGAAAATATTGAAAACAAAATCTGGGATAGAAAAATCCGAGATTTTTATCCGTCGTATGAACTCGCAGTCAGGCAGTTTCTAACCGATTACGATGGGGTTGAATTTGTTTAATGAAAATAGTACACATTAACAATTTTTTTTTTTGAAAACCAAAATTTTTAAAATTATATATATAATTAAGTTTGTGTACTACTTTTCTGGACTAAAAGTCCTAGTCACACAACGTTTTAATTTTTCGCAACAATGTCATGCAGTGCACTTCGTCATATGATGGAGCCGCCATCTCGATATTGGTATCGAACTGATGAAATAACGTTCGTTATATTAGTCACATGTTTGTTGAAATCTGTTGAAACATTATTTAACCATATTTCGAAGATAGGCGAAATCGTCGTGGATTTATTATTATCCACGACGATTTCGTTCGTACGAAATTATTTTTCAACACTCTTCATCGTATGATATCACTATCTAATGTTAACATTTTCGATGTGAAGTGCTTGTTGATTATGCCATTTTTACTTTTTCCGCCTGCACAGTCGGGTAGAAAATTTCCCCGCGGTCATGCAGTTTTGGAGCAGGGGGTCTATTATGAAATTTTTCCGTCTCGGATTTTTTCATTAACGGATAAATCCGTGCTATTATGAACCTAAAAAGCAAAATCGAATCGGATTTTTCCGAGTACACTAGAAAAAATCCGACTGCTATTTAGTTGACGTATTTTGTATTCGATTGAACTTATTTTGACGTTTCATCAAAATATAGTGAAAAGTGGTTTATATTTTAATAATATTAATAAAATAAATAAATTAATAATATTTTAGTAATTCTAATTAATTAAAACCCAAAAATTTAAAATGTAATATTTTATTTTAAGAAATTTTTAATAAATAAAAATAAATTTTGTTTATTATTATCAATTCGATAATACAAGTTTCATAATAGGGTAAAACCGAGTCGAATCGAATATTTCCGTTAACGGAAAAATCCGAGACGGATAAATTTCATAATAGACCCCCAGGTATTGAGATAGATATCATTGTCGTGCTCGGTTTTTATCCCAAAACGCTTTGGTAGATTCTTCATCTTTCCGGTTATTTTTTATTTGTGGTTTTAAATGTTGAAATAATATGTCACTGATCCTCGACGAACTCAAGAAATAGCTGTATTAATATTAACGAAATGTTTGCAGTTAAAATAATTATAAGCAATAGTACTTTGACGTCGTCTTGTAGTATTTTGCTCCCAAAGTCTTGTAGTATTTTATAAAATTCCATCAATATCGGTTAAGGAACGGCCGAGTTCCGACCCAGGTGGCCATATTCCAGAATTTCTTCCAAAAATTATTAAATAATCCCATTTCCATCCACCATCTCCAATTTCATCATAATCGGTTAAGAAAATATCGCGTTCCGCCCTTGACAGCCATATTCCAGAACTTCTTCTAAAAATCAATAAATAATCCCATTTCCATACATTAAATCAAATTTCATCATAATCGATTAAGAAATTAGCGGGGTCCGTCCCAGATGGCCATATTCCAGAACTTCTTACAAAAATCCTATTTACATCCAAGTTACAAAATCCCATCAATATCGATCAATAAATGGCCGAATACCGTCCCAGGTGGTCCTATTCCAGAACGTCTTCTAAAAATCATTAAAGAATCCCATTTCCATCCAACATATCCCATCCCATCTTAATCGATTAATTAAAATTTTATAAACCGAAAACACTAACTTTAATTTGCACATAATTTTGTTATACGATAAACTGTCCTACGATAAATTGTGTCCACGACATCGTAGAACAATTTACCGTAGAACAATTTATAGTAGAATAGTTTATCTTGTAGACAGTTTATCGTATATCACAATTAGTATCATGGATTTGAAGTGAACAGATAAACAATTTTCCAATATGTATTTCGTATATAAGAATTCGGCCATTTCTTAACCATCGTGATGGAATTGGGTATGTTGGGTGGAAATTTCTCTCTTTCTCTCTCTCTCTAGCTTCACATCCCATGAGGGGATTTTGCCACCCGCACTATGGTCCTCCATCCGCCTCGGTCCATCGCTCTCGCCCTCCAGTTTCGACATCTTAGTGTATGTAGATCTTGTTCGACGTCGTCACGCCAGCGCAGTCGGGGTCTTCCTCTGCGACGCACACCGGCTGATTGTTGATGGAACACTTTATTTGTCATCCATAGTTGTGGGGACCTTGTAGCGTGGCCGAGCCATCTAACTCGATTGGATTTGATGAATCCGATAATATCGCAACTTCAAAGAAGTTGCTTTATCTCGTGGTTCATGCGAATCCGATGTTGGATGGAAATGGGATTCTAAAATTATTTTTGGACGAAGTTGTGCAATATGGCCACCTGTGTCGGAACTCAACGATTTATTAACCGATTATGATAAGATTTTGTACTCTGGATGGAAATGGAATTCTTAAATGGTTTGGAACTTCTTCAGTTCTGGAATATGCCCACCTGGAGCAGAACTGGGTAATTTCTTAACCGATTATGATGGGTCTGGGTCTGTTGGTTGGAAATGTGATTCTTAGATGATTATTTGAAGAAGTTCTGGTTTATGGCCATCTGGGACGGATCTTATTGCATTTCTTAGCAGATTATGTTGGGTCTGGGTATGTTAGATTAAAATGTGTTTGTTAAATTATTATTGGAAGAAGTTCTGAAATATGACCACCTGGGAATTCGATCATTTTTTAATAGATTATGATGAAATTGAACATTTTGGATGGAAATGAGATTCTTAAATAATTTTTGTAAAAAATTTTGGAATATGGTCATCTGGGACGGAACTCGGCCCATTTTAAACCGATTATGATAGGATTGGATTCTAAAATGAGAGGGTACGGCTATTACTTAAACGATTATGATGGGGTTCGACATATTGGATAAATATGGGATTATAATGATAAACTGTTGTACTCGCCATTAGATGAGAAACCAAATCATAATTTTCCTTTTTTCTGATTATTTCTGTAGTCGAGAGTATAATTATTGGTTGTTTTATTTAATTAACTCCCAGACCATTTATGCTCTTGTATTCCCTTGTATCCCCTCCTTGTATTCTCTTAAAAGTTTAAATTCGCGCTTGGTTGGAAAGGCTCTAGAGATCTCAAGGTCTTACAAGACTTAGCTTATTCCATGTTTCCGTGAACAGGGCGTTGTTGATAAGAATAACTATTATAAGTTTTGCGTAGATTTCATAACGTGGTTTTTTGTGACAGTAGGTAGTTGGCCTGCCTCTCAAGCTCAACCTACTATTTATATGTGTAGGTCACGTACTGGTAGATGTTAAGGCACCCAGAAACATGTTTACATCACGAGCCACTTGCTCCGAGAAAGGCGCCTGCTTATTAAATTACCGAGTTCCCAATCCCATCATAATCGGTTAATAAATATCCGAGTTCTGTTCCAGTGGCACTATTCTGGTTTTCCCTGGGAATAGGGAATTGGGAAAAATATTTTCATAGTTTTTTTGTCTAAATTGTATTTTTCTGGCCTACTGAGGAAATAAGTTTGGTGTAAATATTTTCGAAACAAAGTTAAATGGGAAAATATTTTTCCCTATCAAAATTTTGTGGAACAAAAGTTTCCCAATACACTTTGTTTTGAAATTTTTTGCACCAAACTTATTTTCTCAGTAGGCCAGAAAAACATAATTTAGACAAAAATACTATGAAAATATTTTTCCCAATTCCCTATTCCCAGGGAAAACCAGAATAGTGCCACAGGTGGCCATATTTTGGAATTTCTGCCAAAAATCATTTAAAATCCCATTTCCATTCAACATACAAAATCTCATCAAAAACGGTTAAGAAATGGTTGAGTTTCATCCCAGGTGGGCTTATAAGGACCATCTTAATTTTGTGTGACGGTGAATTTTACAAATTACGATAAACTGGCATACGATAAATTGTGTCCACGGTAAATTGTGTCCACGATAGATTGTGTCCAAGATAAACTATTCTACGGTTAAATGTTCACGTTAAATTGAAACACGATAAATTGTTTACGATGAAGAGACCGTCACCCGTATTTATTATCCATTGTGGGTAATAAATAATGTAGAACACAACGTTTAAAAATAAATGTTTAGGTATGTTCTGGCTTCTATCGCTTCAAACTTCTAAAGTTGCAAATTGGGACTTTGGTTTTGATTAATTTTAGTTTGTTCGATGTCGTCGTATCACGATGCCTGTCAATGAATGTATCTAATCTAATGTATTGCAAGTGAACAAATTTAGTAATTTAATTGACCTAATTTTTGCAAGCAATCTTCTTGAACAAAGCTGAGAGAGCTATTCTTCCAAAGCATTTTTACGATTATTACACTGCTTTATGTTTATTTTTACATAGATGTTTACATATGACGTTGGCTGTGGATGGACCATAAAATTTTTTTATTTTTCATTTGTACGAGTATGTAATATATTGTGAAAATAAAATATAATCATAATATTGATAATACGTGAGAATTGCTACGCCATTATTATTAATATTGTTGTTGTTATGCGCTTGCTTGAAATAAAAATATTAAATTTCCATGCGATAATAAAAAGGAAATATGCTTGATAATTCAATAAATTGTAACCATTAATCTTGTTTAGTGTGGATCTTTAGTATTGCCTGGGGATCTTAATTCGCGAGCACTCAATAAATACACATAATAAACATTATGTAACTTTGTGTGATCTATTCTACGAAGTAAATAAGAAATAATAGTGAATTTTATTTCTCAATACTGAACTATTTTTAATATGCCTGATTGTTTGGATATGCCATGTAACTAATATGTCATTTGATACTATTTTTGAGTAATTGGTTACCATTTCAATTCCGAAAATCGTTTCACCCTTTTTGTAATATATTTCGACTCTTGATAGAGTTATTTGGATTTTTTACTGTTACGTGCAAATCTTTCTCGGAATTTACACAATCGTGGTTACATTTGTACGTTGAATTATATTCATTTTTATAGCGTTAAATTCCAGTTTATCTAATTTAAAACGCTTGTTCGCCTTCACAAGGAGCTAGTTAAGTATTTTTGTAAATTTGTAATTACCATTCATCTTACATTAGTTAGCTTAGAAGTTGTTGCCACTAAGCCGATGTCATGGTATGGAATCGGCTCGGTCGCCTGGTTCATATTTCAGTAAACATCAAATCAAGTTCTAATTGTATGGCATATTCTCGTTCAACTTCTTACGTTAGTTAGAAATCGGTGGAGTAGATTTACTTTTCCAAAAGCTTGCCAATTGGACTGTTCCAAAATGTTTTGCGAAAACATTATTCGAGGGTTAAGCTCGCGCTATAAATTGAGTACTTAATGATGCGCAATGGAGAATTATTTGCTTCTTGTTTTTGATAATGTTTACCCAAATTTACAGTTTAATTAATTAATTACCATTTAGTTGTGTTTTTCCAACTTTTTTTAGTCTTTCGAAAAGTAGGATTTCCCAAATTGGATATAATTGGTGTAAGTTTTAGCGATGATCTTCTCGTTCGAAACGAATCTTTATAAGTCAAGCCATCCCGCCTCTATTTGTAAAGAGAAAGAAGTAGCAAGTGGGTAAACCTTGAGAATAGGATGAAGATGGAACAGTTTTTAAGGAAAAGAAATATAATTTACCCCTTCGCCAAATAGGCCTGCTTTTTCATCGGCCCCATAAAGAGGTATAATACTTTCGTGGGATGGTGTTTCTTTTTCCACGTTAGTTAAGAGAAATTCAAAAGGCTTATGAGGAAAATTAAGAGCTGCGTAAACAAATCAAAGCTGAAAGATGGCTGTCTTTCTCATTAATCTCATTAAAATTCTCATTGAAAATTACTTAGAAACTTACAATTTTTCTTTCTGTATTGGTAACGCCATTGGTCCTTATGCAATTGCCACTGAACGACTGAACACTGTCGAAACCGCTGATCGGATTATACCATGTGCTTTTCTCTTCCAAAGTTGCTTGGCGTTTGATATTAATTTAAAGTCTTGGACAGGACGCATAAATTATATACTACAAAAGCTAGAAAATTAGTTTCATTGTTTTATTTAGAGAATTTTTTCAACCTTGAATTCCCATCGGTGTATACTCTTCAAATGTGACTTTTGGCATTTCTTGCGGATTGTCTCCAAAAATATCGTGCTTTAATCACAAGTCACTAATTCTGCCTATGGTAATTTATCCATCTATCTACGTGTGGTGGCCGTTTCTTCAAATAAAATATTGTATGCGTATTTGGTGCTTTATCGTCTCCTCAGTTCGTTGCCATTTTTACTTCTACAACTGCAGGCCGTTATATAGACAAGCACAATCATTAGTTTCCTAATCAGATAGCTGGTCGTGCCTTACAGCCGGTTTCGATATCTACTGCCCAATTCAACTCTAATGCGTTGTGTAATTTGGGTACCAACTACACTCATTTAAAGAGCACCTCAATTACCTGTGGCTCCAACTGCCACATGTCATATCTGCTTAGAGATAAACAATGGTTGCGTACCAATAATTGGGTAAAAGAATTTTAAGTAGATTTCTCGGTAATTTCTACTATTTTTGTAAAGCTTTATGGCAAGCTGATCAAAAAATCATCATTAAAAGCGATTTTTACCGTATAGCTAGTAACATTTTTTATACGTAAGTATGAAATATTGCGAATCTGCTGCACATTTTTGGGACTAAATCCAATTTACTCAATTTCTACATTGATAGAGATCAATAGCCTTACGAACGCTGCCCCTAATCGGCTGGAATTAACTCCTTACTGAGTTGCTGCTTCTTTTGAGGCGTCTCAACTCTCCCATTACCCGTGAGACACTTCCGCTTACGGCGTTCCACCCATCTTCGGATGCCAGCATAGAATCTGGTATATTTACCGGTGTTAGTTGGACCCCACGTGTGCAGATACTGCTTCTCTCCCCAGTAAATCGTAGACACTCGAATACTACGTTCTCTATATTCTCTGCATAAAGAGCAATCTGTAAGGTTATCCAATCTCTAAGGTTACGCTCTCCATTACTTTTCTGCTAGTAATAAGGACAGCTTCTGTTTTATGTTCTGCTAGTTGCAGCCCAGCAGATGTTAACCACTGTTGAATAAGTCTGACCGTCTTATTACAGATCTCCACAATCTCCTCTTTGTTTTGCGACAACTACAATCGCGTTGTCGTCCGCAAATCCAATCCTTGAGGAACCCCAACAGTCACCTCGTAAGTTTTCTTTCCCTCCTCAGTATCTTAAATCATAATCCTCTCGCTAAAGTAGCTGGAAACTAGTCTCAGCAGGTACTTCGGTATCTTCATCCTTGTAAGTGCGTTAAACATGCAGCTCCAATTTGCCGTGTTGAATGCGTTTTTCACGTCCAATGTACAGGGTGGGCCAAAAGTCACCATGGGGTTTAACAATTTAATAACTTTTTCGTTTATATACTTATATTTTTCTTCAGATTATAAAATATACAAAATGGATTTTTTTACACTAAGTATGGAAAATACTGTCACTTAAATGACCCCCGTTTTCAGCTTTGCAATGATGGGCTCGTTTTAGAGCATTTTCCATAACATCTTTCAAAATTTGTGGCTGTAGCGTTCTCAGCGTTATTTCTGCAACAATGTTGACCTTGAGTTCAAAGATTGTCTCGGGCTTGTTCACATATACTCGCTCCTTGAAATAACCCCAAAAAATATAGTCTGGTGCTGACTAATCTAGCGATCGCGCTGGCCAATTAATTTCAGAATTTCTGGGAATTATTCGCTCTCCAAAAATTTGCCTTAATAGTGCCATTGTGTCCCGAGCAGTGGCTCCATACTGCTGAAACCACATTTCATGTCTGTTTTTAAGAGCAGGGCATAAAAAGTGTTCTATCATAAACCTATACCACTCTCCATTTACGGTTACAGCACTTCCGTCGTCATTTTCGAAGAAGTAAGGCCCAATGATATTTTCAGATGTAATGCCATTCCATACGGTACACCTAATGGGGTGCAATTGGCGCGAATGGCTCTTGGATTTTCAGAACCCCAGAACCTGCAGTTCTGTTTATTAACAAAGCCATTCAAATGGAAATGAGCTTCATAACTCATAATCAAATTTTCAATAAAGTTGATTTCATTTGCCAACTGTTGAAATTCAACTGCAAAATTTAAACTGGTAGATGTTTCTGGTGTTTCGTTAACACTTTGCTCTACACGGTTTATATTTTCCGCAGTGCGAATTAAACGTGGTCTACCGGTTCGAGGCAAATCTCTTACGGTGTCATGTTGGTGGTGATGATCAACTAAGCAACGAAACATTGCTTCAGAGGGCGAAATCCTGACATTAAAATGGCAACGCTATATGCTCTTTGCGTTGAAATCGCCGATTTAAATAATAATATTCTATTATTCTGGTTCTTTGTTCAGTTGTGAATCTCCCCATTATTTATTCTCCAGGTGTTATTTATATAATCTGAAAAAAAAAATATAAAAACGGAAAATTATTAAATTCTTAAACCCCATGCTGACTTTTGGCCTACCCAACCCCATGGTGACTTTTGGCCCAACTATGGCACAATATTTTTTACTACCTTGTAGCCTTCGAAAACCGGATATATCCTATGGTACGCCGTATCTACAACATTTTTAATCGCATCCACTGTTGAGCGCGCCTTTCGAAAGCCACACTGATGCTCTGCCAGGTTTCCTGCTCTAACTATAGCCTGTTGTTGCCGGTCACATACAGATCTCTCTAGGGTTTTGCCTGCCGTATCCAACAGGTGACTGGACGCCAGGTGGATGGCTCACTTGGCGGTTTGTTTCATTTTGGCAACAGTACCAGTTTCTGTTCCTTCCAATTACTAGGGAGCACCAGCTCAACTAAGCATGCAGTATATACTTCGGGCGAATATGTTTTGGTATGCTTTAATCGCCGACTTCAACGCAATATTCGGAATGTTATCCGGGCCAGGGGCTTTATTGTTACCCATTCTGCCACATAACTTCAGAACCTCCTCCTCGGTCACTGGTGGTACATCAACCTCCTTGTTGCCTAATACTTCTAATACACAATCGGGTTGCTGCGGGAACAGGTGACTCACTATGTCAGACAGCATTGCCGGGCATGTGGGACCAGTGGCGTATTTGCTTCTGAGTTTTTTCATCAGAAATTGGTAGGGTCTACCCCAGGTACAGTTCGCGAAAGCACTAGTGAAAGTGCTTATACTTAATTTGATAGCATGCTTGAGCTCCGATCGAGCTTTACAATATCGTTGTCGAAGGGGAGAGTGTTCGACTTGTCTAGCACGCGGATATCGGTTTCTCGCGTTCAGACACCTATTACGCAATTCCAAAATCTCATCGTTCCACCAGAAGACCGGTTTTCTACGATTATCCAACATCCTTATTGGCATTTCTGCATCACAGGCTCTTGTAACATGTCTCATAAGCTGGACGGCTTTGTTATTTGCGGTACCAGATAGGGTAAGATCCTCACAATGGTTAAGATTGACTTGGATGACTTTCATTTCCAATGCTCTATTTGCAGTACTTTCTAATAAGCTGGACATCATATAACGGTACCAGTTACGTGCTTTTATTCACCACATCACCTGCAGAGCTTTGATCTATCGGCTTCACTTATACAGTTCCGCATGACCGATGCCATAACCGTGGCATTTAAAGCACATTCAACTCTATTTTTCCCTGGATTCGACTTTACTCACTTCTAGAAGTTTCCCAACCATAGTGTTAGGGAGGGTAACAACCGCTGTCTGCGTTCCTCGGTAGGCCTTTGTGAGTGATTTAACAATACAGACACCTTTCACCCCTTCAAACTGTGCTTCCAGAACCTCTTTCACCTCTTCAGATGTGGTAACCTCGTCAATGTCTTTGATCACCAGTAGCGCTGGTCTCCTGTAGTTTGTAGCACCAGCAATAGGTCTCCACTATAAGTTAGACGTATGTTCGATACCCTTTCACCAAGAGTATTAGCGTCGGGTCCACCTTAACTTTGCGCAGCAGATCGGCAAATGAGATTTGGTCACTCTTCTTTATTAGCAGCGCATCCGGGCAAGCCCGTTTCCTTCGCGGACGTGTTCTTTTTTTGGCGTTATTTTCCCCTTCACTTTCTACCATTCTTGTTCTGAACCAACTGTCGCATCCTCCAATTAATTTGAACTCATGGTGTTTATTTCTCCATTATCCGACATAGATGCCGTGGTATTTCGCTTCTTGTTTCAGTCCTTCTTGTTAATAAGAGACTCCGACATTCGAAGTGCTTGCAGGACTTTCTGAGGATTTCCCTGCAGAGCAGCCTTAGTATTCCTTCTCTTACTTTGCCTACTTTCATCACTCTTAGATGGCGTGGACAACTTCCTTTTACTGGGCTCCACGAGTGGTATATCTTCGTTAGTTGCCCCCTTCAATTCCTGTTTCCTGCTCACAGTTCGTAGACGAACTAAATTTTCCTTCCCATAATTTGTGATCGGTGGAGTTTGCACTGCTTTTCCAAAACGTTTATCTTACTCATATAGCTGAGCCATAAAGCGTGCTAATGGTGCTTATCATCTACTTGATCTCGCTATGCACAGTATTCCTTGGTTTTACGAACTCCACCAGTTCCTCAATTTTCCTTCCAAGCCTGGTTAGCCTTATTTGTTTAGTTTCCTCCTTGTAACTCCCCAATGAAGGCAATGAAAAACATCTCTCCAATGTACTGGGCATCTCTCCCTTCTTAGGGTATCTATGCATTAAGGCACTCGTAATTTCGCTTTAGTTCTGAAAATTACCATGGAAACAGTCCTGTATGAAGCAAAATCTCTTGTTCTATTTTTAATTTCTTTAAATCCAATTATTTTCTGAAGCAGCCCACCGGTACTCGATATCACTTTTATTATGATATCACGTGTTTTTTAATATAATCGACTCGAGATATTTAAAGATTCGCACAGAGTCGACAATATGCTCGACAGTTCGAAAAATTGGCATTGGAATCTTTCCCCGATGAATTTTTGTTTTAGTTAATTTATTTTTAAACCAATTGTTTTTGTGATTTGGTCCAGCGGTATATAAATATCACTATCATCAGTCGGGTTTCGGTTAAGAAGCACGTTTTACATTGCAAAAAATTGGGTCTTGCTTAATCTGTCACTTTCATGTATTTCTGTATCACTTTGTCTTATTACGTAGTCGAGTGACATTTATAACGAAAACGCTCGCACTGGTATGGTTTCATCTTATAGTTGTGGGAACTACCTCGCTGAGTACAATTCTGCAACGAGGCCCAGAAAAACGTTGAAATTAAATATAAGAATTTCTTCGGTGTTTCAAGATCGGATCGATCTAGTAGTTGCTAATGGCCGAGTCTTTTTGATCTACTATGCGCAAAGTCCTCCTATCTTAAAAGCTCAATTCAAAAAACCTCATTAGTTCGTATTAATATTTGCTTGAAGTAGGTTTGCAGTCATTATTGTTCTCAGGCTGTTGATCATGGTTCGAAGACTTTAGTTAATCCTCTGTCATTAGCGAATCTGAGTTTCCGTTGCCTGCTTATTTCATTTGTACTCGTTTCTTTTAAAGAAGAAATAAAGTTTTCCATTTGGTATTCGGATTAGAGTGTTATGAAGCAACGAATAGGCACTAATTGCCTTAATTTGTTTTTGAACATTAGATGAATTGCGCAAATTTTTCCCAAAATACGAATAAAGTGTTTTACATACTGCTTTCAAAGTAATCAAAAATTTGGTTTTGGTGAAGTGTTCCCTTAAAGGAAGATGATTAGCACTTAGACTACCAATTTATTGTCAAACTGAAAATATTTGTCTCATGTAAATGAAAGTCCCGATTGCTACAATGAATAAATCGAAATGGAAGTGATTTAACTATGGCGCTTACGTATGCGTTACCTTCAATTTATTTTTCTACATGATTGAATCGTAAAATTCTAAACGTTTAATTTACGCGATGTTTTCCATGTATCTCTTTAATTGAATAAAATGCAAAAATACGGAAAATGACAAAAACACTATATAGTAACAAATTGTGTAAAGAACTTTCCGCTTCATGAGATGACACAGTTTTCACGGGAAAATCCCAAGAAAAACGTGAAAATATTTTTCAATATAAAACGCACAAATACTTTATAAATTCCAGTTAAGTACGCGATTATAAAATAAAACAAAATAAGGAATGCTTAATAATCCTACCCTGAATAAATGTTTGTACATGTATATGTAGACCATCTGTGCGGAAAATGAATGAAAAGCACAAAGAAAGTAAAAGCAGCAAGACAAAAATTGTTTGCAAACCCAACATCAAAATGTTTTACTAGGTTAAAACACGATTAAATTATTGATTTTATATCTATCGTACATCACCGCACTACGCTGCGGTAGCAGTGGAGCTTAACAGAAACGACGTACTGGATTTGTAACAAATTTTTTAACTTTGTTTTTTTTTTTTTTTGCTAAGCTGTTTTTCAGCGATTTTTGTTAAAGATTATCGAACGAGAAAAGAAGAAATGATATGGTTCCTAAATACGTTTATTATTATTTACGTTTTTTGTATATAACAGCAATTTATGTTTTATTTTGGTTAAGTATACGGTTAAATATATTTTAAGATGCTAGGTACACATTTTCTTAAATATATTCCTTATCAGTATGTGGTTAAGTAGTTTTATCATTGAATGTATGTTAAATCTGACTGCGTGATTGATGGAGTTTTTTTATATTTTATAATTATAAATAATTTTATTTAATACAACTGCATTACTTAACTCTAAATATTGAGATGATTGAGAGGGTTGTTTCGACGAAATTATAATAATAGTAAAAATGAACAATATTACGAGCACGCTAAATTTTGTACATGGTTATTATTTTGAAATAACTTTTATAATACTGGGTTAAATGGGTTAATCTACATTGAATGGCTTAATCGGTTTGAATTTCTTTCCTGGCCATATTTTTTATGATCTCGCCCAATTTTAGTTCACCAATTTACTGTGCACGAAATGTCCTAGTTTTTCACGGTATTAAGTTAAACAAGAAATACCAAGTCTTTCTTTTTTATGGAAAAAGTAGAGGGGAGAACATGTTGTGGCCAACACCCGAAATTCTTTTACTATGAATGTATATAAAGATTTCAAATACAGCACAATTTATTTCTAGTAATAAAAAATTAAGTTTACCGGACTTTTGATAAAACTGTCTTGTATAATCAAAAAACATTATCCCTGTAAGAATGAAGAAATTCAGCAACATGGTCAACCCTTGTTGGTTGAATATTTAATCTTTAAATGCATTTTAGTCTTTTAATTTTTTGTCGTGCTGCGACTTCCGGTACACAGATTTTCACTAAATTTCGCAAGGATCTTCCCAATTACATAATGGGAAAAGTTCAAATATGAAGTTTGACCTGCCAAACGCCACAGCCGAAAGAGTACGAAAATCGGAACTATCGTCGTACGTTTTCGAATTTGCTGGCAACGACGTAAGGTAGGACGTGAAAAGCGAACCGTGAAAGAGTTAGGAATGTTTCGGTCCAAGAACAGCGTACAAAGATAATAAAAAAAGTATGAAGTTTTATTTCGGATGGTCAATCTCTCTGGGCTGTAAAGATGCCTGATTCTGGTGAAATAAAGTTATTTTTTGTTTTTAATCTTTTTTTTCGTAAATACTATATACTTTTCGTGATATTTACAAAAACGAAAAAGCACTTATGGAAACTTCCACTTCCGATGGAGTAATGTCGGCTAAAAATCATTGGTATCTCCCAATTTATGAAAAATTCTTAAGTATCAAGTTACATCCCGATATGGGCTAGAAGTTGAATTTTTGCTGAAAACAGTTTTTGTTTTGTCGAAAATCGTCATTTCCGCTTACATTTTGGAAAACTGATCTGGCCGATATTGTTGAAAAATTAATTTAGAATCTTTCAATTCTAATCGTTTTTGCAAACAAAATATTTACATAAAACGAAAAACTCCTATGGAGGCTGCCTCTTCCGATTTCAGCCAAAAATCACTAGTCTGCACACATAAACATTTTTTTAAAACTCCCGATTTTTTTTACTTCGGCGATATAGCGAAAGGTAAATTTGCAAAAATCTTGAGGTCAAAAATTTTCATGATTACTTACTATACTTTATTTTACTATGTAAAAGAAAGAAAAAATAAATTTGTAATCTTTTGCCGCTAAAACCGTAAGTTTGATATCATAAATATAAATATTTTCGTGGTCTTCTAAGTCTGAAAACAATTTTAATCAATTTGCTTGCTTAGGCCCTTTTCCAATTACCGACTTATTGACTTATTTGACGCCATCTTGAATAAGTCGGCAAAGTCGTTCCAATTCGTTGTACCGACTTATTTGTGACGTAATAACAAAAAAACAAAACGCAATTTCTATTATATGGAAGAAAAATTTTTCGTGACATATTGGTTGTTGCTACTAGATTTGAAAAAAACTGCATGTATTACATCATCGAGTAATAAATATATAAGAGAAATCAAGTAGTGCAAATTTTATAGGCAGGTTTTTCCGAGGTTAATCTTATTTTATAGTTTTAATATAATTATATACACAAATTTAAATTTTTTCTATATTTATTCACGTATCGTAAAAACATATCGGCATAGTTATTTTATAGTTTATTGTTCTTGTTAGGCTTATACAGGTTGCCAAAAGTAAGATAGATTAACCTCGGAAAGTCTACATGAGTCCTCTTATATATATTTTGCTTTATGATTACACTTAGTCAAGACACATTTTTGGAGACATTTCTGTGTAAACATACTTATTCAAATAAGTCTCCTCGCAAGGTGACTTATTTGAATAAGTCGGTGTCCACAAATAAGTCGGTAATTGGAAAAGGGCCTTAGTACTTTCCCATCGATATAAATAGTAAATAGCAAATCGTTAATCCTTTGCCTGTTTTACAAAGTAAAATTCGACCGCACTGTTATTTTAGTGTTGTTGTTCGTATTTTAACCCAAACTAATCAAAAATAAAAGCAAATCAAAAAATGGACTCAAATACTTACAACATAAATTTTCGATTCCAATTGTATCAACCTTTAATGGTAGACTTTGAACCATATGTTTATACTGAGTGGCTGCTGACAATAAATTTGATTGTCGAAATTTCTGATTAACTCAATTCATCGTTAGTTCACACCAGATATGGTTGATGTAGTTATAAAAGGCAATTAGGTCAGATTTATCAATTAACGGTTAGAAATATTTGTTTTGTGTTATCTATGAACGATTGGAATGAACTAACCATCAATTTAGTCAGTCGGAAATTTATACAACAGCCTTAGATTGATTTTAGGGTTCTTAGAACTTTATACAAAATTATTGATGGAATTCAAATTCAGCTCTACAAACTATATTTGAAAATAATCGGTTAAGAAATGGGCTAGATCAATTTAGCTTCACCAAACTTAATAATTTCTTCATTCGTTTATGTTTTGCTAAAATAATGAGAAAATCGAGTTAGTCGAATATTTAATCGAAAGTATTTTTTTTTATTTCATTTATTTGATTAAGCTTCACCATTTTAAATGTCAGAAAACAGCTTAAAAATTGCAATAATTTAATTTTAAATTCAAATTAATTAATTTCAAACTAATAAATATCTTTTTGAATCCTTCAATTTAATTCGACGGATCGATTCAATTGATTGATAACACAATTCGTTTCGTTCAATATTTCAAGGTCAACAGTATGTTTTTCTGTTCACTGAGGCTTTCATTCCCAAATCCTGACGATTACATCCTTGTAGAGTTAAATCGTTTATATGGGCTTCATTTATTTTAGATAGAAATGCAATAACGAACAATCAAATTATTATAAAATACAATTTCTTGATAGCTCTGCTCTGATTAATTTGCAATGCAGTTTTTGCGTATTTTGAAAAATATTTGTATGGAGCACCAGAAACAGGAACCTGATCCCTTCAAAAAATTATGAAACCTTGCTCATTGGTATAAAATCCCTATCCAATGTTTGAAACCGATTTGATAAATGGTGTGGCAACTTATAAGGAGAGCCCCTTTTGACCTATGTTATGGACCCCTTTGAATTCAAGCATGGCACTAATTTCATATAAACTTTTTCTTTAACTCGTTCCCGTCAAAGAATCAAAAAAAATAGTTTAAGATAAATTTGTACCGGGGCCCCTAGCCCCCAGCGTTCAACCCCTTCAAAAATATCGTAAGGTTGGTTCTGGACATGCAACTTATACTCGGTCATAATTGTAGGACGATTGGTAGAGCGGTTCGCGATATTTGGTAGTGCTTTAGATACTTTGGACCGGGGCTCCTAGACCCCGGGGTTCAGCCCCTTCAAAAATGCCGTAAGGTTTGTTCTGGACATGCAACTTAAACACGGTCAAAATTTCAAGACGATCGGTTCGCGATATTTTGTAGTGTTTTAGATACATTTGAACCGGGGCCCCTAGACCCCGGGATTCAACCCCTTCAAAAATTACGTAAGGTTGGTTCTGGACATAAACTTATACACGCTAAAAATTTCCAAGACGATCGTTTGAGCGGTTTGTGATATTCGGTAGTGCGACTCGTGCGACACCTCTTGTAAAAAAATCGCACTATACCTATAACCACTTCCATGCCAAGATACACATTGTGTGAAAGTTTCATGTCCATCGGCCGTATAGTCTGAGATTTTCACGAACAAACATACATCTTTTGACTTTTATATATATAGATTAAACTTTTGCTTCTCAATATTATTTCTATAAATAACACATAAAAATAGACAAATGTACAATTAAACTGAGGAATATTAAATTTGTTAAAAACAATAATAAAATTTATTTTATTTAAGTTTTATCTAATTATATATGAAAAATTCACCAAAACTAAAAAATAGAAATCGAAACTATTTTCTTATCATTTTTTCCTTTGCAACGGACACACAACCGATAGATAGTGCACATTAATAAAATCGGGTCAACATTTTGGCGAAATTTCATGTGGATTTGACACACACAATGATAGAAAATGACAGTACTCGTATACGTATACAAAATCCAACTTGAATTGCTTGTGAAAAGGGAACAGAATTCATGTCCTGAACATCAATTTAGTACCCAACTCGATTTTTTAATTTGATTTTAGTGTTTTGGTTGCATTTTGACCCAATTAAAATATAACATTCCAGTACAAATAAATTAAACCTCTAACGGAAGGCTTTGGAGCGTATGATAACACGACCAGGAAATTTCTCATCCAGTAATTGGATTGTTTCACCGGTTGTACGCATCGTCTTGTTAAAACCACATATTGTTCACATCAATATCATCCAATTTAATCAGAAACAACCCGGTTATAATGTCGCGATATCAACCACCAGTAACTGCCTGGCCAGCTTTATTTTGAAAAAAGTGTGGTCCAATGACGCCTCCAGCCCAAAAATAGTGGTGCAGATTTTGGGCTGGAGTTGTAAATGCATTTGTTTTTCGACCATCACATGTGGGTTCTCTGAACCCCAAATGCGGCAATTTTGACGATTAACTAACCCATCAAGGTGAAAATGAGCTTCTTCGCTTAGGACGATTTTGCTGGAAAAATCAGCATTCAAACTTTCATTATTTTTAAAATATTGTTAAAATATTGCATGTTTACTAACCCTAAACTGCCAGCTGTTAAACTATTTTGTTTGTTTGGGTCCAAACGCTTAATTTATTAATTTTCTGTTTAATTCAAATCTTGTGCAAATTTTGCGACACCCTTCATAAATAGATTTTGAACGGGATAATTTGGACCAAATGAGGTAACCATTTGATAAATGATTTTAGTGTTGTTCATTGTATTTTGACCAAAATTTGCTGATTTCATGTGTATACAATTTTCCATGTGCCGATAGAAGGCGGGTTTCAAAAACTTGGTTTTTTTTAAATACTTTGGTAGGCTTGGAGCATTTTCACTTTTTTTGGGGTATTGAAATAAACATTTCGAGACAAATTCGGTAAATCCTTTAGCTTAGGCCTTACAAATGGTATGTTGCAACAAATTTCAATCAAGAAATCTTCAAAAAATTTGTAAAAATTGATATGTGGGTACGTTTTCTGGAAGTAATGCTGCTAATATGGTCGTTCGGGATAATGCTGTTATTATGTCCGTTATTTATATCGTCGACCCCAGGAAACTTTCGCATCGTATATCCCATGAAGGGAACAATCACAAGTATTTCAGAAATCCGACTAGCAAGTCAATCTCCATTGTCAAACGCCTTTTTATTGTATTAAATCTCAATAAATTATCCATGAAATCCCTATTAAAGCCCGATAGACGTATTCGCAGCTGTGAATTTTTTTTAACATAATTTAAATTGCGGCTTACTACGAGTATTTCGGTGCAATCCTTACATTTTTTAATTCAGCTTTGTATCCAAAATTTAGAAAAAAGGTAGAAAATTATTTATTACCTCCACATATTCATATGGAGCTGCTAGCTTAAGCTCGTTTCTGTTTGCTTCTATTTTTGTCTTTCATCATTCGTTGAAGAAATATTCCAAATTATTACATGTCTTTTTGCAAATGCTGTAGGATCATTGCTTGCTTTAAAATTTGTATTTCTTTGTGGTGTTCCTGGTCTTCCTATAGAAAACCATGTTTTATTAATTCCCACACAGTTCCATCAAGAGCTGTTTCTACTTCTGTATCTCTATCATCAAAATATTATGGTAACCTAATTGTTCTCTTCCGTCTTATATTGGACATATTTTCCATGTGCGTACTGATATCTAAGAGCGAAATTTTGAGTCCAGTTTCATCACCAGTAGCACTATTCTGATAATAGTGCTACTGTGGCCCTATTCTGGCTTTCCCAGGCAATTGGAAATTGGGAAAATATTTTGCTGTAATTACAAATTGCAATAATTCCCAAATATTTATTTCCCGTCCCCAAATGTATATTCTGGTAGACTGGGAATAATTTTTGGGGGAAACATTTTTTATTTTGCTTTTTATAAACTAAAACGCATGTTTCGACCTTATTACAAGTTTAATTTATTTTTAAATACATATTATTAGAAAAAATAATGTTTCAATATGCGAAAAAGTACGAATTACAATTCCCCAAAAAATTAATGGGGAAAAATTAACGTCAAAACTGCTATAAAATGGGATTATTTTTTCCCAATAATAAAAATTCCCAAACGACAGAATACACTATGGGGAATAAAAAATTCCCAACTGCTAGAAATACGTCACTAATTCCCGATTCCCTATTCCAGCGGAAAACCAGAATAGGGCCATTGGTGATGAAACTGAACTCACGGAAATAAGGAATTGGAGAAATAATTTATATGTGATTTCTATTTAAAAAAAATTTCTGTCATAAAACAAAATTAATTTGGAATAATTTTCCTTCCCAATTTAGATATGGAAAAATTATTTCCAATTTATAAATATTTACATCAAACTTTTCTCCGCAGAAGTCCGGAAAAAATGTTTAAACTGAAATTACATATAACTTCTTTCCCCAGTTCCCTATTCCCGGGGAATTACCGGAATAGTGCCACTGAAGAGTTTTCATTGAGAATATATATCGTTGTTTTTGTTTTTTTGAACTGCTTGACATTTTAGAATAAAAATTTAAATACAAAAACCAAGATTCAAGAATAATGTGAATGTATAAAAAAAAGCTTTACCTTTCACGATATAAAACACAATCTGTGACTTCTACTAAGTATTTATCGCAATCACTCGAAATAAACTTGACTGATAATAAAATAGGCGAATACTCAGCTTATATGTAATCTCAATAATGGTTTTAGCCACAAAGCCAGCAACATACTAATACAAAGTGCACGCAAAGAAATATATAACACCAAAGAGAGGTCACACCCTGTAAAAACAAGAGAGGAGAGACATTAAAGAAAAGATTAGAAAATAAGAGAAATTAAAAAGAATTTAGAAAAAATAGAGAATATGTAAAGCCGTTATGATAATCTGTAGAATTATTTGAAAATATTCAAAGTAAACTGAAAAATTACAAATTTACCACGTGAAATTCCAACCGGTTATTTTGACCGGTTGGTATATGTAGGTATACCACATATCTATCTCAGGAAAAATAATACTAATAATTAGAAATATTTACAATAATTATCAGATATATATAAATAATATTATTCATAAATAATATTATTCATAATATAAAATTTGGGTGACAATTTGTAAACCGGTCATTTTGACCTGTTGGTATATCTAGTGTTAATATTTGGATTAAAGTAGAATTTAGTAAGAATTTTTATTCTTATAATTTGTTCTTATTTTAATTGTTACGTTTATATTAAAAGTTCATAATGTATGATTATTCCACAACCGCACGTTATATATACAAGCACCGCACATTTACAAGGTAATTAAAAATTCCACTTCATAGAATAAAAATGAAAATATATAAAAAAAATTATAATAGAATTAAGACTTTAATCCGCATGGAACATAATTCGACGAAAATCCTCTGGTATATACCGTACGGCTCTTATCATGATCTCCAAAAACAACAACCAAAATATGTATCTTTTAATTTAATTTCATTACTTCACGTCTTCATCCATGACTTTATGATTATAAACAAGCTTTTTTTGATGACGTTTTAATTAAACGCCCTGTATAAAAACAATGTGCACATATATAAGTTTACACGCGTTTACATAAATTCAAGGATGTGTTAATTCATTTAATCTGTATGTGTACCATCAAATTACATGCTTATATATTGTATTTATATAAACATTGTATGTGACTGTATTATTTCATAGACGGACTTCAAAGGCTTTTAGGTGAGAATATGTGGGATATTTAATTTGAGTGCGGAAAAAATAATCTTCCGTTGATAATTTTTAAGGTAGCGAATTTTCTATACTTAATTAAAAAATTAAAATTTTTAATTTATAGTGAAATTAAATTAAATTGCGTTAAAAATTTACCACATAATTTCCCTTATATATAGCACCATGCCTAATTATTTATTTTTATTATATAAGTATGTACGTCAAAAATTCACACTGACGATATCTAGTAAGATGTGTTCTAGATCTGTTAAGA
This sequence comes from Nephrotoma flavescens, assembly GCA_932526605.1. Lineage (NCBI taxonomy): Eukaryota > Metazoa > Arthropoda > Insecta > Diptera > Tipulidae > Nephrotoma > Nephrotoma flavescens. The sequence goes on from OW052220.1 coordinate 76,258,949, forward strand.
CAAAATTGTAAGATATAATAAAACCAACCCAAATTACTTCACCCCTATGAAAGGAATTAAGTAGTTAAATTTCATCGTCCTCGACGTAGACAACCGCACCGTAAACAATCCAGCATGCCTAAAGAAATTTGTTATCGCTGATTAATAGGATTGCAGGTTGTAGCCATTTCGATACCATCGATTAACGAAACAGTCGTGCTTTTACCACTAACGACAGTTCATACAATTTTTATTAATAAATTCCGTCGATAGTGACCTTTACGGCATTTTATTACACCTTGATCCATTGGTTGCAGAACGCGACCTACGTTCGGTGGTATAAAGACCAATTTAATAAATTTTCTACGTGGAGATGTGCAATACAATTATTCGCCTTTAACAATAATTTTTTGGTCTTTCTTTAACTCGACTCCCCATTTCCGTAACCAACCCTCAAAATTTTCGGAGGTCATCCACACCTTTTTATTACCTGTATTGTCCACAGGAAGAGCTTTAATATTTTTAAAGCTCCTAGTTGATTTACTTTCGCCTATTAAAACAATTTTCGTTTGTCGGTGCCCAGCCTATGCCAGCCTGGCTCACATCAGCACTGTAATCCTCTCCTAGATTTTACCACCTATACATTTTACCCCTTTAAACTTGAATATTTTTTCTGGCATCATTTTATAAAAAAAGACATTTCATCGACATTGTAGATATCACTGGGGACCCCCACTTATTTTCGGCCAAAAGAACATCAGCCATTCAGCGCGAGCACCTTCCTGGCTCATCAGAGATGTTTTCAAGAACTATGTTATACCTCTTTCGAAAGCGAAAAATCCAGCTTTCCGTGTGCTTAAATTCGGAACCTAACAACTCTCCAATTTTTCTAGGCTTTCTATAGTAATATTGAACCTAAAATTAGAACATTTTTCGATCACTGTTGCTCGAACCCCGTTAATAATGCTTCTTCAATATCGGCGTTTTTCGAATTCCGAAATTTTTTCTTTTTTTCCAATTTTCCGCAGGAAGTTTTAGTATTTTTACAATATGGGCCATAGCAAGCCATTATTAAAGAATTAGGCAAGGCTCCACTATATAGGCAGGATAGGTCTAGGTAAGAGAAAAAAATTAAGAAAAAGATTTCTTCAAACTGTGGGTTTGAAAGTTATTTCTTAGCGATTTTCCACTGCAAGTTTGAATAATTTTTATTCTGGGCCAATAACAAGCCATTATTAGAGAGCTAGGCAAGATTCCACTGTATAGGCAGGATCAGCGTATCAATGAGTAACATTTAGAAAAAGATTTTTTCGACTTCAAGTTTGAGTAATTTTTCAATTTGGGGTAATAGCAATACAATATCAGAGATTTAGGGAAGGTTCCATTGTATAGTCAGGATAGGTCTATCTAAGAGAAACAAAATTAGGAAAAATATTTCGTCGAACTGTGGATTTGAAAGTTATTTCTTAGCGTTTTCCACTGGAAGTTTGAGTAATTTTTCAATCTGGGCGAATAACAAGCCATTATTAGAGATTTAAGCAAGATGCCACTGTATAGGTAGGATCATCGTATGAATGAGTAACATTTTGTAGAAAAAGATTTTTTCGACTGCAAGTTTAAGTAATTTTTCAATTTGGGGTAATAGCAATCAATAAGGTCCTAGGTTCCGGCAGGGTAGGTCTATCTAAGATAAAAAATTTAAGTAAAATATTTCTTGGAATTGTGGATTTGAGTTATTTCTTAGCGATTTTCAACTGCAAGTTTGAGTAATTTTTCAATCTGGGCCAATAAGAAGCCATTATTAGAGATTTAGGCAAGGTTACACTGTATAGGCAGGATCAGCGTATCAATGAGTAACATTTAGAAAAAGATTTTTTCGACTGCAAGTTTGAGTAATTTTTCAATTTGGGGTAATAGCAAGACATTATTAGAGATTTAGGTAAGCAGCCATTGTATAGGCAGAAGAGGTCTATCTAGCAAGTTATTTCATAACGATTTTCCACTGCAAGTCTGTGTAACTTTTCAATCCGGGCCAATAACAAGCCATTATTAGAGATTTACTCAAGGTTACACTGTATACGCAGAATCAGCGTATCAATGAGTAATATTTTGTAGAATTTTTTTTTCGAATGGTGGATTTTATTGTTTTTCTCATCGATTTTATACTGCAAGTTTGAGTAATCTGCTTAGCGAAATTCATTTGCACCACGCCACAACTGCCACAGAGCAGTACATGCGAACTGCAATTATACACCAGTTAAGTTTGAATTTCACCAATGGCTGGCTTGATCGAAACATATTTAATAATTTACCGAATCATAGTAAATTACTCTCTTATCACTATTTATAAAAATTTGGAAGTGATCAGACCTAATATGTGGTCTTATACATATTTAAAAATAACCCGGTTTTACTGAAAGACAACTCGTTCTATTAAAATTTGGAAGTGAGCGGACCTCAGGGTCGAGCAGCGGCCATACATTTTTTTTGGAAGTAATCCAATTTTCAGTGACAACACTTTCTGACAAAATTTGGAAGTACTAGTTGAGGATGCCATATATATTTGAAAACAACCTGATTTTCTACACTTTATATTAAAAACCTGAAAATGATCGTACCACAGCCACATATTAGAGTGGACGCCATTTGTTGAAAAAAACTGATTAAAAATTTAAGTTTAATAATAAATGCCAAGGATGGAATGGAGCTTCATATACAGCATTAATTTAAGGTGAAATTTTATGACTATTTGACCATGGATGAAATTGGGGTTAGAAATTAAAAAAAACATGGTTCCTTCCGATGATGATTGGGATTTTTAAATAATTTTTGAGTGTTATCTTTCTAAAATTTTCGAAATCCGTAAAATAATTTCACTAGAATTGTTTATTTTTGCCTAATTTGACTAAAGTTTCATTGTGGGATAAAACTGCCACAAAGTAGCGTGCCACTGTTTATTATAATTATTTCAAGTGGTAATTTGGCTTAGTTACCTTCTAGTGTTAAATAAGTCAATATATCGCTCTGATTTTTGGTTCAGGCACTTCGAATGAATTGTAATGACGGCTTGCGCAAATGGTCATATCTCGCCAATTAAAAACACTCTAATCCGTTTGTTAATTTCGCATTTCCTAGGTTCAAACGAGAAATGATTATATAACGATTTATATAGCTTGGTATATACGAAAGTTTATACCCAACACCATACAAATGATGTTTTAACCTATCTATAAACTCAAAAATAAACCAAACCCATGAAATTTATAATAAATATCTGTCGATTAGTCAACAGTCACCACAACAATTTAATTCCAGATATTATTGGTGTATACGTATAACCTAAAGATGAAGAAATTTTACCAAAAACAACAACCTCAATATATGTATACTAAACATATACTTGTATACATAATATACGTACATCAAACGTATTTTGCTGGTTGTTGTATATAACGACCAAAAAATAAAATTTCGATCGATCGATTTTCATTTGGAGTATGGGGTTTTGGGTTCGACGAAAATCATGTAATAATTGTGTGATTATCGGTAATAAAATTTCGAAACTGGAAAAAATAAAATATTATTCGCCTTTCGAAATCCATATTCGTATTAAAGAATTGTTTCTCATTCAGATAAATAATTTCTGAAAAAATACTCTGCAAAAATAATTTCTGAGGTGGTATCTATGGGCGAGTATCATTACATCATGAATTTTATAGATATTTTAGCTTTTTTAATCAATTTAGTTACTTTAGCCAACAATTATATATTTTTATAGTCCCTTATCATGGTTTTAGATAAAAATGTATTTATTTATTGTTTTTTATGTGTATAATGTATATAAGAAATAGCGTTAATTAAAAGGCAAAAGAAGGTAAATATTGTTTTTACATTTGTGTGCTTCTTCTTCACAGCAACAACTAATTTTGGTAGGAATTACCAATGTTATATTGTCTATATACCTATTGTATTATCGAATTCTGGCAGATCTGTTCTTCTGTTCGTCTGACATTATCATTAATGAAAATTTTTCGCATGTCAGAAGAAGACAGTTTTTTGATAAAACACAAAGGTTTAGATAGTAGGACATTAAAAACGAAACTTTACGAAGCCCACCATTGCCCAAGAAAAATGATAAATGTTGTCTATTGAAATAGATGTGTCGCGGTGAATATTCTACAGTCTTTAATTTTCCTTATATACATGGTGTTTGGCAGGTAGACCGACAGTTTTTTGGCAGATTTGGGGGTCATTTGGAAGCTTTCATCCCATGGAACTGATGTCCTAAGTGTCACGGTAACTGAGATATGATATTTTTAAGTTTTTTTTTAAATTACCCAAAATCTCACCTTTAAATGGTCATAACTTTTTTGTTTGTAGTCGTAAAGACACGAAATAACTTTTATTGTACTCTGCAATATGATTTTATTCTAAATAAATTATTAAAGGGGTAGGAAAAAAGGTCGTGGCCTTTTTTGGGTGACATTGAAAGAAAGAATTTTCTTATTTCAAATAAACTTAATTAAATCAAATATGTGCCATTTTGATCGATGCCTTTTGCCATTTTTAAACGGGTTTAGGTAGTCTTGCGCTAAACTATAGTTAGTTAATCGCTATTCTGTCAATTCTATAGGGTTTACGAGCATCGGAAGTGGGGTTTCTTTCGTTGTAGTATTTTTATATATGTATGTATGTTTTAAAATTTTCATTAATTTCGTCGAGTTTGAAGTTATATTTAAAGATATAAAGATCCATCTTTAAATAATATTTTCAGTAGTAGTTACAATTTAAGAAGAGCACAATTTAAGGTAGAGTGGGTTAAGTGGCAACCACATAAAAATTTGAAAAAATTATGAACGTAACTTTAAAAAAATTAAGATTGCGATAAATGCTATTTGCTGTTTTCGACCATGGAAAAATTAATTTAACCCTTTGCGGTCGTATTAAGTTTATATTGGGTGTGTAAATTAATTTTTAGACTTTTTTTATAAAAAAGAAATGTTTATTAAAAGATAACGATAAAGTATATTTTATCCAATATATTCGCCATCGTTAGCTAGGACTTCCTGCCATCTCCGGGGAAGTTTCTGTGTTCTTCGTTTGAAGAAGCCTTCAACTTTCCCAGCTATCCAGCCATCGATCCAATTTCACACTTCTCCGGCGTTTCGGAAGCGTACGTCAGCCAGGCATATTTGCATTGATCGAAACAACTGGTAGTCGGAAAGTGCAAGGTCTGGAGAATACGCAGGTTATTCAAGCCGATCCCAACCGAGTTGCTCTTCCTTGTTTTGAGCGGTTTTGGCACGATGTGGTCTGGCATTGTCATCATGAAACAAAATTTTATAGCTTTTGCTCGCTATTGCTGGCCTTTTTTCGTCTAATGCACGTGCCAAATTATCCAGTTGGCGTCGGTAGCGATCACCGTTAACCGTTTCATTTGGATTTAACAGCTCATAATACACCACACCTTTCTGGTCTTACCAAATACTCAGCATAACCTTATCGCAATGAATATCTCGTTTTGGCTGCCATGGTCCTGCTTGGCCTGGATCGACGTAAGCTGCTTTACGTTTGGGGTTTTCGTAATAGACCCACTTTTCATCGCCAGTAACAATTCGATGCAAACAACTATGTTTTTTGTACTCAGCAAGATTTTTTCGCATGCTTCAATTCGCGTTCTCAATTGATTTTCGGACAGTTGATGTGGGACCCATCTTCCTAGCTCTCGAATCTTTCCCATTGCGTCTGAACGATGAGAAATGGTTGATCGGTCAATGTTTAACTGCATTGCAAGTTCTTTTTGCGTTTGACATGCATTTTCATCCAATAATATTTGTAATTCGGCATCTTCAAACTTTTTTGGCTGACCTGGCCGCTCTTTGTCTGACAAGCCAAAATCACCGCGTTGGAATCGATGAAACCAATTGAAACAGGTTGCTCTCGATGGAGCTTGATTACCATAAGTATCAGAAAGCAATCGGTGAACTTCAGCGGCAGTTTTCTTGGAATCAAAAAAGAAAAGAAAAATCCCTCGAAAAAACAACTTATCACGATCCATTTTAAATCGATTACAAAAAAATGACGTAATATGAAAAATAACACTTTCTGCTCTGAATTAGATTGACAATTGTGACAGCTACAAAATGCAATTGGAATTGCTTGTCAAACTATACGCAATCTCACGTAGCGACATCTAAATGTCGAGTCTAAAAATTAATTCACACACCCAATACGTGGGTGTCATGGTGGTCAGAATTAATTTTCGTTGAACGAACAGTAATATAAAATACGCAAGATTATGAAGGAAAAATAAAATTTATTAATTCTTTTTTAATTTGGTTTTATTTCGCATTTATATTTTATCATGTATGGAGAATTCCTCCGAGAAACTAATAAGTGTTTTCCTTATTTTTTGCGTAATCGTAAAGATAGAGAAATAATACCCCATTTACATGCGACCAACATTTTTCTTCTGCAAAATGAAAGAGATATAACATTGACTTTTTGCACATGAGCGAAGGGAAAAGAAAAATTACCCAACAAAATTTTGTAGAACATTTTTAAGCCACTACACCGCCAAAACCACTATAAAATGTTGCAATAAAAATTAATGTTGCCATAAAATATATTCGATCCGAACATTTTTATGGCAACAATTTTAAAATTAACAAAAAAAAATTATTTCGAAAATTTATAAATTATAAATGTTGAGGATTCAAAATAAAAACAGACGCGATAGATAAAAATGTAAATTTCGCATTTGTATTAAATAAAAATAAATTAATAATAATGCTATAAAAAATTATAGCATTACTTTATATATTTCTTTCTTTCTCGCACATTAAACATTTTTATATAGCGGATGCTTTCTTATTTACCTACAAAAATTTGTAGAAGAAAACAATTTTCTACGTGTGCCCCATAAAACGAGACACAAAATTGTATGCACAAATCAATATGCATTGTTTCGTTAAAATTATTCGTTTATTAGGTTTATTATTCCTGTCGTACATAGAAAAGCAAACAGAAGGAAGGTGTTGCACATATTTATTGCTGTTTTCTTTTAATTAAATTTTCATATAATATAAGATCAGTATGGTTCTTTACTGTGGTGGCTGAGAGTAGACATACGACTGGGACGGTAGACAACGATTTGTCACTTAACAAAAATTATTGGAGCAAAATTTTGTGTCCAAACTTAAAAAATTAAAAAATCATATGTATAAATAACGAAAATAATTAAAATAAATATATTGTAACAGGACAAGAGGGCATGGATGTTAGTATACAAATAGGAAGGTTACAAATGCCTGCTGTTCTCATTTCGAATCAATTCTAGACCGTTAATAGAATTAACCGTTATTATGTCCAAGCGGTCGTCATTGGCTGGCTAGGCTCAGGGATTTGGCGTGGGATTTTCTGGAGATTCGAACGATCCTTGATAAGACCACATTATGAATAAAATTAAAAACAAATAAAAGTAAAAATAGAACCAGCTGGCTACTCACTTTTGAAAACCCAACTTACCATGATGACATCCCGACCCTTATATTCCTTTTACTTCATGTTAAGTCACTAATTAAAAAACGCTATTACGAAAGCAAAACGCTATACGACTTAAGAGGAGAAATAACCTTAACAAAACCAACAATTAAAAAGAAGGAAGCCGAATATCATACTTCATCTAAATTTTTACAAAAGGTATATTTAAAATAATTAAATTAAAATTTGTTCAGATAGAAAAATACAAGAAAATACCCATCTACCCATCACCATTAAATCATCAAATTTTAAATAAGAAAGAAATTAATAAAAGAGATTAGTTAATTTTAAAAATATGAATTTATAAATAAATACTTAATAAATTTAGCTAAGTATAAAATAAACTAAATTAAGGTACCTTCGCGCGTTGCGGATCCGTTTTTAGTTACAATGAGGTGACCACCTATTAGTTTATAGGTTTTTTTTTTTATATCATTTGCTTAGGTCGACTAGCACTTATTAGCTGTATATGACCTGGCAATGTATTTTTATCAATTATATTTTTATGTGTATCCAGTCGTAACTTTCGTTACCACCGGGAATCGAACCCGAGACCCTCTATACACACAGCAAGCGTTCTACCCACTGTGTTACAGAGCGCGACTAAGTTTATAGTTAAGATAAATTATTCTTGTAACTTAGTTTTAATTTTCACCATTTAGTTTATTTATTTAATTAAAACTCGTAACTGGTACTTAGATCTTAACAAAATGTCCACAAAATGCCATTAATTAGCAGACTGAATTTCAGCTTTTAAATTAATTATTAGTAGTATTATTATATTAGGTTTTATTAAATAGCACTTATATTAACTATTATTAATTATTCTATTATAACTTATTATTATTTATTAATTAATTTAGTTATATCTTAAATAATATAAAAAAGCCGAGTGGTAACAAATCAAATTAATAAAAAAAAATACACTGTGGGACGAAAGTAATTATCGCAACAGCAACAGTTGAGTAAAATTGTAAAACATAATAATCATTAATAATAATACATATTATTATTAATGATTATTGTGTTTTACAATTTTACTCAACTGTTGCGATAATACTTTCGTCACACAGTGTATTTTTTTTATTAATTTTATTTGTTAGCTCTCGGATTAACAGAACAATACCTTTTCAATCGTTGTCCAATTCTTTTTGATCACCTCATTTATTTTGTTTTTTTTTGTTTATTGTTCCCTCCATTGTCCAAATTTTCCAATAGTTTTTTTTTTTTTCTTTATACTTGTCTAGTACAACACTAATTGTAATACAGATTTTACCCATAAAAGTTTACATGCAGTACAATTAATATCAATCAAGAGTTACAGCGGGCGACAAAATTATTCTAACCATAATTCAGCTATAAATTTAGAGTTACCAATTATTTCATTAAAACAAATTTGTTTATAGATGGAACGCAAGTAATTTCGTTATGGTGTTATGACACTAACTAGTTTTTCAAATGGTTCAAATGATTTAAAATGAAAATAGAGTAGGCACAAATCACTTGAAAGAATGAGTGAATACAACATATAAACAAAAAATAGAAATAAATTCAGCAACAAATGATATAGCTTACTTTTGCAGCAGTTTAAATTGGGCAAATCTATAAAAAATAAATCAACTTTGATTTTTTTTTTTTGACGTATAGTCATTTATTAGTAATATGATTTTGTTTGTAAGTGTATACTACAAATATATTTCAAAACAAAACATTGCATCGCACGCTGCACAAATATATTATTTGGTTTTCATAACGTCAAAATAAATGCGCATAGTGTTGTCTACTGTTTAAATTGGTTGTTTCTCTTTTTCGCCTTAATAGTTTTACAGCACATTACAGCACTTGAAAACTAGTCAGTATCATAACACCATTACATTCGTGGGAACGTACTTATCGCTTAAAACTACAACTTTACAATAACCAAGTGTGCGTAAAAACAATTGTGCAAACAACAATTCATCGAAACAAAATTTTTCACTGTAATGCATCGGATTATTGTGCATAATTTATTTTTCAGCTAATTTTTTGCCATCTTTTTTTTTATTCAACCTTGCAGGCACAGATCAAAGAGTTTTTATCGCTCTTATCGCTTCTTCTGATAGTGCCACAAACGTTAAAAATCAACTTTTGTAAATATAAACTACTTTTTAATGTAATTTTAATTCGTTGATAACCTTAGAGGATGGGGGCTACCGCCCCAAATCCCCGCTTTTCCAGAATTTATACAATTAATGACACTAATGGAGATGTTCTAATTTGCTTTTCGTACCAGAAAATTGATCAATATTTTTTAATTACGAGTTTTTTCGATGAATTGTTCAGTGTAGAATTGTTTCTGTGTAAAATTGTTTGTAGTACAATTATCCTTCTCTGAATTCATTTCTAACAATTGTTTGTCGCATTTTTGTGGTTGTGTTAAATTGTGTTGCAGATAATTTTCGGGTTGCCGAAATAAATACTTAACATATTTAAAATAGTATATTCTCACAATATTGCAATGATCGTCGAAAAACTTCGCAAGACACGTATTCAACAAGACGAAGAATCTTGGTTTTAAAAAATTTAGGAACCAACTTCGCACAATAAAATTCAGCAGCGTCATTTTGCGAGAAATTTCTCATGTTTTGACCAACCTTAAACTAAGAAGGCCTAGATCGTACAAAGATTCATGTGTAATGTTGCCCCAAGACTAATAAATGAGGTGCGAAACTAATAAATGAGGTGATTATCCCATGTCTTGTGATCGTTGCCGACATAAGCACGTATGGAAGCTAGTACTGTTCTATATTCACTCGCTTGGACGAGTTGCTTTAAAGAGCATATTCGGCTCTTAAGATATGAGACACTGCATATTTTTTTAATAATTCTTGAACCGTAGTAGACACAAATTGTCGCTCATTGTCAGTCACAATAATTTCTGGAAATCTAAACATCAAAAATATATTATTCTCGAGAAATTTACTAACCTCCTCGTCGGTTGTCTGTCGCATGGCTCGGGTTAGAATAAAATTCGAAAAATGATCGACAGCTATTAACATTGATGTATTTCCGGTACGGGTCCTATTGGATATAATCCAAGAAAATCTAAGTAAATTCTTTGCCACGGTCGAAATGCAGCAGCGAGGGAAGCAAGAGGGGGTCGTAATGTATAGTTTGGAGCTTTAATATGGGTGTGTAACGAAATCTCAGTTTTCAAAATCTCGGTTTGTCCAAATCACGGTTTTTTTTTTTCTATATCTTGGTTTTCAAAATCCCTTTTTTCAAAATCTCGGTTTCAAAATCCCGGTTTTATATAAAAAACCCGATTTTTAGGAAATGGCGGTTTCAATTTTTAAAATTTGGTAAGTGGGAAAATATTGCTTTTTTTATTAATAGTTGCAAGATTAATAAAAAAAGCAACATTTTTTGCACTAAATGTTGCAATTACAAAATGTTGCAATTACAAAATCTCGTATAACAAAATGGTGCAAATATTTCTCTTTTTCGTATGTGCCATTAATAGATTTATAATGCGCTCCTAAGGGCTAAGGGGGGGGGAGAGTTGGTGGTATGCGCAACGACAAAATGTAGCGATTACAAAATGTTGCACGTACCAAATCTTGCAATTAAAGAAAAGAAAACCGGGATTTTGAAAACCGGGGTAATGAAAACCGAGATGTTGAGAACTGAGATTTTGAAACTGGGATTTTGAAAACCGGAATTTTGAAAACCGGGATTTTGAAAACCGAGCTTTCGTAGTACACCTCTTTAATACATTTACATATATCACACGAAACAATGAAACGACGAATATCCTGCATCAAAAAAATAGCGTTTCAACATGTCAAATATTTTATCGCTTCCTAAATGTGCGGCTTTTTGTAAAATATTTATTCTTCGTTTGAGGCATTAGTATCATATTTTGAAGAATAAGTTCTCAATTTCAGTATTTAAAATTTACAAAAATATAAAAAAACCGTCTCACTTCGAGCTAAATTTTTGTTCCAAAACAGAACATTCACTTTTGATTTAAGATTTAATTTTCTTAAAACACAATTGTTAAATTAGAAAATGAGAATACCTAATATCGATTTAAGAAAACAAAACTTGATAACCTTGATGGATTTGCTTAAATCAAATATTTTTATCCTAAATTGGAGAAATATTAAGAATGAGATTTGTATAATTTCAGCTTACACTAATTTTTTGAATAAAATCGATTTTTATAATTTTTTTATTAAAAAATAAATGTTAAAATTGTTTATAAATTTTTTTATTAAAAAATAAATGTTAAAATTGTTTACAATAATATTAAAATACTGGAAATTAGGCGTAAATTGACCCCTCTTTCAATATCCTTAATGTAATTGGTTTTACATATATTTTACTATTCAAATTTAGAAATCGATTTTCCACTAGTTATTTCATAATTAAATAAATATTAAAAATTATTTCAATTTTTTTGTGAAATTAAATTTATAATTTCTATTTCGGTTAAACTATATTTAATTTTGAATAACGTTGGCCTTAATTGTACGTCATTTTCTAAAGCAAAATTTGCATGATTTTTGACTAAAGTATTTTGTTAGGTAATACTTGAAAATAATAAAATAAATTTCTTTGCAGTGAAACTGGCAAATTAACTCTATAAAATGTTACATTAGTTTAATTTTTAATATCATTCCTTTAGATTCTTGACGCATGCGCAAACATGCGTAAGGGGCCAGATTTTTTCGGCATTTTTTATCGTATATTTTGTAACGATTGTTGTAATAATGCAATACTTGAAAGTTCGAAAAGCACGACGACGCTGAATTTTCAATCGATGGCTGCCAAATTGTTTTTTTTGTAGTTTGTGTTTTCGATCCGTCCGGTTGGTGGCAAGCTATAGTCGAGCGGAGCAGTTAAAAAACTTCGAGGTTTTTTAAATCTGAAAAAAGACATACATAATTATTGAGCAACTAGAATAACCGAATATGTTTTACACTATAAGAAATAAAATACACTATAAGCAAAATACTTTTTAATACCACGATTCAAGCCCAGGACTTAGATACTATTTTTAAGCATTTTTGTTAAAAAAATGCTATATGGTTTCGGTTTGCCGTCCGTCCGTCTGTCCGTCTGTCCGTCTGTCCGTCTGTGTGCACGATAACTTGAGAACGGATGGAGATATCAACTTAATTTTTTCACTAAAAGTTCAAGCAATTCATGGGAATGATCCCTATTGATTTGGACATTTTTGTGTTTAGGGTGTTCGGAGATATGTAGGGTTTTGTTAACCCCCCTCCTCAAAATTGATAGATTTTTTTTAATTTTTTTCTATTCTATTTTGATTTCATCGAGCATGTGAATGTAGAATAAGAATATAACTCGTCTAGATGTGGGTTTGTGTGGGTGGTGTAGTTATGGGGGTGGTAGGAGTGGTGGTATGGGAGGTGGAGGGGGTGGGATGAGGCGATTTGGGTTTGGTGTGAAAATTTGGGATTTGGTGGATGAGGGTTTGTTTGGGTTGTGTGTGTGTGTGGAAATGGGTATGGAGGTGATAAAGGGTGATAATATGAGTGGTACGGTATAGGGTGGTGCGGGTGAGATGGGTTTTGGGGTTTTAATTGGATAGTGGGTGGGGGATGGTAATAATGTTTAGATGTGGTGGTATGTGGTTGATTGTGGTGGTATGTGGTTAGGCTGGGTGTAGATGGGGTTAGGTGGGTATGGGAGTGGGTGGTCGTAATATTTAAAATACGCCAATCACACAGTATAGAAGTTCTTTGTAGGCTACAAAAATGCTTAAAGAGTTCGGCTCCGAACCTTTCCCGTCTTTTTTAAAATTACTCCCAAATTTACTCTATGATGAATTAATTATACAGGGTGTCGGTCTGAAAACGAAATCGTTGGGAGCAGAGGTCGGTGGTCGATCCTGAGGACAGATGCCGTTCACAAAGTTAGATTAGAAAATTGTGCACAATTATTAATACACAAATTCTAAAACTTTTAAAGGAGAGTAAAAGACTTATACTAAATAATTTCAGAATTTGCTTTGACTTAAGATGCTGAACTTAATTCAATGAGTCCATTAATAAATATTAACCTTTGAGATATACTCGACGTGACTGCAACGCTTCTAAATGTCAAAACGTTGTTCTCCATAGCCTACTGAAGAATCGTTAATCGCGTCGAATATAATTGCTGTAATTTAAAATCAAACAGTTTTACTTTTGAGTCACGTCGGTCGCGTCTACTATATCTCAAGGGTAATAACGGATTAAACCATCCAGTGTTGCACGGAGAAAATTGCGCGCCGTATTGCATAATATTGTCTACGAGTTATATTAACAATGTAGATTATGAAAACTATTTTGAAAATTGATAAGAAAAATTTTAATTTACGCACGCGTAGATGTACAACACTGCTATTTGGTATGAAACTATTTGGATGTCTTTGAATATTAGGAAACACATATAGCTTACCATGTTCAAGCTTTCCGAAGTTCCCTAATCGTCTTAATGCTTTAAAGTCCATAATATTTTCTTGATGTTAATCAACGCGTCTTGGATCTTAGGCAATTTTTTTGGATAATGAATATCTAAATCAATATGGATCGATCTATAAGTGGAAAAGGTAAACGAAAGATTATTAAAGAAACAATATCCAGATAACAAATAAATATATTTGTAAATAAAACATACAAGTCGATATCCTTTTGCACTTAAGAAAAAAGGCCATTCTGACAAAATTTCCATAAACTTTTGTTCCTTGAATAATTTGAATTCCTTGATCCTAAGCTGGTTGCTTTCCACTTAATTTCTGCAGTTTCCCATGGCTAATGGAAACAGGTTAACAATGTTTTGCTCTGCTTAAAATCTGGATTTTCGATTGCCTCAATTTGGGATGATTCTGTTATTTCATATTAAAAATAAAAATACACGTAACACGAAAATATATGCACCTCCTAACGTACATAAATATATATACGCACAGACATACACACAACTATTAGCACACATCCATCAGCTCACAAACACTATTAGCTCACATCAAACAACGTTCCTGTGGGATTTCAATGGTTTGATTGCGGAGAGTTATAATAGTATTCCTGTGTAAACCAAAATATAACCAACACAATTATTTTTTTTTTTCAATTTTATATATATAAATACATATATACGCCCAGACACACACACACACAGACACTATTAACTCACTTTCATACACTTACTCTAAACACTATTTTCATGCTAAATGTATGTAAAAGTATACAAACCTAACGGATTAAACGGGAATAGGATGATTCTCTTTGACTCTTGCAATATCGCTTTGCTTTTGTCACATGTTACACGTTAAACACTTTAGATTTCTATTTTATTAATTTCTAAGTTTTACCTTTATTACGCACTTTTAACCACCAAAATATTGCTGAAACTCCTTTTTCCTTATAAAAGTAAATAAATATTATTTTAAGTCGCACTTTATAATTTTCGATTACACCAACCATTTACGATGAGAAAAAAATTAAGGTTATTTCATTAATTGTCTACTGTTGAAAAGAAGTTAATTCTTACTTTTAGAATGAAAATTCCGCTAAATATTATTAAATTACTCTTTATTTGAGATTGCATTAACAAATCTATTGTTTTATTCTAAAAATGAGAATAATTTTCTAATAAACGGAATAAAATTGTATTTTTATATTCTAAAATAGAGATTTTTTAATCTTAAATACGAGTATATTATTTTTTATCTCGTTTCAAACTTTCCTATTGTATATTTAAGAATAACGATTCTATAATTGAACATAAAATTAATGAAAAACACGCTTAATTTTTTTTACAAGAAAGGTTTTAATTTTAAAGGATTCTAAAACCCGTCTATTATCAAGAGTTATTCAAAACAATATAAAAGTAGAACAATGACAACTTAAGTATGCGCGTGTAACAAACTTATTTAAATTTTGTAAATTTTTGTGTTTGATAAGGTTACTCGTATTTCTATTAGAAAAATATTGTAAAAATTTCATTGCTTAAATTTTAAACACTTTTTTCCTTTACGTCTGTGATTATAAGCCTTGTTTATCTTAGTTTAAGATCATAATCCATCGAAAACACTTTAACGATATTTGGAATACGTAATTAGCGTATTTCGTACTTGTTTGCGATATTTAAAATCGATCATCTGGTAAATTCCTAGAATTTCAACTGTTATATTATAATTTTGACATAAGATACGATTATACAGTTGCACTGATATTTTGATAGGTTCACAAAGGGGCGCGATTTAATCTACTAATTAAACTCTAAGGAAATTTTTATTGTCCGTATAGGACACATATTAAAATACTATCGTACACATTTGGAGAACTAGTGACCCCGATCGTTACAGGTACACAGGTTATGAATTAACAAACTGAAAACAGTTTCAGAAGTATAATGTGTCTTCCTAACTATTTAAGTAGATAAAATATTGTTAAAATTATCGCAGTTTTATAATTTTCGAATTGAAATATCATTAATTCATTAGTAACCGTGCGCTGCTGTACTAAGCTCGGGGTACCCATTAGTTTTACCAGGAAGGTAATTCGATGCATTAAAATTGACCTCTGAGGGTATGGGCTGTTGTAATAAATTCGGGAGTACCATTTTCTTGTGCAAGAAGGTATTTCGATTAAACTTATTGTATGTGAATTAAAGCTACTTAATGCTTATCAATCGAACCTTCAATGTGTGTGTTATTGGTAATAAATTCACCGGTACTTTTCTTCTGCAGAATGCCTATTTTTGAGAGTATGTGATATTTTAATATATTCTAGGGAATCTTTTTGAAGTGATAATCATTATCGAATCCTGAGATGTGCTTGCAGATCGAAGTTCCCATTTTGTTGTACAAAAATGTAATGCAATCCATTAATTATTTTGTAATAAATTTTCGGATAAAAATTTCTTGAACGATAATGTAATTTTATATGCACTGTAAACACTGTTATAAATATTTAAATTCCAAGCTCAATACTCATAAATAATAAAAGTTATTTTATTAAATGGTGGAAATGTTTAGATTGTTTTATTTGTGCAGTAAGGCACGACCCTGCTGCTGTAACTTTTAAAAATAAATTACATTTCTGCATAATTTGACTTTGTTTTCAATATCTGGTTTTCTAAATAGTCGTTCAAGATAATCGATAGGTTTTTCTCGTATTGAGAATTATTTTATCAAATTTGGAGAACAAAACAAATATGATTTTCAAGAAATAAACATTCTTTATACAATCGTTAAATATTTTAATTACTTATAGGTTTTATGACACACTGGAGAATAGATACTGATTAATTTCATAAACTAAGTAAAAATTTAAAATCGAGTCTAAAATTATCAAAAGAAATGTAGTGTTTCTCAAAATTAGTAAATGCTATTGAATTAAAGAATTATTTTTATTTCTTAAACTAAGAAAGTTAGGTTTAAATTTATATTGCTTTTGATTAATAAAATTAAGCATTAGTGGGTCCATTTATTCAAATTATCTTCCTTCAGCTAATTAATTCTTGAATTTTTGCTATAGAAGTTGAATTTTTTCTCAGTGTAAGTGTCGGGATGTCATCACTGTAAGTTGGGTTTTCAAAAGATGAGTAGCCATCTTTTTTGCTTTCTTATTAATTTTATTCTTAATGCAGTCTTACTAAGGATCGTTCGAATGTCCAGTAAATCGCACGCCAAATCCCTGAGCCTAGCCAGCCAATGAAGACCCCTGGACATAAGAACGGTTAATTCTGTTAACGATCTAGAATTGATTGGATATAAGAACAGCAAGCATTTGTGACCTTGCTATACAGTACCATTCCCTTACAATTTTGCGACGAGTATGGCTGGAATGTCGGCAAAAATTAATTTCGTCAAAATTAAATTTTTTTTTTAATTTTTGTTTGGTTGGCCCTTTACGTATCTATACGTATAATTTTCTCCGATTTCTCCGATAATTAGATCAAATATATGCCAAATTGATAAAATGCCATTTCCATTTTCTAAAACTTTTCCATTGATCATTTTAATGTATGAATCACGACTATTTTTTAATTAATTGATTTAAAACACCAACACTGAGGGTACTATACCTATAATCTAATTTAACCAGGGGGCATACTAAACTAAATTATAATCATATGGCTCGTATTTTCCAATTCAATTAATTTTCTAAAATATTGTTAAGAAAATGTAATCACAATAATTGTTTCCGGTGAATAGTTTATAACAATAATAGTGTGTAGTTGTTTATATAGGGTGACTGATAATTTTGATTATAATAGACGTTGTATAATATTTAACCTAATTTATCAATGCTTAGTGTAACATTGAAAATTTATTTTCTATTCGATCCAAACGATTTCATTCATCAATCTTTTACGTTTCTTACAATTTGAAGTTTTGTTTGATTCTCAGTTTTCGTATAAAGTGCAAAATTTATCGGTATGTATAGGTGTATTGTGTCGACTTGTAAAAGTTTTACGAGAAAAATGAAAACTCATTGACGGTATTATACTAAATACGAGTATATATTCAACGCTACTCGTATCTACTTTGCTTACCTGAATAGGGTTTCTTCTTCTGAGACATTTTCTTGCAATAGACCAATTTTAGTAATTATACTTGAAATTTTCAAGTATATTTGTGGGCATTTAATATTCATAAGATTTGTGTAGTTAGAGTGCGGTATTATGCGGTTGATTTTATAAAAGAAACATTTTTTTATTTGTCAATGGATTTTTGATTCTTTGTGCGAAACTAAGGAACCATCTTCATAATAAATTTGAATGAGTAATGAAATAACCTATAAGTATACAGTAAATTTATAAATGGAAATTATTTGTTATTTTCATGTTTCTTGGCGCATAATACATACGTAAATGGATTCGGTGTTTGTTGTGGCATGTGGTGGAAAATTATTATATGCTTACACATCGAAATGACGGTTTAAGTCATTTATAATAATTTCGAGGTATAATTTATATTTGTATAGTCAGGAGGCTGTGAGGAGGTTTTTACCCGTTGAAAAACGTAATTTTTATCTAACTTCACATTCAAACATTGTTAAAGATGAGGTGACCTGCTTTTCTTATATCCGTATACGACCGTTTAAATCCTCATAATTTCTAACCAAAGCCAAACCCATCCCAAACAAAAATCCACCATAGTTAGGAATATTATTCTCGTAGGCAAGAGAAAAGATTTTTATGTAAAATTAGTGTTATATGTAAAATTTCAGCGTTGCTCTTAAATTTTTTCGTAACCCGAAAATTTATAAAAATTGCACTATCTTGACTTTTCAGCACTATTCCTCTTTTTTTCTCATTATGTTAGTTTAGATTTTACATCCCGAACTATTCTATTTAAGTCAATAAATATAAGTTGCGGCCAAATCCAAGACATGCTAATCCATTAAAGGATGATTCCATGTGTAATTTTAAGTAAAGAGATTAGGGTCTTATTTCAACAGGCAGTCAGCTACAGGGCACTCAGTTCGTTCAGAAAATGACTTAAAACAGATATTAAAATCTAACTTCTGAGCTATTCAAACAAAATCAACCAAAAATGGCTCATCGTAAGCATAAAGGATCAATACTTTTTTTAGTATTATTGTTGTGAACAGTACAAATGTAACTCGGACGCTTTGTATGATGTCCGTCCTATTAAATAATTAAAACAGGCCATGCATATTTTGAATTTCTGAAACATCTGCCATAAAAGCCTACTAAACGCTGTTGGTACTGTTTTGTAAAAATTCCAAATATGTTACACTGTTTAGTCTTGACGAAAGTAAAAATGGGACGATTAACTTACCGCCAATAACATTAGCCCAGGGGCATAGAATCTGATCAGATGAAAATTTTTCGTGATTTTATTATGAGCTCAAAATTTAGATACCCAAAATACACTTGGGTGCAAAAATTCGCACATTGATCAATTTTCAACAAAAGTTCAAAAATATCAAAAAACGCAATGTTTGTTTAATTTTCTTGAATGCAGATTGAGAAGTATATTTCAAAACCTATCCAGGATTATCTTTTTTGTACTTATACCGTGCCAAGAAAGTGATTTTTGGGGTCCACATCTAAAGTACATGTTTTTTGTGAATTTGTGAGCGTGAAAATTAGTGGTAAAAATCGAATTAAAGCTTTGAAATAATTATTAATGATCAGTGTTCTAGGGCGGCCCTAGCTTAAATGATAGCTTCCATTCGATGTTTCATTGATTTAACAAAAGTTTTCACCAAATCATGAGGCATCGCCTCCCATTCCTCTGCGATCGCCTGTTGTAGCTTCTGGAGACTCGTTGGAGTAATATCTCTGACTCGAACTCATTTTTTCAACTCGTACCTTAAATGTTCGATGGGATTGAGGTCCGGGCTTTGAGCTGGCCACTCCATAACAGGTACCTCTTGAAGGTACTGGTATACTACACCAGCCGTATGCTGTCTTGCATTATCCTGCATAAACAGAAAATTTTCACCAATAAACTCGGCAAAAGGTACGACGTAGTCCTTGAGTACTTCCTCAATGTACCATTGGGAAGTCAATCCTCTTGATCGGAGATGAACTCAAGATCTGTCTTCTTCTCCAGTGACGTGCCTCCCCCGAACATGCAAGATCCACCGCCATACGAGACACGTTCTTCAATGAAACATTGTGCACATCGCTCTCCTGTTCTTCTGCACACTCTTCCTCGCCCATTTTTGCCATATAAACACAACTTGCATTCGTCAGAGAATAGCACTGTTTTTCATTGTTCTTCTGTCCAATCCAACTGATCTCGAGCGAACCGAAAGCGGGCTCGTCGGTGGGCTGGGATTAATTTCGGCACATTTGCTGGTCTTTGTGCAGTCAGATCCTCTTCTCGAAGTCGTCTTCTAACTATCCACCGACTGAACTTCGACTTCACAAACCGCTTGAACCTGCTGCTCCAATTGAACCGCATTCAAACGACGATTTCGCAACGAAATCGTCACAATAAAGCGGTTATCATGCCATTCAAGCTAAGCGTTGATATGCGAATAATGATAATTCCCTTAAAACTTACCCTTTTATACCTGCCACAAGTTCTGGAACCGGTGCTACCTGGAACGAGCGTTTTCGGGTTGTTGTATTCTATTGTTGTTATTGTCCTGGTTTTGAACAGACAATACACTTACGTGGTAGCATTGGATAGGTGAGGTTAACTTGACATGCTTTGATTCAAAAAAAAAACATTTCAAATTAAAAAAAAGGAAAAAATGCAACTGTGCGAATTTTTTGCACCCAATTGTAGTATTATTTTTGCGGCCGCCTTTAAAAAGTATTGGACCAATATCTTCTTAAATTTCACAACTAATTTGACATTTGACAGCAGTACAATTATTTACAAGTTGTTGTAAAATAGTAATTTGTCATCGTTATTCGATCAGATTCTACCGCCAAGTGTTATCGGTAAATCGATACTAAGAGAACGCTTACTTTTTTGCATGCTGGTTTTCAGATATTTCCATCCTTCTTCTTGTCTTCTCTTAATAATTCCTAAGCTGATAATAAATGGTAAGGATGAAACTTTTCCGTTTTCATTTCATGATAACAAACACTATCTCGAGGCATTGGCTGAGGTGTTTGGGGTTCTCTGTGACAAACTGCCCCATTATGAAATATTTTATTGGAAATCTAAATTGATTGTGTTCCAGATCATTTTGTAAAGATTTTGGTATACGAAGCTGCTATTAATGTAAAATAACCGATCAGGGACTGAAGGTGTAGGTCTGAGTAGTTTTTGGTTGGACAACCGTTGTCTCATGAACTTCTATTACAGCAAGATGTATTAACACCGCTTTTGCTCGTCTACAAGAGTACGCAGCTGAAAACGATTGGGCAGCCGTACCTGACAAAACCACGAACTCACATCTGGATAAAAATTGTGACCTTTTCCTTCAGGTCATGATTATTGTGTGTACGCCCCAGTTGTAAATTTAATCATATTTAATTAATTTTATGAATGATTTTGTAAGACAACAGAAGAAACATGCTTGACTGACCTTAGACGATGCCTTTTGACAACACGATGTTCAGTGCTTATTGACCAAAGACAGACTTTCGGTTATATATCAGCTTTGCTTGATCAAATTCTAGTAAAATTCTGCCAAAATCCAACGACAACCCAAAGGTTGTTAAATGTTGTTTTGTTTGTAAAATGTCGGGTACAATCCAGGCTTAGTCGTTGCTTATTTGATGATAGGAGGCCCATCGGTTGTTTAATAGTTTGTTTCCGATCAAATTCGTAACACAATGCATATATGCGGTGTTTTATGCCAATATGTGGTGCCCATATCCGATTATTTTTATGCGATATTGTGAAATTCCCGTTATTAAAATGTAGTTGTAGATTGTTTGGAATTGGAAGTCCAAAGAGGTTGAATATTTGTACAAAATATTCGGTCTTTTCGTTATACTGCTCACTGTAATAAACAATCTGCAAAAATAAACTCTAGTATTTTATGGATATATGATTTTTAATATCGCGCCTATATTCACATATGTCAGTTTTTGCCGGTTACTCAACTGCAGCTCGATTCTGGGCCGACGTTGTAACTATCGCAATTTTCGCATCGACGAAAAAACCGTGCTACTTTGATGAAAATTTAAAAATTTACATGAAAGACAAAAAATGTTTACTTCCAAAATACCGTTATTCTATCGAATGCATCGAAGCGAAAATAGTGATAGTTACAACATGTCGGCCCTGGTTTTTCCTATAGGAAAATTAATTAGGAAAAATATTTTCATAGTATTTTTGTCACAAAAATTTGTTTTCTGGCATACTATGGTAAACAGTTAGTGTAATTCAAAAACAAAATTAAATTGGGAATATTTTTCCTATCCAATTTCGGTACGGGAAGAATATTTCCTAAATTATAGAATTTTAGATCAAACATGCTTTCTCAGTAGGCCAGAAAATGATATATTTGACAAAAATATTGTACTATGAAATTATTTTTACTAATTCCTTTTGCTATTGGAAAAACCAGAATCGAGCTGCTGGCTAGTATTACGATTCGTATTCTTTTATTTTGTTTTAATGGAGTATAATAATCGCTTAGTCTTCGTTTAGTGTTCGGCTTTTTCAATGCTTGTCCTATAAATTGGAAGATCCCAGTGATTTTGGTCTGAAATCAGTAGCCACCGGAAGTAGCAGCTTTCATATAAGCTTTTCCGTTTTTTCAAATATGTTTTTTGAAAAGTATATCATTTATGAGAAAACCGACTATGAACTAAAGGATTCTAAATTGAATTTAGAACAATATCGGTCCAAATCATTTTTTTTCAAAATTTAACCGGAAATGACGATTATTGACGAAAACAGTTTAAAAAAAATCAACATAAATATGTACAGTACATGCTGATTGACTGATAGGGGTGAAACTTCATACTTAAGTTTTTTTTTCGGAAGATGCCAGTTATATTTGGTCAAAATCGATCTCGCGGAAAACAGTCTTCAGTAAAAATTCGGTCCCTGCACCGATACAGCGTATTGATTGATCGTAATGAAATTTTATATTTAAGGTTTTTCCATAAATTGAGAGATGACAGTGATTTTTGGTCGACATCGGTCCAGCGGAAGTGTCAGCTTTCATAGGAGCTTTTTCGTTTTATGCAAATATTTAAATAATTTTTTTTTAAAATATTATCGGAAGTGGTGAGTTTTAACGAAAAAAATTATTTCACTAAAGTACGGCATCTCTACAGTCCAGGCGAATTGACTATTCGGGAAAGAACTTCATACTTTAATTTTTTCCATTATTTAGGAGGTGCTTGCGAAATTTGGCGGACATCTGTATACCGGAAGTGGGAGCTTAAATGGGAGCTTTTTCTCTTTTTGCAATGATGTTGAAAAGTTTAGTATTTACAAAAAACGGTAAAGAATTTAAAGATTTAAATAAAGTTTAAGACTAAATATTCAACCAACCTTGACCTTGTTGGTTTTTCGAAATTTAAACAGGGACATTTTTTGAATATATATATGAAAGTTTTACCAAAAGTTCGTTAAGTTTAATTTTCGAGAGCTTCTGGTAAAATAATGTCGGGTGTTGGCCACAACATATACCCCTCCATTTTTTAAAATACAAATTTACTTCGTTTATATATTTTGATTTCTGATAATATTTTAAAATCGGGTTTTATGGTCACAGTACCGAATCTTGGTTCTGGTTTGAAATTGTTTGTCGTTTATTCCGCTCTTCTGTTATTGAGATTATCAGTTCTTGACATTGACCGAAATGTTTGTAAGCTATGGCGACCGCTACATAAGTAAATGCTTCAGGTAAAATATGATTTATTGTGCCTTTTACAGAATATGGTTTATGCATTTTTTAGCACGTGTTAAATAATAGTGACGCAACTTAAAAATTTAAACTTAGGAGAGCAAAATTGCGTTATTTAATACAAAAATCATAAAACAAAGAACGCACCTCGCGTTTTTGACTTTCGGTGAACAAAACCAAAAATGTCTTTATTGCAGGATATGAAATCTAACGTTGAGCATCTTTCTAGCGAATTAAATCAAAAAGTTCTGTTTTTGAGTTTTGTCACTGTTCTTTGTCTCATGCGTTTTAGACTCCTGAATCTATCTCATTCATTACGCTTATTCATTAAGTTTATTGTTGATTGTAATATGTTATAGTTTAAAAATATGATAAAAAATGAAAGGGATAAAAGTTATATGAATGCCGCCGGACCAGCCAACATTTTTTGCAGATTTTACAAGGAAATACTGTATTTGTGTATCTGGCTAATGTTTGGGCCTACTTCACTTACATTCTATGTTCACGAAATGAAGGTGCCCATTCCTCCGCTGGAATTTTCTGCCGTTTTTTATACTGCTGTGACAACTACTATATCAGCAACGTCAAGCAACCGTTCTTTGGGTTAACACAAATTTGGGTGACCGCATGGAAACAGCATAAAAGTAATTGTAAAATAGAAGGTAAAAACGAGATCACCTGCTCCCCAATAATAGCTTTAAACGTGTACTAAAAACATCAGCAGCAGTTGGATAACTGTTTTGTGATATGATACAGACTTTAGTCTCCAGAACAACAAATGTTTTAGGTTTATGTGCAACTGAAAACAGTTCGAGAACCCCTGGAGAGTGATTTCACTAGATTCGGCCATTTTGACGATTGTAACATTCTAGCTACATGGCGCATCTTGATTTGAAACTTACGATATTTGGTGATGTTGCGTAGAACTAGCTTCACTATACAAAACACTCGGAAAAATTTGAAAAGCATTCTAGGCGTGATAAAAAACAATTTGAAAAAGGCTTCGTATTCTATGGTTACCGTGCAGATAAACTTTCTTCTAACGCAGACATGGATGGGTCAGTTACAAGTCATTTTCTATACACGGTAGACTAATTGTTAGCCGTGAAAATTTTGCAGCTTTAAGTTTTGGAGTCTGCTTTCGTGGAAAGTATGTTTGGCAACAACCAATTTATAAAGCAAGACTTAAAGATCGAGCGAACAAAATAATTTCATCATTCAGTCCATCTTATATTAGCAATTATTCTAGAACTACTCTTGAAATATATTATGCCTAATTTGGTTAAAACAAAGAAGAATTATTCTGATTCCGGTTTACTTGCCTATGTTTCAGAACTTCTTTTTTAAAATTATTTTAATACCTGTACTTATCTATAATAAACCGAATTCTGTTTCATATAGTGTCATATTAACCACGTTTCAAGTTGTTTAAACTACAATATTGATATTCCATAAATTCATTGATGAGTTAAAAAGAGCTTAGTTTATTCTAAAACGTGGTACAAGCTTAGAATTCGTCCGGTTACAAATAAGCTAGTAAATTGTTAGTTTGAAATATTCCTAAACTTGTACTAAGTATAAACTATTTCAACATTTTCGTTTGGATGGCTTAAGCAAAATGATAATTCCCTTAGTTGGAGAACTGAAAATATTGCCGAGTTCCGTTTAAAATAGACGTCCAAATCTTCAATTCATCGACTGACTCAATACCAAAAAGCTTCTATATTAAGTTTAGTATCGCCATGTTTCCGCAAGTTTGTCTATAAAACATGTTAAAATCGCATTCATACTTCGACCGAAGTTCTTCTTAATCGGTATCGTAGGAATTAGCCTAACTTTGGTCATTTTTTTTATGCTCATAATCCGCATTATCATACAAAACGAATGAAATTTAGTTTTGATTCACTTTATTTATTATATATTTGCTACTTGTTGTACCCTCAGTAAGTTTTGTTTTGTTTGTCTTTATACGGTTTTAATATTCACAAAATGGTCTGGCCTGAAATATTAACAAAGGCCCATAAACCAAGGTTTCGTACCGAAAGTGTGAAAAACATCCCCTTAGCGCATCAGGTCAAATAGGCCTATTAGCCTAACGTCATCTATTCTCAAAACCATGGATTAAATACTAAGTCACTATATCAGGCTCCATTTACCGCAACGATATTACTTGAACTCTCGGTCCACATGCATGTTAGACTGGAAATCAACAATAATAGTCCTACATGAGATGACATCAGAAATCGACGATGAATTTCGGAATAAAGATATACAAAGCGCTTTTAACAACACGAAGAAATAATTCAAGTGCAACCGAAAGCAAGGTGTCTTCACTATTTTATAAGGAAGGACTATAATAAACTTTAATAAATTTGTTGAATAGCAGTAGAATTCAGGCCCCCTTCATGTCTTCTTACTCTTTTCTGCTAGTGAAAGATCAATTACGCGCCATATTTACAAATACCCTCGTTACGAAATTAGCTATGCTAAACCTAGTCCTGATGGGAAAATTTTAGAGTATACAATAATTGAGCGGATTCAAAATGTTCTTAGCCAAGTAAACGAGTGGTGCGCAGTGGTTGATCTCTAGCGGCCAAAAACAGAACCAGCAAAAACAACCAAAACACTAAATAAAATTTAGCGACTAATCTTTTTATGAACAACAGGGGCCATGAAAACTTGCTTGAAATTCGAGAATCTTTTAGAACTCATACTCTTGTACTTATGTACATATCAAACTAAGCATATTGAAATATTAACTAAAATAAAATTCTTGCTTTATCTTTAACCAGACCATAGCAGTACCTATACCAAGCTAAATTTGGCACAGAAACATTTAGTAAATTTATTTGACATAAAAACAATAAGTTTTCAGAAAAATTTATCGTTCCATTCCCGATCGGAATCAAGGTCGCTGTTCCCCGTCATGGAACTATTTGGTATCCTAACGAATCTGACGAGCCGACGTTAATGTATGACAAAGACATATAGAGAAATTCCCAACAAACAATATTGTTCATATGTCACGCCCCCGCCCTATAAAGATTTCTGAAAGTCTATACTATATAAAGGCCCTACGCCAAACACATTTTTTGAAATGAAATTATACCATTTAACAAGGAACTGAATCCTTTACGTGATAGTCTATCTGGGATGTGCAATAGATCTAAAGATCGCAGGGCTTTCAAGTTCACTATCATAAAAAAAAACCTGGTGGGAACCTCGATTCGGAGCAAACTCTGAATTTTAAATTAAATTATAAAGTAAATAGATTAAAATATAAAAGGACCGGAAGTTGATTGGGCTTTATTAAATATTAAAACCTTAGTTATTATTGTATCTGATATCCACAACCGTGTAAGATCCTAAATTGACCATTTTCAACGCATTTGTCGAATTTATATTGATTTTACACTAGTGTTTTATTGAGTTGTGACCCAGTTCCTTCTGAAACTTTTTTAAACCAATTTCATTTCAAACGTTTTTTTTTCTTGTAAATTTTTTTTAGCAACTTAGAAGGCAAGAACGAACGAACGCAACACCACCTTTACACTCGTCTACTGCAAAACTTTTGGAATTGAAAATGCCCTTGAATATCATAAGATTATTTCTATTAACGACTTTCATGTAGTGTGTTCATAAAATATGGGAAGAACTAGAAAGCGCACCACTCCCATAATAATATAAGAAAATTTCCTTATAATTTAATAATACGAGTATGTATTAATATAAATCGATGCCAATTAAAATAATTAAACGATTTTTTTGCATTTGCTGTTTTTTATATTTTTGCGCTACACAAAAAATATTTTGATTTGGGTTAAATTAATTTGCTATAGACAATTTTTTACTATAATGAGTGTGTGTATGCATACAAAATATAAGGAATGAGAAAAAAAAACTGCAACAACAAATTCGTCGACGACGATGAATAACTTAATTCAATTTAATTTAAAAATATTTATAAAAAATAGGAAATACTGTAGGCGAGGCGAGTCTTGCGTTCGTATAAAGTATGCAAACAAATCAATTATCGGCAATTCGTGATGTAGTCTGGGTTCTAGGTGTAATTTTATCGATCATTTAGTATACACAAATGGAAAGCTACAAATGTATCCACATGAAACCGGACAAATGGCTTATCTAATAATGTGTAAAAAATAAATTATCAAGTCAAGTTCAAATGAAATACGATAATTATTATTACTTACTGACATCAAAACTACACAAATTATGTTCATAACGTAAAACAAAGTGCTCCAAGTTGCTTTGGTTTGTATTGTAAATTGAAAGAAAATCCAAACAGTCATGGACGGTTAGTTTGTGTTACATTTTTGTGGCGTACAGCGAAATAATAATACGATTATATTATTCAAAATTATATTCTAATGTAAGAAGCTAATTGGTTTATTATTAGATTTTTTTTTTTGCTTTTTTGTTAACCTTATAACAATTTTAAATAGAATTAAAATATCAATGACCTTTTGTAAACGGTAATTATTGAGGTACTGTTCGCGATTTTAAGATATCTATATAGAAGTTTAAATACAAGATACTTCTAAATATTTACTTAAAAATATCGCCTTAGGCTATTCAGAATTATATTAATTTTAAATTCGCGGTTCATGGGGTTACGTTGTGAACGATGACGAGATGAATCCGTGCCTACTCATATAAAACATTGTGCGTTTCTATTATCTATTTGTTTTTTGATTGACACTTTATCGATAAAGAAAAAAGGGAAACCAGGTAATTTATTCGGTATGATATCAAATGGCGAATGTCGAAGGGCCGAATGTCGAAGGGCCGAATTTCAAAGGGCCAAATGTGTCGAAGAGCCGAATGTCGAGGGGCCGAATGTCGAAGGGCCAAATGTGTCAAAGAGCCAAATGTCGAAGGGCCGAATGTCGAAGGGCCGATTTTTTTTGTTTATCTTTGGTTTGTTTTTAGAAATATATATTTTTTATTTTTTTTTATATTTAATTTAGGGACAAAATTTTATGGTCGGTTCAAAACCCGAATTGTCAAAATCCTGATTTTCGCTATCCCGATTCTCCTAAAACCTTAAAAGTCGGGGGTTTTTTATAAATATTAAATATTAAATTTTGTTTTTTTATAGATAAAAAAAAAACAAAATTTACGGCAAGCAGTGCGACATGTTTGGTGATCCCGGCTCCTATGTCCCCCGAAGTTCAAATCTAAAACCCCTCCGAGGGCTAAGCGGGGGGAGCGCAGCGACCTCCCGCGTGCCCGTGAGAGTTGTGGAAACCGTTAGCTTCTACAATTATTGCATTTCACAATGCTGCGCCCGAATTCATAATTTTTTTTGTGATACAATCGTATTCCCGAAAATTTTATTACCAAAATGATGTTTTTGACTAGATCACAAACTTACTAGGAGGCTGTTTCTCAAATTTCAAATTGCCAAAAATAAATAGTCCGAAAATTATCCCAAAACACTTTTTGTAAATTTTTGATTATTTGGGCGAAAAATTTAATCTCAAAAATCCAAAATTTTCATTTAATTTTATATTTTTTTAAGACTATTAAATGAAAATATGAAAATGAAATATTAGTCTACATAAGAGTAACATATATTTTGTATTTTAGAAATATATCTTACGAAAATTGATCTAATGATTTAATTTTTTCGAATCTTCCGAAAATAGAACGCGCGCGCAGATTTCGACTCATTTGGTTTTATTTTCGGTAAAATTTGGGATTTTTAATTCGATATTTTTATTTTTTTGAGATTTTGTGTTCGAGGAATTTTTCTTTTGGTAAATATATTTTTAGTATTATGGGTTTTGAGATTTTTGTTGTTTGGATTATTATTTTCGAGATGGCATTTTGGGATATTTTTTTTCGCTAATAAAATTTTTGGCCTTTCGATACCAACCCTTTTTTTTTTTTAAAAATCGGGATTTTAAAAATCAGGATTTTGATAATCGAGATTTTGAATATCAGTATTATGAAAGTCGGGATTTTGGAAGTCGAGATTTTGATTTCGAGATTTTGAAAATCGGGCAAACGACCCCAACCCCAAAATTTTCCTTCACCAAAATGTATCGCTGACTGGATACGTGGAATTTCATGAATACCCAAAGATGAAAAATAGTAAAATACATAAATTCATAAGAAATTCATTTATGTTTAATAAAAAAAAAAAAATTACAAATTGTTCCGAGTTGGTATCGAAAGACCAACAATTTTATTAGCAAAAAAAAAAGATCCCAAAATGCCATCCCGAAAATAGTAATCCAAACAACAAAAATCTCAAAACCCATAATACTAAAAATATATTTACCAAAAAATAAATTGTTAGAACACAAAATCTCAAAAAA
This sequence comes from Nephrotoma flavescens, assembly GCA_932526605.1. Lineage (NCBI taxonomy): Eukaryota > Metazoa > Arthropoda > Insecta > Diptera > Tipulidae > Nephrotoma > Nephrotoma flavescens. The sequence continues at coordinate 76,289,118 of OW052220.1, forward strand.
ATTAAAATATCGAATTAAAAATCCCAAAATTGACCGAAAATAAAACCAAATGGTTCTATTTTCGGAAGATTTGAAATGAGGAAATTATTAGATAATTTTTCTTAAAATATTTTTTTAAAATATAAAATATATAGTACTATTATGTAGACTTATATTTCGTTTTCATGTTTTCATTTAATAGACTTAAATAAATATAAAATTAAATGCAAATTTTGGAATTTATTTTTTTTTGAGATTAATTTTTTCGCCCAAAAATCAAAATTTTACGAAAGGTGATTCGGGATATTTTTCGGAATATTCCATTGACACATTCGGCCCTTCGATATTCGGCCCTCCGATATTCGGCCCTTCGACATTCAGGCTTTTGAAATTTGGCCATTTGTACCCATTCCATTTATTCTACATAGTAGACTGCGAGCGCTCTTATTCTAGAATAAAGAAATATAATATTCAGTACTTCACTGACAAAAGTGATGTTACAAAATCCCATCCAGCTTTCGTCCCAGAAAAGCAGTTTTCATCCCAGGATATCACTGTTAGCTCAGAATTTCTAACATCACTATTATCATTCCAGGAAAAAACGATAGTGACCCTAAACAATAATTCCACAAAATAATTTTAGCCCAGCGTTCGCTACAGCGAAAGTGAAATATCCGATTAATATGAGCCCAGAAATTGAATATTAGAATATATTGTTTAAAAAAGACTTTAACAAACCGCATAAGGTACAAATTTCTCATCTCGAGATATCCATGCCAACCCGTGGCATTAGATATTTTGCAAAACGTGTTTTTCAGACGAACCACAACGATATCGTCATTAAGCGTTGATTTCAAGCAACTTCTATGCATACGGGCGGCGCAACGAATTTTTGAATCTCAAAATCAAAATTCGAATATTATACCGGAAAGAAATCCAACACCGATATTTTATGTATTTCTACCGGTATCTCGGCATTAATAACCGGCTTTTAAAATCAAATTTTTAAAGAGTTCTCAGGCTAGAGTTTTACTAAAACCAAATTTTGTTAAAACTTAGTTTGTTGATGGTATAGAGCTAGGATAATAACGATGATTCATTAAAAAATGAAATAGAGGACTTTTGGTAAAAACTGTCTTGTATAATCAAATATCTTTATTCCTGCTTATATATCAGAAAACCAAGTCCAAGGGTTGAATCTTTTAATTTTATGTCATTTTTTGTAAATGATAACCTTGTCAACATCAATGCAAAAATTGAAAATGCTGCCACTTCCAGTAACGAATTTCCGCTAAATTTCACAAGGATGTCTCAATTAATGAAAAAAGTTTAAGTATGAAATTTCATTCTGAATGAATTGTACAGATGCCGAATTTTTATGAAATAAAGTTGTTTTTATCAAAACTCGTCATTTCCGATAAAATTTAAAAAATGGTCTGAACTAATTTTGTTTGAAATTAAAATTAATAATTTATAATCTTTTTGTTTACTCGTTTTTCGTATATGCTTTTTCAAAGCATCAAAATATTTGGAAAAAATCGAAAAAACTCCTATGGAGCTGCCACTTCCGGTGGACCTATTTCTACCAAAAATCTCTGGAATCTCCCAATTTATGGAAAATGTTTTAGTATGAAATTTCCCGGATCAATCAATCCGTCTGGGCTGTAGAGAACGCACAATCTCATTTAGTCTGCATATAGCACCACATTTCTCTCTCTCCCTCTTTCTCTCTGGCACTATATCTCATCAAGGAATTTGGCCGCCTCAGATGAGGTTTCATAATCATATTATCATTTCGGATAATGAGTGATTAATTCATTGATCCTAAACCAGCCGTGACATTTTTCCTTATCACCACTGGGAATCGAACCCGGGACCTCCGGTCGCTTAGAAAGCATGCTGACCACTTTGCCACTGAGGCGGCACCACATACATTCATAAAATAAAGTAACAGTTACTTTAGATATGCAGACAAACTTTTTGGGGAGTTGTGGAGCATTTACATAACATCTCAAATTTGGTCGTGAGATGTAACAAACAATATCTTAGTTGCGAAATAAGTAATATTAAATTAAATTGAAACTATGGACAGTGAAGCCATGACTCATCTCAATTAAATCTGGCCAATCTCGTTGTATTTAACGTTAAAATCCCAAGAGCTTTTATTACTTTTGCCATTTTAGAGCTGGTACTGAATAGCATACACTCAAGAAATTTTTGACCTAAACAATCCCGCAGACCATTTTGGTTTGGTCCAGCAAGCACGGCGGAAAACCTCTATCATGTGTAGTGAAATTTAGTTTATGTCTACTTTTCTATACTATAATAAAACCTATTGCGGACCAGTAAATGCGTACTATTATAGTTGCCGATAGTAAACTGAAATACCAAAAATATTAGGACTGTTTTGCTTTCTTTTACCATTCGGTATATCGTTCAAGTAAAAAAAACATGTTTTTTAAAGTCTCTCTCTGTGTGTGGCAGATTAAATGTCTAAATTAATTTTGCACCAATCAGATCAGTTCCCAAAATTCAAGCCGGCGAATTTTGACAAAAAACCTTTTTCTATCAAAATATCGCCGATTGTACAGCTCAGATAGATTGATTAATCGTAATGAAACTTCGCGTTTTTCCACAAATTGGGAGAGCCCAGTGAGTTTTGGCCGAAACTGGTCCACCAATAGCTAGGTACCAGTGGTATAGGTTCTATAGGAGTCTTTTCTTTTTTTTCAAAAAAATTTTGAAAAGTACATATATATCATTCACGAGAAAAACATCTGAAAACTAAAAGATTCTAAATTAATTTGAAACAATACCGGTCCAAATCAGTTTTCAAAATTTAAGCGGAAATGGCAATTTTTGATGAAAGAAAACTGTTTTCAACGGAAACTGCTTTTTCCATAATTGGAACAATTTTCCATTAATTCCGCACATTTTGAAAGTATATAACATTTACAAAAAGATTGGAAATTAAATTTCAAAAACATTTGGGTGTGAATGTTATGGCCAACACAGATCTCGAATACACCATGCTTGATTTCTAAAGCGAGAAATTAAGCATGCCAGACTTTTTGTAAACATTTTTCTTATATAATCAAAAATGCCGCCTCTTTCTAGTCAATCCGCCTAGACTGTAGAGATGTTGAATTGTTGTGAAATACGATTTTTGTTAGTATAACCATATCTTCAAACTTACCCATGACACTATAAACGTTAAATATTTAGAAAGTTTCATCCTATACACATGAAAATTTTCATTTCACTTTCCAATCATGAAACTTGAAACGTTCAACTATTAGAAATTTTCAAATTGTTTACGGGCTTCCTAACTGAAGATTAACACAGAAATAAAATTTGTATGTGCGATATATTCACGACACGTCGCTTATGAAATTTGGCCGGATTTTTTTTTCAGACTATAACCCTCACTGAAACCAATTAATTAGAATTACAATCCAGCAATCAAACGTTTACAACGTTTAATTTTGTGAAATTTTTAAATTTTGTATTTTGTATTAAATTTTGTATTTAAAAATTTTCAAATTTTTCATATTTGTTATATTTAAACGAGTTTTCTCGCGCTAACATGATAATTGGACAGACATTTTTTCCACATACACTCGCGGACAAAATTAACGCATATTTTTTTTTGTAATAAAAAAAATCCCGTCCCATTTTCAGTGGAAATGGTATCAAATGATCCAAAATTTATATTTTTCACAAAAGTGGCACAAATGTGGCGTTATGGAATTATAGTGGCTATTTTTCATTGCAAAATGTTAAAATATGTCGAACTATTTTTTTTTAATTTTCACGGGTCTATAAACATTAGAATTAGCTACAATTTAGTTTGATTAGTTTAGTAATGAGTATTTCCCGCCTGTGTCCTTATTACAGCTTCCATTCTTCTGAGCGTACTAAGTGGAACGCTTTGTATTATTTCTTGCGGAATGAGATTCCACCCATCTTGCGCTGCAACACTCAGTTCTGCTATCGAATCCGGTGCGGGATTTCTAGCTCTAATACGGCGTTTTAGAATGTTCCATACGTGTTCGACCGAATTTAGATCCGAGCTCATTATTAGCCACTTAAATGCACGAATGCCGATGTCTTGGAGATATTGATGTAACGTTGCAGCTACGTGTATTAGAGCGTTAACACAAAACTAGCATAGCCTATGAAGCCCACATATGGCAAAACGTGATGACCAAGAATGTTGCGGACATACCAGTCAGCATTCATCCTCAAACCAATCTCCACCAGCTCCCTACGGCCCTCCCAACTGATTCCACCCCAAAAAATTATTGAACCTTTTCCAATGCTTACATTTTGCGCTATGTTATACGGTGCGTAGCGTTATCCAACTCTTCTGGATTGGAACAAGATTACGACCATCTGGTTTCCATAACTCGATTCTGATGGTCTCATGTGAAAAGAGAACATTGTCCCATTGACCAGTTCCCTAATTTACATGAGTATGACCAAATTCGAAATGGGTGGATTTGTGACGAGGAAGAAGCCATGGAACTTTTACGGGCCGCATTGGGGTTAGGTTCACTTCTTTTAATCTTCGTCTAATTTTACGTTGTTGTTGTTTTATTGTAATGGTTTTGTTGTGATTGTTCCGTACATTGGTCTATTTCAGTATATCTCGAATTAAATACACATTCGTAGGAAATTCTTCCATTTGGCGTCAAATCTGTATGACAATGACTATGATAATTCATACTTACTTATACACAATCGACTTCCCAACCACTCCATACTTTTTCTTTTCTTTAACGCTGGATCGCGGATAAATTAGAATTTAATTTGAATTATAGATGGAAGATCTGCAAGAATCGCAACAATCAGTTTCGAACTTAATGAGATTATTGATTTTGAAAAAATCAGTCATCTCATCAGGCCGCGGCGACTGACGTTGATATTTTTACATAGGAATATTGTCTATATATAGAACAATACCATGTAGTTGTACTACTAGCGAATTACTGCATAGCGTACGAAAGAGGAAGCGACAGATGGAAGAATTTCCTACGAATGTGTATTTAATTCGAGATATACTGAAATAGACCAATGTACGGAACAATCACAACAAAACCATTACAATAAAACAACAACAACGTAAAATATAAAAGTAATTCGTACATAACGAAAAGTTAATTGGTAAAAATGAAGTATAGATGGAGAATATGAAAGAATCGAATTTCGTACGCTATGCAGTAATTCGCTAGTAGTACAACTACATGGTATTGTTCTATATATAGACAATATTCCTATGTAAAAATATCAACGTCAGTCGCCGCGACCTGATGAGATGACTGATTTTTTCAAAATCAATAATCTCATTAAGTTCGAAACTGATTGTTGCGATTCTTGCAGATCTTCCATCTATAATTCAAATTAAATTCTAATTCGTCTAATTGTTCTGGCACTAAAATTCACTTGACATTTTTGATAAAACATCTTGCTGATTATGATAAAGCACCTTCTCCATAAACAGCACAAATTTTTTTGCAAGCCTGAGCCGCGTTTTTACCTTTGTCGTAATAAAATTGTAAAACATCGAATTTTTTTCATTATTTATCTCCATGTTTACCGGACAAGTGGTGCAGTGGTTAAAGCTTCGGCACTTGGACCGGGAGGTACTGGGTTTGAATCCCATCAGAGGCTAGATGCAAATTGAATTTTCATCATCGTCTACAATCGGCGATGTAGCTGAATGGGTTAATGATGTGGCGTGAATGCGTGGTATCACAATGGGTCAAAAATGGCCTAAATGTCAAACCACTGAAACCTAAACCTATCTCCATGTTTAAAATGTTGTAACCCGATAAGATCAATGGTTACTGATATATATAAATTTAAAGCCATCTACCGGGAAAAAGGCCACAAACTTTTTTCCCCTATCATTTAGATAGGCGTACCGCTCAATTTAAATGCTACTTTTTTTCATCATTTTGCTAGTTACTGCAAACATTTTCTTCGCTTAGTATGATGTACCGTGAAACTAAAATGTTTACAGTACAATTAGTAATCTAAATAAAGGCGTGCATCTATCATGAAACATTTGATTTCGATTTTCATGTTTACCAAAACCAAGCCAAAACAAATTCTCTATAATTTGCCAACATAGAACGAACCAATAAAATCCAATTTGTAATAATTCCGTGCCTAAAAAAGGAAAATCCACCACGATTTTATGGTAATCTTATAAAATATACGCTTTTGAAGTTAGACCTAAACTAGACCTAAACCAACAAAAACAAACGAAAGTGTGTTTGTATTGGTAAAAAATAAATAGAAATGACATTTAGGCGAAATGATTAAATATTTGAATAGTTTTCCAATTGAATTTATTATTAAAAAAAACAAATTATCGTAGTCGAAATAAATAATCTTTTCCACCCAAAGAATATAGGATTGTTAACGCTTCGAAATTGCCTCCGAATTGTTAAATATTTTTTAGTACTTAAATTCTGTGGTTTGTAGATTCACAGGAATAGCGCAAGTGAAGGCACAGAAAGAAGTAAGCCGTTGTATGTACATATGTCTACTACTATTTTTATTTTATTAATCGTTCTACATATTCTGTACAATTTTTCAAGTCTCAAATTAGTACTTACTAAACAATTCAATAATTCTGCGAAATATAAAACAAGTGATTAATAAAATGTGTTTATTAAGTATTAGTGTGTTTCCCCAAGTGCCTACGGCAAATAGCGTAAAAAGTCCCAAATTAGTCTTATTACATATACATAATAACTAATCAGCACAATTTACATGTAAATATATTATAAAAGTGACAATAACTTTATTATTACAAAAAATGCAATTTAACACACTCTAATTTATTGTAGTTATGTTGAGCATTATGATAATGCGTTAACAAGGATTTTCTTAAGGAATTGAATATCTCGAGAATTAATATGATTCTTACGTAGCTCTGTATGATTTTCTGAAAGGTTATGATTTGAACTTCGAAACCTCTTATCCATTTAAAAAGCTAATGGGGTTCAGGTGGTCAAATAAATACTTTAATAACCTGCGCTATAGTAAGAATTTAGAATTTTCTTAAGAAATTGAATATCTCGAGAGTTAATATGATTCTTACGTAATTCTGTATGATTTTCTGAAAGGTTATGATTTGAACTTCAAAACCTCTTATCCATTTAAAAAGCTAATGGGATTCAGGTGGTCAAATAAATACTTTAATAACCTGCGCTATAGTAAGAATTTAGGATTTTCTTAAGAAATTGAATATCTCGAGAGTTAATATGATTCTTACGTAGTTCTGTATGATTTTCTGAAAGGTTATGATTTGAACTTCGAAACCTCTTATCCATTTAAAAAGCTAATGGGATTCAGGTGGTCAAATAAATACTTTAATGACCTTCGCTATAGTAAGAATTTAGGATTTTCTTAAGAAATTGAATATCTCGAGAATTAATATGATTCTTACGTAGTTCTGTATGATTTTCTGAAAGGTTATGATTTGAACTTCAGAACCTCTTATCCATTTAAAAAGCTAATGGGATTCAGGTGGTCAAATAAATACTTTAATGACCTTCGCTATAGTAAGAATTTAGAATTTTCTTAAGAAATTGAATATCTCGAGAGTTAATATGATTCTTACGTAATTCTGTATGATTTTCTGAAAGGTTATGATTTGAACTTCAAAACCTCTTATCCATTTAAAAAGCTAATGGGATTCAGGTGGTCAAATAAATACTTTAATAACCTGCGCTATAGTAAGAATTTAGGATTTTCTTAAGAAATTGAATATCTCGAGACTTAATATGATTCTTACGTAGTTCTGTATGATTTTCTGAAAGGTTATGATTTGAACTTCAAAACCTCTTATCCATTTAAAAAGCTAATGGGATTCAGGTGGTTAAATAAATACTTTAATGACCTTCGCTATAGTAAGAATTTAGAATTTTCTTAAGAAATTGAATATCTCGAGAGTTAATATGATTCTTACGTAATTCTGTATGATTTTCTGAAAGGTTATGATTTGAACTTCAAAACCTCTTATCCATTTAAAAAGCTAATGGGATTCAGGTGGTCAAATAAATACTTTAATAACCTGCGCTATCGTAAGAATTTAGGATTTTCTTAAGAAATTGAATATCTCGAGAGTTAATATGATTCTTACGTAATTCTGTATGATTTTCTGAAAGGTTATGATTTGAACTTCAAAACCTCTTATCCATTTAAAAAGCTAATGGGATTCAGGTGGTCAAATAAATACTTTAATAACCTGCGCTATAGTAAGAATTTAGGATTTTCCTAAGAAATTGAATATCTCGAGAATTAATATGATTCTTACGTAATTCTGTATGATTTTCTGAAAGGTTATGATTTGAACTTCAAAACCTCTTATCCATTTAAAAAGCTAATGGGATTCAGGTGGTCAAATAAATACTTTAATAACCTGCGCTATAGTAAGAATTTAGGATTTTCCTAAGAAATTGAATATCTCGAGACTTAATATGATTCTTACGTAGTTCTGTATGATTTTCTGAAAGGTTATGATTTGAACTTCAGAACCTCTTATCCATTTAAAAAGCTAATGGGATTCAGGTGGTTAAATAAATACTTTAATGACCTGCGCTATAGTAAGAATTTAGGATTTTCTTAAGAAATTGAATATCTCGAGAATTAATATGATTCTTACGTAATTCTGTATGATTTTCTGAAAGGTTATGATTTGAGCTTCGAAACCTCTTATCCATTTAAAAAGCTAATGGGATTCAGGTGGTCAAATAAATACTTTAATAACCTGCGCTATAGTAAGAATTTAGGATTTTCTTAAGAAATTGAATATCTCGAGAGTTAATATGATTCTTACGTAATTCTGTATGATTTTCTGAAAGGTTATGATTTGAACTTCAAAACCTCTTATCCATTTAAAAAGCTAATGGGATTCAGGTGGTCAAATAAATACTTTAATAACCTGCGCTATAGTAAGAATTTAGGATTTTCCTAAGAAATTGAATATCTCGAGAATTAATATGATTCTTACGTAATTCTGTATGATTTTCTGAAAGGTTATGATTTGAACTTCAAAACCTCTTATCCATTTAAAAAGCTAATATAGGATTGTTAACGCTTCGAAATTGCCTCCGAATTGTTAAATATTTTTTAGTACTTAAATTCTGTGGTTTGTAGATTCACAGGAATAGCGCAAGTGAAGGCACAGAAAGAAGTAAGCCGTTGTATGTACATATGTCTACTACTATTTTTATTTTATTAATCGTTCTACATATTCTGTACAATTTTTCAAGTCTCAAATTAGTACTTACTAAACAATTCAATAATTCTGCGAAATATAAAACAAGTGATTAATAAAATGTGTTTATTAAGTATTAGTGTGTTTCCCCAAGTGCCTACGGCAAATAGCGTAAAAAGTCCCAAATTAGTCTTATTACATATACATAATAACTAATCAGCACAATTTACATGTAAATATATTATAAAAGTGACAATAACTTTATTATTACAAAAAATGCAATTTAACACACTCTAATTTATTGTAGTTATGTTGAGCATTATGATAATGCGTTAACAAGGATTTTCTTAAGGAATTGAATATCTCGAGAATTAATATGATTCTTACGTAGTTTTGTATGATTTTCTGAAAGGTTATGATTTGAACTTCAGAACCTCTTATCCATTTAAAAAGCTAATGGGATTCAGGTGGTCAAATAAATACTTTAATAACCTGCGCTATAGTAAGAATTTAGGATTTTCTTAAGAAATTGAATATCTCGAGAATTAATATGATTCTTACGTAGCTCTGTATGATTTTCTGAAAGGTTATGATTTGAACTTCAGAACCTCTTATCCATTTAAAAAGCTAATGGGATTCAGGTGGTCAAATAAATACTTTAATGACCTTCGCTATAGTAAGAATTTAGAATTTTCTTAAGAAATTGAATATCTCGAGAGTTAATATGATTCTTACGTAATTCTGTATGATTTTCTGAAAGGTTATGATTTGAACTTCAAAACCTCTTATCCATTTAAAAAGCTAATGGGATTCAGGTGGTCAAATAAATACTTTAATAACCTGCGCTATAGTAAGAATTTAGGATTTTCTTAAGAAATTGAATATCTCGAGAATTAATATGATTCTTACGTAGTTCTGTATGATTTTCTGAAAGGTTATGATTTGAACTTCAGAACCTCTTATCCATTTAAAAAGCTAATGGGATTCAGGTGGTTAAATAAATACTTTAATGACCTTCGCTATAGTAAGAATTTAGAATTTTCTTAAGAAATTGAATATCTCGAGAGTTAATATGATTCTTACGTAATTCTGTATGATTTTCTGAAAGGTTATGATTTGAACTTCAAAACCTCTTATCCATTTAAAAAGCTAATGGGATTCAGGTGGTCAAATAAATACTTTAATAACCTGCGCTATCGTAAGAATTTAGGATTTTCTTAAGAAATTGAATATCTCGAGAGTTAATATGATTCTTACGTAATTCTGTATGATTTTCTGAAAGGTTATGATTTGAACTTCAAAACCTCTTATCCATTTAAAAAGCTAATGGGATTCAGGTGGTCAAATAAATACTTTAATAACCTGCGCTATAGTAAGAATTTAGGATTTTCTTAAGAAATTGAATATCTCGAGACTTAATATGATTCTTACGTAGTTCTGTATGATTTTCTGAAAGGTTATGATTTGAACTTCGAAACCTCTTATCCATTTAAAAAGCTAATGGGATTCAGGTGGTCAAATAAATACTTTAATGACCTGCGCTATAGTAAGAATTTAGGATTTTCTTAAGAAATTGAATATCTCGAGACTTAATATGATTCTTACGTAGTTCTGTATGATTTTCTGAAAGGTTATGATTTGAACTTCGAAACCTCTTATCCATTTAAAAAGCTAATGGGATTCAGGTGGTCAAATAAATACTTTAATAACCTGCGCTATAGTAAGAATTTAGGATTTTCTTAAGAAATTGAATATCTCGAGAGTTAATATGATTCTTACGTAATTCTGTATGATTTTCTGAAAGGTTATGATTTGAACTTCAAAACCTCTTATCCATTTAAAAAGCTAATGGGATTCAGGTGGTCAAATAAATACTTTAATAACCTGCGCTATAGTAAGAATTTAGGATTTTCCTAAGAAATTGAATATCTCGAGAATTAATATAATTCTTACGTAATTCTGTATGATTTTCTGAAAGGTTATGATTTGAACTTCAAAACCTCTTATCCATTTAAAAAGCTAATGGGATTCAGGTGGTCAAATAAATACTTTAATAACCTGCGCTATAGTAAGAATTTAGGATTTTCCTAAGAAATTGAATATCTCGAGAATTAATATGATTCTTACGTAGTTCTGTATGATTTTCTGAAAGGTTATGATTTGAACTTCAGAACCTCTTATCCATTTAAAAAGCTAATGGGATTCAGGTGGTTAAATAAATACTTTAATGACCTGCGCTATAGTAAGAATTTAGGATTTTCTTAAGAAATTGAATATCTCGAGAATTAATATGATTCTTACGTAATTCTGTATGATTTTCTGAAAGGTTATGATTTGAACTTCGAAACCTCTTATCCATTTAAAAAGCTAATGGGATTCAGGTGGTCAAATAAATACTTTAATAACCTGCGCTATAGTAAGAATTTAGGATTTTCTTAAGAAATTGAATATCTCGAGAGTTAATATGATTCTTACGTAATTCTGTATGATTTTCTGAAAGGTTATGATTTGAACTTCAAAACCTCTTATCCATTTAAAAAGCTAATGGGATTCAGGTGGTCAAATAAATACTTTAATAACCTGCGCTATAGTAAGAATTTAGGATTTTCCTAAGAAATTGAATATCTCGAGAATTAATATGATTCTTACGTAATTCTGTATGATTTTCTGAAAGGTTATGATTTGAACTTCAAAACCTCTTATCCATTTAAAAAGCTAATGGGATTCAGGTGGTCAAATAAATACTTTAATAACCTGCGCTATAGTAAGAATTTAGGATTTTCCTAAGAAATTGAATATCTCGAGAATTAATATGATTCTTACGTAATTCTGTATGATTTTCTGAAAGATTATGATTTGAACTTCAAAACCTCTTATCCATTTAAAAAGCTAATGGGATTCAGGTGGTTAAATAAATACTTTAATGACCTTCGCTATAGTAAGAATTTAGAATTTTCTTAAGAAATTGAATATCTCGAGAGTTAATATGATTCTTACGTAATTCTGTATGATTTTCTGAAAGGTTATGATTTGAACTTCAAAACCTTTTATCCATTTAAAAAGCTAATGGGATTCAGGTGGTCAAATAAATACTTTAATAACCTGCGCTATAGTAAGAATTTAGGATTTTCTTAAGAAATTGAATATCTCGAGAATTAATATGATTCTTACGTAGTTCTGTATGATTTTCTGAAAGGTTATGATTTGAACTTCAAAACCTCTTATCCATTTAAAAAGCTAATGGGATTCAGGTGGTTAAATAAATACTTTAATGACCTTCGCTATAGTAAGAATTTAGAATTTTCTTAAGAAATTGAATATCTCGAGAGTTAATATGATTCTTACGTAATTCTGTATGATTTTCTGAAAGGTTATGATTTGAACTTCGAAACCTCTTATCCATTTAAAAAGCTAATGGGATTCAGGTGGTCAAATAAATACTTTAATGACCTGCGCTATAGTAAGAATTTAGGATTTTCTTAAGAAATTGAATATCTCGAGACTTAATATGATTCTTACGTAGTTCTGTATGATTTTCTGAAAGGTTATGATTTGAACTTCGAAACCTCTTATCCATTTAAAAAGCTAATGGGATTCAGGTGGTCAAATAAATACTTTAATAACCTGCGCTATAGTAAGAATTTAGGATTTTCTTAAGAAATTGAATATCTCGAGAGTTAATATGATTCTTACGTAATTCTGTATGATTTTCTGAAAGGTTATGATTTGAACTTCAAAACCTCTTATCCATTTAAAAAGCTAATGGGATTCAGATGGTCAAATAAATACTTTAATAACCTGCGCTATAGTAAGAATTTAGGATTTTCCTAAGAAATTGAATATCTCGAGAATTAATATGATTCTTACGTAATTCTGTATGATTTTCTGAAAGGTTATGATTTGAACTTCAAAACCTCTTATCCATTTAAAAAGCTAATGGGATTCAGGTGGTCAAATAAATACTTTAATAACCTGCGCTATAGTAAGAATTTAGGATTTTCCTAAGAAATTGAATATCTCGAGAATTAATATGATTCTTACGTAATTCTGTATGATTTTCTGAAAGGTTATGATTTGAACTTCAAAACCTCTTATCCATTTAAAAAGCTAATGGGATTCAGGTGGTCAAATAAATACTTTAATAACCTGCGCTATAGTAAGAATTTAGGATTTTCCTAAGAAATTGAATATCTCGAGAATTAATATGATTCTTACGTAATTCTGTATGATTTTCTGAAAGGTTATGATTTGAACTTCAAAACCTCTTATCCATTTAAAAAGCTAATGGGATTCAGGTGGTCAAATAAATACTTTAATGACCTGCGCTATAGTAAGAATTTAGGATTTTCTTAAGAAATTGAATATCTCGAGAGTTAATATGATTCTTACGTAGTTCTGTATGATTTTCTGAAAGGTTATGATTTGAACTTCGAAACCTCTTATCCATTTAAAAAGCTAATGGGATTCAGGTGGTCAAATAAATACTTTAATAACCTGCGCTATAGTAAGAATTTAGGATTTTCTTAAGAAATTGAATATCTCGAGAGTTAATATGATTCTTACGTAATTCTGTATGATTTTCTGAAAGGTTATGATTTGAACTTCGAAACCTCTTATCCATTTAAAAAGCTAATGGGATTCAGGTGGTCAAATAAATACTTTAATAACCTGCGCTATAGTAAGAATTTAGGATTTTCTTAAGAAATTGAATATCTCGAGAGTTAATATGATTCTTACGTAATTCTGTATGATTTTCTGAAAGATTATGATTTGAACTTCAAAACCTCTTATCCATTTAAAAAGCTAATGGGATTCAGGTGGTCAAATAAATACTTTAATGACCTGCGCTATAGTAAGAATTTAGGATTTTCTTAAGAAATTGAATATCTCGAGAGTTAATATGATTCTTACGTAATTCTGTATGATTTTCTGAAAGGTTATGATTTGAACTTCGAAACCTCTTATCCATTTAAAAAGCTAATGGGATTCAGGTGGTCAAATAAATACTTTAATAACCTGCGCTATAGTAAGAATTTAGGATTTTCTTAAGAAATTGAATATCTCGAGAATTAATATGATTCTTACGTAGTTCTGTATGATTTTCTGAAAGGTTATGATTTGAACTTCAAAACCTCTTATCCATTTAAAAAGCTAATGGGATTCAGGTGGTTAAATAAATACTTTAATGACCTTCGCTATAGTAAGAATTTAGAATTTTCTTAAGAAATTGAATATCTCGAGAGTTAATATGATTCTTACGTAATTCTGTATGATTTTCTGAAAGGTTATGATTTGAACTTCAAAACCTTTTATCCATTTAAAAAGCTAATGGGATTCAGGTGGTCAAATAAATACTTTAATAACCTGCGCTATAGTAAGAATTTAGGATTTTCTTAAGAAATTGAATATCTCGAGAATTAATATGATTCTTACGTAGTTCTGTATGATTTTCTGAAAGGTTATGATTTGAACTTCAGAACCTCTTATCCATTTAAAAAGCTAATGGGATTCAGGTGGTTAAATAAATACTTTAATGACCTGCGCTATAGTAAGAATTTAGGATTTTCTTAAGAAATTGAATATCTCGAGAGTTAATATGATTCTTACGTAATTCTGTATGATTTTCTGAAAGGTTATGATTTGAACTTCGAAACCTCTTATCCATTTAAAAAGCTAATGGGATTCAGGTGGTCAAATAAATACTTTAATAACCTGCGCTATAGTAAGAATTTAGGATTTTCTTAAGAAATTGAATATCTCGAGAGTTAATATGATTCTTACGTAATTCTGTATGATTTTCTGAAAGGTTATGATTTGAACTTCGAAACCTCTTATCCATTTAAAAAGCTAATGGGATTCAGGTGGTCAAATAAATACTTTAATAACCTGCGCTATAGTAAGAATTTAGGATTTTCTTAAGAAATTGAATATCTCGAGAGTTAATATGATTCTTACGTAATTCTGTATGATTTTCTGAAAGGTTATGATTTGAACTTCGAAACCTCTTATCCATTTAAAAAGCTAATGGGATTCAGGTGGTCAAATAAATACTTTAATAACCTGCGCTATAGTAAGAATTTAGGATTTTCTTAAGAAATTGAATATCTCGAGAGTTAATATGATTCTTACGTAATTCTGTATGATTTTCTGAAAGATTATGATTTGAACTTCAAAACCTCTTATCCATTTAAAAAGCTAATGGGATTCAGGTGGTCAAATAAATACTTTAATGACCTGCGCTATAGTAAGAATTTAGGATTTTCTTAAGAAATTGAATATCTCGAGAGTTAATATGATTCTTACGTAGTTCTGTATGATTTTCTGAAAGGTTATGATTTGAACTTCGAAACCTCTTATCCATTTAAAAAGCTAATGGGATTCAGGTGGTCAAATAAATACTTTAATAACCTGCGCTATAGTAAGAATTTAGGATTTTCTTAAGAAATTGAATATCTCGAGAGTTAATATGATTCTTACGTAATTCTGTATGATTTTCTGAAAGGTTATGATTTGAACTTCGAAACCTCTTATCCATTTAAAAAGCTAATGGGATTCAGGTGGTCAAATAAATACTTTAATAACCTGCGCTATAGTAAGAATTTAGGATTTTCTTAAGAAATTGAATATCTCGAGAATTAATATGATTCTTACGTAGTTCTGTATGATTTTCTGAAAGGTTATGATTTGAACTTCAAAACCTCTTATCCATTTAAAAAGCTAATGGGATTCAGGTGGTTAAATAAATACTTTAATGACCTTCGCTATAGTAAGAATTTAGAATTTTCTTAAGAAATTGAATATCTCGAGAGTTAATATGATTCTTACGTAATTCTGTATGATTTTCTGAAAGGTTATGATTTGAACTTCAAAACCTTTTATCCATTTAAAAAGCTAATGGGATTCAGGTGGTCAAATAAATACTTTAATAACCTGCGCTATAGTAAGAATTTAGGATTTTCTTAAGAAATTGAATATCTCGAGAATTAATATGATTCTTACGTAGTTCTGTATGATTTTCTGAAAGGTTATGATTTGAACTTCAGAACCTCTTATCCATTTAAAAAGCTAATGGGATTCAGGTGGTTAAATAAATACTTTAATGACCTGCGCTATAGTAAGAATTTAGGATTTTCTTAAGAAATTGAATATCTCGAGAGTTAATATGATTCTTACGTAATTCTGTATGATTTTCTGAAAGGTTATGATTTGAACTTCGAAACCTCTTATCCATTTAAAAAGCTAATGGGATTCAGGTGGTCAAATAAATACTTTAATAACCTGCGCTATAGTAAGAATTTAGGATTTTCTTAAGAAATTGAATATCTCGAGAGTTAATATGATTCTTACGTAATTCTGTATGATTTTCTGAAAGGTTATGATTTGAACTTCGAAACCTCTTATCCATTTAAAAAGCTAATGGGATTCAGGTGGTCAAATAAATACTTTAATAACCTGCGCTATAGTAAGAATTTAGGATTTTCTTAAGAAATTGAATATCTCGAGAATTAATATGATTCTTACGTAATTCTGTATGATTTTCTGAAAGATTATGATTTGAACTTCAAAACCTCTTATCCATTTAAAAAGCTAATGGGATTCAGGTGGTCAAATAAATACTTTAATAACCTGCGCTATAGTAAGAATTTAGGATTTTCTTAAGAAATTGAATATCTCGAGAATTAATATGATTCTTACGTAGTTCTGTATGATTTTCTGAAAGGTTATGATTTGAACTTCAGAACCTCTTATCCATTTAAAAAGCTAATGGGATTCAGGTGGTTAAATAAATACTTTAATGACCTGCGCTATAGTAAGAATTTAGGATTTTCTTAAGAAATTGAATATCTCGAGAGTTAATATGATTCTTACGTAATTCTGTATGATTTTCTGAAAGGTTATGATTTGAACTTCGAAACCTCTTATCCATTTAAAAAGCTAATGGGATTCAGGTGGTCAAATAAATACTTTAATAACCTGCGCTATAGTAAGAATTTAGGATTTTCTTAAGAAATTGAATATCTCGAGAATTAATATGATTCTTACGTAGTTCTGTATGATTTTCTGAAAGGTTATGATTTGAACTTCAAAACCTCTTATCCATTTAAAAAGCTAATGGGATTCAGGTGGTTAAATAAATACTTTAATGACCTTCGCTATAGTAAGAATTTAGAATTTTCTTAAGAAATTGAATATCTCGAGAGTTAATATGATTCTTACGTAATTCTGTATGATTTTCTGAAAGGTTATGATTTGAACTTCAAAACCTCTTATCCATTTAAAAAGCTAATGGGATTCAGGTGGTCAAATAAATACTTTAATAACCTGCGCTATAGTAAGAATTTAGGATTTTCCTAAGAAATTGAATATCTCGAGAATTAATATGATTCTTACGTAATTCTGTATGATTTTCTGAAAGATTATGATTTGAACTTCAAAACCTCTTATCCATTTAAAAAGCTAATGGGATTCAGGTGGTCAAATAAATACTTTAATAACCTGCGCTATAGTAAGAATTTAGGATTTTCTTAAGAAATTGAATATCTCGAGAATTAATATGATTCTTACGTAGTTCTGTATGATTTTCTGAAAGGTTATGATTTGAACTTCAAAACCTCTTATCCATTTAAAAAGCTAATGGGATTCAGGTGGTTAAATAAATACTTTAATGACCTTCGCTATAGTAAGAATTTAGAATTTTCTTAAGAAATTGAATATCTCGAGAGTTAATATGATTCTTACGTAATTCTGTATGATTTTCTGAAAGGTTATGATTTGAACTTCAAAACCTCTTATCCATTTAAAAAGCTAATGGGATTCAGGTGGTCAAATAAATACTTTAATAACCTGCGCTATAGTAAGAATTTAGGATTTTCCTAAGAAATTGAATATCTCGAGACTTAATATGATTCTTACGTAATTCTGTATGATTTTCTGAAAGGTTATGATTTGAACTTCAAAACCTCTTATCCATTTAAAAAGCTAATGGGATTCAGGTGGTCAAATAAATACTTTAATAACCTGCGCTATAGTAAGAATTTAGGATTTTCCTAAGAAATTGAATATCTCGAGAATTAATATGATTCTTACGTAGTTCTGTATGATTTTCTGAAAGGTTATGATTTGAACTTCGAAACCTCTTATCCATTTAAAAAGCTAATGGGATTCAGGTGGTCAAATAAATACTTTAATAACCTGCGCTATAGTAAGAATTTAGGATTTTCTTAAGAAATTGAATATCTCGAGAATTAATATGATTCTTACGTAGTTCTGTATGATTTTCTGAAAGGTTATGATTTGAACTTCAGAACCTCTTATCCATTTAAAAAGCTAATGGGATTCAGGTGGTTAAATAAATACTTTAATGACCTGCGCTATAGTAAGAATTTAGGATTTTCTTAAGAAATTGAATATCTCGAGAGTTAATATGATTCTTACGTAATTCTGTATGATTTTCTGAAAGGTTATGATTTGAACTTCGAAACCTCTTATCCATTTAAAAAGCTAATGGGATTCAGGTGGTCAAATAAATACTTTAATAACCTGCGCTATAGTAAGAATTTAGGATTTTCCTAAGAAATTGAATATCTCGAGAATTAATATGATTCTTACGTAATTCTGTATGATTTTCTGAAAGGTTATGATTTGAACTTCAAAACCTCTTATCCATTTAAAAAGCTAATGGGATTCAGGTGGTCAAATAAATACTTTAATGACCTGCGCTATAGTAAGAATTTAGGATTTTCTTAAGAAATTGAATATCTCGAGAGTTAATATGATTCTTACGTAATTCTGTATGATTTTCTGAAAGATTATGATTTGAACTTCAAAACCTCTTATCCATTTAAAAAGCTAATGGGATTCAGGTGGTCAAATAAATACTTTAATAACCTGCGCTATAGTAAGAATTTAGGATTTTCCTAAGAAATTGAATATCTCGAGAATTAATATGATTCTTACGTAATTCTGTATGATTTTCTGAAAGGTTATGATTTGAACTTCAAAACCTCTTATCCATTTAAAAAGCTAATGGGATTCAGGTGGTCAAATAAATACTTTAATGACCTGCGCTATAGTAAGAATTTAGGATTTTCTTAAGAAATTGAATATCTCGAGAGTTAATATGATTCTTACGTAGTTCTGTATGATTTTCTGAAAGGTTATGATTTGAACTTCGAAACCTCTTATCCATTTAAAAAGCTAATGGGATTCAGGTGGTCAAATAAATACTTTAATAACCTGCGCTATAGTAAGAATTTAGGATTTTCTTAAGAAATTGAATATCTCGAGAGTTAATATGATTCTTACGTAATTCTGTATGATTTTCTGAAAGGTTATGATTTGAACTTCAAAACCTCTTATCCATTTAAAAAGCTAATGGGATTCAGGTGGTCAAATAAATACTTTAATAACCTGCGCTATAGTAAGAATTTAGGATTTTCCTAAGAAATTGAATATCTCGAGAATTAATATGATTCTTACGTAGTTCTGTATGATTTTCTGAAAGGTTATGATTTGAACTTCGAAACCTCTTATCCATTTAAAAAGCTAATGGGATTCAGGTGGTCAAATAAATACTTTAATGACCTGCGCTATAGTAAGAATTTAGGATTTTCCTAAGAAATTGAATATCTCGAGAATTAATATGATTCTTACGTAGTTCTGTATGATTTTCTGAAAGGTTATGATTTGAACTTCGAAACCTCTTATCCATTTAAAAAGCTAATGGGATTCAGGTGGTCAAATAAATACTTTAATGACCTGCGCTATAGTAAGAATTTAGGATTTTCTTAAGAAATTGAATATCTCGAGACTTAATATGATTCTTACGTAGTTCTGTATGATTTTCTGAAAGGTTAAGATTAGAACTTATTTTGAAAAAGAATAAAATATGTATTATAGTAAGAATTATATGCTTGATATATGTCGCCTCTTTTATTTTGTTTTTTGAATACAATAACAAAAAAAAAACAAAATTAAAACGTAACTTTTTTTTTTAATTTCACACTTTCGATTTTTCTAGTCTCGCACGGCACGGCTTCAAAGAGCACGAAACCAATTAATCGTGTTCTTCGAGGGTTTCCTGTATAATTTTCGCTCTCATCAAGAATAAACAGGAAAAAAATTTATGATGATTTTTTTGCTTTTTAAACGGCAGATCCTAAGCGATCAGTAATAATGTCATTACCGAAAACATCATTTCTTAAAAATATCCTATTTCTACTGCAAATTTATAATTTTTTAGGCTTACGCAATTCGTCTTACATCAACAGGTATAATATGCCGGATCCAAAATTAAAGAAAACTTAGTAGAAAGGCGACTTTTTTGTGTAATGATGATTTTGGTAATGACTACTGATCGTGTAAGTCCGCTGATATGATATAGAATATTTTTTACTTAGCGCTATCGTTAGGTTATGTTTTGCATGTGATCGTCTATAATTTTAATAATTGTGCGTGTTTTAGGGTGCTACCTTTTTAGAGTGTTTAATAAACTTTGTGAGATTTAGTGCCGTATATTTATGGAAAATATAATAAATAAACATTTATGAATATTAATACATAATATATTTACAAGTGAGTAATGGAAAACAATTTTTGTGCTAGTTTTTGACAGAATATTTAAGTGATTTGTTTTACAATAATTTTACAATGCGTTCTAACGAAAAGAGTGTTAATAAATATGTAAGTGAAAAACTTTTAAAAAAAACTCGATATCTAACAAAACGGAATTTAACAAAACTGAATTCTGAGAGCTTACTAAAAGCTTTAAATGATGTATTTTCTGATTTGAAAATGGTTAAGTGTCTTCAACGATATAATGAAAACACTAATAAAATCTGTAGCTTACTAAAAATAAAAAATTCTATTCAGAATCGCCAAAAAATGCAATATTTATGGACTCATAAAATTAAGCATGTAGCAAACACTCAAATTGATGTACAAACCGAATTACTCAAAAATTCATTAAATAAATCATTTTTTGAGTTTAACGATACATCATTTGTTGAACTTGATCATTCATCAATAAATAATGATACAGCGGTTAATTTACTCCCTATTAATGAAACAAACATTAAATTCAGAGTGGATAATTTAAATAAACATGACATACTGGTTTTATCGCAAGCGGATAGTCCAAATAAACCCGAAATAGTTAAAAATGATACTAGCCTTATTATAACGCAATATAATCCCAATGAATGGTTACACCGTGGGACTTTTAAAATCTTTATTACTTTAGAAAATTACAATATTGATAATGTTCGAGAAGGCATTCGTACTTCATTAATTGCAGCAAAAAATAATTGTGTGCTAACTTTTAAAACTGCAAACTACAACAAAAGTACCAATATACTACAGACGCTATATGCGGTGTGCAAATATAAAAATCATCAACGGAAATTTAAATTTAAAATCTCCGATAAAATATATATCGATATGTATACAATCGGGGATGACATAATTGATCATGGCCCAATAAAACAATTTATTCAACTACGCGGGGCCAGGCGAGGCGACATGCAAAATAAATTGGTGAATAAATGTCCCAACTTAGTTTATTTGGAGCAGCTAGGCGATATAGATCCTGAACTTTTAAAACAAGGAAACACCCAGAAAATTTTACGTAGAGACGTGTTACGGAAAGCCAAATCTGAGCGCATGCAAATGAATGATTTGGTGAAAGATTGCGAGGTCCATGATGCTATCGGTAGATTAAAATATCAAGAAAATGATAAATACATTTATATGGCAGCCGATCCACTTAACATTATACTAATGCGCCAGCAAACGTTACAACTTTTACTGCAAACGAATAAAATTATTTATATTGATGCTACAGGTGGCGTAGTTCGAAATCCGCACTGTTGCCGACACCACAACTTCTCTCGAATTTATTATTACGCATGCGTCATACAAATCAAAGGAATCATTACTCCTGTAGCTGAATTGATTTCATGTAGACATAACTCGGCTGCTATTGGGTCATTTCTTCAATATTTTTACTACGAAATATTGCATTGTAAACCAAAGACATCAGTTCCTAAATTGTTTGTTTGCGATTGGTCTTGGGTCTTTATTAATTCAATAATGAAACAATTCAACGGCGGAATCACAATCAAAGATTATTTAAATATAGCGTATAAGGCAGTTGTTGAACAAAAAATGGAAGAAAATGTCATAGGCGTCTTTGTTTGCTGCTCGCATTTTGCCGGGATTTTGATCAGACAAATCAAAAAGAAAATTTTGAAATATAAAAATGAAATCAGAAATTTTGTTATGATCCTTATGTTTTTAGTTGTGGATTGTAAATCAATAAAAGATATTGACAAACTATTTAGAGTGTTCTGTATAATTTGCTGTTCAAAATATAAAAATTCTTTTTACAATAAAGCATATATAGAATTTTTATCAATATCTAAAGCAAATGTATTACATAATTTGGGAAGTCAGGAGAACACCAACCTTGAAGAAGGTCAAATAGACGATGCGGATTGTGAAAATTTAGTCGAAAACATTAATTCGCCATTTTTCACACGATTTTCGGACAATTTGAATCTAGCGCTTACCGACATCGATCGCTACCAAAACCAGGAAACGAACGACCTTAACGAAATAAACCATTTATATTGCTACGACTTTGTCTTCTTTTGTACTAAACATTACTTTACTTACCTACCATTGTGGAGTACCATATTTTTGCAATATTTCTCAGAAGAAGATCGATTATCTAACGCTGTATGTGAAAATTGGTTCAATATTATTAAAAATAATTTGATAAAAGAGCGCAATCAAAAACTTGGTCGATTTATCGATCAGTTGAAAGAAAAAACAGCAATGATAAATAACTCAATTAAATTAGCTCCTCATTTAATTGGACAGTCTAGATCCAAAGACATCAACAAAAATCAGTTGATGGAAACGCCGATATCGAAACGAAAATTTCGCCATGATGAACTTGATCCGAACTCATTAAATTTGGAGGAATTTTGGGGGAGATCCAAAACCCGGAGAAATAAATATGCAGGAAGGGCTGCGGTTTACAAATATATACAGCCAAAACTACTACAATTTGTCAAAGAGGATTACTGGTTGAAAGTTTTAAGCTCGTCCGATGAGTATTGCGTGACAGTGTTTAAATTTAATGTGCATAACCGGGTTTTGCCTTTGAGCAATATTTGTTTTTCATCACTTAAAGGTTGTAATCATTTGACTTCAGATGCCATATATGTAAGTGCCCACATACTATTAGCGTTAACTAATGACGTATGCGTTGATCCAATAATAGGTATACGAATATTTGAGGATCCATCTAATAGATATGTTTTGTCATCGAAATTTATTCAAACTATTTGTCGTGGTAAAAGAAGAATATACTTCCCACGATGCATTAATCAACATTGGGTCATTACTATAATCGATCTCAACGAAAAAAAAATAACTACATACGATCCTTTAACACCAGAGAAAAATATGCACGGTCTAAATAAGAAAGGCCAAAGCATTTTAGATCAGTTAAAACAATCCTGGAACGAGCCAACTGAAAATTTTAAAACGGAAGCCGCTTATTTGTTGCCTTTGCAACGGGACAGTTACAATTGTGGGCCACTTATAATTTACGCCATTGATTTTTATTCAAATAGTCAATATCGGGTAAAAATTCATATGGATAACGAAATCGACTATTTAAATGAGCTACAAGCCTATCGTAAATGGTTGCAAAAAACAATTGCCGATAGATCACTATGTATGATGGAACACTGTTTAGTTTGTTTCGAAACTTTAATTGAAAATTCCGTAACATCAAAATGTAGTGAATGTGGCAGACGTGTGCATCATAATTGCAATATCAATTTTATTATTTCCAACGAGAAATGCATATTTTGTAAACAATAAATAGTAACAACATAGAAAAAATATTTTTTATTTGAATCATTTCACTACTAACGGCCCCACAAATATTCCATTAGCAAGCCCAACTCCATTTCGCAGCCCATTTCCGTTGTATCACGTCAGCTAGTTTTTGAAAATTTGAAGTTTTAGTGAAGTAGAAACTAGTGTTTTCTTTGTAGAATGTTTGGAGAAGGTTTATAACAAAAAAAAGGGGTTCAAGCTCCACCTGAACCGCAAATGATTGGTAAAACATAAGGTCATAAATTAAAAATTACGTATGTTATTGCTAATAAGAAGAAGTCGATGGTTATCCAAACCTTGCAGTTCCTTGCGGAGTTCTTGAATTTTGGGAGTGTGATTTTGGAGACGATGGAAAAATTTGAAATTGTTTTTAGCAATATACAGTAAACCCTCGATTTAATGTCTTTCAATTTAACGGACCACCTGGCATGGAAGCATTGAATATGCTGGATGGAAATGGGATTATTAAATGATTTATGAGTGAAGTTTTGAATATGGCCACCTTGGACGGAGCTCAGGCAGTTTTTAACCGATTTCGAAGGAATTGGATTTGTTTAATGACAATGAGATTCATTAATGATTTCAAGAAGAAGTTTATTAATGGGGCTGCCCGAAACGGGACAATGATATAATGATGGAATTTATCACGATGGATAAATACGGGATTATAAAATGATAAACTGCTGTACTCGCCTTAAGATGAGAAACCGAATCATAATTTTCCCCTTTTCTAATTATTGCTATAGTGGAGAGTGTAATTATTGGTTGTTTTATGGAATTAACTCCCATACCATTTATGCTCTTCTATTGCAAGCTATGTTAGGTCGCGAGATATTCAATTTCTTAAGAAAATTATAACTTCTCAGGTTAGTAACGCTTAGCAAAAAAAAAGAGTGAGTCCATTAGTACTCTCAAGGAGATGTGTAAACATGACGTGTGTGTAGTGCGTCCGTACACGTACAGTTTACTTTGAAGGAAGAAGGAATGCAATTTTACTAACCGTAGTTTTTCATTTGTTTATTATCGTTAAATTGGTCTATTACTCTTTCGGTATAATCGACGCAATTGGATTATGGTAGCTAAAATAAGATACATATACTGTCGACTCAAACTTTTCAAATTTTCATTGAAAAACTGCACAATGGTCGTTCCATATCTCGTAGTAGATATATTTCGATCTGAGTTCATGTGCAAATCGAATTCGTCTCGCAGGAATTTTATAACTGGTTCAGCTTAAGGAACAGCAAAATTAATAATGAAATCCTCGCTCATAATCATCGGCAAAAGATGGTCTTCTTGGAGAATTTTTGGAGCAAGGACGAAATGTATGAACTTTATTATGTCTTCGACAGATTTTTTCGGCGTGGTGAATAGAACTACAGAAAGCATCTTATTCCCATTGAGAAGCTGAAACTCAGCCGTATATATATTATCAATGGGTTGTGTTGTTACCGTCATATCATTTGTTATGAAAACGATGATTTCCTTATGCCAGTTGACTGTATAAGTTTAACTTGTATTTTTATATATTGCTACTCTTGCAGCCCACTGACCATTTTTCTTGAACTGAACGCATCATTCAAAATTAATAATATTAACATGCTCGTCATTGCGTATCCAGATCTCGGGAAACAAGAAAATTGAGTATACTTGCGTGACTGTATCAGTTAGATCGAGGTGATGTGACCTGGTAGGACTCTGGCAGTTCAATGTTAAAACCCAGACGTCATTAGTATCTCATACAAAATTGGTCATTACAACTTGAGCTATACTTAGTGGACTTGTAGTGAGGCACGATTGCTCATTTTGAAGAAGACCCATTGAGATCCTATTTTGACGTTCATGGCAGAAGACATAATCATCGATAGCCGACGTGATGAACAGTCCTTCGAGACTCGTTATTCATAATAAAACAATATACACAAGTTGTGGACTGTGTCTTTTATCGTAAGAGTATATACTGACTATCTCGTTATAGGTACCACCCTGTGATGCATGAATTGTGGTGGCACATGCAGGTATGACTGGAAAATGATTGTTGTTTCGATTAGCAGTTGTGCTTTTTCTAGAAATGGGCACCAAACATCGGTCGATATTCATTTTCTGCGCCCATCCAGCTTTAAACCGCCTGACCTTCTTGCCTTGTGAATTTGTACCGAAATCCATCCAGAGTCGTTTGACATTTTTTACTGTTGACGTTTTCATCGTTCTCGTTTTCCGGCCAGGATGGCTGCATTCGATATACCTCAGACAGCCCATAGTTCCATTCACTAGTCCATCTGTTACGTCAATGTTGGTTTTGAGGAAGTAAGGCTGATCTATGGCAAGTGGAAGTTCGTACGGCAAATTATTTGGATCTTTAATTTTATGGATCTTTTGACGGAATTGCTACTCCGGCAGCCCACTGATCATCCCTCTTGAACAGAACGCGGCATTCAAACGTAGGAATATTAACATGCTCGTCATTGCGCAGACAGGTTAAAGCAAATGAATTGAACATATCTGCGTGACTGTCACCTGAGACTCTGGCAGTTCAATGTTAAAAACGAGACGTCATTATAAACTCATTTAGTAGAAGATATGATCATTGATAGCCGACGTGATGAATAGCTCCTAGAGACTCGTTACTCGTGATAAAGCAATATACACAAGTGTTGACTGTGTTTTTAATCGTAGGAGTATGTAATTTCGTAATCGCAATTCGTATCGTAATTTTTTTTTTTTGATTTTTCTGATCGATGGAAATGTTGATGGTGTCTATTTCAGTTTTAAAATTCGTTTTTTGTTTACCCTATACTATTATACATATACATACAAGCAATCCATGTATAGTACAAAATTGTTTTATTGAGTTTGTTGCTTTTTTTTCAAACGAAGTAGGTACATACGTCATTTCCGTTCGTTTCATTTACAAGTTTACTCTAATACAAAAATTTTTGGTAGGCGCGAGCAACGATGTTTACACATCAAAAATTAATTCGATCGCGCAAAAATTGTTAGCTTTTCAAATGGCCCCGAATACAGATAGTCCTAATCTAGACCTATCCGAGATATTCAATTTCTTAAGAAAATCCTAACTTCTCAGGTTAGTAACGCTTAGCAAAAAATTAATTCGACTGCACAAAAATTGTTAGCTTTTCAAATGGTCCCGAATACAGATAGTCCTAATCTAGACCTATCCAAAAAATATAATAACGTACTTGATAAACATATTAGGTCTCGAGATATTCAATTTCTTAAAAAACTCCTAACTTCTCAGGTTAGTAACGCTTAGCAAAAAATTAATTCGATCGCGCAAAAATTGTTAGCTTTTCAAATGGCCCCGAATACAGATAGTCCTAATCTAGACCTATCCAAAAAACATAATAACGTACTTGATAAACATATTAGGTCTCGAGATATTCAATTTCTTAAGAAACTCCTAACTTCTCAGGTTAGTAACGCTTAGCAAAAAATTAATTCGATCGCGCAAAAATTGTTAGCTTTCCAAATGGCCCCGAATACAGATAGTCCTAATCTAGACCTATCCAAAAAACATAATAACGTACTTGATAAACATATTAGGTCTCGAGATATTCAATTTCTTAAGAAACTCCTAGCTTCTCAGGTTAGTAACGCTTAGCAAAAAATTAATTCGATCGCGCAAAAATTGTTAGCTTTCCAAATGGCCCCGAATACAGATAGTCCTAATCTAGACCTATCCAAAAAACATAATAACGTACTTGATAAACATATTAGGTCTCGAGATATTCAATTTCTTAAGAAACTCCTAACTTCTCAGGTTAGTAACGCTTAGCAAAAAATTAATTCGATCGCGCAAAAATTGTTAACTTTCCAAATGGCCCCGAATACAGATAGTCCTAATCTAGACCTATCCAAAAAACATAATAACGTACTTGATAAACATATTAGGTCTCGAGATATTCAATTTCTTAAGAAAATCCTAACTTCTCAGGTTATAGTAACGCATAACAAAAAATTAATTTGATCGCGCAAAATTTGTTAGCTTTCCAAATGGCCCCGAATACAGATAGTCCTAATCTAGACCTATCCAAAAAACATAATAACGTACTTGATAAACATATTAGGTCCCGAGATATTCAATTTCTTAAGAAAATCCTAACTTCTCAGGTTAGTAACGCATAACAAAAAATTAATTCGATCGCGCAAAAATTGTTAGCTTTTCAAATGGCCCGGAATACAGATAGTCCTAATCTAGACCTATCCAAAAAACATAATAGCGTACTTGATAAACATATTAGGTCTCGAGATATTCAATTTCTTAAGAAAATCCTAAATTCGTATATCCCATCCTAATAATGAACTTCTGATTATTTATTATAAATTGAAATTACATTAGTAATTAACAAATTTAATATTTCGCCTAAATGACATTCTATTTTTACTTTTTAACCTATACATTCAAATTTTTTTTTTTTTTGTTGAGTTAGGATTAATTTAGTTCTAACTTCAAACGCGTATACAAGCGTGTGAAGTTTGTGCTAAACCAGTCCTAAAGTTAGTTCTGTACTATAATTAGGTCTAACTTCACATGCATTAAAATATTCGTTAATATATTATTTAAATAGCTAGCGGGAGTTAAATTTAATTAAAACACAAAAATAAATTTATTTTTAATTATTTTAAGGATTATCCAATCCATGCTTTGTTTGTGTAAGACATATATATATATATAGGGTATAGTATATCACGTATAAAATAATAACATAAACACGCGATTAGTTTAGTAGTCTAGTCAAAAATAAATAGTATTTAGTATTATAAGGGTAGCTCTACTGAATAAAATTTATTTTGCTACCTCAACTTTAAGTTACCGTACCGAACCCTCGCTATCATCTCAATATACGTTTTATAACTACCTACATATATAAATAATCTGGATTGCATTAAAGGTTGATGTAAATATTTTTGTATAATACATACAATCACAACCCACCACCCATCTCAGTAAATTTTTATTTTATTTAACCTAATTATTTTTAATCACATTATTCCCAACTACCTACAATTTTTCTTTTTAAATTTTAATAAAGCAATATTAACTTTGTTTTTGTTATATGTGTATTTATTATCATTTTCAATTAAATTGAAATCATTTTTATCATTACGTAATAAATTGCAATAATAAGATAAACATATAAAACCCTTTAATCATAAAAATTACATACAATAATATGATTCGTATAATAAAATTATGATTGATGGATGTGTATTTTTCGTAAATTAACAATATGATGCTGACATTGAATTTATAATATATATGTATATGTATGTACAGTGATTGACTAAATTATGATTTTATTAATGGGTACTACTTTAATCAATACAACTAATTTTATCAGATTAAGTATGAGTATGGCTGACGTTGATCATCAAATTGTCTTCCCTATACCACATTAATTTTTGATACACCGGATTTATTTAGGAAAAACTCCACGTGCATGGAGAATTGTGAAATATTTCCAATTTCTAGATAAATATGAAAGTGTTAATGTAAATAACATATAAAATCCATATTAATTTATTGAACCGATTATGATGGGATAAGAAGTTCTGGCACCGTTACCT
This sequence comes from Nephrotoma flavescens, assembly GCA_932526605.1. Classification (NCBI taxonomy): domain Eukaryota; kingdom Metazoa; phylum Arthropoda; class Insecta; order Diptera; family Tipulidae; genus Nephrotoma; species Nephrotoma flavescens. The sequence continues at coordinate 76,318,834 of OW052220.1, forward strand.
TGTAAGTTAACTCGGAAATATTCACTTAAATGGACCTGTACTATATAGACTGTCTTTGGAACTAAAAAATGGGAGTCACTAAATTAGAATTTAAGCGTATGTGTTACGTGATTTTCAATAAATACATATAATAAAAAAATAGAAAAATCTCGGAAAGTTAAAAAAAAAAAAAAATACTTAATCAATAATCCAGGCTACGGCATCATCGACAGATATAGGATTTATCTTCATCGGCGAATTTCCCAGCCTCCCTGATTATCCGTTCGACATCAAAATCTGACTCAAACGATTTTGGTCGACGATAGTAAGTAATGACAGTATTTTCTCGGTTTATGTTTCCCTTATCTTCGGCTGAAGTTTGTATAATAAAAATCCAATATACCCAATCCCAACATAATCGGTTAAAAATGACCGAGTTCCGTCCCAGGTGGTCATATTCCAGAACTTCTTCCAAAATTCATTTTAGTATCCCATTTCAAATTTAGAATTCCATCAAGACATGGTTGAGTTTAATAAAATTTCATGAACCAAAGACACTTTAATATTTTATTTAAAACAGTTTTTAGAAAAATGACGTCACTCGAACCAATGGTGTACAATCCCGAAATCAGTCAATTCTTATCTGCATTTTTGATTTTTCCAATTTTTTCTCCGTCGCCGAGTTATCCGTTGCCGAGTTGACCGTCGCCGAGTTGTCTGTCTCCGAGTTGGTCGTCGCCGATATGACCGTCGCCGAGCTGACCGCCGCCGAGTTTGTCGTCACCGATTTGGTCGTCGCCGAGTTGACCGTCGCCGAGTTTACCGTTGCCGAGTTGGTTTCGCCGAGTTGTCGCGTACCGAAAAACAAACCTAATTGGGAATCCCCGAAACATACGAGAACGTATATAAAATTTAGTTCACGTTATCGAGCTATCTAATTGTTCACGTTCTCGAGTAGTACATGTAATTTAAAAATTGTTCACGTTACTCGGCAGTCGGCGTTACACGGCGTTCATGTTATCGCGAGCCCACTGTAATTTCTATTTATTTTTTTTTCCTGCCTTACTCGGGTAAAAACCTAGTGTTAATTTTTTTTGAAAACAACGTTTAATTGAGAACAATTTTCCCTGCCAATTTAGATATGGAAAAATTATTCCCAATTTATAAATATTTAAATCAAACTTTTCTCCTCAGTAGGCCGGAAAAAAATATTTGAACTGAAATTACAAATAAATATACCCGGAGAATTGCCAGAATAGTGCACACAGGGATCGTAGGTGACTTAAACCAACGACACAAAAAAAAAATGGCACAAGCCATTTAAAAATTTTGAAGGAAATTTATAATTTTCGAAATTTGCGTCCTATATGAAAATTAACAATTAAAGCGACCTGCTATTTAGGAAAATAACTGCTCTCGGGCATTTAGGATTGCCGATTTTTGAATATTCCAGAGAATTATCGTGTCTTGAGTTTTATTTAAATCTCTTAGTGTTCGTGAACTAATGGAAACTTATTTTGAGTAGGTCACGATCAACTCTAACAGAAAATAAGTCATTTTTAGAAAATTCTACGGTTCAGGCACTTAGGATTGACGATTTTTGAATATTCTATAGAGAATCATCGTATATTTCATCATCATCGAGTTTCCCTGAATTTTTCTGGTAGTGTAGATCATGACCTCCTCAAAATAAGGTTTTGTTAGGATAGCCGGCATTTATGTACACCAGGAAAATTCAGGGAAACTGGATATACGATAATTCTCTATAGAAGATTCAAAAATCGTCACACCTAAGAGCCTGTGATCATAAAATATTTTAAAAATGACTTATTTTCTATTGGAGCAGATCTACTCAAAATAAGTTTCCGTTATACCGTAGACCGACACAAACTAGATGACCTCGATATTTAGATAATCAAGTTATTTCCGCCTGTCTGTCTGTACACGATTTTTTCAAAACAGAATTATTAAGTTTTCATAACTAGATAAATGCAACCTACCTAGATAAATGAAAATCGCGATAAATTTTGTACCTGTCTACGGTATTAGGATGCCCGGCGTTTAGGAACAACAGGAATATTTAGGTAAACTCGATATACGATAATCCTTGATAGACTATTTAAAAATCGTCAATCTTAAGTGCCTGGAACACGATTAGAATTTTAATGATTTCTAAAGGCCTAGTTGAAATTTAATAACTTAGTTCCCAGTTTTATCAATATTCTGACATTTTAAATCAAAATCGTGATTTTTTCAAATCTGGCAAATACCTCAGACATTTTCATCTAATTTTAAATATCCTCTTCTAATCTTATGGTCAAATTTCTCAAAAAATTAGATTGTAATATGAAATTAATCGAGATGGTCTTTGATGTAGATTAACAAAAATAAAGGAATGAGCGTCAATGATGGAGATCGTGGTTGCGGATAATTGAGCAGGATGCTTTCGGATTTAAAAATTAAACTTTGCATCCCATTAAAGCCCCCTATTTGTGCTAATAACTGCTCTCGAGGAAAAGTTTGTGCTAACCAGCAGCCGAGAAAACAGGAAATAAAAATTTCAAATTTCGTCTAAAATACTCGATTCTAGCGAGAACCACAAATCATTGAAGCCGAGCTATAAGTATAAATACATCTACCGTTCAATAATACTTTAATTGAACAACAAATGAATAAAACAATTTCTGACCAAGTGTTTTAGAAACCAACATACTTCGTACTTTTGAATACATAATCCTGGGAACACCCAGGTTGTGTTCATTGTCATCCGAAAAAAACGGCTGAATTTATGCTAATTCAGAATAGTCGTAATCCCATTGATCAACAAAGACGTTTGAAAGAGCGAATTTCTGGCATAAAATGTTCTAGAAACCAACCGACTTGGTACTTCTGATTACCTTTTCCTGTCATGTCAATCGTTTTCGTTGTTCAATGAAATTTAGTCAATTCTGGATTAGTATAAATTTTGCCACTATGTTTTTCAGATGACAGTGTACCTCATTGAGTTGAATATGTAATCAAAAGTACGACGTTTGTTGCTTTCTAGAACATGTTATCAGAAATTATTTTGTAAGTTTGTTGTTCAACTTAAATATTATTGAACGGTAGATTTAATTCGTTTTTAACCCATATTAGCCCAAATTAATTTTCTTGTAAAAAAGATAAACTACTTAGTAAATATTTCGAATGATGAAGTTGGAAAACCAAAAATTGTTGGTAAAATAAAAAACAACAGTTAGGTAACTGGTACGAAAAATGCAAAAAAATAAAAACTTAACCTTCAAAGTCCTTGAAATTGTGTAACAAAATTTAATTGTAAATGTGTTCTGTAAAATTATGGTATTTGAATAATTCACCTGTGCACCGCTACGATTGCAAAACCATACTAAATATTTTTTCGAAAGGATTTTTATTTAAACAGAACATTGCAGTAAAACTATTCCGTTATAATTTCTCCAATTCTCTTTTTAAGAGATTTTTTGTATTGATCTATAAATAGATCGCTGTGCTAATATGGGTTTTAATAAATATCCTGAAGGAGTAGAATGTTTTCCCTCATTTTTTTAATAAAAATGTACAAAAACCTTTTTTCTGTGATAAGCGCTATTTTTCTCGGTTAGTCGAAAATCGAAAATATTATAGTTGTGGCTCAGCGATTTGTCGTTCTCATTAGAAATCGGTTCCGAACGGTTTTTATTTTTAGCGTCTTTTAAGCGGGTTTTTGTCGATTTTGGCTAACAAACGCTTTAACGGTTAGCAAAGTTTTATTTTCAAATATGAAAGTTTCCCTGGTGCTACTCACATAAAATTGTTCAATATGAAAACCTAAATTTTTTTCCTAACGTTTCTTTACGGTAAATTTCTAATTTAAAGCAATTAGCGTAGCAATTAAAATTTTTGTAGGACTTTTTTTTAATTTGTTAATCGAAATTGTTTCTTGTGTTGTGGCTCATTTCAGTTAAGATAGCAGCAAAACCTCAATTCACAGTTCCAAAAAGCGAGCTTTTGGTTCGGGTTTAATCGGTTGTATGGCCGATTCCACAACTTCTTATGTTTTTTTTTAAATCTGTTTTAGAAGCGGTCTGTTAGCTGCTTAAAAGACGGCGAGTATTGGATAATATTTCTGACTTCCTCAAGGTCTTTGTGAACTGTAGGGTAATCATCTCTAGTAAATACACTATATACAGAGAAAACATGTATTTTGCTTTTCGATTTTTAAAAATTGTACTTGCCCAGCTCTGTAAGGCTTCACAAAATACCAGTCTCTCAGTGGTAAAAATGATTTCAAAATCACATATATTTGATAAATATTGAAAACGGCTAATTCTTTTAATTAGTATTTTAATTGTAAGCAGATTTTTAATTCACCAGCAATCGGGATGTTTAGTTATTTTTAGTGTTTTTGGACATTGTGATGCTAAAATGTATGGTGGGTGCAGGTCTATTTCAGGTCAGCTACTTAATTTTAGCAAGCGTTTGGTTTAAGATAATCGGCATTCTTGTGCTGAATAGAAGCTCGAGTTACCAGGTGTATAAATATGAAACCCAATTTAAAAAAAAAAATACACGTTCATCGTATGAGAATGTAGGGAAAGTTTTTCCCCAATTAAGTGCTTCCAACGTTTCCATGACCGGTTCCGCTTTGTGTCATGGTGCATTATGATGAAGCAAAATCACTTTGTGTTGCCTTTTATCATATTCTGCGATCGTTTTTCACGCAAACCTCGTTTCAAATTGATCATTTGTTGTTGGTAGCGTTCAGTGTTTACGGTTTCACCAGGTTTTAGCAGCTCTAAATAAATCACACTCTTCTGATCCCACCAAATACAGAGCATTGTCTTCCGTCCGATGCAATTTGGCCTTGCATTCGATGTCGATGGTTGTCCTGGATCAACCCATGACATGACTTTCGCAAGTGGTTTTTCTATTTTCCTGTTGCCTTTCATTCAATTTATGCGGAACCCATTTTCCATAGATTTTGGATCTTTCTCATGGCTTTCAAACGTAACGAGACGGAGCTTCTTGTGACACATTCAATTGATCCGCGAGTTGTTTCAATTGAACCATCATCCTAGAGAACTTCATTTATATTTTGTTGTAGATCACAAATTTCGAATTGAAATCTTGTAAACGCCATTGTGTTGTTTCACGTAACTTGAGCCGAGCCGGATCACGTCAAGCATCAAGAAATACAGCTTTTGTAGAAATTCGTCGTTTTTTTGGGTGGAAGAACCTGGCATTTTCTTACGACGGTAATGTCTGGTTCTTCCTGGTCGTTCGACTTCGAGTCCACCATGCGCTCATGCCACTAACATTACCATAACTATTTCACTAGACGCCCGATCCGCTAATATTTTTATCGCTGCCGCTACAGTGCCATAGTATTTTACTGTATACATTTTACTTTAGTAATCATGAACAATTTTGACGTCGAGGTTTTTGCAGATTTACCATTCGCTATATCGCCGAAGTGGTTTCGTCCAGACTAAATGTGTATTAGTTCCCTTTAGCCCAAATGGATTGACTGATCGGGATGAAATTTCATACTTAAGATTTTCTCATATAAATTGGGATTTTTGGTTGAAAACGGTTCACCAGAACTGGCAGCCATAAGAGCTTTTTCGTGCAAATGTTTTGAAAAGTATATCAATTACGAGAAAAACGATTATGAACTAAAAGATTTTAAATTGAATTTGCAACAATGCCGGTCCGGATCATTTTCCGGAAATGACGTTTTCTGACAAAAGCAGTTTTTTAATATAAATTCGGCTCCGCACTTAAACGGATTGATTGACCTAAGCTCTTTCTACAAATTGGGAGATTTCAGTGAATTTTGGTTGAAATCGGTCCACCGGAAGTGGCAGATTCCGTAGGAGGTTTCTCGTTTTTTTTATAAATATTTTGAAAAGTATATCATTTACAAAAAAAACGATTATAAACAAAAATATATATTAAATTAAATTTGCAACAATACCCATTTTTCCAAAATTTAAGCGGAAATGACGATTTTTGCTAAAAAGAACTTTTTTTCAATAAAAGTTTGGCCCTGACGAATTGATTGATCAGAATGAAGCCTCATACTTAAGTTTTTTTCAGAAATTGTTAGATTCCGTTGAATTTTAGTCTAAATCGATCCACCGGAAGTGATAGCTCCCATACGTGTGTTTCTTCGTTTTTTTGAAAATATTTTGAAAAGTATATCATTTACGAGAAAAACGACTAAGAACTAAACGATTTTAAATTAAATTTTCAACAATATCGGCTCAAATCGGTTTTTCAAAATTTAAGCGGAAATGATGTCTTTTTACAAAAAACTAATTTTGTTGTATAGTAATTATGAAAATGTTTACCTCGTGCGTGTGTGGTGTCGTGCAGACTTAATGTTTATGGTTCCCTACAGCCCAAACGGATCGACCGGGTGACACTTCATACTTAAGCTTTTTCAACAAATTGAGAGATCCCAGTGATTTTTGATAGAAATCGGTTAATCGGAAGTGGCAGCTTCCAATGATCCAATTACACCCCTATACCAACGTTTTAATTTTTGTAGATTTAAGCGTGTTTCTGAAGAGCATGCGGGTTTTTTTCACTACAACTGGAACAATTTGCGCTTATTTACGAAGCCATTCAACCAGAAATGAGCTCATCACTGAAGATGATTTTTCCATGAAATATTGGATCTGTTTCAATTTGCTGTAAAGCGCAATGTGCAAAATTTAAGGCAATATATGGTAATTTGGTTTAACTTCTTGGGTCAACTGAATTGAATGAAGAATATTTCATGTATACTTCAATAAGAAAATTCAAGTTCTTGAGAACGACGTCTAATTTATTGTTCTCAATTTTCAAACACAATTTGGTTTTCAGAATCGATATTTTCAGGGTTGGATTCTTAACATCACAAAAAATACCATTTGTCTGCAATTTTTTAATTCCATTACGAATAGTAAGCCCGGCAGATCGATTATGTTGACCATAAAATTCACGTAATGCGCAAAAACGTAGCCCGAGCAGATTCATTATTTTTGTAATAAATTTTAAGAACTTCTAATAGCCATGCAACAGTTTATCTTTCCTTGATGATTTGCCAACCTATATACTGAACTTAATCTGAAAAATAAATCTGAAAAAAATGGACCCTATATAATGTTTATAAAATGTATAATACTACCTATAGCTGACCTGGCGATCCTCGCTCCGCCCCAAATTACTTCGTTCCGAGCAAATACTTTTGTTCTTCACGAAACTTGATTTTGATGAGAGAAAAAATGAGAAAACTAAACTTAATTCTCAAGCTGCGTTCCCAATTGTCGGGTAAAAGTTAATTTTAAGTAAATTTTTCGGTAAATTCAATTGTTTTTGAAAAACTCTATAGTAAACTGATCGAAAAATCTATACTAAAATCGATTTTTACCGTAGTAAACGATTGACTATAAGTTTGGCACAAAGCTTCAGTGTGAAAATGAATTGGAATTAGTTGGAATTCAAGTGTAGTCAATGTATTTTATTCGAGTGGAATGATGATCGTCGCTTTAATCACGTTGTTCATCAGCTTCTTCACGGCCAATCGCGTTCCGTTACACAATCTTGGATGGTTCAGATTGCACAGTATGATTATCAGTGATTCAACCTTGAGCATCAAGTTATATACGGTGGTATTCATGTCCCCAGCAACAATGCATTTCCCCAGCGATTTGGTTTTGAATCAAGTAACTTAGACTGTCTATACATCCTTGTTTTTCGCTGCCAAAACCGCTCGTTCGCTGAGCCAATCGTGATTCATATAATTTCGGTGGTTGTCCGGAAACACTTCCGAGATAAGCTCATTCTCGTCGATTTCGGACATGCGTTGAGTTCATCTGCAGGTGTTGATCTCGGGATGATAGGTAGTGTTTGAGCAGTGCCAGCCGAATCATCGCTTCACCAAAAATCTTGAGTCACTTCGGAAACGCTTCTTCGTTCGATTGAAGGCTTCCAAGGTGTATGTGCCATTTGCACTCGTCCCAGGTGATGATTTTGCATTCTTGCAATACCTTGGCCATAGCCGAGTTCTTGACAATTGAGCACACTTGCCTTTCGTGTGGATATTCATCGGCAACTTCAATACAATATGTACCGTCCGGCCGCCGTCCAGCAATGTGGCTACAATTCCCGATAATGCAACAAACGCTATTTGAGATCGCGAGAGAATTGTGGCCAAAAGCAATGAAATCAGAAATATTTTACCTGTTCTACCGAGAGCATCGAGGAAGAATATTTCGCCGTACACGTTCTTTTGCTGTGCATTCAAAAGCGGGGCATTTGTTCGTACTATTTGGCTCATTGAATCTCGATCGTATACTTGCTCTCGTTGCAATTCACGACTTAATTCATCGTTCATCGAACAAATTGGTGTTGGCATGCCCAATTTCGACAAATAGCTGCCGCACATAAACATGCCCTCGTCGTTCATTTCTAGCTCATAATTCGATGTTGCAGAGCGAGCCCGTGAAGCGTGAACTTGTCCGATATGAGCACGTCTCTGATCATTTAATTCTTAACATTGCTCTTGCGTTTCATGGACACCGTACATTCTTTGTGAATCACAATTTCTTCGCCCCAGGTTTGATCGTCTGATAGCCGGCATTTTAACCAACAATCAATTTCTAAAAATTACAATGATTACAATCTCTGGAGAAAATTATCAAAATTGTAAAAATCACACCGAACTTCATATGATTGTAGTAATGGTACCGTTTATGGATGCAATTCACACAATTCGAATATCTTAAAACAGAGAATTAATACTCAAATTTCCAATTTAATAGCAGTAAGAAAAATAACACGTTCTCACAATTGAAAATGACAATGGGCGCTTTCAGGTCCCCTATCATGATCAGTGAAATCGTCGCCAATTTGATTTGAAAATTTCATAGTAGCAATCATTTTCGTAACGTTGACTGCAATTTTACTCATCATGTTCCCAACTGTTGGGTGCCCTGAAACCGCCCAATGCGAAAAAGACACATGTGAAATTGCACAACGCCTAAGTCAAAGGGCAACGCCAGCTACTGGATTGTGGTATTATTGATCACGCCTCAGCGCCATCTCTTATTTATCTCGTTAATTTTATGTTTTTATCAATTTATTTCACGATTTTCTGAGATTTGTCAAGCTTTGCATCGACTTTTCACGCTTTACAGCGTCCAAAATCATCAAAACATGCTAAAAATTCTAGATTTCTTAAAAAAAAAAAGTTCAATTTTCTTCGGGCTTTTCCGGAAGTTTCCAAGTTTTACACTCATATTTTCCAATTTTTCTCTTCTAAAAGACCATCTGGATCGGATACGTCCAGTACAAAAACATCATTTTCGATTTTCCGACTTTTTCGGTAAATTTTCCCAAAATTTTCTTTCGTAAGAACCATCTCCTGCCAGTTGCGAACACAACAAAAAAAGATTAAGCCAAATCGGTTAAGCCGCTCTACATTTTTTGCACCATTAATGCATATATAGATTATGAATGTGGACAAGAAATTTGTAGATTAAATTTCAAACAAAATTTGTTCAGATTATTTTTTTAAATTTTACCTGGAATGGCGAGTGATCAAAAAAACTTTATTTAACAAACCTACAGTCCAGGCTGATTGACTATTCGAAATCAAACTTCATACTAAAGACTTTTCCATAAATTGAGAGAATCATGTGAAATCATGTGAAAGATGGTGGCGAGAATCATGTGGAAGTTGGTGGCCAACTGTGTGCAGGAAGTGAAGGATTAAATTTCAACAAGGGTTGGTTGTTGGTTTTCTGAAATTTAAGCAAGAATCATTTTTTATTATATAAACCATTTTAGGTTTAGAAGGTTTAGTTTTTCTTTCGATTTAGAAATTAAGTGTGGTGTATACAGGAATAGTGAATTTGTCGTAAGAGAGAATTGGGTGTTGGCCACAACATATTCACCCCACAACATTTTTTAGTTTGTTGGAAACAGAAACACAAGGACTTTCTAACAAATCATACACATTTTAAAAATTGTCATCTTTACAAATAATTGAGATTTCAAGGCCGGCCTAAACAATCGACGTATAATAAACAAAATTAATGCGTTTTTTATATAAACATATAACTGTATCAAAATTGGTAGACCCCCTATTAGTACTACCAACATTTATGCACACAATTCATCTGAGTAAATATTTTGTAAAAATTTCAAGAAACTTCATTGCAATCCATTTATATTTAGTTTCAGTTAGTTTGATAGTGTTATCCACATTAACGAGTGATAAAAATCGCTATCTCGTTCTGCTAATTCTCCAACATACGCTAAAGCTTCAATTAACACTCAAATCACTTAATGCCTGGTGCACCTTCTAAAAAAAATTCGCCAACCTTCTCAATGGTACAACTAAAATTTATTTTATGTACTGTTTGAATTTTCTCGCGCACATATACTTTTTAGTTTATAGAACTTTTTTACATTCTTGCGAGATTGAATCTAAACTCTGGTCCGTTTTTAAATGTTCAAACTTTTGGTTACAACCACTTTTTACATAATAATCTGCTATAAGAGGGGTGAATAACGTTATAATTAACCAACACAGAGTGCTTCAAGTACTCAAAATTTAATTTTTAATAATTTAGTTTATCACTGTACATAGCATTACAATACAAAAATTTCCAACACAGTAAAAGCTTGAATTTAATTAAAATGATAAAAAAAATATTCACAAAAATTGCTATTATTTTTAAACAAATTAACCATAACCGCAAAAACCTGTAAACACAGTCGGATAATTTTATATTTGTTTTGCTTTTTATAATTTTGTAAAATTTAATTAATATAAAAAATATTTAATTGTACAATTATGAACAATTTAAATAAAATAAACACTACTTCATATATGTATAGTAATTGATGATAAGAAAATTCGTCGCACATCACTTCAAGTGCTTCTGCCTAAATTGCCATCAACCGATAGCCTCAGCAATAGTCCCGGACCAGCATCTCCAGGTGACTTTTATTAAATAAATTATATTATACACAAAATACATTTTTATTGCATAAATACATAACATATAGTGCTTTTGATAACATGTTGTGCCACATATAATTTCACAAAATTATTTTTTTTTTTGCATTTTGTAGTGGATGCTTTGTATAGCAAATTTATTAAACCTCGTACGTAGAATTTTTTTGTTGATACAATAGCGAGAGTGCTTTTCTTACTAAATGAAATATAAATGCTTATTACGGTGTTATTTTTTTGGAGGTTGCGCTTATTAAATTTTATCGTTTAAATTAATTTAGATTTTTTTTATTTTTTAGTTTGATTAAAATTAATGAATTGGGATGAATATACCCTTGAATTATTTACACATCATATACGCATAATGTTTACTTCTTTTTTGCAGTTTTGCTATTTGAGTGATAATTTTTGAGAAGCGAAATGACTCACGAAATTAATTATATTTAAAACGCTGCATGATTGTGTGATAAAAAATTCAAATTGAATATTTAGTATATAAGACGTGATTTAAATTTTTTATTTCAGCATTATATTTTTCATATTTGTACTAGTAACTTATATAAATATATAGACAACCAGCATTTGCTTCAAATCGGTTAAAATGTTTATTGGGGTCATCGCGTAGTTCTAGAATTTGTTCTCTACTTGTATGCTACTACTTGCAGAGATATATCTTAGCATAGCAATAAGGAAAAACTGAAAAAGGTTTCGTTTCTCTCAAGGATTAACGAGGATCTCACAGTATACGCCGTGCCCATCATACACACGTTTTACATATACAAAACTGAGAGATGGTATAGAATTATCAGTTGTGAAAGGCTCGACCCGGTTACAAACCCCTGAGTAGTCGATAGTTATGACAATGACAATACACTTTTGATACTATGATATTCTAAAATAACTCGTGATTAGTAAAATTTATTTTGTTATTAATTGTAGAGATGTTCTAATGATGAGATGTTCTAATTTAAAGAAAAGGCACACGGTTTTACAGAAAATAAAAACCCTAGTTGCACAGAATTTTTTTTATTATAAAAAATGAAAATAAACATTCTTTTCGATTATTTAATATTACTCAAAATAAGAAAAAAATAAAATCATTTCAATAAGTCCGTTTTTCCAGGGTGGGACATATATAATTCCACCATGCAGCTAATGCTTTAAATGATATTCATTGAAACACAACTTTTTACCAAAACAAAGTGGGTCTTTGTAAACAGTACTATACTATAATACTGTATACTACTAATACTACTAAATTTCTGTTTTTTTGTGCTGCACAACGCCGCTTATCTTCTCCGACTAGTACGCTTTGGTAGATGTTTCGAGTCTTTCCCTAGTATATCCCATGATTTTTTTTATCTTGAGTGGAAGTCCAGATGTTATAATGGTGCAATATTAGCAATTAAAGTCTTGCCAACAAACCATTGCATTGCCCCTTAAAATTTTTCAGTTCCATATTTTCACCCAATTGTTTATGAAGAATATATGATTTAACAATAGCTGCATCCAAAAAATAAAACAATATGAGGTCCACCATTTTTTACTACGTCGGTCAAGTTTATAATTAGTCAACAAATGGCATTTATTTTGTTTTTCTTTAAATTTTCCATACAAGTAACGTAGTGGAATGTATCTTTTGTCCTCTTGCTCGGCGTATAAATTTGTTTGAAAGACAATCAAATCAAATATCATACGATGATGGATTTTGATGATCGATTTGTTTGGCTGGGCCAGAATTAAAAGATTAAATTCGTTCTATTCAGGTCTCTATTGTCACTATAAGATCAGTGTTTGATTAATCAATGCCTGATTCAAGATCTTAAGGTATTTCTTCTGTAATTTCTATTTCGATAATGTCTTCAATATCATCTTTGGACACCAATTTGCTTCTCTTTATGTCAGGTCATATTGAATCTAATGGGCAAATAATTTGATATAAACAGCAAATAATAAATTTATAGGCTTATATATTAAAAAAGAACTTATAATTTATTTTATTATTTTAATAACTTGCATGGTAGGATATGTACAATCCGAAAGAATAAATACCATTATGAATGACAACAATTCACTACTCAATGCGTGAACCTTTATCACAGAATCACACGTAACTTACTGCCGCGTTTTGATTTGTTTAAATTTTTTTCCACTTATTTATGCATTTTCCGTTTATGCACTTGAGAATTGTTTAAAATTTTAAATTAGACCTAAGTTATTATGTGCCAACATAGATGAATCCTAATAAACCCTTAAGCATCGTTAAAGAAAGATAAAGTTTAAATTAACTAAGTAAATTTGAAAATAAAAATTTAACTACAATATTATTTAATAATAATATTATAACTGCTCCAGTAACACAGACGTCTCTAACATCATTTTTATTATTAATTCCTATTACTGATTTTGGATTTAGTTTGCTTCGAATCCGCAACGGTGATATTCTAATTCTAATTTGTGATTACAGTAAATTAAATAAAATAATGATGAAATAAATAAATAAGCCAGAAGTTCGTCGTCATTATTACACTCTTCCTATAAATTAAACAATCACGAAAAACCCAATACCACCTATTTAAAAAATTAACCAATTTATTTAAATTTATCGCCATTATAATTTATTTTATAGGTTTTTGGTAAATTAACATCAAGCAGGTGTCGTTTGATAGTAGTTTTAACCAAAATTCCAGCTTCATGTAACTAATCTTTGATCTGTCGTACCACAATTTTGGGATTGATTTTGCACTGGCGCACTATTTGTCGATCATCAACAGACGAAGTAGTAGCCGAAGGACGTCCCGATCTAGGTCTGTCTGCGAGTCTAAGCTCTTCTTTATTATTTTTCGAACACCTTCTGGGTTGATTTTAAGCAATTTACCCACAGCACTGAATATTTTCAATTTTTCGTATTCACTTCACACACGGCCTTTGTTCTTTATTCTATGGATAGTTTCCGTATTTTAATAGTATGAGCATTGTTAATCTACAGAAGTTTCTACTTCAACTGACTTATGACGCACTAAAATCAATTAGTCAACAAATAAATGCAGATTATAAAATGAAACAAATTATATTTTGGGGAAGCCCCACTGTAGTTATTAGAATAGTGTATCAAAAATAAATAATAAACAAACATTTGAAATCAGGGATTTTGGATGATATAAGTGGCGTCATAGCTAAAGTTAATAATCTTCAACTGACTTTCGAAGCCCACTGTAGTTGTATTAATAAAACAGCGATAGGTAATTCCTCCTCTTATTGTATGCGGCCATTGTTTCAATTTTTCTCACAACGAAGGTAGTGTATAATTATTACAGCATTGTCCATATATTTGTAGACCGAATCTACTAGTGTAACGTTTAAATTTGCATACGATTACGGCTTTTAATTTTGACTGAATTCATTTGACTGAACACGCGTTTCGTTCTTAGAATGCGGAACTGTTAATTTTTTTAAAGCGAATTTATTCTTGACCGTATTTTGACCAGCAGGGTATCGGTATTGATCCACTTCTACCCACAATTCTCTGGTTATCGTTGATTGTCGTTGACATATATTTTCTGTTTTTTAAATAAAATATACAATGAGTAAATTTTGTAGTAAATTGAAAGAAGAGTGAGTGTTATAAAAAATATTACGTTTAATAAAAAATACCTAATTATGAGTATATAGTGTTCTCTTTCCAACACCGCCTCTAGAACACATAAATACATATAATTAACAACTCATTTGATTATAACTCACAACCCCTTAAAACATTTGGTATGTTTATTACTAAAAAGACTTTTAGTCAATACATCGGCAATCATGTCATTTGTACCGATGGAAAATATTTCAGTTTGATGAGCATCAACTTTTTCACGAACGTAATAATGTCTTATATCAATTTGCTTTGTGCGTGCATGGTAAACGCTATTGGAGCTTAGAACAATTACACTTCTATTGTCACATAATATCTTTACTATTGTTAAAGAATTAAGTTGGAACTCATTTTCAAGATTCTTCAACCACATGGCTTCGTGCGTTATTGCAGACAACCACTCGACATATACTCCACCTCGGTAGTAGACAAAGTGACTGTTTGCTATTTTCGACTATTCCATGATATTGGGCCACCTCGCATCATAAAAATATATCCATATGGGCAGCGTATGTTATGTCGGGTCTAGTTCCTTGAGCTGCGTATACCCACCGCTTATTGATATGGAACGTTTTCCATTGCTTTGAATTCCACCTCATTTTTCAGCAACATATCATCTCTCCAAAACATTTGTTGTATATCGCTCTTGATCAACCCAAATTTTTATGTTATACCCTAGTGAAGTTTAAGCCCAAACATGATTTTGCTTCTCCCAAGTCCTTTATTTTAAACCGTTGATTCAGGTCTGATTTTAAATTTTCCTTTAATTTAATACATTAAGAGAAAATTAAGAAATCCTCAACGTACACCTATAATCGTTCTTTTATTATTTATCTTATAATAAATACATGGATCCACTTTTAACCGTGTATATCCTGTTTGATTTAAAACTGCATCTAGCTTCATGTTCCAAGCTCTACTTTCTTGTTTGAGACCATATATTACCTTTCTTAACCGACACACTTTATTTCCATAAACAAAACCAGATAGTTGAAGCATGTAAATCTCTTCTTGTAATTATATCTGAAGGAATGCAGTAACCACGTCCATATGATCAATATCCAGCCAAAGCAATTAAATACCTTATTGGAGTAAACCGAACAACTGGAGCATCAGTTTCATCGTAATCAATACCTTTTCTCTGAGCACAACTTTGATTACCACTCTAGTCTTATGATAAATATTGCCACCAGCATCCATCTTCGTTTTGAACTCCCATTTACAGTAAGTGTCCTTTTTTGAAGATGGTAAGTTTTCTAAAGACCAGGTTTCGTTTTCAATCAAACTATCATATTCGTCTTGCATCGCTTCTTTCCAAAGTTCTGAATCCGATCGGTTTAAAGCTTCTTCTATGGTCAATGGATCTGATAATTTGATAGTTTTGGTATTATAAACCATAAATTCTTGGGTTTACGTTGTCTTTTAGAACGTCTTTGGCTGCTATTTTCCGACTTTATAGTAAATTGTACTGTCTCAGGATCATCTTTGAAACCGAAAAAATCTTCGCTACTATCGGTACTCTCTGATAAATTTTCTATATAACTGTTTTTATCAATAGACTTATTCTCCACTTCAACCGCATTTTCATCTATCTCCGTCAATTTGTTTTGTCCATTAGTTGAAACCTTTGTACTTGTAGTGATTTTTTTGTTTTTGGTTGATATAATCGATATCCTTTTGTGTCTAAAGAATATCCAACGAAGATACATTCTTCGGATTTTGAATCCCATTTTTTACGCTTCGGTTTTGGAATTTGTGCTATGGCTGAGTGATCTATCAATTATATAAAGTGCAGTTAAAGCAGATTCGGCCCAAAAAATCTTTGGTAGGTCTGGATCAAAAAGCATACACCGGGCTTTTTCTACTATAGTGCGGTTCATCCTTTCTGCTACTCCATTCTTTTCGGGTGTAAATGGCACTGTAGTTTGATGTTGAATACCAGATGTGCAGTACTTCCATTATCGGTACGTAAAGCCAGTATTTTATTTCCAGTCTGGTTTTCTACAAAACTTTGAATTTTTCAAATATACTGGTCACTTCATCTTTCGATTTAAAAAAAAATGCAAACACTTTCCTCGTAAAGTCATCGATCAAAGTGAAGAATGCACCAATTCTAAAACTTTTGTTGCACGTTTTCCAACTGTTTTAAAAGGTAGTTTAGCTTGCTTTCCTCTTATACTACACAGGGTTCATTTTCACTGCCAGTAAACTTTTTATCCCAAAACGGGTCACTAATTGCTGGTAATTATTTCATATATAGTGGTAATTCATGTATCCCAATATTCGATGCTATAAATATTATCATCTTTCACATTTGCCATTAAACTTTGATCTTAAGTTTATCAATTTAGTTTATACATATTGTCGAGCAAACTTGCAATTAGATTTTTATGCGTTCATTAAAATGTTGCAACCATTTTTATCAAATGTCCCTGTATTCCCTTGTATAGTCATTCGACTCACTGATAACAAATTAGTAGACAATTCTGGAACATGTAACAAAAAACGTCTTTAACTACAAGTTCAGCAATATTTTTACACCAACTGCAGCTATGAGTATACGAGCATTGTTTGCCATAACTATTTCAGTATTCGGTGGTTTATTAACATTTTGCAACCAATCACTATGAACAGTCATTTGTGAAAAAACTCCAGAGTCAATATACAATTGATTTTTATTAATGGCACAACAAGTATAAGGTCCCGTGCATAGCAAATGTGTTTGTTGACGGTTAACAGTTTACGTATAACATTTATCACATTTAGACTTCGGATTTGGGCAATTTGATTACAGTCATAACATCTTGGACCCTTGAAATTTGACTTGTTGAAATTATTCTTATTTATGTTAAAACTTTTGATTCGTTTTGATTAAATCTCTGTTATCGGAATTCTCCATTCATCGGTTACAGTAAAACCAATACTACATATCTTGTGAGCTGTCACCATGATTGTGTTAATATAATCTTTTACTGTATCGCAATTTTCCATTTTGGTTGTAATTAGTTGTCTCAAAAGAGTAACTTTACTGGTCAAACCGGAATCTTCAAATGTTGTTTTGAGCTTGTCCCAGACGTCCTTGGCAGTCTTTGCATCTTAAATATGCACAAAATATATGGGGTCCACCATCAAAATGATGACTACTTTTGCCTTACAGTTTTTCTTTTTGTCTTCATCTTCTCCAATTACACAAGCCCAAAGTTCTTCATGCTCTAGAATTTTCAAGACTTTTTAGTTTATCGATTATTGGCAATTTATTTGCCTTGTTTATTCTTAAAACAAATGCGGTAGCACAAAAAGTGCCGCCCCAGTGGCAAAGTGGTTAGCATGCTTGCTCCAACGACCGGAGGTCCCGGGTTCGATTCCAGGTGGTGACAATGAAAACATTTCACGGCTGGTTTAGGATCAACGAATTAATCAATCATTATCCGAAATGAAAATATGATTATGAAACCTCATTTGAGGCGGCCAAATCCCTTGATGGGATATAATGCCAGAGAGAGAGAGAGAGAGAGAGAGAGAGAGAGAGAGAGAGAGAGAGAGAGAGAGAGAGAGAGAGAGAGAGAGAGAGAGAGAGAGAGAGAGAGAGAGAGAGAGAGAGAGATAGGTAGCACAAAAACAATATAACCTCACAAATTTATTAAATCCTTCTTTTATTTTTAACGAATGTTGTGATCTGCTCTTCAAATGAAAATAAATAACACTTGATGGTTTTTATGGCGTTTATCTGGGCTCCTGATGTTTTCGGATAAATATTTTCTGTTTTTAAATAAAATATACAATGAGTAAATAATCTATGTGTTTTTATTTGCAATATCCAAAGAAGCCTCACGCTACGTTACAAAAATTATTGCGGTTAACAAAAAATATCTAATTATGAGTATATAGTGTTCTCTTTCCAACACTTATTATAACGAAATTCAGTTTTAGTGATTATGGCTGGATCGAACTCAAAACATTTTAAAATGGGTAATATTGAATTTTTGTGTACAGGATAAATGACATACATCTGAGATGTTCTCTGATAGTCTATTCTTTAATTCTATTATTAAATTTTTGATAAACATTTCATTTTCGAAATAGTATCCCAATTACGAGGACCAATCTATGAAATCAGTTAGTTCATCTCTAGCACATCAAACGTACGATTGTAAACAGTTTTCTGAGGTAAGGATTTCAATAAAATAATTACAATGTTGTATAATAATTTTGAAGGATAGATGAACTTTGTTGGACCACACGATTATATTTGTCCTTCTTTTATTTTTATATACAAAATGAAAGAAACAAATATAGAATTATGCAGTTCGTTTTGTTATTTCGTTTTATTGTTATTTCGTATTATTTCGTTTTATTCGTGATTTATAGCAAAAAATGGTGGTGGGGGAGATTTTAATTATAACCCCACATTTAATTTATTGATTAACCTTTAATATTTTACAAACCAATTAGTTAAAGAGACTAGTAAACTATCAAAATGAAAATAACATCAAATATTTAATATTAATTCCCCTTTCCGAATACCAATCAAAAAGCCCAATAATCACCCGGCTCGGCACACACACAAACAATGATTGAAAAATACTTGAACCATGACGAATTATTATGGACATAAAAAATTCATAATTTTTCATTAAGCTTTCAACTACAACAAAAAATTAAATCAAATTATATTTCCCCATCAATTATTATAAAAATGGCGAAATTTGATAAGATTACCAAAAAAACAAATTCTTCATTTAATATTTTGTTTAATGATTATTTAAGCTATTTGCTTACATAAGACAAAAAGTCTTAAATTATTATATTGTATTTATAAAGAAAAATGTTTTTGCTATTTATAAAATAATGACGTCAAAAAGCTTTTTTTTACAATCGAGGATGGTAATAAAAAAATAATTAATTACAGATAGATTTATTCTTAAAGTTCAAAACAATTATAAAGTGTAATTAAAAATTATTAATTGGCGTGTGAAGGTCATTAAATAAATATGGTGAGCTGGGTAACGCTTGAGTTATTTTCTCTGCGACTGATAAACTAAATCGGTGCGAATTTTATATATCGATGAGAAAATCAAGAGTATATGCATAAATAATTTCAGCTATTCAACCGTGAATGTTGTACATACAAATCTGTTATAAAATGAACTTTGTACTTACTAATCAATTTGATTCTGTGGCTGCTAACTAATCATTTTGTCTAAACCATAATAAGTCATTTGGTTTATATAAATTGATAAACGAAATTTTATTTTAGCTATATCATTAATCAAACTTCATCGATATTTTGCACGTTGATTTATTTATTTCGTTCGATTTATATTGATGGAATGTTGCGGTTTTTTTCTCTTTAATAAATCAATCATTGATTTGATGACATGTAGATACCACTGTAGTATAGCATTTAATTATGCTAGATTTGTTAAGTATGTATTTGAATTGTTTGTGGTGTAATGTGTGTAGGCGTGATAGGTAATAAAAGGTGTTTCAGTTGGTGTAGTTAACACCTTTAACAAATACGGTGTGAGAGGAAGAGTAAAGGGTATGTATTGTTGAACATAGTAACGAAACAGAGGAAAATAACTCGCGTATCCGCAGTAGGGATCAGATTTACATTGGCCTAAACTATAATATGAACGCGTTTTTATACACGATACACATACTCGTTGGTGATAGATTGAAATCACTACAAGTTCAAATCCCTTTTGTGATGCTTCTCTAACGATCTATCTATAACAACATAAAATTACTCCTGTGGCCCTATTCTGGTTATTCCTCGGGAATAGGGAATTGGAGAAAGAATTTACATAAAAATTGTATTTAAAAATTTTTTTCTGGCCTACTAAGGTAAAAAGTTAGTGGTAATTTTTTTGAAAACAAAATAAAATGGGGAATATCTTTCCTTGGTAATTTCGCCAAGGAAAAATTATTCCCAATTTACAAAATATTTACATCAAAATGTTTTTCTCAGTAGGCCAAAAAAACCTGATTTATAGATAAAAGCGATGTACAATCTTTCGCTAGTTCCCTATTCCCAGGGAATTTCCAGAATAGGGCTACTGGTATAGCATCATCCGGAAAACATGATGAACGTAAGCTTTGTCATGTTTCTATGATAAGATTATGAATCATAAGTGCAATGCTCTCTCAGAATGGACCCAAGCAAAAGTAATTGAAACTGGTTAGGTTTAAGTAGGGTGAATGAACAGTCCATTCTGATTATTGCTAGACTGTTACAGTTCTGCGGTAGAGAAAACAGTTTCTTCCTATTCTTCACCTTAGCAGCTGCGAATATCACCATGTGAACAGAATTCTAGTCGGCACTGAATCTCGTAGAACTAAGATTTGACGAGTAATTATAAACGGCCCAAGTATGTCTGTTGATCTCGTTGCTTCTTTCTGAAGCATTAGTTTACACAAAGACACTGTTTCTCAATACTTGCTTTTCTTCGAAAGATACGGCAAGTTGTACATTGATGAGTGAGTTCATCTTCCTTTATACGGTCTCGCTTATATTGGAGTGCTCCGCCATCCACATCAGATTGATGTTGAACTGTTTTTATCGGCGTTTTAATTGAACTCTTATACTCCTGGTGGATAGAATATAAAATGATGTATCAACCTGAAAACCATAAAATTTAAATACAGCCTTGCCCAAAAGTTTTGAGCACCCATGATATCTAACATTTTTTTGGAGTATCAATTTAAAATAAATTGAAATAATTTTTATAGGTTCATTTTGTAGGTCTATCCTTTGTCTTAATTACGGCAGAAATTCTTTTGGATATAGAGAGCTTAAATATTTTTACGTTCTGCAAAACGTATGGCGCTCCATTCTTGGTAGAGACAGCGTTTTAGGCCTCCTTTGTTATTTATTGTGTGGCGCCTAACTCTGCGTTTTAATAAACTCCATAAATGTTATATGGAGTTAAGGTCCAGGGACTGGGCAGGCCACTCCAGAACCTCTACGCGAAACCATGCCATTGTGCGGGTTATCCTGGTGGAATTTACCGCCATCCATGTTTGTATCACCAAAAAGTGTTAAAAATGAGGGTAGCAATGCAGTACCAAAAAACTGAAATAAAGAAAATGTAGAGACTTTGGAAAACTAAAATTATTTTTATTTAGCGCATAGAATTAATTGTCAACTTACTTCAAAGTTTGATTCGTCTGACCACGCAATATTTGACCAATCTTCTTCGGTGAAACTCTTATTTTAGGGCCCATTTATACCGAGCCTTCTTGTCTTTTTTCGGAGAGCGATGGTTTTTTCCTGGCCTTACAGTCTTTCAGACCAGCTTCCAGAAGCCTTCTGCGAGTGGTGCGAGCAGAGATTGGTTTCTTAATTTCTACTGAAAACTCAGCAGCGAGGTCTGAAGAAGTTTTTGCCCTATTTTTTAAAGCTTCTCTCATTAACTTCCGGCCCTCACGGTATGTGGTGATGCGTTTGCGCCTGGTTCTGTACCTATTACTGTATGATCCACTAGCGGGAAATCGCTCAATAGTAAAGGGTGGTTAAATTTTAAAGTCATAAAAAGTTCGTTATCATCTCACGATAGCGAACACCATTCGCAGTAACTGCCTGACCGGACTCATTTTGGAAAAAATACGGCCCGATGATGCCGCCAGCCCATAAACAGCACCAAACAGTCACTCTTTGTGGGTGCATTGGTTTTTCGACAATCACTCTTGGATTATGATTCGCCCAAATGCGGCAATTCTGCTTATTGACGAATCCACTCAGGTGAAAATGTGCCTCAGCACTGAAGATGATTTTCTTCGAAAATTGATCATCCACTGTTGCCATTTCTTGCCACCATTCTGACCATTGACGACGTTTGGAATGGTCAAGAGGCTTTAGTTCTTGAGTCAATTGCACCTTATAAGCGTGTAAATGCAAGTCTTTATGCATAATGTTCATCAACGACGAGCGTGAGAGGTGCAATTGTTGGGCACGACGACGAGTTGAGGTGGACGGCTCTTCAGCCACACTATCGCGAACAGCAGCAATATTTTCTGCAGTACGAGCTTTACGAGCATGCACTGGTGTTTTAAAATCTCCTACAGACCCGGTTTGCTCAAATTTTTGCACCATTTTCCGATTGTACGCACATTTGGACGATTAAATTGACCGAAAAAATCACGAAGTGCACGATATGCATTTTGATATGAACGCCCATTTTCATAATATGCCTGAATAACTTTAATGCATTGCTCGATTGTGTTCCATGGTTCAAATTGAGTTAGTCTGAAATTGAGAAATGTCAAATTAAATGCAGAAAAAACTTAACGTTTAGGTGTGGTTCAGATTCAGCGTCGGCCCTTAAAATTTAACCACCCTTTATATATTGCACAGATCGGCGTGAACATTTCACAGTTTTAGAAATCTCTACTTGTGGTTACCCTTGCTCATGCAGAATCTGTATTTGCACACGTTGTTCTAAACTGAGCTCTTTTTGTTTCGGCATATTGCAATAATATCACTAAATTTAACAAATCAAAACCAACAGCGCACTAGATCACTGGATGTGTTGTAACGACAGCCTGCAAGATTGGCTGCCGTTAGCAAAAAATAATAATAATAATGTAATAAATGTAATATAGAGATAAAATATATATAACGGGTGATTTTTTTGTGGTTAGGATTTTCATGCATTAGTATTTGACAGATCACGCGGGATTTCAGACAAGGTGTCAAAGAGAAAGATGCTCAGTATGCTTTGACATTTCATAATGAATAGACTTACTATCGAGCAACGCTTGCAAATAATTGAATTATATTACAAAAATCAGTGTTCGGTTCGAAAAGTGTTTCGCGATTTACGTCCGATTTATGGTCTACATAATCGACCAAGTGAGCAAACAATTAATGCGATTGTGACCAAGTTTCGCACTCAGTTTACTTTATTGGACATTAAACCAACCACACGAATGCGTACAGTGCGTACAGAAGAGAATATTGCGTCTGTTTCTGAGAGTGTTGCTGAAGACCGTGAAATGTCGATTCGTCGCCGTTCGCAGCAATTGGGTTTGTGTTATTCGACGACATGGAAGATTTTACGCAAAGATCTTGGTGTAAAACCGTATAAAATACAGCTCCTGCAAGAACTGAAGCCGAACGATCTGCCACAACGTCGAATTTTCAGTGAATGGGCCCTAGAAAAGTTGGCAGAAAATCCGCTTTTTTATCGACAAATTTTGTTCAGCGATGAGGCTCATTTCTGGTTGAATGGCTACGTAAATAAGCAAAATTGCCGCATTTGGAGTGAAGAGCAACCAGAAGCCGTTCAAGAACTGCCCATGCATCCCGAAAAATGCACTGTTTGGTGTGGTTTGTACGCTGGTGGAATCATTGGACCGTATTTTTTCAAAGATGCTGTTGGACGCAACGTTACGGTGAATGGCGATCGCTATCGTTCGATGCTAACAAACTTTTTGTTGCCAAAAATGGAAGAACTGAACTTAGTTGACATGTGGTTTCAACAAGATGAAAACTTCGGAGAACAATTCATCTCAAGAAATGGCCCGGTAAGTTGGCCACCAAGATCATGCGATTTGACGCCTTTAGACTATTTTTTGTGGGGCTACGTCAAGTCTAAAGTCTACAGAAATAAGCCAGCAACTATTCCAGTTTTGGAAGACAACATTTCCGAAGAAATTCGGGCTATTCCGGCCGAAATGCTCGAAAAAGTTGCCCAAAATTGGACTTTCCGAATGGACCACCTAAGACGCAGCCGCGGTCAACATTTAAATGAAATTATCTTCAAAAAGTAAATGTCATGGACCAATCTAACGTTTCAAATAAAGAACCGATGAGATTTTGCAAATTTTATGCGTTTTTTTTTAAAAAAAAGTTCTCAAGCTCTTAAAAAATCACCCTTTAGAATGTACGATACGAGAAGAGAAAAAAAATTATAGGTGTTCGCCAGAGCACGCCCGGGTTTCGCCACTAGCT
This sequence comes from Nephrotoma flavescens, assembly GCA_932526605.1. Taxonomy (NCBI): domain Eukaryota; kingdom Metazoa; phylum Arthropoda; class Insecta; order Diptera; family Tipulidae; genus Nephrotoma; species Nephrotoma flavescens. Next base: position 76,343,416 of record OW052220.1, read on the forward strand.
CAGAGGTGGAGGTAAGTTTGGCCGTGGGGGGATGGTTGTTGTGCTGTGGCCGACTCAACACAACTATCACATAAACTACCGCCACAATTGGCGGAAGCTCACTCCAATCCAACTCACTTTCTCCCTTACTCCATTTGGTCAATTACCACTTCACTCATGTTGAATAATAAAAACATAACACTTGATTCAATTTGGAACATAATTCAACATTATACATTTATTAAGGAAAAGCAATTAATTTTGAACATTATACATGTTTTATACGGTAAAGAAAAATATTAAGAAAATAAAGCACAAAAAAAATTTGAATAAACTTATTAATTATAGGATGTGCCGGATTTAAATTTGCCGTCATTTTGTTAATACGAGTTATACGGTGATTTTTTTTTTGATATTTTTCACGTACAGACCACGCGATTTAATAATATGGAGAAGTATTCAAACCAAACACATTACAAAAATGGTGAAAGTTTCGCGAAAACAGTTTGCCAATTACGTCAAGTTTTCGGGAATAATGCGCCAAATGAATCGACAGTGAGGCGTTTAATTACAAAATTTGAGACCAAATTTACGCTGATGGATCCATGATTGATCCACCCAGAACATCATTGTTCGTCGTCGTCCTTGTCGGTCACTCCAGGAACTTCCATTCGGTATCGTAGTCAAGAAACATTTACGGGAGCATTATGCAACGAATTTTGCTAAAAGATCTGCATTTGCACGCGTACAAGGTTCAATTGGGGCATGAAATCAAGCCAAGGTTGTTTTAATTTTTCTTTAAAACTATGTAAGATTAATCAAAAGAAAATGAATTAATTAAGGAATATCTATAACCTGAACGCAAACAAATTCAAACAACAGTATAATGCTACCGCAAAAACACCTCAAAACAAGGGACAAATTAAATTCAAATATATGAAAAGAATAAAAAAAAGCAGCTTAGCTAAAATACTTCCATGGATAAATGTTGCCGTCCTTGTGTGGATACCCGCAGATAACCGTATTTGGGTTACCGTTATTTCTGATAAACTGGTTTGCACTCGAACACGTCGCCTCCAAAATTCCGGATGACGACTCGAAATTGCCGCCAAAACATTCAGTTATACACACCTATTTCGTTAGATGTGGTTACTCGTAACATTCACCTCGTACTTGTGCCCGCACACCAAGAATGGATAGTATGAGCTTTTAGCTGTTTTCGGATATAATGTTCTTTCTTAACCGTCTCGGTCCTTTAGTGGTTGACCGCCTTGAACTTAGCTAAGGCACACTGTTTGCTTATCGGATCCCAACCTTGCATTTATAATATTTTGAATGCCCGAACCAACGGCATGGGTATCATAAAAAACACCAAAATCACTTTTGATCATAAGGATAAATCATAACCCTCATCGACGACTGACTTCCCGTTTTAGAAAATTTTATAGGTATGTATGACCAGCATTAAGTTAGTTTCTGATTGCGTAAAAATGACTTTGAAACCTCTGCACCAACATTAACTTAGTTTCTGATTGCACCAAAATATTTGCGATAGTTCAAATCGACTTTTCCAAGCCCCAGTCAATAAAAAATTATATTTTGTTAATTTTTAATTTAGACACCGCACTTGCTTTGTTCGCATGTTATCCAGTTCATGCCTTGAACGATTATTCTCGATTGACTGACCAACAAAAAATTTGCGTTCTCTACAAGAAAAAAAAATTTGGTATTTGTATGTAGTAAGTACAGCAAAATCCGCCAGCGTAATCAAAAAAAACCCATCGTGCAATTTGCAGACGGTACATGCACCGATAATGCAATTCATTTTAATCAATAACAAATCGCCTAAAAGTATGCTGTACAAATAACATACAAACATCGCAGGCGTAACAATAGTTGAAATGGTATAAAATCGCAATCAGATACAGTGCGTCACGGAAGTTTAAAAGTTGAACGCTATGCCTTTTTCTACAAAAAAAAAAAAAAAATGTTCACCTAATTTAAGTCTTAACCACACAAATGTGTGAGTAAAAAAACATAGTATGTAATGGCGTTTTTGATAAAAAAATTCGTTTAACTTGAAGTACAACCAACACAATTGTGTGTATAGTTATAGTATTTTTTTCGGACGAAAATAAGTTTAAAAAGAATACACAAATGTTCAAAACACATAAATAAATTTTTGACATGATTCTTTTGACTTACCACACAATTGTGTGGGCAGGCAGGAAAAGGGATATAGGCGATGTGATAACTGGAATGCACGTTACAGTATAAACAATGAGCGAAAGTAGCGAACTGATGAATAAATACAAAATGTAAAAATCTATATATATAAAAATGAATTCCTGTTTGTTTGTTTGTTTGTTCCGAATAGGCGTCTCAGTCGCTCAACCGATCGCCATGAAATGTTTACCATGTAAATGTTGCAATATCCAGAACCAACCTTATGATATTTTGGAAGGGGCTGGACCCCGGGATCTAGGGGCTGCGGTACAATTTTTTCCGAAAATTTTCTTTTTCTTTAAATTTTTCCACGAAAATGAGTTTATGGGGCTGGTTATATGAAATTTCTGACATGTTCGAATCCGAGGGGCCCAGCCCTGGATCAAAAATTAATTTTTACATTTATAGATACAAATATTTGATTATTCCAAAATGACTTCTCAGTCGCTCAACCGATCGCCATGAAATGTTTACCATGGAAATGTTGCATATTCAGAACCAACCTTATGATATTTTGGAAGGGGCTAGACCCCGGGGTCTAGGGGCTGCGTTACAAATTTTTTCAAAAATTTTAATTTTCTTTAAAATTTTCCACGAAAATGAGTTTATGGGGCTGGTTATATGAAATTACTGACATGTTCGAATCCGAGGGGCTCAGCACCGGATCAAAAATTAATTTTTACATGTATAGATTAGATACAAATATTTGATTATTCCAAAATGACTTCTCAGTCGCTCAACCGATCGCCATGAAATGTTTACCATGGAAATGTTGCATGTTCAGGACCAATCTTACGATATTGTGAAAAAGGCTGGACCCCGGGGTCTAGGGACCATGGTACAAATTTTTTCAAAAATTTTAGTTTTCTTTAAATTTTTCCACGAAAATGAGTTTACTGGGCTGGTTATATGAAATTACTGACATGCCCGAGTCCGAGGGGCCCAGCCCTGGATCAAAAATTAATTTTTACATGTATAGATACAAATATTTGATTATTCCAAAATGACTTCTCAGTCGCTCCACCGATCGCCATGAAATGTTTACCATAGAAATGTTGCATGCTCAGGACCAATCTTACGATATTGTGAAAGTGGCTGGACCCCGGGGTCTAGGGGCCATGGTACAATTTTTTTCAAAATATTAAATTTTTTTACGAGAATGAGTTTTGGAAAGGGGTTATATGAAATAAGAGACATGTTCAAATTCGGGGGGTCCGCCCCTGGATCAAAAATTCATTTTTACATGTAAAGATACAATTATTTGATTGTTCTGAAATAACGCCTTAGCCGCTTTACCAAGGCCACGATACTTTTGAAGAGGCTGGACCCCGGGGTCAAGGGGCTGTGGTACAAATTTTTTCTCAAATTTAAATTTTTTTAAGATTTTTTGAAGGGAGTGACTTTAGGAAAAGGGTTATATGAAATTAGTGACATGCTCCAATCCGGAAGTCTGCCCTGGATCAAGAAATCATTTTTACATGTATGTATAGATACAATTATTTAAATGTTTCGAAATAGCGCCTTAATCGAAAAAATTTAGACACCAAAAAGGAAATCTAGCGTGCGACTGTTATACACAAATCATACCTCTACTATAATTGATTTAATTATTCAAATTAATTTTATTAATTTAAATTTAAGACAATCTTTAGGTCCCAAAAATGACGGCGTTAATAAATTAAATAATGAAATTCAATCGGAACTACCCGCCGGGCCACTAATGAAATACAAATCTACCGACACGGTTACTGATGTGAATCAATCCTTCAATTATCCAATAGTTTCTTAATTCTTTGGAGCCACCTGGTATTCCACCACACATACTATTTTTGAGAGTTCACCAATAATACTGCTCCCAAATTTAGATCCAAAGAAATTGTGCAACGGAACACGGCTTTGTGTGAAGAAATTGATGCCGAATGTGATTGAAGCAACGATTATTACCGGTAAAAGTAAAGGAGAAGATGTGCTAATTCCACGCATTCCTATGATTCCCACCGATTAGCCGTTTGAATTCAAGCGACTACAATTCCAATTACGCCTTGCTTTTGCAATGACAATCAACAAAGCCCAGGGGCAATCATTGAAAATAGCTGGTGTTATTTTGGAAAATTCATGCTTTTCACATGGCCAACTGTATGTTGCTTGCTCCAGAGTGGGAATGCCAAAAAATTTATTTATTTACACACCAAATGGAAAAAGCAAAAATATTGTTTACCAAAAGGCTTTATAATAAAAATTATTAACTAAAATATCTTTATATTTATTATTAACTTTGATCTGGTTGAAGGTTTGTAAAAATGGAGTATAACTATTTAGCAACTGGTAACAAATACCAAACCAAAATTAATTAACTATCCCCACAAACAAGATGTCCAATAATATCATTACAAAAGTTCGCCTGGATGCATTAACGGAGGCACCCGTTACTGAATACAGCTACTTATAATTTTCTTTTCATATGTGATTGCAACTTGCTATTTACAACCAGCGATGTAAAGAGAGAATTCTTGCATAACAATCAAGATATTTGAAATATATACCTCCCGTGTAACGCCGCGTAACTCAGCTAGTAACAAATATTATTGCACCCCATGGTTTATTGCCGCTATATCGCGTACGCCCCAAATTTATAGAGTGCTCAATACTTTTCAGCCTGCGACGATTCGCTACGATTAGTTCAGCTTGAAAGGCTCTAAAGTAGTCAGTGAGACGGAAAGGGAAGTTTGAGTTCAATGCATTACGGAGTACACATAACACCCCTCTCCTCTTAAGATGGTGGGGACAGCGTAACTGGTTTTGGTAGTATTTATGGATGCCTTATATTTTTTTTATAGTACTTGCCTCTTCTAGGATCCTCTGATTATTCTTCCATTGGTCTACTAATAAGTTTTACTCTCTTTTTCTACACACATAACATGGTGTTTCCCCGTCCTTTGTAAGTAATACCAAAATACCCATGCCTTGTTAGACCTAGCACATTGCTAAGTTATTATCATTCTTTTTCGGCACTTCCCTTTCTCCATTGAAATTATCTTTGCACTAGACATTCATTGTAAAGGTAGCTTATTTCTGTAATTGTTGGACATCACCACTAACATTTCCGTCTTGGTACAGTCAGGTCTCAAGCTCTGATGCTTTCATGGACGCCACAATACTGGCTAATTCTTTCTTATTGGATAGATAGAGGGATAAGACCCATATCCGAAAGCCTTCATCAATTGAAGTTCTCGTACTTATACATGTACTCTTTATCGTAACATATTCCACTTCGCTCTACGGATTATCGTTAAACAAATCGCACATTGGCTCTTTTTTCGCCGCCTTGTGTTCATCAGATTTGATTATTGCGATTTCTCTGTCCCATGTTTGCTGTGCAATAGATCGCTGTCTCAAAGCGCTCTTCTTTAGCTTGGCAATCTCGCCAGTCCATCAATACGCCTGATGTTTTTCCCGCCATTATTTCTACGATGCAATCCAAGAGTCACAAGCTCGTAGCGCACATTTTTTAACGTCGTATCTTGTTGTGTTTTCCAGCAGAACTGGAGAGTTATCGACTAGATACATATCCAAGGACATGGATAGTTGTCAGTTCGAGCACGGTGTACGCGGAAGGTGATAGAGTTAAAATCGCTTTCCGTGTAATTCTCAATCATCCATCAGCCTAGAAGTCAGCGGGGGGTACATAAAATTTTGGATTTACTTCATGGATTTTGTTCAAAGATCTGCTTGAAAGAGATACCCTGATCTAATTTTATAAAAGCATCGGTTTATCAGACCATCAATCTCTCTTGTCTTATACTAAAATCTTATTTCAATGAAAAGATAAAAAGTTTAGTTTCTTCTATGTATATATTGCCAATGAACAATATTAGAAATCAAGACTATATATGGCTTTAAAAATCAAAATAAAAAAAATCGATTTCTTTGGGATTCTCCACTCAACCTACAATATAGGACACTGTATATATATGTAATATACACATGCTATACATATTTATGACGACAAATCAATTTTCTCATTTTTATTTATAAATCTTTATATCTACTTATATAATTTTCATCTTATTCTTAGCATTATACCTAATTTTTCCAATTTTATTAAGCCTTCTATTGAGATTTGTGCGATTAATGGGAAAGATTTGGGAAAAAGACATAAATCCAATTTTATATCTCTGTTTTCTCTCCCTTAAAATTCAGCAAAATTCTAACCTAATTATCCAATCAAATGCAGGAGAAACGAATTGTAGAAGAAAATATTATAAAAGGGATGAAATGGATACACGCACATATCAAAGATAAACGTGTACAAAACTTTAGGAATGATAAGAAAATTTAATAATTTTTTTCTAAAGATTGATTACGGTTTAGTGTTGTATATAGAGGCTACACTACATATGAAATATATTATTTATATGTATACGTTTTGGGGCGCGAGAAAATCTGTTATTTACATTTACGCCAAATCTATTTTGTTGTTCTTGATTAGGTTTTATCGGGTGCTCCACATAAAAGGTGATTCGATTAAAGTCTGTAATAGCCATAAAAGAACAACAAATAATCGAAAAGGCGATTACGATATGATACAACCATGAGCATCTCGCATTGTTATTTTTGCAATCTAAAAATTGGTTTTAGATAAACTCTAATTTAGGCTCCCTGCAAAGCAATAATGGTAAAAGGATCTCCCTTAACTTCTAAAGCCTCGTGATTTCGTCGTAAGGTGGTTGCAGAACGTTTTTCTGAAGTATGTTCAAAAACAAAACGGGAATATTGCAATTTCACGCGTTTGTAGTAATCTGATTCACTCAATTTTCGTTGTTGTGTTGTCATAAATTGCGGCAAAGTTTTAGAAATTTTAAATATTGATCAATCTGCTATGAGTAATACAAGGGTTTGTAAGAGGTATAAGCGTTTCCAAGTAGGCCGTGAAGACGTTCAATATAACGAGTGCACTGGGTGCCAAAAGTGAAAGAAATGATTATGAACGATCACCGAATCATAAGTGAAGCAGTCAAAAACAATAAAAAAACGTCCGGATTTATGACGAAACAATTTATGGTTTTTGCACTACGATAAGCACCTTCTCCCACTTCATTTTTTATTCCTGAATTTTTGGCGAAAAACGAAACAGTGTTTCGGCGATTGAAAAAAGCGGTGACATAGGTGTATAATTTGTAATTGGGACTATTTTGAAGAAAAAAAAACGAAAATTCTTGTTACCTTTCCGAACCTGTTTTCCGGACACTTAGCTCGCTGCCTATTGCGCTAACTTTCGTTCAGGCTCAGATCACATTATTCATAGAAATTTGTCGCTTAAAACTACTTAAAATGAGAAACGTTCACATAACGTGTACCTCGGCAAGAGGGTAGTCGTGAGCATAGTACGATTTTTTTACAATAGGTGGCGCACGAGTTAGACTACCAAATATCGCGAACTGCTCAACCGATCGTCTTGAAATTTTGACCGTGTGTACGTTGCATGTCCCCAACCAACCTTATGATGCTTTTGAAGTGATTGAACCCCGGAGTCTAAGGGCCCGGTACAAATTTATCTAAAATTATTTTTTTTTAATTCTTTGACGGGGAAATGAAAAGGAATATGAAATTAGTGGCTTGCTTGAATCCGAGGGGTCTGTTCCCTAGGTCAAGTGGCCCTCCTTATAAGTTGCAGCACTCATCCAAATGGGTTCCAAACATTGGATAGGAAGTTTATACCGTTGAGCAGGGTTTTATAATTTTTTTGAAGGGATCGGGTCTCTGCAAAATTGTATTGCAAATTAATCAGTACTATCAAGAAATTACATTTTATAATAATTTGATTGTTTGTTATTTCACTTAAGGATGTAATTCGGATGTAATTGTCAGAAATTTGGAATGGATGGAATCGCCTCGGTGAACAGAAGAGCATACTGTTGACCCTGAAATATTGTATACGAAACGAATTGCGTTATCACTAAAATGAATTGAACCGTCGAAATAAATTGATGCACTCAAAAGAATATTTAATTATTTAAAATTAATTAATTTGAATTTAAAATTAAATTTTTATCATTTTTAGGCTATTCTCTTGCAATTTAAATGGTGAAGCTTAAACAAATAAAAGAACATAAAAATACACCAAAAAAATTATTTAAAGAAACCATCACTGGCAATGATGGTTACTACTCTATCGACATCACTTAATTGACGATGGCGGACATTCGATAATCGCTGAGTTGTGCCGTATTTGCCCTTGTTCTCCAAATCATACAAGGTCCATGTTAGTGTGGAATATTGCAATTCGGTCAAATCGGTTGCATTGGCCAACAGAAACGGTGAAATCAAGGGCTGTGTAACGAAACCCCGGTTTTCAAAATCCCAGTTTTCAAAATCCCGGTTTTCAAAATCCCGTTTGTATTTTTAAAATTTGACATGTGGGAAAGTGGAACTCTTAAATGATTTTTTGATAAAATTCAAAAATTAAGTTGCGATAAAGTTCTAGAAAATGGCTAATATGGATGGAATTTGGCCATTTCTTAACAGATTTTGTTGAAATTCGAATCGTGCGATGAAAATGGGATTCTAAAATGATTTTTCGATAAAGTTCTGAAATATGACCATCGCTATGGAACTAGGCAATTTTTTAACCGATTTTGTTGAAATTCGACATTTGGGTCCTAAATAGGATTTAAAAAAATGGGTGTTTGATAAAGTTCTGGAATAAGGCGGATAAGGATGAAACCTGCGGCCATTTCTTAACCGATTATGTCGAAAATCGACATGTGGGATCTAAATGGGATTTTAAAATGATGCTTAATAAAGTTCTGGAGTATTGTCATTAAGGATGGAACTGGGCCATTTCTTAATTGAATATGTTGAAATTCGTCACGTGTGTGGAAATGGGGTTGAAAATGTTGCAATTACAAAATCTTGCATAACAAAATAGTGCAATTATTTTTCTTTTTAGCAAGTGTCATTAATAGATTCTATATAATCCGCTCCTACGTGTGGCACGTAGTGCGACATGTTTCCGCCTCTGACTTCGCAGCCTTGGTTTTTTCTAGTTATATTTTTGGGCAAGATATCTTATTTTTATGTTAAAATAATTATTTAGAATTAATAAAAATATTTTTTTCAAAATCAAGACTTTTGAACTAGAAGAAAAGGAAACCGGGATTTAGAAAACCGGGATTTCGAAAACCGAGATTTTAAAACCTGGGGCGGTATGTTGTACCATCACTTTGATTCGAAATTCGAAAAAAGTCGAATCGAAAAAGTGAAAGTTTTATCATTTTCGACTTTTATCGTTTTTTAATCTTGTAATATGTTTATTATTACTTTGGTTTTAAATGATGAAACTTTTATCGTGATTCGAAAATGATACAACATACCGCCCGCCATTCGACTTTTTTCGAATTTCGATTCGAGGTGATGGTATAACATATCGCCCTGGATTTTGGAAACCAGGATTTTGAAACTGGGATTTTGAAACTCGGGATTTTAAACCGGGATTTTGAACACCGGGATTTCGTAGTACATTCGAAATCAAGAACAACGAGATGGGTCGCAATATACGTAGTAATGAGGCAATTTGGCGAGTTTTGGCTTTTTCAATACATGAACGCACAGTTATTCATTTTGCTGTTCATCTGGAAAATGATCAGCGTGTGTATTTTACTGCAGAGAATTCACGACATCGAGCAGAAAGACCACCAGCCACAACATTGACAGCATTCTTCACATTAAACCAAAATTATGAATTCACTAGTGCCTTGCTATATTCAGAGGTGCCAAATACTCCACATGGAACGCAACATCAAAAAATTTCAAAGACGCAAACTCAAATGAAAAGGATACAACAATTTATTTTCAACCGATGCATTGAGTAGATTGCACCGTTTATCCTAACAATGCATAATATTTTTACTTGCGATTATTCTTAATTAATGTCGTTTCAACAATTGAGAATAGTTGGTGCCCAATCATGCCAAACTTATCGTGAAGTATGCCAGAAATTAAAATTACTGGAAAATGATACACATTGCGATACATCACTAGCGGACGCATCAATCACTTGCCAACCGCACCAAATTTGCACATTATTTTCCATCATTTTGAAAACTTGCTTCCCGTCTAATCCGAAAGATTTGTGGGAAAAATACAAAGATCAAATGATTAAAGATATTTTACATCGAGGGCGCACAGCCAGCAACAACGCAAGCATGCAATTCTCACCAAAAATGTATAATGAAGAGTTAATCAGGATTGAGGACACGTGTTGATCAATCGTCAACACAAGCGCTCATTCAATTAGGAATGGTTTCATCAAATCGATTAGCAGACGATGTATACGATCGAGATTTGCAGAGAGAGCAGCAATTTAATGTCAATGAGCTGCAAATATTAATTCAAATTAATCCGCCAAAACTGACGACACAACAACATAATTGTTACGGATGGCTCTCAGCCAACCCGCAATTTTCACTAAGCACGCAGAGGCCTCTCTCACAGTAATGTTTTGCCGGCTAGATCTCAGGGTAACGGCATGGGTCGTGGGGAAATAGAGGCTTGCGTACTCCTGGCCTACACGGTGGAACTAAAATTAAAATAAAAGCAAACTATAAAGTGAAACTAAATTAAATCGACCAGGGGATCTCTCCGAGTGACCTGACAAGTACCCTGTCTGCTAAAGACCCCCCCCCCCCCTAAATGACCCATTGATCACGAAAGGCCGATGCCCAGCCACAACTTAGTGCTGTAATAAGGTAGCGATTTTGAAAATTACATATGAACTAAATTTGACTTTACTTTAATTGCGAATAGGAAAATCAAAAATATAAAAATTTTATCAAAAAAAAAAAAAAAAACTCTAAATGGTACCTGCGGGCCTTAGTTTAGGTCACCCTGTACGGTTGCGGCGTTTCTTTCCACCGAAATGGGTGGGATGTCTTCCCGCCTTTTGCTAAAATTTCACAAATGGCCTGTTGGTCACCTGTAGCATTGTGGGGCCTCTCCCCGATACAACGAATGGCCTGCTGACCACCTGTTCGTTGCGGTGTTTTCACCGATACCGTTGGGCGTTTGATGGCCATAACCGAAGTAAAATGATCTGACCTCAACTGGCCACCCGTAAACAATTTGGTTGGGCGTGGTCCTGCCTTAAACTGTTAATACACGTTGGGCGTTGGTTCGTCTTAACCGTAAAATTGGGATGTCCTCAACTGGCCAGCCTTTAATAATACGGTACCCGTAGAAAATAATTGGGGCGTAATAATTTTGATGAAAGTCGCGTTACCCGTGGATTAGTTGCGGGGCTCGATAAAATGCGACCCCCGTTGAAACATGGTAACTCGTTCGTAACTTGTTGTAACAGTTAGGCAACCTGTTGGAGTTGCAGCGTTCATTCACCGATAACGCACCGAAATTCATCGAAAATTCACGTAACCGTAACCAAGAATACCTAACCGTAACGTATACGTAACCACGAATATTAAATCAGCTGGGGTGACTCCTTATCCCCATTGTAAGGTAATGGGTATTTGTGTGCTTAATGCTGATGGTCAGTACATTAATTCGGCATATACCGTTATATCTGCCAACCACTGTGAACTGGAATATTAAGGTTTAATATTCCAGTTCACAGTGGTAAAATTCTTAATTTATAGTGTGGTAAATCTCTTCTTGTAATAAATTTTGAACGTCAACTGTGTGTTGTGTTTGTGTGATTATATTTATTTTCTCGGAATGGAATTTGATTATCTCCATATTTTTTACTTTTCGGGCTGAAGGGGCTTTTTATGAGTTTAGCGGAGAAATACATCTATATTTAAAATGCGTTTTTCGGGATAGTTTTCTGGCCAACTTCACATACGTGTTATTATGCAAATACCAATGATACCGACTGATATGCCAATCGAATTTAAAAGATTGTAATTTCCAGTGTGACTCGCATAACCATTAATAAAGCACAAGGACAGCCACTTCAAGTTACGTCTCTTCCAACTAAAACGCGAGTTCTGCTAGCTTTAGAAAAGGTTAAAAGAGCCCAAATCACAAAAATTGGAAAATTCAAGGTTAATTTTAGGCTAATTAAATGCCCTATTTAAATTTTTTTATTATGCTAGCTCTAAGAAACAAGTAAGTCTTTATCTCTTAAAACCTACAGCAGAACCCAAATCGAAAATCGGCCCAAAACCGAAATTAGGACGCAAAATAAGATCAATGGAGAAACAAATAGTTTTAGGCTCATTACGGCTTAATCAAATGCCCCATTAAACATATTGGGCTCCACTTGCTGTTGACCAAACTTCAGCTGATTTAATCTAGACCTAGCAGAAGCCAAATCGAAAATCGGACAAAAATCGAAAGTAGAACGCAAAAAGAGTTCAATGGAGAAACAAATAATTGAAGGCTCATTATATGACCTAATCAATTGCCCCATAAAAAATTTTGGCTCCACTTGCTATTGAGCAAACTTCATGTGATTTAATCACGTGATTTAAAGCTTACAGAACCCAAAACAAAAATCGAGCCAAAACCGAAATTAGAACGCAAGACAAGACCAATAGACAAACAATTAATTTAAGGCTCATTATGGCTTAATCAAATTCCCCAATTAACATTTTGAGCTCCATTTGCTGTTGACCAAACTTCAGTTGATTTAATCTAGAGCTAGCAGAACCCACATCGAAATTCGGACTAAAACCGAAATTAGAACGCAAAACGAATTCAATGGACAAACAAATAATTTTAGGCTCTTTATGGCTTAATCAAATGCCCCATTAAACATTTTGGGCTCCACTTGCTGGTGACCAAACTTCAGTTGATTTAATCTAGAGCTAGCAGAAACCACATCGAAAATCGGACCAAAACCGAAATTAGAATGCAAAACAAGATCAATAGACAAACAAATAATTTTAGGCTCATTATGACTTGTTCCATTAAAAAAATTTGGGCTCCACTTGTTCCTGACGTACATAATGAGCCAAAAATAATTGTGTGTCAATTTACCTTGTTTTGCGTTCTAATTTCGGTTTTGGTCTGATTTTCGATTTGAGTTCTGCTAGCTTTAGATTAAATGATCTGAAGTTTGGTCAAGAACAAGTGGAGCCCAAAATTTTTTAATTGGGTATTTGATTAGGCTATAATGAGCCTAAATTATTATTTTGTCCATTGATCTTGTTTTGCGTTCTATAATTTCGGTTTTGGCCCGATTTTCGATTTGGGTTCTGTTAGCTCTAGATTAAATCAACTGAAGTTTGGTCAACAGCATGTGGACTCCAAAATTATTCAATGGGACATTTGATTAGGCCATAATGAGCCTAAAATTATTTGTTGTCAATTGATCTTGTTTTGCTTTCGAATTTGATTTTTGGTCCGATTTTCGGTTTGGGTTCTGTTAGCTGTTAATTGATAAAGCCTTATTTTTTCCTAGAGCGAGCATAATAAAAAAATTTAAATAGGGCATTTAATGAGCTTAAAATTAACCTTTAATTTTCCAATTGTTTTTAAATTGTTTTGTGATATGGGTTCTGCTAACTTTTTCTAAAGCTAGCAGAACCCGCGTTTTAGTTGGAAGGGAATTTTTTTAATAAAGCATTTAATTAGCCTATAATTATCCATACTATCTTGTAATGTTCTGCCGTATGGGCTCTGCTAGCTTAAGAGACGTTTCAAGTTTGTGGATTGACTGCCAGTTCATACGACGGATAAAAATCTCGGATTTTTCTATCCCAAATTTTTTTTTCCAATTTTTTTCAACTTTTTTGTATGAAAAGAGGCGTGTCTGTTGTGTAATTTACGTGATGTAATAGGTTAAAACGATGGGATACAAAACTCCGAGATGTTTATCCGTCGTATGAACTCGTTGTGAATCTGCAAAATCCGTTCTTCTCACTTGGACAGCTATTACATGTGGCCTATGCACGCAACGGAAAACCCGCCAACTTATTTATGTACGAACCAAATGGCAAAAACAAAAATATTGTCTAGCCAAGAGCATTACAATATTACAAAAATAAATTCATTTAATTCAACTACGATGCCGCCCACGCCGAGTTTCAGCTATATGTTGGATATGTAATTACTCTGCTTCAAAAAAGCATTACAGCGCACGCCGGGTATCCGCTAGTGATGTTACATTTGATAAAAAATTGTACATATTGAAAATAAATTATCACATTTTACTAAATTTAATCGGTTTCCATCTTCTTCATCTACGATACGTAGTGAAACTGACGACATCACTATCTTGTTGCGCCCTACATAAATTAATTTTTTTATATAGATATTCATCGAAGTGTTTTCGCATACCCGTCGCCTTCCTTACATAGTATTAACATCACATTTACGTAACGTAAAGAGCAACAACAAAAACTATAGAAGAGTATGTAAATAATTTTCATGTAGCAAAAAATATCAAAAAATTGGTTCGGTTACGATATAAAAATGGGGTGGCGCATAGGGTATACAATTTTTTTTCTATATTTATATAAATTTTCAATGTTTTCACAGTTTATAGAAACGTATAACACAAAACCTATAATAAAGTACAAGCGAATCGGAATAAAAAAAAATATTTTATTTTTATACACATTTTTTTATAAAAAGATATACGAGTACTAGTACTTTGAATTCAAGTAATTAATAAAATCAATAAGAGTTAAGCTGTTCGATCAATATTGATTTACGCTAGACTGTGTAACGATATAGGCAGACATCGACTATGTACACCATTTAATTGGCTACATAATTTTATGTATCGCACTTGCCTAGCTCCATATAGCTATATCGAGAATGGTACAGAGTAAAAAGCGGAAAATTGTTTGCAAAACTTTTGTTTCAGAAATTCGTTTAAACTTTTTAAATAAAAATATTTTTGTAGCAAATTTTATACGTGGGCTATGATATGGTTTTTGATTGAATATATTTTTTTTTATTATTGTTTGGCATAACTTTTATATTCTACATGGATTACTCCTTAACTATACACAAAAAACATATTCTGGCATTTACGTTTAATTAACTTTTTTTTATTGCGCTACCGTCATACATAAAGTATATATGTGTACCTGTTGTATATACATATATAATACATATAGGTAATGTATCATGTGTTTGATCTAACGAGATTACACTGACGTACCATTAGGCTAGATTTGTTATTTAATTTGATGTGGACGTGACGGTTGACTAAATACTGATTGTAATACACATTGTATAGTCGTCTAACCATTTGAATATATGGGATTAACATCGTAATCTTTAGATGTGAGAAACCCGTGGTATGGTGTTACTGTTTGGTGAATTTAAATTTAAGGGCTTTCGTAAAGTTTGGATTTGTAACCCTTGTTTTTATCTGTTACTCATCCGTGTTTCAGATGTTTTTCCATTTTATTAAATGTCTACACAATGTCAACCCCAACTAATTACTTGTTTATAAAGAAAATAGCACATTTTTAATAAATACGTTGGTCCATTACCTTTAATTTATAATATTTTTTGTTAAAAAGGAACCGGAAGGAGTCTTAGCAGTCCTGTAAACAACCGTTAGTTTCGACGCCTAATCTAATCACTCTGAATTCAAGTTTATTGTATTTTGAATTATTTAACAAACAATAATAAAAAAAGATTTTTCCCGGAATACTTAAATTGATATCGTTTCCAAAAAACACACCACGCCGCGTTCATTAGTTTATTTATAAAAATTTTTGATTAAAAAAATATATGTAGTAAAATTATTTATCTCTTTATAAATCTGGAGAGCGTTTTCCACGACGCCTCTGAAAATGTGAAGTTCTTAGCCATTTGCAGTTAGAAACACATTTTTTAAGTAGCAAAAATATTCCACCAACAAATTCAATTTACAAATGTATGTAAGACGATAAATGATATTTTTGTCGCAAATTGTCATAAAGTAAGTCGTTAATTTTAACAACAAGTAGGTCGGATAATGGATATGTCTACTAAAATCAAGAAACTGATAAAAATTTAGAATGACATGTACGCGGTACTTTCCTTTTTAATATGGTTAGGTAAAAGTCTAGAAAAAAAATAAAAAGTCGTGTTTTTTTCATCCGATCTTTGATGCATGTGGTAACATTTTTTTTGTTTATTTTAATTTATATTTTGCTTTTTGTACGATAAATGTGGGTTAAAAATCAAACAACAAAAGCCCAATTATATTAAGTAAATATTGAATATTTTTTAATTATATTTTATTTAATTTTTTTACATAACTACTATTATGTCATATTCATCAAAAACATATAAATCCTGCAAAGTGCAGTAATTTTTATTGATATATGCCGAATCAAAGCTGTAAAGACTATTTTCATATTTTATAATGAAATGTAGCAGCTTTAATATTTTGTGTTTATACAAAATTTCTTTTAAAACCAACTAAATTATTAACATTATTTTTCATTTAACTCTTTAAGTCCATAGTTACAAAACATTGAAATTTTTTGGAAATTGTTATCAAAGTTTCATAAAAACACATCAAAGAACAGATTATTGTAGAAAATATAATGTATTTTAATTAAATAACGGTATAGTAGGGCGTGGTTTCAGTATTCAGTAATATACTTCAATTAATTTAGTAAAGAAACAAAAAGTTTAAAGTGTTATTTGCGCAATAAAATTTTGCATAACAATTGTTAGTTTGGTTAGACATACTCCTACATAACATGTATTGAACGTCCACCGTGTTCTATATGGGCTCGTATGCAGTCGTAATTGCAGCGTTTTGATGTAGATGTGGCATGTGCCTTGCCTTTTTCTAAAGCAAACGTTATTTTAAACATTACCATTTTCAAATTCTGTTTTTTTTCTTACTTTTACTTAGTCATTGAACTACCTTCCCTCCTCCCCCTCCCCTCCCTTTCTTCGGTATCATTTCTAATACCTTTATTTATCTCCGCTGTTCTTTGCATAGAGATAATGAACGCATTGTAAAAAATTACATCTAATTAATACCTTATGACCCTATGATAACACTTTGTCGATTTATTTCGTAGATGTTTTTCATCATATCTGGTTTTTTGTCTCTCCATTTCACTGTAACTATTCCATATAGGAAAGTCTCCGATCTGACGATCCCTCGTCTTATATTTTTATCGGATTCTAGGTCTGTTGGCATATGTCTTCGGTTTTTTTAACAGTATAGCAAATATAAATACTTGGAGACAACAATTCCCTTTGCAGACTCACAGATTTAAAAAAATTGGCAAAATATATGTGATAATGTTTTCAAACTAGTGTGTTTGCAAATCTTTCATTACTTGATTGGTAAATATTGTTTAAGTGCACTGCTCCCTCTAAATTTAACTATGCATTCATCTGTAGCGGCTCAAAATCATTAAAATCCTTTTCACTTCGTGGCACTCCTCGTAGCAAAACTATTTATACACCGCGCCGCTTAACTACGAGGCATAGCTCGTTATGCTGAATATAGCTATTTCGCCACCTACAATCTAATTCCGCGAATCTCGATATTTATCGACAATCGATAAATATCGAGATATTTATCGACGATCCCAAAAACGAAACGAAGAAACGAAAAAGAAACCAGTCGCGTTTAGAAGTCAAAGAGACACGGTCTCAAAAATAATAATAAATAAAATTGAAGAGTGCCGAACAATCGTTCACACACCGCCATTTTGTGAACTAAAAACATATTTATAATCAAAATAATAACATACAAAATAATAAATAAAATAGTTATTATAAACAAAAATAGTGAGTGTTATTAATAAATAGTTAAAACCGCAATAACACCGCTATACATCTCACATATTTAAGGTTTTATGCTTCAAATCTCAAATCAGCTATTTGTATAATCGAAAAATTAATTTAATTATATTTACGAGGTTATCCTTCTTTCGATAAAACATCGAATTGCATTCGGGGTTTTCGAGCTTCTCTGCAGGTCGATTCTGGTTTTCATATTCGACTTTTAACGCAAAGTGGCTGACATCTAGCGAATCATTTTTGAAATAAAGCGAAAGGTGATCATTGTTATTTTGACGTTTCTTGTGGGTGCTTGTTAATACAAATAAAATAAAATTTCATTTGAAAATAATTGTTTAAATCATGGGACAACATAAAAGTAATAAAATTTGTGAAGTGCCAAAATGTAATACGCGATTTACTAAAGAAAATAATGTTGCCTTACACCATTTTCCAGACGGTAAATTGTTGAAGAAAAGATGACATTTCGTTACAAGAATTTACAAACCATTATCGAAATTTACAAAAATGACTATGTTTGCTCAATACACTTTAAGGATACCGATTATAAAAGTTAGTTTATTGTTTTCATATTAATTGTATTTTAATTATTATATTGTGATTTATTAGGTGCTGAAAATAAATGATATTTAATTAAAACCGCAGTTCCGACAAAGAATTTACCGAAAAGCAAATTCGATAAACCTCCACCGAAACCCAGAAGCGCACGATTGCAACCATTGACAACGAAATGCACAAGTATTGAGATAAGTCCTGCTCCCGCTGATCAAGATGAAAATAATTCGTGAATACCGGATGAAAGAGAATCATCTGAGATCGATAGAGAATACACAGGCTCAGTAGATACTGGAATTCAAGTAAACATTGTTCTTGATTCAGTTATTGCAAAGGATATTGAACGAAATTCACGTCTAACAATAGATGATTTAATAACAACTGGACCTCAGTTAAATATAATGACTTCTTTATGTGATTCTAACACAATCCGCATGCATTGTGAATTTGAGGCTTCCATCTGACATATACAACCGTATTTTTCATTCTGAGTTATCAATTAAATTTAGAATCTTATTAGTGCTAATCAAACTAAAGTAAAATTTTGATTTCTCGGTACTACCGGTATTGTTTGAAATATGTATTCCAACGAGCATAAAATGTTGCCGATCTAAAAAGCAAGTTTAAAATCATTAATTTATTGGCCTTCAAAAGAGGAAATCGAAATGAACATTCCTCAATACTTTAACAATTTTACGGATGTATGTGCTGTTTTAGATTGCACTGACTGTTCTAGTTGCCGTCAGTCCAGCTGGATTAATTACCTATGTCAGTAAGGGTGACCCTGGGAAATCATCAGACAAATTTATATTCAATCGAGAAAGTTTAATAAATTTATTTGAACAAAACGATGCGATAATGGTCGACAAAGGTTTTGCCATTGAAAGTGAACTTAAATTGAAGGGCTTTAAATTGTATAGACCATTATTTATGGATTCGAAGCAACAGTTTAG
The DNA here is from genome assembly GCA_932526605.1 of Nephrotoma flavescens. Classification (NCBI taxonomy): domain Eukaryota; kingdom Metazoa; phylum Arthropoda; class Insecta; order Diptera; family Tipulidae; genus Nephrotoma; species Nephrotoma flavescens. The sequence goes on from OW052220.1 coordinate 76,362,861, forward strand.
TAAAAAAGAAACAATCTACAATACTGCTGTAGCTGATGCCCGCGTACATGTCGAACAGGCTATTCTAAGAATAAAAATTTATAAAATTTTAACTAATAGAATCGACCACTGTTTATTTTCAGCAATCGACGATATATTTACTATTGCCAACTTAAGCAACTCAATTTTTAATGAAAATATATCTTAGTCAAAGTTGAAATAAAACATTTCGAATTCGTTAAAATACTTCCATTCATTGATCTCACACTACCGTACTAAATAAATTAAATAATATAATTAAAAACATTATTAACATCATTAAAAACATTGTTTTGTATTTCTTATGTTATTTATTAACTATTTATCAATGTTTATTAATATTTTTAATATTTTAAATGTGCAATCGGAGTTTTTAACATCGCATCAAAATTTTTTTCAAAATTGCTTCTATGCTAAAATGAAATATAAAAAAGAAAAAAAAAGATATCGCCAAAAAACAGACTAAAGTCCCGAAAAAATTGCGAAAAATCGTAAAAAATCGTGGACAGACAGACAGGCAGGCGGGTAGACATGCGAGTAGGTGAACTGGCAGGCTGACGAGCATGCGGGCTTTTTTTATCGATTTTCATAGATTTTTTGCGATTTATTCAAAATTTTGATGCGATACAGAAATTCTGAGTGCAGATTCGTGATCAGCGACCCCAAAAACATATAGGACACCTATTCTCGTCTCGGGTGCTGGAGTTTTTTTTTGTGGAGCTGTGTAATTAATTAAAATTTATTAAAACTATTATTCTGATGATGGCGAAATATTAGTTAATAAAATTATAATAAAAAAACAGAAGCTGAGCAAAGTGTTATATAATTTCATATATTACAAAAATTAGAACCAAATCAGCAATTTACAACAAAAAAAAAAAAAAAAAAAATTTGAAATGTTAAAATACTTCGTTTTATTTAAAAATAATAAATAATTATCATTAATTCAATTAATATACCTACAATAAATATGATTATAATTATATTTATAATATAATGTATCACAATTCATTTCATAACAGCTTTCTTATCACAATTTATCACAACGATTAATTAACTTCTTTACATTAGTATTGAAAATATTATTTTGGAAAAAATAAGGCAACATTTTTTCGAAATAAATTTCTTTTAAAGTTGCCAGCATAAATGGTTTATTAAAAGATACGTCGATAACTAAAATTTCATCGTTTTTTTTTAATAAACGACAAAGTCTGCTGACCTGCAATATAATATGAACATAATTTAATTGTATTTGCCCATAGTACGATGATTTTTCCGCAATTCTTGATTATTGTATATATTCACAATATAAGTTAGCATTAGAATAAGCTCCACTATATGCTCGTATCGCCAACACACATAGGACATTTAATTTCTAATATTTTGTTTTTACTTGAAATGTAACCATCCGGACTGCAACCCAACCAAGCCGCCCGAGGATGTACTACTAATCCGAAGTTACTAACTCTTTCTTTGAAAACGTTAATATATTTTTTAATGCCAGTTTCTCTGTGTCTTCCGTATTTAAAATTTTTATTATGACTGCATCATATGAATTGCTTTATCCATACTTAGAGAGATGTGATCATTAAAAAACGCTTCCAACTTGGAGTCTAAACAGTAAATGTTCAATTTTAAACTTGATATCAACGTGTTGTTCTGAAAAATGACCTTTAACATATTGGCTTCTAAGGGTTTTTTGCGTCAATTAAATTTCTTTCAAGTTCTTTTCGCAGCAAAACATTAGATGATCTACCAAATGTATGTTGGGCCACCGAAGACGAAGGACACCCTTAAAAAAGATATAATGATTATATTTTATTATATAGCTGTGTAAATCATATGTGAATACATGTTTAATCTTAAAACTACTTTGAAAAATACATTACCATTCAAAAACATAGCAAAATTTTCTTTATCTGCGAACAAGTTTGATTTTATTGCAACCAACTTGTCTTTAGTGCGCTTACAGCAATTACTTTCGCTTAGTACACGAGGTACATATAATTCATCAGCCGTCTTTTTCGCCTCTTTACCCCAGGTTTGTTTCAATTCTGTTGAGGTTAGTCTACTTAATGTCAAATTTCTAAAAAGTACATTACTTAATTGGGGTTTTTTAATTGCAAGTAATAACTTACTGGTTTATGTATAACAGTGTAGCAATTACGTGCTTACATTTTCCTCCTTGGCCAGCTGGGCACGAACACGAAGCCCTTAATTAGTTCGGATTTTTGTAGAATTAGTATGTTTATTCCCCAAGGTTTATTTTTGGGGTTAGTTGCTTGTTAGCAAACGCTAACAATTTTAAAAACTCGGCCAGTTTTACTTTCAATTCCACATTTTATAATATTTTTTGCCATATGTACCTTCTCGCATTCCACAAAACACCTTTTCCTATGGCCCTACAATAGTCAATCACAAGACTCAAACTAATCAAAATATGTTCCTCCATTATAGTGTATTATATGTATGTATAAAATATTTTTACCGACAACCATCAATTACTATTCATGTTGGTTACATTATGCTGAAATTAATTTAAAAAGGTTTAGCACGAGTTTTAACATAACTAAAATTTTCATTTTTTTAGGTAAAATTGTTGTAATTTAATAATAAATTAATAAATAAACTTACTTTGCACCATTTTTATATACTATTTGACAGATAAATAATTTTATCACCGCTGGCACTTACGTATCGCAGCGCACCTAGCGGCAGTTAAAAGGCGAATAGGAAAAGGAATTAGGAAAAATATTTACATAGCGTTTTTGTGAAAAATATCATTTTCTGGCCTACTGAAACATCAAGTGTGCTCTAAATTTTAATAATTGAGGAAATATTTTTTCCGTATCGAAATTCGATAAGAAAAATTTTCCAATTTTAATTTTGTTTTTGAAAAAATGTACACCAACTGTTTACCATAGTATGTCAGAAAAAAAAAATTTGTGTCAAAAATAATTTGAAAATATTTTTTCTAATCCTCTTTTCATATAGGTAAGCCAGAGTCGACCTACTGGTGTGTGAAACTATTACTTACTAAAACCTCCAGGCCTTGGTCCTGCTGGGAACTGCTTACCGCATTATTTCATGAAAAATCCTTTTTATCGCTCCGTAAGAGGACGTGATCTTGTCACTTCTGCAGATGGTTTCATCTAGGCCTCCTTTTTTCTTACATAGTACATGTTCTACGTATATCGGTACTTTCTCCTATCATTGCACATTTGAGATCATTTTACCGATGGATCTGCTCTGGTTGAGTTTCCATATTATATAGGTATATGTATTCAAATTATTGAATTATTCTATGAGAACGGGCGCTCAGTGAAAAATTGAAAATCACGTAATATTTACGGCTGGCATATTCGTAGAAAGATTTCAACAGACAAATTGTTACTAAAGTCCCTGAAAAGTCCATTAGTTGAAGTTAACAAAATATTGAACTTAGTGAAACCACAACACAGATGCTGCTTAGATCATACACTTCTTTCACTCTTATGACTTCGTCTGAAGTGCCTTACGTCAATCACTTCGGTCAATTTTCTTCATCCTTTTTATTAACGACGTCGAACACGTAATCAAAAGATGGAAAATTTCAGTGTACGCTGACGATATGAAAATTTATAAAAAAATTCAAGCATCAATGACGTTCTCATGTTACAGGACGATCTGAAAATCTTTGTAATAGTAATAATTCTATGGTGTGGTAAGAATAACCTCGAGTTAAGCGTTAAGAAATATCAGTTCATAACATATTCTCAAAAGCTTTCGCATTTCTTATTTCATGATTATTACCTTAACAATGATCTTGTTATCAGAGTTTCGTCGATTCATGATTTGGGTGCAATATGTGATAGAGAATTAAACATCCATTTTCAGATCGATAACATCATCAACTGGTCCACATAATTTCTTGATTCTCGTGTCACCACTAGCGCAGCGAAGATTTCATTGTTTTGCTCAAGGAGGATTAAAGTTGATGTACAATTGTAACTCCTCCTGCCTGAATCCTATTCTGATTGCTCAAATAAAAGTTTTCGACTATTGACCGGGGGATCTTAAAAAACCTTCTTTATAGTTTTTAATTTAGCAAAAATTTGTTAAATTAATCCTATAAGGACTCTTTCCCACTGCGCCTAATATGCCTTCAACAAAGGTGTCTTATCTGAAATCTCACTCCTCGTTGATCGACTATCCTGTTCCTTATAACGCAATACTATCGAGAAATCTCGAGGCTGGTAACTGATTTGGCTAGATTCATCCGTCCGCAATGATTACATTGAACTTGACATGGCCGCCTTGATAATGCCTCAGCATTTTCAAGTGCGCTTCCTTTTCGATACTCGATACCCAAGTCATACAATTATAACTGGTACTGGTGTTTTGCAGACGTTCGATCCAGCGTACCACCTGGCCCTCCAGACTCTTGAATAGTAGCAGCCATCGAAACGCCCCATGGTGTATTTTCACGCATCGCACTATAGCCAATAATTATTTTCGCTCAATTATCACTCAATTATAGATACCGGTTACGATAGGATTATTGTGTAATATACGACTTGCTCTCGATCATCGTTTTTGATAACAACACTCCTCCTATTGACGATGGGTAACATGAAGTCTAGCGGATTTTACGTAAAGTTTTTTTTAGATACAAGTTCATACGCAAGCTTTGACAGCTCATATTATAATCCTAATAAGTATTTTTAAAACAAGTAGTTTACATAATGTGTTCAATTTATATTACAAGAATTGGTGAAAATATTTTAATGTAGAATAAAATGTTAGTTTGCACTTTCATTAGTATATATTCAACTGTTGTGATTAGTTTTCATAGTGGGTTGACAACTACTATTCACATTTATAGTATGAGATCTCGGGGGAAATATTGCGGTGTTCCACAATGCCATACATACATAAAACCATCTATTTCGTTGCACAAAATCTCATCTAATGTTCTAAACAACCAGAAGGAGCAGCTAAAGTGAAAAGTTTTTCTAAAAATGGGGAAACCTTTCCCTAAATATTTTTCAATTTTCAGTCGTCACTTTAAAAAGAATAAAATAACTGTACCTATTTTGCAAGCAAAACGTGCCAAGTCTAGACTATTAAGCTTTGCTTTTTCAACAAAGAATCTTCCGCGATCAACATGTACAGTAACAAAAACATGTACCAAAAATTCGAGCTAGATATAATCGACTAATGGCCAGTTACACCGAAAAATGCATAACGGCCGTTTATTTGTGCATGAAATCTGTTCTCGCAATCAGAAACGCAAACTTGGTTAAATATATTTTATTCCAAAAATAAAAATTAAATAAAAATCATTAAGTATAAAATAACAGTTATTAAAAATAAAATTAAAATTAAAAATAAATTCAAATTAAACTTTTTAGTTTTAGTCCTGATGATGTACAGGAAAACTATACGAAACGTTGATGATTAGTTTTTAATTGTTAATAAAAATAGGCTTAACCCAGACAAGCACTGCATTTTAAATTCAAATTCATTTGATCACATATTTAACACAATTAGTTTTTAGTATGAAAGTCTTCAAAACAATTTTGGGTTTTCTTGATCCATAAATGCACGTTACACTTCTTGCATACAAAAAATGTGTGACTTTTACAATTTATGTTTTTGCATATAGTTGGCTCCGATTTTAGGTCGTAAGCATTAAGGGTCACTGTTGAACTTGGACGACCGCGTTTTTTTTGGATTCGCAGTATTTCATACAAGTGCTAAGGAATTTCCAATTTTCATGCGGTATTCGAGAAGGTCCTTAATCTTGTTCTTATTTACCTTATTGATTTTGCATTCACGCTTATTCAAGCTAACTTGAACAAATCGCAAAATCAATGAAACGTGTAACGATGCGACACTTCCATTTTTAGAATGAATAAACACTCTGTAATAACTAATTAGTTGATCCAATTTGTCTATTCCCCCTATAATTCAGTTGTAAAGACGAACAATTTCCAGCCGTTGTACTTCAACCATCCGTTTTTCTGCCTTATCCCACCGCTGTGCAATATCACTGCAACTTACTGAGACGAAATTAGAAGCCAAGTTTAAGGGTTTGTTGTCCTTCCATTTAACAAGTGTTACTTTGCCATCACGACTGGTCACCGTATCACAGAAACACCTGCTTTTTTGATATGTCCCTATCCGACATAATTGGTGGACTTGCGAATCGGTTGACACGAATAGTACCTGCGACATTAACTCCTTTGTTCTTTAGTATCTCAAATAAATTATAGGAGCTGAAGAAATTGTCGAAGTAGAAAAAATGGCCTTGTTGCTGCAACCTTTCCGCTTTAAAACAACGCTGGCTCCAAATCCGAAGCACTGTGAAAAGAAGAAGTCATACGGTATTCCACATTTACCCTATAAAACTAAGGTGCTCTATGGTGCAATTTGCTACTTGAAGTGGTGGTAAATGAATGTGTCGTAGAGATGGGGAGTGAAAAATTATATATTTCGTTTTGTTAAAATTCACTGATATTTTGTTCAGATGTAGAAAATCTAAAAGTAAAATAATATCATCCCTTATTTGTGACATTGCTACCTGACAATCCCTGGATTCATAGAAGAGGGCCATGTCGTCAGCAAACATTCTAATATCACCCGTATGAGCGGTAAATTCGCCATATCATTTACTTAGATTAAGACTAACAAAAGGCCAAGGACACTTCCTTGAGGAACACCACAGTTCACACCTAAAGTCTAGCTTCTTTCACCATTTAAAATCACATACTGTTTCCGATTACTAAGGTAGCTTTCTAAAAGTTTGTGTCGTAGGCCACGGAAGCACTAAATTTGTAATTTCTGAAGAAGTAAACTGTGACCTATAGCTATACAATCAAAAGCTTTATGAAGATCAAGAAATAAGTCAGATATATAGTTTTGCCTGTCAAAATTACGATAGATCACATCAGTAATATCTGTTAGGGCCAAATCTGTACCAGAACCTTGTCGAAACCCCTACTGACGAGAATAGAAAAAATTAGATTTATTTAGAAAATCGATTATCTATCTGGTTAGCAATAATTTTTTCTAAAATTTTGTCAAACACCGACAAAACTGAAACTGGTCGATAATTACATATTAACTATGTATTTTGGAATTTCTAGACTTAAAGATTGGCGTCACTTTAGTAATTTTAAGACAATCAGGGTAAACATCGGTTACCAGAACCACATTAAAGATCAGCTAGTAATTGTGAAAAAATTGGCGAATAATTCTTCAGAACCACATTACAAATGTTATCATAACCACCACCTTTTGTATTACTGAGAGTTGAAATTAAATTCGATATTTCGCTGCAGGAAGTGGGCGAAAAGAAACATGAATTAGTGCTAGGCGCCATAGTGTGAAATTTATTTAAATCAGCTGAGTCTGGGCTAAAACTACTTGCTGGTACAGAAGAATCAACAAAGTTAACAAAACTGCGATTAAATATATTAACAATATCAATAAGATCATGATACTCAACATCATTACAAATAACGGAGTGGATCCTATTATTAGAGTTATTTCCCATGAAATGATTTAGCTGTTTCCAGATTTATTTTTGGCTCAAATTATTACATAAATTGTTAAAATATTTTCCGTTTTTGATCTTCCTATTTAGCAAAAACACATTTCAGTTCTCAATTCGTACTGTGTTCCATTTAAAACGCTTCAACGTACAGTTTTTAATTTTAAATAAATCCCAGAGATCAAGAGTCATCCAAGGACAAACACTTAAATTTTTAATTTTTACATTTACTTCCTTCAATACGGAAAACAAGTTTATCAAAAATAGAGTAGAACAAGTTTATCAAAAATCCGTTCAAGTGTAGACTCAGAATTTCTGACGTCAAATACGGTAATCATTAAAAAATATTAAAGGACTAATTAACCTTTTTGTAATTTACGTATCTTTTCGTTAGTGCCCGAGTAAAATATTATGCTGCACCTTATAGTAAGATCTCCGGCCCAGTTCAGCATAAGTTGTCCTATTCTCTGCGGATTTTACTGTTCGCATTTACCTCTCCACATTTGAAGTATTTGAGAAATTTAGAGCTCTAATTTTAATTACTTCTCTAAGTCCTTGTTTCGGTTCATTAGCTTATACAACCCACAACTTGGGTAACCCAGAAATTCCCTCCAATGTTTAAAGGTCATTCATCTCATCTTTGATCCAATTAAAGTTGTGGAAAGCGAATATCGGATTCGTATCAACCATAATGTAACGCGATTTCGTGGAGACAGCGATATCATCGGATTCGTTAAAACCAACCGGATTAAATAGCTAAGCCAATTTTCAAAATCTCTTACCAACGAATTATAAAAAAGTGTTCCAGCAACATCCAGCCAGTGTACGTCGTAACGAAAGACGGCAAAATCCCTTCATGGAATGTGATAGCTAGAGAGAGAGAAATTTGTACAATATACCTCTGCGAAAACGTTGCACAGTTCACACCTTAAAATAAAACATCCCTTACAAATAACTATGTTTACTTATCCAAAACAAAACTTCTAATAACTACCTCCTATATGTATTTATCACAATAAAACTTATAATTACTATAAACCATATTATGCTCCATTTCTGACCTTAGTTTTTACGAACGCGACGATTATGTGGCAATCAACTCGTATAGAAAATGGACACAGAAAATTGTCGCCAACGATTATTTTGATAATTTTAATCCAGAGTGATTATAACAAATGTTAACATAGCGTGATACTTTGTCGTTTTAATGATCTTGCAGCAAAAACAACAATTATCGTAAACTACATATACTCGAAATAAAACGTGTTACACTCAGGAACACTTGTAAGTGTCTCCTTCAACCGATTTTCTCGTTCACATACGTATAAACACATCGTACTCAAAAATCGTGTTCTAAATAAATAGCTCCCGGTAATAAGAAGCCAACAATTTTATTATTAACATTTTTAAACTCAAATATTTTATTTAAAACAACATTTCAATTACCACCCGGTGTATATACATTAACATCACAATAAAATGATTACACATACTCGTATAGAAGCAAAATCGCGATAAATCTTTTTAATGCTCGCTCGCATGAAATACATACGTTCTCTGCCACACCATTTCGAGATGACGGAAGAAACATAAAATTTTCGTACAAAATTTATATTTTTCCTTTGGTAGATTTTGTGCAACCGTAACGATTATGCATTTCACATACATAAATTATAAATAGCTTTTGAAAACACAACACATACGACTACTTTTCTCATTGATATTATTTTTATTTGGGGTGGTGTAATGATGATTTTCTTTGTGCGACAAAACCGGCGTCAAAATTATAAAAAAGCAATTGTGCGCATTGTACATTTTGAAAGGATGAGTAATCGTTTTATGTTTTTATAGTAGACGCAACTTCAAGTTATAAAGTTGTTTTATTCCGTACCATATAGAGTACGTATATACTCGTACATAGTTTATCTCAAGATGTCAGAACATTTATTTGCAAAAATTTCCTTCTTATTTTTCGATTTTTTAAAATATTTTGTCAAAGTCGTTTCAAAGTCTCCCGTTAGATTTGTACAAAAATTATGAAAAACTTTTTTTTGTATTTTATTTATATTTAGATTTTCAAATATGAATTAAATTGTGTGAATGATTGATTTGTTTTTTTATTGATAATGTCACAATAATATTTAGAATGTTAAGTTCTTTATCCGCTTCATAGATTTTGGATGGATGGAGCTAATAGCATTAATGTTCGCGTAATTTAATAACTTTTAACATTTATCAAAAAAAAAATATAAATTGACTTTGATTTGCACTTTAGTTCCAGCCAATTGTAATTATTATAAGTGTTTGTATGTCTTTGGAACAAATAACGTACTACGATCAACTACAAAGTAGCTACGGGTTACCAATATTGAAATTCCCAGAAAAAACCTAAATATATTTCTTTAATGAAAATCATCACATGATTGCACATTTTTTCTGGTAGAATTGACAAATCAGACATTTGTGATTTTTACACTAAGTGGATTGGCTGATGGAAATATCCCAACAGACGACGAGTTTTGAAAAAGCGTAGTCAGAGGTACAGCCAAACTATTCAGATGCTTTTTTAAGACGATAAAGGGCAAACATCAGGACCAAATGAAAAATCGTCCTTAAATTCGACAATTTATCGGAAGAATGATCATTATACTTTAGGGTAGAAGGATTTCTGTCAGTTTTTTTTTGAAATGATAAATTGCCAAAAACACTTATAATACATTAGGAGAATTCATTATGTCTAAAATCTAATTCGGATTTGGTTTTTAAAACAAATTTCGAAAATTTATTTCTTAAATTGTAAAGTGTGCGCAACTTTTTATTGTATACCATTGAAGTGATGATGCACTGTTTTTTGACGTATGCACGAATTGCTGGATAAATTCAAAAATTGCAGAGTAAAAATTTTCAGTTTGAGTTTTAATGTTAAAATTGAGAATGATATGGAAATCTATGGTTGCGAGTAATTCCCAAGTTTCTCAAAATCAGCTTTTCGAAAATTAAAGCGGAACGACTTCTCAAAATTAGTCTTTTACACCACGACGTATGAAACAAAAGTATCTAAATTAGGCGGATTGTATAGATTTCAATCAATTTTATTTTATTTCACTGGCTCTATATCCCATAGAGGAGTTTCGCCGCCTCATTCCCTAATTAACATAGTTAGTTTTTATATACAGATGAATGATTTATTACTTCATTGAATTCTAACCAGCTCCCAGATCTGCTGGATGAGGCATAATGACGTGCCTGGGGATCAGGTGTTTTAATTTCATTCCATCGTATTTTTGTTGGCGTTCCCAACCGGTTACCCAAATATACTGTAGGAATTGTTGTTTGACAAAGTGGTGTTGTTGTTTTCGTATTTTTTCTCTGTGCTACTCGCACCCGTATAAATCAAAGTTAGAAATAAATAGATTGGTTCCTAGGACTACGCAGTTATTGACCTCAGAACAGAACACCAGATCGAGTTGCCTGCCTAAATTATTCTTGACATTACTAATCTGCAACGTATGTGAAATGATCCCAGAAAATAAAAAAAAATTATCATGCAACACTAGTCAATAGAAACCCCATTGGCTCTTGTGTGAAGTTAGCCAGCCCAAAATTGATTAAAAATCACGTTAAATATGTATAAATTTGTCGGATTAAGGCTATGTGGTTTTAAGATCTTCACACTACTGCCTTACTTTTAAAAAAGTTAGAAGAAACTCGTTCCGTGGCTACTTTGTGAAATTGGGCCCTGGGCGATATATCTCCATACAACTCGTATTTGAACCAAAAATACATTTGTCGAATTATGGCTATGTGGGTTTTGAAATCGTTCCTTGGCAACTTTGTGAAATTGGGCCCTGGGCCAAATATATCCATACAACTCGTATTTGAACAAAAATTGCATTTAAATTTCGCACGTTAAAAGTATAAATTGGTCGGATTAAGCTTATGTGGTTTTGAGATCGTCACACTCCTGCCTTAGTTTTAGAAAAGTTAGAAAAAAATCGTTCTGTGGCAACTTTGCGAAATTGGGCCCTGGGCCGGATATATCCACACAACTCATATTTGACCAAAAATTACATTTAAAATTCGCACGTTAAAAGTATAAATTTGTCGGGTTAAGCCTATGTGATTTTGAAATCGCCACACTCCTGCCCTACTTTTTAAAAGTTAGAAAAAAATCGTTCCGTGGCAACTTTGTGAAATTTGGCCCTAGGCCATTATTCTGAGCTGTATGGAAAGCCCATATTTAAATTTTGCACGTCAAAAGTATAAATTTGTTGGGTTTAAAGCTATGTGATTTTGAAATCGTCACACTCCTGCCTTACTTTTAGAAAAGTTAGAAAAAATCGTTCTGTGGCAACTTTGCGAAATTGGGCTCTGGGCCAGATATATCCACACGACTCGTATTTGACCACAAATTACATTTAAAATTCGCACGGTTAAAGTATAAATTTGTCGGGCTAACGCTATGTGGCTTTGAAATCGCCACACTCCTGCCTCACTCTTAAAAAGTTAGAAAAAAACGTTCCATGGCAACTTTGTAAAATTGGGCCTTGAGCCATATATCTTCATACAGCTCATATTTAAATTTTGCACATTAAAAGTATAAATTTGTTGGATTAAAGCTATGTGGTTTTGAAATCGTCACACTCCAGCCTTACTTTTAGAAAGTTAGAAAAAATCGTTCCTTGGCAACTTTGCGAAATTGTTCCCTGGGCCAGATATCTCCATACAACTTCTATTAGACCAAAAATTACATTTAAATTTTGGCCGTTAAAATTAATAATTTGTTGGATTAAGGCTATGTGGTTTTGAGATCGTCACACTCCTGCCTTACTTTTAGAATAGTTAGGAAAAAACGTTCCGTGGCAACTTTGTGAAATTGGGCCCTGAGCCAGATAAATTCATACAACTCGTATTTGAACAAAAATTACATTTAAATTTCGCTCAATAAAATTAAAAGAAAATTCTTGGGCTCAGTTAAAAGATGAAATGGAAAAAGAGCCGGTAAAATAAATGAAATTTTAAGAATTAGTAAAATTTTAAACACTGTGAAAGGTGATTTCATAAAAAGACAGATAAAAACTGGGAAATAGACAAATTTAGCTTTTTAGAATGGTAGAAAGAATTAATGCAGCTGATGAATTTTGAGGACATCCTCGTGACTGCTTATGTCGCCCACATTCTCCTCGATTTCATATATATATCATTTAATTGCTTTCTAATATTGTGAAGCACCGCGCAACGAATAACAATTTTTGGGACCTTACAGTAGCCACGCGCATTCGATTTCCCAAAATGGGAAATTTTTTCTTGATTTGGCCAACCTCTCTATTATCTCCCTTTCTTTGGAATGTATTTTGTTGAAGTTTAATTCTTCCTCTCGGGAAAGCTTCTTATACGGAGTTAACAACCACGGTGTTAATCCATATCCAAAACCCTTTGGATTTCGCTAATTTTTGATAAATTTCACTGCGCTTCCAAATCCTACTATCATGGGTACTTCCTGGCCAATGGAATTCAATGCTGGTAAATTTTTCATCCACATCGCAACTTGCTTGTATATTTAAGCTTGGGTATCCTTTTCTATATTGATATAATTGTCGCAAAAATGTTTCGGCTTCAATATTTTCACATGTGTACAATCCAATGCCCCAATAACTGAATTTTGAAACGAGTTTACCATTTTGCCACAGCTTCCTCGAACTCTCCTCGTGTTCCAGAAAATTTTTCCATTCGTGGGATTTTTTAATTATTTCCTCGGTGACATATGAGAAATTGTCTTATAAACGGTAGTTCTATCTACCCCCATATCCTCAGCACTTTCATCTAACACCACTTTCATATCCTGGGTCACATAGGTAGCGTAAAAAAAATTTCATTTTTTGATTGCCCTTCACTTCTACTCTCGAAATGTTCAACCAAAAATTAATCCACTATAAACTTTCCGTTTTCAATGTCGAATCTCAAAAGTTTTTACTTTTAGTTGGATCTATTTCCCGGCGTTCGGGGGCGGCATGTTGTATGTTCGAATCGAATCGAAATTCGAAATGTGTGTTGTGTCATTTTCGAAACGCGGTTTTGATAAAATTTCATCATTTAAAACCAAAGTAATAATAAATGTAGCTGATATTTCATTCTCGAAAAATAATTGCAACATTAGAAAAATGATAATAGTCGAAAATGGTACGAAGCCGATTCGATTCGAAGTGATAGTCCAACATGTCACCCCTGATCGAAATATATTTCGAAACTAATTTAAAATCTGCTTGTATGCAACCTTGTAAATAAAACAAGTATGTATGGAAGAAGTAAAAGACTGTGCTTTTTTATTTAGTTTGTTTAAGTGGGTACTAAGAAATTTTTAAGTGTTTGCTTATAAAAAAAGTAGTTACTAAAACGTATCCACTGATCGACCAAGTAAGTACTTAAATCCACTTGCTTACAAGCTGATACTTGAAGAAACGCAAGTTTAAGCTTTTACTTTTTTTTATTCACTTCACCCATAGAACAGCCCAAAATGATACTTGAATCGAATTTTGGTAAAACAAGGTACGTACGTAGAGAAAATCGTGAAAGATGGTAACTGGACATGGTCAGTTCAAATCTCACATTGAAAAGGTTCTGCTTTCAACTGCATACGATCGCAACTATTTGGCTTTAGTTTTTTTTAATGTATTTTGACTGTTTCCTTAACTTGGTGCAAGCTACTTCAGTTTTTCTAGGCAACTCGAATCTGCTTAATTAAGTTTTTGGTTAGCATCATGCGAGACCCCTTATAGGTTTCAGCCTAGCTTAATAAAAATGATTGCGAGAGATTTAGGCCTTTCCATCATAATTAATAATTAATATTTCATTTACAAAAATAAACTAAATTGAAATTTCAAAGCAATAATTATAACTAAATTATTCCAGATGATAATCGAATTCTAAATACTATTTGTCACTATTAACCATGTACTAGTGATAATTGTATCTAAAAACGTATAGCATGTGTGCAGATAGCTATTAAATGGAAAAACTATATACCCGAGGGATATTAGAAGCAACAGATAATATTTTTATGTTACATAAGCGTTTCGTTTTTAATTGGGGAGTAAATTATTTGTAATTATGTTCGACAGTTATCGGGGTATAAACAGATAATATACAGGAGGAATATCAACATATTCGTAAAATGATTATTCCAAATCATTGAATTTTACTGCAACACATTAATGAGATAATATTTGTGAGCATAAAACTTACTTCACACCGATAAAGCATAATCCTATTAAATGTTCACACTTTTTTTTGTCGTTAATGTACCTACAACCACATCCCTGATTTCGTTGTCGAAGCCGACGTAATAAATTACTTCCCTATAGAAATAATGAAAGTTTTGAACGGATAATAGCATGAATCGTATATGTATAGCTCTATAATTTTAGGTTTCGCCAAATATCCTGTCTGTACGTCAATGCAGACTAATTTATTGATTTTGTTATTTCATGACGTTTATAAAAATAGCTGTACCATTATACCATTATAGTAATGTTGGAGCTTTTTGTTTGGAAAATTTAATTAGCCGATTCAGGTAATGTGTACGATCATATATACTTGTATATTGCTTATGTGTCTAGCTAGAGTACCTTCTTGTTCTACCAATATTATCTATATGTAGTCCTATAAAAAAAAATAGCATAAAGCAAAATGTATTAATTGAGAGAGTTGTTTGCGGGTTTCGAAACGTATATAGACGTATAATATTTTCGTGATAACATATAATTTTTACAAAAACGTTAAATTTGTAGTTTCAACTAAAATTGGAAGAATGAAATGAAGAATTCAATCCCTCACATCTTTTCGGTACTAAAAGATAATACTTGTCTAACATCTGAATTACCGAAACAATTTAACAAAATGCTATATTTGCACAAAAATATGACACAGTTGAATTTTTCATCAAGCGTATTTTTTAAAATCAAAAGTTAGGTCTACTTGGTCACTATTTGGTCACAATTGGCCAGTTATTTCCACGAAATGGCCTGCGGCAGAAATTTTTAAAAAACGTTTTAAAAAAATTCAAGGTCAACTAAAAATTTTAGTAATCCAAGCAAAAAAATTCAAAAATAGAATGAATGCGGGTCCGGTAGACCGGAATTGGTAAGGTAAGCCCAGTAATTGGTTAGGCCTGGAAATACTTATATTAAAACAGTTAAAAAAGATTTATTTTAATGCTGCAAATGCGTGGGTTTGATAAAATGTCACGCAGAAAACATTGATTAATGATGTTGCACGTGCGCACGTTTGTTATAATGCCGCACCAAACTTCTATTATAGAGTTCACCATGCAACAAAACATGTTGCTAGCCTGCCTACACTTTATCAAAAAACTAACGAGAATTGATAATCTAAAAGGCCTCCTTAAAGGGATTGTAGAAAATTGTTGTCGCTAAGTTCGCACAACTGTCCTAGGTTTGAGCGCGATCTGTCGTTTAATTTGTTTACAGTGCTCTATTTTTCAGTTCATCTGAAGTGTGTTTGCGATTTTTATAATGAATAAAAATATCAAAGAATTTGTAATATCAAAGAATCGCTGAAAATATTACAGAAGGCTTACGGTGAATCGACTTTATCAAAAATACGTGTATATGAGTGGTACAGTACATTGAATAGCGGTCGAAATGTGGTGGAAGATTTGTCTCGCTCTGGTCGGCCTCTCCGAAGTTAGCATCAGTAAAGTAAAGGAAATGGTGACATAAAATTGTCATGTAGATTTGAGAGAGATAGCTGCTGAACTTTCTGTGACTCACACATCAATTCGTACCATTGTACATCATTGGTTGGGCATGAAACGCGTTGCCGCCCGACTAGTTCTGAAAGAACTGAATTTTCTTCAAAAACCTAATCACGTAATGGTCATCGAGGACATGCTAGAACGAGTCAATTGTGACCCTACATTCATATAAGACATTATAGTTTGACATGCAAAGCAGTTAACAAGCCTCGTAATGGCGCCTTCCAACTGAGATGAAACCCGAAAAAACCACGTCAAAGTTATTAATGTTACTGTGTTCTAATAATGTTGACTGTTTTCTTTGATTATCTCATTGCTGTGCACTCGAAATTCGCCAGAAGGTCAGAAGGTAAATAAAGAACATTATCTGGGCGTTATTCGGAATTTGATAACGCAAATTCGTTGAAAAAAGCTAGTTTTGAGGAAAAGCTCTCATGACGCAAACACCACCTCAACGCACCATCTCACAACTCAACAAATATCATCGAACAACCACCGTATTCTCTTGATAAGGCTTCGGCTGACTTTTTTCTCTTTCTCTTTTATTTTCCGACATTTTTATTCATTATAAAAATCCCAAACACACTGAGATAAACTGACAAAATGGAGCACTGCAAACAAACTAAATGACACATCGCGCTTAAACTTCACGACAAGATAGAGGACAGTTGTGTCAACTTACCGACAAAAACATTTTTTACAATGCCTTTAAATGACCAATCCCCGTTATTGTTTTGCCAGCATGTAATTTCTAATTATTCGCTTTAATTAAATTGTTTAACGCTCAACTTCGGTGAACCAAAGAATGCGGAGCTAATTCGGATGTTGGTATTTGGTGATGTATAATCAATAATTGTTCAGGCCTATAGTATAAAAATATTAATTTTAAAAGAAATAACTTTCTGATGCGCCTCTAAGAAAATTCAGTGTATCATCCTCGTTATTATTTAAAAAATTTTGGTACCAAACTTGAGTATTTGTAAATAAACCATAGTGCGGAGTAAATCCATCATTAAATGCTGGTATGTGGTCAGTCATAATGAACAGCTTTGTGATGCGCTTTTAACAAAAATCGGTCCTGTAGGATTCTCGTCATTATTTTAAAAAAAGTTGTACCAAACTAAAATATTTGATTAAACCATCATGCGGAGTGAATTCGGTAATAGATGCTGGTCGCAGGCTTAATAACTAAAAATATTTAATTTTATCGGCTGATGCGCAGACCAAATACCAGAACCTAATGCTAAATTATCTCCGCACTTTGGTTTATTCCAATACTCAAGCTTGGTATCAATTTTTTTTTGAAATAACTAGTGAGAATGCTATACTCCAATTTTTGTTTGAAGCGCATCAAAAGCGATTCTATTAAATTTAAATTCTTTATTTACTAAGCCTGACCTAATGCCGAATTACCTCCGCACTTTGGTTTAATGAAATTTTTTTATTTTTGTGCCAAAATTTTTGAAACAACGAATTTTCTTTTGATTTTAAAAAATTCGCTTGATGAGGTTCCAGCTTCATGGAGGTGTCTCACTGAAACTTATTTTTAGAAGAAAATTCAACTCGTCGGCAAGCTACATCAAATTTTTCCGGATAAATTTGATAGGAAAAAAAGAGTAAGACCAACCCAACCAAAACATTTTTGTTGTGTTGTAAACAAAAGTCCTTGTATATTTTGTTTGTTGCCCTTTAAATTGATTTTTTACCCAGTGATGCCAATCCACAAAAAAATAATAATTTCTAAATGATATATTCCTAAGTAGTACAAATTAATTCGGTCCGTTTTTTTAATTTTAAAAATGCATTTATTTTAAAATAAAATGAGTGAACAGATTAATTAAAATATTGTCCATCGCTGCTTACGACTTTTTCCCACCTCAGGCAATTTTCGAATCGCATCTCGGAAAAACGTTTCGTCTTTTGAGGCGATCCAAGTTTGAAACCAATTTTCATTTTCTTGGAAAGAAGTGAACCGGAGACCTGCCAAATCATATGTTGCACCCGTCAGAACAACCAGTAATCAGAAGGAGCAATGTTTGCAGAATACGGCGGTATCACACTTGAGCGTTTCCAAATATTTTTGTACGCGTTTTGTAACGTGAGGCCGAGCGTTATCATGCAGAAGAATAACATAACTTTATCATGCCTTTCCTCATATTCCGGTCGTTTTTCTCGTAATGAACTGCTCAAACGAATTAATTGTAGTGTGGGAATCGCCAGGTTGTAGCAGCTCATAGTACACAACGCCTCTTTGGTCCGACCAGATACACAGCATAACCTTCCAATCAAGAATGTTCCTCTTTGGTGTTGATGTTGAGGTCGATTGGCCGGGTAAAGCGTAGTATTATTTCCTCTTAAGGTTATCGTAGAAGATCCACTTCTCGTCAGCAGTGACTATCCGATATAAAAAAATCTTTTTCTTGTTTGTCTTTGAACCAGCTGCGCACAAGAAAAAAAATCGCCTTTCCCCGTCTCTTGGTTTCAATTCATAAGGAACTCAATAGCCTTGTTTTTGAATCATGCCCATAAATTTCAATCGTACGGAAACTGTTTGTTGGGTCACCCCCAATGTACGGGTCCTCTTGCATTTGAGCAGCTGCACTTTTTTCCAATTAAAACAGAAAATTAAAAATTAACGCAACTGCTATTTAGTTATCACAAAATCCAACATAATCAACACCGTAAAAAACACGCTCTGTATGAAACTCGAAGCAATACAAACTGAATGTTAACGGCAGATGCCTAGTCTGTCTGAAACAATGGAAATCAGATGCCGCTAAATAAAACATTTATTATAGTCAGAGCCGCTTTTAGAAAAAGGACCGAATTAATTTGTAGTCCCAATATGATTGTTGAGGTAAATAGCAAGTAATTTCGTTTCAAAGTACGAACTTAACATAAATTCGGCTTCAGTATCGGTTTTTTACCTAATATTAAGTTATAGAGGAAACTGTGTGATTTTGCGGACTGATATGGTTTATGAGCTTAGCAGATCCAGCACATGCTAGAATTGACCTAGCTTAACCATCACACGTGACTTGTCCATTCGGTACATGAGCCTAAAACCACATTGTTTGGTTTTTATTATCACCACAAAATTTTATTCAGCGATGAGTCCTCATCAAAACTGGCGCATTTAAAGTGGAGAAATTCGACAACCCAATATTGATTTGCCGTTACATGCACAAAAATTCACGGTTTGGTGTACTTTATGCGCAGGTTTATTTCAATCCATATTTCTTCAAAAATGATACCGGCTAGAGCTTTTAATCAATAGAGATTACTATAGAGCCAGATTGAATAGCATTACACAAGGCTCTCTTCAATCGATTTATTGAAGGAAGCAATCGATAAGCGCATAATTTCACATCATGGACTTGTGAATTAGCCTTCAAAATCGTGAACAAATTGAATGAGTTTAAATCACTTCTAAGTTTGAATTGTTCCAAGAAATCTATACGTTTCCAACTTCAAATTTGAAACAATCATTTTCAAATTTTAAAATAAAAAGCAGTCTACAACAATCTTTGTGATTAAAAATTTATTAACATAAAGTACAGTAAATTAAAAAATCATATCGATTAAATTTAAAACATCTGATCCGATTAAATTTGAAATTCGATTAAATTTAAATTGTTAAATTTCTTTGTATAATATTTTGAAGCCTTTGTAGGCGAAATTCGGTTTGGGTTAAATTTGTCCAATTTTCACCTGCTAAAATATGTGCATTTCATCTTTTTCTTATTTCGTGATGAATAAGCCCCACATTACTTATGCATCCTATGATCATTGGTGTCACGGAAGCCTGCTGTTGGTAAAAAACAGCTCCCTTTTTTGGATCGTTCTTTGTCCTTGATATAAATAGATTAAAAATTTTTTTTGTTTGTTTTTTAACACTATTTGCCGTAGGAACTTGGCGAAACACACTGACACTTACCCAATAAACACATTTTTTTTAATTACTTGTTATTTTGTTTCATAAAAATGTTTTGCCATTTTTTGCGAAACAAAAAGTAATTAGGAAAAGATTAAAGTTCGTTAGAAACCTTATATACATGATTGGTCGATTTTCAGATTGATATGTTCAACATATTGACGTCTTATTCTTTTATTCATTTCATTATTCGTATTTTCTGGTTCCTTTTGAATATTCTTGAGTGTAAAAAGCATAACATCTAAATGTTTGCACAATTCCACGGAAACAACAATTAAAAAAAAAAAATAATAATAATAATTGCCTTGCTTAGTCAACTTGGAGAGCCAAAGGTATCTTGCAAGATAAAACACCGCAAATCAAATCCACACAACATTTTGTTTGAGCCAAAATTGTTCAAGCCTCAATACATCTCAGTTGAAAAGCAGCGGAACATGTCATACCTAGAATAAAAGATTGCACAGCGGAGACAAAAACAAAATGGCGAAACCAAGGAAAAAAAGAGTCGGGGGAATATCCCTATAATATGTTTTGTAACAGAGAAATTTAATTCAACCACAGATCACCAAATAACAGAATCGAAAATGCAGTCTTGGGTCAGCATTTTCGATGCTGAACCCCACATTCTACAAATGTTAATCTATACATTTTAAAAAAATGGCGGTAGCTTTTTAAGTTTTTCTTCAAGATGCTACTCCCAAAAGGTTTACTTTCTAAAGAAAACGAAGAGGTTTAACACGGTTTAGTCAGCTTAAAACGAGAAGAGGTTTTATGAGACTGAGAAATATAGGCGTATTGTCGCACAGATATGACATTCATACAGCTGCCTGATACTGTTATGACTAGGTCATCGGCATAGCTTTGCGCAACAAAATCGAGTTTTGCATTTAGTAGTAGCTCATCAATGTAGTGTTATCAAGTAGCTCACCAGGAACCACCGGAGAAGGGAAACACGTTACGTCGGAAGAACCTTTGGAAATTTTAGCGTAAACTGAAAGATCATCCATTTCGATCTAGACAATGCGAGTCGTCAGCATGGACTCGATACATGTTTTGATGGCATCATTGTTGTGTACTGGATAAACTATTATCTCTAATAAATCCATCCAAGATTTGTTAGGTAGAAAATAGACTGATCGGTGCAATTCGTTAGAGTCAGTCCAAAAATTCTGTGTTCGAGCCGGTATAGTGACACTGTAAAAGTTCATAATATCGCATTCAGGAAAGTGTGCAGAAAGTAAGAGCTCCCCCACATCCTTGTTGCAAGTGGTTAATCTGCCATCAGGATATCGGAGAACGTCATTTTTCGGTAGATTTTTGTTTAGTCTAAAGTGATGCCAGATCAGTGGCTATTCTGGCTTTACCGGGGAATAGGGAATTGGGAAAAATATTTTCATAGCATTTTTGTACAAATTGTATTTTTCTGGTCTACTGAAGGAATAAGTTTAGTGCAAAAATTTACAAAACAAAGTTACTTGGGAAACTTTTGTTCCAAAAAAATTTTTATATGGAAAAATATTTTGTTTCGAAATAGGCCGAGTAGGCCAAAAATTACTTTTTAGTGAAAAATGCTATGAAAATATTTTTCACAATTCCCTATTCTCATCAGGGAAAGCTAGAATAGTGCCACAGCTGTTAATTTCCTTACAAAAGGTAATCCAACAAGTTGTATGAGCTGCTTCTAAATTTAATCTTGTATTCTTTGTGTGCTGTCAAAAAATCAGACTAATCCAACCTTTTAGCCTTATTTTTGTATGGTATCAAGAGGATCGAATTTTTATAACGAAATTCAAATATCGTTAAATGAATGGCGTTTGAGTTCAAGAAATATTAATTTCCAATGTAGTACCTTCCTTTTACTGTATGTTTTAATTGAATTTATTTTAAGGTTGAAGCTAAAAGAGATTCACCTATGATCTGAGGGAAGAATGTCATCCACCACTCTCCAATTTAAAATCAACTCAATGATGGATTGATATCAATCATCTGTGCTCACTCAATGAACAAATTGCTGGCTCACAACGAACATTGAGAATTTCAAGCTTTCGAGCGTTAGCACCACATCCAATCAGCAAAGATAGGTTCCTATTCGACTTAAACGTTAGTTTATTTCCGAATTATATTCATGAACATGATTGCCAATCCTAACACATTTCGGATAACTTCAACTTCACACACTTTACAACTGGAATGGAAACAGTAAACATCATTTTTTAGTAAATACGGCAAACAAACTAAGTTGTTAATATTGACGCATAGATGGCGTTACTCTAAACATTTATTAACCCATCGTTTTGAATAATTATTCAAGACTTTCTACCTAGAATTTTTTAAAAATGCCCCTCACGAGCTTTAAAAAGCTTATCACAAATTCTCCTTTTTATTAATTGCACTCATTATTTTTTCGTCCCATTTACATTTTAGTCTTTTTTAGCCTAAAAGGTTTACCACCCCAGACTGAGTTGTACATCTTTTGTAATATTTTTCTAAAACGAATTCAGTAATGAAATATTTACAGGTTTATTAATAAATAAATCCACAACTTTTTGTATAACATAATTTCGTTAGGTTGCTGCGGAATTAGTACGAGTTTATTAAAGGTATTGCTGTATGTATATTACGTATATTAGATATTACCGTAATCGTAAACGTAATTATGTTTATATAATTTATAGGCGATAAGAACGCCTATTGATAACCTGGTATTACGTACGTTTATATTGTTTATTTAGGGAAATACATAATTTTTAATTAATGTACAACTAAATGAAATACTGATTCGCAACACGATTACTCATTAAAAATATGAAGTTCAAGATTATGTTATTTTGATTTCAATTACGTTTACTGAATTACTGATATCGTGCCGACATTAATAAATTGATGTTTTGGGATATAAGTTTAAATGCACTCAACAAGTACATACATAATTGATTAATGATTTTATGGATGTGATGTTGGGTTTCCTGAACTGTTGTAAAATTTTAGCGGTTATGTTCAGAAATGGAGTAGCTTTTCGTTATTCCCCCATTGTAAAACGCGTTGTGGTCTCATAAAATTAATAATAAAATGTATACGTTCCATTTTTATTTCATCTTCTAAAAAGTAGAATTAATATTTTTCCTATAAATTAAATATTTTATGTTCCTATAAATTAAAATTTGGGACAAAAGCTTTTTTATCACCGCTAGGATACGAACGTTGACAACAAATTCCCATTTAAAACACCGATATCACGCGGCACGATGCAGCAGGCAAAAAATAAGATTTAATTACGATAATCAAAATTAATATTTTGTTAAACTCATTTGGCATACGGTTGTCATCGATTTCGGCATAAAATAAATAATTTATGACGTTTGTACATTCGGAATTTAAAAAAAAAAAAAAAATACAAAGAACGTCCAAAGTATGAAATTCTAAAAATAATTTATTTATTTAATTGAATAATTAAAAATTGTTATTTACGTATACGACAAGTATACGGCAGTCGATTTATTTGTATAATTCACGTAAAATAATAATAAAACAATTTTTGTTATTACAATTTATAAATTATTCATATTGTATTATGACTTTTTTATGGTGTGTTCGCACATATCATATCATCGAAATTCATATCTGCGGAGATAACATTGAAATATGAACCGCACTCGGTGTGTTATAATAAAAAATTATATTATTACCTGTTTTTTTGTTATTTTTGTCGTATACGTACGTATATATAGTACTAAACAGGTAATCTGGCTTTACGTGAATTATAAAAGTGGTTCAAGTTAGCCCGAAAAAGTTGCTGCGTTTCTATTGGTGTGTTTCTCGGATAAAGTGTAGCTATCCCGAAGTGTAAATGTAAAAAGTGTAAATGTAAGTAGAAAATGTAGCTCCATCCCGAATTAAAGTTATATCACGAAGAATAAGCTAATTTTGAAGTTGAAGAAAATTTAATCACAATTTTGTATTAAAAAGACTTTTTTTTGTATCTTGCACTTCTGTAGGAAAGCTGCTCTCATTATTAATATAAAAAATTAAGATTTTAAGTTGTAGATTGACAAGCACGTTAAGTTTATTAATAAACGATATAAATTCTCATCAATCGTAATTCATAATTCAACTAATCAGAAAACTATGTTAAATATTTCAGCAAATATTTAAAATAAAATTCAATAATAATGAATATTTCGAACTAAAATGGAATCTTAAATTCGTTTGTGCCTGTTCTAGAGATAGTCATGTGTAGTGTCATATACGACCAGATAGGCTTTGGTCACACCAATATGACATGATAACCACTGGTCCATATCATGACCATAAAGCATACTTTCAACAGCATACATCCAACTAAAATGGGATCTTAAATTCCCTTGTGCCTATACTAGAGATGGTCATGTTTAGTGGCATATACGGTCAGATAGACCTTGGTCACACCAACAAGCTGCCGTAGACGGAAGTGTGAGTTACACAAAAGAAGTTTTTTTTAATAACAAATTATCATTCAATTTTCTTCAACTCCAAAATTAGCATTCGTTATGTAATTTTAATTCGGGATGGAGCTACATTTTCTACTTACATTTCCTACTTTTTCGGGATAGCTACACTTTATCCAAGAAACGCAACAATTTTTTTCGGGCTGACATATTGCGGGCTAACATCAAGATAAACACTTTCTAGCGAGTGAATGCTCAATAACCTCTCAATTTTCGTACAAATGGAAGTCCTTCTATCTGTAGAATAACTTAGAAACCGTGCCTTTGCTACTCTGGCTAGAATCCATAGGGTTGCGAAAGAACTTACTTTACTAAATAAATGTTGCCACCCATTTAAAAAGCACGGACCATTTTAACATAAATGTTTTCATTTTATGCTACTCTCGAATCGACTCTCCAACGTTTTTTTTTTTTATTGCTTTCACTTTTATAATTTACTAAAAAAAGAAAAGAAATTTGAATAAAGATTAGTTAATGATAACCATTTTGTTTAACTACGGGTTTGGATGAGCTAGCGCCTGCGGCCGATTCACTCTAATCTGACTCTTCGTCTTCCTCACCATCATCCTCCTCGTCGTCTTCATCGTCATCATCATCGTAAGAATGATCTCCAGCATTGTCATCATCAGATTGGTATTGATATCCTGAATAAGAACCTCCCGCTGGTCCGTAGTCATCTTCGTCATCATAGTCACCGCCTTGACCTTGTTTACCAAATTTATGAGACCTAGTCGACATACTAAGTTCTTTGGTTTCAGAGGTATCATAGTTGCACTTAGGACATGAAATAGGTTTATTCATATCGTATTTAAACCCTTTTGCGCTTGACATGATCCTCGCAGTAACAAGTTTTGCATCGTAGACATGAATACTGGCCAATTCGATTATACGATTGGCACTTATAGTTTTCAGATTCAAGAACCTGGCAGGATGCCTGATGTTTAAACTGATCATCTTCACACAAGAATCCCTCGCAAAATGAGCACTTGTATACTCTACCTCCGTGCTCCCAAACTCCACGCTCGCATTCCAAACAGGTGGCATCACGTAAAGGATACGAGCATCAATGAGTTTGAAGACATTTTCTTCCATGACATACCCAAGCTTCACAAAAGTCACATATAGCTCCAACCATATTTAATCCTGTGGTATAAACCCCCGGATGTTTGATAACACAATCTCCAGTTTTCAACATACATTTAACCTTAGCACAATGAACGCAAATCGGAAGCGTTGGAGTGACTGACAAAAGTAACAAAATGCGCGAGACTTCCGCTTTCTTAGACATCTATCACATTCCATTGGTGCATTACATGGTGCACTGGCTAAAGATAATTCCTTCTTTCTAATTTCTTTCTGCCGTAACTTTTGTTTTTCAGCTTTCTTGCGCTGTCCCGTTTTCTTTTTAGGCATTTAAATTAAATAACTAAAATATTTTTTCCCCAATCCCACGTTTACTTTTATTATATTGACGTTTGGTGGCAAATTTCGAGACAACTGGTTCGGTAAATAATCTCGAGGCAGTCAATTCGTCGCCCGAGGCAGTCAATTCCTCGCCGTGCACAAGAACTCGGCCTATATCACAGACTTCAACTTGGCGAATTTTGTGTCACGACTTGGGCCTACATCCGTACAAGATCCAACTGACCCAGGAGCTCAAAGTTAATGACCATATATACAACACCGTTTGTTCGCAGACTGGACTTCGGAGCATTTGGAAGAGAACCCCAATTTTGGCCGAAAAGTCATCCTTAGCGACGGGGCACATTTTTAGATGAATGGCTATGTTAACAAGCAGAATTGCTGTATAGAGAACGCAGCCAACCCACACGAGATTCACTAGGTGGCAATGTATCCTCAAAAACTTACTGTTACTGTACTTTTTGGAAAATGACGTTGGTGAGGCCATGACCATAAATGGCGAGCGCTACAGAACGATGCTAACCGTTTTCTTTTGGCCTAAATTGAACGATATTGAGGTAGACGACGGAACGATGGACATTCTGCATGAACGACTTGAGAGTAGGGGTTATCTCTCGCAGAGGTGATGTGAGTTGGCTAGCAAGATCGTGCGATTTTGCCTCGCTAGACTTTCTTGTGGCGTTTCGGCAAGTCGCAGGTCTATGCTAATAAGCCGCAATCGACAGATGCCCTTAAAGCCAACATAACCAATACCATCGCTCAAATTCAGCCGGATCTCTGCAGCAGAGTTATTGAAAATTGGACCACTGGGATCCGTGCCACCGTGGGAAGCCGCCGCGGACAAAATTTGTTAATACCTCACACACAGCTTGTTTTATTCGATTTCAACATCGACCCGCCAAAATAGAAAAACCCTTTAGTTGCAAACTGCCTCAAATCGCAATCAATTTGATCAAAATGGTATGAAATCGTCAAAAATGGTCTCTAATCGCAATTAAACATTTTCAAAATCGCCCTAAATCATAATCAAATCATTCCAAATCTTATAAAATTCTACAAAATCGTAATCAAACCACAGTCAAATTGTTCTACATAAATGTCAAATTCCATATAATCAAAATCTGTCAAATCGTGCCAAATCCGCTCAAATCGTTCCAAATCTTATAATTGTTCCATTTCGTCTCAAATTATGACAAACGGTTCAAAGTTTCCTCAAATCGAAATCAAGTCGTACCAAACCGTCTCAAATCATAATTAAATCGTCTCAAATGTCCCGGATCGTTCCGAATCACGATCATATAGTCGCAAGTATTCTTAAATCAGAAAGAACTAAATTGTATTAACTCGCTAATAAATCGCTCCAAATCGTTATCAAATTGTTTCAAATCATCTGCAATCTAGTCGTAATCAAATCATTCCAGTTCGTATCAAATCTTAATGAAATCTTCTCAAATCGTCCCAAACTGTATTAAATTGTTAATATCGTTCCAAATTATATCAGATGGTAATCAAATCATTCTAAACTGTTCCGAATCGCAATCACATCGTTCCAAATTGTCTCAAATAGTCTCAAATTAAATTAAAATCGTTATCAGCCGATCCAGATAGCATCAAATTATAATTAATCCTTTCCAAACCATTTCAAGTTGCCTAAACTCGTAATTAAATCGATTCAAACCTCTCAATTGCAATATAACTGTTCCAATTCCAACTCGTCTCAAAACGATATGAGTACAGAATCACCTTAAATTGTAATCTATTCTCAAATCTTCTCAAATGTTCAAAATCCTCCCAAATCATAATGAAATCGTCTCAAATATTCGCAAACTGCTGTTCTAAATGGTATTAAATCCTTCAGAATTGTCTCAAATCACAATTAAATCGTTCCAAATTCGCTTGGAATCTTATCAAATTCTCCAAAATCATAATCAAATCACAATCAAATCGATCCAAATACCGAATCATAATTTAATGGTACCAAATCGATCCCAATCGGCTCAAATCATAATCAAATCGTTCCTCATCTCTTAATAGTCTCAATTCGTGTCAAATCGTTTACTCCAAATCATCACATCGCTCCAAATCTTATAAAAATTTTCAGAATCATAATCAAATTATTCTTCAATTGGTTTTAAATTGTATCAAATCGTAATCAACTCAATCCAAATTGTCCCAAATCGTTTCAAATGCAATCAAATCGTTCTAAATCGTAATAATACCGTTCCAAACCGTATAAAATCGCCTTAAATCATAATCAAACCGTTCCAAATCGTCTCAAATCATTCCAAATCGTTCAAAATCTTATCAAATCGTAATAAAGTCGTTTCAAATCGCCTCAAATCATATCGTATCAAATCAAAT
This sequence comes from Nephrotoma flavescens, assembly GCA_932526605.1. Taxonomy (NCBI): domain Eukaryota; kingdom Metazoa; phylum Arthropoda; class Insecta; order Diptera; family Tipulidae; genus Nephrotoma; species Nephrotoma flavescens. The sequence goes on from OW052220.1 coordinate 76,391,390, forward strand.
AGCTCCAAATCACCTCAAATTATCCAACTCGTATCAAATAGTCTTAAATATTCTCATATTGTTTCAAATTGTTCCGAATCGCAATGAAATCGTCTCAAATCAGAATCGAAGTATATCAGATTGATCCAAATCGTTTCAAATAGCATCATATAGCACTAAATCGTATTAAATCCTTTCAAACCGTAATTAAATCGTTCCAAATAGACTCAAATTGCAATCAAATCGTTTCAAATCGCATTAAAACGTCTCAAATCGTAACGAAATCTTTACAAAAATTGTTAAATCATTTCAAGCTTTGCCAAATCATCTCAATTCTAATCAAATTTTCACAAATCGTTCCAATTTGTATTGAATCGTATTTAAATTATTCAAAATCGTATGAACTTTCAAATTGTAACAAATCGCAATGAAATCTTCTCAAATCGTTCTAAACTGTATCAAAGCGTACGAAATCGTAATATTTACAAATTGTATCAAATTACAAACAAATTGTAATCAGTTCGATACAAAAAGTATCAAAAATAATAATCCGTTCCTGACCATTTCAAATCATCCCAAACCGTAATTAAATCGTTACAAATACTTTTAAATTGCAGACAAATTATTCCAACTCATCTCAAATCGTAAACTGTTTGATCCAAAACATATCAAATTATCTGAAACCTTTCTAAGTCGTATGAAGTCGTAACCGAATCGCTCCACACTGTTTCAAATCCAAAATCGTTATAAATTATCTCAAATCAGAATCAAATTGTATCAAATCGTAATCAGGTCGATCCAAATAGTATCAAATCATAATCAATCCGTTCCGTTGTTCTAATTCGTCTCAAATCGTAATCTGTTCGTTCCAAAATTATATGAAACCTTTTTAAATCGTCTGAAGTCGTAACCAAATCGTTTCAATACTTATCAAATCGCTCGACACTGTATCAAATCGTAGTCAAATTGTTCAAAATCTTATGAAATCGTCTCAAGTCGTTCCAAATTGCTCCAAATCGTCTCAAATTGTTCCAAATCATATTAACTCGTCTCAAATTTTTTCGGAATACATAGTTCCAAACCATCTCAAATATTCCAAATTATAATCGAATCGTCTCAAATAGTTTCAAACTGCCTCAAGGCATAATCCATTTGTTCTAAATGGTATCAAATCGTTTCAAACCATATCAAATCGCATTATACCTTCCCAAAATCAACCCAAATCATCTCTTCGCTCCAAATTTTATCAAATCTTTCAAAATTATAATCAAACACTATCAAGTTGTTCTTCAATTGGCTCCAAATTGTATCAAATCGGAATCAACTCGACCCAAATCGTCTCAAATCGTTTCGTCTCAAATCATAATCACACCGTTCTCGTCTCAAATAGTCTCAAATCATACTCAAAAAATGTCAAATCATCTCGATCCAACTCATATCAAATCGTCTTTAATCTTCTCTAATTGTTTCAAATCGTTCTGAATCATTTCAAGCCATAACTAAATCGTTTCAAATAGACTCAAATTGCCATCAAATCGTTTCAAATCGCATTAAATCGCGTCAAATCGTAATAAAATCTTTACAAAAATTGTTAAATCGTTTCAATCTGTGCTAAATCGTCTCAAGCCTAAGCAAATTTTCTCAAATTGTTCCAATTTCTATAAATCATATGAATTCGGTCGAAATCGTCCCAAATCGCAATAAAATCGTTCTGAATCGTCTCAAATTGTTGCAAATCAGAATCAAATTATTCCAAATTGTATCAAATCGTAATCAACTCAATCCAAATAATATTAATTCGTAATCAATCCGCCTTAAATCGTTTCAAATCGTCTGAAACTATTCTTAAGTGGTAATCAAATCGTTCCAATTCGTATCAAACGTATTCAAATAGTTCTAAACTATCAAATCGTAATCAAATTGTTTAAAATCGTATGAAATCATCTCAAACCGTTCCAAATCGTTGCAAATCATAATGAGACACAATTTGGGCCGATTTAAGACAATTTGTGGGACGATTTGATTGCAACTTGAGACGGTTTGATTATTATTTGAGACTTTAAATCATAATGAAATTTGCTACAAATTATCTCAAATTGTTATAAATTGTGTGAAATAGTAATCAAACTCGTTCCAAACCATCTCAAGTAGTAAACAAATCGTTCCTAATTGCTTTAGCCCAGTCCAAATTTTCTCAAATCATGCCAAATCGTTCCATTTTCGAATAGATTATTGAGCATTTTCGAATAAATTATTTTATTTTATAGATGTTAAAATTTCTTTTTTTTGAGAATATTTCGGATTTTGCAACAGCTAAGCTATCTTCACTAGTACCGGCCAGTATTTATAATTATATATGGCAATCCACTACTCTCGAGATACACCAATACAGCATTTCGAGAATCTTTTATTATTTCTATTTAAACGGATCGGTAATGTTTGACTGTCTAAAGAAAATTCTTACCACTAATCCTAGAAATTTCCACCGCATTGCATTTATTTTTTTATAAAGCTGAAAATTATTTCTTTCAATTACATCAACTGCAATTAATTGTATTTGAAACTATAAAAAAAATGTACCGTTGATCCCGAAGATATATCCACAACTTCTAACCTCTTATTTCCAACATCTCGGCCAACACACTTATATTGTGGTGATCGTTACTGAACTTTACTTTAGTTAATAAAATTTAGAAATGTTTACAATTTATTTTCTTTTATACCACCGATCCTAGACGTCTCTTCAAGGATCCTCCGACATTTTCGATTCTTATGGTCTTAAAATTATTCTGCTCTTCTGGTTCTTTCTAAAAAATAATATTTCATTCTGCAGAATTTAATTCCCAATTTTACTACCTCGAAAATTCCTATAAGCTCACCTTCTTTTGCTCTTACAATTGCACACTCATGACATAAAGAACTATTTCCAGCGGAACTTCCAAAGTTCTTAAGAGGTGCCTATTTTTTTAAAGTACCTGTATGGTGTACCACCTCCAACATCATTCTTTGCGGGCTACAATTAGCTTTGAGAGCTCGAGCAAATTTGCCAAAGGCCATACAAATCTGACATAAAGTATTAGAAGTAGAAATATGTCGCCCATATGAAAAAATATCATTATTGCAATCGAACCACCTAACGAATAATTCTTGAAACCTATAAGTAAATCCGCCATTAAACCCTCTAAAACGTTAACTTTGCAATGGCGGCAGAGCATACCAGTTATAGATTTATACCGATAATAAGACGGTAATAAAAATAGAAAATTATTTCAGTGTTTGATTGTTCAATTTTTTTTATTGAGCTGAATAAAACGAAATACTATAGATGAAAATAATAAAAACACAAACGAGTACCCAGACATGAGAAGACGCTTAATATATTGAAATAATAAAGCAAACGCGACTGGCAATAGGTTGCAATAAAATAACGTTATAAAAATAAAAAATCATGAAAATCCATCGATATCATTAAACATTCAAGATACGTAAACCGTTTTTTTTCTGTTCCTTCAGTGGAAAGTTGAATCGAAAAGCAATATCAGTAAAAAAAAATCTATACGCTCACATACGTAGACGCTTACATACTCGTACATGTTGTTATAAACACATCAAATCGATTTGGAATTATATACAATAATTCTCCTACTCCTTATACAAACCACATCACAATATAAATATTTTTAAAACATACAAAACGGATATACCAGAATTTATCGTAAAAGGATTTAACGTGTTACATATTTCGAATTTGAATTTCAAATACACTACGAGTATTTTATTATTGATGAGAAAAGTTTTGTGTGTCTAGAATTTTTTAAAAATTAAATTCTCAAAAATAAATTTCAAAGTGCTTAAAATTATTTAAACGTTTTGCTTATTTATAAAGCGGTAAGTTTTTTCGTTACATAATAAAGTGGCACAAGAGTTAATATAAAACGGAATTTTAAAAAAATCAAACCATAATATTCTGATTCTCGTGTAGCTTGTCGTAACTTGCCCTTAACCCAACAACAATTTTAAGACAAGTTTAGAAAAAAAAATTCACTCGACTATATAGTAAAGATGAATTTTGTTCTAGACGTTCCTAATTTTAACAGTGTAAAATAATATTATATTTGTATATCGCCCGGAATTACACTATAAAAGATCTTTGCCAAAGGTGTCTTAACATATAAATTATTTGAATCAATTTTTTTTAAAACAATTTTGATCAAATAATTTTTGAAAATTACACTACGAAAAATGTTTTATCAATATTTTCCTCAAACTCCAGTAAAAATAGAACAACATCGGTGCAGCAACATTAAGCGCTTTTATTATTATATCCTTGATAAAAATAAAAAAGAAACAGAAAACAAAAATCTGGGTGAAAATCTGAGTATCGAGATGGGATTTAAAAGGTGTCCATCAAAATTTATTAAAGGGGCTGCAGACCACAATAAAATTAAATGAACTGTCATTCATTCTTAAATATTTTATGTAGCAGGTCATGTGCCACATAAAATATTTAAGAATGGCAGACAATTCATTTAATTTTGTTGTCCACAAAATTACGTCGTTAATTAAATACACTTACGAAATTCAATAAGTATGGAGGACAGACTAATGGCCACACTTCGCTTTCTAGCAAAATTCATTCGTCTCGTATTCTTAAATTAATATTTTTGTGGTTTTTGCCGTCCAATTGTATTTGGTCGCCATTTTGAATAAACAATATGTCAAAAATATTTTACCAAATTTACCCGCATGAGGCTAAATTTGATAAAAGCATTTTATAAAAGTGATAAGAGTTTTCCGGAAAAATTAGGAGAACACTGGGCCCGAATAGGACCGAATGGATTGTTTCGTATAAAAATTCCAAAACCAAAACAATAGGCTTTCCAGTCATGATATCAACATAAAATTTTGAATGCAGCTAGGCATGGAGATTAATAAGAACAGAAGATTTTAAAAACTTTACTATTAGTCAGAATAGAAACTCATCTCCAGCTGGACCTAGGTAGCTGGACTATTTTGAACCAATCTATATCGGTAGAAAATTTTACTTTTCTAGTACGCCACTGTTCTCTACGATCCATTCGGTAGCTTGATTTTTCGCTATGTATACATTTTCGATTAATCTTCGTCATGTAGCTGTTTCATTATCAGTTGTAGAGAAAAGTGACTTTCTACCGATCTAGATTGGTTCAAGATCGTCCAGCTACTAGAAGATTAGTTTCTATTCTGACTATAATAGTAAAGGTTTTAGAATTTTCCGTTTCGTATTAACCTCAATGCCTAGCTGCATTCAAAATTGTATCTTGATATCTTGACTGGAAAGCCAAGCTTTTTTGGTTTTGAATTTTTATACGACACAATCCGTTCGGTCCCATTCGGACCCAGTGTCCCCTAATTTTCAATTTGTTCAATTTTACAATTTGTCTGAATACCATCTGTTCAAATTTATAATATTTATTTTCCCGAAGTAATATATTTTACACTGTTAAATTGTATCATTAATTGAAAACGTTGTTGTTAAGTTTAGGACAAGTTAGAACAAACTTCAAGTCCGTAATATCCTGTTGGATAGATTTAGCATTTAATAAGGTGCCTCAAATTTCAACTAGAGTAAAAAAATTAACTTGTGAATGAGACTTCCGTTGAATATCAAGCACCCTCTCTCCATTTGGACAGTATCATGTAAACTGAAAACCGAGAAGTTGGGAGATTTCTCGAACGTGATGATAAAATGAACGATACTATTTTATTGTTCAACGAGCTCCTCAAGACTGGTATTGAAAGGTATGTTCCTTAAATAAAAACAACCCTCTGCTTCGTCTTGAAAAAACCGGAATAAGTTCCATTCTTTAATTAAGTTACATGGCGTTAAGTTCTATTATAGTTTCAACATAGCTCGTAAGGAGTTCAAAACTTTAAATGGGTTCCTTTATAATTACATTTTGCAAATAGAAGATGATTTGACTTCCAATCCAAAGAATTTCTGGACCTTCATAAATCGTAAAAAGAAGGTTGTTGGGTTTCCTACTCCAATGACTTTTCAGAACTCTTCCGCAAGTCAACCCTCTAATTTTTTGAGTCCGTCTATAAAATATCTGTGAATTCACGTACCAAGCCTATAAAAAATCGCGATAGCTCTAATTTTAAACTTTTAAAGTTTACTGAAGAAGAAGTTTATGTTAGCTTATCTCAACTTGGTGGTAATAAGGGGCTGCACATGATGGTTTTCCCACCTATCGTTATTAAGAATTGTGCAGAGAGTTTCGCCCACCCAATGACTCTAACTTTTAACAAAAGCCTACGTACTGGGTTTTTTTCCTGATCCCTGGAACTAACATATCTTTCATTAGTCCGATTTTTAAATCTGGGAAAACAAGTGACATCAGCAATTATCACGGGATCGCTATTCTTTCTGCCATACCAAAATTTTTTGAATCCATGGTACAGAACATATTTTTGTTTCATCTCAAAACTTTTATTTCTCCTACTCAACGCGGATTTTACCCGGGTAGGCAACAAGTGGATGCAGTATATAACGATTTTTCAAAGACTTTCGATAAAATTGATCACTCGATCATTATCGATAAGCTGGATAAACTAAATTGTCGGTTCATCTCTATCAGGTGGTTGCATTCATACCTTTCTGATCACTAATTTGTTAAGATTAATGATTTTAGTTCTCGCTTACCTCGAGTCACCTCAGGAGTTCCTCAAGGTAGCCACATTGGCCTTCTTTTATTTATTATCATTATTTTGCAATGATGTTGTTGATTGTTTTAAATTCGCACAACATTTGCTTTACGCGGATGATATGAAAATATTTGCTCCAATTACTGGTGTCTCTGATTGTGTTAAACTGCAAGGTGACTTGAATAACTTTTGCAGTTGGTCATTTATAAACAAATTATTGTTGAATGTGGGTAAATTTAGGGTTTTGTCATTCTCTCGGATGCACTCACAAGTTATTCAGCAATATTTTCTATATAATACTGCTGTTTAAAGAGTTGAGTTCATGACCGACCTAGGTATAACCTTTTCTTATGATCTTACTTTTACCAAACACATTGATTCTCTCATTTCAAAAGCTTGCATTATACTAGGCTTCATTAAGCGCAATTGTAATGACTTCGGCGACCCACTCACATTGAAAGCACTGTTTGTGTCTTTTGTTCGTTCCATTCTAGAATATGCTTGTCAGATATGGTCACCATTTTTCATTGCCATTCAGACAGAATTGAGAGCGTTCAGAAGAAGTTTCTTTTGTACGCACTTCGCGGCTTACCTACTGAGCGGGTACACCAATATGTTCTTCCACCTGATAATGATCGCTGTAAATTATTAAATTTACAATGTTTGGATCACCGACGAGACGTTGCATCTGCTATATTCGTTCATGATATTCTGACTTCGCGAATAGATTCTGACGATATAAAAAATAATCCCCAATTTCTTAAGCTCAAAAGGAATTACCAGAAAAGTGCTGTACGAGTAATTTTTGAAAGTGGCAAATTAACAAGCCATTATCAGGTATTTCAGCAATGTTCAACATTTTGTGGAAAATACTTTCCCAAACAAATATGTAAATAAATTGTTTTTACTAATAAATAACTTTTAAATTGACCTTTCGGAAAACTGTTTTCCTAAAAAATGTTACGATATATATTTTTTACATTGATTGGTAAAATTATTTGGAAATTAAACTTTTCTTAAAAAAAATATAAGAAACCAAATTATATGAAATATTTCATGCTGGCGATTTTAATTATTACGCGTTAGGTAGTTTGAATTCTTTTAAATACTTAATATATAGTGACGCCCTTTGCGTCTATTACGCCCTAAATACTATTTGGTATTGAATCTTAACAAACTTTCTTGAATGACTTTGTTGAGAAAATCTGAAAGTTTATGCAGAATCACACAACAATTCTAGAGATGTCTACAAACCTATGAGTATCGCTGGCGCTACATCGCATGAAGGGATTTTTCCGCCTTGCAATGGTGTTCCATATAGCTAGATTGATAATAAGAGCGCGCCAGACACGATAACCAAGAGTTTCAAGTTCTTGTTGTACGTCGTCTATACACAGAATAAGGGGCCTCCCGCGAGTTCTTGCCTTCATCAACTCCAGGGCCTGTTTTATGGCACGATTTTAGGATAGTAGTTTTAATTCCGTCAGGGTTGTTTAGACCATTTCTGCGAGATTTGTTAATGTTACCATAGAATGCTCTGCGATCTGTGATTGTAATCTGCAGAAGCTGATTTTTGCACATTTAATATCGGTCCCAGGTATTTATGTTCATTCGCCTTTTCGTATTGTTTGTCGACTTTTGTTTGTCGATTATTCACGCGTTTGCCTTCTCACGATAGCCTTGTATTTGGCTCTCCTTATCGTACTCCTATATCAATTTTGAAAGAATGCCCAAATGTAACAATAAAACACTTCACAATGTGTTCCTCCGGATACTATCATCCCCTGTTGAAAATCTATAAAAAGGAGATACATGGCAATGTCCTTTTCAGAGCACTTTTCTAATACAATCCTCTGCGAAAAATCGTAATCGATCGTTGACCTGCCTGGACGAAAATCGTCTTCGTTTCACCCAAAATGCACTCACTGGAGATTGATAACTTTTCTACAGCTACGGTAGCGAACACCTTGTAGACGGTGTTGAGAAAAGCTATTCCGTGATAGTTGTCTTAATTGTAACTGACCTCCTTTTTTCTGTAATGGACAATTGGACATTTTCGATATGACATTTCTCACTTTATCGTAAGATGGAGCGGGGTGTTTGCTGCTCGCAGTAAGATTTCGACTGTTTATTTAACAGTGTCGTGAAATAATTTCGCCACACTGTCCGGACAAACATGTCTTCATTTGTAACAGTATCTGTTTCTTAAACTGGCAGTTTCGATTTCAAGCACTTGTCGTTTCGTCTTTCTACACTGTCGGTTTCAGTATTTTCTCGCGACCGTTGTGTGATTGCCTTGTTGGTTGAGAGAGGTTCCGTTTTCGTGCGCGATCATTTTCTTGAACTGAAGCTAAGCAATTCTCTTCCTGCCAAGTTTTCTAGGTTTGGATGTATTTTTACCTTATATATTTACCGTTGTAGTACTGTGCTGCTACAGAAGGAGCCAGTAATTAGCTATCCAGGATGTCTGATTTGCTAGCTTCGAAGTTGGTCCGGCTTACTTGATTGTTTATGGCTTGGTATTTCAACGTGAGACTCATCGGACTCGGTTATTATACCTGGTGGATAAGTTAACGGCATATTTCGCAACTATTAAAAAGTGATTAGAATGTAATTGGATGCTACAAAAATGAGGTTTGGATACGATGATCTGGTGCATTTGATTGACCATAACTCCATCGTTTGTTTGTAAAATCTGTCACGAATTAGCGTAAACGATTGCTGATCATAAAACCAACTCCGAACTCATACCTTTTAAAGTTGTTGCTTTGACAGGGATCTAATCCGTGGTAAGATGCCGATCGAAGAATTGGTGGAGGTTCTCCGGGATGGTTGCATACATTTCATGTTCCACATTTTGTATCGTTCGCCTTATTTTGAGTCCTAGGATGTTTTTAGAGCCAGCCTTTCGTACTGGCATGGAAGATGGGTCGGCAATGTAGAAAGAACACAGCTTGCTGAAATTGCACTTGCTGAAATTGCACACAGGTGACGGCACAAGAAGTGTGAGGTCTGTGTTAATCCTTCTGTAGTTGCAGTCCACCCTCACCACCACCCTGGTGGAGGGTTTAGGATTGTTTCATGATTTATTTGTGGTATGCGGCATCTCGAGGAATTTGCTTTCAATTTTACAATTGTTAAAAATCGGAAAGTGTACGCTGAATTGTGAGCGTATTTGATGGCCATTAACACTTTATTCTAGAGATGTCTAGAAAATTTGAGTAATCCAGCGTTTCCGCCTACATTTTTTGTTAGTTGTTTTATTAATTTGTGTAGCTACACTTTTGATAAATGTATAATGGTTCACTCGGTTTGCAAAATTTCATTACAGAAAAATTAAAAAATATAATCAGGCAACACTAAAACTGCATTATCATTCCATATATTATCGCCATTTTTATATTTGTTTATTTGTCCGAACAAAATTCTACTTCGGTTAGCTGAGAAGAAAATGCCAGCTACCTCAAATTATCAGAAATAATTGAATCATTGGTAAAAGTGGTTGTTTGATGACGAGTGCAACAGTCTCTAATGAATAATTTTTACAGACTTTTTTCAATATTTTTGTCATTTAAGAGGTTTTTACATTTCGCTTTTGACACTTATGAGGAACCTCTGCAAAATGCTTTTCATATTAAACTTAGAAGCATGGTTAAATTTATTAATAACGAAATTATTCCCCAAGGTTTACGATATAAGGAATGCACTGCTATAGGGCCGCAACTCAAATTTGTTGACCTCTAACGCGATAAATTATATTTGACGTGTAAAGGAAGGAATTGAGCATTTTACAGAGATTTTTTACTAGTGGGAAAAGGCAAATCCCCATGAAACTTGTTGAACTGGTGTTTCGTAAAATAAGACCCTATTAAAGTTAGCCGACTCCAGCCGAAAAATGTCGACAATGCAGATTCAAACTAATCAAACGAAAATGACATTCGATTTTTGTCGGTAACACCCTAGCCGAAAAATGTCGATAATGCAGAGATAAGTTTTATGCCGGAAAATCATTATTTATGTTAGACATTTTTATTTTGTTCTTCCTAAAAACCAACTAAAAAATGTATAATAAGAAATTTTTATTCGAAAAAATTAAAACTAATATACCACATCAAATTTCTGTAAGTATTTATTAGAGTTTTGGGGAGGTAAGACGTGAAATGTATCTATAGTTACATGTTTGGACAATATTTTAAATGAAGTGTCATCTAATAAATATCATTTAAAAACGTCAGGTCAATTTTCATGTGGAGAGTGCGGGAAAACTCAATTGAATATATCTATCGCACACACAAAATTTGAAAATGTCTAAAAATTGACTGTTTAAAGTGTCATTGCAGGAAATAGTTTCAAATGGAACATGTAAAAAAATGGGGGAAAGTGGGGAAAACCCCACATAAATTTTGTATCTGCATTATCGACATTTTTAGGCCGTAATTTAATCTTTTTTATATTTAATCTGCATTATCGGTATTTTTGGTTGGGTATTTCTGTGCATTTTTTAACCATCGAAAATTGGCCTGAAATTGTCCTCAAGCGTGAGCAACAATAAGACTTTTCATTCGAATCTCTTTCCAGCCATGACACTTTAACCGGTAAATTTTTAGAAATTTTCAAGTTTTGTGTGTTGCGATTGAAAAAATTTCGAACTCTTCACAAGAAAATTGACCTGAAATTTTTAAAGTTGTGCTTGATATATGCCATTGAGTTTTCTCAGTATTAAAATAGTTTTTTTTTATTATAGTTTAAATGCATTTAGTAAAAAAGTTTAATTTTGAACAATATACGTTGATGAACCGAAATAAACATTTGTGATTTAAAAAGAAATTACTGTATAACACCAAAATTATGTATCTGCTTTATCGACATTTTTCGGCTGGCTATTTATACGAATCTGCTTTACCAACTTTTACAGGCGAACAACATAAGTTGTTTTTGAATCTGCATTATCGGCTAACTCTAACAATATAAAATAAAATATTGCTGTTTTTGCTAATTTTAGTAGCATAGCTCTCGGATAACCTCATTACAATTTTATAACTACCACAACCCAATATGTTGATAATGCAGAGTCCTTATGGCTAAAATTGTCATGATAATGCAGTTTTAGTGTTGTATGATGACAATTTCTATTTTTCCTGGAGCAAAATTCTGGGCTGACTTTACAAACTTATTTTTTCGTCTTATACGAGTAAAAACAGAAAAATCGGAATAAAATATTATTGCCTGGCGTATTTTAATTTAAAATGAGACCAAACCATTTTGGCTATGAAGTGCGTCATTTTTCTTGCACTTATATAATAAAGTAAAAGAAATGGTAAATTTCAATTTCTACTTAGGTATAGATATGTTAGGAAACGATTTGTCACGGTCTTCTTATACTTCGATTACACAAAGAAAGTTCATTAATTCATTTAAGATAACGATTACAAAAATAATAATTCCTTTAGTCAAAAATAAATTAAACTTCTGTAAGATATTTTAAATTTATGTAGCTTATTATTTTCCAATTTTGGTTTTCTGACATAAATTTTATATATTGCGCACAACGTACATATATCTTCAATTATCATAATTGGCTTTCATTAAAATAAATTTATTCCATAGAGATTTGATTGTTGTTGAAATAAACCGAACGAAACATATTTCTTAAAAAATTTCCAACCAATTTTCTTTTATACCCAACAACAAACATAAAATGACTTTTCATAATGCACAGTAGTTTTTAAATCTTTTAACCACCGTTAAGTTATTCTTGTCGGTTAACACAAAATGATTTTTAAATCGTGATTTAGCTACGTGACTAAACGTTGTGAGCTTAGAGTTGTGTTCGGTTGGAATAAATAATGTTTATTGATTTTCAGTTACAACTATATACCGTACATATCTGAAATTGTTAATTAATCGTAAATTATACAGATCGGAAAAAAGGAAATATTTCTTAATATACAATGTTATATAATTAAACAAATTATAGAAAAATAAATTGGTCCCATTCATTATTATGCTAAATACATAAACACACATAAATTTATATATTTTTTCAAAAAAAGGAGAAGGAAATTTTTTATATTTTGTTTGTGAAAAATGGCGGAAAAATGAACAGTTTAATTCAATAAAAAATAAATTAAAATTTCCCTTTTTTTAAGCATTATTTATTTATATTCTTAAATATTAAAATTCTATATATTGGAAAAATATTTTATTTTTCCCATAAATTTTCATTTTCATATACATGCTATTTACATTTTTTCAAGTTCATACAACAGTATATTGTGAAATTGCATTTTGCTCAGGACTGGGTTTAGTGGTATACCGTGTTCGGAAAATAAATATATATTTAAGCTGAAAGGTGTTTCGATTATTTTGAATTATTTTTTTTTGTTGGTTTTTACAGAAAATTGAATTTTATTTTTTAAGAAAAATTTGAATTTTTCTTATAACTTGGTGTTCTCGCTTATACGGGTATAATAATATTGATTGAAAATGTTGATTCCAAAAAATGGAAAACGTATTAATTTTGCTACTTGGAAGCTAAGGAATAAGCGGAATGGTAAGTTGAAATAATTAAATTAAAGTGTGTTTCTAGTACGTAGCTAGTAAAGAAATTGTGCGAAATAATTTACAAGGACATTTTACAAATTTGTACGACACACTGCTTTACAATTAAAATGTCATCGAACGAGACAGTTCGCTTGATTTTCAGTCAAATTCCTTGTAAAGATGACTTACTCCTACGAAGTTTTTGGTGTTGTCCACATTTTGTGGCCAGTCTAAAGGGTGGTCCAAGGCTGGTATAGTTGTTAGTAAAAACACCGATTAGTTGAAGAACGGAACGTTTTATAGAAAATACTACCAAAGTGAAGGAAATTGTGATAATTTACGAGAAGAACAGATTCAGCAGATTTTAATCAAAGTTTTCTAAAGAAGAGGGTAGATATTCAGCAAGCAAGCAATTTGTTAGTGGAAGACGTTCATCAGTTTTACCATATAAATTATGACTTGAAATATTTTATACGCGACTGATATAACATTTTCCCGATTTTTCCGGTTCCACTTGTGATCACGGGGCGTCGTTAAAGAACCGCTGATGAGTAGTTCTTCAATAAGGGGACAAAATGCAAATTTTATTATTTTTTCAATGAGATGCAAATAAATCAATAAAAAATATTATTTTTCATTTGTTTGTTTATAAAACTAGAGTTCAAATCTGGTTTCACTTTCTATTTAATGCTTTTCCAACACATCAATTTGTTCAGGAAATTTATAATTTACCCGATTTCAAAACAAGAACTGGAGTTGGTAAAATAGTTATAATTTGTTCCTTTCCTATATATGATACATTGTTTTCGTCTAATTTAAATATGCCTTTTTCTGTTGCTCTTAAGGTTGTAATTTGGATTTCGTCATCCTCCAAATCTCCACAAACAGCAACGTATCTGTAAGATTTAAAAAGTTTAATATATTTTTAAAAGCAATGATAATATGTATGTACCTGAATTTTTTTACGTTCTTTGTTCCTTCTCCAGAAACAAATTCAACCAAAACAAACATGCCACTTGTAATATTAGTAGTAGTATTGACAGCGTTTCGCGTATTGGTAGCGTCTCGCTCATCAGAAGATGATGAGTAAATATCCTTGTAATTTAAGGATTTTTCAATATGGTTTTCCATTTGATTTAAACATAATGAATCGGGGGAACGGTTAATCTCCTCATGGTTATTGTACCTAAGTAGTCCAACTTGGTTGTGATCGCAATGTTCGCACTCAAAGCAGCTTAGGCTTCACATCTTTAAATAGTTCAAGTCATATTTACCTTCTACCTGGTACTGTCATGGCCCCGACGAATGGGAAAATTTTTCCATCAATGAGCTTTTCCATACTTTCTATTTGCACCGTACTGATTTAAAAAAACTTTATTCCAGGACAATTTTCTTGCATTTTTTAGAAGAATTTAGAGTATTCTACTACATTACAGCCTGGTGCAACCATTCGGTCAGCAGTTCTCTTGCACGTTCCGCCAATTCCATCTGGTGCTCCTTTTCCATGACAGAATAGTTTCAGGTGAATTTGTCCAATCCAAGATAAAACGATTTAAGATTTTTGATAAGGTAATAAAACATTGTTTTGTTTCGATACTGCGTTGCTGGGCTATCGCTGACAAAATGCAATGATATTATATTTCTACTGACGGCAATCTCATTTAAAACGGGTAATAAATGAAGCCATATTTCAAAAACATTAAGATTCAGAGATTCCGATATGGTGCAATAGCTCTGAATCTTAAGCTGCTGCTGTTTTTTTTACACTTATACACAACGACGGTGTGCATTGTTATTTGCTTTCGGGATCCCCCAAAATGAAAGCTTTGCACTTCTTCGGCATATTTTAAGGCTTAATTGTCCATGTGTATCACTGCTCCTTTCTTTTTCTGGCGGTCCTTCAAAATTTTAATTTCCGTAAACTGATGTACATATATTGGTTCCTTCATGGCGTAAAAACAAAGGCAAATGTTTTTGAAATTCCTCAACTATGTCCTGAATTTGGCAGTTAATTTTTTTTCTCCGTTTTTCCAATAATTATTATTTTGTTGGATTTTTTACCAAAATTTTCTTCTTTTGTCGTTTGCAATTTTAAATAATATGCTTCATTTTGGCCCTCGTCATCAAAATTTAAACATTTTGAGTCTTTACTACTACAGCAAATAGAATTGACAACTTGGCACATATTTTTTTCCTTCAGAATGTTTTTGTAATTTAAGGAGGAAACTAGAAATTCGAAATTAGCATGTGTAACACATTTGCATGTTTCGCGTTCAGTGGCGCTCATTTGTTTAATCCAAAACGGACAGCTTACCCTCTTGTAGGTGTTAGTTAGCAGGAATTTTTGGTGTAAGTTTTTTAAAGTGTCATTTAAATATCATTTCTGTTTCATTATGTTACCGCGACGAACATAATATTTCCTGCCAGGACAGATACGACTATGTAGGTCTAGTTCGACAAATCGCTCAGCTGGAACTCTTGAAGCAGAGTCTGATCTAGTTTTCCTATCATATCGAAGATCGCTTCCCTTCAATCTTAGAAATCTAACCCTCTTATAACTCAAAAACTTGGAGCACTGATTTTGCATTCTGTATTTTGTTATTATTTTTCCGCTCATTAATCTTGTTAACATCTGCTTGGATTTGTCAGAATTTGTGCTGTTATAATTCATGATAAACTGCTTTTTTAAAAATTCGCCAAATAGAAGATTTCGTTTGATCTTAATTTTTATTTATTCCATAATTGCTTAAAACGACGTTAGGCGACTAGCCCTTCTTTTATAGTTCTCCAATTTTGTATTTAATTGTTCGATTTTTAATTCAAGGGCTTTTTTTCTGTTGCGCGAATTTTTCTATTGCTTGCAGCTTACTTCAATCCCGATTTCTGCCGAGGTGTTACGTTGACTTGCACGCCTTATTCACCTGAAATTGATTGTGCTTCTAAAGCAGCAGGCACTTGTGCTTATTCAAGTTGATCATCTTCAGAAGAGGCGGGTAGAGAATTATTGATCATAAATTGTTGAACTTTTTTGTTTTTTTAATTTGTGTCTGTTGTCTCCAATTTTTTCTACATTTTCGTTTAGTTTTTTCCGATATCGGTTTCCCTTTTTTGTTTTCTTTTTTCTTTAAATACTTCAAACGTTCTTTTTCCTTCTACATGTGCCATTTAACTGGGTCATTTTTAATATTTTCGTACCGTTTTCTTTCAGCCAAACTTTTTTTAGCATAGTATCCGCTTTTGTTGTCTGAACCATGCCTTTTACAAGGAAATTTATAATCAAAATCGCGTACATTTGAATATATTTTGACTATCCACTAAAGTTTTGTCATTACCCTGGCCAAATATCGTTCCCCTGGGTTCTTTTCATAGGGTAAAATCAGGGGAATGACAAAATTGTCTATGATTCGGGATTATAGATTAAAACATAGAGTTATTTCACAAAAAACAACAGCAACATAACGGCTACCCGAATTAAGAAAAGTTGAATTAAGAAAAGTGTTTTTTCTGAATTTAAATAAGTGTTTTTAATTCATTATGAAAATGATTTAAGAAAAGTTGATAGAAATGAAATAATAAAAGTTGACTTAATATGTGCACTTCTTAATTCATTTTCAAAATATTTTAAGAAAAGTAAAAAAACTGAATTAAAATATGTTTTTTTTTAAAATTATTTAGGAAATGATTTTAGAAAATTATTCAAAAAATATGTAATTCAATTTTTCCCGGAAAATTTTCAAATTTTTTCATTTTTTTTTTTTACTTAGTTTAAAATTATAAATAAGTCATTTTGAAAATGAAATAAAATGCGTATATAAAATCGAAATAAAACGTAAAAATGTACTACAGTAAAAACCCGATTATCCGGCATACAATTAACCGAAACACTTAGTTAACCGGATTTTTAATTTTGAGAAATTTTTTTTTTTTGCTTTTTTCTCTTTCATACCTATTTTTTAATTCATTTTCAAATATGCAATTATTTTTTGCACATTTTCATTAATGAAAGGATTAGTTGAAAATTTTGCATAGGTTTAATTTTCATATTACAGTTAGAGCTAGATTATCCGGCATCCAATTAACCGGAATACTCAGTTAACTTGAATTTTAATTTTGAGGAAGTTTTTTTTGTTCTTTTCTCTTTCATATGCATTTTTAATTAATTTTCAAATTTGCAATTGTTTTTTGCACATTTTCATTAATGAAAGTATTAGTTGAAAATTTTAAATGGCTTTAATTTTCATATTACAATAAAAGCCCGATTAACCGGAACACTAACCGGAATTTTAATTTTTAGATTTTTTTTTTTTGCTTTTTTCTCTTTCACAAGGGAAATTATTTTTTTCATTATTCAAGGATTCACAGGAAATACACTTCACTTTACTTTTTTTCTGTTTTGTGCATTATTCTATTTGAATTGAATGTGTAAAGTCGTATTACAGTTAGGTTAATGAAATATTGAATATATTATTAAATTTTGGGTACTCGTATGGATGTACTCATATACATAATATGTATGTACTTATTATTTGCAATAAATTCAATGAACTGATGTATAAAGAAATGTTTTATGGTACATAATTTGAAAATAAATAAACGAGAATCCTAAAAAATAATGAAACCAAGCGAAATTCTTGTAAAATTTCTAGTTTTAATGAAACATCCAATTATCCGGAATGCTCTCATCCCAAAGCATTCCGGATGACAGATCTCTTAGTAAAGTATATTTTCTGTGAATTCCCGAATAATAAAAAACTAATTTCCCTTGTAAAAGAGAATTTTCCCTTGCAAACAGATTCCTAAAAATTAAAATTCCGGTTAACTGAGTGTTTCGGATAATTGGATGCCGGATAATCGGGCCTTTACTGTGATATGAAATTAAAGCCATTCAAAATTTTCAACTAATCCTTTCATTAATGAAAATGTGCAAAAAACAATTGCAAATTTGTTAATGAATTAAAAAATGCATATAAAAGACAAAAAAGAGAGAAAACCATAAAAATTCCTAAAAATTAAAACTCCAGTTATAGCTGAGTGTTTCGAATAATTGTATGCCGGATAACCGAGCTTTTACTGTAATATGAAATTAAAACCATTCAAAATTTTCAACTAATCCTTTCATTAATGAAAATGTGCAAAAAACAATTGCACATTTGAAAATCAAATAAAAAATGCATTCGAAAGACAAAAGAAAGGGAGAAAAGCATAAAAATTCCAAAAAATTAAAAGTCCAGTTATAACTGAGTGTTCAGATTAATTGTATGCCGGATAATCGGGCTTTTACTGTAATATGAAATTAAAGCCATTCAAAATTTTCAACTAATCCTTTCATTAATGAAAATGTGCAAAAAACAATTGCACATTTGTTAATGAATTAAAAAATGCATATGAAAGACAAAAGAAAGGGAGAAAAGCAAAAAAATTCCTAAAAATTAAAACTCCAGTTATAACTGAGTGTTCCGATTAATTGTATGCCGGATAATCGGGCTTTTACTTAATCCTTTCATTAATAAAATGTGCAAAAACGCAAATTTCTAAATGAATTCAAAAAAGTTTATTTTAATTCACAATTAATACACAAACAATAATTCACAAATGAAATTTATCTATTCAATAATTCACAAATGAAATTTATTTATTTAATTTTTTATGTTTTTTATCTTTCTCTACAATACAACAAAAAAACTGTAAGAAGAAACATTTTCTTAAAAACATTAAATTTGGCATGCATTTCTTTTTTATTAAAAACAAATGTAAATTTTTTGTTTATAATGTGAAATAAAATACACCCAAACCTTTTTTACACTGCGATACGTGCCAACCGTGTAAAAAAATCAACATTCATAGAAACACCACTTTTTTAATTCTCTTTTCTTAATTCATCTTTGCTTAATTTAGGGAGCGTGACGAAACCATTATTATTAATAAAAATAAATAAAACAAAAAAAAATATGAAAAAATAAAAAAAAAAAATTTCCCGGAAAATCAAAAATTTTTCCAGAAAAATTTAGCTTTTCCCTCCTAATAACTATTAATAAACAATCCTGCATTTAAAAATTTTAAAAGTGTATACTCCTTACCTGATTTTATCGATGTATACGTAAAGTAAACTTTAGCCTAATAATCTTCCATTCATTTTGAAAATGAATTAAGAAAAGTGGGCAAAACATGAAACAAAATAAGCTTATTTTAAATCAATTTGAAAATGAATTAAGATAAATTTTCTAAAAAATGAAACAAGATGTGAATTTTTTAATTCATTTTGAATTGAGTTTCTTTTGTTGTAATTACTTTTTTAAATTCAGGAAATTTGTTCAAAATACGAATTAAAATAAGTGGAATTTTTTCATACAAATACCACTTTTTTTAATTCACTTTTCTTAATTCAACTTTTCTTAATTCGGGTAGCCCAACATAACACCATAACAACATAACAATTATGTATTTAACTATTAGTTAAATAATTTAATGTAAACTAATAGATGAATTTCTCGCGTGTTCCTTTGAATTTACTGTGGTAACTCTACTAAAATCACACAACCTCACTTATTGAACAAACGCGTGTGACTAATATTTAAAAAGAGATTAAAAACTAAATATGTATTTACTCTCTCCTCTCCAAATCATAATACTCAGATATGAAATATATAAATTTTCAAATTTTTTCAGGGTAATGACAGTGTGGACAGTTTTGGAAAAATTATATAATTTGAAACTTTTGATTTATTTTACTAAAAAGTATTCGTGGAGTTCCTATAACATATTGATTCAAGATTCATGTTATTTTAAAGTACTTATTTAACATTTTCTAAGGTAAATAACTTGTTTTTGTTTTATAAACTTAGTGGGGAACAGACAGGGGAATGACATTCTAACACTTCAAAATAACAAAAAACTTGTTAAAAATTTTAAAAATGCAGAATTTGTTCTATGAACTACATAAATAGATAAATAGGTTATTTATCTACCGAATTACAAAAAACGGTTAAAAAGTGTCTACAAAATGCTTTAAATAGCCAGGGACAACATATTGTCCACTTATTGAAGATTTACCCTGGGGTGGCATTTTGTAACATCACATTTTCGATAATTTATCGAAGTTTATGTCCCGCTTCTCTAAAATAAAATGGAATACTATTTCATATTTTATATCATTTTCAAGCCTGCTAGATTAAGAAATTGTGATATATGTATCTACTCGATTTCTTTCACCAAATAATTTGTTTACGATACTTTAACGAAATTAGAGAAAGATATATTGTCACATTTATTCTAGTAGGTTGAGATAGCAATAGAAAAGAAATAATTTATAAACGAAACAGTCGCCAATTTCAGTTTAGGAAAAACAGACATAAATTTCGATCGAAAATGTGATGCTACAAAATGCCATCTCTGATATAAAAATTTGGTCACGATAGGGTGTCGTCAGTGAAGACGCTTTTTACTAGAAAGACAATAAATTTAATTTTATTTGAGACAAAACTCTATGGCAAACTTGTAACGCAGCGCTGTCCACCACTGGGTTACAACATTCAACAAATACAGTGCTCGAAGTAGTCACGTAATTAATTGTCATACAATACACCTACACGAATGCATATTCGTGTGCTTATATATAAAAATTCGGTTTTTTTTTGCTTTTGGTTATCAATTTGAGGTGGTCGGTAATTGGTTTTGGAAAAACACAGTCAATCTTTTAATTTTGGATCGGTTGGATCCACCTAATTATATTATATTGTCGGTCAATATAAACTTTATTAAAGAATTATATTAAAATGTTTTGTTGTATACATAGTGCACTTAATAAGTTAAACCATTAAACATTATGAAGTTAAAATTTATAGTTAGTACGAAGTTATGGTACTTTAATAATCAGTTTTTATTTTGTCTGTGAACGGGACGATATACCGCTAATTTCGCGTATGAATATCGCGCGTGTGAAAAATTATATGTCCCAGCAAAATTTAGACAAATGAACCCAAATTACTAGTTATAATTGTGTATTGTATAATATAAGGACTCTAGTTAGTATAATAGTTCAGTTCGATTAATGTAACTAAAATTGTGAGGCGATCCCAAAACTGTGATTTACGTATTACTCGTAAATTGGAAAAAAATGTGGTCGCAAGGACATTGTGAAAATTAAGCGACAGTTAATAGTGTGTGCCTCTTGTGATAAATTTTGGTAATTTACGAATGCTAAAAAACGAAAGCATAAACCATAAAATTATAAACTCTGGTTAATCATTGTGCGTAAATTAATTAAATTGTTGCAAGACCAAAATTAAAATAATATATATATTTTGCAATCATAGAATTGTGTGAACAGTTACCATTATGCAACTTTCGTGATAATACGCTCGAAGAGTAAACTGACGTGTGATTATAACCGGCATATAAATGTTGCCAAATTCGAGCGTTAGTTCAGTGATCCGTAAAATTAGTGTAAAACTCGTTTGATTGAATATCAAACTAAAATCATAATATAATAAAAATTGTTAAACAAAAACCTATGTAATATAAATCTATACATAAAACTATAACTAAAACGAACTTTCCATTGTTAATAATATTCTGATTATAATAAAAATATTTTAATAAACCGTAAATCAGTAATAACACCAACCTAATAATCGTTTGAAAATAATGGAATTGAGGTGAATGACGTCATTATTATCGTTGACCTTCAATTTTACCTCCAAGAGAAAAAAAAATCGGCGACATTCATCTCGAAGAAACAACAATCAACATTAGCAACAGCTTCATCAACATTTCATACGGATTATGTTCTGCGAAACCAAGTAAAAAAAAAATTGTTTTATTTTTATTAATTTTTTATTTTTATTTAAATCATAATTTCATTTTTCTTATATACTTATTTTTTTTTTAAAATTAATTTCCTTAGGCTTAGTTAATTATTAAATAGATTAGGGCTAGTTTAAGTTTAGCTAGTTTAGTTAGCAACAGAATAGGGTGTTCATTGAAATTTAATTTTGCGCCTATAATTTTATTATGATAATTCCATATAAATTACTTTTAAATTATAATTTCGGTATTGAATTCCTTTTATTGATTAAATAAAGTATCATTATGTTAATTTTTGGATTTGGTGAAAAATTTAAATAATTTTCTTATTATTAGTGATAATTAACATGAGATTTTAAAGCATTATTGTGAGATCAGGTAGGTAGTACAATGGCGGGTACACTTTTATACAGCGTTCTTTCTACTCGACTTACCGTAATCAAATATAGTTTTTTTTACTTTACTTTTGCTCATAATTACCGTTTGCAAAATTAAAATTCTGTCGTGATGTTCCCTCCCCCCTGTTATTTCCATTTCCGTGATTCCTAAATATACCTTTCGGTCATAATTAAACAGGTTCTTTAACATTTTGTCTCCTTTAAATCTTCTTGGTATTGCATACCTTAATTTAATTTTCCCAACTTAATTTAACCTTTTATTGTTGATTTTTTTTTTCAAATGGTTCCTTCAACCAGCGGTCTGACAAGATTGTATTCAACCCTTGCAAAGCCCACCCCTAAACTCCTGAGCATTAGCCGTGCTTCAACTGACCGCGCAAGGGCAATGAATCAATATTCTACTTTCTGAACACGAAACGACGTTCTGAGAGATCCTTCACCGAGGAAAAATCCATACGATCACACATGTTTCGTTACAGTGGCGCCCAAAGGTACTAAAATAGGCTATAACCCATACATTTCCTTTTACATTATTTTAGTTAATTTCTTTCCAGTTATTAACCCCGTTTCCCAAGTTTTTTAATTCTGACCGATTCCCTATTCCCTGTACCCTATCCATACTTGACTCATTATTTCAGATTCGCAATTAATTCTAATTTGTTTTATAAATTGTTGATTAAATTGTTCGGTTAACCTCTGAAATAACTCTAGTCAAATCCCCAGTCTGTCTAGGAGTTCCACTCGATGCATTTTCATGATTAATGTAGCTACACTAGCCTCGAATGAAATTCTTAAACTGATTGCGAAAGTGTAACGTTTGTCCAATGAATTCTATTGAAATTAATTTTCTTTGTTGATTTCACTGACAGTATAACGATCACAGTAATTCTTCAAAACCCTCGCTATATTCGCAAACATTTCTTTTATTATGTTGAGTTGTTTGTCCGAGCGTAGTATAGCAATCCTAACCCTTTATAAAATTGATTTATTCACCACTGAATCTGATCCTTAGTGAATGTTGACTCAGTTGTGGATTAATGGATCGATTACCCTTTTCATCACGATTAGAAAACACTTAATAGTTTAAGTACCTGTATTGCATTGCCTGCTTGATCTCACCATTAGTCATGTTAAATAATAATTACGAAAGCAACAAATATTTTAATTTTTGCCATTTGACAGAATAATCAAACTTTAAAATTAAATCGAGCGATTAGAGTAACATTTTAAAATTTAAACAATTTCTTTAATCATAAAAAAAAAAAAAAAACAAAAAATCAATTAACCTTACTCTCTAAATTTAACTGAGGTAATCGAATTAGAACTTAAATTATAACCAAAACCGTAACCAAAATGTACCCATCTCCGATGAAATCTGAAGATCTGGAAAACGACGTTCAGATATTGAAATTCGACAAAGCATAGAAAACAGAAAACAAAAATTTGGAGAGAATTTTATCGAATTTTACTACGCAATCTATGAATTATCTCAGCCCCTAACCAATCCGTTCAGCGATCTGGAGATGTTAGAAATATTGAAAAAGAACATGCGGCGAGACCTGAAAATTCACCTTGCTGGTAGATTCATCAACTCTGTTTCCGAGCTACTCAGTATTTGCACGAACGTTGAAGATGTTTGGAAAAACGCTAACTACATTCCTGAAAGGCCTCGGTTCAGACCTCCACAAATACATGCGGTTTATAACGACGTAGAAGATCTGGACGAAATAAGGCAATCTGGGAATTTTACCGATCAAAATATTTCGGCTATGCAGTCTACGAAGCCTCTAATATATGCTTCGGCTCAAGATATGTCAAGCAACTCTTCAGTAAAATGTTGGAATTGTAAGAAAACTGGCCATAGTTGGTGGAACTGTGATATTCCACTACGAATTTTCTGTTTTGGTTGTGGAATGTCTGACGTTATGTTACCACACTGTATTTCTTGCAACCGGGAGGGAAACTGGAGACCGGGAATGGGACGGCGTGGGTTCCACCATTCCCAAAGTCAGTTTCCGAAACCCAATCCATCTTTAGGACAATTCACCCCACCACAAGAGAAGTGATCCTCAAATGTTCACTAAACAAATCACCCTCCAATCAACTAGATAGCCATACTCCGGAAACTAGGGTAACTTCATCGAGAAAGCATAAACTTCGATCCATTTGTCACTTTAAATTTCGCCGCAAACTTCGAGCACAAATTTCAGAATCCATATATGGTTCATCTGATCATTTTGAAGATAATAGGCCCTATGCAGTGGTTTCTCTTAACGGAATTCCACTCAAGGGCTTGTTGGATAGTGGTGCTAATATCAGTGCTTTGGGTTGTGGAGCTGAAGAGTTTATTCGGAAACACAATCTTAAATTGATTAATCTGTCAGGATGTGTGCAAACCGCGGATGGATCGAAACAACGCATTCTAGGATATGTTAAGACCCCTGTGGAATTCAATAATGAAATTAAAATTTTAAAAATTAGCGTGGTTCCAACTCTCCAACAACCACTTTACCTTGGATGTGATTTTTGGAACGCGTTCAATTTAAAGCCTACTATTATCTCTGAGTTAGGAGCACCATCAAAGCTTACCTTAACGGACCAGGAGCAAATTTTAAAGGCCGGAGAAAATTATTCCGATACATCGTCCAAAAGTGAACGTAAATCGTCAATGAATAATGCTAAACATCACGTGTTAACTGAAGAACAACGTTCACAACTTAATGCTGTCATTCACGCACTCCCTGATTTCCAAAATCTTGGACTCGGTCGTACCACATTGCTTTATCACGTCATTGATACCGGAGATGCAGCCCCGATCAAACAAAAATATTACGCCGTATCGCCTGCGGTGCAAAAAGAAATGTACACGGAAATTGATCGTATGTTGCTGCTCGATGTGATCGAAGAAAGCTCTAGCCCATGGAGCTCACCAATGACACTTGTGCGCAAGAAAAACGGGAAGGTGCGTCTTTGCCTAGACGCACGTAAACTTAATAGTGTCACAAAAAAAGACGCGTTTCCTTTGCCTATTGTTGATGGTCTCTTGGGGCGGCTTGACAAAACTGAATACATATCAAAGTTGGACTTAAAAGATGCCTTTTGGCAAATTGCCTTAGACCCAGCTTCCAAGGAGAAAACAGCGTTCGCAATCCCAGGACGGCCGCTTTATCAATTTAAAGTTATGCCATTCGGGCTTTGTAATGCTCCTCAATCTCTGTGCCGATTAATGAGTAAAGTGATTCCCCACCAACTACAGGACAAGGTATTCGTCTACCTTGACGACCTATTGATTGCTACCGCTACTTTTGATGAGCATCTCTTGCTTTTGAAGGATGTCGCAAGGCGGCTTTCAGAAGCAGGGTTGACCATCAACGTGGACAAATGCCAATTCCTTCTCAAGGAGACGGACTACCTTGGTCATGTCGTTGGTGTGGGAGGATTGCGGCCT
Source organism: Nephrotoma flavescens (assembly GCA_932526605.1). Classification (NCBI taxonomy): domain Eukaryota; kingdom Metazoa; phylum Arthropoda; class Insecta; order Diptera; family Tipulidae; genus Nephrotoma; species Nephrotoma flavescens. The sequence goes on from OW052220.1 coordinate 76,417,247, forward strand.
GATCCGGCCAGAGTGAGGGGTATTACTGAGTTCCCGAGGCCAAAGACTGTCCGTCAAGTGCGCCGATTCCTGGGCATGGCGGGTTGGTATCGCCGTTTTGTTAGGAACTATGCGGAACTGTCAGCTCCTCTCACGGATCTACTCAAAAAGGGTAAACGTTTTCAGTGGACTCCTGTAGTTCAAATTTCATTCGACCAGCTAAAATCCTGCCTTATCTCATGCCCTGTGCTGGTTCCACCCGACTTTACAAAAAGGTTTTATATTCAGTGTGACGCCAGTTCAACAGGTATTGGAGCAGTTCTGTTCCAAAAAGACGCGGAAGGGTTAGACCATCCCATATCGTTTATGTCCCGAAAACTGAATGGAGCACAGCGCAATTACTCGGTCACTGAACTGGAGTGCCTGGCGGCGTTTTTGGCGATTAAGAAATTCCGAGCATATGTGGAGGGTCTACCCTTCACCGTCATCACTGACCACGCCAGCTTAACCTGGCTCATGTCTCTCAAAGATGCCCACGGCAAATTGGCTCGCTGGAGTTTATCTCTGCAGGGATTTAATTTCGATGTGGAATATTGCAAGGGAAGTCAAAATACAGTCCCCGACGCTCTTTCAAGAGTGTATATGGACGCTCTTACCTTAACTCCAGAATCTCCTGGAATCGACCTCAGTTCTGAACATTTTACGACACATGAATATCGTTCCCAGTTAGATAATATCCGGGCATCGTCTAACCAAACTAACCTTGTCGATAAGGATGGTAAAATATATATAAACCTTAAACCTCAACTATCCTACGAGCCTAGTTCTAATATGTCATCATGGAAATTAGTTGTTCCTAAAGAACTACGGTCGGATCTCATAACTAAAACGCACTCGCCTCCTACAGGTGGTCATCCGGGCATTCATAAAACCTGTGACTTATTGAGACGTTACTTTTACTGGCCTAACCTGACACACGATGTTCGTTTATTTGTAAGTAAATGTGAAGAGTGTAAAACGAACAAAGCAGTAAATTATTGTACGCAACCACCACTATCGTCACTCCCAATCACTTCGAGACCCTGGCAGAGACTGTACCTTGATTTTCTAGGGCCGTATCCACGAACACGTGCTGGTAATACATGTATTCTGATAATTTTAGATCATTTTTCTAAATTCGTGATGACTGTGCCTTTGCGACAAGCAACCGCAGCGGACGTGGTAAAATTCTTGGAAAATCATGTATTTTTTATGTTTGGGGTTCCCGAGGTGATTGTGACTGACAATGGAAAACAATTTGACTCACACGTGTTACAACAATTATGTCAAAAGTATGGAGTGAAGCATATCTTCACACCAAAGTACTCACCCCAGGCAAATGCTAGTGAAAGAGTGAACAGGTCCTTACTTGCCGCCTTACGGGCATACATAAAAGATGATCACCGGTCATGGGATTTACATCTGAATGCCGTAACATTTGCGTTGCGAAATACTATCCATGAATCGACTGGCTACTCTCCTCACTTTATAGTGTTCGGACAACACCCCATTCTTCATGGCTCCTTGTATCCTTTATGGCAACAACTTCAATCGATTGGTGGTACCCATCTTTCCTTCGACGATAAGCCCGATAACCTATTACACATATTCTCTAAAGTACGCATGAACCTCGAAAATGCATCTAAAATAAATAATCGGCCCATTAATTTAAGAACTAGAGTACCTACAGTTAGCTTGGGTCAAGATATTTACGTCCGTAATTTTGTTCAGAGTAAGGCATCCGACCAATTTGCGGCGAAACTTGCGCCGAAGTACGTGAAAGGCCAGGTCATACGGATGGTAGGCAAAGTTGCATGTGAAGTTGCAGATGAGAATGGAAAATCATTAGGAATATTTCATCTTAAAGATTTGAAACTATGAACAACAAACCCGTAAAATAAAAATTAAGAATAGTTTCGTATATTGCCCGGCTTTGAGACTCGTCTCAGGTGAGGGTCGTCCCCACGATTGTAACGCAGCGCTGTCCACCACTGGGTTACAACATTCAACAAATACAGTGCTCGAAGTAGTCACGTAATTAATTGTCATACAATACACCTACACGAATGCATATTCGTGTGCTTATATATAAAAATTCGGTTTTTTTTGCTTTTGGTTATCAATTTGAGGTGGTCGGTAATTGGTTTTGGAAAAACACAGTCAATCTTTTAATTTTGGATCGGTTGGATCCACCTAATTATATTATATTGTCGGTCAATATAAACTTTATTAAAGAATTATATTAAAATGTTTTGTTGTATACATAGTGCACTTAATAAGTTAAACCATTAAACATTATGAAGTTAAAATTTATAGTTAGTACGAAGTTATGGTACTTTAATAATCAGTTTTTATTTTGTCTGTGAACGGGACGATATACCGCTAATTTCGCGTATGAATATCGCGCGTGTGAAAAATTATATGTCCCAGCAAAATTTAGACAAATGAACCCAAATTACTAGTTATAATTGTGTATTGTATAATATAAGGACTCTAGTTAGTATAATAGTTCAGTTCGATTAATGTAACTAAAATTGTGAGGCGATCCCAAAACTGTGATTTACGTATTACTCGTAAATTGGAAAAAAATGTGGTCGCAAGGACATTGTGAAAATTAAGCGACAGTTAATAGTGTGTGCCTCTTGTGATAAATTTTGGTAATTTACGAATGCTAAAAAACGAAAGCATAAACCATAAAATTATAAACTCTGGTTAATCATTGTGCGTAAATTAATTAAATTGTTGCAAGACCAAAATTAAAATAATATATATATTTTGCAATCATAGAATTGTGTGAACAGTTACCATTATGCAACTTTCGTGATAATACGCTCGAAGAGTAAACTGACGTGTGATTATAACCGGCATATAAATGTTGCCAAATTCGAGCGTTAGTTCAGTGATCCGTAAAATTAGTGTAAAACTCGTTTGATTGAATATCAAACTAAAATCATAATATAATAAAAATTGTTAAACAAAAACCTATGTAATATAAATCTATACATAAAACTATAACTAAAACGAACTTTCCATTGTTAATAATATTCTGATTATAATAAAAATATTTTAATAAACCGTAAATCAGTAATAACACCAACCTAATAATCGTTTGAAAATAATGGAATTGAGGTGAATGACGTCATTATTATCGTTGACCTTCAATTTTACCTCCAAGAGAAAAAAAAATCGGCGACATTCATCTCGAAGAAACAACAATCAACATTAGCAACAGCTTCATCAACATTTCATACGGATTATGTTCTGCGAAACCAAGTAAAAAAAAAATTGTTTTATTTTTATTAATTTTTTATTTTTATTTAAATCATAATTTCATTTTTCTTATATACTTATTTTTTTTTTAAAATTAATTTCCTTAGGCTTAGTTAATTATTAAATAGATTAGGGCTAGTTTAAGTTTAGCTAGTTTAGTTAGCAACAGAATAGGGTGTTCATTGAAATTTAATTTTGCGCCTATAATTTTATTATGATAATTCCATATAAATTACTTTTAAATTATAATTTCGGTATTGAATTCCTTTTATTGATTAAATAAAGTATCATTATGTTAATTTTTGGATTTGGTGAAAAATTTAAATAATTTTCTTATTATTAGTGATAATTAACATGAGATTTTAAAGCATTATTGTGAGATCAGGTAGGTAGTACAATGGCGGGTACACTTTTATACAGCGTTCTTTCTACTCGACTTACCGTAATCAAATATAGTTTTTTTTACTTTACTTTTGCTCATAATTACCGTTTGCAAAATTAAAATTCTGTCGTGATGTTCCCTCCCCCCTGTTATTTCCATTTCCGTGATTCCTAAATATACCTTTCGGTCATAATTAAACAGGTTCTTTAACATTTTGTTTCCTTTAAATCTTCTTGGTATTGCATACCTTAATTTAATTTTCCCAACTTAATTTAACCTTTTATTGTTGATTTTTTTTTTCAAATGGTTCCTTCAACCAGCGGTCTGACAAGATTGTATTCAACCCTTGCAAAGCCCACCCCTAAACTCCTGAGCATTAGCCGTGCTTCAACTGACCGCGCAAGGGCAATGAATCAATATTCTACTTTCTGAACACGAAACGACGTTCTGAGAGATCCTTCACCGAGGAAAAATCCATACGATCACACATGTTTCGTTACAAACTGATTGAATAATTAGTACGCAGCCAAGGTCTTAAGACACGCTTTACGCCGCCAATTTCAATATTCGCCTTTTAGAAGTGCCACATGTTAGTACATGTGTAGAATCAAAGGTAGGGAAAAGTTTTCTAATTGAATCGCAGTGTAAATTTTTTTTTTATATGTTGTTACTCCATTTGGCAAAAAATTATTCTCACGCGCCGCTCGAGGTGAATCAAATTTCAAAGTTTGATAATTAAACGGTATGCGTGTATATTCATAAAACCACACCGAACCAAATTTGTATAGACGTGTGGAGCCTGCTAGCCGCAGGCACTTAGTGTTATGTATAATAGCAAAATGAAAGCAATTAAATGAAATCTGTCACTATAGGGTAGATGATTACCGGAAATCAATGATTTATTGTAAACGTACTTGATTATTGATGTTATTTGCATGCAAGAATAAAATTAGCCTTCCGCACGTCACACAAATGACATTGCGAATTTGTAAATGAGGAGATTAAAATATACAAAGTAATAAATTTGCACTATTTGCATTACTCGTGCTTCATAATACCGGTCGATGTGAAAAAGGTGTTTAATGTAACAAAAAATATTTAAAAAGAGAGATTTTAATGGTGAATATTCGTATAAACTCAAATTATTAAAAAATAAAATTAAAATTTTAATGATAATATGAATTACCGCGTAATTAGTTTTGATTAGTGCCGCATTTTATACATTTTAATTATCTGAGTACGAGGTGATATACTTCGATACTTTAAGACTGGCGATGAAAATAGCGCAGTCGTTTGCATACTGTTCTGTAAATTAAGTACTTCGTATTTCATACGATATACATATGTACATTCTTACGATACAAAGTTTATTATTTTCGTTTTCATATCAAAACAAACTACTAAGTACTATAAAACAAAATTAGTTTGCGGTTTTATTATCCATGCAATCATCATTGTTGATGATGATGGATGATTGGATAGGTTTTGGCTACCCAAACTTTTGTACAAAATACACTCTTATTTACATATATGGAAAATTTTAATCGATACTCATTTTGGTGCTTAATGTACTCCTTTGTATAGGTTTTGGTATAAAATTCAAACGGAAGTAGAATAAATTTATCTCTGTCAAGATGTAAATCTGGGGTTTAACGTTTAACTTGTTTTGGAATTTTTTTCTAGCCAAATTATTTATGTGGCGATACCAGCAAGGTCGTAGAATATACGGTTAATTCGAAATTTTTTGAAAGTCATATGTCCCAGAAGCAAGATGCTGGATTGCTATTTATATTTCATTTAATAATAACTTGGATAAAATTAGCAACTTGTTTGGTTTTTGCTTATTAAGATTTTTAAAAGTAGTTTTAATTATTTATGAAACATGCATGGTTACGTCTATAAAACAAACTAACAGGATTACATGCGGTATCAGCTTATTCTGGTTAGTTTGTAAGCTTGGCATAGTTCAGCATGACCCTGCGATAAATTGCAAAAGTTTATATGTGAAGGATTGCTTGAATAAGTGGCCTCCTGTACCTAGATTTAACGAAATCGACAAACTTCAATAGAGGACAAGACTAGATCACAATCGAGTATATTTTTGGGAAATGAGAAATGTGGTCCGTCTGAGCTATATCCACATAGGCAACTGTCATTGAACCTATGGATGTAGCTTCCATGTGACAATACTATTTATGCAACCGGATCCCTTCGAGATATCACACTTCCCATTTGCCTTTTCGGATTGTCTAAAATTTTTTTGAAGCTAATATCTCGACGGTTACTTTCTTATAAATTGTAATTCGTATACTCAACAATATGTCAATTTAAATAGCTAAAATTAGAACAGTTACCCCATATTAACCCATACCTTTCAGTGCATCCGTAGATGATGGAAGCCACAAATTTTAAACAAGAAGATTTTCTATCTATAGCCTTTTGTCAAAATCATCTTTTAAATACTTTATCAATTTCAAGATTTATATTCTCAGATCGGTAGCAACCAATACTTGAATGTTTTGACTTGAGATTTCTGAACACATCCTATTGAATGTAAATGAAATTTTTCTCCATTCCTCGCATTAGAAAATCCTTATCACTGCAATTTTTATCAAAATCGTTCGAGCCAACATTTTTTTTAAAAAGGGTACCATTTGATTCCTTCACCAATTTTTATCAAAATGATATTGATCGGTAAAAGATCCAATGCGGAGACCTTACGACATCAAAATCGTTTCATGTGAAAAAAAATTGAAAAAACACCAAGATCAAAACATTAATTAGATATCGAATTCTACAAACCAATATTGTTACTCATAACAACCATCATTTTCAAAAAGACGCGATTCTTGTAACCATATAATGTTGCCGTAACATAACATGGTGCAACATTGCACCATATAATAGAACATAACGTCAGATAGTACAAAATCGCGAAACCTGATACAACATGGGGCAGATGACACAACACGGTACAATATTTAACAACATGAAGCAACATCCCAGAACGTGGTGCAACTTAACGCAACATTGTGGACCATCATGCAACATGGACAACATCATGCAACATGGTGAAACATTACGCAATATGGTGAACATGACGGTTCAGCCGGAGGATCCCTAAATGAATTATCCAGAAATGTTTCCTTGCATTCGAAAACCCTGTCCCGCCAAATTTGATCAAAATCGTTCAAGCGAAATAAAATGTTAAAAGAAAACCGCAAGCCAACATGACGTGCCATGATAGAATATGACACAACATCTCTCAACAACATAGACTCATACTGTAAAGTGTGAAATTGTCAAAGTTGGGACATTAAATAAAAAAAAACAAATAAGACAAATAAAAAAACTTAAATTATTTTATATTTAAGGAAAACAATTTATTTAATTTTATTGTTGCAAACACGTCAATACTACGGCGGTACGAAGGTAATTAATTAATTCTCCTCGATTGTTTTCTTTTATACTTCGTCCTCTGCAATTGCTATTTTATGCGTGGATTCCACAGTGAAACAAATTTTTTCAATAAAAAATACTGGGAAACCGAAAAGAGAAGAGTATATTTAAATTACGTTAGAGCGACAAAAACAGCAACTGGTTTTTTATAGCAAAATTTATAGCCAAAATAGTGACAGATTGGGGCAACATAACCTAAAAAAATTTAAAATAAGCGATTTTAACGAAACACAAAATTTTCAAACATTATTTCACCCATTGTAGGGTGAACGTGTTGTACGTAGCGGCACAAAAGAATAATTTCACGTTTCATTTTTCTCTTGACATTCCACTGTAATATTTTTCAACCTTGCAGACACAGATCAAAGAGCTCTTTTCGCTTTAATTATTTTTAATGTAATTTTAATTCGTTGTATACCTTAGAGGATGGGGTCCCCAAACCCCCGCTTTTCCACAATTTATACAATTCTTCAAGTGCCAAACTAAGTAAACAAAAAGTTGAAAAAATTTCAAAATTTTCTTAGAAAAAATACAAAATTTTCCCGGAAAAATTACTTGTACTGTCGAAAAACTGTTAAGTTACAATCCTAATATCAAAATTTTTATAAAAATTACACATTTGTACGTATGTTGAATAAATAATACGCAATTTTTTTTAAAGTGCAAATTTTCCGGGAAAATGGGGTAATTTTCATGAAAAATTTAGATTCCCCCTCCTAAAAACTCTTGATTAACAATCCTGAATTTAAAAATTTTAAAAATTTATACTCCTCACCCGATTTTCTCGATGTATACGTAAAGTAAACTTTAGCACCTTTGATGTCCTCCACCACATAGCGGTCATTTCCAACAACTTTTGACACTACGTAAGATCCACGGAATTTCGGATCTAACTTGCGTGATTCACCGGTTCAGTACTTTTCATTTTCCACAATTAAATCTCCTTCAATGTACTTCTTTGTTTCGGAATGCTGTCGGTCGAATTTTTTTCCACTTTTCTCTTTCTTTCATAATACTCTGTAGAGCTTGTTCTCTCTTTTCATATATGTTGCATTCAGGCTTAATTCGCGATTTTCGTTCAAAGCGGCGACCAAGCTGTTATGTATGATGCGGTGTTGAGTTCTTTTTAGAATTGACGGTCCTTTGTAAATCTCGAAGCGTTTCATCCCAATCTTTGACATTCACGACGGAGGTACAAATAAAAGACAAAATCTTCTGATTCGCTCTTTCCACTTGTCCGTTCGCGCGATGAGTTCGAACTGCCGCTTTTATTTGCTGAATATTGTTACACTCACAATATTTATCGAAGGCGTTTAGATGTAAAAGACCTCTGTCACTGATGATACAATTCGGGAGTCCAAAATAGGCGATATTAACTACTGGCGCTACCAAAAGCATCAGACATCGAAATGATATGTGTGTGTTTCCATGTTTACTCTTTACAAACGGTCCGAGGTGGTCGATATGCAACACCCGAAATGGTATCGGTTCCATTGCTCCAAAGTGTAGGCGACATTCGGATTTTCCTCTTTTGGATTTCATATATAACAACATTCGACGCATGCAGCAATATATCATAAGATTTCAAATATCGGCGCTCTTTCGGAAACCACAAATTTTCTGTAATTCGTTCGATTGTCTTTTCGATCCCAAAGTGCCCCATGTTATCGTGAAAATGTTGTACCACTCGAAATCAAACTGCTTTTGACACAACGAACTTTAGTTCAAATTTTCGTCCTATCGTTTAGATCAATCCAAATTTTCATTACGGAACCAGCAGTCTCCATTTTTCTCAGCGGTTCGTTTGGAGATTGACTTAACGCATCGACATGAGCCATGCGACCCCCTGGTCGGTAAATTGTCTTGAAATCGTATTCGAGTAGTCGCGTCCATCATTTTGCGATTCTCAGTACAATCTCCGTTTTCTCTTTTATTTGCGCTGACAAAACAGTCGGTGACGAGACGAAATCGTTTTCCAAGAAGATATACTCGGAATCGATCAATACATTCAACAACGGCGCGAACCTCTATTTCGTAGCGGTACTTTTGCTCAGCGTCTGTGCAATGACGACTATAATAGATAGCCGGTTTCCATGTCTTTCCGTCCACCGATTGTAACAGGACTCTCCAGCGAGACCAATGCCAGAGGCGTCGATATGTAGCTCGTGCTGAGCGGCGAGATCGTTAAGTGTGAGACACAGATTTCCGTAGCAAATTGGTGAGTGGCTTCGAAATTAACGAATACGTCTTAATAAACTTTCGGAAAAATCCGGCGAGACACAAAAATCGTTGTTTTCTGCGAAAAATTCTTTGCGGCACAAACTTTACCTTCTCCTGGGAACATTCCTTTTTGTGCACCAGAAAGGTGATTTCGGTTGCAAGAAATTTACACTTATCCAGACGAAGAGTCAATCCGTCTTGTCACACAACAGTGAAGACGACTTGCATAGTCGTGTCAGGGGGTTATACACGGAATCATTACATCATCGAGGTTTACAATCACTTCAGCAGGGTCCGAAACGAGTTTAGTTCGGGAAATAGATATTTTAGAACATTGGATATGAAAATGGGCTATCATCAGATCGAGGTCGACTATTAATCGAAGAAGTACTCCGCTTTCGTATAACGACAGAAGGACATTACGAATATAATCGAATGCCATTCGGTTTAGTTAACGCACCAGCCGTGATGACCATATTTGCTAACAGATCATCGACAGTAGACATCGGGTATGGCTGCTTTACAGCGACCTTCTTCATTTGTCGGTAGTCGACACACATTCAGGAAACACGCCGGTGCTTAAGGAATTATTGAATAGGTAACACAATGGAATTGTTAAAATTTCAGCGTACTCCTTCAAAATAGAAGAGGGTATATTGTCAAGACCACAACCATCTCCAAACCCCTTTACAGCCGATAAAATGTTGTCCTCAAAAATAACAGGAAGAGTTATTGATGTGTATTGCTGGGTTGTTCGTACAGCTAGTAACGCTTATTAGCAGGGTATCCTTCAATTTCACGTTTATTCCTATTAATCCTAAAGTATTTCCAAAATAGTTTTGGATTTACTTTGATTTTTTCTTGAAATTGATACATACGACCTCTATTTTGATTTTTGAAATAAATTTCAAATTCGTTATTATGTCGTAAAAACGTAGTTTTGTCCGCTTCTAACCCGCTTTATTTACATAAATATTACTTTTAAGATAACCGCATAAAAAGAAGTCGAGAGCAGTTAAATCGGGTGACCGTGAAGGCTACATCATCATATTTCGGAATTAACTGTTGTGGAAACATTTATCGTAATAATTTCAAGGTTTCTCATAGCAGTATGGCATGTGGCACGTCCTGGTAGAACAACATGTTCACCAAACCATTGGAATGCAATTCTGGGCCCCTATTTGGAGACTCGACATCGAACAACGATATCGAACAATCGGTATTTGTAAATTCGAGCACGTATAAAATGAAAACGAACAACAACAACGATATACACGCTTTAAATGTCAAAATTCCACAAGGTGTTTAATTTTATTAATGCCAATTACCGAAAATGTCCCTCTCATTATTTAACAGTGTACATTTCTATTTTCGATCGAATTCCCAAATACCAATTCATGTTCGTATCATTCGAATCGAATTACCAAATAAAGGTTCTGGTCTAAAAAAGTTCCTTATCATATCACGAGAACGTTCGCCAGTGATTGCAACAGCTGAATCTTTCGAATTTTCGTAAAAATACGGTCCAATGACCTCTCCAGCCAAAATTGCCCACCATACCGTCACTTTCAAGTGTGTAATAGTGAATGATGAATTATTTGTGGATTCTCTATTGTCCTGAACCGGCTATTTATTTGTTTACATGCCCACTTTGAAAATGAGCTTCGTTACTCATAATTAATTTTTTTGTTAAACTTCGGATTGTCAATGTCATGCAACAGATATAAATAGTTGGTTAGTGTAGATTTTCGAAGTCCAAGTTCTTGTGCACGGTACCTGATTGATATCGTGTTGGATTATCTCGCACACTTTCACGTACAGCCGCAATATTTTCCGGTGTTCTGACCATACGTTTTTGCCACAGTCTCTCTTTCCTCTTCAAGTTCTTTGATAATCCGGTAAATTAAATAGAAAGCTTTAAAGGCACCATATTCCTTCCGAAACTTTCACGTAATTTTCTTAATGTTAATGTAATTGATGAATGACTTTTGTAAACGGTTTTCACCATTAAAACACATAAACCTTTCGGATGGGCACCCAAATATTAATTTACAAGTATTAGATATACACGTTCGCATATCATTGAAAAACAAATTTATCAGTATGTTCTTCCCCGTACTACCCAAAACTACCATTGTGGCGCTGGAAGTAGTGGCATCTTTCGTATCCCAAAATAATAAATTACGTAGTCTACTGTTTGAAAGGTTTCCAATCATGTACCAATTTTTTATCAACACTTTAGTTCATAAATCCACCGTTAAAACGATTGTGGCAAATTATTCGTTTATTACAAAATAAGTACTTGTCGCTATTTATTAGAGTTTTTAAGACTCACAATTGAGGTAAAGCACTTTAGAACCCAAAACAACCATTGTGGTGCTTGAAGCCGTTACACATTTTCTCATTCCTATTTATTCATATGTCATATTGTTTAACCTTCACTTGTGTATGGGAATTGGGAGTAAAAAATTATCCAGATCTATAAAAATTCAAATAAAAAACTAATTACTAAAAATTATTGAAAATCCATTTTGATATGCCATCTACATATACGCCAGATAAGAAAAACCGAGTTAAAATCTTTTGATTTTATTGCATTTTTTATCGTTAGAATGTAACTAAACGGATCTCTGTGTACCGGGGTGTTTACAAAACAACGCAAAACAAACCAAAATTATACTGATACCGTTCGTCGTCTATCGAATTTTTATGTTATAGGTGTACAACTAAATTTCCGGGGTTTTTTGAAAAATGGAAAATTTCTGCAATATCTCTGGCAATACATGAATACCACGACGATAAAACGACGCGCGTTTGGGCCGAAACTATTCACCCAACCAATTTTGCACTTCGGAACTGGCCATGTGTAGCCCTGCCAAGCTAAGCGCCATCGACCAGAACAAGTGATAATCCGAGGGGGTCGAATCTGGCGAATAAGGCGTGTGCGGTAGTAAATCCCATCTCAGCGTTTCGAAGGTGTCCGGGACGATGGGATTGCAAAGCATGGAGCGTGCTGTCCTGGTGCAATATCCTGGTGCCAGGTGAAAACCACGACTTTTTGCGTTTGGTATTCTTAAAAAAGATCTACTTCATGCCATGAAAGCAAAATTTCGCAAGTGGCTCTTCGATTTTCCATCTGTCTCTGAGGCATTACAACTGGTTATCGTTAACAACTCTCTACGCTATGAACAAAACACAACTTCTGACATAAATGACAACTAGATGTCTCGATAGCACCATCTATGTGTGAAACCCGGAAATTTAGTTGCGCACCTGATACTTGCAAGCGAAAAACTAGAAGATGGCCAATAGTACTCTTCCTCAACATGTTAGAAGCAGAACGTAAAGAATTTCTCAAGAAATTAACATTGGAGCTGGTGGGCAATAAAATCAAGAAGCGACTTGCCATTCCCAGTGTCTTGAAAAAAAAGTTTAATAATCACAATGAGTCGTCAAATGAGATACAATGTTGTAGAATTGAGGTTAGCACCAATCACTCAAACTAACAAACCAAAAATCGCAAAACACAAAGATACAGTTATGCCGACGGAGTGCTGAAATAGTTGATGATGAGATTGAGCAACATGAAGAAGTTGATGACTCTTCTTTTTAATAATTTTATTAATCAAAATTTAATGAATTAATTATAAATATCTTTTGTTAAACATTAAAGCAGCTCGGATTCTGATACATATTGAATTTTTAATAAATTACAAGTAAATTAAAAATAATAATTTGTGTTTTAGAAACTAATTTTTAAGTACATACAAAGTACATTGGGTTTTTTTAACCCATACACAGATAATGTTGCACTATACCCTACACAGGGTGAAGTTTAAGCGTACAAAAATATACTTATTTACATTTTAGGCAATTGCACAGTAAAACTTAATATGTAACAGAATTTTAATTTTCAGCAAAATTATTCAACTAAAAGACAAAATGACTAATTTCTCTTGGTATGATGTGTACCCTACGACCACACCACTCCCCTGCTAGTGAACTTGTCCAAGTGAGTAGTTTGTCTATGTATCGTTATTCTACCCGTTCCTGTAATAACAAGCTTCAAGCCTACGCCTTTTGCTGGAATTTGATCTGGGCATAATGAGGTGATCGTCAACTTTGATATCGGAGCATACGAGAAAGTCAAGTTATAGGATTTAAAGTTACCCTAGGTTTAATCAAAACTCTTTCATGTGCAATCTCTGAATCGCAAGACGTGTCAGGAAAAACACAAATACTTGATAGTTCATTTCTCACTATTGGAATATTATCAATAAAAAAAATTCTTATCCGAACGATTAATCACAAGGTATGGGCCCTCATATGGTGGTCGTGATGATTTATGTACCCCATCAGAACGTAATTGCCCAGTTTCAAGAAAAAAGTCCCAAAACTGTATATAGAGAACGGCCAGAAGATTAACCTAACCTCTCCGCCTGGCATTACCATCGAGTTACACCATTAATATTCGAACAGTTTGCTACTGGAGACTCGCAATACCATCGAACTATTATAATCGTTATGATCATAGTATACAATATCGGCGAAACTTGATGGTATACAATATTTTGACATTTCGTAAAAATTAAAATGGCGCCAATAGCCTACTTTACTCTTTTAAAAATTTTAATTATCTTTTGTTTTTGGTTTGGTAACATAAGACTGAGGTGACGCTGTTGAATATCAATAAACGAATGATTTTCACGTGTCAAATTTATGTTACGTTTACTACACCCTTTTTTCCAGAAAGCTATATGAAATGTCAATGTCCATGTTAATTTTCAGAATTTTGTCGTAGTTCTGGCATAGGCAAATATAGCCGCAAAAAGTGTGAGTTACAGTATCGAGATTTTGCCCGGTTCTCATCGATCCCGTTACAGTATTTACAAAAATTTTTAGTATTTTTACAATTCAAACAACTCACACTTTTCGGGGCCATATGTGCCTATGCCAGAACTATGACAAAATTCTGAAAATTAACATAGACCTTGACATTTGATATATCTTCATGGAAAACATAACGAGATCGATGAGAACCGGGCAAAATCTCGATTAGTAATCGCTTGAATTGCAAAAATACTGTAAATTTCTGTAAATACTGTAACTCACACTTTTCGGGGCCATATTTGCCTATGCGAGAACTATGACAAAATTCTGAAAATTAACATAGACATTGACATTTGATATATCTTCATGGAAAACATAACGGGATCGATGAGAACCGGGCAAAATCTCGATACTGTAACTCACACTTTTTGCGGCTATATTTGCCTATGCCAGAACTACGACAAAATTCTGAAAATTAACATAGACCTTGACATTTGATATATCTTCATGGCAAACATAACGAGATCGATGAGAACCGGGCAAAATCTCGATTAGTAATCGCTTGAATTGCAAAAATACTGTAAATTTCTGTAAATACTGTAACTCAGACTTTTCGGGGCCATATTTGCCCATATCAGAACTATGACAGAATTCTGAAAATTAACATTGACATTGACATTTGATATATCTTCTTACAGTCTCTAATCTGTAGTTAATTCTTATTTAGAAAAAAATTGTAAATTCTGTGTAATATACAATCGAATCTCATATCTGAGTGAACTTTTACTTCAGTTCTTCTATTTCATCTTCATTATATTTTATTTCCCCATGTGTAATTAGATGGTGGTTGATGATTCAAAAAATTAAATTGATATTTGATATGGCTAACCGATAAACATAGTGGAACTGATGATTACTTGGCAAAATCTCCAGCAGAGTTTAGTTGAAGATGTTTTTTGTGTTTAACTTTAATTTAAATTTTTTAATTCGTTTGTATCTGCTAATTTCCATATTTTTTAAACAAGAGTTTCCCTAAAATATTGTTCCGCCTAAATGTTCACTTATAAGACTATATATCACTAACACTAGCATACATTGGATTTCGTTAGGAAATATTTCACTGCTGTGTGTAGGAGTGTGAAATTTTTCCTAAACGTTTCCTAAAAAATATTTACACTTAGGAAAGATTTAGTAACGCGCATAATGGAAACTAATTTTTATGCCCAAAATACATTGGGTTATTAATTTACCACATACACGGATAATCTTGCTCTATACCATACGCAGAGTGAAGGTTAAGGAGTTTTAATCTATAAGCAATGATTTTTTTATCAGCATTTTATTTCACAAATCCATCGTTTTGGCGCTGGCAGTTGTGAATTTTCATGTGCCTATGGAAAACTATTAATGCACAAAAGTAGCTAAAGCGGTTTTGGTTTTATATTCCAATTTTTTAACGCAATTAAATGTTTACTAAATTTACATTGGAAAGCTGAGAAAATATTAATTTACCTCAAAATTCGAAGCTCAACCGATGACAATTTGAGGAAGAGCTATATAAAAGTTCACCATTCCAAGCTTACAGTTCCTTCCTTCCAGTGGTGTTTAATACCTAATGTCTTGACAAAATGTAAAAGCCTTAAATCTTTAATACTCTTCTCATAACACATGACTGGTATCAGTGTTGTTTTAGTTATTCTTATAAAACATATTTGCAAGTAATTTGTGTATAGGTCAGTTACGAAATGGAATGATTCACGTAATGGTTCAACGTATATTGAACCGCACTCATCCATTTAGTTTACCAAACTGAAAAATCAAAATAACATTTAAAACGGAAGTTGAAACAACGAATAAATTAAAACCAGCGCTAGTGTCGTTATTCTATAATTTTATGAATATGATTAAGACAATTAGAAAGACTTACGCTGTCTCTCGCATTCGTACGGGTATTGCTCTTAAAACAAAACCTAAATTCGCATCTCTTCAGCTTTGGTTATTTTATATTTTTGATTTTGTTTTGTTGTGAATTAAGTTCTCGTATCTTTAATCGTTATATTGTTGTTGTAAAATAATAAAATTAATTTAAAAAAAAAATTCAAATTTTTATAGTCGCATACGGTTGTCATTCAGTTAGTGTTGGGCTGTTGAGTAGTTCCACTTGTAATGTAGTCGTACGCGATTATACGTGTAGTGTAGAAATTCGGTCTCATTAATTATTTACATAATTTGTAAAATTGTATGATTAAGTCAATAAAAATAAATAAATTAAAAGCTCCCTCGGTACATATAATAGTTTTATGTGAAACGTGTAGACTTTGTCGCGACACAACAATAGTAATTGCGTTTGTTAGTAATTCGTATATTTATAAAATATTTCGCGCTAATCTGAATAAATTGTATTGTGTTAAAGCGTGTACACGATACTTGGTTATATAATCGTGTAAAAATGTTGGTTGTTATTCTTATAAAAAACTACTGTACTGTGTGTACCACAATATAATAATATGTTTGATAAGAGTGCGTATATATATATTTACACATATATGTATACAAAAAATGTTTAAAGTGTAGTATGGTAGTGTGTGATGATAAATTTTTAAATTGATGTGATGTCATTGATTTGAATACTGAGCATAAACTATTCTTAAGTTGATATTATGTTGGATAAAATATTTGTTTTTAAATTTGCGTGTAACAAATTGAGTTTTAGTCGATATGGCTGACTCTGGTACGTATATATGTATATGTCATCCGACCTTGCGGAACAAAATTTTGCAAAACGTTTCATATCCGATTACTTGTTTAATTTATTATGTATTCCGTCTTCAAGGTTTTATTTGACCCTGCGTTTACATAGTCTGCAAGTGTTTTATCATTTTATAACCTTTACCGACTTTTTGTATATTGATACCGTAAACCGGAATTATTTATCGTATTCATATGGCAAATAAAAATTTATTTCCAATGAATCATGAATTTTTGAAACTTTACCCTCAATTAATATTGCATGCTCGTTATAACCGGCTGCTATACAAAACCAGTACACTCGTATAATATGCATGTCTAGTAATTATGTAATATATAGTAGATATACCAACATGATGTAATTTATAAATTTTATGATTAGAATTAAAATTGTAGATGTAGATGTAGCCCTTAGCGGTTGAATATAGAAATATTTTTTGATAAAATAGGTATTGTGTTGATTTGATAACCGTGATTAATTTTAATGTAGTTAGTGAAATATAATATAGTTGCGGTTTTTACAACCGAACCGGTTAGTTCTACTTTATCACTAAAACACTTGTTATTTTATATTGGTATATGGGAGAGCGATAGCTACTGCATATATTTTGGAAATTGGAACTATTAAACTCTTTAAATTATATTAAATTTTTTAATTCGAATTTTTTTATATTTTCAGAATTAAAATCGGAGGTTAATGGTAAGCCGCAACCATCTTAAATATCAATTTATGGCTTACACTAACAACACAATATAAAAACACTTTTAAGATATTGCCCTAACTCTTTTTATGTATAGTAGTTTTTTATTAACACACTTATTTAACTGTGGCATATGAAGAGCACCAAACCAAAATCTCGTCCATTTAACTTGTATTCTGGGTGCCATGGGGAGCATTGTTTAATCCTAATATTTCCGGAGAAAATTAGATGCATTTCAATACTCGGCATTATTTTATCATGAAATTAGGTAATTCGCAAATACATCACTTGTTTACTGGTTATAACCTTGACCAGTAGAAGATAAGTAAAATGTTATTCCTCAAAGAGGAAACGTGTGCGAAACAATGTGGTCTACATAACAATGCTAATGAAAATTATCCAAAAAGCACAAACTTGGCAAACGTAAACTCTCTCTCTCGCTCTCTATCTCTCTCTCTCTCTCTCTTTCTCTCTCTAGCTTTCACATCCCATGAAGGGGTTTTGACGCCTGTACTATGGTCCTCCTTTTGTCTCGGTATAACGCTCTCATCCTCTAGTTTTTACATCCTATTATGCGTAGGTCTTGTTCGACGTCGTTACGCCAGCGCAGCTGGGGTCTTCCTGGAGACCTTTATGGAGACCTTGCAACGTGGCCGAACCATCTAACTTGATTGGATTTAATGAATCCAATGATATCGCTACCTCCGAGAAGTGACTTTATCTCGTGGTTCATATACGAACCCGATATTCGTTGTTCGCAACTTTAATTGTCCAGCTCTTGCTTCCGAAAGCAGGCACAGGTCTTATGATTACTTTATAAAGTGCGAGCTAGTATGACTGCGAAAGATGTTTAGACCGCAATAATTTTGATTGGACGTAAAAAACTCGTTATCAGGCAGCGAACGATCTTATAACTGACCCGAGGTACAGGGTGGGCCATCTGTTAGTCCTTTTTTCATTTGTAAATATCACACATTTTGGGATGAAGGTGGTTCTATGTCATTTATGTATGAAAAAAATATCGTTTCATATGCCCACCACGGCTTCGTCTACAGGCCTGCATCCGAAGATCAACATTTTCGATGACTTTTTCTAATAAAAGCGGATCAAGGACCTCAATTTCGACTCGAATGTTGTTTTTAAGTTGTTGAATTATTTGTGTGTGATTAGCTTCAAAAAAACTTTTGAAAAACCCCACAAACCTAATCAAGTGGTGTTAAATCCGGGTTTCTTGGTTGCCAAGGAATTTCAAAATTTCTTGAAATTATGCGATCAGCAAATTTTGTTGACAATAAATGGATTGTTGCACGACTTGTGTGGCATGTCTTTCCGTCTTGTTGAAACCAAAGTTCACGCAATACATTCAATTTGGGATACAAAAGACCAGTTGACGTGTTACGATAACGTTCCTCATTCACTGTAACAGCTTTTTCTTGTTTGTTAAAAAAACGGCCCCAATGATGCCACCAGCCCATAAACCACACCAAACAGTGACTCTCGGAGGATGTACTTCTGCTTCATGAATAACATGAGGATTCTCCGCTCCTCAAATTCGACCATTTTGCTTATTGCATCGTTCATTGATTGGTTGGTTCATTACGAACACTTACACT
Organism: Nephrotoma flavescens; assembly: GCA_932526605.1. Lineage (NCBI taxonomy): Eukaryota > Metazoa > Arthropoda > Insecta > Diptera > Tipulidae > Nephrotoma > Nephrotoma flavescens. The sequence continues at coordinate 76,436,488 of OW052220.1, forward strand.
AACAGGTGTCATTACCTCAGGAGTACGAATTGGATTGACATGTTGATACGATCTGCGACCTTCCACTGAACCAGTTTCTACAAACCGATCAATTATTTTTTCAATTGCACGCCCAGTAGGACGTCGATGTCGACCAAAATTCTCACGTAATTTACGAAACGTTGTTGTTTTTGAACGATTAGTTTCGTAAAATTTGGTAAATCAAAATGCGTTGTTGTGTTGTACGCGACTCCATGATGATAAATGGCATATTTTTGACTTTTCATATGTCAAAAAAATTTTTAGAACAGATAACATTAAGTACTAAAATTCATCGATTGTAAAAAGAAGCAACAGATGGCCTACCCTGTTTTTAAAGTTTTAAACGCTGTCAAAATTATGATCGCCAATTTCGAGATTTACCATGGAGATGTTCCCAGTGGTTGCTAAAAATTGGATTTTCCTACTATTCACCTCCAAACCAAGTAATTTTTGCGTAGCAATCGAGCGGTATGAAACTGATTTATTAAATATACAGGGCAAAGTTTCAATGATGATTTTCCTCACTACGTACTCAAAAGCATCTCCATGTTGAACAATAGATCTAAAAGGAGTCTAATATAGTTCCTTCAATTACGCTTCTACATACAGACCCAGACGCTGTTAATTTATGCAGAAAAATGGGTTTTTCTGGAATTCCTAGGCATATGAGCCTAGGAATTCCAGAAAATTTGGGACGAAATGAAAACCACATTGATAGTCGTCAATGATGTTTTCGGCGAACGGAATGAGTTTGGAAAATGTAACTTTAGTCAACACAGTGTATTTTGTTCAATAGAGCTATATCACGATAGTTTCCACATTTAAGACGGTCGCCTTTTTTGTGCAACGGACATATGAGTGCAATCTTTAAATTCTCTGGCACCCCTTCTTCAACCAGATCGTATAGATTTTATGCGAGAGTTGGCGCCTCTCCTCCTCGATGTTAGAAGGAGCTTCTTCGTTGTTACTTTACCGGTCTAAATAGTTAGTGGCAGCTGATTGGTAACTCTGCTGAGACGCTTGGTATTTTAAAGCATCGACATTCCATAGAACGGTCTTTTGTGCTTGGCTATTGAATGTAGATCACAGTTTGCACTTTTATTTGAATGTACCTCTGTAAGATCTAAAGTCAGATATGCTGGCGAAGTGTCTCTTAGACCCCATGACGTGATCGATTTTCTTTTCCGTTCCTACTTCATTCGATCACCACGTTACTTTGCGGTTTATCTTATGTGAAAGAAACTTAGTTGACACAACTAAGATGTAGATTACAGCCTGATCGGTGATGCTTTGGCCGTTGTTGTTATTAGTTAGGTGCAGGCACCCACGATAATTTTAATGTGCGGTTCGGTCTGACAGTGCATATTCGCATGTTGGTAGGGTGGAAATCGATGATATGACGCTTCACGCGCCGATGACGAAGTCAACTCCAAATTCTCCTCCATTCTGATGGCCGCTGTAATGAAGAGTGTAATCATTGATGGTGCCATGGATTCTACTCCCAAACCATTTAAGCTCGCTTAGCACTACCTCTACAGTGTAACTCTTTGCTTAGTTCGAAAGATTCCGGAGCTTTCTAGGTCTCAATGTTGCGGATTTTTAAAGTGCTGTCCGTGTACCATTTATCGAGGTCGAGTTTGTGATGAATCCGATATGGTGATTTGGAGCTTTTAGGTTGTCAGCCTGATGCTCAATCCGCTTACTATGTGTGTGGTTCACGTACTGATGAGAATCTTAAGGCATGCAGTTCTACCTTGAACACATTTATATAGCAGGCCACTTGGTACAAGACAGACACCAACTGCAACCGCTTCTAACCTCGAGAACAGACGATAATTTGGTATTGGTTTTAGGGCGCCAATTACTACAATGTCCTGTTATTGACCATTCAAAGTGTGCCGCTCAACGAATTTAATTAACGAGTTTTGCTCAAAAAAATCTACCGCTACCAATCCGTTTGGAAATGCCAACGATGTCTTTTGAAAAGTTAATCCCATAGAAATCATCCGATAGTAGAGGCATTTTAGTACAATCTCTGCGGTATTTAGTTATTATAGTCGTTAAAAGTAAACCACTCAAACTCTATGAGTGCACTGAATAATTTTTACTTAAATATCGTTCGGCATCAACCCGTTTTGGAATTCTGACGATGTCATTTAAAAGATTAAGTCTATAGGTATCATCTGTATATAATGGAAGTTTGGTACAAACTCTGCGGTGTCTCGTTGTTGGCAATTCAAAGTGTGGCACTCACCCAATTCAATGAACGAGTTTTATTCAAAAAACATCTATCTCTACCAATTCGTTTGGAAATTAAACCCACGTCATTTGAAAGGTTAGGCATATAGAAATCATTCAATAACAGCGGCATTTTGGTACAAACTCTGCTTTACAAACGCTGCGAGTGCTCTGAATAAATTCTACTCAAAATTCTTCTGGCATCATTCCATTTGGGAATGTTACCGATGCAATTTGAAAGTATGTAATGAAATTTTGGTACAAACTCTACCATTTCCTGTTATAGGCCTGTCAAAATATATCACTCAAGCATTTCAATGGTCGAGTTTTACTCAAAAAAATCTTTCGTTACCAATCCGTTTGGAAATGCCAACGATGTTATTTAAAAGGTTAAGCGTATAAAAATCATCCGAAAGTAGTTGCATTTTAGTACAAACTACGATGTCTTGTTATTGGCCGTTAAAAGTAAACCACTCAAACTGTACGAGTGCACTGAATAAGTTCTACTCAAAAATCTTCTTGTAAGGTTCGGCCATTAGTGTCATCTATATATGATGGAGTTTTGGTACAAACTCTAGGATGTACTGTTTTTGGAACTGTACAGTGTGCCTCTTATATTATAAAATGAACGAGTTTTATTTAACCCTAATGTGAATGACGTGGATATCCTGGCACCTTTTGCACTTTTAGACGTCTATTTTTGTATGTTTTACTCCCAATAAAAACTATAAATTTTATGGGAACAAAAATGAGAAATGTTACAACTTGGGCGAACGTGAAAAAATAATTCCATATAAAATGCATGTAGGTACTAATCACTCAAATTAAGATATGTTTGCTTCACTCACATGAGGGTTAAATATAAATATGGCGATGCAAAATTTAATGATTTGATCAAAATTGAAAATAAATTTCGTGTTTTTCATCTCTTTCTAATATCTTACAGCTGTCTTTTTCAATGCTATGTTTAATAGTAACAAATAAAATTATCTGGAATATTTCTATTGGATTCATATATTAGGTGTGCAAGTAGAAACTCTGCTTTATTTGGTCAAATTGAACTTTATTGAAAACATAATTGTTACAAAAATTAATTATCGATATATTCGCCATTTCTATCTATGGTATTTTGCCATTTATCAGGTAGATGATGAATATGCCTTCGTGATATAAATTTGGTGATTTCGAAGTAAAATAGTCATCGAGCCATCTTCAACCTTCCTGAATCGCTGGTCTTTCAAATATGATGACCTCGATCTGAATAAGTGATACTCAGAGGGGGTCAAGTCTTGAGAATACGCCGCATGCTGTAAAACTTCCCCGCCTAAGCAGAAGAAAAGTTTCTGGGTTGATTTTGCTGTATGTGGACGAGCGTTCTCATGCAGGAATATCACTTTCCGCCTTCCTTGGCCTGTAAATTATCTTTTTCCTGCAGAGCATCACTTAATTTGATCAATTGGGCCTGGTAACGTTCAGCTGTAATAGTTTGATCAATTGTTTCTTCTTTTTTTTCAAAAAATTATTTATTTACAATTTTTTTTTTTTATTTTATTAAACATTAACTTTTACATTAAGAAGACCGGTTTCGGTATATTACATTCCTTTATCAATTCTGCTTTAACTATGAACCAAATTAGAACAACAAATTACAATTTATACTATTTTTGACATGTTTGTAATATGTAATCGTATATGTTAGTGTGAGTGTTGACTTTGTCATTTAACATTAAAGGGCAATTTTTATTTTTGTAAATCTCCAATTCTTCGTATCTGTCCATGGTTGGGCCTTTAGTCAATTTGTATAACACTTGGAGGTCTGTATGCCAGTAACTGTGTGTTTTTTATCTGTCAAATGTTGGGCATAGTTAGATTTTATTTGTGTTCTATTAATTTGATGTAGCGATTTCACGTACTCGAGCATTATTTGTGCATCGACCAAAATTGTTGGTAGTTATTGTGTTCAGATTTTCAGAACAACACTTATGCCGAATGTAGTTTACCGGATATTTTTAAAAATAAAACAACTTTGATTAATGGAAATTTCCGGCTTTTTATTAAAAAATTAATTTTTATAAATTCGGATGATTCTGGATTCTCAATTTTATCGGGTGACTGTAAAAAGAAAGAATATTTATAGGTTCCACAAATTGTTTAATAGTACTTTCAATTATTTTCACCACTTTCATGTGCTTTAGCTTGGGTTTCTTTCTACAGTACCAGTGAGCACTTCCGAACGAACCGACAGGGAATCAATTACTTATTTCAAATAGATGTTGATATGGTGACAAGGGTTGCTTTCCCATTACAACATGTCCCAATTTCTAGTCAATTTTACCATAGCGTCCTCTGATTACATGTTTAATTTATCATCCAACTTACTTATGGTAACGCATTGAGGGATTCTGCAAAATGTTCCGAAAATCATTAAACGGGCGTTTTCAACAAATTCATCTAAACAACCGATTATAAAGAAATCGTTGATGATTACTGTTTGGCATTCGTGGTTTCATCCGAGCCCCCTCGAAATTGTTTACATATAAATGCTCCAAGAAAGCCGTGATTGAATAACTTTAATCAAATATTTTACTGCATTACGCCGTACTCGATTAATGATAACCAATGTGACCAAATACCATAAAATGCTAGAACACATTGTCGGAATGGCATTCAAATAGTGGTTTATAGAAAAACATTTCGATAATCGTTTCATCCCTCAGTGTGATTGAACAACCCTTGTACACTCCAGTGTATCAATCAGGTGCGTCGCTGAAGAGCTTGAATATCATTGAAATTGCTGTTGTCGATATACAGGGTAGGCGATTTAAATTTTCCAGTGCCGACCGTAATACATCGTAATACATTTAAATAATTTTTATCGGATGGTTGCATGACTAAAACGAAAAAATATAAATACTATATTGAATCTTGATTACCTCTCATACAAATATTTGACCAGTTTGTAAACGCTAATGATCGATAGCGTTTTTAATTTTGAAATTGAATTCCTCATAATAATGTTTTTGGATCTTTCACACTAACCGTATTCTTGAGTTCCATTAGCTCTCATTAATGGGGGGCTAGGCTGCTTCAGTTTTCTCTCAATGTAGGGTTAGTTTAGTTTAGGTTAGAGTGGCTGCTATCGCACACTTAGGCCAATAATGGCCCATTGTGATACCACAGGATCCAATCTCCCCTTACTCCCGCTGAAACCAACCAGAGCTACTGATGTAGCGTAAAATATCTCGCACCCCAAAGTCCGCGAGTTCAGAAAAGCTGTCCATGTTGTACACACCCAAGTACTTACGTCTTTTGTATGATAGTGCTGGACACGAGCATAGGAAGTGAACTAACGTCTCTTCCTCCTCTTCGTCCATACAACTTCTACAAAAGTCATTCGTCTCTAGACCCAGCCTTCTCGCATGTTCCCCAAAAAGGCAGTGTCCTGTCAGTATCCCTACGACCAATCCTAAATCCTCTTTTTCCCAGGGATATAAGTGTCTTGGAGCGCCGCAGGTCCAGTTTTGGCCAAACCTGTTTTGCTACCCTGCACGTGAGAGTGTTGGTCCACCTCTCATCTGTCAAGGCGATTGCCTTTTTAATGAGCGTCAATTTGAGCGCTGCTATAGGCCTCCCCAGACCTGCCCTTTCCGGTTGCATCTGGAGAGTCGTACCGTACCTAGCTAGTTCGTCTGCCCTGCAGTTTCCCGTGACGTCCGAGTGACCAGGGACCCAGATTATCTGGATACTGAAATACTCGCTCATCTCATTAGGAGATGATCGGCAATCCAGCACCACCCGTGACTTCAGAGAAACCGCCTCTAGTAACCTGAGTGCCGCTTGACTGTCTGCATAAATCGCGATATCCCTTGGAGAGCCTTGTAGTCACAATGGCTGTCATCTGCTTACCAAAAAATTCGATTGGAATAAGATGGAACATAACCTCTAAAGCGCGTGTAGGTGTTGTCCTAAGCGCCCCGCCAGCCCCGGCCGTTCTTTGCCCCTTCTCCAACATCCTTATGTAGGTTACCTTTTCCAGAGCTGGCCACCACATGCCCACCCCGTACATCAGCACAGGCCTTACCACTGCGGTATAGAGCCAGTGTACCAGCTCTGGTTTCAAACCCCATTTCTTCCCTATGGCGTTTCTACACGAGTAAATCGCTACATTAGCCTTATTTACCCTTTCTATAATGTTAGGCTTCCAGCTGAGCTTACTGTCCAAGATTATGCCCAAAAATCTCGCTCTGTCAGCAAAAGCCAGTCTAATGCCGTTCACGGTAGGAGGGCTAACTACCGGAATTTTATATTTCTTAGTAAATAGTACCAGCTCTGTCTTGGAGGGGTTGATCCCTAATCCACACTTGCTGGCCCATTTCGTAACGATCAGGAGTGCATTCTGCATAACATCCCTAATCGTATCCAGATATTTGCCTGAGACAGCTATCGCTACATCATCTGCATACGCTACAACCCCTATCCCCTCTTTCTCCAGTTCCAACAGCAATCCATTCACCACTGCACTCCAGAGAAAAGGGGACATTACTCCTCCCTGCGGAGTTCCTCTAACCACCCGCCTTCTAATGGTGGACTCCCCCAGTTCCGAGATAATAATCCTGCTTACCAGCATCTGATTTATCAACCTACTTATAGGATAATCCACCTTCAAAAATGACAATCCTTCCATGATCGCCTCCGTTTTTACATTATTAAAGGCACCCTCAATGTCGAGAAATGCTACCATACAATACTCTTGCGAGTAAATTGACTTCTCAATCATGCGTACTAGATCGTGCAGAGCTGTGTCCACCGACTTTCCCTTACAGTACGCATGCTGCGACATTGCCCAATTCCTTGGCTCAACTTTTGTTCGAATAAGTACGTCTATAAATCTTTCCAAGGTTTTCAACCTAAAGGATGATAGAGTTATAGGCTTCAGGTCCTTTGGATAAGCCTGTGAGCTTTTTCCCGATTTCGGGATGAAAACCACTCTGACCTCCGTCCATTTCCTGGGAATATAGACCAATTGCAGACATCCCCTGAAGATAACCTCCAGCCAGGGGAGGATAACTGCAGATTTCCTTTGGATCTCTGCTGGTATAATCCGATCCGGGCCCGCCGATTTATAAGGCTTAAAACCGTTCAGCGCCCACAGGATTCGTTTCCTGCCCACGATGCCATCCACATCTGTTAAAGGTGTTCCTCAATGAGCTTCAGGCTCCATCGAGTCATCAATGCTTCCCGGTAAATGGGTCTCAATAAGAAGCCCCAATGATTCCGCACTTGAAGCTGTCCATAACCCGTCCGGCCTAATTAAGTAACTATAGGACTGGTTGGGTTAGTAGATAGAATTTTCCTAAGGCGAGAAGTCTCAGAGACTTCCTCCATTCTACAACAGAAGAGCCTCCAAGACCCCCTTTGAGCCTTCCTCAACTCTTTTTTGTATTTTCTCAGGTCTTCCTTATAGGAATCCCAATCCCGATTTTCCCTGGTGTTCTTAGCCTTATTAAAGGCTGTCCTACACGCTCTCCGATAGGTTCCCAACTCCGTGGTCCACCATGTCGGTTTCTGCCTGCCCCTAGGTTTTATCAGGGGACACGCAGCATTAAATGACAGATTGCATGCTTTTGTGACAATATCAACCATGCCATCTAATTCCTCTACTGTCGCCGGAAGTCCAGGAGCCTCCAGCGGCAATAGTTCCTTCAACACCTCCCCATATTTGTTCCAGTTTGTCCTTCTGGGATTTCTAAAGGCTTTCCGGGCATGTAATATATCGGTGATCAGAGAATGAGTGCTCCTTCGCCACTCTCCACCCACTGATCATATCAAAAATTGTTTCTGACGCACAGGTTACATCTAGAACCTCCTGTCGATTTCTAACAATGAATGTTGGTTCACACCCAATATTGCAAACTACAAGGTTAGTATTTAATAGCAATCAAAAAATAACTCACCTCTTTCGTTAATGTCTGTGCTTCCCCAGATTGTGTGATGTGCGTTTGCATCACATCCAAGTATCACACCTACCTTTTTCTGACCTACTTCCCGGATCAGTTCCCCCAGATTATCCGGTGGAACCTCCTTTTCACGATCCATATAGGCTGAGGCTAGCCATAGTTTTTCACAGCCTACCTCAGCGCTCACCGCTGTAACGTCCCCGCTTCTAAATTGTGGAAGAAGAAAAATATTCAAATTATTTTTCGCTAAGATACACGATCTGATCTTTTTAGAGTTGCTTGAGTATAATAATTTATACCCTTTCATTCTGAGGCCACAGATCCTGTTATTGTTAATCCAAGGTTCTTGGATTAACACCAAGGACTCATCTGACTTAGTCAGTCTGAGCACGAGAGCTGCCGAGGCAGCCTTCGTGTGATGTAGGTTTATTTGTACAATGCTAATCATTGTAATCTACCTTACCCACCACTTCATGCACTCCCTGCATCAGGATAGTGTCATCTAACTCGTTGGTTTGGTCGCCAACCCCCTCTCGTCGTGTGTTCGACGGGTTGCCCCATCGGACTTCAGAGAGAGGAGGCTGCCTCCCATCACCAACTTCTCTTCATCCGAAATATCGGAACGGCTATCCTGGTCGTCCTCAGCCCACTTGACCGTTTCCTGCCGGGTCCGTTCGCCGTCGCCCCCAGGCTGGTCTTCCGCGCCCTTATCGACCTCGTCTTTCTTATAAACTTTAAGAGTGATCGACCCGAAACCGTAGTTGATCACCCCCTTAGATCTAGCAAGGGAAGCCAAGGATTCCTTATTGATCAGCATGATTGCCAATCTAAAGCCCCCCCTGGCCTCCTCCTGCTTCACAATCCTCCATCCTTCCGTTGGAAGAACGGGATTACTGGCCCGGATAATCTCAATGATCTCCTCTGGCTTATCCGGCTCAGTTGGTAACCAGACGCGTGCCCTCGGCCTGCTCGGGATTTCCCCTCTGCTGACTGCTTCAAGCCTCGCGCCCGCCCACATCTCGCCTACCTCGGCCACTGCCCTTTTATAGAGATCGACCGATCTCTGGTCCGAGCACGCAGTTAGCTTAACGCGCCCTTGGTGCCATCCCACATCTCTGCAGGACGGGAGGGATCCCGGATTTTCTCTCAGGATCCTCAAGAAAATGGAGTTTAGTGCATTATACACTACCCTCCACTTTTCCGATGTGATGCTCCCATCTTCCTGACCTTTGTAAATGACGGCTAGCATCAGCACGTGCTCCTTCAGAATTTCACTGAATAATTTCAGTTTCTGTTCCTTAGGAGCACCTAACGTCATGTCTGACCTCTGTCTTTTAGACACAAGGACCCTCTCCGAGCTATTGCAGCCGACAGTTTTCTTAGCCCATGCTACAGATTCCTTCTGCACAACTGTAAGCTGCCCCTCAGGGGCCGCAGCCAGTTTCTCCAGAATTCTAAACGCCGACGGTCTCTCTCTGTACCGTCGCTTTGCTGGGGGGATCTCTTTCGGTCCCCCGCTCTTCTGTTTGGCGGTTCCGCTTTCACCTGGCTTCGATGCCATGGTGTTGCTTACCCCTGCCTCAGATGAGGGAGCCCCACCTTTCTGGTTAGAGTTACTCCTCTCTATAGTACTTTCCGGTTTTTGGTGGGTCCCGGTCTCCTTGTTTTTATTATTTTTTTTAAAACTTTCATTTATTCCCACGAGTATCGGAGAAATACGTCCACCTGCGCAGAGATCCGTATACGCAGGTAAGGCTAAATACAACTGGAGGTCGCCAGGTATCCAGAAGGCTCCGTTCGCGACTGGGCTTTGTTAAATGGGCCCCCAGTCTAGCCGATCATCAGCACGGGTCGCGTAACATCTTAATCCAGCCCATTGGCTCACCGAGTACCCCACCACCACGCCCCCGCCCCGTCCAACATCCACCCACTCATTCACCCATCTATATGTATATCCCAAACAAATGGGACCCATTTCATTCAGGGGATTACCGTTTATAGGATTCCCTACTCACCTACTCACTACCTGGAGGCTCGAGAGCGCAGGGAGACGTGACGCTCAGTTCACCGTGGTTGTGGTCGATGGTTTTATGGCGACATCAGTTCGCCTTTCCCTACTGGGTATCATAGGCACTCAGAATTTAGTGAACAGAGGTTAACCACTCCCCCGTTCTCTGAGACTCTCCTTCCAGCAGAGCTGCGGTTGGGGACGGCTTATTTAATTCACCGCTAACCTACCTATCGATAGGCCGTTCACAATCCACCACCTGTGACCCCCCCGATAGCTGCATCTCGCCACGGGTCTCTCAATGTAGCTAACACAGCCTTTTGCGAATATCCTCCGTAAAATTCACCATAACCGTTTTAATCACGGTTTCCAGAATTTTCTCATATAATTCTTTTTTTGACGAGTCTCTAAAAAAAAGTAATTCAATGCATTATTTGTAGGTTATGAATATGATACATACATACATTCTTGTAGCTGCTCCATTCTTGTAGCACAAAAATTCCAACAGCAGAAAAATTAAATGCCCATTCAGATATTGGGAAGTTTTATCCGTTAAATCGAATTTTAGTATAATTTTTTACACGCTTAATAGTTAAGATCTTTAGTTAGTTTAGATATGGTTTAAATTTTACGAATAACAGCAATACTGTTGGTGCAGACAAAATCAAAGTGACATTAAATTGAGAGAGGAAATTTTAGATGTACACTGCGATAATTTTATAATCGATTTTAATTTTTTGAAAACTACTAGTGTCATCTATTATCCACCATACAATTTTACCACTCATCCATCGTTGCACTCCTATTTTGATGTAAAAGGTCTAATATTCGAGTCGATAGAAATTCATATAAAAACGGAGTTATGTCGCTTGTGATACAGTGTTCTAAAAAATGATATTCACAAATTGTAGACTTTTCGCCGCTGTAACCAAATTGTATGTTATTTTAAAATATTCTATCAAAATCGATGACGTAACTCGAATATTGGCATAAACTCGCGGTAGAAATCAAATTTGATATGTTTGTTCAAACATTGAATTTTAAATAAATTAATTAAGAAGAATGTATTATAACGTTGTTAAACAACGTATTAGTACAGTTAGCTACATTCGATTTGTATACCTTAAGAATTAAATTTTGCTGTGTATATCGCAGACAAACTATTGGTTTCGACTGTACTTATATGTATTTCATTATCAACATTTAGGCGTATATAAGAAAAGTAAGTATAAGATTTTTCCGTGAGGAGAAAATTTAGCCTTGTTATTGGGCCGCTACCAGCGATGGGGGGGCGTCATTATACCACTATATATGTCGAATTTGCCTATGTTCAGAGAACATTTTCCTTCTATACATCGGTATGGGTTTTTACTATTTTAACCATTTTTTTTTTGCCATTTCAATCAATCAAAAATTTCTTATACTTAGCAAGCATTTTATCTCAAACATTGTTTTTGTTATCATTTGCCTCAGTCGATATTGAAACAAAATAATTATTGCTAATACATATAATTAACACAAAACATAGATTTAAACAAGGCTATCTTGTGTGGCACGGTCACATATTTAGTATTCTATAAAATCATTTTCTCGCCATGTTAATTAGCGACTTTTTTAATTATATAATTTAATTATAGATTGAGAAAGATGTTTGACCTCCTTCCCGTTTGACGTCATGCGTGTTATTTGTTATCAGCCACATAAAAAATTCCTCACGATCTAATCTTATCGATAGAAAATATAAATTTTAATCGGCACCATATGATCGTACGAGTATAAAAATGTTATCTACTCGTCATTGATTTAAATAAATTACAGTGTTTATTAAATGTTATCTGGGTCGGACGTATACGACCATTACAAAATCCATAAATTATGTGCGTCAATTTCAAGATTTACTTTTTTTTTTTTTTTTAAATGTATGCAAGTACAAATTATTCTTAATGTTTACCTTTCCACTTATCACTTGCGAATTTGATGGGGTTATGAATCATATCAGCAGTATACTTGACGTTTATACAGTTCTTATATTCTTATCACACATTGCGGATCGCGTCCACACACAAACAACCATCCATATACATATATATACATACATACGTCGACAAAATTTATCAAAATTCACAAACTGATTAATTTTATATTGTGTAATCAGTACGATAGATTCCACAATCAAAATGTTTGGTTGCCACAGTTTGTGCACGGCGTTTGGTACGTTTGCTCTCTCGCTATACATAATCAAATCGCGCGCTTAGTTTATAATACATAGTTGCTATTTATCCTGCCTATATTATACATATATAAGAATAGTTATGTTTAGTAATTAGATTGTATATAGTAAATAAGTAGTTTGTTGTTGTGTGATTTGCAAAATAATATAATTAATTTATATGCCTGTGTAGAGTACTCGTATATGAACTGTTGTTGTAAATGTAAAACTATATGCCAAATTATGTATTTATGTTATCAAAAAAAAAAAAAACAATAAACTAAATTAAATTAAGTGAATTATGTGGTCTAAAACAAAATCTTTTATAGGACTGTCAAATTGGAACGATAATAGTCCAAAGGTTGAGGGTGGAACATCATCAGATAAGGTATGACCTATTTATAAAAATATTTTGTGTGCAACTTTCGTATTTTATACTAAGTAATATCGTTATTATTGTCTTTTGTATATTTATAGTCGTTTGAGTCGAAGTTAGCTAGAAAAGAATCGTATAAAGCACAACGAAAAAATTACCGGCGTGAAAAGAAGCGTGTTGCGTCGGAATTGTTAAATTCACTTCAAGATCCAGCAGTTATTGTATTAGCGGATTGGTTAAAGGTAGGTGCAATTTATTTTTAATTTGTTTATTTGTTACTGGAGTCTTATCGGTATCAATATCGTGTATTATACCAATCAAACCTATACACATAATGTGAGTAATTGATTATGTGGGTTTTTTTTTGCGATTCGAGCCCTACTCACTTCAAGATACACGACACAGCTCAGATAAATTTGTGTTAGTCATTTCTGTATATTTTGATTCTGTCACTAATCTTATTTTACAAGATCGATGCTTTTAGGGAAGTGTGATAATATTTAAACACCAAACGACATATTTTGATAAGTTTGTGGTTACTGATATTTAAACAAACAAGCCGTTTTAAAATAATTTGTAAACTAGAGTTCTGGTAAAATTAGGTAGAGTTATGTTAAAAGCATTAGACAAGTGCGTTAGTATAATGGTAAAGTGTCGTAACCCAAAAAGGTACTTGGTTCAATTTATGGCAGATGAGATTTTAATTTGTTTAGAACTTACAGTTTTCCACGGTTTTGGGGAATATGTGGTTTACAACGACTTCTATAAATTTATAAATTCAAGTTCTGGAATTTGGCCCGTTTAGTCGAAGTGACGCTATATAATTCTTACCCGAGTGTGATGAAATTTATAGCGAAATCTTTTACGTTTTTGATGTAAATCAAATTTTCGATAGTTAAAAAGAATACGAAAAAAAATTGATGTATTTTTATCGTAGTGTGCCTAAACCCGAAAGGGATGCCGAAAACAATAATAAACCATTTAAAAAAAATTCCCCGTTTGACGTATTTGACAATATTTACGATTGAAGTATTATATGTATACAAATATGTGTATGTGGTAGTTAAAATGGAAGTAAAAATCTACATTGCCATTTTTTGATGTACATCAAATTTTTTTGCTATTTTTTCCGCTAAAAGAACGCGAAAATGTGATTTACATCAAAAAATGTTGATGTACATCAAAATTTTTTGCCAGTTTTTTGTAAAAAGAAAACGCCATTAGTATAATTAATAAATTTTGAGATTTCAAATTGATGGACTAAATTTTGGAATTTGACCAACGGGATGAAGCTTTAGAATGACCTAATAATGGTACTACCGTAACTTTCAATTTTAATCAGAAACGTTATGACTTAGTAAAAAACATTAAAAATGAATCCCGGCCAATGACGGAGGACCCTGTAAACAGCTTTTCATGAAACTGAGACTCAACGCAATAGATTTCTGGTACACAAAACCCCTTTTTTAGCAATTTTTATCAAAAAAAACGAAACGCGGAACCCGGGCCCTGATGGAGGATCCTGTAAACGCGTTTTTCCGAAATTGAAACCAAACGCAATCTATAACAGCTACTCGAAAACATTCCTCGGCAATTTTTATCGAAAATGTTTGAACTTTAAGAGAATGAATAATAGAACGGAGGTCTCGACGGAGGGCCCTGCAAATTTTTTTAAGAATTGGAAACTCCGCGCAATCGATTCTTGGTACTTGATTTGCGGAACCTGGGCCCCGATGGAGAACGAAAACGAAAAGAAATCCATTATTTTTTCGCTAGATGGTTTTAGTTATATATATTTCGTGATGAATTTGTCGGCCATACCATTGAGTTTATAATTATATAGAGAAATCATGAACTTAAAAACATATTACAATATCACCTCACCAGGAGCGCGACACTCAATATAAATTTATAATTCTATAATATTGCGAAAAAGAGGAAAAGAATTAGTAGGAAATTAATATTACGCATGAGCATGGTGATACACTAGATACATATGCAATACAAATGATCATGTAATATATGTATATGGAGCGGTATCTATTGAGGTAATATTCTACTTTCTAATAATTCCACTATTTATCAAAAACACAATGGCCATACATATATACTCGTTGAAACGAGGGATTCATGTACTAAAAAAATCCCAAGTTTGCGCCTAAGCTAAAAATTTAAACATCGAAGATGGGGTTTGAAATGTTGCTTAATGCCTTAATAAAAAAGCTTAAGCCTACTCATTTGTTTTGGGCTAGAGTACTTGTATTTATAGTAAAAATAAAAAAGTTTGAGCTCAAAAATTGATTTTCGGCGCACCAGCGTGTTTTGGTTCTCTCGTATTTACTTTATTTTTTGGTTTTTTATTTTTATTTGTAACCGGTGTTTTTTAAGTTCGATAGAACTTGAAATTGTAAAACATAACACAAAAAATTAAATTGTAATCAAATGTTTTTATTATATGAAAGATCAATACATGACATTAATATGAAAATAATTTCGGGCATATGGGCACCGTGGCTGTTCTTGACGAAGCGCATTCTGGGCCACTTTTTCGAGCACTTCTGGCCGTATGTCATTAATAACGCGTACAATGCTGGCCTCCAACGCTTCAATTATTGTTGGTTTATCAGCATAAACCAGTGACTTCACGTAGCCCCACAGGAAATAATCAAGGGGTGTCAAATCGCACGACCTTAGTGGCCAATTGACAGGTCCATTTCCCGAAATCAACTTATCGCCAGATTTTGATTTTAATAAGTCAATGGTTGCGGTCGCCGTATGGTACGTAGCGTTATCCTTTTGTAACCACATCTCGTCCGGATCAATGTCATCCATATTTTCAAACAAAAAATCATTGATCATGGTAATGATCTCCATTGACGTCGTCTATAAGTTGCGAGTATTGACGATTGATTTTCAAAGTCAATTTTAATAATTTCGTAGCATTTTTCAAGCGTCAGTTTATTCACGATGATTTGCTAGAGTATACTCACACTGATATCTGCCAGAGTATATTTTTCATAAAAATTAAATTTTTTGTTTTATTTTCAACAATTTCAAGTTCTATCAGGTTTAAAAAAAACACCCGTTATATTACGCTCACTAATTGATATCTTAGATGAGAAATAGGTGCATAGAGAGAGCACAAAACATAATTGGCGCACCAGCGTGTTTTGGTTCTCTCGTATTTACTTTATTTTTTTTTTATTTTTTTCTATTTCGTTGCATATTCTTGGGACAAAATTTCGTTGCTTTTTTCTATATAATGCGACGCCAAAAACATCTTCGATGTTAAAAATTCTTTAGCATTATCGATTCAGTTGTGAGTTACAGCGTGTCAAAGGTGGAGATAAACAAAGAGAAAATTCGTTATATTTTACAATTTTGCTTCGATGTAAAGGCGGTTCGATTTTGGTTTCATCGATCACGTTCCGGTAATTTCGATATTAGAGATGCACCACACAAAGCCTATCGTAAATTATCTAAGTAGACCGGCATGCGAGCTGTCATAGCATTGCCCAGAAGCTGAAGATCGACCATAAAACAGTTTTAAACCATTTGCATAAGGCTGGCTTCAAAAAAACCACAATTTTTGTGTGCCGCACGAGTTGACGCAAAACGTGATGGACCGTGTTTCCAACGATGAATCCTTGGCCAAACGTGACGTATAGTGACGCAAAATGGGTCACATATGACATGATATGGTCAAAGGCTGGCGTAGCGGCCCAAACGGTTTCCAAACCAGGATTGACGACCAGGAAGGTTTTGCTGTTGCCCAACGGCCAAATGCTTAACTCGGCCCTCTACTGCCAAGAAGTTCATGATGACTCGCCACAAGCTCCGGGAGCTTGGTTGGACCTTATAGTCCGGACCTTGTACCGAGCGATTATTATCTCTTCTTGTTTGTTGCTAATAGGCGTTTTGGAAAAACGGCATAATGAAATTGCCTTCTAAATGGCAATGATTTATCGAAAAAAACGATGCATATTTGAGCCAAAACAAATGATTGTAGCCGTGCTAAATAAAGCCCCGAAATAAACGTTAAAATAATGGGTTTCTTTTGCTCCCACATTATATTTGTCAGTTCTACTTTGTTTTTCAACAATCCTTAATTAAAACCAATCAAAAGAACCAAAGTCCCCGCTCATCTTACTACTAATCCCTGTAAAATTTGATTTTCTGTGCAGATTGAAAATTTTAAACTTACTCTATAGAATATTAGTCGGAGTAACAGTTTCGGACTTCTTTAGAAAAATATTTGTGCAGTATGACAATTTACCCATAATGTTGAATCTCGAGCTGTAGCAGAAAAAGTTGTTACAGACTGGCTACTGCCAACCTGCAGATTATCACTAAGCGCATGCAGAGTCCTCCACGGTGATATTTTGCCGGCTACGTTCTCAGGGAGAAGTGCGCAGGGTCGTGAGGTTTGAGGCATGCATGGCTCCTGGCTTACACCGTGATTAACAGAAAGTTTATATTAAAATAAAACGCAAATAATAAAAAAAAAACGGATGTTCCGCCGAAATTCGTCGGACGGAACCTGAGGAACAAACAACGCAATCATCATAAGAAAGACAGAGAGGTGCCCCGGTGCGCGCATCCATTCGAAGTCAAACAGGGCAAAGCCCAGGTTACGAAATTGGATGCGGGCATCAAGGGACCGCAATCAACAGGCCGACACAGAGGGAGTCTCCGCTCCCATCATACCTAAACCGAAAAAAATTAATAATTCATTTTAACTATATAAAAGAGAAAAAGAAACCCAACCAAAAACAATAATAATTGCAAAAAAAAAACAAAGAAGAAACACGACGCGAGACCAATGTGCATCGAGCGTGCACCCGCTGTGCGGCGCTCGATTACAAAACAAAATTTAATTTTACAAAAATGATATATAACAAATTCAAAAAAAGAAAATCAAATAAAAAGAATAAAAATCGTACCTTAATTAAAATAAAATAAAAATGTTGCGGCCTTGCGCGGCCGTCATGCCACAGGCACCCTTGCCCGGACCGTTGCGGCTTTGGTGCCGTTACCGTGGCTGTGCGGCCTTCGTGCCGGTAAATATTTTGGCCTCGACTGGCCGCCAAAATAAATTGGGCGTTGCGGGGTCTTTCCCCGATACCAATATAAATAACGAATAGCCGGTTGGCTACGCGTTAGCTGCGGCAGACCACCGATAAAACACAATAGCCGGTTGGCTACCGTTACTGTTGCGGTAGACCACCGATAAAAACACAATATCCGGTTGGCTACCGTTACTGTTGCGGCAGACCACCGATAAATAAAAAAAACAATAGCCTGTTGGCTACCGTTACTGTTGCGGCAGACCACCGATACCAAAAACGAGGTGCCGGTTGGCAACCGTTACGATTGCCTTTCCCCGATACCAAAATGAGGTGTGTTTTGACACGCAATAATTAAACTGGAGGGCTTTATCTCGCATAAACCGTAAATTAAAATGGCGGGTAGACCACCTGTTCTTTGATGCACTCGTCAATATAAAATTGTGTTAAACCACGTGAGGCAGTCCGTAAAAACGGCACACTCCGAAATACTGTACCCTTCGCAAATTCCGTGCCCTTAGATATTGGATGGCACCCGTAGATTATAACGCCACACCCGTTACAGTGGCGGTACGCCAACCATAGGTACCCTTCGATGATCCGGTACACGTAAATTGATTACGGCACCCGACGCAATATGATACTCGTTAACTATACGATGAAAATTTGTCAACTGTTGTTAAATGCGATGCCCGTTGGAGGAAAAATTGTGTTTAGTGACGTCACCGCAAATTCCCCAAACAAATATATTTTTTTTTATTACACTCAAAAATTTAAATTGTGTCCCAAAAAAATCAGAATTGAAAAAAAAACTCAAACTTTTAATGATGGCGGTCTCCGCCGAAATATTATGCGACTTGGAATACACGTAAAATCACAAGCAAAAATTGGTAGACCTTGACACTTCAAATACAATTTCTTTTTCTATTTTTTGTAATCATTTATTATTTCACTCAATACTTAAACAAAAAATAACTTTAATGTTTTACAAAATAGGCCTTTATCAACTAAAAAACTAAACTTTTATTTTTTCTCTATAGAACGGAATTTGACTTAACAATATCAATATTCCAAACCGAACTATTTTTTTTATCAAAAAAAAACAAAGCAAGACTTCCACAAAATTATATACGAGACTTTTTGTTATCAAAAACCAAACTCGAATTTATCACATCGCAACAACGCGCAAAACGTTGTAGAAGAATGTCTTTCTTCTCTGTTTTTCGTTTATATCAATTCGCATTGATATAAACGAGAAGCATATAAGAAAAACATTTTTCTAAAACGTTTTACTTTGCACACACTCGATGCGCATTGCTCTCGCTCCCTCGTCACTCTTCTTATAACAGCGCCGTTTTTATAAAAAGAAACAAAACTTAACAAGGCCGCGCACACTATCATTAATGGGCAAAGACACACACCAAAGAAGAATACGCAAAAATTTAAAAAAGGTGGGGTGTACTCAATAAAAGGAATATTCATTCTACAAAAAAAATTGGTATTGTTGACGACAACACAGTCGTAACAAAGTAGTGGTCACTTAGTAGCTGGCACTCATCCCATGCAGACATTTGGCCTCTTCAACAATATTCCTCCAGATATTTCGGTTCGCAATAAGGCAACGCCAGACATGATAACCGAGTGTGTGGAGATCCTTTTCCAGTCGTCCATCCATTGAGTAGGTGCTCTTTCACGAGGACCCACTTTCGTGTTCGAAGAACTTGTATCCAGCCATCTCAGTCTAGATGGTTCCATGAATCCTATTATATCCACTTTTTCGAGATAATTTCGTATCCCATAATTCATTCGCAAACTGTAGTCACCGTTTTCTATTATTATTGTCCGAGCGTCATACGAATCATTTTACGGACAAATATGGCATGTCTCGGCATATCTCTTATGTTTGCTTTTATAACTCACGACCAAAGGTGACACCACAGGTCTAATCAGCATCTAGTACATGTTAACTTTTATTTAACGCAAAATGTTGCGAG
Source organism: Nephrotoma flavescens (assembly GCA_932526605.1). NCBI lineage: Eukaryota > Metazoa > Arthropoda > Insecta > Diptera > Tipulidae > Nephrotoma > Nephrotoma flavescens. The sequence goes on from OW052220.1 coordinate 76,456,357, forward strand.
ACTTGAAAATTTCCTTGTTCGCGTAAAATGATCGATATCCGGCTACGATCTTTGATGTTATATCTACGGAAACTAAATTTTGGTCTGCTATTACACCGATCACAAGAAGTATTCGGTAGGATAATTTTGCCTTACTCCTGGGCCTAGATTCCGATGAAATGACAATTTTTCGTGACAATTTTGATTAGTACAAAGTTTTGTCACAAACATTTTGCGATGCTGATCAAATGAGACATGACATTTTATAGCAATTACTAGCAGTTGCTGTTTTACTATTATTTTCTAGTTTATCACAATTTTCGTGCTCAATCCCAGCTACTATAAAAATTATATAAGTATATGATTATTTTTTGTAGTTTGATATTAAAACAATAAAATAAATTAGTTTCATAAAATAGCAACATATACTCACATTATAATTTTTGTTTTATACAAAGTCACGTAAATCGAAATCAATGACAATATAACAAAAAGTGTCAGATTTATTTATGTGACATTTTGAAAAGATCACTAGATCAGCATCGCGTTTTAGAACTCACATAATATTCTCATTTTATTGCAGTTGTATTTTTAGTACAAAATCACAAAAAATTATCATTTGTCACTTGTCACTAGATCAGAATCTACCCGTTGATGTTATTTCAAAGGTCACCGAACGATTGGCTTCGACTTTTAGCTTGCAATTTGTATCGCGGAGATATGTGCTGGCGATACCAAATTTTGCTGTAAAGCTAATTCGATGGTGCGTGCATTCCGTTGTTGTTGGAAATATGATCTAAGGAGTCATACGAAGTATTTTGCTACCACTGCCAATTTTAGCTTAAAAGTCACCTAAAATAATTTTGAAATTATGCTGAGGTACTTTGCTCAAAACGCTTTCAATGTGGTCGTCTGAGTATCCTTACTGGGAGCACAAAAACGTTTACGAACGAAATGATAACATGACGCCCGTGAAACCTCGGATCGTATAGTATGGCAGGTCTTTTATAAAATTTATTTTATGTAAAAATGTTGATTGATATTTTCCCCCTGAAAAAAATTCAACTGGCATTGATTTAAAAAATATTTCGAAGATGATTGTCGCCCCATTTCATACAGTAGCATTTTACCTCCACTAAGCAAACTTTATAAATAAATCTAAAGACGTTGATGAAACTTCAGAAAACAGCTGTCTTGTGCATTAGTGGAGTACAACCACTTATAAGTACAGACACTTTTATTCCATCTCAAAACCCTAGATATGGTAATTGGGGCAGCTGTATTCCATCCTCCTTGCGGACCTGTAATGAAATACATGACACTCATCTAAGATTGTAGTCTACAAAGTGTTCGACCTCAACATGAAGATGGCGGCACTCGTCAAGAAAAGTATGTTTGCGCATGCGCGTTGAAAGGTGCTCACCGAAGTATCAGCCATTTTGGACGCGCAGTTATACTTTAATAATTGTTTGAGTGAGTAGATGTGAGTGTTTTTGTCAAAATGGTAAAAACGAGTATCGAGCTTTTATTAAATATGACATCTGGGTGAAATTTCTTAAAACAATCGGAATTAAATACGTTCAAACTCGGTCCATTGCACGCTCCCTTCAGTTTCGACATATTATTGTTCGTAAGTCTTGTTTGACATCGTTGTGCTTGCATAGTCTAGGTCTTCCTCTGCGACGAACGCCACAGGTACTTGTCGTATCATTCGTTGTGATGGGGTTTGCTCAACGTTGCCCAGCCATTTAACTCAGTTGGATTTAATGAATCCGATAATGTCAAAATCTCCAAGAAGACGTTTGATTTCGGAACTCATTCCAATCCGGTAATCGTGTAACCTTTAATGGAGCGAATGACCCTTCTTTCAATTGTACATAATATTCTATAGTAAAAGTATTAGTGGTCAAGCTCCAACTTTTGCTTCCAAAATTTAGGACAGATCTAATAAGTTCTTTGTAAAGTGCGAGCTTACACGACTGTGAAACATATTTTGTCGCAACAACCTTGACTGCGCATAGGAGACTGGATATTATCTGCCCGGGCAACATTTGTTGATGTTTTAAATGACCCGATATATTTGGTCTTCCACAAAATTATGGTCATCTGTTTCGAAATTTATCGTATGGATGCTCCTTAGTGTTAGACATTTAGTTTTGTTGCTGTTCATTTTCGGACCCAGTACTTTCGCAAGCGTATTAAATAATCCTTGATAACTTTAGGTCTTCGGTAAAGAAGCACGATATCTACTACATATCCAAAAATTTCGCCTGATTTTGAAGCAAATGTTGTTAGCTCGCAGAGAGAAATTTTATATAGAGCTGGTGAACGGTTATGTTGTACTGCCAACATTTTTACAAGATCATTCTCAAAGTGAAACGCTGATCAAGGGTTGATTGGTTGATGCGAAAACCACATTGATAGTCGCCGATGACATTTTCGGCAACAACCATGATTCTGGCAAGTACAACATTAAAGCAAGCCCTTAATGTGCGGTGTTTATCAGAACCATGCTATGGTATTTTTACATTTGAAACGGTCGCCTTCTTTTTTATTCAGCGGGCATATGAGGGCGGACTTCAGTCACTCGGGAGGCTCCTCCATGTCCCAGATCGCCACGATAGGTTGATATAGATTAGATACAAGAGTCACTCCTCCGCGTTTTAATAATTATGTGGGGATCCTGTCAAGACCGGATGCCTTCCTATTTTTTAATGTACTGATATCTCCTCGCCAAGTGGGGCAATCGCTTGCATAGGAATTATTTCGTCATTCCGATTAGGTAGGCTTTGGAAGTAGGATTGCCATACCTAGAGAACATCAGCCACGTTTGTTCTCAACTCTCCATTCGTGTCTTTCATGGCTATGTGGACCTTGGATGGAAGTTCTTAGTAAAATTTGTGACATTGGCAAAACAGTCTCTTGAGTTTACGTTTTCTGCTTGGAAACTGATGTTTCCGATACAGGTTATCATACAGGGTGCCCCAAAATTGGCTGATCAAACGAAGCAGGGTGATAGGGGAGCTCATTTTAACAAAAACAGCTAAGTAAAGTTTTTTTCGAATTGTTGATGGTGCAAAAGTTATTCCAGTTTTAGTGTTTTTTAGTGAAATCGCATGCGCTCTCATCAAAAAATTGATTTAAAGGAAACCAAGATTTCTTTTGTTTAACTTTCGTTTTTAATACGTTTATACGTACATTATTTTCTGTCAAATAAAAACTTTGGTTTTGTAAACTTTTTTCGTTTCTCAAAATTTTTGTTGATGTTCAAGTGACACCAGCGGGAAAATAATGTATTACAGAAAGTTGACCCACTATTAGACAAATATACGATTCTAAAGCGGAATTTTTTACACATCGGCCTATTCACAATAGAATGTTTTTTATCAATTTTTTTCAAAAAGTAAGTCGTGTTTATTAAAAAAACGTGTGTTTATTAACAAAATTCGCGTTCTAAAACAGATGGTTTGTCAGAAATAAAACAAAATGAATAAAATAATTTTTGTTTATTAATTTCAAATATTATTATACGGATTTCCTTTGAATTTCCCGGTTTTCCTGGATTTCTCGGATTTCCCGGTTTTCTTCCGGATTTCCCCCGAATTTCCCCCAAATTTCCCGGATTTCCGCAAAACTACTCCGAATTTTCTGAATTTACCAGGGTTTCCCCTGTTTTCATTATACGGATTTCCTTTGAATTACCCGGTTTTTTCCGGATTTCTCGGATTTCCTGATTATCTTCCGGATTTCCCCCGAATTTCCCCCAGATTTTCCGGATTTCCTCCAAAATTCCTCCGAATTTTCTGAACTTCCCAGGGTTTCCCCTGTTTTCTCGGGTTTTGTCTGGATTTTCCACAGATTTCCAGGATTTCCCTCGAATTTTTCCGGATTTCCCAGTTTTCTTACCAAACCCGATGGAAATCCTGTGGGAAATCCAAATCCGGGTGAATCAGGTGAAAATCCGGGAAATTTGAGGGAAATCCGAATAACAATATTTAAAATTAATAAAAAAAAATATTTTATTCGTTTTGTTTTATTTCTGACAAAGCTTCATTTTAGAACCCGAAATTTTGTTAAGTGAGTTTTTTAATAAATATGACTTTACTTTGTGAAAATATTGATAAAAAACATATTGTGAATAGCCCGGTGTACGATACCATTTTAAAATCTGCATTAGTGTCACATATGTTTCTGATAGTGAGTATATTCTTTTCCCGGTGGCGTCACTTAAACATCAACCATAAATTTTGAGAAACAAAAAACGTTTACAATACCAAAGTTTTTATTTCACAGAAGATAATGCAGCTTTTAAAAATTATTTTATTGGAAAGGCACACTTTTCTAGATCGCATTAGAAAAGAAAGTTAAAGAAAAGAACTCTTGGTTTCTTTTAAATTAATTTTTTGGTGGATGCACATGCGATTTCACTAAAAAACACTAAAAGTGGAATAACTTTTGCACCATGATCAATTGGAAAAAACTATTCTTGGCAGTTTTTCTTGGAAATCACCCTTCTCCGTTGGATCAGCCAATTTTGGGACCCCGTGTATATTCGGCCTTCTTTTACCATAGGTATTTGGTCGCATCTTTCTTAGGGCGCAGATGCTCTTTGTGAGTGCTCCAAGTGTTACGAGCTAATCATTTTACGATTTACCGTCAGTTATGCACGTGGAATGTCTCTTCGGGATCATGATTTGGTCGCCCCCCCACATTTCTGCATCACGTTTACCAATTCCGTGAACGATTTCTGATGTATCCGCACTCTTATCGATTTTTGCGTTGAGCTCGCCCACGATAATTTTGCTGTCATGTTACACAAGATAACTTCCAGCTCAGTAAAGAATAATGGCCCTATTCCATTCAAAATTACAAGATTTTGTACAAAATTAAAAAGAGACGGGAATAAACCATTTCTATTTGTGAGAATCGTATTTCCGATTTTTTTTGTTTTTGTTGAGTTGCTATAATTTTTGCTTGATAAATCAAGTTGAGTATTTTTTATGCCAGAAAATAATCAAAAATAAAAATCCTCCTCTCTTTTTAATTTATTTTTGTGATGGTGAATTATACTGTATATGCACAGCAATACAACAACAATATAAAAAGAATATAATTTCAATTTAAAGTTTAATTTATTATACATATTTCGCATTCTTCTTCTTCTTTTTTTTATTAAACTGAAATCAATATTTTATATTTAATATTCAATATTTTATTTTCGAATCAGTTAAGAATTGACAAAGATGAATGCCACGGGATCCTTCTTCAGAACTATGACCAATAATCGATTTCCATGAAACAAACTTTTGTTCAGTTTGGTTTTCGTCCTTCCATGAAATAAACCAACGTGATCAATTGGGTGTTTCATCTTCCATCATTTAATCGCCACCGAACGATACGACTAGATTATGTTTTGGTGACGCGTTGACCAGTGACCACTGATATAGAGAAGGATCGATGAAGTGTCGACGCTCTTCATTACGATTTGAAATGCTAGACGCCAGAAAATAATTGAAATTTTAAAATATTAGTGGATATATTTCACACAGAATTATTATTATTTACCTAAATTAATTCGTTTTGAATCATTTTCTGTTCGTCCGTCCACTACAACCGACGAAAGACTATCATCGAGCTTATAGGAAGGTACTCCTTAAGATGGATATTCATAATCTGTGTTTCGATTATAGTGAAAGCTTGTCTAAGTAACATTAAGAATAGTACCTTCACATAGTAAGCGTTTGGCTGCTCGTCTGTTGACTCTGCACCGACTCCTAATAGTTCAGATGCAACATTATATTCCTTGTTGATTGCATGAATTTACTGTGGAACAAATAAATACTCTTACTAATTCATACAAGACTCGTATATTTAGAATTACAGCCAACTGGAATAGCACTTTACACAGCTAATATATATTATTCTGGGATAAAACCAAATGGACTCTGGTCCTGTTGTTGATACGAATGAGCTAGTAAACTTGCCGTATCGAATTTTAAATCATCAAATCCGTTGAGATTCTCCGAGAGCTTCCACTGGCAGAAGAAACCAAAACAAAAATTGTTAGGTTATATCACAATATTTATGACTAAGTTGTGTTTACAAACTTACCGCTTGCTCTAAATGCTTTTTCGGGAAATCAACATTTCTCATGTGTGCCATGAGCACTCAATTGAGAGGAAATTTTAGATGTACACTGCGAAAATTTTATAATCGATTTAAATTTTTTGAAAACTACTAGCGCTATCTATTATCTACCATTTAAACAATTTTGCGAGTCGAGTCGAAAGAAATTCATAATGGAGTTATGTCGCTTCTGTATATATTCTGTGCTCAAGACCCCAAACATAATCATTGAAGTATGATGTGAAAGTGTCGATTTACTGTCAGTTTATCGTGAACAATTTATCGTGAGCAATTTAGCGTAGAACAATTTATCGTGGAAACAATTTATCGTGGAATCAATTTATCGTGGAACAATTTATCGTAGAACAGATTATCGTGGATAATTTATCGTAGAACAGTTGTATGCGTGGTATTTCAAAATTTAGTGGGAGTCTTTAATGATTTTTGGCAGAAGTTCTGGAATATGGCCATGTGGGACGGAACTCGATAGTTTCTTAACCGATTATGATGGGATTGGGTATGTTGGTTGGAAATGGGATTATTGAATGATTTTTGGAAGAAGTTCTGGAATATGGCCATGTGGGACGGAACTCGGTAGTTTCATAACCGATTATGATGGGATTGGGTATGTTAGATGGAAATGGGATTATTGAATGATTTTTGGAAGAAGTTCTGGCATATGGCCATGTGGGACGGAACTCGCTAGTTTGATAACCGATTATGATGGGATTGGGTATGTTGGATGTAAATGGGATTATTGAATGATTTTGGGAAGATGTTCTGGCATGTGGCCATGTGGGACGGAACTCGGTAGTTTCTTAATCGATTATGATGGGATTGGGTATGTTCGATTAAAATGGGATTATTGAATGATTTTTGGAAGAAGTTCTGGAATATTGCCATGTGGGACGGAACTCGGTAGTTTCTTAGCCGATTATGATGGGATTGGGTATGTTGGATGGAAATAAGATTTTAGGATGATTTTTGGAAGAAGTTCTGGAATATTGCCATGTGGGACGGAACTCGGTAGTTTCATAACCGATTATGATGGGATTGGGATACAGTTAAAGTTAGCCGAAAGTTTCCAGCCGAAATAATGCAGATAGTGTCTTGATTATTTCAGCCGAATGTTAAACTCTCTTTATAATCTCGCTCTAATCGATTTTTATATTCCTATAAACTGAAATAATTTCTCCTTCACCCGAATGATATAACCCGATCCTAAATTCTCCTAAATTCGAGTTCGTGACTGATTTTTGCTGTATTCAAGACACTATCTGCATTATCTTTCGACTGGAAACTTTCAGCTAACTTTAACAGTATCCCAATCCCATCATAATCGGTTATGAAACTACCGAGTTCCGTCCCACATGGCCATATTCCAGAACTTCCAAAAATCATTCAATAATCCTATTTCCATCCAGCATACCCAATCCCATCATAATCGGTTAAGAAACTACCGAGTTCCGTCCCACATAGCCATATTCCAGAACTTCTTCCAAAAATCATTCAATAATCCCATTTCCATCCAACATACCCAATCCCATCATAATCGGTTAAGAAACTACCGATTTCCGCCCCACATGGCCATATTCCAGAACTTCTTCCAAAAATCATTCAATAATCCCATTTCCATCGAACATACCCAATCCTTACAAAATCGGTTAAGAAACTACCGATTTCCGTCCCACATGGCCATATTCCAGAACTTCTTCCAAAAATCATTCAATAATCCCATTTCCATCCAACATACCCAATCCCATCATAATCGGTTATGAAACTAGCGAGTTCCGTCCCACATGGCCATATGCCTTCTTCTAAAAATCATTCAATAATCCCATTTCCATCGAACATACCCAATCCCATCATAATCGGTTATGAAACTACCGAGTCTCCTACATGGACATATTCCAGAACTTTTTCCAAAAATCATTCAATAATCCCATTTCCATCCAACATACCCAATCCCATCATAATCGGTTATGAAACTAGCGAGTTCCGTCCCACATGGCCATATGCCAGAACTTCTTCCAAAAATCATTCAATAATCCCATTTCCATCTAACATACCCAATCCCATCATAATCGGTTATGAAACTACCGAGTTCCGTCCCACATGGCAATATTCCAGAACTTCTTCCAAAAATCATTCAATAATCCCATTTCCAACCAACATACCCAATCCCATCATAATCGATTAAGAAACTACCGAGTTCCGTCCCACATGGCCACATGCCAGAACTTCTTCCAAAAATCATTCAATAATCCCATTTACACCCAACGTACCCAATCCCATCATAATCGGTTAAGAAACTACCGAGTTCCGTCCCACATGGCCATATTCCAGAACTTCTTCCCAAAATCATTCAATAATCCCATTTTCATCCAACATACCCAATCCCATCATAATCGGTTAAGAAACTACCGAGTTCCGTCCCACATGGCAATATTCCAGAACTTCTTCCAAAAATCATTCAATAATTCCATTTCCATCCAACATACCCAATTCCATCATAATCGGTTAAGAAACTACCGAGTTCCGTCCCACACTTCCATATTCCAGAACTTCTTCCAAAAATCATTCAATAATTCCATTTCCATCCAAATTACCCAATCCCATCATAATCGGTTAAGAAACTACCGAGTTCCGTCCCACATGGCTATATTCCAGAACTTCTTCCAAAAATCATCCAATAATCCCATTTCCATCCAACATACCCAATCCTATCATAATCGGCTGAGAAACTACCGAGTTCCGTCCCACATGGCCATATTCCAGAACTTCTTCCAAAAATCATCCAATAATCCCATTTCCATCCAACATACCTGTTGTATATCCACACGCATTTAGAACACATACAGCACTTAATGAATTAGACTTTGTATTATTACACGTTTGATATATTTATTAGATCGAGTACTTTCTATACATTAGGTTATACAATTAATTAATTAATAAGTTTAACAGTTTTTAGATATTAAGTTTTAATAGTAATCAATTATTTTATTAGCTAAAGTGATAATACAGCTTTTGACTTCAGATCTCGACTGACTTATCGGAATACATTTTATAAAACAACTAATTTCTGTTGTATATGTGTTAGCTCAAGTCAGCCGGTATATATAAAATACAATTGAATAACAAGTTAATTTACATAGATAAAATATTGTTGTACATAATAAGACTATATACATAATTAAATGTTTAATTTCAGCGCTGCACAACCTATACAATATTGTGCAACACAACAGTCCTCCCCCCAAAAGTGATAAATTATGTAGTAATTTATGTCAAATAAACTTATAAACTAATTTAATTCCAAAATTATTTAAATTTAAAATCCAAAATTATTAAATTTAATTATTTTTGATTACTTAATAAATAATTGCATAAAAAAATTTTAACTGACTTATTTCAGAAGAAGTTCAATTCAATGAAGAATGCTCTTTTTTTTTTTTTTTTTTTTTTTTTTTTTTTTTTTCGTAGAACAATTGATAATATTTTTGGTAATTCTTTAATATATGTAATGTTTTAATCTGTTGTTGTGTACTGTTTTCACTTGTCGATTTACTATAATTTGAGTGTTTTCAGGAGAAATGACTTTAATTACCTCGTATGGTCCAAACCATGGTGGATCAAATTTTGTTTTTGACTTTAACTCGTTCGTTAGCAAAACTTTATCACCTATATTAAACGTTTTTGATGAGCAAGATTTGTCGTAATACGTTTTAGATTTTTCTTTACTTTTCATTATATTATTTCGTGCGACTTGCCAAGAATTTTGAAGTCGATTCTTTAGTTCTAAACAATAGTCTGAAACATTATACGTTGGCTCGGGATTTCTCTTTATTGAATTTGGAATTGTAGGTACACATCCGAATAGTAATTCAAATGGCATATATTCTGTTACACAGTGGGGAGTTGAGTTGTATGTGAACATAGCGTACGGTAACCATTGATCCCAGTTTAAAGGATCGTTTGAAGTATAATTTCGAAGATATTGAGCGAGATTCAAATGCGACTTTTCCAGCGCTCCATTAGATTGAGGATGATAAGCAGAAGTATTCAGTTTTTTAATGCTTAATAACTTGCATATATCTTTAAACAATTGGCTCATGAAATTACTTCCCTGATCTGTTACTATTGATCTGGGTATTCCATATCTACAAACAAAATTCTCTGAAAAGGCTTTAGCAACCTCAAAAGACTCTTGCGATTTCAACGGCACGGCCAATGAATATTTAGTTAAATCGTCTTGCATCGTAAGTATGAATTTATTACCTTCATACGAAGGAACAAGAGGACCTACGATATCAAGGAATAGCTTTTCAAAAGGTTCCGTAGAAGTAGTTGTTATTCGCATTGGTATTTTAGTACGTTTTCCAGCTTTGTTCTTTTGGCATAATGAGCATTTTTGAATGAATTTTCTCACAAGCGACACCATTTTCGGAAAATAGTAGTAACACTTTATTCGTCGCGCTGTTCGTAAAACACCCTGATGTCCACCTAAAGGTGTACAATGGAATTCCTCGATAATTTTGTTTATGTCAGACTCCGATTCAATATTTGTAACGATGTTTTGTGGTGATGAAGTAGGAGAACTAGTAGGTGAAGAAGAATTTGCAGGAATCGGTGAAATAGGATTTGTAGGAGTAGGATTAATCGACAAATTATTATTTTGATTTAGAATTTTGGATTGTGCTCTAGTAATGGCTAGCACATCATTTGTAATATTAGAACAAGGATTAACTACTCGACTTAGAGCGTCTGCATTTTGATTTGATTTTCCTGGTTTGTATAAAATTTCGTAATCATATTCGTCCAAATCGATTCGCCATCTCAAGAGACGTGATGATGGTTTAGGATTTTTTGAAAGCCAAATCAATGGACGATGGTCAGTTTTTATTACGAATTTTCTTCCATAGACGTAGGGATGGAAACGTTTAACTGCCCAAACAATTGCCAATAACTCCTTTTCAATTGTTGGGTAATTTCGTTCAGCAGTGTTTAAGGAACGACTAACGAAAGCTATAGGAAGATCTATTTTTTGAGATCTTGGTTTTTGAGATAAGATTCCCCCAATTGCAAAATCACTTGCGTCGGTAGTTATGATAAAAGTTTCTTTGAAATCAGGATAAATCAAAATTGGCGGTGATGTAAGTTTTTGTTTTAATGTACGGAATGAGCTATCGCAGAATGCATCAAAAATAAATGGAACGTCCTTTCGTAACAACCGATTGAGAGGTTCAGCGAGCTTGGAGTACTCATTGATGAATCTACGATAGTAGCCAGTGAGACCCAAGAACGACTTGATTTGGGTTGGATTACACGGAATAGGAAAATTTATTACAGCTTCTATTTTTGTTGGATCGGGTTTAACACCTTTATTCGTTACAATATGACCAAGATAAGTTACTTCGGTTCTAAGGAAATTACATTTACGCGGTTGTAACTTAAGATTGTAATTTTTAAAACATTCTAAAACGCTAATTAATTTCTTATTATGATCCACTAAGTCGTATCCATATATCACAACGTCGTCTAAGTACGTAAAACATTTAATTCCATTTAACCCACTTAAGACTTGGTTCATTAAACGTTGAAATGTGGCAGGTGCGCCTTTAAGACCATACGGCATCCTGTTCCAACACAAAGTTCCCCAAGGTGAATTAAATGCTGTTTTCGTTTTGTCATTTGGATGCATCGGAACTTGGTGATAACCACTCGCTAAATCCAATGTTGAAAAATAATTCGCTTTGCCCAATTGGTCTAAAATCTCTGTTATGTTTGGCAATGGGTAAATGTCATCTATGGTCATTTGGTTTAATTTCCTAAAATCGACTACTAACCTCCATTTCTTTTCATTGTCTTTAGATTTCTTTGGTACGATTAGTAGGGGTGAATTATATGGGCTTGAACACGGTTCGATTATATTATCTTTTAACATCTCGTCTAATTGTTTTTTCATTTCATTTTTGACGGCTTCTGGATGTCGATAATTCTTTGTGTGTACTGGTCGGGAGTTAGGAGTGAGAGGAATTTCATGATATGTTGCATTTGTTGTCGTCAATTTATCTCCGGGAAGATGGAAAATTTCATTAAATTCAAAACAAATTTGTAAGATTGAATTTTTTTCTATGTCATTTAAATGTTTCGTATCAATTTCAGATTTTAGTAATTGTAACCTATTGGAAATTTCATTCGAATTTGAAATCTGTTTTAAATTAAAAACTTCGTAGTCGCATAGTGGTTCAAATGGAATAGATAAATTATCGATTTTTGTGATATTTTCATTCGTGTTTAAAATACTCAAGGGAATAAATGAATGCTTTGGATTTACTATGACACTTGCCATATAAACGCCTGGAAATATTTCCTTTGACTGACAGAAGTAGTCTCTATCAAAATTTTTTGAGATTGGTAATTTTAAAATAGTTTCAACTCGTGCGGGAATTGTGATTGAAACTGAATTTATAAATTCTTGACCAGTAGGCATTGAACAAAATGGAATAGAAATGTAGGATTTATCTTTAGATGGAATTGTAACCGTCTTTACGGCATAATCAATTTTACATTTATTGTTTTCGAAAAAATTTCTACCAATTATTCCGGCACAAGGTATTGGAAAATCATTCGGAACAATTTGGAAATCTTGCGAGATTGATCCGTTATCAGGACATTTGATTATTGAATGGCACAATGCTAAAGTTAAAATGCGATCGGAAGATATTCCTCTTATATAACAAGTTTTATTCAAAAAGCAAATTACGTTATCATGAATGCATTCGCGTTTGATTATACAAATGTCTGATCCGGTGTCAACTAAAAAATGGTTTTTAACAGACTTAAGAATATCTATGGACAATTCGACAAATTTATTATTAGAATCTTCATTATTAAATGCAGGTAGTTGATAAAATATTTCATGAACTGTATTGAAACTAGGATTAGGATTTTTCTCACTACTATAATTTGTATTTATGGAATTAGAATTAATATTAAAAACTATGGCCTTTGAACTAGAACTTTTTGTTTGATTAGATATAGTTGTATTAAGTATTTGATTTGTATCATTTTTGTCTGAATGCAGTTTTAAATTTGTGAAGCCCGGACCACTGCATTCGTTTGGTCGAGCTGATTGCAGTTTACCGAACTAGAAGATGTATTTTGGCCTGAATTTTCGAATTTAGAATTATCATTTCTATTAAAATTAGTAGATCTACGATTATTGAATTCACGCTTTCTACACTCGTTTATAGTATGACCAAAATGTTTGCAATAGTTACATTTATTAGTACGAATATTATTTGATGATTCAAATGTCGGAGCTCTTTGACTATTTCTATTTAAACTTTGGTTGTAATTTTGATTTTGAATTGGGATTGGAAATTTAATAGGAATAGAATTAGGATTAGAAGGAATAGAATTAGGATAACTATTAGTATTATTGTTCTGGTTAGGTTTAAATGAAAAACAAGATTTAGCAGTATGCCCTATGCGTTGGCATAGCTGACATTTTTCACGAGTATTATTTCGGTAACTATATGAATTAGTATTAAAATGGAATTGGGGATATCCGCTTGAAGTATTCGTAGTAGAAGCTTCTTCTTCGACTGCCTTTGACACTGCATCTTTAAGTTTCTTAAATCTACAAGCTTTTACTAATAATCGAAATGGCTCTTTCAATCCGTTTTGGAACGTATTTAATGCTGTAATTGAATTTAAGTTTTTAATGTGCTGTGCCGCCGCTTCTCCTTCTCTAGCAATGCAAGCATTATTAAGATCAGCGAGTAATTGTTCGACTTTAGACGCGAACTCCCTAACTGATTCATTGCGTTGCTGTCGGAGCTGCACTAGTTCGACTTGTAATTGTTCGACAGGGCGAGTATCAGAGAATTGTAACTCTAATTCAGCTTTTAATTCTTTAAACGATTCGAAATTTTTATACTTTATAATTTCAAATGGTTTCTCGCCTAGTTTCGATTTTAAAATATTTAGAAATAATAATTGATCTTCTTTTATAGTTAACGGATTATACACTATTTCACAGCAAGTAAAGAATTTAGCCAATTTATTAGGAGATCCGTCGAACTCCGGTATAATTTTCAGCATTTGATCGATATTTAACTTAGACATGTTTTGCTCTTGATTTAATTCTGTAAAAGATTTATTTAATGATTCCGTATCAAAGTTTATTACACTTGGTCTAAAATTATTAGGATGATTTATATTTAAGCAATTATTTTCTTCGGAAAGCCTCAAACTACGATTTAATTTAGATAACGAGCACTCAACAACAGTTTTATCATTTGGTGAATTTAAATTAGTTAGAGAATTATCAGAATTATCATTTGTACTACTTACAGTTATTATTGACTTTTCCTCGTTTTCACTATCGGATATATCGGATTCATCATTTAATGTGTCATCTCCTTCTTTCATGTGAATTGAGTTTCTTCCGCAGTATTACATGAACTTCAAAATTTTTCGTTAATTCATGACAACAAAATTATTAACTGCTTGATGAAAGCTGATCAGGAACGGTGTTTCTCGAATCAACAGTTGACCACTGGTACATCAGCCGATTGATCCATCAGGAACACAGCCGCTATCTGTACTTGAATTTACAGTATCTCGATGATGATGATGATCTGGTTCACTGCTTTTATTAATTCCGAAGGTCAGCAACAATTTGTGTATTTTTTTTTTTTTAAAGATGCTTCGAACGAAGATTTATGAATCTACATTTGATTATATTATGTAGTGTATCGTATTATTTGCAATTCAATGAACCTTGTATAATCTTAGTTTATGATTTATTATAATTTGATAAATACAACTTTTATATTTCTAACATTATTATTATTTCACCACAAGTGTGTTTATAATGTACTTGGATAATTATATATGGTTTATAGTGGAAAATTATGAATAACTTCTAATGAGTAATTATAAACTTGAACGTTATTTAATTTAGCGTTATTTGCACATAATATTGTAATTTTTTGTCACAAGCTGTTGTATAATTGTTTTATGCGAGATTAGCGTAAATTTCGCTGCCACCAAAATGTTGTATATCCACACGCATTTAGAACACATACAGCACTTAATGAATTAGACTTTGTATTATTACACGTTTGATATATTTATTAGATCGAGTACTTTCTATACATTAGGTTATACAATTAATTAATTAATAAGTTTAACAGTTTTTAGATATTAAGTTTTAATAGTAATCAATTATTTTATTAGCTAAAGTGATAATACAGCTTTTGACTTCAGATCTCGACTGACTTATCGGAATACATTTTATAAAACAACTAATTTCTGTTGTATATGTGTTAGCTCAAGTCAGCCGGTATATATAAAATACAATTGAATAACAAGTTAATTTACATAGATAAAATATTGTTGTACATAATAAGACTATATACATAATTAAATGTTTAATTTCAGCGCTGCACAACCTATACAATATTGTGCAACACAACATACCCAATCCCATCATAATCGGTTAAGAAACTACCGAGTTCCGTCCCACATGGCCATATTCCAGAACTTCTTCCCAAAATCATTCAATAATCCCATTTCCATCCAACATACCAAATCCCATCAGAATCAGTTAAGAAACTACCGATTTCCGTCCCACATGGCCATATTCCAGAACTTCTTCCAAAAATCATTCAATAATCCCATTTCCATCCAACATACCCAATCCCATCATAATCGGTTATGAAACTAGCGAGTTCCGTCCCACATGGCCATATGCCTTTTTCCAAAAATCATTCAATAATCCCATTTCCATCGAACATACCCAATCCCATCATAATCGGTTAAGAAACTACCGAGTCTCCTACATGGACATATTCCAGAACTTTTTCCAAAAATCATTCAATAATCCCATTTCCATCCAACATACCCAATCCCATCATAATCGGTTATGAAACTAGCGAGTTCCGTCCCACATGGCCATATGCCAGAACTTCTTCCAAAAATCATTCAATAATCCCATTTCCATCTAACATACCCAATCCCATCATAATCGGTTATGAAACTACCGAGTTCCGTCCCACATGGCAATATTCCAGAACTTCTTCCAAAAATCATTCAATAATCCCATTTCCAACCAACATACCCAATCCCATCATAATCGATTAAGAAACTACCGAGTTCCGTCCCACATGGCCACATGCCAGAACTTCTTCCAAAAATCATTCA
Source organism: Nephrotoma flavescens (assembly GCA_932526605.1). Classification (NCBI taxonomy): domain Eukaryota; kingdom Metazoa; phylum Arthropoda; class Insecta; order Diptera; family Tipulidae; genus Nephrotoma; species Nephrotoma flavescens. The sequence goes on from OW052220.1 coordinate 76,472,680, forward strand.
ATAATCCCATTTACATCCAACGTACCCAATCCCATCATAATCGGTTAAGAAACTACCGAGTTCCGTCCCACATGGCCATATTCCAGAACTTCTTCCCAAAATCATTTAATAATCCCATTTTCATCCAACATACCCAATCCCATCATAATCGGTTAAGAAACTACCGAGTTCCGTCCCACATGGCAATATTCCAGAACTTCTTCCAAAAATCATTCAATAATTCCATTTCCATCCAACATACCCAATTCCATCATAATCGGTTAAGAAACTACCGAGTTCCGTCCCACACTTCCATATTCCAGAACTTCTTCCAAAAATCATTCAATAATTCCATTTCCATCCAAATTACCCAATCCCATCATAATCGGTTATGAAACTAGCGAGTTCCGTCCCACATGGCCATATGCCTTCTTCCAAAAATCATTCAATAATCCCATTTCCATCGAACATACCCAATCCCATCATAATCGGTTAAGAAACTACCGAGTCTCCTACATGGACATATTCCAGAACTTTTTCCAAAAATCATTCAATAATCCCATTTCCATCCAACATACCCAATCCCATCATAATCGGTTATGAAACTAGCGAGTTCCGTCCCACATGGCCATATGCCAGAACTTCTTCCAAAAATCATTCAATAATCCCATTTCCATCTAACATACCCAATCCCATCATAATCGGTTAAGAAACTACCGAGTTCCGTCCCACATGGCTATATTCCAGAACTTCTTCCAAAAATCATCCAATAATCCCATTTCCATCCAACATACCCAATCCTATCATAATCGGCTGAGAAACTACCGAGTTCCGTCCCACATGGCCATATTCCAGAACTTCTTCCAAAAATCATCCAATAATCCCATTTCCATCCAACATACCCAATCCCATCATAATCGGTTAAGAAACTACCGAGTTCCGTCCCACATGGCCATATTCCAGAACTTCTTCCCAAAATCATTCAATAATCCCATTTCCATCCAACATACCAAATCCCATCAGAATCAGTTAAGAAACTACCGAGTTCCGTCTCACATGGCAATATTCCAGAACTTCTTCCAAAAATCATTGAATAATCCCATTTCCATCCAACATACTCAATCCCATCATAATCGGTTAAGAAACTACCGAGTTCCGTCCCACATGGCAATATTCCAGAACTTCTTCCAAAAATCATTAAAGAATCCCACTAATTTTTTGATACCACGTATAAAACCTTTCTACGATAAATTGTCCACGAAAAACTGTTCTACGATAAATTGTCCCACGATAAATTGTGTCCACGGTAAATTGTGTCCACGATAAACGGTTCTACGATTAAATGTTCACGTTAAATTGAAACACGATAAATTGCTTACGATAAAGAGACCGTCACCCGAAAGTGTCAACCAGGTCCTATTAGAATACGCTAGAAGCCGGGTTCTATCCCCTTTAAATTCATCATGATAACTAGATTGAGTGGCACAATTCCTCTACAATAAAAATTCCGTCCGGAAAAAATTAGCTGCAATGGCGATTTGAAAAACAATTTGTGTATTTAATCATTTTTTTATCATTTATCGTTTTCAATGAGCCGGAATGTTGAAAGTACTAATATCGACGCATAGTAGCAAAACAAGGTTATTATCATATGTACCTATAGAGAACATCGCAAATCACACTACGGCATACTATTCGTATCTTCCATATTTTCCTTATCAACATCTTATGAAATCGCATACACATAATAATTGCTATAATTTTATTGTTTTTTTATCAAACAAAACATATTCGTATTTCGTATATACGAGATAAGAATAATTGTGTTTTGTTTATAAACAGAAGATACCGACTATAGAGTGGTAATTAATGTTTTTCTTGTATTTCTGTTCTGTAGGTGCGCGGAACTCTTAAGTCATGGACAAAACTATGGTGCGTGCTTAAACCAGGACTATTACTACTGTACAAAAGCCCAAAAACAAAAAGTAATCACTGGGTCGGAACAATATTGTTAACATCATGCCAGGTTATCGAACGGCCCAGTAAGAAAGACGGATTTTGTTTTAAATTATTTCATCCATTGGAACAATCGATATGGGCTCCTCGTGGCCCCGACAAGGAAACCATTGGTGCGGTGGTACAACCATTACCGACGGCATATTTAATATTTCGGGCACCAAGTCAAGCGGCCGGTAAATGCTGGTTGGATGCATTGGAATTATCGTTGAGATGCTCGGCGCTGCTATTAAGATCGGTTAGCGGAAATACGAAACCTGAAATCGATATAACGGGACGGTCGTCACACGAAACCCAATGGTCCGAGGCCGACTACGAGAAACACTTTAATGAGCATGGTAAGTAATTTTTTGATACCATACCCTATATATAAATATACATTAGGTCAGATTCGTTAATTACGATACATAAAACAATTATTTATTGATTGGTAAATTTTTTTATTTTTAATATTTTCATTATTATTTTTTGGAAATTTACATAATGTTCTTTATTTTTTCCTTATTTTCAATTTTCTTCTCACACATACACACGTTTGGATTTTGCTTTTGCTCCCCCCAAACAATTTTATCGTTTCTATTTCTCTGTAAAACATATTTCTAACAATATGCTAGGAAATTTACAAGATCAAATCACATTCCTTAAAAAATATCTTCCAAAGACCCCAGACAAACATTATATGCGTTCCTTATCACCACTAGAGAATCTTCGTAATGCTCCTCGAAGTCCATGTCCATCTCCAACACCTATATTTCAGCAATTGTATTGTGCACTATCGCACTGGGAACGCATTATGTCTACGGGATCGCCAGAAAGGCTACTCAAAAACAAATTGAGCATATTTAAAACGATTGGAACGCCATCGCGTAAGCTGGGCCCAACCGGTAGCACAGCAGATGATGACGATGATGGGGAACAAAATGATTATGATACAGACTATGATACGAGCAATGATAATTCTCCGTTTCATGAAATGCGCAAATCAAATTCAATGCTGCACGTCTTCGATAGTGGTAAATTTCAGACCCAGAGGCGTAAAAGTAGCCCAGCGATTAACGTGGTGGCAGATGGTGGAAAAGTTTTTGACAAATGTCATTTAAAGAGTAAAAATTTAATAAAAATTAAGATTTACGATGATACGAGTTAGTCGTTTTTCAATTTTCTTTATTAATTATTAATATTTTAATTATTTATTTACTAGAATCTTATTAATTTGATTGCGTTGAGTTAATTTCAGCTTGATCACCTCTTGATACAAATCGTTAACATGTAATATAGACGATTATTACTACAGTAGAATTTATTAAGTAAATATTTAGAGTTTTTATAGTAGTTTTTTAAATATTTACACTTTTCACATGTTGCGACGAAGAACACTAATTGGCCTAACGTATGCAAAATTTTAGGTTTATAATGTGGTTTAACATTTATCGTTACGATTCCCAACCATTCTTACAGTTGTCGTGCATTTTGACATCTAAAAATTTGTAGTACTTAAACTAAAGGCGATAGTCTGAAGTTAGCAGCCAGATGAAAGTAATTAATATCCTTTATTTTGAGCATCCTCAACATACAGGCAATCATTCAAAATCTCACAAATACCTGAATTGTTAAAGTAAAATTTATGTTATAAAAAGAAAGTTGTGAGACAAGCTGTAATGCAAAGGCGATTGTCCAGCATATAATTCTGATGGCGATGAACATACAAATGGTTCGGTCGTTTAAAAGTGATAAACTATCAAGGTTGTGGTGAACTTCGAATCATGTTTAATAAAACCAGACGTCATTAGAATTTAGAAAAGATTTTGTATTTGAATAGATAGAGCATTTAACGCACAAGTAACAGTATTCCGCCTTTCCCTGGGAAAAAGGATTTGGAAAAAATATTTCATAACATTTTTGTCCAAATTATATTTTTCTGGCCCATTGAAGGAAAAGTTTAGTGCAAAAATTTTCCAAACAAAGTTAATTGGGAATCTTTTATTCCACAAAATTTTTATAGAAAAAAATATTTTCCCATTTAACTTTGTTTCGAAAACACCAAACTAATTTCCTCAGTAGGCCAGAAAAATAAAATTTGGACAAAAATTTCCTATTCCCAAGGAAAGCTATCTATATTGTATCCGAGCAGGCATTGACTCTATCTTAATGAAAAATAATTGGTTTGGGGACGGGATAATCCTAACTTATGTTATACTAATTCCATTCGGGTGTTTCTTGATGCTTCACAAAAACTTGTATTAATCGGCCAAAAAGTTACGGTCAAATATATCAAAAATATTCAGTTTTAACCGACCAAATGGCATAATGGTTACAGCATTGGCGTTTGGATCGGGAAGTACCGGGTTCGAATCGCAATAGGGACAGGATGCAAAAGGAAATTTTAAATTACGATCTGTGATAAAAAGGAACACAACCACGACTCTCTATCGGCGTGCAAAATTCATGGGCCGACCCATCTTCCATGTCCAGTACTATATGCTGATGGTAACGTAAATCGGACCTATAGCCATACGTGTTCGATTTGGCATAATTGCATAAGGTAGGACAGGAAAAACATTCCGCGAAAGAGTTGAGAGTGCTTCGGCCCCAGAACAGATTGCAGGGATTAAAAAATAAAATAATAAAAATAAATTGAGTTTTAAGTTCAAAATGATATGTTCACAATAGCATAACTAGATGGCCTTGAAAGAACTTACAAACGTGACCTTGCTTTTTCAAACGTGAGTCTTATTATTTATTACGGAATCATAATGATGATGTTAGGCCTTTTCAGACAAAAAATTGTACGACTTTCGGAGCTCTTGAAGTTTCAAGTCGAACAGATGATTTAATTTAATTTTGGTAGTGTTTTGGTTTTTGTTTCCTTAGCCTTAACTATAAGATTCCGTCAAAAAAATTAAGGGTTACAAACTTAAAAATCAAGGTGATTTTCAAGCTCATCCCAAGCTCAGACGAAACCTTTAACAAATTATTTTTTTTCGTTTATTTTTAGTTGGGGGCTTGTTCTACCTCCATATAACCTTTGGCACTTTATTCTTTATTTCTGCAGAAAATTTACCATGCATTAATCTGTAGAACTCCAGAGTTCTGAAACATCTCTGAATCCTATTCAATAAGTGGAGGACAATACCATATGCTTTACCCCAATTTAGGCATTTCTAATCAAGGTCTTATTTATCTGGCGAACCTGATGCGATTTAAAGAATCTTCTGCATCTATTGAAGAACCCAATTTTTCGGCCAATGTAATAATGTTTTCATTAAATTGTTGCTAATTTGAACACCAAGCAGACGAATTGTGTCACAACCCACGAGTACATGGTCTTTAACCACAACGCGTGAATGTGCATTTTTGTGTTTTTTTTCTCGTTAAGGTTAAGCTTGATATGATTTCTCATGACCACACAAATATTTTACTCAAATCGAACCGAAGCGAAGTGACAACTTCTAGTTAGTTCTGAAAGACTATTTTCATCCTAGAATAAAATAATAAAGTGCAATGTAGCTTCATCGTGGATAGAGTGAACAGTGCTATTCAGCAAATTATTGATGTATAACAGAAACAAAGTCGGGATGAAACTGATCCCTGCAGGATTCCGGAATTTAGGGAAGTTTGTCCGTTGATGATCTCCCGTTTAGCACAACACTGATGTATCGGTCTTTAAGAAAGCTTGTTATCTACTTGATTTTCACCGAAACTAAGCTGTATGCCACAAGTTTATAAATGAGAATCTCATGATAAACCTTCTAAAATGCCTTGGATAAATCCGAAGCGATTGCAAAAGCCTGTCATGTTGTCCTAAGGTGCGATTCCATTTGTTTGCGACATAAGTCAAGAGATCGGTTTTAGAGCGGCTCTCACCATACTGTTTATATAAAAAAAAATTATTTCAAGATTCCACCAAGTCGTTGTCAAACTCCTTCAATATTCGAGCAGAATTCCATCAGACTCGGTAGCCTTATTTACGTCCCTTGCCTATTTGTGCAGACAATTTCCTCCGAGGTGTTGATGGTATCAATTTTGGAACCACAATACGGAATTTACGGAGGCGTACTCCATCGGGGACAACAAAGGCCGAGTTCGATGTATGAAGGCATTTGCCAGTAAAGCTCAAAACAGAACAAGAGCGATTTCGCGCCTGTTATATTACAAAACACGAGAAACATGCTATACAAACACAACCATCGACGCAGGCGACGATGATTTTTTCGTTGAAATAAATTTAGATTGGCGATTTTCATAGACTGTAGATAGCGTTGATTTCTACGTCTACAAGGGGAACGAGAATTGTCAAATCCATTGTTATGACAGTTTTAATCCCCCTTTCTTAATAGCAAACTATCCCCCTTGCTTAATAGCAAACTATTCAAACAATTATACGCATCATATTTTTCCGCCGTAAAATGTAAAATAATTGGAAATCTCCATTACTTTTTTTTTGTATATTTGTGTTTTTTGTTTTTATTTAAAAATATATATGCACCATCTGGTTGTAATTTGTTTGTTTGTGCGATTTTAGCTGAAACAAAAAGGATTTTAAATAAATATTTCATTAGGCTATCTGCGTGCACGAGCGAGTTTTTCAACTTTCCATCGCTTAAAACTCGGCTTCAACAGCATCTAGGCACTTTGTGCCCATGGAGACTTTTAATCAGCATGGCTTGAAGAAACTATTCTGAAAATTTCAAATCATTTGACCGAAATTCAATTTCCATACGTTTTGTGCGGGGTCCTTTCCGAAACCATCATAGTCAGCCTCGTTAAAATGCAAAAAGCGCCTTGGTTTCTGTTTGATTGCAGGTAGTCTTTCGAAAGATATTTTTACGGTTTATCAGGTAATGGTCAGAACTTCCAATTCCAGCCTAACACGTGCTTCCATGGAATGGGGATTGATGTGGGACAAAGATCCAGAATATGAACTCTTACAATATTGATATTCAAATGTGGAGTCACTAACAAGCTGTGTGAGGTCATGCAAAGCAGTAAACTACTTTTTTAAAATAAACATAACTATTTACAAAGTAATTGAGATCAATAGAATTTTCGAGTTTTGGTATGTCAATCATTCAACAACATTAATTTTTGGTAGCATTAAAAAATCTCAAATTGGTTAGCATCCAAGGTCAATGCGTTCTATTTCATTCAATATGACCTTAGCTACTGGAAAAACAATCACACGTATTGGATACCTGTGGGATTTTTCAAATATTGGCCAGACACTAGAAATAATTTACAGGGCCGGATTCTAAACGGTCCCCGTTAAAATCCCAATCAAAGAACCATAATCGTCATTCTAGGTGGGAAATTAGTAACCGAGTGATCCATGTGGATAGGTACCAAAACGTCTTGCAAAATTTATGTTAGAGTCCGATTCTAGTCGATCGAACCATGTCATCAACATTGGTTACAAAATGGCAATGTTGGGTCTCGTGCGAGCAGATAGATCCTAGTACTTCTACTCTTACTAAAAACTTACTTACATCTTATGATCCAATTTACGGTCTACATTTCGAAAACAATTGTTAAGAAATAGCCGAGTTCTACCTAGCCTGAATTTAGAGAAAAATGAAGCACACAAAACAAAAAAATTATTTAAGAGTCCCCTGGCTACAAAATTCTTGCAGAATTTTTTTTTGTGGTTGTGCTGGCGGTCGATCTTATGGTGATAGGGTAAACTGCTATTTTCCACTGTCAAATTTTCGCTATCTTACAATATATAAAAAAAAATCTGATTTGAACTTCAGTATTTCATTATCTACTGCTTCGAGTTTCCAGTCTAACACACGTTGCACATTCAAAGATTTTTGTTTTGATTGCCTAAAATTATGATCAAAGGACAGCACGCGGATGTGTTTAATTATGTTAACGAACGGGTTTTCTCAACTTATGAAGGATACAACCCAATTGATCTTATATATCGATGAGCGACCTTTGTAGGTCTTTCAAGGACATCCCAAGGTCAAACAGATATCGTTATCTAAGAAATTAGTTGTGTTTGAGAATATTTCATTTTAAACTAAAACTAGAGGTTTTGAAATATTTGACCGGAACTTTTTGGATACTCGGTATATAATGTGTATGCGTGGAAAAGAAAAGCGATCGATTAATACCATCGTGTTGGCGAAATATCCAGAAACCCAAATGGCACATATTTAGGAAAATTTTTGGCAGCAAAATGCCTAATTTGAAATTTCAGAGATATTGTTAGGCTTGGGTCGAGGCAGAATTGTTCGCTGATAATATATAAAAAGCTATATGTGAAGGCTCAAGGAAGCAAGATGATATTTTTCACGAAAATGAAACGCCTCTCCCCCTCTATGTTATCGCATCACAAGTTTTAAATAATACAAACGTACGTCATTGCACGTCATTCTGAGTGAGTTTTGGCAAGATAAATTAATTATCTATGTCTATTAAATTTTGTCATCTTAAACTGCTAAACGGAACTCGGCCGTTTATTTGCAAATGATGATCAAATTTAGTTCTTAGAATTGGAACATAAATTATTGAGAAAACTATACCATCTGCGCCTATGCTATAAGCAACTCAGTCATTTCTTAACCACATTAAGCTTTCTAGGCATTTTAGCTGGTTCTTGCTGGACGCTACTCATCCACTGCATTTATTATAAAATTTGTTACTTCGTGTTTGATTATGATTTTGGATTAGAAATTTTATAGAATTATTTAATTTAATTTAATTTAGTTTAGAGTCAATTAGTCTAGAGTTAAATGGCTGGACAGATTCGTGAGTTCCCAATCCAACCTACTTACCAAATTTGATAATAACTAAAAACGAAGTAAACGAGCAGTGCTCAGCATGGACATATCCCATTGTTGAATTTCGTCCCAATCCCAATCCAGTGTTATGAACCATGTTGCATTATAATTGGTTGAGAAATGGTCATGTCCGTGTAGTGCGTGAGTTGATATTCGTATTTGTTCCAAAATTTATGTTAGGATATCAAACAAATCCTTCGAACTAAATGTCATGAACATTTAATTCTATAACTTCTATTCCTACTCAAATCTACAAACAAAATTTCATCATTGGTTAAGAAATAGCAAAACTCTATCCAAAAACTTTCTTTACCAAACTTTCTTATCTCGGAGGTCAACCAATTAAATAATTTATCTTGCTGGTTATAAAAATATATCTTTTCCCACCAATTGTTTCTGAGATAGACAACAACGGTTTGTCAATTGTATGTTTTTAACTTATGAAGGATAGACGACACGATTTGCCTTCTATATCCAGATAACAATGTTTCGGTGAGGAGAGTTGCTGATTGTCGAAGATGAGATTGTGATTCTCTAGCTAAAGGCCATGTTTTGAATCTTTTGAGATATGTTCGTATATGAAGTTTAAAATCTTCTGAGCCTCTATTATGCGACTAAAATCTCACATGCATTGAAAAATCGATCCACATTTCAGCCATTTTAGATGCTCGGTTCTTTCCTTGTTTATATCGAGTCGATATCGATGCTTTTCTAAAAATGAAAAAATTTTATACCGTGCCTAAGTTCTTATAAATTTGAAAAATAATACACCTACACATTAATGCCATACAAGCTTGGCCGATGAACAACTAACAACAACGATCTTCATCGAACATATCAAAAGTTCACAACCTTCGAATCAAATGTATTAGTGACTATTTTCTGTTTCATACTCACAAAGTATGGTTCGCAGGATATAGATTTTCATCAAACGAACACGTTTTTGCTGAACAAGAGGCCAATTACTATTTGAACTAAAGAACAAAGCATCGCTGAATAAATTTGTATCGACATCGCCTTCCACTAAACAAACTGTACCAATTGCATACTTTGGTACTCCCGTACTTGTACGGGATCATTATTTTGAAGACATCTACATGCATCGTATGGAATTAGTTCAAGCAGCTCTAAAAAATTTCTTTAAATCGATGATTCACATTAGACGTTTTCGGAAATATCCCATGGTAACTTTTGAGTAACTTGCTGACAAAAAATTACCAAATCTATTTCCGAACATGTAGAGTAACTATAGGGTAAATTACTTTTAGATGTTTTTCTAATTTCTGTCTTTCTGACAATTTGTATTAAATTAGTAGTGTCAGAAAAATTAAAGTACAAGCTTTCAAAGTATAAACTATTAAAAAAATACAACAAAAATGTTGTATCTGTTAAAATATGTCATTGAATTTTGCTGAATATAAATATTACCACGCGAAATGTAATCTTACTTACCCTGGCTATACACAGGGTAACTTGAGTAACTTTTGTTACCAACATTCAAAAAATTACTCAAAAGTTACCATGGGATATTTCCGAAAACGCCTATTGTAGGTCACTATTCAGCTTTCGCAGAATTACTTAGACACACTCATTCAGTTTGATACGGTTGCAGACGCTGGTTTGAATTAGAATATAAACTTTTACAAAATTAATTAAGCCTCAATTCTCACCCAAGCCGTTTTATTGTGTTTAAAGCCCAAAAGTGTTCTAAAGCCTTAATCCAACAGCCCCACTTTTTGGATTTTCAGTTCCTGCTTCTGTTACACAATTTCTTAATTTAATATTAGGTTCTCGTCTATAACCAAATAAGTCAATGGCTTTTTTTATTAAACCAATGCCAAAGTTGATTAAAAATAGTCAAATTTGCATACTATTAGACCGGTGTGGAGTTTTCAACATAATATATCAAAAGTAATTAACAAAAAACAAAAATGTAGATACACAATTTAACAAAAAGTGTAGAATTACATAAAAAAAATTATGACAGGGTTGAATTCGTTATTTATCCCACTAAATCTAACCTAATCTAATTCGCGGCATATCACTACGAGCTTCGGGGAATTTTTTTGGTTTAGTCTAAATGTTGTAAATAGTGTGTCCCTGAAATGCCCCGAAAATTGCAGTGATATGTCGCGAATTAAATTAGGTTAGATTTAGTGGGATAAATAACCAATTCAACCCTGCCTTAATGTTAATTCTACTTTTTTTGTTAATCGTAAATTATGGTACTATTCCATGTGCATACAATATTATCTCAGCAAAACCAAAACGAGACAAAAATACAGATCGACTATAGGAAGAATGGCGCATCCGATTATAGCTTGCTGAGCATTTGCTGAGCAAATTGTTGTTGTGCTGCCATAATTTTTCATAAAAAATATCAACTCAAGTATTTTTTATAGCAGCAAAACTGAAAAAATTCCCCCACTCTCCGTAAACTTTTATTTTTTTGATATTTTTATGGTAGTAAAACATAAATTTTTGTGCTTGGTCGTGCGACGACACGCTAAAAATAAAACATGGATGATTTTATTTTTTTTTATTTAATTTAATTTATTTTTTTTTATTTCATTTTACTAAATAAAAATTATTTATTGATTTTTATATTAATTTTAACCCCATTATATCAACTTTATCAGTGTTTGTAATGATTAACCGATAAAAACCGATCCCTTGGCTGGAAACCCATCCTTCGAAAAACCATAATCGGGAGTAAAATACTCATTTATGTTAAAACCTTTGTTCAAAATAATTTCAGTGGGTGCATACATCAAATGGAAGTTCCTGTGATCCTATAAATACATCGCGAGATTTTGTACGTAGTCATTTTGATAATTATACATTTTAATGTTTTGATGACAGTTGGCTTGAAGGCCTAGTAATCTAAAGTAAAACAAAATTCTTATTAGTTAAAAAATTTTACCATTTTTTATTCAAAGACTTACTTGTATTCATAAACCGCCATTCGATCAAGCCACAATCATTTTAACCTGGCCCAATGAATTGAAACCATCCATTTGATTAAGCAATTTTATTAAAGTACATTGAATTTCACGATCGGTTAATGGATAGCACTCGATACAACTTTTAAGAAATTTGCGTCTAGTTGTGATGCTGCCGCACGAGCAAGTAGTGATTCGTATACTAAACAACCTTTTGGCGGTGTTATACCAACACGCAAAAATAATTCACGATATTAACAGAAGTTCAATGACCTCACGAGTTTGTACGGATAGGCCGCCAATAGCGGAATATGTTACATCACCAGGATCTTCGTGAGACATATTATAAACGAGGGGATCAACTCACGCGGTCAATTATTGTAAGTGTGGTCATATCAAGAGCTACCCTAGTTCCAGCCTTCAATTTTGTCTTGTCTAACTGACATCATCCAACAACATATCGTAGCCCGTTTGTTGCCTTCACAATAACTAAAAATATAGATAAACATAAATTATCGTTTCACTGAAACAGTGACATATTGGAGGTACATATTTACATTTATCCTCAGTCAATTGTTTGAGTACCTCCTCAACAATTTGCCCAACACTTTACAAAGCTTTTAAATCATTTTTTGACTTGTCGAACTGATTATATTATCACTGATATTGTATTCCCTAAATAGTGTCATATAAAATTTCTGGGTGGGTCGTGTGGTCCTCATTGAGTATACATAGATTCATTTGGTGTTTTATCCCAGTACGGATTATAGTAATCAAATAAAATTTCCGAGTTGTTCGATTCCAGCGTATTTGGAGAGATTCATCGAACTACAATGAATTCATTGACTCGAACTATTCATTGACTAACTATTCATTCACTAAATTGGATTTTATATCGACAAATACGGGATCCAAGAAAGATACTGTATCTAGTTTACCATTTATCGTTGCTTTACATTTTGGTACGAATGAACTTTGTTGACGTCGCTTTTTTGCTTTAGCCTTGGCCGTTGCTTTTGGATCCTGCACATTATTGCTACCCTCAGTAATTGGATCATTCTTTTCGATTCCCCCTTCATTCCACCATAAACCACCATACATTCGAATCACTTCCTTGTGCTCGATATCAACCCTGTAACCATAAATTTTACTCGATGCTTCCAATACCGATGCACCAAATACTTGGAAATTTTTGACATTTTTACGATGGCCAGTAACCAAATTGGCAAATGTATCGATTAAATTTGTTTGAAATACAATTTCTTTGTTGATTTCCTACGAATATATAAAAAACACAGATTAATTTGAAAGACTGACTAGCCAAGCGGTCGTCAATCATTACCACTTACATTGTCTTGTTTCCATGAACTGTTGCAAAATCTTGCTCGTACTGTGGGCAATGGTGTTTTGTATGTGAATGACTTTCGAGAGGACGTTTTCATTTTAGTAACCATTACAAATATCACAACAACTCAAATTTTAAACTTAAATACTAATTCACTAGATTTATTATGTATTATGTAAAACTAAATATGTATTTATAATATATTTTTGTTAAATTTATTATTTATTTGTTAATTTGTTTAGGTTTTAAAATCTTTTTTTTTTTTTTGCTGCTGCACGACTATGAAATTTTAGGTTAATTTACGAATTTGTCAAAAATTTCTCCTCCATATTTTATAGTAGAACATTTTTTTAGATATTTTGGTAAATTAATCAAAATAATAAAAAAACATATTTTTTGCTCATCTCAAAAATGATATTAATTTTATTATTAAGTTTTACGATATAAAATAATTGTCAATTTTTAAAAATAAAGATTTTTAGTTATTTATTTAAAAAATGTGAGGTTAGTTTTTGTTGATTTCAAAATTTCCCCAATTTTTTCTACTATAAAATAACATGTTGTTTCTCAGTCACTCTAATGTGCATTTTAGTTCTTGTCTTTCTCCGATGTTCAGCAAAATTTTTCTGTTTTGTACATGGAATAGTACCATTATGTATCTACATTTTTGTAAATTTGTGTAGCTACACTTTTGATAAATGTTGAAAACTTCACTCCAGTGACTTTTAGATGTTTAATTCAAATATACATATCGCTTAATAAACAGTAAAACATCCTCCTGTTTTGTTTGCCAGCCCCTTCCTATAACTCTCAATCCAAACTTGAACAGGCTTTTAGTTGAAGTAGTTGATGTGTCATATTTGATGATTCTAATTTGTAAAAATGTTGATCTGCAAATCAAGTCTAAAAGTCTCACAAACTCTATGGTTTAAGTTGGAATAACATTTTTTTTAGATATACGGTGCAAACTAAAACATTTGCACAACAATCGTGCGCGTCCTTCTAAACCGTCTTTCGATATACAATGTGGTTGCGAATGAAAACCTATTGTTATTGATTCCAGGTTCTGATATGAAATTTAAATTATATCCCAATAAAGTAAAATACTTGTTGATCTCTTCCAATTCGTTTAAAAACCCGGCATTCGAATAGAAAAAAAGAAGCCCCGCCCCTTTCAAGCATTTCCAAAATCGACAATAATTACATTGCGCGCCAATAATCGCAATGGAGCATTTAATACTTTACCTTTTCAGAAAATGGGCCGAATGAACCATTAAATAAATTGAAATAGTTCGATTTGCGAAGGTGTTATACAGATAAGCAGATTTCATTGGTGCTATTAAAACCCTTTCGAAAAGTGAATGTGCCGTGAATTCAACCGCAAAAAAAAATAATTTCTCTTTTAACCCCGGGTTCTGCCTCATAAAACAGGAATGGCTCTTTTATTTCTTTCTAATGAATATTTTCCCCTCTTTGTTTAACCAAATATTTGCAAATTTTAATTTTCGTTCAATTTTCAGTATTACAGGTATTGAACCAAATATGCCGTGACGAAATTTGTTTACCCTACAGAGTTTTATAATTGAAATACTTCAGAAATTTAGTAGAACGACTTGCACTTCTCTATTGCTTAGTCAGAACTACTTATCTTCCTAAGATTGCCTATCAAAGTGGCTATCAACATCACCTATCCTGTTCTGTGTATAACCGATTTTATTGATTAAAAAACACAGGTCTCCTTACCTTATATATCTCTAGAAATGGGCCACGAATGTTCGTATTAAAATTACCTTTATTTTGTTCTTTTGAGTAGGGCACATTTGATGTATCGAGCTAGTTGGGTTACACGTTTTTAAATCTTCGCGTTTTATTAGAATTTCGAGAAATGACTTTTATATTTTATTTGTTGCTTCTTTTAGTCATCCCCGTTTTTTGATGTTTATTTTGTTGACTTTATTTTTCTCAATATGTCAAATATTTCACGTGTGTTGTCTATTTACAGATGTCTTAATCTAGTCATGTTGTTTTACGCCTATTCTCTTCTTAAGTCATTGTATGCCAATTGAAGCTGCCTAAGCTCGTGTGAAAAGTGTTATTGCAATCGATTTTTTTTAAAACCATTACCTAGCCAAATCAAACTCGTTATGCTCATTTGCCATATCCATAGTTTGTTTAGAAATCAAACCTCTCACCAACCAACATAAAAAACATGTAAACGTGTATAAAACATGCATAAGTCATGCTATCAAAAAGCTTTTTACATCTCATACTCTTCTTCTCGATAGAGCCCCTTAGATTTTCTAGAATTTTTTACCACATTTATTTTATGTCTTTTATGTAATGGTTTTATATGTGAAAATGTATACAAAAGTAATTTCGTATTTTTACCTTAATGTACGACTTACGATAGTATTTTTTTTTTTTTAGTTTATAGTTTAGTGAATAATCTAGAAAATTGCTAATCAATATTTCAGATTTTTATCGCTTGACTTGTCTCGAAATAATAATTTTAATCTCGATACATTTAGAAAGAGATTTATTTTGGTTTAGCTCAATATTAATCTAGATTTTTATTTTCTTCTTGCCCTTACCAATGACAATTTTCTTTTAGATCTTGATGTGGACAATCAAACGGATGGTGGCACATTGGTTTTGTCTGGGCCTGAATCTGATTCAGAATCTGATGTACCTGAAATAATGGAAGCAGAAGAATTCCCTGAAACAAATTATATTCATTGTCCGGAGGAGGCGACTTTTGGTGGGGTCGGCGAACAAGTCGAGGAATTAGCCGAGGAACATAAAAGTTTAATTTGGTTTCTAGTAAAGCAAGTGCGACCCGGAATGGATTTAAGTAAAGTAGTATTGCCTACGTTTATATTGGAGCCACGATCATTTCTAGATAAATTATCGGATTCGTACTATCACGCTGACATATTATCAAAGTAAGTACCTAGATATTATATTTACCTACATATATAGTCGTGTAACGTGCACTTTACATTTTTAATTAACATTTTTTTTTTCTCTCGGTAGGGCGGTCACCGAAGATGATCCGTTTACTAGAATGAAAACTGTGGTGAAATGGTATCTCTCTGGTTTTTATAAGAAGCCCAAGGGTCTAAAGAAACCGTACAATCCGATTTTAGGTGAAACTTTTCGATGCTTTTGGGAACACGAAAATGGCAGTCGTACATATTATTTAGCCGAACAGGTTTCTCACCATCCACCAATTTCAGCCTTCTACGTAACAAATCGTCAAGATGGGTTCTGTATTAGTTGCAGCATTTTAGCTAAATCAAAATTTTATGGTAACAGCACATCGGCAATACTCGATGGTCTTGCCACATTAACTTTACTACCGCGTGGTGAAAGCTATACGCTTGCCGTACCGTATGCCCATTGCAAGGGAATTTTAATGGGCACACTTTCGATGGAATTGGGTGGCAAAGTTTCTATCGAATGTGAGAATACTGGGTATCGGGCCGAAATCGAATTTAAATTGAAACCATTTTTGGGTGGTACGGAAGCTACGAACGTCATAAGTGGCCGTTTAAAACTCGGAAAAGAAACGTTAGCAACATTACACGGCCACTGGGATAGTGAAATTAAAATTAAAGATTCGCGCACTTCACAGGAGGAAGTGTTCTTTTCGGCAAATAATGAAGTAAAAGCACGACGTTTAAAACGATTTACAGTACCAATTGAAGCTCAAGCGTCTACCGATTCTGAGCGATTGTGGCAACATGTTTCAGCCGCAATCCATCGTGATGATCAAGTAGCGGCAACCGAAGAAAAAACAGCTTTAGAAGAAGCCCAACGGAATGCGGTTAAAGAACGGAAGGCTATGTGTATCGATTGGGTCCCAACTCATTTCCAACAAGATATTGTTACGGGACAGGTAAACTAATTACGATTTACTAAATGTGCGATAAATAATAACATATATAATATTTCAGTGGCACTATCGATATGCTGATTTGCGGCCTTGGGATTTACGTAACGATCTACGTCAATACGAGAGTAACTATCGAATAGTTACCAAAACTAAACATCATGCACCAATGGTGCGTACTGCTAGTATTGTAAGTTCAGAGCCGATAACATTGTTGCAAACGGATTCACGATCATCATTGGCCGTACTCAAAAATACCAAACGGGTTCTCAGTAATCGTAAACTGTCACAGTCGCAGACATCGACGCCGGATCCGAATGAACACAATTCGGACTCGAGCCGATCGGATGGAATTATTACAGGACATTCAAGGTAAGAAAGTGTTTCTATGTGCAATTTTCATTATTATGACAATGTTAACGTCTTGAAATAACGGGTGATTTTTTAAGAGCTTGAGAACTTTTTTTTAAAAAAAAACGCATAAAATTTGCAAAATCTCATCGGTTCTTTATTTGAAACGTTAGATTGGTCCATGACATTTACTTTTTGAAGATAATTTCATTTAAATGTTGACCGTGGCTGCGTCTTAGGTGGTCCATTCGGAAAGTCCAATTTTGGGCAACTTTTTCGAGCATTTCGGCCGGAATAGCCCGAATTTCTTCGGAAATGTTGTCTTCCAAAACTGGAATAGTTGCTGGCTTATTTCTGTAGACTTCAGACTTGACGTAGCCCCACAAAAAATAGTCTAAAGGCGTCAAATCGCATGATCTTGGTGGCCAACTTACCGGGCCATTTCTTGAGATGAATTGTTCTCCGAAGTTTTCCCTCAAAATGGCCATAGAATCGCGAGCTGTGTGGCATGTAGCGCCATCTTGTTGAAACCACATGTCAACTAAGTTCAGTTCTTCCATTTTTGGCAACAAAAAGTTTGTTAGCATCGAACGATAGCGATCGCCATTCACCGTAACGTTGCGTCCAACAGCATCTTTGAAAAAATACGGTCTAATGATTCCACCAGCGTACAAACCACACCAAACAGTGCATTTTTCGGGATGCATGGGCAGTTCTTGAACGGCTTCTGGTTGCTCTTCACTCCAAATGCGGCAATTTTGCTTATTTACGTAGCCATTCAACCAGAAATGAGCCTCATCGCTGAACAAAATTTGTCGATAAAAAAGCGGATTTTCTGCCAACTTTTCTAGGGCCTTAGTCGGCTAGGGCCTTAGTTAGTAAGTCTATTCATTATGAAATGTCAAAGCATACTGAGCATCTTTCTCTTTGACACCTTGTCTGAAATCCCGCGTGATCTGTCAAATACTAATGCATGAAAATCCTAACCACAAAAAAATCACCCGTTACTTAAAAAGATAGGTAATAATTTACTTGTAGATCCAACTTAAGTTTCTTTCGTCCCGTTTGATTTTAAATTTTCTATTTATTCCTTCTATTCTGCTAGTACCTAGATTCATAAATCTGTTTCGGTTTGATTTTCATTTCGGGCCGGCTTTTCTTAAGAATGTATAGTTATAATATCTGCGGCTTCATTGCATCATTCCAGGGCGGTATGTTGTACCATCACTTCGAATGGAAAAAAGTCGAATTCGAAAAAAGTCGAATCGAAAAACTGAAAGTTGTATCATTTTTGCTTTTCGAAAATGATACAACATACCGCCATTCGACTTTTTTCGAATTTCGATTCGAAAAGATGGTACAACATATCGCCCCAGGTCACAAACCAATTGTCAACCGAACGTAATTACTACAAAATGCTTTTAGGGCAAGACAGGTAGATACTTAACAACCTACAAATTGCTTCTAGGGTTATTTCAAAGGCCTATGCCTTTGTATCCTCATGATATAGACTATTTTGTTCTTGTCTGCAGTGCAATCCATTTATTCTCGGAAAGCTTGTTCCGAGATGTGGAGCAAACGACTCAGAAATCGATATTGACAAAATGTTGGCTGAATTTGATTTCGGTAATTTGTCATCGGTGGTTTATCTGTCAAAAGGCTTGTGTTTTTATGGGTCTGAGGCGATTTCTGGTGCGCGGTTGAGAATCTACTGGTCTTTGTATGATCTTAGATCATCTAGTAGTTTGGGTAAAGCTAGGTATACTATTCGATGAAAAAGTCTGAGACTACTTCCAAATTGTAATACAATTGCGGTGTACAGTCCGATGATAGCATAATCAATACTTTCGGGAATTGAAATTTGATTAATGCGTGAAAGAGAATCTGCGATAACGTTATCCAGACCAGTGATGTGCTAAATATCGGTCGTGAATGGACCAATGAAATCTAAGTGTCGAAATTGACGAGGAGATGCCTTTTCCGGTTTCTGATTAAAAGTGTAGACAAGTGGCTTATGAAGGGTACAAAGCGTGAATAAACGATCTTCGAGAAGATATCGAAAATATTTAATTCCCGAAAAAGCCGCGAGAAGTTCACGATCATAAGCACTGTATCTTTTTTGCGTATCACTGAAACAAAAGAAACCGAGTGGTTGCAAAGTGTCTGATACAAACTGCTGAAACGTTACGATCGCCTTATTGGAAGCGTCATCCATGATGGCCAGAGGTGTAGATGATGATGGATGAATAAGTAAAGTAGCGTCCGTAAGTTTGTTTTTAAGGTTGTTAATGCATTTGTCAACATTTACAACCAGTCCATATCCTTCTAGTTTAGTATAATTTTAATATGTCCGAGGTGTTCGTCATAATTTCGAGAGGCAATGAGCACTCTCGTCCAAATATACAAAACCGAAGTCAAGTCCACGTAGTGCTGAATGCATGAGACGTTCGTCTTTTCAATAAGAATTTGGTGGTAAGCCTGAACAAGGTCTATCGTTGTGAATATAGTGCAGCCCTCAAGTCGTTGTGTAAAGTCTTGAATATGTGGAATCGGATACCTATCAGGAATTGTGACTTTATTTAGTGCACGAAAGTCTCCACACGCTCTCCAGGTTCCATTTTTTTGAGTACTAAATATAGCGGGCTGAACCAACGACTGCTAGGTCGGCAAATCCCGAGTTTCATCATGTTTTCGAATTCTGTCTTCGCGATGAAGAATTTGTCCGGTGCTAGTCGTCGTGGTTTGCATGCAAACGGTAGTCCGTTGTGATATAACGTTGGAAACTCCTGGGTCCATTGTTGGATTGTCGATCCTAGATACAGAATTATCATCGATACATTGTTATCGGAGTTATTTGATTCAAATTTACAATTCGGTTTGGCAAGAATTTCGAAAATTTGGCGAGTTTTTCCGTGAATAATTATTTCTAGAATTTGATCGCGTATTGTTACGACTTCATGAATTTGAATTAGATCTTGATCTATGATTTTGATTAAAAATTTCCCAAATCTCCGATAATAATGTCCTTTTGAATTTCGAAAGTTTTTTGTCTAGAGAAACGGTTGAATTTGGATTAGAAGAACAAGATGCAGAAGCCTCAATAGAACTTATTTGTGCATGAGCCATAGTCTCATGCACATTGTCAGTCCGTTCTGCAAGGACTGACAGGGAGACGTCGTTTTCGAATGGTGTGTGCACCGCAAAAGGAATTTGGTCTTTTCTAATCCATCAAGCACCCGAATCACCTCCGCCTTGATAGTAGAATATGGTGTATGTTAAGGCCCATCATAATGTTAAAACGGTCTGGCAACACTGCATATGATATAACGTAACTGTCACGTTGTTTTATGAGCCAACCTAGTTATAACTTCACTTGTAATAAAGCACATGAAAGAATACAACGCGTCTTTTTTCAGTAAAAGTTAGCACGATTTGCTGCAACAAGTAAATGCGAATACTATTTTGCAACAAATACAGCAACAACCACAACCGCAGCAGCCGCCATTGCAAGTCATGCTACCACCATTTAAGAATTTCGATGCAAATAAAGAAAATTTTAAATTATATATCGACAAAGGTTTGAAAATTAGCTTACAAGGAAGAGTGTTTACACAAACAAAACACTACGCCATCAAATGCTTGTGAATTCCATTGGAGCTTCACACTTCCAATTGCTTGTATCATTAATTGTTCCCAGGAGTATTTCAGAGTTCTCATACGACGATTTAGTGGAAAAATTACGAACACATATTTGCCCCAAGAAAACATGTTCGTAATCCAACATCGTTTCCTTTCAATATATCAAAGTGAAAAGCAAACAGTGGCTTCATCTGTGTCAACATGTGAATGCAAGGCTGTCATTTCCTGACAATCATAAGACAACAGAATACCGCACTAACAGACATAACCTCAAATGCAATTCATGTGGTAAGAAAGATGATGTGCAACAAGTTTGCATAAAAACTTTAATGAAGTCATCAAAGAACAATTCAATTAATAAAAATTATGGTTATGACGAAGGGATCCACCAGGTTTATGGAATCAGATTGTCGATATTCACAATAATCAGCATTACACTGACAAAAGTGATGTTGATAAATATTTCATAACAGTGCAAATAAATGGACGGCCTCAAAAGTTTGAAGTATACTCCGGCGTAGCATTTACTTTAATTCCACGAAATCAATTCGAACAGCACAACATTACAACAACACTACAACCATCTTCACAAGCATCTTCTTCAATGAGTATGACGCTCTTTTGGGATGTATTTGGATCCGACACTTAAATGTCAACCTCCAGCAAGTGGACAATCTAGGTGTTAACAAAACAAATGCTCAATTTAATAATTTAAATTTAATCACAGAAATCCAAGTGACGCTTCAACTTCGAAAAGATGCTAAGCCAGTTTTTTTTTACAAGGAACGTGAAGTTCCATATGCACTTCGTGATTGTGTCGACAAAGAGCTTAACGATTATTTCCAAAGTTGAAAGGAGTGACTGGGGATCTCCACTAGTAATTATTCGTCGACTACAAACTTGGGGTAAATCCACAACGCGTATCTGCAAATTACCCAATCCGTCGTATTGTTGAAATTTTAAACAACCTCAAAGGATCAAGGTTTTTCTGTCATGTTTGAGTATGTCAAGAATCGTGTGATATTCAAACGATCTCAACCCATAGAGAGATATACAAAGTAAATCGACTTTCATTTGGAATAAAAACGACGCCATCAGGATTCAATCGTATCATTGAACAAATATTTTCCGGTTTGAAGAATACCATGTCATACTTCGACGATATTATCGTACATGGTGCAACAGAAGAAAAATGCAGAAATCATTTAATTCAATGTCTCCAACGACATCTCAACAAAAGTAAATGTTCATTTTTTCAAACTCAGATTAAATATCTGGGTCACGTTGTTCAATTTAAAAAAAATTCAAAATCGTCAGCGAAAATTCAACCTGTTATCAACATGCCATACGTTCAGCTTCAGCAGATGAGGTTAGAAGATTCTTAGGTATGGTTACCTACTACTCCAGATTCATACCGGATTTATCTACAATCACGTTTCCATTACGTCAGCTACTTCAAAAACGCACAAAACTTTATTGTAGAAATTTTTTTATTGGTTTTAATGCCTTTTGATGCCGAACTACCAGTAACTGTAGCATGCGACGCAAGTCTTACGGGCATTGCAGGGGTGCTCTCGCATATGGTAAATGATATTGAACATCATGTCGCATTCGCATCCAGATCATTAACATCAGCTGAAAGGAATTATAGTCAATTAAATCGAGAAGCCCTAGCAATTATATTTAAACTTTTTTATGTACCTTTGCGGTAGGAAATTTCAACTGGTCCCCGACAATCGTCCACTAACTCGGATTTTTCATCAGCACAACAAGATACCTGCAATAACAGCGTCGAGATTACTGCCTGTTATGCCGAATTCCTGCCGAATTTTAACTACGGAATAGTTTACAAAAAGGGACCGGAACACACTAACGTCGATTGTTTATATCCTGCAACGCAGCTAGTGGAAAAACCGCCCACAGAAAAAATCATAAACGAAGAGCTAAATGAATTAGGTTCTCTATCAATTTCCGAAATCTCAAACGAATCAGAAACGGCTAAAGATCTAGATCTTTCTAAAATTTTGTCAAATTTACTCAACTCCGATGAAAGTGAAGACATCTATCTAACCTCAAATTTTTCAAGAACTTCATCATACTCATCTTGGAATTACAAGAATGAAACAACTCGCCAGAAGATATTGTTTTTGGAAAGGAATAAATCGGGATATTGAGAGGGTGGTAAGGTTGTATAAAGCATGTGTCCAAGTTCAATCAAACCCGGAAAAAGCCCCACTTCAGCAGTGGGAGGAACCAGCTGAAAACTGGGAAAGGATACACTTCCAATATGCAGGATCCTTCCAAGATCATTTTTTCTAATCGTCGTTGATTCAAAATCCAGATGGGCAGAAGTGCGAATCATACGAGATGCTCCTACGACACAAACGTTAATAAATCTTCTCTCCGTCATTTTTGCTACAACCATGAGTAGCCCTGCAACAAAAGCAGTAGCTCTGCAACAAAAACGGTATTTTTCAAAAACTTATTGATCATCCTAGTATAAATGGGTTAACAGAACGCAACGTACAAACACTCAAGCGTAAATTGAAAGCGATGCCATCAGAACCAGGTTCCCCACACAAGAAAGTCAAGGAAATTATGCAACGTTATCGCGCAACATCACTTAATTCAGGGAAAAGACCAGCAGAATTATATTTCAACAGACGTATTCGAATCCGGCTTGATGCATTGAAATCACGTATAAAATTTAAACCTACAAAATATATTCCAGGGGTGCGATAAATAAGCGTGGGAGAAAGAGTTCAAGTTGTGCGTCGGGCTAGTAATAATATATGCGAATGTGTCGTGAAGTCGTGCATCCAGTGCTAACACCGCATGAGCTTATTTAATAACCCTTGCTAATGTGAACTGCTGCTCCAGTATCTCAAATCATACATTAGAGTTTTGAGAGTGCAGTAGCTATGGAGGTTTGAAAGCGCCGAAACGCGCCACACGCCGTAACAAAAAAGTGAAAATAAGAAAAACTACCGAAAACACAAATATGGCAAAAGTGAACTACATTTTAATTAAAATTAAATTTAAAATTAAAATACTAATTTTTGGACAGAATTTATACTTGTAACGGGTGATTTTTTAAGAGCTTGAGAACTTTTTTTTAAAAAAAAACGCATAAAATTTGCAAAATCTCATCGGTTCTTTATTTGAAACGTTAGATTGGTCCATGACATTTACTTTTTGAAGATAATTTCATTTAAATGTTGACCGCGGCTGCGTCTTAGGTGGTCCATTCGGAAAGTCCAATTTTGGGCAACTTTTTCGAGCATTTCGGCCGGAATAGCCCGAATTTCTTCGGAAATGTTGTCTTCCAAAACTGGAATAGTTGCTGGCTTATTTCTGTAGACTTTAGACTTGACGTAGCCCCACAAAAAATAGTCTAAAGGCGTCAAATCGCATGATCTTGGTGGCCAACTTACCGGGCCATTTCTTGAGATGAATTGTTCTCCGAAGTTTTCCCTCAAAATGGCCATAGAATCGCGAGCTGTGTGGCATGTAGCGCCATCTTGTTGAAACCACATGTCAACTAAGTTCAGTTCTTCCATTTTTGGCAACAAAAAGTTTGTTAGCATCGAACGATAGCGATCGCCATTCACCGTAACGTTGCGTCCAACAGCATCTTTGAAAAAATACGGTCCAATGATTCCACCAGCGTACAAACCACACCAAACAGTGCATTTTTCGGGATGCATGGGCAGTTCTTGAACGGCTTCTGGTTGCTCTTCACTCCAAATGCGGCAATTTTGCTTATTTACGTAGCCATTCAACCAGAAATGAGCCTCATCGCTGAACAAAATTTGTCGATAAAAAAGCGGATTTTCTGCCAACTTTTCTAGGGCCCATTCACTGAAAATTCGACGTTGTGGCAGAAATGTCAAAGCATACTGAGCATCTTTCTCTTTGACACCTTGTCTGAAATCCCGCGTGATCTGTCAAATACTAATGCATGAAAATCCTAACCACAAAAAAATCACCCTTTACTTACAATTCCGTTTAGTTTATCCAATTATCAGCCGTTGCAGACACACGTTATTTAAGGTGCCACCTCGATCTCTGATAATATGTTGAAAGTGGCTGACGTTTCTGCGGTCTGCAATAATTCAGTATACAGAGACGAAAAAAATACCCCGATGTTTGTTTCCTCGCGTAATGAAGTTGAATTTTGATTAAAAGTACTAACTGTAAACCATCCAATAATAGCAGTTTAAGTTTAGTTTAAACTAATGTTTCGATACAGCGATTCGTTCTATTCTCACATAAACTTTTAGTGGACTTAAACAAACCCTGGTGACCATATGCCAAAAAACACCACAATATTGCCACCAAGAACTGTGATTGGCAGACCAAAATGTGAAAAAGTTTGTCACAAATTTGTTATGATATGGTGGATGGAGTTGGCGCTGATTGCGAAATTAAGTCAGTAATTTTGTGGCTCAAATTTGTGATGTTTTGTTTGAAAGTTTTGTGAGCTTTAGTTATAATATATTCCCACAAGTTTATCAATTTTGATGTAATTTTTTTTTATTTTTATCTGAAAAATTGGTTGACAGTTTTGTTGTTATTTTGGCTAATAAAATTTTCACTTTTAAGCGAAATTTCTCATAGATTTCTTGTGACACTAAAGTGACATTGAAATTGTATTTTTGTTTGATAATTTTTGTGAAATAAATTTTTACTATTTGGCGAAAGATTTTTGCGAAATTAGGGTTATTTAATATAAACAAGTTTTAATAGCAGATTTAAATTTATCAAAAAATGGTCATAACTCCGGTCTTTATTTATTTATTTACTAATTAAATCACGGTGACCCTAATAGGGGTGACCCTATTCCTTGGCCCGCACAGTCCCAAGACCTCACACCCTTAGATCTCTACGTCTGGGGACCTGCTAAGCAATTACTGTTCGCATCGCAACAAAAGTATACCCACATTAGAAATTTTAATTGAAATGATAAGCGGCGCATTTAAAAAATGAAAAATTAAATTCAACCTCGCACAACAACCTTGGAGATAAGAAAAATGTACCTTACATGCATACGGACTGGGGGAGTGCGTTTTAAACAAAATCTAATAAATGAAGTTGATTAAACAATTTTCAATAACTTAAAACGTATATTCTTAAACCTGGCCCCGGCGAAATAGTATTTGTAATTTTGACCACAAAGTGAATGATTTCTGTAGCATGTAGCATACCGTTGGAAAGGGCATAAATTAGAGAAGTTTTTAAAATAAAAGTTATTTCAAAACAATCGCTAATTTTTTTAAAATGCATATAGAAGTTAGACATTTTTTATACTTTTATACATTTTTTAGGATTTAGAAGCCTATAACTCAATTTTCTTAAACCGATTGTATTAAATAATGATTTATTTAGAATAAAATTACATTGTAAAATGCAATAAAAGTTATTTCGTGCCTTTACGTCTACAAACAAAAAAGTTATGACCATTTAAAGGTGAAATTTTGGGTAATTTAAAAAAAAACCTTAAAAATATCATATCTCAGTCACCGTGAGACTTAGGACATCGGTTCCATGGGATGAAAGCTTCCAAATGACCCCCTTAATCTGCCATAAAACGTTGTCGGTCCACCTGCAAAACACCCTATATACAAATAAAAATAAAATTATTTTTATATAGTTTAAAATTTTTATTAAAATATACTTCTCTTACAACGTTTCGACGATTATTCCATCATTATCAATAGAATAATGAACATAATTGAACCTGAGTTCTTTGAACCTTTGTCTTGTATAATTTTGATTTTTAATTGTTGAAAAAACAATTGTGTGCACTTTTTTTTGATAATGATGGAATAAATCGTCGAAACGTTGAGAAGTATATTTTGAGTTAGATTTGATAAAAAAATATTTTCAATATCACGATTTGATGTGACTTATTATAAATTAAACATATTAAATAAACGATCGATGATACACATACACGTATTTTCCACAAGGCTTTCAATTACAAAATGGCCGAACGCGTGGATTATTTTATTATTTCATACGGTCGACCGAAAATTATCTTGCGTCGTAATTCAATAACATTTATTTACTTTGTTCATATGAACAAAAATCTCGTATAATTTGCGAAAAAAAATCCAAATAAATACTTATGTCATAAAATTGTGAACAATAATTGTCGCGAGAACTATATGATATTCCATTTTGTGATAATTTGGCATAAAGTTAAATACTACAGAGTGAATGATAGCAGCTGTCAAGTGAGTCAAATTCGGAGGGTAAAAGAGAAAGCATATAAATCAACGGGTCGTATTTAGAATTTGCTCGATTGAAATTTAAAACTTCTCAAATTCACAATTATTTTTATTCGAATATAGTACGCATTAATTGTTTTTATTTTCGATAAAAAATTATACTTATAATATTCCAAAATAAAAAATAATTATGAAAAGAAAAACACGTAGAATATGTACGTAGTAATAAGAGAAATGCGACACTGGTAATATAACATATGTTTACAAACACACACACAAAATGAAAAACCCCACACCGAAATCAAAATTGTTTCCTTAATTTTCTCTGATTTATAAATTAAATAATGGATAAATTTATCACAAATCACTTTTTTCTTAACATAATTTACATTTTATTTTATATAAACACTTAGTAAACTTACTGATGGTAAGATACGCCTTTTTGAAATCTTTTAGGCGTATTTTTACAATTTTTGACAATACACTTCATTTCAATAACAAGTTTATAATTTTTTTTATCAAATAATGCACACCCACACACTACTATATAAACCAACTAAATATTTTATAATATTTTTATTATTTTAATTAATAATTTTAAAATCACTAAATTAAGTCGTCATCATAGGTTGTCACTGCGCACATAAATAAACATCTGATTTGGGGTTTTTCGTTTTGAAATATGAGTAAGCCATATGCTTTTTTATATAACCATCCTTCACCAACGTGCCTCAAATGAAATAGCAAATATTATATGCTTCTTTATATGGGGGAAAAAACATTTCTACTCTGTGTAGTATAACTCTATTTAATTTGGTATACATTTATGGATGAATATGTCATAAAATTCTGAACATTATTTGTGCCAATAATGTGGTTTAATTTTGACAAATTGGTAAACAATTTTGTGGTCACAATATTGTCACTTTATCTTCGCATAAATAATGTGCTAACTGGTAAACAATATAGGTGACAAAAAATAAATTCCATTTTGTGACAATTTGTTTTAATTTTTTGTCATCACAAATTTTGGTTACCGGGGAATTTACATTTCGAAATATGTACTTAATGGATTTGGATTATGATAATTTTCGATAAATTAACTGACGAATCTGAATTTTTATCAGTTTTGGTATTTAAAGACCAATTTTTTATTAATTTCTTAATTTATTTATTTATTGTTTCTTTATAATAAAGAACCAATTAGTGCAAGTCTAAAAAATACTTCTTGTATTGTAAAGTGAAAAAACTCTAAACAAAAAACTGAAAACTAAAACTATTTTTTGTTATTTACGTTGGCTTCTACATAAGAATGAAAATTTTACAAAAAGTTGATTTATACCCAACTAACCTATCAGGTGCAAGTCAATTTTAATTAATTTATATAATGAATTTCGATACAAGGTGTGTAGACGCCACAAACCTGTTATGCAGCTTATAGTTTTGAATGCTTTGCATGACTGATATTAGCTGCATTTCATGACACCACCATGATCCAGATCAGATCAAATTTTACATGGGAAACAACAACAACACGTGATCGTGTAAAATTTGATCTGATCTGGATCATGGTGGTGTCATGAAATGCAGCTATTATTAACGATGGCAGAAACTCGACAGACGCCCTGGGTGTTTGATTGAATCGACTTTAACCGTCTTATGATCGGTTCGTCTATATATCTTTGTTGACGATGGGTATTTAGGTTGTGTCAGCAATGATTTCAGAGGGACGCGCATTATTAAGTTCTCTAATATTACACCGCTGTCAAATCAGTGCGTGCTCGTCTGTGGCTTCAAAACATAGCTCGCATCGCTAAAAAATCCGTCAAATGACTCTCCTTAATTTTGAGCTCTATTAAGAATTGGGGGTTTCTAAACTTTTGGGTTTGCGAGCATTTCATTTTTTATGTGGCTCCTTCTTCTTATCTTTTCACTTTATTTTTCGTTGGTGCATCTCTTGGCCTCATATCTTGTTTCTCGGCTCGAAGTATTGATGGTTCTTATGTAATCGCTTAGCTATGGTCTAAAGGTTTTAATATTTTTATTCTGTCTATGAGAAGAAGAATTAATGAGAAGAAACACTTGTGTTGCAATTCTACTTTATTCTAATTTATTTTTACATGAAATGTGTTTAAATTAATATTTTCTGCTATGGCATCGGGCAACCGAAAATAATTAAGACGAATTATTCTGCATGTTGAATTCGTTATTATTATCTGGGTGACTGTTATACGTGAATTTAAACGTTCATCTAATGCAAATATAATTAATTAATGATTAATTTGTTTTTATTTTTAGCAGAATACTCGATTCACTTGCCAATATAAATAAGAAATTAGATGAGAATACCAAAAAGATATCAGCACTCCAGCTAAAAATGGATCGCATGGCATTTGAACCAAAGCGTGATGAGCAACGATGGAGTCTAAACCATAGGACAATTGTTTACATTATTTTCGGATTAATAATTCATGTAGTTGCCACTTGGATATTAACCCGAAAATGATTTTAAAAAAATAATTTTTATAGAGCTTTAAGGTGTTTACGCGTGCGCGTTCAATTATTTAGTACACACACACATATATACATTACCAATTTATTTTAATTCCATTTATTTTCTTAGATATTTTGTAAACTTTTTTTATGGATTTTGGTGTGGACGTTTTGATATAATTGTATAGAATTTAGTTTGTAAGTGACTCGTGCAGTTTTATATGACGCGTTTTGATATGAAATTTATAAATGTGAAATTTTTTAGTAATTGACGTTCTTGGTTCTTCGGGTGTAAAGAACCGATTTTATTTGTAAGGAGACAGCTATTTTCCGTTTCTATTAAAAATCCTAGTCTCCCAGTCCCCTAATTTGTAAACGGAAATTTAAAACTTTATTAAAGTAAAACGTTTTAAATAAAATACCTATAATATGATGTTGCATTATGATTATTATCACGCAATTATTATAATTTTAATTTAAACTCAAAATTTTGTAAATGGATACAACGATATAAATTTTAAAAATTATTAATACGAAATTGGACTGGATTTTGTGGTTGATTTGTGTCTTAATTAAAAAAATTGATATACTAAGTTCTAAATTAAACAAAAATAGTAATATAATAATTTTTAGTAAATTTTGAATTCTATATGAAAATATAAATATGTATTATTAATAATTTTAAATATTTATGCTTATATGCAAATAAGAAGATTGGTCCTTAGTAATACACAAAATTGGAATTAATTTAGTATAAACACGGTATAAATTGTATGTGCTAAATTGATTCTGAAATAGCTTCTTCTCAGGCCCATATTGAGTTTTTCCAGTTTTACCTTATATACCATACATACACAACATACTATATACTTATACAACACTACTATATTATTGTTTTTCTAGTCTTTGAAGAAAGTTGAAAATTAATTAAATTAATAATATAAAGGATTTTTTTTTTAAAATTATGATAGATGTTTGTTTTAATTTTAAATTGGAACTTCGTGTAGCGACGTCGTGCGGTGTACCAGTACTAAGCAGGTTATTTTGAGAAATGGGTAAGATATTTTATTTCAAGGAAATGTGGTGCTAATTGCAGCACTGGTAATTATATTAATAATAATGTATAATTTGGTATTTACCGTAATCGATGGGAATAAATAATTTTGTAACGCGATGAGCAGAAATGAAGGTTCTTTTGAATGAACAACATCGTCAGATATATATTGTAATTAGAATAATAACGCGTGTTTCATTTCGCATTCACGGAACACCGCATGTGGTAAGTTGGATTATTTTAAAACAAAATATTTGCTTTTATTGATCAGAAAAATTTATTTCGGCCGCTTTATTTTAGTTTAATGTCATGTCATAACTACCGTAAGACATATGCTATCATGTTAAAGGAAACAAAAGTTTTACAATTTTTTTTTGCAACTTTCGATTATTATCGTAAGAATAGAGGAATTTCAACGGAAAAGTGTTGACATGTTTCTAAAATTGTGCTTCGTTTGATTAATGAATATTTCTCGAGGTTCTATGACATAATACAGTAAAATCTCGATTTAACGGACGGAATTTTACTAAATTCATCAAGCTTTTTTGGAATATGTTAGACTCTTCAACTTAAAAACATTCGGATTATCGGACAATCGGCAATGCCGGACTGGTCCCAATTAGTCCGCTAAATCCAGGTTTTATTGTGTAACCAGTGAATTATTAATACTGACAATGTCTTGTGTAACATGTAATATAGTTTTTTCGACTACTGATGTCATTTTTTGCAAACTTTGTGACGTACAATTTTGCTATGAGTGTTGTGGAATTGACCGCGCCGCTATTTATGTTACTTCTGCAATAGTTGTAAAATTTGGTTCGTAAATAAGGATATGACAAAGCTCTTAAAAAAAATTACATGATTGTTGACAGAGCTGCCGAAAAATTGTTGGATAAAAATACTGTTGATATTGCTAATACACCATTATCTGCAGTAGTAGCTGAGACAGTGTCAAATCCCATTAGCTATACTTCGCCAGGACTAACACCAGAAGTTATGGGTATTGGGACACAGATCAACTCGATTAGAACTGTACTTTTGCCGAACAAAAAAATTTTTGATATATTAGTCGCTTTGATCAATCTGTCACTCCTGATCAAATTGTGGAGTACATTTGTGACAAACTGCAGGACTGTTCAGCAGAGGACGTTGAATGTAAATTATTACTATCCAAGGATCGTGTTATCGATAACTCATTAACATTCATCTCATTTAAAATCGGATTGAAGGAAACCCGGTCGAGGAGTATTTTCCACCAACTTATGCAGTTTATCGGAAAGAACAAATACTCGTCTATGCCGATATCATTAACCAACTGTGGTAATGAAGTTGTTGTTGTGCGCTTACGGGTTCATTCATATTCGCTGATCATTTGTGTCACATATATACCATGTCATTAAGCGTTGCGGTTTATGATATGTTTTTGGACACCGTGAAACTTAATATTACTGCACTTCTTCAACCTGAGGACCGCTTATTTATCTTCGGTGATTGTAACTTGCCAGGTGTTGTATGGGAGTATATGGATAACAATTTAACTCCCATAAATATGAACGATGATGTGGGAAAGTTCATATCTGAAATATTTTCGTTGCGGGACGGAAACGTATCAATGTCAAGAATTGCAGTAACAACGTGTTAGACCTAGCCTTTGTGCCAATTGACCATGAGATGACCGTCACAACCTATGATGATTTAGCTGAATCTTCAACTATTTATCATTTGCCGCTGAATATTTCAGTCTTGTTTGAATACAGTGAATTAATTGAAAATAATACCGACTCTAAAATGGGCGATTATGCTTGTTTAAATGCATTTCTTGATGGGTATATTTGGTCTTCATTTTATAATTGTAATAATATAGACGATATGTTGAACGAATTTTATAAAATTGTTCAAATGGGCATTGAAACGGATATGGGTCACATCGCCGACAAGCCACTTCGCCGATATAACACACATCGCCGACATCCACTTCGCCGACACCCACATCGCCGACAACCACATCGCCCAAGCGCAAATTTTAGTGATAAAAAAAATCACAAAAGAAAATATTTTTTTTTTCTTAAAAACTGTATGCAACCGAAACTACTACAATATTTGTTTTCGTCAAAACAAAAGAAAGAAAATCACTAAAATTTAGTGGTACGTCTCGAGGTACGTATAAAAAAATTAAACGTTTTTAAAAGGTTAACAATTAAAATTAAATAAATGTATCGTGAAATTTAATAATAATTCTAGCTTAATAATCTTTTTTTCTTTTGTGAAGTGTTACTAGTTACAAGTTATTTTAAAATGGTAGGTTTTTATTTTTGTGTGAGTTCTTTTTTGAACAATTACCCCGTACAACGAATAAGATTTTATTATTTTTTTTAGTCAAAGCGAAATTAAATAAGTTTTCAATGTTTTAGTACACAGTATTCAACGATAAGTTACATATTTCAATTTAGCGGGTTATAATTAATTGTGAAATACATATTTTTTTTATAATTTTGCTACTGTTCGCTTTTTTTAAATAAAATAACATAACATTAATCTTATCGTCCCGAAATCGAGCCAAATAACTGTATATATT
Source organism: Nephrotoma flavescens (assembly GCA_932526605.1). Lineage (NCBI taxonomy): Eukaryota > Metazoa > Arthropoda > Insecta > Diptera > Tipulidae > Nephrotoma > Nephrotoma flavescens. The sequence continues at coordinate 76,505,981 of OW052220.1, forward strand.
TATATTGTTCTAAAATAATTTAAACAACAACGTGATTAACAGTAATAAATACCTATATGAATTTGATTTGATACTTTCAAAATGTAAAGCAGCGAAGGGGGCGACGCTCATTATAAATAATTTTCACTTTAAATTTAAAAAACAATTGTCAATTTTTCTACTGAAACTATCTGTCAAAATATATATTTTGTAAACAAGTTAAAAAACGACATACGTCTGCTACAAAAAAAAAATATAATGTCGACGTACGTTTTTCTAGCAAACTACAAGAATTTTTTTTTATCACTAAAATTTGCGCTTCGTCCCACTACAGATCGCCGATAAGCCACATTGTTGACACAATAACATCGCGATACCCACATCGCCAACAACCACATCGAAGACAGCTCAAGATCACATCACCGGTAACAATATCGCCGGCTACATCGTTGACACAATAACATCGCCCACTTCGCCAAAAACCGCATGTAACCCAGAGGGATTTTATCCGACAATCATAATTAGCACACACCACCAGAATGCCGACAAGCCACTTTACTGATACAGGGACTTCCCCGATAAACCACACCACCAAAATAATCACCGAAAGCAAATATGACGTGAATATAGCAGTTTGAGAATTAGCAAAATGTAATCTAAGGATTAAATAGTTGAAACATTTCGACATTAGGTTATAGATTTCACCTGTACTTTAAAAAATTACCTGCTACCTGAAGAAATAAAATGAACTTAGTTTCCTTTTTATTGAAATGTTTTGCACATAATCAACTATATATTTCTTTATCAGTATTTTTTCTGTGTTCGTCGAATATTCTCACTATCATTGGTCAATCTTTTGTGTATGACTTCAAAGTTTCGTTAAATATGTTCCAACGAACTTCAGAGAGCTTCCTATATAATATGTAGTCACATTTTTGTGTTATTTTTTTAAATTTATGAATTTTGATGTTAATCAATGATTTTTATAATTGTATCACCTGATTTAAATCAGTTTTAATCATCCGTTTAAATCATCATAAAGATAAATAGAAATGACACTAACTTTTTTTTGGTTTTTGTGTTTTATTTTTATTTTTTTTTTAAAATTACATATATTTAAATTATTATTTCATTAAACTTAAATTTAGTTAAATAAATTATATTATTAAGTACGAACACTAAAAAGTTTAATGTTTTTAGAGACTTATGTTGTGCTATTCCTCTTAAATAATTTAGCAATGTTAAAAGCGTTAAGTTAGCAACGTGTGCTATTCCTCTTAAATAATTTAGCAACGTTCGATTGGTTCTGTCCTGAATTATTAATGACAAACGTTGTTCTACTTCTCTATATTTACGTTTTTGCAACGAGCTTCTATCACCCCTCAATATTGCTTCGCATTGCCCATCTGTTACTTTTTGTTCTTTTTGCAGGCACCGAATTAGGTTAAAAGTTCCTGGATGCGTGGAACCAACAACCACTTGCCATCTGCTGTGCCAACCTTCTACTCTGTTTTGAGTTCTCCGTGCATTGTTATAGTGGTTGTCTATCTAGTCAAGATTGCCGGTGAGAAATGTGGTGCCATTCTCAAATTTTGGTTTTGCCGATTGTTTCTGAGAATTCTTCCTAAAACGTAGGTCTCCTCAAACCATAATTTTACGTCATCCGCTTCATCTGGAATATTGACTTTTAACTCATTCCATGCTTGTGGTATATCTGCAGCACGAAGAAATGCAAGGGCTCCTATTTGTCTCATCACTAAATTAAAATTTTCATCCGAATCATATCATTGAGACAAGCCATATAATTGGATTCTCCGCCAAATAGACTGGGAAAGATGAGAAAAGCACCCTTTAATAAGGGCGCCTTCAAATTCAGCTACTGCTGCAATCAAAGCCGCCTTCTCAAAATCGGAAATAATAAACGTCTTGCTTAAAACGTGACCATATCCTTGAGCAATATTTACAACTTACTCAAATGCTCTCTGGTAGTAACTCCCTGATTTGCTGCTCATTAATATATAAACTAATGACAGAACTCTGGAATTTTCAGAAGTCCTTACTGGGCCATGTATGGTGTATAGCCGCATAAATATTTGTGGTGCGGTTTTAAACGTTCCATCCATAATCCAATAGGAGGCTTCTGCTAAATATTGAATGTTGGATATGGTACTGAAAATTAAAACTTTGTCCGCCAACAACAGCTTCTCTTAATAAAAACGGCTGCCCGTCCAATGTATTTTTTATATTATTAGGGATATTTAAATTTTCCAATGTCACTGGTTCGGACTGATTTTATTGCCTTCGTACATGTTTAGTTGATTTACGCAAGGATTATTTTGTCGGCATTTGAGACTGGGAAATAGCAGTAAGCAAATTTTGAATTATATTTGCTGCTTTTTCTAAAGTAATTAAAGCCTGAGATTTAATTTTTGTAATGGCACCCACTACATTTGAATCGCTCAGATTAGTAGAATGGTTGTGTTCGTTAAATGACTCAAGATGATGAACACCGTTTATGAATATTGTAACGGCTCTAGCATTACAATAATCTGAGTTATCCAAGAAATATACATGACTCATTTAGAAAAACGACACATTAATGGCAAAAACAATACAAAGATAATATAATATACTGGTATAGGTAGAAGTACATGACGTAATACTATTATTTAACGGCAATATGTAAATAACTTACAACCCACTATAAAATTTACCTTAGAAACAGAAAACAATAAGCAAATAGGGACCTCAAAATTAAAAATGACAACACCAGTGCAGAACAAAAATTCATAAGAGTAGAATACAATAAAAGGACTCACAAAATAATAGAAAAGACTTTCAAAAACATTCGGAAACAGGACAGCCTACAAAAACAGTAATAAATTAGAACAGAAACCCGAAATTTAAAACACCCCAACAAATTGACGCAGGAATATACAAACTAACATGTGACGAATGCCCAACATTTTACATCGGATACACAGGTAGAAACTTTCCAGAAAGGTACAAAGAACATATCAACGACATAACAAAACAGAACCGAAATTAAATTTTGCTATCAAACGATGTGCACCACTAGTTAGGCCAACGAATTATTCCTGACTTCTATGGACTATATCTCAACTACTGTACATAGAACAATTCTATAAAAAAATCGTATACATGCTCCTTAAATAGTCATACCTATCACACGATGGGGACCGCTAGTTGGGCCAACGAATAGTTCCTGACTTCTATGGACTATATTTCAACTGGTGTACATAGACAATTTTTATAAAAAGTCGTACGTCGCTCTTTAAACATTCACCCATCAAACGATGTGCACCGCATAAGAAAATCCCTGCATTTTTACTCTCAATCTCGAAATTTCTCGTCATGAGAGTTTTTAAATATCGTGATAGCAAGAATTTTCGGGGCTGAGAGTAAACTGTCATGATAGCAATAATTTTGTTGTCATAGCATTCGTCTGAGACTGAATTTAGTCTATCTTTACATACATCGGCCAAAATTTCTTTTGGCGATGTGGTTGTCGGCCGTCTGTCCTGTCGGCGATGTGTTTATCGGCAATGTAAGTGTCGGCGAAGTGGGTGTCGGCGATGTTGTTGTGTCGGCGATGTGGTTTGTCGGCAATGTGGACTTGTCGGCCAAAATTCCTGTCGGCGATGTGGTTGTCTGCCATCTGTCTGGTCGGCGATATTGTTGTCGGTGATATGGGCGGATTCTCTGAGATTTTGGTGTTGTACGATATATATACTCCGTTACGGACCCTTCGCGTTAGAGATTTCCAATTTAAGCTGCCTTATATTAGGCATAACTACGGTAAATATGAACCTGTGTATCAATCAATTGTTTCTTTTAATAAAGTTCGATCGGCTTTCGACTTTAATCTATCTAGGGATGCATTTAAGAATTATTAATGTCTAATGTTCTTTTAAATTATTGGTAATTTTTCATGTTTGTAACCAGATGGTATATAAGTATAAAGTTGGTAATAAATAAATAAATGAACTGGATTTCAAAATACGAAATTTCCAAGAACCGCGCCCCCCGATTTTAAACGGATAAAATTTATTGTTACCGATTCTGTATGTTTCGCGGTTATTTTGCGTTAATGGTATAATTTTGAGTAGATCACCGTTAGGTAAGTAGCCAAGGTTCGATGACATAATGACATAATACATAATATTTGGGGTACAAATAAGTTTTGAGTTTTTTTATAACTTCGAGGCTTTATTTGTCCATCGTTCGCTACGACTTTTTCCCATCTTTTAGGCAGCAATCTAAGAATCGACCCAATTTACGGTTTTTTCGTATGTATTGAAGTACTGCTCGGCCAGGCCATTAGTCATCGAAAGGAACAAGTGGTAGCCGAAAAGAGAAATGTCTGTTGAATACGGCTGCTAGTAGGACGTTCCATTGAAGCGGTTCCAAAGATCACTTTGATACATCTGTTGATAACGTTCTCCAGTGATGGTTTTGTTAGGCTAGAGTAGCTCATAGTAGATCCCTTCGAACTGATCCCAACAGATGCAGAGAGCATTAGCTTCTCGCCCTGAACATTTGGTTTGGCGGTTGAAGTTGGTGCATAGCCGGGCTTATCCTACGATTTTCTGCGCTTTGAGTTGTTTTAGTGGTTCTACTTTACGTCCCTAGTCACGATCCGATGAAAAAAGCACTTGCGATTTTGTCTTTGGCGCAATTGTTCGCACTGAAAAATGGCGTTCGATGTCTCTTGGCTTGAGCTCATATGGAACTCCCATTTTTTTACTACCATACCCATGCATGGTCTTAAGACGGTTTTGAATCGCTTGTTAAGCACTACCAAAGTTTCAGCGAGCTCCTCTTGAGTTTGACATGAATCTTGGTCCAATAACGCCTCCAACTCAGCCGTCTTCAAACTGTAATGGTGTCCCGCCGTTTTCTTTGTCACTGGTGTTAAAATTTTCGTGCAACTCGTTGCCTTTTACACTGATAAATAAAACCACACTAATACATGTATATTACAAATATTCTACTATGTTATATATAAAATTAGTTAAAATTATAAAAATTTCTGTCAAATTTAGAATTTTTTTTTCAGTTTAGTTAATTTTGCATTTTTACACAATTAATATTTATTTATTTAAATATTTACAATTAATATTTATTTAAATAGATTATTAGATTAAATAGATTATTTATTCATTTAATGATCAAACTTCCAGTTTTCCATATAAACTACTTTAGTTCTATTTCATATCGCGTATCGCTCGGGTTTACATTTCTCATAAGAAGTTTTGATTTCACACAGTGGAATTTAAAATTACGTATGACGCATTTTTAAAATTATGTTCAAACTTCGCCGTTAAGTAACAAATAACTAACTTTTTCAAACCAAAGCATGAGATGAATCTAATAGCGTTTTCACTGGCACAAAAATCCACATCCAAATTTTTGGATTTTTTATTTTTTGCCATAGAACACGATTTTGGATTTTTTTTTACGTTTACTCACACATATACTAAACGTCATGTCAATTGTCAAAAAAGACGTCGCGCCATTTATATTTGTGATAATTGTTTAAGCAATTTGTGTTTTTATTAAATTAAATTTTGTTTAATTCAAAGTGTTGTTTTATAAAGATTATTGCGTGTGCACCGATAACAATGTTACAACAAATAACTTTACAACTTTTGCATTTCATCCGCTGTAAATTATAGTAAATAGCGCAAACTTGAAAGCCGTGTTTTTTTCTTGTTTTTATTATAGATTTTACTATATTTTATTAAATAATTTATTTATAATAATGTCTGACGAATCAAATGAAAGTGAATGTGGTTAAAATGGATAATAATCGAACTAAAATTATCAACAAGCCTCGAAGAATATGAAAGTTTGCAAAAATTATTTAGACGGGCTCTTCGTGACTACTACAGCACGGATATTGATATCGAATATGCTAAATTAACCGTTTTATGGGTTATCCCATAACCCATAAAACGGTTAATTTAGCATATTCGATATGCTAATCCCAATACACTTGGTTTTAGATTTCTCAGAATAACGAACAGCCTCTTCAACATTGGCGCTTGCTTGTCCAGTTAATCCGTCATGAAGGTTACGAATGAAATAATCACGATACTCTTCGGAAAGACACATGAATGTACCACCCATCACAATGAATTCGACCTTATCAACAGAGTGGCCGAGCTGCTTTAATTGCTCAACCCGATGGCGGGTTTGTAAGAATGGGTTATATCTAGCACGAATCGCCCGCATCGATGTCGGTTCATATCCAGTGTAACTTTGGGTAGAATATTCAAAATTGCTATCTGGTCCACCTGGACAATAAACGCAGATGTTTCCGGTTATCCCATAAAACGGTTAATTTAGCATATTCGATATCAATATCCGTGCTGTAGTAGTCACGAAGAGCCCGTCTAAATAATTTTTGCAAACTTTCATATTCTTCGAGGCTTGTTGATAATTTTAGTTCGATTATTATCCATTTTAACCACATTCACTTTCATTTGATTCGTCAGACATTATTATAAATAAATAAAATATAGTAAAATCTATAATAAAAACAAGAAAAAAACACGGCTTTCAAGTTTGCGCTATTTACTATAATTTACAGCGGATGAAATGCAAAAGTTGTAAAGTTATTTGTTGTAACATTGTTATCGGTGCACACGCAATAATCTTTATAAAACAACACTTTGAATTAAACAAAATTTAATTTAATAAAAACACAAATTGCTTAAACAATTATCACAAATATAATAAAATATAAATGGCGCGACGTCTTTTTTGACAATTGACATGACGTTTAGTATATGTGTGAGTAAACGTATAAAAAAATCCAACAAATTTTTTGGATTTTTTTTCAAAAAGAAAAAAGACAAAAAATCTAAAAAAATCCATTTCCAATTGATTCCAATCAGAAAAAAATGTGGATTTTTGTGCCAGTGAAAACGCTATAAATAACGATAAATCGGTGGACGTAAAAAAATACAGAAACTCGGTAAATCAGAAAACGAAAATTAGAAAAGAGATCGCAAAACTGTTAAATCAGGGTGATAACACGCCTTCTTGGATGGTACCGAAAAATCCGGATTCACAGCTAAATAAACGGCGTTTAAAAATAATATTTTGTCCGGAAAAAATCAAAAATAAGGGGTTCTGTTTTTTGCTTATATCTCGGTCAAAAATCGGGCGTCGCTCGATCAAACGCAGCCGAATTTACATCACATTTATTCAGAAACTTCATATGTCGTACGTATGATATCGACCTTGATTTTACTACAGCTAAATCCAGCACGGGTAATTGCTCCGTAGAAAAATTCCATCCATTCCACAATGACGGAAATAGTGAACTTATCTCCGAATTTATGGATGAAACAAATCTAACATATCATAATTCCATACACACTTCCACACATCCATCCTACCTTACGCAATAACAATAATTTATTGAACTTAAAGAAAATTTGAACTCTAAAATTTAGAAGAAACGAAATTTAGAAAATTATGTTTACGTTTTCGTAACAATATTATATCAACTGGATTTAAAACTTTTCTGATTTCAAAAAATCGGTAAAATCTTAAGTTGCAAGGGTAATCGTCTCCAATATATTGAATAAAAAGAGCACCAGAGTATGAATGCTCATCGGGTTTTTTGTACAGGAAAATTACAAGTATATCGTTAAAAAGAGACGTTAGTCCAATTTAACGAATAAAAATTAAAACACCACAGACTCAAACCTGGCGCAGTATTTATTCTCTTAACTTTAAGTCAGCAACTCAGCACACGATAAACTTCAAGTTGAGGACTTGCTTGCAACCAAATCCAATACGTCGATTTCGTATTCATTTGTTACAACAAGAAAAAGAGCAAATAATACACAATCGGTCAGGAAGGCAACACAAAAATTAAACAAATTCTTATTTAATTTATATTTTTTTAATTAAATTGTAAGTATACTCGATTTATTTAAATAAGTATCAATGGTTTACCGATATTAAAATAAATAATTTATGTATAATTAACCGGATATTTTGGTTAATAAGAGTCAGGTGCTTTTCATAGTAATGTAAATTCTCATCCATCTGTGCCCGCCGTCACAAAATACAAATCGTGTTGGGGGGATTAACAATCGCGTTGGAAGGACATGTATTCGTAGATATTTATTTTGTTATGTAATTTCAGGATTATCCAGAAACAGACAAAACTATGGATCAAGTGATTCAACAATCATTAGTATCAGCTGCTGTGCAGTTAGAGCAGCAACTCGACTCGGAACTCAATCGTTTGGACGCAATGGACAGTGATGATTTGCAAGTGCTGCGGGAGCAGAGGCTCAAGGAGTTACAAAAAGTTCAGCAGCAAAAACGAGAGTGGTTGGCACAGGGTCATGGTGAATTTACAGAACTTCCTGATGAGAAAAAATTCTTTGAGGTTTCAGGGAAATCCTCGAATATCGTGTGCCATTTCTATTTGGATGGCAAAGAGCGATGTCGGATTGTAGACATGCATATGAAAAACTTATGTAAGAAACATGTTGAGGCACGTTTCCTTAAAGTGAATGCAGAGAAATGTCCTTTCCTTGTGGAGCGATTAAAAATCAAGGTTATTCCAACCATAGCTCTTATAAAAGACGGTAAAGTCAAGGATTATATTGTTGGATTCACAGATTTGGGTAACCGAGATGATTTTTCCACCGAAATGATGGAATGGCGGATAGCACAATCGGGTGCAATCGAATACAACGTAAGTTAATTTATTATTTATATGTATAACCAAATTATTAAAATTAAGCATGAATGTTATTTTAGGGGGACCTTCTTACACCTCCAGATGATTCAAAAAAGAAAAAATTCTTGACCCAAAAGAACAAAACCATTCGAGGCGGATACGATTCGGATGATTCTGATATTGATTTCGATAATTAAATTTTCCGTACACCATCCATTTTTATTTAGTACACTAATCATTTTGTTTTAATTTTACTTAATTTATAAAAACTTTAAACGACACTCATGAGCTTACTCTATAACATTTTTTTTTATACTGTTGTTGCGAAAGATGTGCCCACTCCGTTCTACTACGCTAGTATTTATTGAAAATACGGCTATTTAGCTGTTTCCCACAGTGTTTGGGTGGTAACTCGAGCATTGACAATAATAAATGTCTCAGAGTATATTTTTAGAATTAAATAGGGATTACTACGTAAATATTTAGAGATAACGATAAGTTTTATTTTGGAGACAAGAAAATGGAGCCCCAGTTACAAGTGGGTCGCCCATTTTTGTGTTGTATGAGGATGAAACTGTTATTTTATATTAAAATATAAATGATTAATTTTTAAGTTAAGTTTTTTTTATAAATTATAAAATATATATTAAAAAATATAGATATGATTATCGAATAACTATTATTTTATTATTTTTTTTTACTCTTTAAAATAAAAATTATTTAAATAGAAAATGAAGAATTTTATATATGTATGTACATATGTGTATATATGGAAGTTATGGAATGATTACGCTTCTGGTGCTCTTCATAAATTACTAAGAAAAGTTAATCTGTAACGATAAAACTGGCTTAAAAGTGTTTAACCAAAGAATTTCTAATATGTAATTAGAAATTCTTTGATTTAACTGATGTTTTTAAATTTTACCAATAATTGCAGTTTTGCCATTGCATTGTGATAATCACATTTTACACAATTTTTATAGCGCAGACGCAACCCAATTTGTTCAGCTTATTTATCTGTCTCCTCCACGAGAGAGCTCGGCAGGGAACTTCGCTGCTAAAATTAAATCTTTATTGAATTTTGGCCATCCATGATATTATTACGGTTCAAATTTACATATTGGAACATTGTTTATAGTTTCTAATCATTTTCATTAGATGTCAGGCTTAAAAGCCGGCATTTTCGCCTAAATGTGAACACCTCCATAAAAGAATAAGCCTCGTGTTTTCCGTTAGTTTCACGGTTGGCAAATTGCCACAAATGTTTTTTACTATTATTTACATTATTTTACACTTGAGCTGAGGCTATTTCGACTCGTACGAGAATTTTAATGGTGATATACATTTGGTTTACAATTTATTCAAACGGCTAAAATGCTAATTTATTACATTTTTCCTTGAATGAGCTCCTTGAATGACTTTCGTCACGACAATATAAAGCCCTTTTATTGGCAATTAAAAGATTGTACGCTGGATTGTGTAGCATTTCGATTTTCGACTTACTACAAGTGACGTCAAAACGCATTTTTACTTAAAGCTCTTTGGGTTGGCGTAATCTCTACTTTTTCTTGTTGTTTTACTTGTACTGTTGTATCGTTCGTTAGAAATTTTTAATTTTCGTATAAACACTATTATTTTACACGCCACTTAGGCTTCCTCACCTTTCGCCATCTTTTATTTATCCTCTGACGCTTCGTGAGACTCAACTTGGCTACATCTGACTCGGCAATCACTCTGTTTGCAAAACTAATTGGTCACGTTTGGTCCGGTCCGTAATTGTTTCGAATCAATATCTAATTTCATTAGGGCCTTTTCATAGCTGTTCTTTTTTTTACTCTGTTCGTTCTAAACTTTCATGTAGGTACTTCTAGTTAATCTTTCATTTTATCGAAATTCTACATTGTAATTGTTCTACTTCTCACTCCAACCTTCTTTCGATCGTCGATTTCTCTCGACAGCAGGTACTTCAACTTCCTTGAGTAGTCGCAATTCCCCCTGGGATTTTTCATAGCGTTCGCGCATTTTTTCTAATTCTAAATTATAAAAAAACCGCTTCTCTTTGGGGTTCTTCTTGAGCATTTCCTTATGCAACCAACCGGTAATTTCTTACTAAATATGCTTCTTACAATACTTACAACCATTTTGATTCGGAATTTCAACAATAAAAAATTTCAATTTTTCTCGCAATCCCTTACCGATTTTGAACGGATAAAATTTATTGTCACGGATTTTGAATGTACCGATTATTTTGGATTACTGGTGTAATTTTAAGTAGATCACCGTTTAAATTGGTACAATATGTCACCTCGTTCGTCTGTGATCCAGGTTCGATGATATAACATAACCGCGGATTTCAAAATAACGAAATTTCGCATAACCGTGCTTTCCATATGCAACCAACCGGTAATTTCTTACTAAATATGCTCTTTACATTATCTACAACCATTTTGAGCCGGAATTTCAACAATAAAAAAATTTCAATTTTTTGCAAAAAACCCTGATGGTTAGCCTTACCGATTTTGAACGGATAAAATTTATTGTCACGGATTTTGAATGTACCGATTATTTCGGATTACTGATGTAATTTTAAGTAGATCACCGTTTAAGTTGGTACAATATGTCACCTCGTTCGTCTGTGATCCAGGTTCGATGATATAACATAACCGCGGATTTCAAAATAACGAAATTTCGCATAACCGTGCTTTCCATATGCAACCAACCGGTAATTTCTTACTAAATATGCTCTTTACATTATCTACAACCATTTTGAGCCCGAATTTCAACAATAAAAAAATTTCAATTTTTTGCAAAAATCCCTGATGGTTAGCCTTACCGATTTTGAACGGATAAAATTTATTGTCACGGATTTTGAATGTACCGATTATTTTGGATTACTGATGTAATTTTAAGTAGATCACCGTTTAAATTGGTACAATATGTCACCTCGTTCGTCTGTGATCCAGGTTCGATGAGATAATATAACCGCGGATTTCAAAATAACGAAATTTCGCATAAACGTGCTTTCCATATGCAACCAACCGGTAATTTCTTACTAAATATGCTCTTTACATTATCTACAACCATTTTGAGCCGGAATTTCAACAATAAAAAAATTTCAATTTTTTTGCAAAAATCCCTGATGAGCCTTACCGATTTTGAACGGATAAAATTTATTGTCACGGATTTTGAATGTACCGATTATTTTGGATTACTGGTGTAATTTTAAGTAGATCACCGTTTAAATTGGTACAATATGTCACCTCGTTCGTCTGTGATCCAGGTTCGATGAGATAATATAACCGCGGATTTCAAAATAACGAAATTTCGCATAAACGTGCTTTCCATATGCAACCAACCGGTAATTTCTTACTAAATATGCTCTTTACATTATCTACAACCATTTTGAGCCGGAATTTCAACAATAAAAAAATTTCAATTTTTTTGCAAAAATCCCTGATGGTTAGCCTTACCGATTTTGAACGGATAAAATTTATTGTCACGGATTTTGAATGTACCGATTATTTTGGATTACTGATGTAATTTTAAGTAGATCACCGTTTAAATTGGTACAATATGTCACCTCGTTCGTCTGTGATCCAGGTTTTTGAGCCGGAATTTAAACAATAAAAAAATTTCAATTTTTTTGCAAAAATCCCTGATGGTTAGCCTTACCGATTTTGAACGGATAAAATTTATTGTCACGGATTTTGAATGTACCGGTTATTTTGGATTACTGATGTAATTTTAAGTAAATCACGTGCTTTCCATATGCAACCAACCGGTAATTTTTTACTAAATATGCTCTTTACATTATCTACAACCATTTTGAGCCGGAATTTCAACAATAAAAAAATTTCAATTTTTTTGCAAAAATCCCTGATGGTTAGCCTTACCGATTTTGAACGGATAAAATTTATTGTCACGGATTTTGAATGTACCGATTATTTTGGATTACTGATGTAATTTTAAGTAGATCACCGTTTAAATTGGTACAATATGTCACCTCGTTCGTCTGTGATCCAGGTTCGATGATATAACATAACCGCGCATTTCAAAATAACGAAATTTCGCATAAACGTGCTTTCCATATGCAACCAACCGGTAATTTCTTACTAAATATGCTCTTTACATTATCTACAACCATTTTGAGCCCGAATTTCAACAATAAAAAAATTTCAATTTTTTGCAAAAATCCCTGATGGTTAGCCTTACCGATTTTGAACGGATAAAATTTATTGTCACGGATTTTGAATGTACCGATTATTTTGGATTACTGATGTAATTTTAAGTAGATCACCGTTTAAATTGGTACAATATGTCACCTCGTTCGTCTGTGATCCAGGTTCGATGAGATAATATAACCGCGGATTTCAAAATAACGAAATTTCGCATAAACGTGCTTTCCATATGCAACCAACCGGTAATTTCTTACTAAATATGCTCTTTACATTATCTACAACCATTTTGAGCCGGAATTTAAACAATAAAAAAATTTCAATTTTTTTGCAAAAATCCCTGATGGTTAGCCTTACCGATTTTGAACGGATAAAATTTATTGTCACGGATTTTGAATGTACCGATTATTTTGGATTACTGATGTAATTTTAAGTAGATCACCGTTTAAATTGGTACAATATGTCACCTCGTTCGTCTGTGATCCAGGTTCGATGATATAACATAACCGCGCATTTCAAAATAACGAAATTTCGCATAAACGTGCTTTCCATATGCAACCAACCGGTAATTTCTTACTAAATATGCTCTTTACATTATCTACAACCATTTTGAGCCCGAATTTCAACAATAAAAAAATTTCAATTTTTTGCAAAAATCCCTGATGGTTAGCCTTACCGATTTTGAACGGATAAAATTTATTGTCACGGATTTTGAATGTACCGATTATTTTGGATTACTGATGTAATTTTAAGTAGATCACCGTTTAAATTGGTACAATATGTCACCTCGTTCGTCTGTGATCCAGGTTCGATGAGATAATATAACCGCGGATTTCAAAATAACGAAATTTCGCATAAACGTGCTTTCCATATGCAACCAACCGGTAATTTCTTACTAAATATGCTCTTTACATTATCTACAACCATTTTGAGCCGGAATTTCAACAATAAAAAAATTTCAATTTTTTTGCAAAAATCCCTGATGGTTAGCCTTACCGATTTTGAACGGATAAAATTTATTGTCACGGATTTTGAATGTACCGATTATTTTGGATTACTGATGTAATTTTAAGTAGATCACCGTTTAAATTGGTACAATATGTCACCTCGTTCGTCTGTGATCCAGGTTCGATGAGATAATATAACCGCGGATTTCAAAATAACGAAATTTCGCATAAACGTGCTTTCCATATGCAACCAACCGGTAATTTCTTACTAAATATGCTCTTTACATTATCTACAACCATTTTGAGCCGGAATTTCAACAATAAAAAAATTTCAATTTTTTGCAAAAATCCCTGATGGTTAGCCTTACCGATTTTGAACGGATAAAATTTATTGTCACGGATTTTGAATGTACCGATTATTTTGGATTACTGATGTAATTTTAAGTAGATCACCGTTTAAATTGGTACAATATGTCACCTCGTTCGTCTGTGATCCAGGTTCGATGAGATAATATAACCGCGGATTTCAAAATAACGAAATTTCGCATAAACGTGCTTTCCATATGCAACCAACCGGTAATTTCTTACTAAATATGCTCTTTACATTATCTACAACCATTTTGAGCCGGAATTTCAACAATAAAAAAATTTCAATTTTTTTGCAAAAATCCCTGATGGTTAGCCTTACCGATTTTGAACGGATAAAATTTATTGTCACGGATTTTGAATGTACCGATTATTTTGGATTACTGATGTAATTTTAAGTAGATCACCGTTTAAATTGGTACAATATGTCACCTCGTTCGTCTGTGATCCAGGTTCGATGAGATAATATAACCGCGGATTTCAAAATAACGAAATTTCGCATAAACGTGCTTTCCATATGCAACCAACCGGTAATTTCTTACTAAATATGCTCTTTACATTATCTACAACCATTTTGAGCCCGAATTTCAACAATAAAAAAATTTCAATTTTTTGCAAAAATCCCTGATGGTTAGCCTTACCGATTTTGAACGGATAAAATTTATTGTCACGGATTTTGAATGTACCGATTATTTTGGATTACTGATGTAATTTTAAGTAGATCACCGTTTAAATTGGTACAATATGTCACCTCGTTCGTCTGTGATCCAGGTTCGATGAGATAATATAACCGCGGATTTCAAAATAACGAAATTTCGCATAAACGTGCTTTCCATATGCAACCAACCGGTAATTTCTTACTAAATATGCTCTTTACATTATCTACAACCATTTTGAGCCCGAATTTCAACAATAAAAAAATTTCAATTTTTTGCAAAAATCCCTGATGGTTAGCCTTACCGATTTTGAACGGATAAAATTTATTGTCACGGATTTTGAATGTACCGATTATTTTGGATTACTGATGTAATTTTAAGTAGATCACCGTTTAAATTGGTACAATATGTCACCTCGTTCGTCTGTGATCCAGGTTCGATGAGATAATATAACCGCGGATTTCAAAATAACGAAATTTCGCATAAACGTGCTTTCCATATGCAACCAACCGGTAATTTCTTACTAAATATGCTCTTTACATTATCTACAACCATTTTGAGCCGGAATTTCAACAATAAAAAAATTTCAATTTTTTGCAAAAATCCCTGATGGTTAGCCTTACCGATTTTGAACGGATAAAATTTATTGTCACGGATTTTGAATGTACCGATTATTTTGGATTACTGATGTAATTTTAAGTAGATCACCGTTTAAATTGGTACAATATGTCACCTCGTTCGTCTGTGATCCAGGTTCGATGAGATAATATAACCGCGGATTTCAAAATAACGAAATTTCGCATAAACGTGCTTTCCATATGCAACCAACCGGTAATTTCTTACTAAATATGCTCTTTACATTATCTACAACCATTTTGAGCCCGAATTTCAACAATAAAAAAATTTCAATTTTTTGCAAAAATCCCTGATGGTTAGCCTTACCGATTTTGAACGGATAAAATTTATTGTCACGGATTTTGAATGTACCGATTATTTTGGATTACTGATGTAATTTTAAGTAGATCACCGTTTAAATTGGTACAATATGTCACCTCGTTCGTCTGTGATCCAGGTTCGATGAGATAATATAACCGCGGATTTCAAAATAACGAAATTTCGCATAAACGTGCTTTCCATATGCAACCAACCGGTAATTTCTTACTAAATATGCTCTTTACATTATCTACAACCATTTTGAGCCCGAATTTCAACAATAAAAAAATTTCAATTTTTTTGCAAAAATCCCTGATGGTTAGCCTTACCGATTTTGAACGGATAAAATTTATTGTCACGGATTTTGAATGTACCGATTATTTTGGATTACTGGTGTAATTTTAAGTAGATCACCGTTTAAATTGGTACAATATGTCACCTCGTTCGTCTGTGATCCAGGTTCGATGAGATAATATAACCGCGGATTTCAAAATAACGAAATTTCGCATAAACGTGCTTTCCATATGCAACCAACCGGTAATTTCTTACTAAATATGCTCTTTACATTATCTACAACCATTTTGAGCCGGAATTTCAACAATAAAAAAATTTCAATTTTTTTGCAAAAATCCCTGATGGTTAGCCTTACCGATTTTGAACGGATAAAATTTATTGTCACGGATTTTGAATGTACCGATTATTTTGGATTACTGATGTAATTTTAAGTAGATCACCGTTTAAATTGGTACAATATGTCACCTCGTTCGTCTGTGATCCAGGTTCGATGAGATAATATAACCGCGGATTTCAAAATAACGAAATTTCGCATAAACGTGCTTTCCATATGCAACCAACCGGTAATTTCTTACTAAATATGCTCTTTACATTATCTACAACCATTTTGAGCCCGAATTTCAACAATAAAAAAATTTCAATTTTTTGCAAAAATCCCTGATGGTTAGCCTTACCGATTTTGAACGGATAAAATTTATTGTCACGGATTTTGAATGTACCGATTATTTTGGATTACTGATGTAATTTTAAGTAGATCACCGTTTAAATTGGTACAATATGTCACCTCGTTCGTCTGTGATCCAGGTTCGATGAGATAATATAACCGCGGATTTCAAAATAACGAAATTTCGCATAAACGTGCTTTCCATATGCAACCAACCGGTAATTTCTTACTAAATATGCTCTTTACATTATCTACAACCATTTTGAGCCGGAATTTCAACAATAAAAAAATTTCAATTTTTTGCAAAAATCCCTGATGGTTAGCCTTACCGATTTTGAACGGATAAAATTTATTGTCACGGATTTTGAATGTACCGATTATTTTGGATTACTGATGTAATTTTAAGTAGATCACCGTTTAAATTGGTACAATATGTCACCTCGTTCGTCTGTGATCCAGGTTCGATGAGATAATATAACCGCGGATTTCAAAATAACGAAATTTCGCATAAACGTGCTTTCCATATGCAACCAACCGGTAATTTCTTACTAAATATGCTCTTTACATTATCTACAACCATTTTGAGCCTGAATTTCAACAATAAAAAAATTTCAATTTTTTGCAAAAATCCCTGATGGTTAGCCTTACCGATTTTGAACGGATAAAATTTATTGTCACGGATTTTGAATGTACCGATTATTTTGGATTACTGATGTAATTTTAAGTAGATCACCGTTTAAATTGGTACAATATGTCACCTCGTTCGTCTGTGATCCAGGTTCGATGAGATAATATAACCGCGGATTTCAAAATAACGAAATTTCGCATAAACGTGCTTTCCATATGCAACCAACCGGTAATTTCTTACTAAATATGCTCTTTACATTATCTACAACCATTTTGAGCCGGAATTTCAACAATAAAAAAATTTCAATTTTTTGCAAAAATCCCTGATGGTTAGCCTTACCGATTTTGAACGGATAAAATTTATTGTCACGGATTTTGAATGTACCGATTATTTTGGATTACTGATGTAATTTTAAGTAGATCACCGTTTAAATTGGTACAATATGTCACCTCGTTCGTCTGTGATCCAGGTTCGATGAGATAATATAACCGCGGATTTCAAAATAACGAAATTTCGCATAAACGTGCTTTCCATATGCAACCAACCGGTAATTTCTTACTAAATATGCTCTTTACATTATCTACAACCATTTTGAGCCCGAATTTCAACAATAAAAAAATTTCAATTTTTTGCAAAAATCCCTGATGGTTAGCCTTACCGATTTTGAACGGATAAAATTTATTGTCACGGATTTTGAATGTACCGATTATTTTGGATTACTGATGTAATTTTAAGTAGATCACCGTTTAAATTGGTACAATATGTCACCTCGTTCGTCTGTGATCCAGGTTCGATGAGATAATATAACCGCGGATTTCAAAATAACGAAATTTCGCATAAACGTGCTTTCCATATGCAACCAACCGGTAATTTCTTACTAAATATGCTCTTTACATTATCTACAACCATTTTGAGCCGGAATTTAAACAATAAAAAAATTTCAATTTTTTTGCAAAAATCCCTGATGGTTAGCCTTACCGATTTTGAACGGATAAAATTTATTGTCACGGATTTTGAATGTACCGATTATTTTGGATTACTGATGTAATTTTAAGTAGATCACCGTTTAAATTGGTACAATATGTCACCTCGTTCGTCTGTGATCCAGGTTCGATGATATAACATAACCGCGCATTTCAAAATAACGAAATTTCGCATAAACGTGCTTTCCATATGCAACCAACCGGTAATTTCTTACTAAATATGCTCTTTACATTATCTACAACCATTTTGAGCCCGAATTTCAACAATAAAAAAATTTCAATTTTTTTGCAAAAATCCCTGATGGTTAGCCTTACCGATTTTGAACGGATAAAATTTATTGTCACGGATTTTGAATGTACCGATTATTTTGGATTACTGATGTAATTTTAAGTAGATCACCGTTTAAATTGGTACAATATGTCACCTCGTTCGTCTGTGATCCAGGTTCGATGATATAACATAACCGCGCATTTCAAAATAACGAAATTTCGCATAAACGTGCTTTCCATATGCAACCAACCGGTAATTTCTTACTAAATATGCTCTTTACATTATCTACAACCATTTTGAGCCCGAATTTCAACAATAAAAAAATTTCAATTTTTTGCAAAAATCCCTGATGGTTAGCCTTACCGATTTTGAACGGATAAAATTTATTGTCACGGATTTTGAATGTACCGATTATTTTGGATTACTGATGTAATTTTAAGTAGATCACCGTTTAAATTGGTACAATATGTCACCTCGTTCGTCTGTGATCCAGGTTCGATGAGATAATATAACCGCGGATTTCAAAATAACGAAATTTCGCATAAACGTGCTTTCCATATGCAACCAACCGGTAATTTCTTACTAAATATGCTCTTTACATTATCTACAACCATTTTGAGCCGGAATTTAAACAATAAAAAAATTTCAATTTTTTTGCAAAAATCCCTGATGGTTAGCCTTACCGATTTTGAACGGATAAAATTTATTGTCACGGATTTTGAATGTACCGATTATTTTGGATTACTGATGTAATTTTAAGTAGATCACCGTTTAAATTGGTACAATATGTCACCTCGTTCGTCTGTGATCCAGGTTCGATGATATAACATAACCGCGCATTTCAAAATAACGAAATTTCGCATAAATGTGCTTTCCATATGCAACCAACCGGTAATTTCTTACTAAATATGCTCTTTACATTATCTACAACCATTTTGAGCCCGAATTTCAACAATAAAAAAATTTCAATTTTTTGCAAAAATCCCTGATGGTTAGCCTTACCGATTTTGAACGGATAAAATTTATTGTCACGGATTTTGAATGTACCGATTATTTTGGATTACTGATGTAATTTTAAGTAGATCACCGTTTAAATTGGTACAATATGTCACCTCGTTCGTCTGTGATCCAGGTTCGATGAGATAATATAACCGCGGATTTCAAAATAACGAAATTTCGCATAAACGTGCTTTCCATATGCAACCAACCGGTAATTTCTTACTAAATATGCTCTTTACATTATCTACAACCATTTTGAGCCGGAATTTCAACAATAAAAAAATTTCAATTTTTTTGCAAAAATCCCTGATGGTTAGCCTTACCGATTTTGAACGGATAAAATTTATTGTCACGGATTTTGAATGTACCGATTATTTTGGATTACTGATGTAATTTTAAGTAGATCACCGTTTAAATTGGTACAATATGTCACCTCGTTCGTCTGTGATCCAGGTTCGATGAGATAATATAACCGCGGATTTCAAAATAACGAAATTTCGCATAAACGTGCTTTCCATATGCAACCAACCGGTAATTTCTTACTAAATATGCTCTTTACATTATCTACAACCATTTTGAGCCGGAATTTCAACAATAAAAAAATTTCAATTTTTTGCAAAAATCCCTGATGGTTAGCCTTACCGATTTTGAACGGATAAAATTTATTGTCACGGATTTTGAATGTACCGATTATTTTGGATTACTGATGTAATTTTAAGTAGATCACCGTTTAAATTGGTACAATATGTCACCTCGTTCGTCTGTGATCCAGGTTCGATGAGATAATATAACCGCGGATTTCAAAATAACGAAATTTCGCATAAACGTGCTTTCCATATGCAACCAACCGGTAATTTCTTACTAAATATGCTCTTTACATTATCTACAACCATTTTGAGCCGGAATTTCAACAATAAAAAAATTTCAATTTTTTTGCAAAAATCCCTGATGGTTAGCCTTACCGATTTTGAACGGATAAAATTTATTGTCACGGATTTTGAATGTACCGATTATTTTGGATTACTGATGTAATTTTAAGTAGATCACCGTTTAAATTGGTACAATATGTCACCTCGTTCGTCTGTGATCCAGGTTCGATGAGATAATATAACCGCGGATTTCAAAATAACGAAATTTCGCATAAACGTGCTTTCCATATGCAACCAACCGGTAATTTCTTACTAAATATGCTCTTTACATTATCTACAACCATTTTGAGCCCGAATTTCAACAATAAAAAAATTTCAATTTTTTGCAAAAATCCCTGATGGTTAGCCTTACCGATTTTGAACGGATAAAATTTATTGTCACGGATTTTGAATGTACCGATTATTTTGGATTACTGATGTAATTTTAAGTAGATCACCGTTTAAATTGGTACAATATGTCACCTCGTTCGTCTGTGATCCAGGTTCGATGAGATAATATAACCGCGGATTTCAAAATAACGAAATTTCGCATAAACGTGCTTTCCATATGCAACCAACCGGTAATTTCTTACTAAATATGCTCTTTACATTATCTACAACCATTTTGAGCCGGAATTTCAACAATAAAAAAATTTCAATTTTTTGCAAAAATCCCTGATGGTTAGCCTTACCGATTTTGAACGGATAAAATTTATTGTCACGGATTTTGAATGTACCGATTATTTTGGATTACTGATGTAATTTTAAGTAGATCACCGTTTAAATTGGTACAATATGTCACCTCGTTCGTCTGTGATCCAGGTTCGATGAGATAATATAACCGCGGATTTCAAAATAACGAAATTTCGCATAAACGTGCTTTCCATATGCAACCAACCGGTAATTTCTTACTAAATATGCTCTTTACATTATCTACAACCATTTTGAGCCGGAATTTAAACAATAAAAAAATTTCAATTTTTTTGCAAAAATCCCCGATGGTTAGCCTTACCGATTTTGAACGGATAAAATTTATTGTCACGGATTTTGAATGTACCGGTTATTTTGGATTACTGATGTAATTTTAAGTAAATCACGTGCTTTCCATATGCAACCAACCGGTAATTCCTTACTAAATATGCTCTTTACATTATCTACAACCATTTTGAGCCGGAATTTCAACAATAAAAAAATTTCAATTTTTTGCAAAAATCCCTGATGGTTAGCCTTACCGATTTTAAACGGATAAAATTTATTGTCACGGATTTTGAATGTACCGATTATTTTGGATTACTGATGTAATTTTAAGTAGATCACCGTTTAAATTGGTACAATATGTCACCTCGTTCGTCTGTGATCCAGGTTCGATGAGATAATATAACCGCGGATTTCAAAATAACGAAATTTCGCATAAACGTGCTTTCCATATGCAACCAACCGGTAATTTCTTACTAAATATGCTCTTTACATTATCTACAACCATTTTGAGCCCGAATTTCAACAATAAAAAAATTTCAATTTTTTTGCAAAAATCCCTGATGGTTAGCCTTACCGATTTTGAACGGATAAAATTTATTGTCACGGATTTTGAATGTACCGGTTATTTTGGATTACTGATGTAATTTTAAGTAAATCACGTGCTTTCCATATGCAACCAACCGGTAATTTCTTACTAAATATGCTCTTTACATTATCTACAACCATTTTGAGCCGGAATTTCAACAATAAAAAAATTTCAATTTTTTTGCAAAAATCCCTGATGGTTAGCCTTACCGATTTTGAACGGATAAAATTTATTGTCACGGATTTTGAATGTACCGATTATTTTGGATTACTGATGTAATTTTAAGTAGATCACCGTTTAAATTGGTACAATATGTCACCTCGTTCGTCTGTGATCCAGGTTCGATGATATAACATAACCGCGCATTTCAAAATAACGAAATTTCGCATAAACGTGCTTTCCATATGCAACCAACCGGTAATTTCTTACTAAATATGCTCTTTACATTATCTACAACCATTTTGAGCCCGAATTTCAACAATAAAAAAATTTCAATTTTTTGCAAAAATCCCTGATCTTACCGATTTTGAACGGATAAAATTTATTGTCACGGATTTTGAATGTACCGATTATTTTGGATTACTGGTGTAATTTTAAGTAGATCACCGTTTAAATTGGTACAATATGTCACCTCGTTCGTCTGTGATCCAGGTTCGATGATATAACATAACCGCGCATTTCAAAATAACGAAATTTCGCATAAACGTGCTTTCCATATGCAACCAACCGGTAATTTCTTACTAAATATGCTCTTTACATTATCTACAACCATTTTGAGCCCGAATTTCAACAATAAAAAAATTTCAATTTTTTGCAAAAATCCCTGATCTTACCGATTTTGAACGGATAAAATTTATTGTCACGGATTTTGAATGTACCGATTATTTTGGATTACTGGTGTAATTTTAAGTAGATCACCGTTTAAATTGGTACAATATGTCACCTCGTTCGTCTGTGATCCAGGTTCGGTGATATAACATAACCGCGCATTTCAAAATAACGAAATTTCGCATAAACGTGCTTTCCATATGCAACCAACCGGTAATTTCTTACTAAATATGCTCTTTACATTATCTACAACCATTTTGAGCCGGAATTTCAACAATAAAAAAATTTCAATTTTTTGCAAAAAACCCTGATGGTTAGCCTTACCGATTTTGAACGGATAAAATTTATTGTCACGGATTTTGAATGTACCGATTATTTTGGATTACTGGTGTAATTTTAAGTAGATCACCGTTTAAATTGGTACAATATGTCACCTCGTTCGTCTGTGATCCAGGTTCGATGATATAACATAACCGCGCATTTCAAAATAACGAAATTTCGCATAAACGTGCTTTCCATATGCAACCAACCGGTAATTTCTTACTAAATATGCTCTTTACATTATCTACAACCATTTTGAGCCCGAATTTCAACAATAAAAAAATTTCAATTGTTTGCAAAAATCCCTGATCTTACCGATTTTGAACGGATAAAATTTATTGTCACGGATTTTGAATGTACCGATTATTTTGGATTACTGGTGTAATTTTAAGTAGATCACCGTTTAAATTGGTACAATATGTCACCTCGTTCGTCTGTGATCCAGGTTCGATGATATAACATAACCGCGCATTTCAAAATAACGAAATTTCGCATAAACGTGCTTTCCATATGCAACCAACCGGTAATTTCTTACTAAATATGCTCTTTACATTATCTACAACCATTTTGAGCCCGAATTTCAACAATAAAAAAATTTCAATTGTTTGCAAAAATCCCTGATCTTACCGATTTTGAACGGATAAAATTTATTGTCACGGATTTTGAATGTACCGATTATTTTGGATTACTGGTGTAATTTTAAGTAGATCACCGTTTAAATTGGTACAATATGTCACCTCGTTCGTCTGTGATCCAGGTTCGATGATATAACATAACCGCGCATTTCAAAATAACGAAATTTCGCATAAACGTGCTTTCCATATGCAACCAACCGGTAATTTCTTACTAAATATGCTCTTTACATTATCTACAACCATTTTGAGCCGGAATTTCAACAATAAAAAAATTTCAATTTTTTGCAAAAAACCCTGATGGTTAGCCTTACCGATTTTGAACGGATAAAATTTATTGTCACGGATTTTGAATGTACCGATTATTTTGGATTACTGGTGTAATTTTAAGTAGATCACCGTTTAAATTGGTACAATATGTCACCTCGTTCGTCTGTGATCCAGGTTCGATGATATAACATAACCGCGCATTTCAAAATAACGAAATTTCGCATAAACGTGCTTTCCATATGCAACCAACCGGTAATTTCTTACTAAATATGCTCTTTACATTATCTACAACCATTTTGAGCCCGAATTTCAACAATAAAAAAATTTCAATTGTTTGCAAAAATCCCTGATCTTACCGATTTTGAACGGATAAAATTTATTGTCACGGATTTTGAATGTACCGATTATTTTGGATTACTGGTGTAATTTTAAGTAGATCACCGTTTAAATTGGTACAATATGTCACCTCGTTCGTCTGTGATCCAGGTTCGATGATATAACATAACCGCGCATTTCAAAATAACGAAATTTCGCATAAACGTGCTTTCCATATGCAACCAACCGGTAATTTCTTACTAAATATGCTCTTTACATTATCTACAACCATTTTGAGCCGGAATTTCAACAATAAAAAAATTTCAATTTTTTGCAAAAAACCCTGATGGTTAGCCTTACCGATTTTGAACGGATAAAATTTATTGTCACGGATTTTGAATGTACCGATTATTTTGGATTACTGGTGTAATTTTAAGTAGATCACCGTTTAAATTGGTACAATATGTCACCTCGTTCGTCTGTGATCCAGGTTCGATGATATAACATAACCGCGCATTTCAAAATAACGAAATTTCGCATAAACGTGCTTTCCATATGCAACCAACCGGTAATTTCTTACTAAATATGCTCTTTACATTATCTACAACCATTTTGAGCCGGAATTTCAACAATAAAAAAATTTCAATTTTTTGCAAAAAACCCTGATGGTTAGCCTTACCGATTTTGAACGGATAAAATTTATTGTCACGGATTTTGAATGTACCGATTATTTTGGATTACTGGTGTAATTTTAAGTAGATCACCGTTTAAATTGGTACAATATGTCACCTCGTTCGTCTGTGATCCAGGTTCGATGATATAACATAACCGCGCATTTCAAAATAACGAAATTTCGCATAAACGTGCTTTCCATATGCAACCAACCGGTAATTTCTTACTAAATATGCTCTTTACATTATCTACAACCATTTTGAGCCGGAATTTCAACAATAAAAAATTTCAATTTTTTGCAAAAAACCCTGATGGTTAGCCTTACCGATTTTGAACGGATAAAATTTATTGTCACGGATTTTGAATGTACCGATTATTTTGGATTACTGGTGTAATTTTAAGTAGATCACCGTTTAAATTGGTACAATATGTCACCTCGTTCGTCTGTGATCCAGGTTCGATGATATAACATAACCGCGCATTTCAAAATAACGAAATTTCGCATAAACGTGCTTTCCATATGCAACCAACCGGTAATTTCTTACTAAATATGCTCTTTACATTATCTACAACCATTTTGAGCCCGAATTTCAACAATAAAAAAATTTCAATTTTTTGCAAAAATCCCTGATCTTACCGATTTTGAACGGATAAAATTTATTGTCACGGATTTTGAATGTACCGATTATTTTGGATTACTGATGTAACTTTAAGTAGATCGCCGTTTAAATTAGTACAATATGTCACCTCGTTCGTCTGTGATCCAGGTTCGATGATATAACATAATCGCGGATTTCAAAATAACGAAATTTCGCATAACCGTGCTTTCCATATGCAACCAACCGGTAATTTCTTACTAAATATGCTCTTTACAATACCTACAACCATTTTGAGCCCGAATTTCAACAATAAAAAAATTTCAATTTTTTGCAAAAATCCCTGATCTTACCGATTTTGAACGGATAAAATTTATTGTCACGGATTTTGAATGTACCGATTATTTTGGATTACTGGTGTAATTTTAAGTAGATCACCGTTTAAATTGGTACAATATGTCACCTCGTTCGTCTGTGATCCAGGTTCGATGATATAACATAATCGCGCATTTCAAAATAACGAAATTTCGCATAACCGTGCTTTCCATATGCAACCAACCGGTAATTTCTTACTAAATATGCTCTTTACAATACCTACAACCATTTTGAGCCCGAATTTCAACAATAAAAAAATTTCATTTTTTTGCAAAAATCCATGATGGTTAGCCTTACCGATTTTGAACGGATAAAATTTATTGTCACGGATTTTGAATGTACCGATTATTTCGGATTACTGATGTAATTTTAAGTAGATCACCGTTTAAATTGGTACAATATGTCACCTAGTTCGTCTGTGATCCAGGTTCGATGATATAACATAACCGCGCATTTCAAAATAACGAAATTTCGCATAACCGTGCTTTCCATATGCAACCAACCGGTAATTTCTTACTAAATATGCTCTTTACAATACCTACAACCATTTTGAGCCGGAATTTCAACAATAAAAAAATTTCAATTTTTTTGCAAAAATCCCTGATGGTTAGCCTTACCGATTTTGAACGGATAAAATTTATTGTCACGGATTTTGAATGTACCGATTATTTTGGATTACTGATGTAATTTTAAGTAGATCACCGTTTAAATTGGTACAATATGTCACCTCGTTCGTCTGTGATCCAGGTTCGATGATATAACATAACCGCGCATTTCAAAATAACGAAATTTCGCATAACCGTGCTTTCCATATGCAACCAACCGGTAATTTCTTACTAAATATGCTCTTTACAATACCTACAACCATTTTGAGCCGGAATTTCAACAATAAAAAAATTTCAATTTTTTTGCAAAAATCCCTGATGGTTAGCCTTACCGATTTTGAACGGATAAAATTTATTGTCACGGATTTTGAATGTACCGATTATTTTGGATTACTGATGTAATTTTAAGTAGATCACCGTTTAAATTGGTACAATATGTCACCTCGTTCGTCTGTGATCCAGGTTCGATGATATAACATAATCGCGGATTTCAAAATAACGAAATTTCGCATAACCGTGCTTTCCATATGCAACCAACCGGTAATTTCTTACTAAATATGCTCTTTACAATACCTACAACCATTTCGAGCCCGAATTTCAACAATAAAAAAATTTCAATTTTTTTGCAAAAATCCCTGATGGTTAGCCTTACCGATTTTGAACGGATAAAATTTATTGTCACGGATTTTGAATGTACCGATTATTTTGGATTACTGATGTAATTTTAAGTAGATCACCGTTTAAATTGGTACAATATGTCACCTCGTTCGTCTGTGACCCAGGTTCGATGATATAACATAACCGCGGATTTCAAAATAACGAAATTTCGCATAACCGTGCTTTCCATATGCAACCAACCGGTAATTTCTTACTAAATATGCTCTTTACAATACCTACAACCATTTTGAGACGGAATTTCAACAATAAAAAAAATTCAATTTTTTGCAAAAATCCATGATGCCTTACCGATTTTGAACGGATAAAATTTATTGTCACGGATTTTGAATGTACCGATTATTTTGGATTACTGATGTAATTTTAAGTAGATCGCCGTTTAAATTGGTACAATATGTCACCTCGTTCGTCTGTGATCCAGGTTCGATGATATAACATAATCGCGGATTTCAAAATAACGAAATTTCGCATAACCGTGCTTTCCATATGCAACCAACCGATAATTTCTTACTAAATATGCTCTTTACATTATCTACAACCATTTTGAGCCGGAATTTCAACAATAAAAAAATTTCAATTTTTTTGCAAAAATCCCTGATGGTTAGCCTTACCGATTTTGAACGGATAAAATTTATTGTGACGGATTTTGAATGTACCGATTATTTTGGATTACTGATGTAATTTTAAGTAGATCACCGTTTAAATTGGTACAATATGTCACCTCGTTCGTCTGTGATCCAGGTTCGATGATATAACATAATCGCGGATTTCAAAATAACGAAATTTCGCATAACCATGCTTTCCATATGCAACCAACCGGTAATTTCTTACTAAATATGCTCTTTACAATACCTACAACCATTTTGAGACGGAATTTCAACAATAAAAAAAATTCAATTTTTTGCAAAAATCCATGATGCCTTACCGATTTTGAACGGATAAAATTTATTGTCACGGATTTTGAATGTACCGATTATTTTGGATTACTGATGTAATTTTAAGTAGATCGCCGTTTAAATTGGTACAATATGTCACCTCGTTCGTCTGTGACCCAGGTTCGATGATATAACATAACCGCGCATTTCAAAATAACGAAATTTCGCATAACCGTGCTTTCCATATGCAACCAACCGGTAATTTCTTACTAAATATGCTCTTTACAATACCTACAACCATTTTGAGACGGAATTTCAACAATAAAAAAATTTCATTTTTTTGCAAAAATCCATGATGGTTAGCCTTACCGATTTTGAACGGATAAAATTTATTGTCACGGATTTTGAATGTACCGATTATTTTGGATTACTGATGTAATTTTAAGTAGATCGCCGTTTAAATTGGTACAATATGTCACCTCGTTCGTCTGTGATCCAGGTTCGATGATATAACATAACCGCGGATTTCAAAATAACGAAATTTCGCATAACCGTGCTTTCCATATGCAACCAATCGGTAATTTCTTACTAAATATGCTCTTTACAATACCTACAACCATTTTCAGACGGAATTTCAACAATAAAAAAATTTCAATTTTTTGCAAAAATCCATGATGCCTTACCGATTTTGAACGGATAAAATTTATTGTCACGGATTTTGAATGTACCGATTATTTTGGATTACTGATGTAATTTTAAGTAGATCGCCGTTTAAATTGGTACAATATGTCACCTCGTTCGTCTGTGACCCAGGTTCGATGATATAACATAACCGCGCATTTCAAAATAACGAAATTTCGCATAACCGTGCTTTCCATATGCAACCAACCGGTAATTTCTTACTAAATATGCTCTTTACAATACCTACAACCATTTTGAGACGGAATTTCAACAATAAAAAAAATTCATTTTTTTGCAAAAATCCATGATGGTTAGCCTTACCGATTTTGAACGGATAAAATTTATTGTCACGGATTTTGAATGTACCGATTATTTTGGATTACTGATGTAATTTTAAGTAGATCACCGTTTAAATTGGTACAATATGTCACCTCGTTCGTCTGTGATCCAGGTTCGATGATATAACATAATCGCGGATTTCAAAATAACGAAATTTCGCATAACCGTGCTTTCCATATGCAACCAACCGGTAATTTCTTACTAAATATGCTCTTTACATTATCTACAACCATTTTGAGCCGGAATTTCAACAATAAAAAAATTTCAATTTTTTGCAAAAACCCTGATGGTTAGCCTTACCGATTTTGAACGGATAAAATTTATTGTCACGGATTTTGAATGTACCGATTATTTTGGATTACTGGTGTAATTTTAAGTAGATCACCGTTTAAATTGGTACAATATGTCACCTCGTTCGTCTGTGATCCAGGTTCGATGATATAACATAACCGCGCATTTCAAAATAACGAAATTTCGCATAAACGTGCTTTCCATATGCAACCAACCGGTAATTTCTTACTAAATATGCTCTTTACATTATCTACAACCATTTTGAGCCGGAATTTCAACAATAAAAAAATTTCATTTTTTTGCAAAAATCCATGATGGTTAGCCTTACCGATTTTGAACGGATAAAATTTATTGTCACGGATTTTGAATGTACCGATTATTTTGGATTACTGATGTAATTTTAAGTAGATCACCGTTTAAATTGGTACAATATGTCACCTCGTTCGTCTGTGATCCAGGTTCGATGATATAACATAACCGCGCATTTCAAAATAACGAAATTTCGCATAACCGTGCTTTCCATATGCAACCAACCGGTAATTTCTTACTAAATATGCTCTTTACATTATCTACAACCATTTTGAGCCCGAATTTCAACAATAAAAAAATTTCAATTTTTTGCAAAAAACCCTGATGGTTAGCCTTACCGATTTTGAACGGATAAAATTTATTGTCACGGATTTTGAATGTACCGATTATTTTGGATTACTGGTGTAATTTTAAGTAGATCACCGTTTAAATTGGTACAATATGTCACCTCGTTCGTCTGTGATCCAGGTTCGATGATATAACATAACCGCGCATTTCAAAATAACGAAATTTCGCATAAACGTGCTTTCCATATGCAACCAACCGGTAATTTCTTACTAAATATGCTCTTTACAATACCTACAACCATTTTGAGCCGGAATTTCAACAATAAAAAAATTTCAATTTTTTTGCAAAAATCCCTGATGGTTAGCCTTACCGATTTTGAACGGATAAAATTTATTGTGACGGATTTTGAATGTACCTATTATTTTGGATTACTGATGTAATTTTAAGTAGATCGCCGTTTAAATTGGTACAATATGTCACCTCGTTCGTCTGTGACCCAGGTTCGATGATATAACATAACCGCGGATTTCAAAATAACGAAATTTCGCATAACCGTGCTTTCCATATGCAACCAACCGGTAATTTCTTACTAAATATGCTCTTTACAATACCTACAACCATTTTGAGCCGGAATTTCAACAATAAAAAATTTCAATTTTTTGCAAAAATCCCTGATGGTTAGCCTTACCGATTTTGAACGGATAAAATTTATTGTCACGGATTTTGAATGTACCGATTATTTTGGATTACTGATGTAATTTTAAGTAGATCACCGTTTAAATTGGTACAATATGTCACCTCGTTCGTCTGTGATCCAGGTTCGATGATATAACATAATCGCGAATTTCAAAATAACGAAATTTCGCATAACCGTGCTTTCCATATGCAACCAACCGGTAATTTCTTACTAAATATGCTCTTTACAATACCTACAACCATTTTGAGCCGGAATTTCAACAATAAAAAATTTCAATTTTTTGCAAAAATCCATGATGCCTTACCGATTTTGAACGGATAAAATTTATTGTCACGGATTTTGAATGTACCGATTATTTTGGATTACTGATGTAATTTTAAGTAGATCACCGTTTAAATTGGTACAATATGTCACCTCGTTCGTCTGTGATCCAGGTTCGATGATATAACATAATCGCGAATTTCAAAATAACGAAATTTCGCATAAACGTGCTTTCCATATGCAACCAACCGGTAATTTCTTACTAAATATGCTCTTTACATTATCTACAACCATTTTGAGCCCGAATTTCAACAATAAAAAAATTTCAATTTTTTGCAAAAATCCCTGATGGTTAGTTAGCCTTACCGATTTTGAACGGATAAAATTTATTGTCACGGATTTTGAATGTACCGATTATTTTGGATTACTGATGTAACTTTAAGTAGATCGCCGTTTAAATTGGTACAATATGTCACCTCGTTCGTCTGTGATCCAGGTTCGATGATATAACATAATCGCGGATTTCAAAATAACGAAATTTCGCATAAACGTGCTTTCCATATGCAACCAACCGGTAATTTCTTACTAAATATGCTCTTTACATTATCTACAACCATTTTGAGCCGGAATTTCAACAATAAAAAAATTTCAATTTTTTGCAAAAATCCCTGATGGTTAGCCTTACCGATTTTGAACGGATAAAATTTATTGTCACGGATTTTGAATGTACCGATTATTTTGGATTACTGATGTAATTTTAAGTAGATCGCCGTTTAAATTGGTACAATATGTCACCTCGTTCGTCTGTGATCCAGGTTCGATGATATAACATAACCGCGGATTTCAAAATAACGAAATTTCGCATAAACGTGCTTTCCATATGCAACCAACCGGTAATTTCTTACTAAATATGCTCTTTACATTATCTACAACCATTTTGAGCCCGAATTTCAACAATAAAAAAATTTCAATTTTTTGCAAAAATCCCTGATGGTTAGTTAGCCTTACCGATTTTGAACGGATAAAATTTATTGTCACGGATTTTGAATGTACCGATTATTTTGGATTACTGATGTAACTTTAAGTAGATCGCCGTTTAAATTGGTACAATATGTCACCTCGTTCGTCTGTGATCCAGGTTCGATGATATAACATAATCGCGGATTTCAAAATAACGAAATTTCGCATAACCGTGCTTTCCATATGCAACCAACCGGTAATTTCTTACTAAATATGCTCTTTACAATACCTACAACCATTTTGAGCCGGAATTTCAACAATAAAAAATTTCAATTTTTTGCAAAAATCCCTGATGGTTAGCCTTACCGATTTTGAACGGATAAAATTTATTGTCACGGATTTTGAATGTACCGATTATTTTGGATTACTGATGTAATTTTAAGTAGATCACCGTTTAAATTGGTACAATATGTCACCTCGTTCGTCTGTGATCCAGGTTCGATGATATAACATAATCGCGAATTTCAAAATAACGAAATTTCGCATAACCGTGCTTTCCATATGCAACCAACCGGTAATTTCTTACTAAATATGCTCTTTACAATACCTACAACCATTTTGAGCCGGAATTTCAACAATAAAAAATTTCAATTTTTTGCAAAAATCCATGATGCCTTACCGATTTTGAACGGATAAAATTTATTGTCACGGATTTTGAATGTACCGATTATTTTGGATTACTGATGTAATTTTAAGTAGATCACCGTTTAAATTGGTACAATATGTCACCTCGTTCGTCTGTGATCCAGGTTCGATGATATAACATAATCGCGAATTTCAAAATAACGAAATTTCGCATAAACGTGCTTTCCATATGCAACCAACCGGTAATTTCTTACTAAATATGCTCTTTACAATACCTACAACCATTTTGAGACGGAATTTCAACAATAAAAAAATTTCATTTTTTTGCAAAAATCCATGATGGTAGCCTTACCGATTTTGAACGGATAAAATTTATTGTCACGGATTTTGAATGTACCGATTATTTTGGATTACTGATGTAATTTTAAGTAGATCACCGTTTAAATTGGTACAATATGCCACCTCGTTCGTCTGTGATCCAGGTTCGATGATATAACATAACCACGCATTTCAAAATAACGAAATTTCGCATAACCGTGCTTTCCATATGCAACCAACCGGTAATTTCTTACTAAATATGCTCTTTACATTATCTACAACCATTTTGAGCCCGAATTTCAACAATAAAAAAATTTCAAATTTTTGCAAAAATCCCTGATGGTTAGTTAGCCTTACCGATTTTGAACGGATAAAATTTATTGTCACGGATTTTGAATGTACCGATTATTTTGGATTACTGATGTAACTTTAAGTAGATCGCCGTTTAAATTGGTACAATATGTCACCTCGTTCGTCTGTGATCCAGGTTCGATGATATAACATAATCGCGGATTTCAAAATAACGAAATTTCGCATAACCGTGCTTTCCATATGCAACCAACCGGTAATTTCTTACTAAATATGCTCTTTACAATACCTACAACCATTTTGAGACGGAATTTCAACAATAAAAAAATTTCATTTTTTTGCAAAAATCCATGATGGTAGCCTTACCGATTTTGAACGGATAAAATTTATTGTCACGGATTTTGAATGTACCGATTATTTTGGATTACTGATGTAATTTTAAGTAGACCACCGTTTAAATTGGTACAATATGTCACCTCGTTCGTCTGTGATCCAGGTTCGATGATATAACATAACCGCGCATTTCAAAATAACGAAATTTCGCATAACCGTGCTTTCCATATGCAACCAACCGGTAATTTCTTACTAAATATGCTCTTTACATTATCTACAACCATTTTGAGCCCGAATTTCAACAATAAAAAAATTTCAATTTTTTGCAAAAATCCCTGATGGTTAGTTAGCCTTACCGATTTTGAACGGATAAAATTTATTGTCACGGATTTTGAATGTACCGATTATTTTGGATTACTGATGTAACTTTAAGTAGATCGCCGTTTAAATTGGTACAATATGTCACCTCGTTCGTCTGTGATCCAGGTTCGATGATATAACATAATCGCGGATTTCAAAATAACGAAATTTCGCATAACCGTGCTTTCCATATGCAACCAACCGGTAATTTCTTACTAAATATGCTCTTTACAATACCTACAACCATTTTGAGACGGAATTTCAACAATAAAAAAATTTCATTTTTTTGCAAAAATCCATGATGGTTAGCCTTACCGATTTTGAACGGATAAAATTTATTGTCACGGATTTTGAATGTACCGATTATTTTGGATTACTGATGTAATTTTAAGTAGATCACCGTTTAAATTGGTACAATATGTCACCTCGTTCGTCTGTGATCCAGGTTCGATGATATAACATAACCGCGCATTTCAAAATAACGAAATTTCGCATAACCGTGCTTTCCATATGCAACCAACCGGTAATTTCTTACTAAATATGCTCTTTACATTATCTACAACCATTTTGAGCCCGAATTTCAACAATAAAAAAATTTCAATTTTTTGCAAAAAACCCTGATGGTTAGCCTTACCGATTTTGAACGGATAAAATTTATTGTCACGGATTTTGAATGTACCGATTATTTTGGATTACTGGTGTAATTTTAAGTAGATCACCGTTTAAATTGGTACAATATGTCACCTCGTTCGTCTGTGATCCAGGTTCGATGATATAACATAACCGCGCATTTCAAAATAACGAAATTTCGCATAAACGTGCTTTCCATATGCAACCAACCGGTAATTTCTTACTAAATATGCTCTTTACAATACCTACAACCATTTTGAGCCGGAATTTCAACAATAAAAAAATTTCAATTTTTTTGCAAAAATCCCTGATGGTTAGCCTTACCGATTTTGAACGGATAAAATTTATTGTGACGGATTTTGAATGTACCGATTATTTTGGATTACTGATGTAATTTTAAGTAGATCGCCGTTTAAATTGGTACAATATGTCACCTCGTTCGTCTGTGACCCAGGTTCGATGATATAACATAACCGCGGATTTCAAAATAACGAAATTTCGCATAACCGTGCTTTCCATATGCAACCAACCGGTAATTTCTTACTAAATATGCTCTTTACAATACCTACAACCATTTTGAGCCGGAATTTCAACAATAAAAAATTTCAATTTTTTGCAAAAATCCCTGATGGTTAGCCTTACCGATTTTGAACGGATAAAATTTATTGTCACGGATTTTGAATGTACCGATTATTTTGGATTACTGATGTAATTTTAAGTAGACCACCGTTTAAATTGGTACAATATGTCACCTCGTTCGTCTGTGATCCAGGTTCGATGATATAACATAATCGCGAATTTCAAAATAACGAAATTTCGCATAACCGTGCTTTCCATATGCAACCAACCGGTAATTTCTTACTAAATATGCTCTTTACAATACCTACAACCATTTTGAGCCGGAATTTCAACAATAAAAAATTTCAATTTTTTGCAAAAATCCCTGATGGCTTGCCTTACCGATTTTGAACGGATAAAATTTATTGTCACGGATTTTGAATGTACCGATTATTTTGGATTACTGATGTAATTTTAAGTAGATCACCGTTTAAATTGGTACAATATGTCACCTCGTTCGTCTGTGATCCAGGTTCGATGATATAACATAATCGCGAATTTCAAAATAACGAAATTTCGCATAAACGTGCTTTCCATATGCAACCAACCGGTAATTTCTTACTAAATATGCTCTTTACATTATCTACAACCATTTTGAGCCGGAATTTCAACAATAAAAAAATTTCAATTTTTTGCAAAAATCCCTGATGGTTAGCCTTACCGATTTTGAACGGATAAAATTTATTGTCACGGATTTTGAATGTACCGATTATTTTGGATTACTGATGTAATTTTAAGTAGATCGCCGTTTAAATTGGTACAATATGTCACCTCGTTCGTCTGTGATCCAGGTTCGATGATATAACATAACCGCGCATTTCAAAATAACGAAATTTCGCATAAACGTGCTTTCCATATGCAACCAACC
The DNA here is from genome assembly GCA_932526605.1 of Nephrotoma flavescens. NCBI lineage: Eukaryota > Metazoa > Arthropoda > Insecta > Diptera > Tipulidae > Nephrotoma > Nephrotoma flavescens. The sequence goes on from OW052220.1 coordinate 76,542,153, forward strand.
GGTAATTTCTTACTAAATATGCTCTTTACATTATCTACAACCATTTTGAGCCCGAATTTCAACAATAAAAAAATTTCAATTTTTTGCAAAAATCCCTGATGGTTAGTTAGCCTTACCGATTTTGAACGGATAAAATTTATTGTCACGGATTTTGAATGTACCGATTATTTTGGATTACTGATGTAACTTTAAGTAGATCGCCGTTTAAATTGGTACAATATGTCACCTCGTTCGTCTGTGATCCAGGTTCGATGATATAACATAATCGCGGATTTCAAAATAACGAAATTTCGCATAACCGTGCTTTCCATATGCAACCAACCGGTAATTTCTTACTAAATATGCTCTTTACATTATCTACAACCATTTTGAGCCCGAATTTCAACAATAAAAAAATTTCAATTTTTTGCAAAAATCCCTGATGGTTAGCCTTACCGATTTTGAACGGATAAAATTTATTGTCACGGATTTTGAATGTACCGATTATTTTGGATTACTGGTGTAATTTTAAGTAGATCACCGTTTAAATTGGTACAATATGTCACCTCGTTCGTCTGTGATCCAGGTTCGATGATATAACATAATCGCGGATTTCAAAATAACGAAATTTCGCATAACCGTGCTTTCCATATGCAACCAACCGGTAATTTCTTACTAAATATGCTCTTTACAAAACCTACAACCATTTTGAGCCGGAATTTCAACAATAAAAAATTTCAATTTTTTGCAAAAATCCATGATGCCTTACCGATTTTGAACGGATAAAATTTATTGTCACGGATTTTGAATGTACCGATTATTTTGGATTACTGATGTAATTTTAAGTAGATCACCGTTTAAATTGGTACAATATGTCACCTCGTTCGTCTGTGATCCAGGTTCGATGATATAACATAATCGCGAATTTCAAAATAACGAAATTTCGCATAAACGTGCTTTCCATATGCAACCAACCGGTAATTTCTTACTAAATATGCTCTTTACATTATCTACAACCATTTTGAGCCCGAATTTCAACAATAAAAAAATTTCAATTTTTTGCAAAAATCCCTGATGGTTAGTTAGCCTTACCGATTTTGAACGGATAAAATTTATTGTCACGGATTTTGAATGTACCGATTATTTTGGATTACTGATGTAACTTTAAGTAGATCGCCGTTTAAATTGGTACAATATGTCACCTCGTTCGTCTGTGATCCAGGTTCGATGATATAACATAATCGCGGATTTCAAAATAACGAAATTTCGCATAACCGTGCTTTCCATATGCAACCAACCGGTAATTTCTTACTAAATATGCTCTTTACATTATCTACAACCATTTTGAGCCCGAATTTCAACAATAAAAAAATTTCAATTTTTTGCAAAAATCCCTGATGGTTAGCCTTACCGATTTTGAACGGATAAAATTTATTGTCACGGATTTTGAATGTACCGATTATTTTGGATTACTGGTGTAATTTTAAGTAGATCACCGTTTAAATTGGTACAATATGTCACCTCGTTCGTCTGTGATCCAGGTTCGATGATATAACATAATCGCGAATTTCAAAATAACGAAATTTCGCATAAACGTGCTTTCCATATGCAACCAACCGGTAATTTCTTACTAAATATGCTCTTTACAATACCTACAACCATTTCGAGCCGGAATTTCAACAATAAAAAAATTTCAATTTTTTTGCAAAAATCCCTGATGGTTAGCCTTACCGATTTTGAACGGATAAAATTTATTGTCACGGATTTTGAATGTACCGATTATTTTGGATTACTGATGTAATTTTAAGTAGATCGCCGTTTAAATTGGTACAATATGTCACCTCGTTCGTCTGTGATCCAGGTTCGATGATATAACATAACCGCGGATTTCAAAATAACGAAATTTCGCATAACCGTGCTTTCCATATGCAACCAACCGGTAATTTCTTACTAAATATGCTCTTTACAATACCTACAACCATTTTGAGACGGAATTTCAACAATAAAAAATTTCAATTTTTTGCAAAAATCCATGATGGTTAGCCTTACCGATTTTGAACGGATAAAATTTATTGTCACGGATTTTGAATGTACCGATTATTTTGGATTACTGATGTAATTTTAAGTAGATCACCGTTTAAATTGGTACAATATGTCACCTCGTTCGTCTGTGATCCAGGTTCGATGATATAACATAATCGCGAATTTCAAAATAACGAAATTTCGCATAACCGTGCTTTCCATATGCAACCAACCGGTAATTTCTTACTAAATATGCTCTTTACAATACCTACAACCATTTTGAGCCGGAATTTCAACAATAAAAAATTTCAATTTTTTGCAAAAATCCATGATGGTTAGCCTTACCGATTTTGAACGGATAAAATTTATTGTCACGGATTTTGAATGTACCGATTATTTTGGATTACTGATGTAATTTTAAGTAGATCACCGTTTAAATTGGTACAATATGTCACCTCGTTCGTCTGTGATCCAGGTTCGATGATATAACATAATCGCGAATTTCAAAATAACGAAATTTCGCATAAACGTGCTTTCCATATGCAACCAACCGATAATTTCTTACTAAATATGCTCTTTACATTATCTACAACCATTTTGAGCCGGAATTTCAACAATAAAAAAATTTCAATTTTTTGCAAAAATCCCTGATGGTTAGCCTTACCGATTTTGAACGGATAAAATTTATTGTCACGGATTTTGAATGTACCGATTATTTTGGATTACTGGTGTAATTTTAAGTAGATCACCGTTTAAATTGGTACAATATGTCACCTCGTTCGTCTGTGATCCAGGTTCGATGATATAACATAATCGCGAATTTCAAAATAACGAAATTTCGCATAAACGTGCTTTCCATATGCAACCAACCGGTAATTTCTTACTAAATATGCTCTTTACAATACCTACAACCATTTCGAGCCGGAATTTCAACAATAAAAAAATTTCAATTTTTTTGCAAAAATCCCTGATGGTTAGCCTTACCGATTTTGAACGGATAAAATTTATTGTCACGGATTTTGAATGTACCGATTATTTTGGATTACTGATGTAATTTTAAGTAGATCACCGTTTAAATTGGTACAATATGTCACCTCGTTCGTCTGTGATCCAGGTTCGATGATATAACATAATCGCGGATTTCAAAATAACGAAATTTCGCATAAACGTGCTTTCCATATGCAACCAACCGGTAATTTCTTACTAAATATGCTCTTTACAATACCTACAACCATTTTGAGCCGGAATTTCAACAATAAAAAATTTCAATTTTTTGCAAAAATCCATGATGGTTAGCCTTACCGATTTTGAACGGATAAAATTTATTGTCACGGATTTTGAATGTACCGATTATTTTGGATTACTGATGTAATTTTAAGTAGATCACCGTTTAAATTGGTACAATATGTCACCTCGTTCGTCTGTGATCCAGGTTCGATGATATAACATAATCGCGAATTTCAAAATAACGAAATTTCGCATAAACGTGCTTTCCATATGCAACCAACCGATAATTTCTTACTAAATATGCTCTTTACATTATCTACAACCATTTTGAGCCGGAATTTCAACAATAAAAAAATTTCAATTTTTTGCAAAAATCCCTGATGGTTAGCCTTACCGATTTTGAACGGATAAAATTTATTGTCACGGATTTTGAATGTACCGATTATTTTGGATTACTGGTGTAATTTTAAGTAGATCACCGTTTAAATTGGTACAATATGTCACCTCGTTCGTCTGTGATCCAGGTTCGATGATATAACATAATCGCGAATTTCAAAATAACGAAATTTCGCATAAACGTGCTTTCCATATGCAACCAACCGGTAATTTCTTACTAAATATGCTCTTTACAATACCTACAACCATTTCGAGCCGGAATTTCAACAATAAAAAAATTTCAATTTTTTTGCAAAAATCCCTGATGGTTAGCCTTACCGATTTTGAACGGATAAAATTTATTGTCACGGATTTTGAATGTACCGATTATTTTGGATTACTGATGTAATTTTAAGTAGATCACCGTTTAAATTGGTACAATATGTCACCTCGTTCGTCTGTGATCCAGGTTCGATGATATAACATAATCGCGGATTTCAAAATAACGAAATTTCGCATAACCGTGCTTTCCATATGCAACCAACCGGTAATTTCTTACTAAATATGCTCTTTACAATACCTACAACCATTTTGAGCCGGAATTTCAACAATAAAAAATTTCAATTTTTTGCAAAAATCCATGATGGTTAGCCTTACCGATTTTGAACGGATAAAATTTATTGTCACGGATTTTGAATGTACCGATTATTTTGGATTACTGATGTAATTTTAAGTAGATCACCGTTTAAATTGGTACAATATGTCACCTCGTTCGTCTGTGATCCAGGTTCGATGATATAACATAATCGCGAATTTCAAAATAACGAAATTTCGCATAAACGTGCTTTCCATATGCAACCAACCGATAATTTCTTACTAAATATGCTCTTTACATTATCTACAACCATTTTGAGCCGGAATTTCAACAATAAAAAAATTTCAATTTTTTGCAAAAATCCCTGATGGTTAGCCTTACCGATTTTGAACGGATAAAATTTATTGTCACGGATTTTGAATGTACCGATTATTTTGGATTACTGGTGTAATTTTAAGTAGATCACCGTTTAAATTGGTACAATATGTCACCTCGTTCGTCTGTGATCCAGGTTCGATGATATAACATAATCGCGAATTTCAAAATAACGAAATTTCGCATAAACGTGCTTTCCATATGCAACCAACCGGTAATTTCTTACTAAATATGCTCTTTACAATACCTACAACCATTTCGAGCCGGAATTTCAACAATAAAAAAATTTCAATTTTTTTGCAAAAATCCCTGATGGTTAGCCTTACCGATTTTGAACGGATAAAATTTATTGTCACGGATTTTGAATGTACCGATTATTTTGGATTACTGATGTAATTTTAAGTAGATCACCGTTTAAATTGGTACAATATGTCACCTCGTTCGTCTGTGATCCAGGTTCGATGATATAACATAATCGCGGATTTCAAAATAACGAAATTTCGCATAACCGTGCTTTCCATATGCAACCAACCGATAATTTCTTACTAAATATGCTCTTTACATTATCTACAACCATTTTGAGCCCGAATTTCAACAATAAAAAAATTTCAATTTTTTGCAAAAATCCCTGATCTTACCGATTTTGAACGGATAAAATTTATTGTCACGGATTTTGAATGTACCGATTATTTTGGATTACTGATGTAACTTTAAGTAGATCGCCGTTTAAATTGGTACAATATGTCACCTCGTTCGTCTGTGATCGAGGTTCGATGATATAACATAATCGCGGATTTCAAAATAACGAAATTTCGCATAACCGTGCTTTCCATATGCAACCAACCGATAATTTCTTACTAAATATGCTCTTTACATTATCTACAACCATTTTGAGCCCGAATTTCAACAATAAAAAAATTTCAATTTTTTGCAAAAATCCCTGATCTTACCGATTTTGAACGGATAAAATTTATTGTCACGGATTTTGAATGTACCGATTATTTTGGATTACTGATGTAATTTTAAGTAGATCACCGTTTAAATTGGTACAATATGTCACCTCGTTCGTCTGTGATCCAGGTTCGATGATATAACATAACCGCGCATTTCAAAATAACGAAATTTCGCATAAACGTGCTTTCCATATGCAACCAACCGGTAATTTCTTACTAAATATGCTCTTTACATTATCTACAACCATTTTGAGCCCGAATTTCAACAATAAAAAAATTTCAATTTTTTGCAAAAATCCCTGATGGTTAGCCTTACCGATTTTGAACGGATAAAATTTATTGTCACGGATTTTGAATGTACCGATTATTTTGGATTACTGGTGTAATTTTAAGTAGATCACCGTTTAAATTGGTACAATATGTCACCTCGTTCGTCTGTGATCCAGGTTCGATGATATAACATAATCGCGAATTTCAAAATAACGAAATTTCGCATAAACGTGCTTTCCATATGCAACCAATCGGTAATTTCTTACTAAATATGCTCTTTACAATACCTACAACCATTTCGAGCCGGAATTTCAACAATAAAAAAATTTCAATTTTTTTGCAAAAATCCCTGATGGTTAGCCTTACCGATTTTGAACGGATAAAATTTATTGTCACGGATTTTGAATGTACCGATTATTTTGGATTACTGATGTAATTTTAAGTAGATCGCCGTTTAAATTGGTACAATATGTCACCTCGTTCGTCTGTGATCCAGGTTCGATGATATAACATAACCGCGGATTTCAAAATAACGAAATTTCGCATAAACGTGCTTTCCATATGCAACCAACCGGTAATTTCTTACTAAATATGCTCTTTACATTATCTACAACCATTTTGAGCCCGAATTTCAACAATAAAAAAATTTCAATTTTTTGCAAAAATCCCTGATGGTTAGCCTTACCGATTTTGAACGGATAAAATTTATTGTCACGGATTTTGAATGTACCGATTATTTTGGATTACTGATGTAATTTTAAGTAGATCACCGTTTAAATTGGTACAATATGTCACCTCGTTCGTCTGTGATCCAGGTTCGATGATATAACATAATCGCGGATTTCAAAATAACGAAATTTCGCATAACCGTGCTTTCCATATGCAACCAACCGGTAATTTCTTACTAAATATGCTCTTTACATTATCTACAACCATTTTGAGCCGGAATTTCAACAATAAAAAAATTTCAATTTTTTGCAAAAATCCCTGATGGTTAGCCTTACCGATTTTGAACGGATAAAATTTATTGTCACGGATTTTGAATGTACCGATTATTTTGGATTACTGATGTAACTTTAAGTAGATCGCCGTTTAAATTGGTACAATATGTCACCTCGTTCGTCTGTGATCCAGGTTCGATGATATAACATAATCGCGGATTTCAAAATAACGAAATTTCGCATAACCGTGCTTTCCATATGCAACCAACCGATAATTTCTTACTAAATATGCTCTTTACATTATCTACAACCATTTTGAGCCCGAATTTCAACAATAAAAAAATTTCAATTTTTTACAAAAATCCCTGATGGTTAGCCTTACCGATTTTGAACGGATAAAATTTATTGTCACGGATTTTGAATGTACCGATTATTTTGGATTACTGATGTAATTTTAAGTAGATCACCGTTTAAATTGGTACAATATGTCACCTCGTTCGTCTGTGATCCAGGTTCGATGATATAACATAATCGCGGATTTCAAAATAACGAAATTTCGCATAACCGTGCTTTCCATATGCAACCAACCGGTAATTTCTTACTAAATATGCTCTTAACATTATCTACAACCATTTTGAGCCGGAATTTCAACAATAAAAAAATTTCAATTTTTTGCAAAAATCCCTGATGGTTAGCCTTACCGATTTTGAACGGATAAAATTTATTGTCACGGATTTTGAATGTACCGATTATTTTGGATTACTGATGTAACTTTAAGTAGATCGCCGTTTAAATTGGTACAATATGTCACCTCGTTCGTCTGTGATCGAGGTTCGATGATATAACATAATCGCGGATTTCAAAATAACGAAATTTCGCATAACCGTGCTTTCCATATGCAACCAACCGGTAATTTCTTACTAAATATGCTCTTTACAATACCTACAACCATTTTGAGACGGAATTTCAACAATAAAAAAATTTCAATTTTTTTGCAAAAATCCATGATGGTAGCCTTACCGATTTTGAACGGATAAAATTTATTGTCACGGATTTTGAATGTACCGATTATTTTGGATTACTGATGTAATTTTAAGTAGACCACCGTTTAAATTGGTACAATATGTCACCTCGTTCGTCTGTGATCCAGGTTCGATGATATAACATAACCGCGCATTTCAAAATAACGAAATTTCGCATAAACGTGCTTTCCATATGCAACCAACCGGTAATTTCTTACTAAATATGCTCTTTACATTATCTACAACCATTTTGAGCCCGAATTTCAACAATAAAAAAATTTCAATTTTTTGCAAAAATCCCTGATGGTTAGCCTTACCGATTTTGAACGGATAAAATTTATTGTCACGGATTTTGAATGTACCGATTATTTTGGATTACTGGTGTAATTTTAAGTAGATCACCGTTTAAATTGGTACAATATGTCACCTCGTTCGTCTGTGATCCAGGTTCGATGATATAACATAATCGCGAATTTCAAAATAACGAAATTTCGCATAAACGTGCTTTCCATATGCAACCAACCGGTAATTTCTTACTAAATATGCTCTTTACAATACCTACAACCATTTTGAGCCGGAATTTCAACAATAAAAAATTTCAATTTTTTGCAAAAATCCATGATGCCTTACCGATTTTGAACGGATAAAATTTATTGTCACGGATTTTGAATGTACCGATTATTTTGGATTACTGATGTAATTTTAAGTAGATCACCGTTTAAATTGGTACAATATGTCACCTCGTTCGTCTGTGATCCAGGTTCGATGATATAACATAATCGCGAATTTCAAAATAACGAAATTTCGCATAAACGTGCTTTCCATATGCAACCAACCGGTAATTTCTTACTAAATATGCTCTTTACAATACCTACAACCATTTCGAGCCGGAATTTCAACAATAAAAAAATTTCAATTTTTTTGCAAAAATCCCTGATGGTTAGCCTTACCGATTTTGAACGGATAAAATTTATTGTCACGGATTTTGAATGTACCGATTATTTTGGATTACTGATGTAATTTTAAGTAGATCGCCGTTTAAATTGGTACAATATGTCACCTCGTTCGTCTGTGATCCAGGTTCGATGATATAACATAATCGCGGATTTCAAAATAACGAAATTTCGCATAACCGTGCTTTCCATATGCAACCAACCGGTAATTTCTTACTAAATATGCTCTTTACATTATCTACAACCATTTTGAGCCGGAATTTCAACAATAAAAAAATTTCAATTTTTTTGCAAAAATCCCTGATGGTTAGCCTTACCGATTTTGAACGGATAAAATTTATTGTCACGGATTTTGAATGTACCGATTATTTTGGATTACTGATGTAATTTTAAGTAGATCGCCGTTTAAATTGGTACAATATGTCACCTCGTTCGTCTGTGATCCAGGTTCGATGATATAACATAATCGCGGATTTCAAAATAACGAAATTTCGCATAACCGTGCTTTCCATATGCAACCAACCGGTAATTTCTTACTAAATATGCTCTTTACATTATCTACAACCATTTTGAGCCGGAATTTCAACAATAAAAAAATTTCAATTTTTTTGCAAAAATCCCTGATGGTTAGCCTTACCGATTTTGAACGGATAAAATTTATTGTCACGGATTTTGAATGTACCGATTATTTTGGATTACTGATGTAATTTTAAGTAGATCGCCGTTTAAATTGGTACAATATGTCACCTCGTTCGTCTGTGACCCAGGTTCGATGATATAACATAACCGCGCATTTCAAAATAACGAAATTTCGCATAACCGTGCTTTCCATATGCAACCAACCGGTAATTTCTTACTAAATATGCTCTTTACAATACCTAAAACCATTTTGAGACGGAATTTCAACAATAAAAAAATTTCATTTTTTTGCAAAAATCCATGATGGTTAGCCTTACCGATTTTGAACGGATAAAATTTATTGTCACGGATTTTGAATGTACCGATTATTTTGGATTACTGATGTAATTTTAAGTAGATCGCCGTTTAAATTGGTACAATATGTCACCTCGTTCGTCTGTGATCCAGGTTCGATGATATAACATAACCGCGCATTTCAAAATAACGAAATTTCGCATAACCGTGCTTTCCATATGCAACCAATCGGTAATTTCTTACTAAATATGCTCTTTACAATACCTACAACCATTTTCAGACGGAATTTCAACAATAAAAAAATTTCAATTTTTTGCAAAAATCCATGATGCCTTACCGATTTTGAACGGATAAAATTTATTGTCACGGATTTTGAATGTACCGATTATTTTGGATTACTGATGTAATTTTAAGTAGATCGCCGTTTAAATTGGTACAATATGTCACCTCGTTCGTCTGTGATCCAGGTTCGATGATATAACATAACCGCGGATTTCAAAATAACGAAATTTCGCATAACCGTGCTTTCCATATGCAACCAATCGGTAATTTCTTACTAAATATGCTCTTTACAATACCTACAACCATTTTCAGACGGAATTTCAACAATAAAAAAATTTCAATTTTTTGCAAAAATCCATGATACCTTACCGATTTTGAACGGATAAAATTTATTGTCACGGATTTTGAATGTACCGATTATTTTGGATTACTGATGTAATTTTAAGTAGATCGCCGTTTAAATTGGTACAATATGTCACCTCGTTCGTCTGTGACCCAGGTTCGATGATATAACATAACCGCGCATTTCAAAATAACGAAATTTCGCATAACCGTGCTTTCCATATGCAACCAACCGGTAATTTCTTACTAAATATGCTCTTTACAATACCTACAACCATTTTGAGACGGAATTTCAACAATAAAAAAATTTCATTTTTTTGCAAAAATCCATGATGGTTAGCCTTACCAATTTTGAACGGATAAAATTTATTGTCACGGATTTTGAATGTACCGATTATTTTGGATTACTGATGTAATTTTAAGTAGATCACCGTTTAAATTGGTACAATATGTCACCTCGTTCGTCTGTGATCCAGGTTCGATGATATATAACATAATCGCGGATTTCAAAATAACGAAATTTCGCATAACCGTGCTTTCCATATGCAACCAACCGGTAATTTCTTACTAAATATGCTCTTTACAATACCTACAACCATTTTGAGCCGGAATTTCAACAATAAAAAAATTTCATTTTTTTGCAAAAATCCATGATGCCTTACCGATTTTGAACGGATAAAATTTATTGTCACGGATTTTGAATGTACCGATTATTTTGGATTACTGATGTAATTTTAAGTAGATCGCCGTTTAAATTGGTACAATATGTCACCTCGTTCGTCTGTGATCCAGGTTCGATGATATAACATAACCGCGGATTCCATATGCAACCAACCGGTAATTTCTTACTAAATATGCTCTTTACAATACCTACAACCATTTTGAGACGGAATTTCAACAATAAAAAAATTTCAATTTTTTGCAAAAATCCATGATGCCTTACCGATTTTGAACGGATAAAATTTATTGTCACGGATTTTGAATGTACCGATTATTTTGGATTACTGATGTAATTTTAAGTAGATCGCCGTTTAAATTGGTACAATATGTCACCTCGTTCGTCTGTGATCCAGGTTCGATGATATAACATAACCGCGGATTTCAAAATAACGAAATTTCGCATAACCGTGCTTTCCATATGCAACCAACCGGTAATTTCTTACTAAATATGCTCTTTACATTATCTACAACCATTTTGAGCCGGAATTTCAACAATAAAAAAATTTCAATTTTTTTGCAAAAATCCCTGATGGTTAGCCTTACCGATTTTGAACGGATAAAATTTATTGTCACGGATTTTGAATGTACCGATTATTTTGGATTACTGATGTAATTTTAAGTAGATCGCCGTTTAAATTGGTACAATATGTCACCTCGTTCGTCTGTGATCCAGGTTCGATGATATAACATAACCGCGGATTTCAAAATAACGAAATTTCGCATAAACGTGCTTTCCATATGCAACCAACCGGTAATTTCTTACTAAATATGCTCTTTACAATACCTACAACCATTTTGAGCCGGAATTTCAACAATAAAAAAATTTCAATTTTTTGCAAAAATCCATGATGCCTTACCGATTTTGAACGGCTAAAATTTATTGTCACGGATTTTGAATGTACCGATTATTTTGGATTACTGATGTAATTTTAAGTAGATCGCCGTTTAAATTGGTACAATATGTCACCTCGTTCGTCTGTGATCCAGGTTCGATGATATAACATAACCGCGGATTTCAAAATAACGAAATTTCGCATAACCGTGCTTTCCATATGCAACCAACCGGTAATTTCTTACTAAATATGCTCTTTACAATACCTACAACCATTTTGAGCCGGAATTTCAACAATAAAAAAATTTCAATTTTTTGCAAAAATCCATGATGCCTTACCGATTTTGAACGGCTAAAATTTATTGTCACGGATTTTGAATGTACCGATTATTTTGGATTACTGATGTAATTTTAAGTAGATCGCCGTTTAAATTGGTACAATATGTCACCTCGTTCGTCTGTGATCCAGGTTCGATGATATAACATAACCGCGGATTTCAAAATAACGAAATTTCGCATAACCGTGCTTTCCATATGCAACCATCCGGTAATTTCTTACTAAATATGCTCTTTACATTATCTATAACCATTTTGAGCCGGAATTTCAACAATAAAAAAATTTCAATTTTTTTGCAAAAATCCCTGATGGTTAGCCTTACCGATTTTGAACGGATAAAATTTATTGTCACGGATTTTGAATGTACCGATTATTTTGGATTACTGATGTAATTTTAAGTAGATCACCGTTTAAATTGGTACAATATGTCACCTCGTTCGTCTGTGATCCAGGTTCGATGATATAACATAACCGCGGATTTCAAAATAACGAAATTTCGCATAACCGTGCTTTCCATATGCAACCAACCGGTAATTTCTTACTAAATATGCTCTTTACAATACCTACAACCATTTTGAGACGGAATTTCAACAATAAAAAAATTTCAATTTATTTGCAAAAATCCATGATGCCTTACCGATTTTGAACGGATAAAATTTATTGTCACGGATTTTGAATGTACCGATTATTTTGGATTACTGATGTAATTTTAAGTAGATCGCCGTTTAAATTGGTACAATATGTCACCTCGTTCGTCTGTGATCCAGGTTCGATGATATAACATAACCGCGCATTTCAAAATAACGAAATTTCGCATAACCGTGCTTTCCATATGCAACCATCCGGTAATTTCTTACTAAATATGCTCTTTACATTATCTATAACCATTTTGAGCCGGAATTTCAACAATAAAAAAATTTCAATTTTTTTGCAAAAATCCCTGATGGTTAGCCTTACCGATTTTGAACGGATAAAATTTATTGTCACGGATTTTGAATGTACCGATTATTTTGGATTACTGATGTAATTTTAAGTAGATCACCGTTTAAATTGGTACAATATGTCACCTCGTTCGTCTGTGATCCAGGTTCGATGATATAACATAACCGCGGATTTCAAAATAACGAAATTTCGCATAAACGTGCTTTCCATATGCAACCAACCGGTAATTTCTTACTAAATATGCTCTTTACAATACCTACAACCATTTTGAGCCGGAATTTCAACAATAAAAAAATTTCAATTTTTTGCAAAAATCCATGATGCCTTACCGATTTTGAACGGATAAAATTTATTGTCACGGATTTTGAATGTACCGATTATTTTGGATTACTGATGTAATTTTAAGTAGATCGCCGTTTAAATTGGTACAATATGTCACCTCGTTCGTCTGTGATCCAGGTTCGATGATATAACATAACCGCGGATTTCAAAATAACGAAATTTCGCATAAGCGTGCTTTCCATATGCAACCAACCGGTAATTTCTTACTAAATATGCTCTTTACAATACCTACAACCATTTTGAGACGGAATTTCAACAATAAAAAAATTTCAATTTTTTGCAAAAATCCATGATGCCTTACCGATTTTGAACGGATAAAATTTATTGTCACGGATTTTGAATGTACCGATTATTTTGGATTACTGATGTAATTTTAAGTAGATCGCCGTTTAAATTGGTACAATATGTCACCTCGTTCGTCTGTGATCCAGGTTCGATGATATAACATAACCGCGGATTTCAAAATAACGAAATTTCGCATAACCGTGCTTTCCATATGCAACCAACCGGTAATTTCTTACTAAATATGCTCTTTACATTATCTACAACCATTTTGAGCCGGAATTTCAACAATAAAAAAATTTCAATTTTTTGCAAAAATCCATGATGCCTTACCGATTTTGAACGGATAAAATTTATTGTCACGGATTTTGAATGTACCGATTATTTTGGATTACTGATGTAATTTTAAGTAGATCGCCGTTTAAATTGGTACAATATGTCACCTCGTTCGTCTGTGATCCAGGTTCGATGATATAACATAACCGCGGATTCCATATGCAACCAACCGGTAATTTCTTACTAAATATGCTCTTTACAATACCTACAACCATTTTGAGACGGAATTTCAACAATAAAAAAATTTCAATTTTTTGCAAAAATCCATGATGCCTTACCGATTTTGAACGGATAAAATTTATTGTCACGGATTTTGAATGTACCGATTATTTTGGATTACTGATGTAATTTTAAGTAGATCGCCGTTTAAATTGGTACAATATGTCACCTCGTTCGTCTGTGATCCAGGTTCGATGATATAACATAACCGCGGATTTCAAAATAACGAAATTTCGCATAACCGTGCTTTCCATATGCAACCAACCGGTAATTTCTTACTAAATATGCTCTTTACAATACCTACAACCATTTTGAGACGGAATTTCAACAATAAAAAAATTTCAATTTTTTGCAAAAATCCATGATGCCTTACCGATTTTGAACGGATAAAATTTATTGTCACGGATTTTGATTGTACCGATTATTTTGGATTACTGATGTAATTTTAAGTAGATCGCCGTTTAAATTGGTACAATATGTCACCTCGTTCGTCTGTGATCCAGGTTTGATGATATAACATAACCGCGGATTCCATATGCAACCAACCGGTAATTTCTTACTAAATATGCTCTTTACAATACCTACAACCATTTTGAGACGGAATTTCAACAATAAAAAAATTTCAATTTTTTGCAAAAATCCATGATGCCTTACCGATTTTGAACGGATAAAATTTATTGTCACGGATTTTGAATGTACCGATTATTTTGGATTACTGATGTAATTTTAAGTAGATCGCCATTTAAATTGGTACAATATGTCACCTCGTTCGTCTGTGATCCAGGTTCGATGATATATAACATAATCGCGGATTTCAAAATAACGAAATTTCGCATAACCGTGCTTTCCATATGCAACCAACCGGTAATTTCTTACTAAATATGCTCTTTACAATACCTACAACCATTTTGAGCCGGAATTTCAACAATAAAAAAATTTCATTTTTTTGCAAAAATCCATGATGCCTTACCGATTTTGAACGGATAAAATTTATTGTCACGGATTTTGAATGTACCGATTATTTTGGATTACTGATGTAATTTTAAGTAGATCGCCATTTAAATTGGTACAATATGTCACCTCGTTCGTCTGTGATCCAGGTTCGATGATATAACATAACCGCGGATTCCATATGCAACCAACCGGTAATTTCTTACTAAATATGCTCTTTACAATACCTACAACCATTTTGAGACGGAATTTCAACAATAAAAAAATTTAAATTTTTTGCAAAAATCCATGATGCCTTACCGATTTTGAACGGATAAAATTTATTGTCACGGATTTTGAATGTACCGATTATTTTGGATTACTGATGTAATTTTAAGTAGATCGCCGTTTAAATTGGTACAATATGTCACCTCGTTCGTCTGTGATCCAGGTTCGATGATATAACATAACCGCGGATTCCATATGCAACCAACCGGTAATTTCTTACTAAATATGCTCTTTACAATACCTACAACCATTTTGAGACGGAATTTCAACAATAAAAAAATTTCAATTTTTTGCAAAAATCCATGATGCCTTACCGATTTTGAACGGATAAAATTTATTGTCACGGATTTTGAATGTACCGATTATTTTGGATTACTGATGTAATTTTAAGTAGATCGCCGTTTAAATTGGTACAATATGTCACCTCGTTCGTCTGTGATCCAGGTTCGATGATATAACATAACCGCGCATTTCAAAATAACGAAATTTCGCATAACCGTGCTTTCCATATGCAACCAACCGATAATTTCTTACTAAATATGCTCTTTACATTATCTACAACCATTTTGAGCCGGAATTTCAACAATAAAAAAATTTCAATTTTTTGCAAAAATCCATGATGCCTTACCGATTTTGAACGGATAAAATTTATTGTCACGGATTTTGAATGTACCGATTATTTTGGATTACTGATGTAATTTTAAGTAGATCGCCGTTTAAATTGGTACAATATGTCACCTCGTTCGTCTGTGATCCAGGTTCGATGATATAACATAACCGCGGATTTCAAAATAACGAAATTTCGCATAACCGTGCTTTCCATATGCAACCAACCGGTAATTTCTTACTAAATATGCTCTTTACATTATCTATAACCATTTTGAGCCGGAATTTCAACAATAAAAAAATTTCAATTTTTTGCAAAAATCCATGATGCCTTACCGATTTTGAACGGATAAAATTTATTGTCACGGATTTTGAATGTACCGATTATTTTGGATTACTGATGTAATTTTAAGTAGATCGCCGTTTAAATTGGTACAATATGTCACCTCGTTCGTCTGTGATCCAGGTTCGATGATATAACATAACCGCGGATTTCAAAATAACGAAATTTCGCATAACCGTGCTTTCCATATGCAACCAACCGGTAATTTCTTACTAAATATGCTCTTTACATTATCTATAACCATTTTGAGCCGGAATTTCAACAATAAAAAAATTTCAATTTTTTGCAAAAATCCCTGATGGTTAGTTAGCCTTACCGATTTTGAACGGATAAAATTTATTGTCACGGATTTTGAATGTACCGATTATTTTGGATTACTGATGTAATTTTAAGTAGATCACCGTTTAAATTGGTACAATATGTCACCTCGTTCGTCTGTGATCCAGGTTCGATGATATAACATAACCGCGCATTTCAAAATAACGGAATTTCGCATAAACGTGCTTTCCATATGCAACCAACCGGTAATTTCTTACTAAATATGCTCTTTACAATACCTACAACCATTTTGAGCCCGAATTTCAACAATAAAAAAATTTCAATTTTTTGCAAAAATCCCTGATCTTACCGATTTTGAACGGATAAAATTTATTGTCACGGATTTTGAATGTACCGATTATTTTGGATTACTGGTGTAATTTTAAGTAGATCACCGTTTAAATTGGTACAATATGTCACCTCGTTCGTCTGTGATCCAGGTTCGATGATATAACATAATCGCGCATTTCAAAATAACGAAATTTCGCATAACCGTGCTTTCCATATGCAACCAACCGGTAATTTCTTACTAAATATGCTCTTTACAATACCTACAACCATTTTGAGCCCGAATTTCAACAATAAAAAAATTTCATTTTTTTGCAAAAATCCATGATGGTTAGCCTTACCGATTTTGAACGGATAAAATTTATTGTCACGGATTTTGAATGTACCGATTATTTCGGATTACTGATGTAATTTTAAGTAGATCACCGTTTAAATTGGTACAATATGTCACCTAGTTCGTCTGTGATCCAGGTTCGATGATATAACATAACCGCGCATTTCAAAATAACGAAATTTCGCATAACCGTGCTTTCCATATGCAACCAACCGGTAATTTCTTACTAAATATGCTCTTTACAATACCTACAACCATTTTGAGCCGGAATTTCAACAATAAAAAAATTTCAATTTTTTTGCAAAAATCCCTGATGGTTAGCCTTACCGATTTTGAACGGATAAAATTTATTGTCACGGATTTTGAATGTACCGATTATTTTGGATTACTGATGTAATTTTAAGTAGATCACCGTTTAAATTGGTACAATATGTCACCTCGTTCGTCTGTGATCCAGGTTCGATGATATAACATAACCGCGCATTTCAAAATAACGAAATTTCGCATAACCGTGCTTTCCATATGCAACCAACCGGTAATTTCTTACTAAATATGCTCTTTACAATACCTACAACCATTTTGAGCCGGAATTTCAACAATAAAAAAATTTCAATTTTTTTGCAAAAATCCCTGATGGTTAGCCTTACCGATTTTGAACGGATAAAATTTATTGTCACGGATTTTGAATGTACCGATTATTTTGGATTACTGATGTAATTTTAAGTAGATCACCGTTTAAATTGGTACAATATGTCACCTCGTTCGTCTGTGATCCAGGTTCGATGATATAACATAATCGCGGATTTCAAAATAACGAAATTTCGCATAACCGTGCTTTCCATATGCAACCAACCGATAATTTCTTACTAAATATGCTCTTTACATTATCTACAACCATTTCGAGCCCGAATTTCAACAATAAAAAAATTTCAATTTTTTTGCAAAAATCCCTGATGGTTAGCCTTACCGATTTTGAACGGATAAAATTTATTGTCACGGATTTTGAATGTACCGATTATTTTGGATTACTGATGTAATTTTAAGTAGATCACCGTTTAAATTGGTACAATATGTCACCTCGTTCGTCTGTGACCCAGGTTCGATGATATAACATAACCGCGGATTTCAAAATAACGAAATTTCGCATAACCGTGCTTTCCATATGCAACCAACCGGTAATTTCTTACTAAATATGCTCTTTACAATACCTACAACCATTTTGAGACGGAATTTCAACAATAAAAAAAATTCAATTTTTTGCAAAAATCCATGATGCCTTACCGATTTTGAACGGATAAAATTTATTGTCACGGATTTTGAATGTACCGATTATTTTGGATTACTGATGTAATTTTAAGTAGATCGCCGTTTAAATTGGTACAATATGTCACCTCGTTCGTCTGTGATCCAGGTTCGATGATATAACATAATCGCGGATTTCAAAATAACGAAATTTCGCATAACCGTGCTTTCCATATGCAACCAACCGATAATTTCTTACTAAATATGCTCTTTACATTATCTACAACCATTTTGAGCCGGAATTTCAACAATAAAAAAATTTCAATTTTTTGCAAAAATCCATGATGCCTTACCGATTTTGAACGGATAAAATTTATTGTCACGGATTTTGAATGTAACGATTATTTTGGATTACTGATGTAATTTTAAGTAGATCGCCGTTTAAATTGGTACAATATGTCACCTCGTTCGTCTGTGATCCAGGTTCGATGATATAATATAACCGCGGATTTCAAAATAACGAAATTTCGCATAACCGTGCTTTCCATATGCAACCAACCGATAATTTCTTACTAAATATGCTCTTTACATTATCTACAACCATTTTGAGCCGGAATTTCAACAATAAAAAAATTTCAATTTTTTGCAAAAATCCCTGATGGTTAGTTAGCCTTACCGATTTTGAACGGATAAAATTTATTGTCACGGATTTTGAATGTACCGATTATTTTGGATTACTGATGTAATTTTAAGTAGATCACCGTTTAAATTGGTACAATATGTCACCTCGTTCGTCTGTGATCCAGGTTCGATGATATAACATAACCGCGGATTTCAAAATAACGAAATTTCGCATAACCGTGCTTTCCATATGCAACCAACCGGTAATTTCTTACTAAATATGCTCTTTACATTATCTACAACCATTTTGAGCCGGAATTTCAACAATAAAAAAATTTCAATTTTTTGCAAAAATCCATGATGCCTTACCGATTTTGAACGGATAAAATTTATTGTCACGGATTTTGAATGTAACGATTATTTTGGATTACTGATGTAATTTTAAGTAGATCGCCGTTTAAATTGGTACAATATGTCACCTCGTTCGTCTGTGATCCAGGTTCGATGATATAATATAACCGCGGATTTCAAAATAACGAAATTTCGCATAACCGTGCTTTCCATATGCAACCAACCGATAATTTCTTACTAAATATGCTCTTTACATTATCTACAACCATTTTGAGCCGGAATTTCAACAATAAAAAAATTTCAATTTTTTTGCAAAAATCCCTGATGGTTAGCCTTACCGATTTTGAACGGATAAAATTTATTGTCACGGATTTTGAATGTACCGATTATTTTGGATTACTGATGTAATTTTAAGTAGATCACCGTTTAAATTGGTACAATATGTCACCTCGTTCGTCTGTGATCCAGGTTCGATGATATAACATAACCGCGGATTTCAAAATAACGAAATTTCGCATAACCGTGCTTTCCATATGCAACCAACCGGTAATTTCTTACTAAATATGCTCTTTACATTATCTACAACCATTTTGAGCCGGAATTTCAACAATAAAAAAATTTCAATTTTTTGCAAAAATCCATGATGCCTTACCGATTTTGAACGGATAAAATTTATTGTCACGGATTTTGAATGTACCGATTATTTTGGATTACTGATGTAATTTTAAGTAGATCACCGTTTAAATTGGTACAATATGTCACCTCGTTCGTCTGTGATCCAGGTTCGATGATATAACATAATCGCGGATTTCAAAATAACGAAATTTCGCATAACCGTGCTTTCCATATGCAACCAACCGGTAATTTCTTACTAAATATGCTCTTTACATTATCTACAACCATTTTGAGCCGGAATTTCAACAATAAAAAAATTTCAATTTTTTTGCAAAAATCCCTGATGGTTAGCCTTACCGATTTTGAACGGATAAAATTTATTGTCACGGATTTTGAATGTACCGATTATTTTGGATTACTGATGTAATTTTAAGTAGATCACCGTTTAAATTGGTACAATATGTCACCTCGTTCGTCTGTGACCCAGGTTCGATGATATAACATAACCGCGGATTTCAAAATAACGAAATTTCGCATAACCGTGCTTTCCATATGCAACCAACCGGTAATTTCTTACTAAATATGCTCTTTACAATACCTACAACCATTTTGAGACGGAATTTCAACAATAAAAAAAATTCAATTTTTTGCAAAAATCCATGATGCCTTACCGATTTTGAACGGATAAAATTTATTGTCACGGATTTTGAATGTACCGATTATTTTGGATTACTGATGTAATTTTAAGTAGATCGCCGTTTAAATTGGTACAATATGTCACCTCGTTCGTCTGTGATCCAGGTTCGATGATATAACATAATCGCGGATTTCAAAATAACGAAATTTCGCATAACCGTGCTTTCCATATGCAACCAACCGATAATTTCTTACTAAATATGCTCTTTACATTATCTACAACCATTTTGAGCCGGAATTTCAACAATAAAAAAATTTCAATTTTTTGCAAAAATCCATGATGCCTTACCGATTTTGAACGGATAAAATTTATTGTCACGGATTTTGAATGTACCGATTATTTTGGATTACTGATGTAATTTTAAGTAGATCGCCGTTTAAATTGGTACAATATGTCACCTCGTTCGTCTGTGATCCAGGTTCGATGATATAACATAACCGCGGATTTCAAAATAACGAAATTTCGCATAACCGTGCTTTCCATATGCAACCAACCGGTAATTTCTTACTAAATATGCTCTTTACATTATCTACAACCATTTTGAGCCGGAATTTCAACAATAAAAAAATTTCAATTTTTTTGCAAAAATCCCTGATGGTTAGCCTTACCGATTTTGAACGGATAAAATTTATTGTCACGGATTTTGAATGTACCGATTATTTTGGATTACTGATGTAATTTTAAGTAGATCACCGTTTAAATTGGTACAATATGTCACCTCGTTCGTCTGTGACCCAGGTTCGATGATATAACATAACCGCGGATTTCAAAATAACGAAATTTCGCATAACCGTGCTTTCCATATGCAACCAACCGGTAATTTCTTACTAAATATGCTCTTTACAATACCTACAACCATTTTGAGACGGAATTTCAACAATAAAAAAAATTCAATTTTTTGCAAAAATCCATGATGCCTTACCGATTTTGAACGGATAAAATTTATTGTCACGGATTTTGAATGTACCGATTATTTTGGATTACTGATGTAATTTTAAGTAGATCGCCGTTTAAATTGGTACAATATGTCACCTCGTTCGTCTGTGATCCAGGTTCGATGATATAACATAACCGCGGATTTCAAAATAACGAAATTTCGCATAACCGTGCTTTCCATATGCAACCAACCGGTAATTTCTTACTAAATATGCTCTTTACATTATCTACAACCATTTTGAGCCGGAATTTCAACAATAAAAAAATTTCAATTTTTTGCAAAAATCCATGATGCCTTACCGATTTTGAACGGATAAAATT
The DNA here is from genome assembly GCA_932526605.1 of Nephrotoma flavescens. Lineage (NCBI taxonomy): Eukaryota > Metazoa > Arthropoda > Insecta > Diptera > Tipulidae > Nephrotoma > Nephrotoma flavescens. The sequence continues at coordinate 76,564,322 of OW052220.1, forward strand.
TATTGTCACGGATTTTGAATGTACCGATTATTTTGGATTACTGATGTAATTTTAAGTAGATCGCCGTTTAAATTGGTACAATATGTCACCTCGTTCGTCTGTGATCCAGGTTCGATGATATAACATAACCGCGGATTTCAAAATAACGAAATTTCGCATAACCGTGCTTTCCATATGCAACCAACCGGTAATTTCTTACTAAATATGCTCTTTACATTATCTACAACCATTTTGAGCCGGAATTTCAACAATAAAAAAATTTCAATTTTTTTGCAAAAATCCCTGATTGGCCTTACCGATTTTGAACGGATAAAATTTATTGTCACGGATTTTGAATGTACCGATTATTTTGGATTACTGATGTAATTTTAAGTAGATCACCGTTTAAATTGGTACAATATGTCACCTCGTTCGTCTGTGATCCAGGTTCGATGATATAACATAATCGCGGATTTCAAAATAACGAAATTTCGCATAACCGTGCTTTCCATATGCAACCAACCGGTAATTTCTTACTAAATATGCTCTTTACATTATCTACAACCATTTTGAGCCGGAATTTCAACAATAAAAAAATTTCAATTTTTTTGCAAAAATCCCTGATGGTTAGCCTTACCGATTTTGAACGGATAAAATTTATTGTCACGGATTTTGAATGTACCGATTATTTTGGATTACTGATGTAATTTTAAGTAGATCGCCGTTTAAATTGGTACAATATGTCACCTCGTTCGTCTGTGATCCAGGTTCGATGATATAACATAACCGCGCATTTCAAAATAACGAAATTTCGCATAACCGTGCTTTCCATATGCAACCAACCGATAATTTCTTACTAAATATGCTCTTTACATTATCTACAACCATTTTGAGCCGGAATTTCAACAATAAAAAAATTTCAATTTTTTTGCAAAAATCCCTGATTGGCCTTACCGATTTTGAACGGATAAAATTTATTGTCACGGATTTTGAATGTACCGATTATTTTGGATTACTGATGTAATTTTAAGTAGATCATCGTTTAAATTGGTACAATATGTCACCTCGTTCGTCTGTGATCCAGGTTCGATGATATAACATAACCGCGCATTTCAAAATAACGAAATTTCGCATAACCGTGCTTTCCATATGCAACCAACCGATAATTTCTTACTAAATATGCTCTTTACATTATCTACAACCATTTTGAGCCGGAATTTCAACAATAAAAAAATTTCAATTTTTTTGCAAAAATCCCTGATTGGCCTTACCGATTTTGAACGGATAAAATTTATTGTCACGGATTTTGAATGTACCGATTATTTTGGATTACTGATGTAATTTTAAGTAGATCGCCGTTTAAATTGGTACAATATGTCACCTCGTTCGTCTGTGATCCAGGTTCGATGATATAACATAACCGCGCATTTCAAAATAACGAAATTTCGCATAACCGTGCTTTACATATGCAACCAACCGATAATTTCTTACTAAATATGCTCTTTACAATACCTACAACCATTTTCAGACGGAATTTCAACAATAAAAAAATTTCAATTTTTTGCAAAAATCCATGATGCCTTACCGATTTTGAACGGATAAAATTTATTGTCACGGATTTTGAATGTACCGATTATTTTGGATTACTGATGTAATTTTAAGTAGATCGCCGTTTAAATTGGTACAATATGTCACCTCGTTCGTCTGTGATCCAGGTTCGATGATATAACATAACCGCGGATTTCAAAATAACGAAATTTCGCATAACCGTGCTTTCCATATGCAACCAACCGGTAATTTCTTACTAAATATGCTCTTTACATTATCTACAACCATTTTGAGCCGGAATTTCAACAATAAAAAAATTTCAATTTTTTTGCAAAAATCCCTGATGAAAAACCTTACCGATTTTGAACGGATAAAATTTATTGTCACGGATTTTGAATGTACCGATTATTTTGGATTACTGATGTAATTTTAAGTAGATCGCCGTTTAAATTGGTACAATATGTCACCTCGTTCGTCTGTGATCCAGGTTCGATGATATAACATAACCGCGCATTTCAAAATAACGAAATTTCGCATAACCGTGCTTTCCATATGCAACCAACCGGTAATTTCTTACTAAATATGCTCTTTACATTATCTACAACCATTTTGAGCCGGAATTTCAACAATAAAAAAATTTCAATTTTTTTGCAAAAATCCCTGATTGGCCTTACCGATTTTGAACGGATAAAATTTATTGTCACGGATTTTGAATGTACCGATTATTTTGGATTACTGATGTAATTTTAAGTAGATCGCCGTTTAAATTGGTACAATATGTCACCTCGTTCGTCTGTGATCCAGGTTCGATGATATAACATAACCGCGGATTTCAAAATAACGAAATTTCGCATAACCGTGCTTTCCATATGCAACCAACCGGTAATTTCTTACTAAATATGCTCTTTACATTATCTACAACCATTTTGAGCCGGAATTTCAACAATAAAAAAATTTCAATTTTTTTGCAAAAATCCCTGATGGTTAGCCTTACCGATTTTGAACGGATAAAATTTATTGTCACGGATTTTGAATGTACCGATTATTTTGGATTACTGATGTAATTTTAAGTAGATCGCCGTTTAAATTGGTACAATATGTCACCTCGTTCGTCTGTGATCCAGGTTCGATGATATAACATAACCGCGCATTTCAAAATAACGAAATTTCGCATAACCGTGCTTTCCATATGCAACCAACCGATAATTTCTTACTAAATATGCTCTTTACATTATCTACAACCATTTTGAGCCGGAATTTCAACAATAAAAAAATTTCAATTTTTTTGCAAAAATCCCTGATTGGCCTTACCGATTTTGAACGGATAAAATTTATTGTCACGGATTTTGAATGTACCGATTATTTTGGATTACTGATGTAATTTTAAGTAGATCATCGTTTAAATTGGTACAATATGTCACCTCGTTCGTCTGTGATCCAGGTTCGATGATATAACATAACCGCGCATTTCAAAATAACGAAATTTCGCATAACCGTGCTTTCCATATGCAACCAACCGATAATTTCTTACTAAATATGCTCTTTACATTATCTACAACCATTTTGAGCCGGAATTTCAACAATAAAAAAATTTCAATTTTTTTGCAAAAATCCCTGATTGGCCTTACCGATTTTGAACGGATAAAATTTATTGTCACGGATTTTGAATGTACCGATTATTTTGGATTACTGATGTAATTTTAAGTAGATCGCCGTTTAAATTGGTACAATATGTCACCTCGTTCGTCTGTGATCCAGGTTCGATGATATAACATAACCGCGCATTTCAAAATAACGAAATTTCGCATAACCGTGCTTTACATATGCAACCAACCGATAATTTCTTACTAAATATGCTCTTTACAATACCTACAACCATTTTCAGACGGAATTTCAACAATAAAAAAATTTCAATTTTTTGCAAAAATCCATGATGCCTTACCGATTTTGAACGGATAAAATTTATTGTCACGGATTTTGAATGTACCGATTATTTTGGATTACTGATGTAATTTTAAGTAGATCGCCGTTTAAATTGGTACAATATGTCACCTCGTTCGTCTGTGATCCAGGTTCGATGATATAACATAACCGCGGATTTCAAAATAACGAAATTTCGCATAACCGTGCTTTCCATATGCAACCAACCGGTAATTTCTTACTAAATATGCTCTTTACATTATCTACAACCATTTTGAGCCGGAATTTCAACAATAAAAAAATTTCAATTTTTTTGCAAAAATCCCTGATGAAAAACCTTACCGATTTTGAACGGATAAAATTTATTGTCACGGATTTTGAATGTACCGATTATTTTGGATTACTGATGTAATTTTAAGTAGATCGCCGTTTAAATTGGTACAATATGTCACCTCGTTCGTCTGTGATCCAGGTTCGATGATATAACATAACCGCGCATTTCAAAATAACGAAATTTCGCATAACCGTGCTTTCCATATGCAACCAACCGGTAATTTCTTACTAAATATGCTCTTTACATTATCTACAACCATTTTGAGCCGGAATTTCAACAATAAAAAAATTTCAATTTTTTTGCAAAAATCCCTGATTGGCCTTACCGATTTTGAACGGATAAAATTTATTGTCACGGATTTTGAATGTACCGATTATTTTGGATTACTGATGTAATTTTAAGTAGATCATCGTTTAAATTGGTACAATATGTCACCTCGTTCGTCTGTGATCCAGGTTCGATGATATAACATAACCGCGCATTTCAAAATAACGAAATTTCGCATAACCGTGCTTTCCATATGCAACCAACCGATAATTTCTTACTAAATATGCTCTTTACATTATCTACAACCATTTTGAGCCGGAATTTCAACAATAAAAAAATTTCAATTTTTTTGCAAAAATCCCTGATTGGCCTTACCGATTTTGAACGGATAAAATTTATTGTCACGGATTTTGAATGTACCGATTATTTTGGATTACTGATGTAATTTTAAGTAGATCGCCGTTTAAATTGGTACAATATGTCACCTCGTTCGTCTGTGATCCAGGTTCGATGATATAACATAACCGCGCATTTCAAAATAACGAAATTTCGCATAACCGTGCTTTCCATATGCAACCAACCGATAATTTCTTACTAAATATGCTCTTTACATTATCTACAACCATTTTGAGCCGGAATTTCAACAATAAAAAAATTTCAATTTTTTTGCAAAAATCCCTGATGGTTAGCCTTACCGATTTTGAACGGATAAAATTTATTGTCAAGGATTTTGAATGTACCGATTATTTTGGATTACTGATGTAATTTTAAGTAGATCGCCGTTTAAATTGGTACAATATGTCACCTCGTTCGTCTGTGATCCAGGTTCGATGATATAACATAACCGCGGATTTCAAAATAACGAAATTTCGCATAACCGTGCTTTCCATATGCAACCAACCGGTAATTTCTTACTAAATATGCTCTTTACATTATCTACAACCATTTTGAGCCGGAATTTCAACAATAAAAAAATTTCAATTTTTTTGCAAAAATCCCTGATGGTTTGCCTTACCGATTTTGAACGGATAAAATTTATTGTCACGGATTTTGAATGTACCGATTATTTTGGATTACTGATGTAATTTTAAGTAGATCGCCGTTTAAATTGGTACAATATGTCACCTCGTTCATCTGTGATCCAGGTTCGATGATATAACATAACCGCGCATTTCAAAATAACGAAATTTCGCATAACCGTGCTTTCCATATGCAACCAACCGATAATTTCTTACTAAATATGCTCTTTACATTATCTACAACCATTTTGAGCCGGAATTTCAACAATAAAAAAATTTCAATTTTTTTGCAAAAATCCCTGATTGGCCTTACCGATTTTGAACGGATAAAATTTATTGTCACGGATTTTGAATGTACCGATTATTTTGGATTACTGATGTAATTTTAAGTAGATCACCGTTTAAATTGGTACAATATGTCACCTCGTTCGTCTGTGATCCAGGTTCGATGATATAACATAACCGCGCATTTCAAAATAACGAAATTTCGCATAACCGTGCTTTCCATATGCAACCAACCGATAATTTCTTACTAAATATGCTCTTTACATTATCTACAACCATTTTGAGCCGGAATTTCAACAATAAAAAAATTTCAATTTTTTTGCAAAAATCCCTGATGGTTAGCCTTACCGATTTTGAACGGATAAAATTTATTGTCACGGATTTTGAATGTACCGATTATTTTGGATTACTGATGTAATTTTAAGTAGATCACCGTTTAAATTGGTACAATATGTCACCTCGTTCGTCTGTGATCCAGGTTCGATGATATAACATAACCGCGCATTTCAAAATAACGAAATTTCGCATAACCGTGCTTTCCATATGCAACCAACCGGTAATTTCTTACTAAATATGCTCTTTACATTATCTACAACCATTTTGAGCCGGAATTTCAACAATAAAAAAATTTCAATTTTTTGCAAAAATCCATGATGCCTTACCGATTTTGAACGGATAAAATTTATTGTCACGGATTTTGAATGTACCGATTATTTTGGATTACTGATGTAATTTTAAGTAGATCACCGTTTAAATTGGTACAATATGTCACCTCGTTCGTCTGTGATCCAGGTTCGATGATATAACATAACCGCGCATTTCAAAATAACGAAATTTCGCATAACCGTGCTTTCCATATGCAACCAACCGATAATTTCTTACTAAATATGCTCTTTACATTATCTACAACCATTTTGAGCCGGAATTTCAACAATAAAAAAATTTCAATTTTTTTGCAAAAATCCCTGATTGGCCTTACCGATTTTGAACGGATAAAATTTATTGTCACGGATTTTGAATGTACCGATTATTTTGGATTACTGATGTAATTTTAAGTAGATCGCCGTTTAAATTGGTACAATATGTCAGCTCGTTCATCTGTGATCCAGGTTCGATGATATATAACATAACCGCGGATTTCAAAATAACGAAATTTCGCATAAACGTGCTTTCCATATGCAACCAACCGGTAATTTCTTACTAAATATGCTCTTTACAATACCTACAACCATTTTGAGCCGGAATTTCAACAATAAAAAAATTTCAATTTTTTGCAAAAATCCATGATGCCTTACCGATTTTGAACGGCTAAAATTTATTGTCACGGATTTTGAATGTACCGATTATTTTGGATTACTGATGTAATTTTAAGTAGATCGCCGTTTAAATTGGTACAATATGTCACCTCGTTCGTCTGTGATCCAGGTTCGATGATATAACATAACCGCGGATTTCAAAATAACGAAATTTCGCATAACCGTGCTTTCCATATGCAACCAACCGGTAATTTCTTACTAAATATGCTCTTTACAATACCTACAACCATTTTGAGCCGGAATTTCAACAATAAAAAAATTTCAATTTTTTGCAAAAATCCATGATGCCTTACCGATTTTGAACGGATAAAATTTATTGTCACGGATTTTGAATGTACCGATTATTTTGGATTACTGATGTAATTTTAAGTAGATCGCCGTTTAAATTGGTACAATATGTCACCTCGTTCGTCTGTGATCCAGGTTCGATGATATAACATAACCGCGGATTTCAAAATAACGAAATTTCGCATAACCGTGCTTTCCATATGCAACCATCCGGTAATTTCTTACTAAATATGCTCTTTACATTATCTATAACCATTTTGAGCCGGAATTTCAACAATAAAAAAATTTCAATTTTTTTGCGAAAATCCCTGATGGTTAGCCTTACCGATTTTGAACGGATAAAATTTATTGTCACGGATTTTGAATGTACCGATTATTTTGGATTACTGATGTAATTTTAAGTAGATCACCGTTTAAATTGGTACAATATGTCACCTCGTTCGTCTGTGATCCAGGTTCGATGATATAACATAACCGCGGATTTCAAAATAACGAAATTTCGCATAACCGTGCTTTCCATATGCAACCAACCGGTAATTTCTTACTAAATATGCTCTTTACAATACCTACAACCATTTTGAGACGGAATTTCAACAATAAAAAAATTTCAATTTATTTGCAAAAATCCATGATGCCTTACCGATTTTGAACGGATAAAATTTATTGTCACGGATTTTGAATGTACCGATTATTTTGGATTACTGATGTAATTTTAAGTAGATCGCCGTTTAAATTGGTACAATATGTCACCTCGTTCGTCTGTGATCCAGGTTCGATGATATAACATAACCGCGCATTTCAAAATAACGAAATTTCGCATAACCGTGCTTTCCATATGCAACCATCCGGTAATTTCTTACTAAATATGCTCTTTACATTATCTATAACCATTTTGAGCCGGAATTTCAACAATAAAAAAATTTCAATTTTTTTGCAAAAATCCCTGATGGTTAGCCTTACCGATTTTGAACGGATAAAATTTATTGTCACGGATTTTGAATGTACCGATTATTTTGGATTACTGATGTAATTTTAAGTAGATCACCGTTTAAATTGGTACAATATGTCACCTCGTTCGTCTGTGATCCAGGTTCGATGATATAACATAACCGCGGATTTCAAAATAACGAAATTTCGCATAAACGTGCTTTCCATATGCAACCAACCGGTAATTTCTTACTAAATATGCTCTTTACAATACCTACAACCATTTTGAGCCGGAATTTCAACAATAAAAAAATTTCAATTTTTTTGCAAAAATCCATGATGCCTTACCGATTTTGAACGGATAAAATTTATTGTCACGGATTTTGAATGTACCGATTATTTTGGATTACTGATGTAATTTTAAGTAGATCGCCGTTTAAATTGGTACAATATGTCACCTCGTTCGTCTGTGATCCAGGTTCGATGATATAACATAACCGCGGATTTCAAAATAACGAAATTTCGCATAAGCGTGCTTTCCATATGCAACCAACCGGTAATTTCTTACTAAATATGCTCTTTACAATACCTACAACCATTTTGAGCCGGAATTTCAACAATAAAAAAATTTCAATTTTTTGCAAAAATCCATGATGCCTTACCGATTTTGAACGGATAAAATTTATTGTCACGGATTTTGAATGTACCGATTATTTTGGATTACTGATGTAATTTTAAGTAGATCACCGTTTAAATTGGTACAATATGTCACCTCGTTCGTCTGTGATCCAGGTTCGATGATATAACATAACCGCGGATTTCAAAATAACGAAATTTCGCATAAACGTGCTTTCCATATGCAACCAACCGGTAATTTCTTACTAAATATGCTCTTTACAATACCTACAACCATTTTGAGCCGGAATTTCAACAATAAAAAAATTTCAATTTTTTTGCAAAAATCCCTGATTGGCCTTACCGATTTTGAACGGATAAAATTTATTGTCACGGATTTTGAATGTACCGATTATTTTGGATTACTGATGTAATTTTAAGTAGATCACCGTTTAAATTGGTACAATATGTCACCTCGTTCGTCTGTGATCCAGGTTCGATGATATAACATAACCGCGGATTTCAAAATAACGAAATTTCGCATAACCGTGCTTTCCATATGCAACCAACCGGTAATTTCTCACTAAATATGCTCTTTACATTATCTACAACCATTTTGAGCCGGAATTTCAACAATAAAAAAATTTCAATTTTTTTGCAAAAATCCCTGATGGTTAGCCTTACCGATTTTGAACGGATAAAATTTATTGTCACGGATTTTGAATGTACCGATTATTTTGGATTACTGATGTAATTTTAAGTAGATCGCCGTTTAAATTGGTACAATATGTCACCTCGTTCGTCTGTGATCCAGGTTCGATGATATAACATAACCGCGCATTTCAAAATAACGAAATTTCGCATAACCGTGCTTTACATATGCAACCAACCGATAATTTCTTACTAAATATGCTCTTTACAATACCTACAACCATTTTCAGACGGAATTTCAACAATAAAAAAATTTCAATTTTTTGCAAAAATCCATGATGCCTTACCGATTTTGAACGGATAAAATTTATTGTCACGGATTTTGAATGTACCGATTATTTTGGATTACTGATGTAATTTTAAGTAGATCGCCGTTTAAATTGGTACAATATGTCAGCTCGTTCATCTGTGATCCAGGTTCGATGATATATAACATAACCGCGGATTTCAAAATAACGAAATTTCGCATAAGCGTGCTTTCCATATGCAACCAACCGGTAATTTCTTACTAAATATGCTCTTTACAATACCTACAACCATTTTGAGCCGGAATTTCAACAATAAAAAAATTTCAATTTTTTGCAAAAATCCATGATGCCTTACCGATTTTGAACGGATAAAATTTATTGTCACGGATTTTGAATGTACCGATTATTTTGGATTACTGATGTAATTTTAAGTAGATCGCCGTCTAAATTGGTACAATATGTCACCTCGTTCGTCTGTGATCCAGGTTCGATGATATAACATAACCGCGGATTTCAAAATAACGAAATTTCGCATAACCGTGCTTTCCATATGCAACCAACCGGTAATTTCTTACTAAATATGCTCTTTACAATACCTACAACCATTTTGAGCCGGAATTTCAACAATAAAAAAATTTCAATTTTTTTGCAAAAATCCCTGATTGGCCTTACCGATTTTGAACGGATAAAATTTATTGTCACGGATTTTGAATGTACCGATTATTTTGGATTACTGATGTAATTTTAAGTAGATCGCCGTTTAAATTGGTACAATATGTCACCTCGTTCGTCTGTGATCCAGGTTCGATGATATAACATAACCGCGCATTTCAAAATAACGAAATTTCGCATAACCGTGCTTTACATATGCAACCAACCGATAATTTCTTACTAAATATGCTCTTTACAATACCTACAACCATTTTCAGACGGAATTTCAACAATAAAAAAATTTCAATTTTTTGCAAAAATCCATGATGCCTTACCGATTTTGAACGGATAAAATTTATTGTCACGGATTTTGAATGTACCGATTATTTTGGATTACTGATGTAATTTTAAGTAGATCGCCGTTTAAATTGGTACAATATGTCAGCTCGTTCATCTGTGATCCAGGTTCGATGATATATAACATAACCGCGGATTTCAAAATAACGAAATTTCGCATAAACGTGCTTTCCATATGCAACCAACCGGTAATTTCTTACTAAATATGCTCTTTACAATACCTACAACCATTTTGAGCCGGAATTTCAACAATAAAAAAATTTCAATTTTTTGCAAAAATCCATGATGCCTTACCGATTTTGAACGGCTAAAATTTATTGTCACGGATTTTGAATGTACCGATTATTTTGGATTACTGATGTAATTTTAAGTAGATCGCCGTTTAAATTGGTACAATATGTCACCTCGTTCTTCTGTGATCCAGGTTCGATGATATAACATAACCGCGGATTTCAAAATAACGAAATTTCGCATAACCGTGCTTTCCATATGCAACCAACCGGTAATTTCTTACTAAATATGCTCTTTACAATACCTACAACCATTTTGAGCCGGAATTTCAACAATAAAAAAATTTCAATTTTTTGCAAAAATCCATGATGCCTTACCGATTTTGAACGGATAAAATTTATTGTCACGGATTTTGAATGTACCGATTATTTTGGATTACTGATGTAATTTTAAGTAGATCGCCGTTTAAATTGGTACAATATGTCACCTCGTTCGTCTGTGATCCAGGTTCGATGATATAACATAACCGCGGATTTCAAAATAACGAAATTTCGCATAACCGTGCTTTCCATATGCAACCATCCGGTAATTTCTTACTAAATATGCTCTTTACATTATCTATAACCATTTTGAGCCGGAATTTCAACAATAAAAAAATTTCAATTTTTTTGCGAAAATCCCTGATGGTTAGCCTTACCGATTTTGAACGGATAAAATTTATTGTCACGGATTTTGAATGTACCGATTATTTTGGATTACTGATGTAATTTTAAGTAGATCACCGTTTAAATTGGTACAATATGTCACCTCGTTCGTCTGTGATCCAGGTTCGATGATATAACATAACCGCGGATTTCAAAATAACGAAATTTCGCATAACCGTGCTTTCCATATGCAACCAACCGGTAATTTCTTACTAAATATGCTCTTTACAATACCTACAACCATTTTGAGACGGAATTTCAACAATAAAAAAATTTCAATTTATTTGCAAAAATCCATGATGCCTTACCGATTTTGAACGGATAAAATTTATTGTCACGGATTTTGAATGTACCGATTATTTTGGATTACTGATGTAATTTTAAGTAGATCGCCGTTTAAATTGGTACAATATGTCACCTCGTTCGTCTGTGATCCAGGTTCGATGATATAACATAACCGCGCATTTCAAAATAACGAAATTTCGCATAACCGTGCTTTCCATATGCAACCATCCGGTAATTTCTTACTAAATATGCTCTTTACATTATCTATAACCATTTTGAGCCGGAATTTCAACAATAAAAAAATTTCAATTTTTTTGCAAAAATCCCTGATGGTTAGCCTTACCGATTTTGAACGGATAAAATTTATTGTCACGGATTTTGAATGTACCGATTATTTTGGATTACTGATGTAATTTTAAGTAGATCACCGTTTAAATTGGTACAATATGTCACCTCGTTCGTCTGTGATCCAGGTTCGATGATATAACATAACCGCGGATTTCAAAATAACGAAATTTCGCATAAACGTGCTTTCCATATGCAACCAACCGGTAATTTCTTACTAAATATGCTCTTTACAATACCTACAACCATTTTGAGCCGGAATTTCAACAATAAAAAAATTTCAATTTTTTTGCAAAAATCCATGATGCCTTACCGATTTTGAACGGATAAAATTTATTGTCACGGATTTTGAATGTACCGATTATTTTGGATTACTGATGTAATTTTAAGTAGATCGCCGTTTAAATTGGTACAATATGTCACCTCGTTCGTCTGTGATCCAGGTTCGATGATATAACATAACCGCGGATTTCAAAATAACGAAATTTCGCATAACCGTGCTTTCCATATGCAACCAACCGGTAATTTCTTACTAAATATGCTCTTTACATTATCTACAACCATTTTGAGCCGGAATTTCAACAATAAAAAAATTTCAATTTTTTTGCAAAAATCCCTGATGGCTTGCCTTACCGATTTTGAACGGATAAAATTTATTGTCACGGATTTTGAATGTACCGATTATTTTGGATTACTGATGTAATTTTAAGTAGATCGCCGTTTAAATTGGTACAATATGTCACCTCGTTCGTCTGTGATCCAGGTTCGATGATATAACATAACCGCGCATTTCAAAATAACGAAATTTCGCATAACCGTGCTTTCCATATGCAACCAACCGGTAATTTCTTACTAAATATGCTCTTTACATTATCTACAACCATTTTGAGCCGGAATTTCAACAATAAAAAAATTTCAATTTTTTTGCAAAAATCCCTGATTGGCCTTACCGATTTTGAACGGATAAAATTTATTGTCACGGATTTTGAATGTACCGATTATTTTGGATTACTGATGTAATTTTAAGTAGATCGCCGTTTAAATTGGTACAATATGTCACCTCGTTCGTCTGTGATCCAGGTTCGATGATATAACATAACCGCGGATTTCAAAATAACGAAATTTCGCATAACCGTGCTTTCCATATGCAACCAACCGGTAATTTTTTACTAAATATGCTCTTTACAATACCTACAACCATTTTGAGCCGGAATTTCAACAATAAAAAAATTTCAATTTTTTTGCAAAAATCCCTGATGGCTAGCCTTACCGATTTTGAACGGATAAAATTTATTGTCACGGATTTTGAATGTACCGATTATTTTGGATTACTGATGTAATTTTAAGTAGATCGCCGTTTAAATTGGTACAATATGTCACCTCGTTCGTCTGTGATCCAGGTTCGATGATATAACATAATCGCGGATTTCAAAATAACGAAATTTCGCATAACCGTGCTTTCCATATGCAACCAACCGGTAATTTCTTACTAAATATGCTCTTTACATTATCTACAACCATTTTGAGACGGAATTTCAACAATAAAAAAATTTCAATTTTTTTGCAAAAATCCCTAATGGTTAGTTAGCCTTACCGATTTTGAACGGATAAAATTTATTGTCACGGATTTTGAATGTACCGATTATTTTGGATTACTGATGTAATTTTAAGTAGATCGCCGTTTAAATTGGTACAATATGTCACCTCGTTCGTCTGTGATCCAGGTTCGATGATATAACATAATCGCGGATTTCAAAATAACGAAATTTCGCATAACCGTGCTTTCCATATGCAACCAACCGATAATTTCTTACTAAATATGCCCTTTACAATACCTACAACCATTTTGAGCCGGAATTTCAACAATAAAAAAATTTCAATTTTTTGAAAAAATCCCTGATGGTTAGCCTTACCTATTTTGAACAGATAAAATTTATTGTCACGGATTTTGAATGTACCGATTATTTTTGATTACTGATGTAATTTTAAGTAGATCGCCGTTTAAATTGGTACAATATGTCACCTCGTTCGTCTGTGATCCAGGTTCGATGATATAACATAACCGCGGATTTCAAAATAACGAAATTTCGCATAACCGTGCTTTCCATATGCAACCAACCGGTAATTTCTTACTAAATATGCTCTTTACAATACCTACAACCATTTTGAGACGGAATTTCAACAATAAAAAAATTTCAATTTATTTGCAAAAATCCATGATGCCTTACCGATTTTGAACGGATAAAATTTATTGTCACGGATTTTGAATGTACCGATTATTTTGGATTACTGATGTAATTTTAAGTAGATCGCCGTTTAAATTGGTACAATATGTCACCTCGTTCGTCTGTGATCCAGGTTCGATGATATAACATAACCGCGCATTTCAAAATAACGAAATTTCGCATAACCGTGCTTTCCATATGCAACCATCCGGTAATTTCTTACTAAATATGCTCTTTACATTATCTATAACCATTTTGAGCCGGAATTTCAACAATAAAAAAATTTCAATTTTTTTGCAAAAATCCCTGATGGTTAGCCTTACCGATTTTGAACGGATAAAATTTATTGTCACGGATTTTGAATGTACCGATTATTTTGGATTACTGATGTAATTTTAAGTAGATCACCGTTTAAATTGGTACAATATGTCACCTCGTTCGTCTGTGATCCAGGTTCGATGATATAACATAACCGCGGATTTCAAAATAACGAAATTTCGCATAAACGTGCTTTCCATATGCAACCAACCGGTAATTTCTTACTAAATATGCTCTTTACAATACCTACAACCATTTTGAGCCGGAATTTCAACAATAAAAAAATTTCAATTTTTTGCAAAAATCCATGATTCCTTACCGATTTTGAACGGATAAAATTTATTGTCACGGATTTTGAATGTACCGATTATTTTGGATTACTGATGTAATTTTAAGTAGATCGCCGTTTAAATTGGTACAATATGTCACCTCGTTCGTCTGTGATCCAGGTTCGATGATATAACATAACCGCGGATTTCAAAATAACGAAATTTCGCATAACCGTGCTTTCCATATGCAACCAACCGGTAATTTCTTACTAAATATGCTCTTTACATTATCTACAACCATTTTGAGCCGGAATTTCAACAATAAAAAAATTTCAATTTTTTTGCAAAAATCCCTGATGGCTTGCCTTACCGATTTTGAACGGATAAAATTTATTGTCACGGATTTTGAATGTACCGATTATTTTGGATTACTGATGTAATTTTAAGTAGATCGCCGTTTAAATTGGTACAATATGTCACCTCGTTCGTCTGTGATCCAGGTTCGATGATATAACATAACCGCGGATTTCAAAATAACGAAATTTCGCATAACCGTGCTTTCCATATGCAACCAACCGGTAATTTCTTACTAAATATGCTCTTTACATTATCTACAACCATTTTGAGCCGGAATTTCAACAATAAAAAAATTTCAATTTTTTTGCAAAAATCCCTGATGGCTTGCCTTACCGATTTTGAACGGATAAAATTTATTGTCACGGATTTTGAATGTACCGATTATTTTGGATTACTGATGTAATTTTAAGTAGATCGCCGTTTAAATTGGTACAATATGTCACCTCGTTCGTCTGTGATCCAGGTTCGATGATATAACATAACCGCGGATTTCAAAATAACGAAATTTCGCATAACCGTGCTTTCCATATGCAACCAACCGGTAATTTCTTACTAAATATGCTCTTTACAATACCTACAACCATTTTGAGCCGGAATTTCAACAATAAAAAAATTTCAATTTTTTTGCAAAAATCCCTGATGGCTAGCCTTACCGATTTTGAACGGATAAAATTTATTGTCACGGATTTTGAATGTACCGATTATTTTGGATTACTGATGTAATTTTAAGTAGATCGCCGTTTAAATTGGTACAATATGTCACCTCGTTCGTCTGTGATCCAGGTTCGATGATATAACATAACCGCGCATTTCAAAATAACGAAATTTCGCATAACCGTGCTTTCCATATGCAACCAACCGGTAATTTTTTACTAAATATGCTCTTTACAATACCTACAACCATTTTGAGCCGGAATTTCAACAATAAAAAAATTTCAATTTTTTTGCAAAAATCCTTGATGGCTAGCCTTACCGATTTTGAACGGATAAAATTTATTGTCACGGATTTTGAATGTACCGATTATTTTGGATTACTGATGTAATTTTAAGTAGATCGCCGTTTAAATTGGTACAATATGTCACCTCGTTCGTCTGTGATCCAGGTTCGATGATATAACATAACCGCGGATTTCAAAATAACGAAATTTCGCATAACCGTGCTTTCCATATGCAACCAACCGGTAATTTCTTACTAAATATGCTCTTTACATTATCTACAACCATTTTGAGACGGAATTTCAACAATAAAAAAATTTCAATTTTTTTGCAAAAATCCCTGATGGTTAGTTAGCCTTACCGATTTTGAACGGATAAAATTTATTGTCACGGATTTTGAATGTACCGATTATTTTGGATTACTGATGTAATTTTAAGTAGATCGCCGTTTAAATTGGTACAATATGTCACCTCGTTCGTCTGTGATCCAGGTTCGATGATATAACATAATCGCGGATTTCAAAATAACGAAATTTCGCATAAACGTGCTTTCCATATGCAACCAACCGGTAATTTCTTACTAAATATGCTCTTTACATTATCTACAACCATTTTGAGCCGGAATTTCAACAATAAAAAAATTTCAATTTTTTTGCAAAAATCCCTGATGGCTAGCTAGCCTTACCGATTTTGAACGGATAAAATTTATTGTCACGGATTTTGAATGTACCGATTATTTTGGATTACTGATGTAATTTTAAGTAGATCGCCGTTTAAATTGGTACAATATGTCACCTCGTTCGTCTGTGATCCAGGTTCGATGATATAACATAACCGCGGATTTCAAAATAACGAAATTTCGCATAACCGTGCTTTCCATATGCAACCAACCGGTAATTTCTTACTAAATATGCTCTTTACAATACCTACAACCATTTTGAGCCGGAATTTCAACAATAAAAAAATTTCAATTTTTTTGCAAAAATCCCTGATGGCTAGCCTTACCGATTTTGAACGGATAAAATTTATTGTCACGGATTTTGAATGTACCGATTATTTTGGATTACTGATGTAATTTTAAGTAGATCGCCGTTTAAATAACCGTGCTTTCCATATGCAACCAACCGGTAATTTTTTACTAAATATGCTCTTTACAATACCTACAACCATTTTGAGCCGGAATTTCAACAATAAAAAAATTTCAATTTTTTTGCAAAAATCCCTGATGGCTAGCCTTACCGATTTTGAACGGATAAAATTTATTGTCACGGATTTTGAATGTACCGATTATTTTGGATTACTGATGTAATTTTAAGTAGATCGCCGTTTAAATTGGTACAATATGTCACCTCGTTCGTCTGTGATCCAGGTTCGATGATATAACATAACCGCGGATTTCAAAATAACGAAATTTCGCATAACCGTGCTTTCCATATGCAACCAACCGGTAATTTCTTACTAAATATGCTCTTTACATTATCTACAACCATTTTGAGACGGAATTTCAACAATAAAAAAATTTCAATTTTTTTGCAAAAATCCCTGATGGTTAGTTAGCCTTACCGATTTTGAACGGATAAAATTTATTGTCACGGATTTTGAATGTACCGATTATTTTGGATTACTGATGTAATTTTAAGTAGATCGCCGTTTAAATTGGTACAATATGTCACCTCGTTCGTCTGTGATCCAGGTTCGATGATATAACATAATCGCGGATTTCAAAATAACGAAATTTCGCATAAACGTGCTTTCCATATGCAACCAACCGGTAATTTCTTACTAAATATGCTCTCTACAATACCTACAACCATTTTGAGCCGGAACTTCAACAATAAAAAAATTTCAATTTTTTGCAAAAATCCCTGATGGGTTAGCCTTACCGATTTTGAACGGATAAAATTTATTGTCACGGATTTTGAATGTACCGATTATTTTGGATTACTGATGTAATTTTAAGTAGATCGCCGTTTAAATTGGTACAATATGTCACCTCGTTCGTCTGTGATCCAGGTTCGATGATATAACATAATCGCGGATTTCAAAATAACGAAATTTCGCATAAACGTGCTTTCCATATGCAACCAACCAAATTTCAATTTTTTTGCAAAAATCCCTGATGGTTAGCCTTACCGAGTTTGAACGGGTAAAATTTATTGTCACGGATTTTGAATGTACCGATTATTTTGGATTACTGATGTAATTTTAAGTAGATCGCCGTTTAAATTGGTACAATATGTCACCTCGTTCGTCTGTGATCCAGTTTGAGCCCGAATTTCAACAATAAAAAAATTTCAATCTTTTGCAAAAATCCCTGATGGTTAGCCTTACCGATTTTGAACGGATAAAATTTATTGTCACGGATTTTGAATGTACCGATTATTTTGGATTACTGATGTAATTTTAAGTAGATCGCCGTTTAAATTGGTACAATATGTCACCTCGTTCGTCTGTGATCCAGGTTCGATGATATAACATAATCGCGGATTTCAAAATAACGAAATTTCGCATAACCGTGCTTTCCATATGCAACCAACCGATAATTTCTTACTAAATATGCCCTTTACAATACCTACAACCATTTTGAGCCGGAATTTCAACAATAAAAAAATTTCAATTTTTTGAAAAAATCCCTGATGGTTAGCCTTACCTATTTTGAACAGATAAAATTTATTGTCACGGATTTTGAATGTACCGATTATTTTTGATTACTGATGTAATTTTAAGTAGATCGCCGTTTAAATTGGTACAATATGTCACCTCGTTCGTCTGTGATCCAGTTTGAGCCCGAATTTCAACAATAAAAAAATTTCAATTTTTTGCAAAAATCCCTGATGGTTAGTTAGCCTTACCGATTTTGAACGGATAAAATTTATTGTCACGGATTTTGAATGTACCGATTATTTTGGATTACTGATGTAATTTTAAGTAGATCACCGTTTAAATTGGTACAATATGTCACCTCGTTCGTCTGTGATCCAGGTTCGATGATATAACATAACCGCGGATTTCAAAATAACGAAATTTCGCATAACCGTGCTTTCCATATGCAAACAACCGGTAAAGAATAGAGTAATTTCAACGGAAAAGTTGTGCCAGTTTACCAAAATTGTGTTTTGTGTGGCTCTAATTGGCGTTTGAATAATGAATATTTTTCGATGCTTGAGTTTTCGTTAAATTATTTTGAACTCGACGAAATTAATGGGATTGATTATAACTTGAATTCAAAATGGCGTGAAATGGTGTAAAAATTTCATTCTTAATGTGAAAGAAATTACGAATATGTACATTTTAAATAAAAAAGTATTTAAAAATATTTTTCATGGCATATTAGTATCCTTAGATCGTAACGAATAAAATTAAATTTACTAAGAGGGTTTTACAATTTCATCTCAACCTGCAGGGGCGGTATGTTGTACCATCACTTCGAATCGAAAAAAAACGAAATTTGAAAAAAGTCGAATTGAAAAAGTGAAAGTTGTATCATTTTTGATTTTCGAAAATGATAAAACATACCGCCATTCGACTTTTTTCGAATTTCGATTCGAAGTGATGGTACAACATACCGCCCCTGATATTGTTCTATCAATATAATTGGTCTAGTATGTTTTCATATATTTGATTCGTTCGTTTCGTTTCAGTCATAACTCTACTTCATGGAAAAGATTAAACCCATATTCTGGAATTAACGAAAACCTAATAACAAGTCAACTTGTGCAGCCTGGTTCATGGAAACATGGTAATAGACATTCCACACTGTCTCTTTCATCGTGATTCTGGACTGAAATGAAACGAAACGAAAGACGAAAGAAATATGGGGGCGGTATGTTGTACCATCACTTCGATTCGAAATCGAAAAAAGTCGAATCGAAAAAGTGAAAGTTGTATCATTTTTGATTTTCGAAAATGATACAACATACCGCCATTCGACTTTTTTCGAATTGGTACAACATACCGCCCATGGTTATATAGACGAATTGGTGAAACGGTTTTGACATTTTCATGTTTGTTTTTAATTATATATTATTTGAAGTTTACTTCTCGTGTGTATGAAAACTAGCTTGGAAAATCCATTTTATATATGGCGAACTAAATAGAAATATACAAAATATATAAATTTATACAAATATAAAATATTTTGACAATTTGACGTAAGTGCTATAACCGCAAAGTGTATAACCGCAAAGACGAAACGAAATCAAATTGAATTGAATCAATTTCTCCGTCCGTTTTCGTTTCTTCTATATAGTTAGTTTAGTATCAATACCAATACAAAACAGGCCATTTCTTATTAAAATCTTGTTTGTATATGTAAATCCAAAAAGAAATGAGAATTCCATACAAAACGAAAAAAAATTACATGGCTACAAAAAGACAATTTCATTATTTGCAATAAATAATTTGTATCGCTCAAGTTAAATTGAATAATACATTGCAAGAAATAAATAAGGATATTTTGTTATTGAATCATTTAAAAAAAAATTGTATTGAGAAAACTTTTCATTCAGTAATATTCCAATTAAACCAGCAACTTAATTTTACACCGTAACAACAAATAAAATAAAAACAAAAATACACGAGATTGTGTACTGCCGCTCTTGCATGCTTTTTTACTTTTTTAGTAAACCAAAATATGTTGAAGGGGATGGGTGTACGTCTTTGCGTATGACAACAATAAATTTTGTTTTTTATTTTTGTTCAAATAAAACTTGATTTTTCATTAATACGGTGTAATAAACAAAAACACATTTTAATCAATCAATACTAATGATGAGTCCAAAAGCGAAATTTAGTTGGTTGTACATAATAACTAAAAAAAAAAAAATCCAATTTTATCGACAATTGGATTTTTTTTTTGTGGGCTTATGTAAAAGTTACAGTAAAGAATAAAAATTACGATACAGTTTATCGACGATATTGAAACTTAGGAAGGCAAAATATCACACATAATAATTTTGTATATTATGTGTATAGTAAAATATTCCTATGTGACTGACGACGAAATTTACATTGAATTTGTCGATTAATTAGATTTTTCGATTAATTGTTTAAATAAATCTGCAATAAACGTAATTTTTTAAAGCAACTTTTTTTAATTTTGATAATTACAGTTTAACTAAACACTTTTATGGTACCCTTTTTATGTTTCATTTTATGGTCGAAATATTTGAGGAAATAATCCGTCGAGATATATTGTTTAATTTATTGCACAAAATACAGTACAGAAAAAAAGGGTTTGTTTAGTTTAATGGCACACACTACATAGCAGGTTAGCCAAATAATATACGAAACACAAACGAATACAAATATAATTTGTATTGTAACATACAAAATGTTATACCCTTTAATCTAAAATTCATTACACAAATAAAATGTGTGAAATTAAGTTCATTATTTTTCTTCGGTACTGTATGTTCGTGAAACAAAACCAAAACAAATAACTTGTATTATTTGTTGGCGAGAGCCAAGAGAAATTAAAAATCTTATACGCGCACGTGTCATTGAAAAATTGTGTTGTTGCTTTTATCAGTAAGTTGCTAAATGAAAAGTTACTCAATAGGGAAATATTTTTATTGGAAATGTTTCTCAAAATATCAATATTTATCGTGATCCTTCAGATAAATTAGGTTTGTAGATAATAAAGCAGATTTATTGGGACAAATGAAGATTTTTTTTTGTCCCATGTAATTTTTTACCTACTCGTATGGCACCCGCGTTTTTGTTTGGATTTACCTATACAAGCTCATGGAATTTTTTTATATAGAAAAAAGACCTATTATGTAGTGGTATTGTTAGTATGTTTTCATGTATTCAATTCGTTCGTTTCGTTTCGTTTTCGGCTATATTACTAGCCCATTACCCATAAACTAAAACAGTTTGTTGGTAAAAGGAAAAGAAACGACGAAAGAATCAAAGTGTGGAACCACGGATTCACACAAGTTTTTTGTTCTCAGCTTGCACTGTACTCTAACCATAAAAATTATTAACTTACTATAAAGCCTTGAAAACAAACCCCAACACATTTCACCGCCACTGAAACACTTAAATAATTTATCATTGTAAACAAAACTCAAATAATTCAAAAATTCAATTTCTATTATACATACATAATATTTAATCAGCTGAGCTGACTACCTTGTAGTTTTAGTAAATTTCAAATTTTATTAAGTTTAATTTATATGAAACATAATTGAAAGTTGGCTAGATAGGAAATTTAAAAATGTTGCGACTGCTAATGTTTGTGATAATTTTTGCCCGTGACTGCCAAATGGATTGCGGTTGCAATAAAATGAACAGAGATACAGTTCTGACTGAATCGAATGATATACAAAGCGAAGAAGCGGTGGAGAATAATATCCAAAGTGATGATATGGCACTGATTGAAGGTGGAAAATTTTGGATAGGAACAGATACGCCGATATTCACGGCGGACCATGAATCGCCTGAAAAAGAAGTTACCCTACAAAGCTTTTATCTCGATAAGCATGAAGTTTCGAACGGCGATTTTAGTAAATTTGTCGAGGCGACCGGATACGTAACGGAGGCTGAAAAATTTGGAGATAGTTTTATATTTAAACAGCACCTAAGTGAAGAAGTACGTAAAGAGTATGAAGCCTTCCGTGTCGTAAACGCCGAGTGGTGGTATAAAATCAAAGGTGCATCGTGGAAGCATCCCCTCGGTTCACATTCGGATATAGTAGGAAAAGAAAATTATCCTGTAATTCATGTTTCATGGAATGATGCGACCGCCTATTGTAAATGGCAGCAGAAACGATTGCCTAGCGAAGCGGAATGGGAAACGGCTTGTCGGGGCGGTAAACGTGGCAAATTATTTCCATGGGGTAATAAATTTATGCCAAAAGACGAACATTGGTAAGTTGTGAGCTTATCACCAAACTAGTTTTCAAATATATTTTCTACTTTCAAAATTATTCAACTTTGTCAATTTGAAATAATAATAATAATTGTTCTTTAACCCGTTTACGCAGGATGAACATCTGGCAGGGCGAATTCCCTGATGGCAACTCGGGTAAAGACGGTTATCCGTTTTTATGTCCTGTTGACCGGTTTCGTCAAAACGATTATGATTTATATAATATTGTTGGAAATGTTTGGGAATGGACAGCTGATTTGTGGAATGCCCGCGACAAAGATAAACCAAATCCAAATCGTGTGCGCAAAGGAGGTTCATATCTATGCCACAAGTCATATTGCTATCGATATCGGTGTGCAGCCCGATCACAAAATACCGAAGACAGTTCAGCTGATAATTTAGGTTTTAGATGTGCCAAAGATTTTGATTCAGTGTTGTCATTGAAACGTGATGAACTTTAATGTTTCTCTGTTCGGCGGTTTAGTTTAACGCGTGTACTTAATAAATCTCACTAGAAATACAAGTCAAAAATTAGTTTTAATATAATTTCATTTTATATTTATTTATGATTTCCCCTGTACAATACAATATAGATATATAGGTAATTATTTTTAATGATGAAGTGAATTAAATTCATGTGAAACGATAGAACAATATGTAAACGAAAAATGGCCGTCAAACCCTCAATGGGATTTTGCTACATGTTTTCTGGTGTTGCAATGACGGCGCAATATATTTGATCAGTCTTAATTTAACAAATTTTATATATAGTACATACATTTAAATAGAATTTTGATTTACTGGACTCTAGGCACATTTAACAATTTTACTTTTCAAAATAGAGAAATAGATTTGGAGGTTGATTATAAAATTGTGCCTCCCAAACGGTTGAACCGGGGAAGGGACGCCTTAATACTTAACATTATATTTTTGTAGAATTCAATTAAATTCCCAAGACAAAAAAAGGTAGACGGCAAGGAGCAAAAACCCGTTTAAAACAAAATAAACTCCAACAATCATAAAATACTGGAAATACGAGGTCGAATCAACTTGTAAATGCCATATGTGATCAAACCTAGTGTCCCATATTTTATTGTAAATTTAGCGATTCGATTGCTTCGACTCGCTGGCGGAATAATAGAGATTTGTGGTATTTGTGCTGGATTTACCTTCCCCCAGAGATTTTTTATACCTACCGAGTGACCAATTCCAACCACACCCACAACATTTACTGGATTCATAAATTGTGCGTCTGGTTGCGCAGCCACCTGAAGCGAATGGCATAAATACATATCGCGCTCTTTCACGAATACATCGCCAAGGGCAGGATATTCACCGGACATTTCCCGCATTAACTCCTCGAGCAAATCTTTTTGTTTGCATCGCTCGATTTCTTCTTTGCTGATTGTTTCGTTCGAGGTGACTAAACGCCATAAAAGTTTAAATGACTGCCAAAATGATAATCCGTGCAAAGCACGTTGCACTGTGATGTTTATAGGACGATCACCTAACTGGAAGACACAATTTCGAAGCCGTTTTCCTTCCTCGAAGGCACGTCGAAATTCACCCCCCGGAGCCATTCCCAATTCTTTCGTAATTTTAGCACTCATATTTAGGAGAAGTATATAGAAAATTCCGTTAACCATACCACTACTGTGTATAATATTTCGAACCTTTGTCATATTCATATCACGACTCTCCTCCAAAAGGGTTTTTTCATCATGCTTCAAAATATGTATGCGAGCTGGACATAATTCTACCATTATAACATCGGGCTGCACGTTTCGAATCACCATCGAAACATCATCCTGTGATTGTTCGCTAAAGTGAGCGGTCCCAACTAAATAAACTTTACTACCCAATGGTGTGCGTAACAGGGTTACCGTATCCGGTAAATTATTATCAAATTCTTCAATGCTATCGAACATTTTAATTTGTGTGGTGTTTTTGACCTTTTTTTCGGTCACCAAATCTGTTTTTGTGGTTGATGTTGCAGGGCCGGATGAAACGCTTGACATACTAGGTGTATCATTTTTGAGCGTATCCTCGTCCGCACCTCGATCGTCTTCATCACTTGATACAATGATAACATCATCATCCGTATCGGTTATATTCACGAGAACGCTTTGTTTATTCGTGCCTGTCTCATCTAGCGACGAGGGACTATCTACAAAAATCATTGACGAATCATTTGACTTTAAACTATTGAGAAATATTTCGGTTGCAGTCTTTGTATTTTGGCTGTTACTGTTTCTCGACGGATCCATGTTCAACGTTGATGATAAGGTTTCACTATCATTGAATGTTAGATCTTTTGACATATTGTTGATATCTGTGAAATGATGTAAAAATATTGAGAATTACCAAGTGTTCGATAAAGTTTGGTGCCTCATTTAGTGCATGGAATGCAACGTACCTTTATCGTTCGATATCGGTGTAGATGATAGTAAAGTATCCAATGCTGAAGTATATAAGGTCAGGTCTTCTAAATCTGATGTATTCAATGAGGAATCACTAGCCATAATCTATTAGATAAAAAAAACAAAAAAACTTTCATTATAACAATCATGTACAAGTTCTTAATGAAAGTGAAAGTCCCACGTATGAAGGTGCAGAGATAAAAAATATATTTTCCAGCAAGCGAACATAACCTAACAAAATTTTCGTTTGGTTTTTTTAATATGAGATTTAATTTTATTCAAAGAAAAGAAACTTACATTTATACAATCCAATATTGAAATGTTTATTTAAATTAAATTTTACAATGGATATATTGTGCACATTAGATTAATCTTGTAAATAATTATTTTGATATATTTCTAGTTGAACGAAGTGACGTTTCTGCTGTTAGAATGGTTGGTAGCGCTGTCTAAAATTTCCAAGAAACTTTTATAGCACGAAATACAGTGAGAGAACCGATGCTAAAATATGTTTTCTGACGTGAAAATAATCTACCTTATAATTTGTACGAGAAAATAAATTCAGCCCGGTTTACATACGACCAACATTTTTCTTCTGCAAAATGAATAAGATATAACATTGAATTTTTGCACATGAGAGACAAGAAAAGCAATATATCCCAACAAAATGTTGCAGAATAGTTTTTGAGCAAAAATCACCATAAAAATTAAAATGCTGCCATAAAATATATTCGATTCGAGTATTTTTATGGCAACATTTTTAAAATTAACAAGAAAAAAAATTATTTCGTATTTATAAATGTTCAGGATTCATAATAAAAACAGACGCCATAGATAAAAATGTAAATTTCGCATTTTAATTCATTAAAAATAAATTAATAATAATCCTATAAAAAAAATTACGCCATTACTATATATGTTTATTTCTTTCTGGCATATTGAATATTTTTATATAGCGGATTCTTTCTTATTTACCTGCAAAAATTTGTAGAAGAAAACAATTTTCTCATGTAAAGTGCCTATTCCATGGAAAAATTTTACTGACTGTATTTTTTTACTGCAAAAACGAAAAGAAAAAAATACTTAAAATTCCATAAGAGTGACAAAGGAAACAAATATCTTTTATTTCATTTTTATAGCAAAATTTATGGTTTAATTTTGACAGTTACATTTTGACATAACCTAAAATTTTCATAAAAACTCTAATAATTTCGTCGACACACAATAAAATATTTTGATGCTACATCCACCAAATAAAATAATGCTCAATCAAACTTACCGTAATTTTCCATACTAATTTATTATTATGTAGTTTAATATAAAATTATTTGTATTTTATAAGAAGTATTTAGATTTTTTTGTATATTTGAACACCTAAAAAAACGGTAAAAACACTAATATTCACTAATGTAAACAAAACTCGAATTTTAGGTATCGAAATAAAAAAACAAACTGACATTTGACTATAAAAATGGCGAACGATTTATTTTGTGTGAGTGTGAAAAAAATTTCTTATCTTTACATACATTTTTTGTAGATGTGTTGACAATGCTGCCATAAAAAGTGCTAAAGTTTACATTTTTTTATAGCACGTTATGGCAGCACACTACCACAATGATAATTATTTTCTCAGTAAAATTTTACTGACAAAAATTTTTGTTTCGTACACAACCAGTAAATCTATATTTTTTCTCGCTTTTATTTTTGCAGTCAGTAAAATTTTTCCATGGAATAGGCACTTAAACCGGGCATTCAAGATTAACTTTAACAATTCAATTACTTATCAAATTACGTGTCATTTGTGGCACCTCTATACTTGAAAATGTTCCGAATTTTTTATAAATTTACTTTTACGTGACATAGCCTAAATTTGATGTAAACAGTACCAAGCATGTTACCAACCAAAAGAAAAATAATTTGACACTTGTGTGTGTGACTTGTTATCTGTCAAAACATTTGAGAGTTGCGGGCACGCGATTGTAAAAATACGCTACGCACTTGATTGAATTTAAATTACCAATCAAAATATTAATCAAGTAAATATATAACTAGGTAACTGTGTAATGCAACACTAAAAATTTTATTTTTTTTTTAGAAACAAATTATGTCGTCGTCTGATACTTCAGAGTCTGATGAATCCCTAAGCGATTTTCAGTTGACTGATAACATAAAAACGGAGAACCGACCACAAGCTGAAAAACTATCAAGTTCATCATCAGACGAATCAATTTTACCGATTCATAATACTCCGTCCAAAAAATTATCTACTGGCCCAACAAACTCATTAGCAATGAATCTACAGCACTACATAACGAAATATGACCATCGGTTTGTTCCTCATATGGAGGCTGCCAAAGCTCTCGACGAAATCGAATCCGACGACGAAGTATTCATAGTGCAAGCATCAACAGATTTTGATTTAAAAGAGTTTGCCAATAAGAAATTAAGCGTCAAAAAGGTCAACAATTTTGAAACAAGTGATGGTAGAACGGTGGAATATTATATCGAGGACTTTGTCAAAGCACCGAATCTAACGTTAATATACGGTGATAAAGCGGGTACTAATGCAATGAAAGTGAATACCTTTAAACCAGAAGGAAAAATAATTATACAAGAAAAAAATGTGTTAACTGGTAACACAGAAACAGACGCACTCCGTATTGAACCACCGCAAAAAGTCCCATTCCCGAAAGATCTTAGAATTAGACATCCGCTGTTGGGTGCATTTTTCGAGGATAAAATAAATTTACCACCAAAAGTTGTAAAACAATTATGTTCAATGCGAACGATAAAAAAATCTAAAATGGAAAATTCCGTTGAGAAAAAGTCCATTAAAACGGAGCAAGCAGATTATGTAGATTCGGTGGTGGAAACGCAAACAAAAAAACATAAAAAGAATAAAATAAAAAGAGAGCGAAGTATTGAGTTAGAAGCAGGTGCCTCCAATGATGTAGTAGTGGACAGTTTAGAAGAAAGGATAACTGAACCTTCGCCCAAGAAAAAGAAAATGAAATTAGAGAAATTTGATGATGAGAATGATTTTAGTTGGTTAGCGGAAATTTGAGTTGTGAATAAAAATAATTAAAACAGAATTTGCGTACTGTTTCATTTTATAGAGTTGAATGGTTTTCCAAGTAAAATATCTTGTTCGTTCGTTCTTTATTTTCGCTAGGTCGCCTTGATGTTGGTGTTCTAAAGCACAAAGTAGCGTTTATTTCATATTTGATCATCCGTCACAATTTTTCTTTTCCCCATATTCATAATTCGAAGAGCAGAAGTCAGTTTCGAAGAGCAGAAGTCAATATACAGTCACGATAGTGTTTGGATTTCTAACTGTAATTCGAACCACTTTTAACTTTGGTAGCGTTTCTTCGGTAGCCAACAATTTGACGAGCAAGTAACCAGGTAAATTTATTTCCGTCCACTAGCGCCAGTATACTTCTTACTTGTAGCATCTCCAATGACACATTCTTTTTAGGTATTTTATGTAGTTGTCCTTCGGTTTTTCTTATCTTCTTGGTGACTAATATACTTGTTGATTCAAAGTACCTTGTGATTTGAATTTTCAAGTGGAATGGCACAATAACCAAGTTTTTGCAATTGACCACTTAATATCATTTACTTCGTAACCAGGCGGTGTTTAAATTATAATTTATACGCCAAAACAAGCCTTATGCCGTACACGTAATAGCCGGATTACACATGCTTCGCACGTATGATGATATATTTTATATTTGAACTGTTGCAAAGAGCATTGCATTTGTCCATCGATTGTTTAAAAATTTGGCAATGGGTAACAATCGCACATAGTTGCTTCATTAAAAAAACATTTAAACTTTTTAGTTCTTCTATCACAGCCAAGTCTTCCAACTCATGAAAGGCAGTTTTGGTAGCATGAATTGGTTTTTCTACTCAAATAATGTGCATGATGCCTAATATTGTCTGTGGTGCATTGCTGCATGCAGTATTGCTCCATGGCCTCCCTTTCTGGCATCAGTGAGAAAATATCTTGTTCATTTTTATAACAGGATTCAGCGCCAGTAATATTTTTAATTGCAAGAATGCTCTCGTATATGTTCCTCTAATATGAACTTTCTATTCAATTTTAGTATGTAAATTGCTCAGCACGCAGCTACTTGGGAATGGCGTATTTCATTACAAATTTTTGTTTGTCAGCTGAAAATTTGATGAATCCATCTTGGCAAACATGTCCGACATAATAAATATTACCCACTTTGCATAATATGGCACTCTTTCCGATTTGGTATAACCTGGGAGGTATAACCTGGCCAATTAAAGCAATGGATACAACGGAAAAAGGAGAAAATACTCCAGGTGATACACCAACTACACAGTTGGCTAATCCACCCTCTAACGAAGCTGGCTCAATCGATTCTGGGGTGAGCTAATCATTGCTATACCCATTCTTAAGAAGTTCAAAGTTGTCAAGATCACCAACTAGACAAACTAGCAACAACTCGCAGTTGTTTAGCGAGTTCCATTCTGGAGGTAAACCAACATATTGGATCGGATCAAGGTGTTATGCGAAACGTGTCGATGATCAGCCAGGCTGGGGACGCATCTAAAAATAATTGCCCAGTCCTGAACGGAGCCCTATGGATACCTGGCGACCTCCAGTTGTATGTAGCCTTACCCGTGTAACCGGATCTCTGCACGGGCGGACCATCATTTCTCCGTTACTCGAGGGAATCAAATGAAATCCAAAATTAAAAATAACCAAGAAGTGGCCAGCACTTCCAAAATGCTGGGAGAGACGAGGGAGGGGTCTAGGACTTCAGCCGTTGGTGTGGCTAAGACTGGTTCCAAGGTTTGCAAGCCAGGCACTAGCGGTAGCGGAAAAAAGGAGAAGGTTGTTGCTCCTTCGGTTCGGAGATACAGGGCTAGGCGTTCGGCCTTCCGTGTCTTGGACAGACTGGCTACAGTCCCGGAAGAGCAATGGACGGAGGAACAGAGGCAATCGGTTAAGTGGGCGAAGAATCGTATTGCCGATGTAACTAAAGAAAAAACGAAGGATCTTGGGTCTAAAAGACAGAGGTCTAGCGAGGAGAAGCATGAAGTTTAGGATGCCGATAGGAAACGGGCCAGGCTTCAGGAAGGACAACAGTCGCAAAAGGGGCTTAAGCTCTTCAGCGACGCTGTGAAGGAGGGGAGGTGGTGCTAGCCGTCATGGACGAGAGCCATGAAGATGGGAGCACCACCGGTGAAAAATGGAGGTTGGTGTTTAAGGCACTTAACCTAGTTTTCCTTAGAGTCCTTGCGCTACTTCTCAGACTTGCTAAGTCAGGGGCGGAAATAGTTTTGATCCAAGAACCTTGGATCAAAAATAACAAGATCTGTGATCTGCGAGCGAAGGGGTACACTCTTTTTTATGCTGGTGGGACGGAAAGGATCATGTATACTTGTGGGTAATAATATAATTGCTCATCTACTTCCACTTTATTGCAATGGGGACATAACTGCGGTCTGCATAGAGACGGAGGGAAGGAGATTCTGGCTTGCAGCCGCATACTTGGACCGAGAGAAGCCAGTGCCGCCAGATATACTGGGGGCACTTGTTAGCGACGCGGAAAGGAGGAAGATGGGAGCTATCCTGGGGTGTGACGCGAATGCACACCATACCATCTGGGGCAGCTCGGACATCAATGATAGGGGTGAGTTACTTTTCGAATTTCTTTTAAGAACTAACCCATGTTTATTATTAGTAATAGGCAGGAGGTTTGGATATTACTCTGGTCTCTGAATCTATTTCACAGATAATCGGAGAATGGAGGGTGGCGAAGGAGCATTCCTTCTCTCAGGGTAGTGAACTGGACTCAATGGTGGATACTCTTACTAGGGCCTGCCATATCTCTATGAGAGAAGCTTGCTCATTAACAAAGCTGAGGGGAAAGCGAAAACCTGTCTGCGAAAAGACCTAGAGAAATGCAAGACTGGGACTTCAAGGAATGCCTCAGAGTTTACAAAAGGGAAACAAGGAAAGCGCAAAGGAAGTCGTGGAGGCGCTTCTGTGATAGAATGGAAGGAGTCTCGGAAACCTCGCGCTTAAGAAAGATTCTCTCCACTAGTCCAGCTGTTCCAGGCTATCTGATAAAACCTAGTGTCTAGTGAAGAGATTCTTGATCTTCTGATGGAAACTTATTTCCCTGGAAGTGAGGATGTCAACTGCGTGGCCATTGGATGACTCCAGGTCTAGAAATGACTGCGGAGTCCAATTGTTACGTATAGAGGATCTTCTGAATACACGGAAGATAAAATGGGCTATTAAAGGGTTTAATCCCTTTAAGTCAGCTGGCCCGGATGGGATTGTACCAGCACAAATTCAAAAGAACTCGGACGTCTTGTTTCCCTGGCTGGAAGTTATCTTCAAAGGGTGTCTGAAGCTGGGGTACATCCCGATGAAATGGAGGGAGGCTAGAGTGATCTTCATCCCCAAAGCAGGTAGAAGCTCGCACAGCAACTCTAAGGACTTAAGACCAATATCTCTGTCATCCTTTCCGTTGAAAATCATGGAAAGGCTGCAGGACGTCTATATTCGGTCGAGAATTGTATCCAGAAACTGGGCACAATCTCGCATTGCGTACCATATGGGTAAGTCCGTGGATACGGCATTACACCTCCTCGATATCGAGGGCGCTTTGAACAACGTGAAGGTGGAGGCAATTAGAGAAGGATTGCTTCCACTTGAGGTCGGAGACCCAGTAACCAAGCTGATTGATCACTTACTAGGAAGCAGAAGGGTCATAGCGAGGATGGGGGAAGTTTCCGTCAGGAGACGGATCGTTCGGGGAACACCCCAGGGAGGTGTCCTCTCTCCCCTTCTTTGGAATGTAGTAATTAATGGACTACTACTGGAACTGGAGGGGGAAGGAGTAAGTGTGGTTGCTTATGCCGATGACGTAGCGATAGCTGTCTCGGGTAAGCACCTAGGTACAATTAGGGATGTAATGTAGAATGTGCTATCAAGCACTGCGGGTTGGGCTAGTAGATGTGAATTGGGGATTAACCCAACTAAAACAGAGCTAGTCCTGTTCACTACGAAATATAAAATTCCGGCAATGGTTTCACCAAGCCTGAATGGTACTAGGCTAGTCCTTACTGAAAAGGCGAGATTTCTAGGGATTCTTCAGGACAGTAAGCTCAGTTGGAAACCAAACACGATAAAAAGAGTGAAGAAGGCTACTGTGGCACTCTACTCTTGTAAAACGCCATTAGAAGGAAATGGGACTTAAAACCAGAGCTGGTACACTGGCTTTACACGGCAGTTGTAAGGCCCTTACTGCTGTATGGTGCGAGTGTATGGTGGCCAGCTCTGGAGAAACTATCATACAGGGACATGATGGTGTAGGTGCAGCGGGCAGCCTGTCTGCTCCTTAGTGGGGCGCTGAAAACGACCCCCACTAGTGCCTTAGAGGTCATGCTGTACCTTCTCCTGTTGGATATCCTTTGGGGTGGAAGTGCCTACAAAAAGAGCACTCAACTATAGTCAATTCTGTGAGGCATGATCTGGCGAATTTGGACTATATAACACCCCTGTTGTGCTTTGGCAAGCTTTTAAGATGATTCTCCCCTCTATAGGGAGGATTAAAATAGTGGCCTCATTATGGAGACCGGGACAGTTAATTTCTTCACCGACGGCTCCAAGCTCGATGGTATAGTGGGAGCTGGTGTATTCTGTGGGGAATTAAATGTAGGTTTATCTTTTCGGCTGCGTGATTACTGCAGTGTGTACCAGGCTGAAGTTATAGCGATTGAAGAGGTCATGAACTGGTTGAAGCATAATGTGATATCGTTAACTGATATCGCTATCTCTGTGGACAGTTGGACGGCCATTCTTTCGCTGGATTCAGTTTCCCTTGCGTCTAGGGTGGCGTTGGATTGTCACACATCTCTTAATGAGATGTGTGAACATTTCAATATCCAGTTGATCTGGGTTCCGGGCCATTCGGACGTTGAGGGGAATTGCAGGGCAGACGAGTTAGCAAGGTACCGTACGACTCTCCAACTGGATCCAGGGAGAGAATGTGTAGAAAGGCCTATGTTTGTGCTGAAAGCAGAAAGCCATAGAGAAGCAGTTGCCTTGGCAAATGCTAGGTGGATCGCTAGTTCAACTGGCAGAGTAGCGAAACAATAAGTAAGGCCTGTTCTGAACTTGAATCGCTCCAAGACCTTAATCACACTGAGGAAGCGTGACTTAGGTAGAATTGTAAGAATAATTACCAAATACAACATGGACGGCCTCTGTGATCTCGAAAGCTGTAATGTGCGAGATCTTTTACGCTATAATATCTTGATAGAACAAGTTCACAGAATAACGGACATAATAGAAGACGCACTTGAGAAAAAGAAAATATGTTCCAGTATCTTCTTAGATGTAGCACAAGCTTTCGACAAAGTTTGGCACCAAGGACTTGAATTTAAATTGCATCGAGATCTATATAAACAGTTCTATCAAATTCTTAAATCGTACATCGCAGATCGGCATCTCCGTGTACAATATAACGGAGAGTATTGAGAAAGCCTCATAACTGTAGCCCCAATTTCTGTAGCTTGTCAAAATTGTTCTGCCCGTATCTAATAAACACGCAAAACGTCTTACTCCATCTGGTTGAATAATTTCAATTCAAAATCCTTGCAATTAGTGATGGCCGAAAACGAACAACCCGTTCCGCTGACGCGGAGTTTGCTTCCGATATGCTGCTTCACTTCATATTTTCGCAATTTCAAGATTCGGGGCCATACGCATATACCAATGGGAGTACATACTATATTTGCCTTTTTAACAATCTCGGGATGCGTATTTGGCAGATTTCTGTCATTTTAGAAACATATTGCTCAACATATTTATTGTCTTTTCGTTTCCTGCAATATCTTAGAATACCGTTTTTTTCACCACTATTAGTGGTAGCAACGAATTATCTTTGATTTCAATTTATGGAAAGTGTTGGCGTTTAGTGCAGCTGCACTGGGCTGAACAATTTTCCGTCTTAATTGGCAATGGTTTACAATAAACCAATTTTTGTAACTACAGTTCCACATCATAATCTGTCGCGTCTCTTTGAATTCGGCAATTTGGGATATTGATCCTAATAAAATATTGTAATAAAATATATCCACACACTGAACTACCCCTAAGCAGTTTAAATAACTTAGGAATAATTGTGACTCGAAAATGAAAACTTTAAAAATCAAATTCTATTCAGATCATCCGGAAAAAATGAATGGCAGGGTTAACAAATATTCGAATCTTATTAATTAGTTGGAGTGAAGCTGTCTGTTGAAATCCAGTTGGAGTTTGTGTCAGCTCTATATCTTGCAGCTTCCACAAGCATCCTTGTTACCTCCTCGCGGTGACCACCGGGCAACTACCTCACTACGGTATTTATGTTGTGTTAGGCTAAAACACCGCGTGAACTGGGCCGGGATAAGTTGTTAAGTTCCGTGCTGATAACCAGCCAGGCGGGGGCCCAATAAAGAAAAAATCACATCTTCTAACGGTGTATCCGTATACCTGGCACCCTCCATATATCTGCGTACTGCGGATCCCTGCACAGATGAACATTTCTTGCTCCCCTACACGTAGGAAAAATCGTGGATGAAACTAACAATACGAACAAAGCAGAGTCAGGCGCTCTTAAATCGACGGAACCTAATGCTGGTGTGATTTTAGCATTTAAGCTTGGTCTCCAAAGCATAGGTAACCACTGTGATACTTTGGTCACTAGGCCTGGTCCGCAGGACGTACGAAGAAAATGGGAACATAGGACTTTGTCATTAGGTCTGCCCCTGAAGAAGTACCGAATGCAATCTCTAGGGCATAAACACAAGCAATAATGGTTCCTTCGTATCGAATTATAAAGCCAGAAAATGAACCTGGAGAGCTCATAGCAAAACTCAATAAGATTCAGTTAGTGGAGAGAACGAAGACCTTAAAAATTATGACTGAAAAGCCTGAACCCGCTCTGGCTTGCTTGGACGAAGGGTGGCATTGAAATCGCGTCTAGTTGGCGTTCCGTGTCGACCACCAGTCATTGACCCTGTACAAAAAGGCTGTAAAAAGACTAGGTGAGGTCTGGTGAGGTCAGACCTAGAGCAAGAGCTTGGAAGAACCAAACAAAAAGCGGCCAGAGTCAAGCGGCCCTTGATCAGTAAGGAATATTACAAAAAAGTATATATATATACTATCCCGTTGAAGTGAGAGAGTTGGATCACGAAAAAGAAGAGATCGCAAGACTTGGCAGAGTACTAGAGCCGCTGAAGACAAAATAATCCACAACAACTTGGGCAACAAATTTAAACTACTTATAAAGGATATTAAGATTGAGTCAGTTGCTAGCTTCCTGGCAGCTAGTAACCTGGCAGCTGACACGGACTGTTCCCTGTGGAAAGCCATAGAAGGTTTAAAAAGGTCAATCATAATGATTCCAAAGAATAATAAATCACTAAACGACAAAACATCGTACTACCAGTTTGCTTACTACCAACAACTTCAAAAGAAAAGGCGAGAACTGAATTTAAAATACAGAAAAATTCACTGTAGCTTATTGGAGGAAACTCCGAACTGACAACGCACGATAAACTGCTGTTATATAAACAAATACTAAAACCTATCTGGACGTATGGTATTCAGCTTTGGGGCTGCGAAAAGTAGACTACAGTTGAGATCATACAAACATTTCAAAATAAAATACTACGTAGCATTGTGAATGCTTAATGGTAATATTGTACAGAATAAAGATTTCTAAAAAAACTCCACTAACGAAGTGGAATTGATAGTCCGCTCTTACGAGAGGACTAAAAAATGTTCGCTTATGTTGGCTACTCTTAAATCTTTTTTAAAAAAAACCAAAAATACCAAATCCTTTGGAATTGTTTTATGAGACTTTTTTCAAAATTTCATAACGATCGGTTGAAACGGAGACGAGCAAATGCAAAATAGCTGAGGATTGATCAAATGAAATTCCATCACCAACTCAAACAGAAATTTGCTACTTGATTCACTTCGGTTTTCGGCGTAAACTAAAGCCACTCACTACAAATATTCAATGAATGCCAAATTGCATATGGAACGATTGAACCGTCTCTACAGACTATTTCCAAGTGGTTCCAAACATTTCAGACGGGACATTTTTCTGTAGAGGACGAGCCCCGGGAAGGTAGGAAAAAATCTTCTACTGATGACGCCACTGTGGCTCTGGTGAAGTGCAAAGTTGACGAAGATCCACGATTGACACAAGAAATTAGTGCTGATGGATTGGCCTTGAATGCCATGGCTGTATCGCGAATACTAAGTAATCATCTGGGGTACACGAGTAAATCTGCTCGGCGGATTCCACGAATTTTAAATGAGTCCCTAAAAGAGGCTCGAGTGCATTTTGCTAAATTTTTCATAAATAAATTCGAAAATGGGCAGTCCAGCATCTTTAGTAAAGTCATTACTGGTGACGAATCTTGGTTCTATAAGTACGATCCGGAAACCTAACAACAGACCATGATATGAGCCTGAGAGGAGCAAACCCACCCGTAAAAGGCTAAGCAACAAAAATCAGCAACAAAATTAGTGATGTCAGTTTACTTCACCCGAACAAAAATTGTAGCTGCTATTCGCCTGGAAAAGGGTTAGACGATAACTGCAAAATAGTATACCGAAGACTGCTTACCAAAACTTTTCAAAAATTTGTTGGAAAACCGGGAAAAAAGAGGATTTGCAGCGCTACTTTTTACATCATGACAACGCGCCGCAGCTTACACTGCAAAAATCACGAGTAACTTTATTGCGATCTCTGGCATCGAAGAAATACGCCTTGTGATTTCTGGTTATTTCCAAAAATTAAAAAAAAGTGACGGGAAAGGTCTTTGACAGTAACGCGGAGATAATTTATGCGATTAATGCTGAACTTGATCAGCTTAAAAGCAAGATTTTCGAACCTGTCTTGAGAAATGGATATGAGGGCTTAAGAGCTGCATTGAAATCAATGGCGAGTATGTAGAGCAGATAAACAAAAATCGAAGATTAAGAATTAATAGGAAAAAAATTTTTGTTATTTTTTCTGGTCAACTAAGCGAACTTTTGTTAGTCCCCACGTTTGTATTTTCATACGCATCGAATTATACATAAGTGATAGTATAGCACCTCCTGTGTTATGTATTTGAAAATCGGTTCGATTTCAAAAAGTGGCTCGGACTACAATACATTTTTTATAGTGACAGCTGATTCCCGTTGTTTCAGACAGATTAGACATCTACAGTTTGTATTGCTTTGAGTTTCATACAAAATGTTTTTTTTACAGTGTTGAATATGTCGGATTTTGTGATAACTAAACAGCATTTGCGGGAAGTGTTAATTTTTTATTTTAATTGGAAAATGAAGCACATCGAATGCTTGTGGTCTAACCGAGAAATCTTGTAGAGAATGGTTTCAACGAATCAAATATGATGATTTCAGTGTTGAAGATAAGCCTCGCTTAGAACAGCCAAAAAAATTGTAGACGATGAATTACAGGCATTGCTCGAAGAAGCTCCGATTCAAACGCAAGAGGAGTTTGCCGGTACATTGGAAGTGAGGCAACAAACAGTTTCCGTGCTATTGAAATTTATGGGCATAATTCATAAGCAAGGCAATTGGGTCCCTTATGAATTGAAACCAGACGTGGAAAGGCGATTTCATTCTTGCGAGCAGCTGCTTCAAAAGCAAACAAGGGGTTTTTTATATCGGATATAGTCACTGGTGATGAGAAGTGGATTTTCTAGGATAACTCCAAGAGAGAAAAATTCTAAGCATTACCCGGCCAATCTTTACCATCGACCTCAACATCAACACATAAGACGGACATTCATGGTTCGAAGGTTATGTTGTGTATCTGGTGGGACCAAAGAGGGGTTGTGCGATTCCATTACGGGCGAGCGGTACAGACAGCAATTACTTCGTTTGAGCCGTGAATTACGAGAAAAACGACCGGAATATAAGGAAAGGCATGATAAAATTATTCTTCTGCATGACAACTCTCGGCCTCACGTTGCAAAAGTCGTAAAATAATATTTGAAAACGCTCGAGTGGGATACTTTACTGCACCTGCCGTATTCCCCGGACATTGCTCTTTCTGATTACTGGTTGTTTCATCGGATGCAACACGATTTGGCAGGTCACCGGTTCACTACATTCGAAGAAATTGAAAATTGACTTCAAACTTGGATCGCTTCAAAAGACGAAACGTTTTTCCGAGATGGGATTCAAAAATTGTCCAGCGATTGACAATATTTTAATAATTCTGTTCATTCATTTTATTTTAAAATAAATGCATTTTTAATATTAAAAAAACGACCCGAACTAATTTGTACTATCAATAATTTACCAAAAAATATTTTAAAATCACTACGTATACCTAATTGAAACATATTATTAAACTCTTCAAAACGCGACTTACCAATTCTGCTGTAATTTTGAGATTAGTATCTGCCATTTCTGCCACTTTTTACACGATAGTTCACTTCTGTGATAAGTACAAGCGACTACTGAATCAACAATTTAGAATAAAAATAATTTAAGTAAAAATACAATTTTTAGGATAACTGTTTTTTAAGAGAGAACAAAATCGAAAAAAATAAATTGTGAGTGGCGTGGTATGCAATATACCAAACCAATACATAAAGTTAATTTGTATGAAACATTGAAAAGAATAATGCATGGCAAATGACATAAAATAAATTTAATTACAGAAAACTTTAAATGTGACAACAAATGTCACTGTTTCTATTGTAAACAGGCACATCTAAGCTAAGATAACATACTTTGTTATATCAGATGAAACATATCTAACTTCTCTTCTTGCATGGAAACACTTTTCATAGACGTTTCCACATTCAACATTCCAGTGTAACTTTACACCCACATATTGCATTCCGAAATCACCACTAGGAATCACACTTCCAGGAATAACTATATTAGAGGAAGTTAATCCCACGTGGTGGTATGCTTCGCCCATCAAATGCTAACACATCCTCTAATGACTCAATAAATTTTAATAACTTGACAGCATATAAAACAAATTCTCAGAGACATTCATCCTAGAGAGGTGGAGGTCCAGACAGAAATTTTACAGAACTGGGCAAAATCCCTGGAATTTTATAAATTTATGAACATCTCAAGGGCACACCAAAATACTATGATATTATACTGTGTGTGATAAGAAATAAAATTACAGGATCTGCGGATATCGAATTAGAATCTTATAATACGTCTCTGAGTTGCAACAATTTTTCCAAATGTTTGACTCTGAAATATGCAGACAAACGTGACTTAGGTACTCGCGAGCGCCAAATAGCTATTTTGGTAAAATGATATGTAACAGTGCCGTTCCTAAATTTTACCAAGTTGTTTACCAACACATGTCACAAATACTCAACAAACTTGCGTGCATGAATATGGAAGACGAATCGCTTACCTATACATGACTCAATCTTACAAAGAGAATGTGACACCTTAGTTCGAGGTCTGATAGAAGATCTACCTGGATTATTAGACATCCGAGAATCAGTCGACCTCCCACAAGCCCTTCACTTATGTGTCAAATTACAGAATTTCGACTTTCGTGCTCAATACAAATCTAAACCAGCGCTAAGCTAACAGGAGAGACAAAAACACGTTTTTCCTCGACGACAAACAAATGCCGACCATCTTTACTAACGAAGTTTTACTAACCTGAGAAATACCTACTAAAATGTATCGAATATTTCGTTTATTATTTTCGTTTGCTGTCGTGCATTATATTTTTGTACTCAAATATTATTTGGTTGTTCTTTGTTCAACCAAAGAAATATAATAAAATGGTATGCCTACAAAAAAATTACCGATGATATTTTAAAAGTTTAACTTTGTTAGGTTGAGACGAAATGGTCGATATAATTTAGGGATGCGCATGCCATGAAACTAAAAATTATATCTTAAAATGTTCGGGTTTTCAATCTACGATGCAGATGGAAAAACCATATATTCTATTTCTATACGAATAGAATAAGTTAAAACCAAAAAATCAAATGAAATGGAGGCCGATTAGAATAATTAAAATTATAATATATCGCGTTATGTATGTATTCCCCAAAAATCCATATATTTTACCGGATCCAGAATTAGCAAGAACCTGTACTATAGCCAGACTAACATATGATCAAAATTTGGCGTCATTTGGTCCCTTGATTCCAGAGAAATAATGTTTCTTTCATATCTCGACTACAGCGCCAACTACCGGGTCCAAAATTTACAGAAACTCGCTTACAGCCAGGACAAACATATGTCCAAAAATTAGCGGTATCGAACATATGCACCAACGTTTTTATATATTAAGATAATTACGTTAAATAAGCAACCATATATTTTTGTCAAAAATTTTAACAAATTGAAACAGATGAAAAAAGAGTACCACGAATAAATTTTTAATTTTTTATGCCGGCATTTAAACCGATTGAAACACACATTAACTTCAACTTTTCAAGGTGGGTTAAAATATGTCCCACCATGCATGAAATGCAGCAAACAAAAGGTGGGACAGTTTTTAACCAGAGATCGAAATATTCGTTCTTTTGTTTGACTTTTTCTCATTTTTCGTTTACATACCAAATGTTTTTATTTTCAAAATCTATTTTGCGTTCATCAAAAAATAAACAAAATTTTTTTTTTTATTTTTTACCATCTCGCTCGTACGACAGATAACAAAAAATTATTAATATTCTCTCTTTACGGAACTCGTTTTGCAGTTTTGTGCTCAAGCAGAAGAACGTTATTTTTCAGTTTCGTTCTTCTGATGATATCGGCTTGAAAAATGCATTTCAATAATACTTTTTCTTTGCATTGAAAAATAAAAATAATTTTGTTCCTTTTTGTATCGCTTAGCCTAAATACTAAAATACTTTTACTTCGATGGATTTGTTATTTGATTTCTATCAATGGATGAGTTTATATGCAATTAGAATTAGGAAATAATATAACTAAAAATTTCATACCTTTTGATTAAAGGGTGGAGTCCGTTAAATCCGAATGTTTTTAGATTTAATCGATTCGATCAAATTTAATCTGGGACGGAACTCAGACATTTTTTAGCCGATTGTTGGGATTTGGTATGCTGGATGGAAATGGGATTCTTAAACGATTGTTGGAAGAAGTTCTGGAATATGGCAACCAGGGAAGGAATTCGTTCAATTCTTAACCGATTATGATGGGATTTGGTATGCCGGATGGAAATGGGATTCTTAAATGATTTTTGAAAGAAGTTCTGGAATATGGCAACCAGGGAAGGAACTCGTTCAATTCTTAACCGATTGAGATGGGATTTGGTATGCCGGATGGAAATGGGATTCTTAAATGATTTTTGAAAGAAGTTCTGGAATATGGCCACCAGGGAAGGAACTCGTTCAATTCTTAACCAATTATTATGGGATTTGGTATGCTGGATGGAAATGGGATTCTTAAATGATATTTGGAAAAAGTTCTGAGTTATGGCCAGCAGGGAAGGAACTCATTCAATTCTTAATCGAATTTATCGTCAATTTGTTCTTCATTTTCATTTTTATTAAGCTTGTGATCATATTTCATGAAAATTGAGTAAACATGATTTTTATAGAAAAAAAAAATTGGAAAAGTAAAATCATCCAGGAAATTGAGATAATGCAATTTCTAAAAACTAAAGACAGACAATCCTAACGTCAAAAATTAGTAAAATATCCGGACAAATGCACTTTTGTTTGAAACGAAAATTTTTTTGTTTCAAATCATGGAATATTGTACCAATTATGAAAGGTTATTTAATTTTGAATAATAATCCGTTTAAATTGGGCCGAAACAACAACCAGTTTTTGTGTAATCGTCAATTGAAATCGGCTATTTTTTTACCCGGACAAATGCACTTTTGTTTGAAACGAAAAATTTTTTTGTTTCAAATCATGGAATATTACCTTATTTTGAAAAAATCAAAAAATGTTCCGGACAAATTTAACTTCCCCTCCTAAAACTGTTGATAAACAATCGTACATTTAAAAATTTCTAAATTTTTCACTGTTTACCTGATTTTCTCGATATATACGTAAAGTAAAATTACGCCATTATTATTACAGTTTGAAACTTTCATATTTAATCACCGGTAAAAGTGAATAATTCTAAAAAATTATACATATTAACCTACGCAACCGTACTTTTACTTGGGAACAAAACGATGTAACGGTGTAAACGAAAAATGAGGAAAACAACAACAAAAGAACGAACATTTCGATCTCTACATCCAGCATACCAAATCCCATCTCAATCGGTTAAGAATTGAACGAGTTCCTTCCCTGGTGGCCCTATTCCAGAACTTCTTTCAAAAATCATTTAAGAATCCCATTTCCATCCAACATACCAAGTCCCATCATAATCGGTTAAGAATTGAACGAGTTCCTTCCCTAGTGACCATATTCCAGAACTTCTTCCAAAAATAATTTAAGAATCTCATTTCCATCCAGCATACCAAATCCCATCATAATCGGTTAAGAATTGAACGAGCTCTTTCCGTGGTGGCCATATTCCAGAACTTCTTTCAAAAATCATTTAAGAATCCCATTTCCATCCGGCATACCAAATCCCATCATAATCGGTTAAGAATTGAACGAGTTCCTTCCCTGGTGGCCATATTCCAGAACATCTTTCAAAAATCGTTTAAGAATCCCATTTCCCTCCAACATACCAAATCCCATCATAATCGGTTAAGAATTGAACGAGTTCCTTCCCTGGTTGCCATATTCCAGAACTTCTTCCAAAAATCATTTAAGAATCCCATTTCCATCCAGCATACCAAATCCCATCATAATCGGTTAAGAATTGAACGAGTTCTTTCCGTGGTGGCCATATTCCAGAACTTCTTCCAAAAATCGTTTAAGAATCCCATTTCCATCCAACATAAAAAAATCCCATCATAATCGGTTAAGAATTGAACGAGTTCCTTCCCTGGTGGCCATATTCCAGAACTTCTTCCAAAAATCGTTTAAGAATGCCATTTCCATCCAACATACCAAATCCCATCATAATCGGTTAAGAATTGAACGAGTTCCTTCCCTGGAGGCCATATTCCAGAACTTCTTCCAAAAATCGTTTAAGAATCCCATTTCCATCCAACATACCAAATCCCATCATAATCGGTTAAGAATTGAACGAGTTCCTTCCCTAGTGACCATATTCCAGAACTTCTTCAAAAAATAATTTAAGAATCCCATTTCCATTCAGCATACCAAATCCCATCATAATCGGTTAAGAATTGAACGAGTTCCTGCCCTGGTGGCCATAATCAAGAACTTTTTCCAAATATCATTTAAGAATCCCATTTCCATCTAACATAATCGATTAAGAAATGACTGAGTTCCGTCCCAGATTAAATTTGATCGAATCGATTAAAATTAAAAATATTCGGATTTAATGGACTCCCCAATTAGTCCGTTAAATCGAGGTTTTATACTGTAATTTTTATATCGGTAAATGAAATCATTTGGTTTACCGGCTCTTACGCAACTTTAAACTTCATAAGGTTTGATATAGCAAATAAAAAAAAAATTAAAAAGAATAAGGTAAACCCTGAACATTGTACCAAGTATATTCTGGTTCTAAACTTTATAATAATTTAAATTTCATATAAATTAAAAACCTCCATTATCTTAAATCAATCAAACTTTAACTTATAGAATTACAATCATAATTTACAATAATAATTATCAGTCATTTTAACATGATATATTATTTATACTTAGATAAAACCCTTTACGAAAAATATACATAAGAACTACATCATACATACATCACACCATTGAAGCAAAAAAAATTTTGTGTGAAAACCCAAGTATAACAAAACGAAAGTAAAAATTGAGCATAGTATTTTCCTTCGTTTTCATCCAAAATTAACGAAAGTTAAACTTCACATTATAATGATAGTGTTTGTAGCGTATATGTATACTGTGTTGTT
Organism: Nephrotoma flavescens; assembly: GCA_932526605.1. Lineage (NCBI taxonomy): Eukaryota > Metazoa > Arthropoda > Insecta > Diptera > Tipulidae > Nephrotoma > Nephrotoma flavescens. Next base: position 76,608,743 of record OW052220.1, read on the forward strand.
ACTACTGTATACTGTGTTACCGCAATTTTTCTTTCGTAGGAATGTGTATAGCGTGTAATGTACATGGTTTGTTTTTATTTTACATGTTCACGACATGAGTTTGGTAATTTTATAAAATAGATTTTGTTAAAAAAATTTAAAGATGTGCGTTAATTTAAATAAAATTACATCAAAATATATTTTATATCTATTCAAATATTGTTTTCATAAATTAATTAATTTCTAGTTCAGTTTTAAGTTTTTAGGTAGAAAACAAATGCGAAAATAATAAACTTGATGTGCAATAATCATAGTACCTATTTGGAAAATTATTTAAACTTTTAATATTACAATCAAAGAATAATTTCAAATTGTGTAATTATAAAAAATAATTAAAAAATTAACTAAAATATAATTTAGATTCGTATATAATATGTATATATGTATGTATATTTTTATACCGCAAATTTAATAAAATAAAAATATTCATTTTAAACCTAAATTTTTATTTTGCTCTCACATTTGGATGCCGCCATCTTTTTCTTCTAACATTTTCAAATATAGCATTTTACATTCATGCACAACCTCGCTCCCGCCATTTTGTTTTTTGTCTTTTCTGTTCACACATACATGTATACAATTCTCCTTTATTGAGTTTCGTTCAGTTTCGAATAATCGCGACACGTTTCATACGTTTTATTTTAATAAATTGCAACTCAAACTTAGAAAAATACTAGACTAAGTTTAGTACTTAAGTACGAATATCGCCAGGAAAATTGAAAGTAAAAATACTTGGGAACAGAAAAATATATTTTTTGTCATCGCGCTACAAAATTTTTTATTGTACACATTTTTAAAATCGATATAGTCAGAAGAACGAAACTGAAAAACGAAAAAATATCGCTCTTCTGCTTGAGCACAAAACTGCAAAACGAAAAATAACGTTCTAGTACTTGGGTCCAAAACAATTTGTTTTACTGCGTTCGTTCCGTAGTGAAAGAAAATTTTTATTTTTTATTTTCTATCGTACTTCGTAGTGCGATAGAAGAACGAACTGATTTTTATTTTCATCACTGTTTTTAACCCACCTAACCGCAAAGAGTTAAATTACAAATTTTATTTGTTGTGTTGATTGATTTTGTAGATTACATTATCAATTTTTTCACTTTTGGCTGCCAACTTTCGGCTAACTTTAACAAGGGCCATCAAAGATCACCAGATTTTCAGGCACATATCAAGTTAAGTGTTTCAATTTCTACACGCCAATGTTGTTATAAGTTACCTTAACTTACCTTACTTAGGAGAATGTTCCAGAAGAGCCTCTAAAAAAAATTAATGCCATACACGGTACATTTATAGTTCAATTCAGTTTTATTTTTTAAATAATTTCACTCCATTTATAATTTACATATAATATTTATATATTTATGAATGTGTATGTATATTAATTTTATAAATTTTATATATTTTTTACGGCATTTTTGATATTAATTTAATTTTTATAATAAGAAACATATAATTTTTATAATCCAACTTTTAATTTATTTTTGTTTGTAACATTGAAATGTAATTTTGTAAATTTTAATTTTATTATTTATAAATGTGCCGTTGTCTTAATTATTTTCAAATATATAATTTAATATTAAATTTTGTTACACATAATTTAATCATCATTTTAAATATATTTCTATAGAAATAAAAAACATCAATCACGCATAATTTTTTTATAAATTAAATAGTTTATATACTTATATAATTATAAAATAGTGTTGTATAAGTATTTTATTTTATGCCTTTAAAACAAATAGTTAAATAATATATCTTTTGTTATATAAATATATATATTATTATTTATTATAGATTAAATAAAAATAATAATAATAAAAATTAAATATGGACTAGAATAAATATATTATATTTTATATATTATGTAAAAATATTTAATTACAAATAAATAAATTAAAAAATAATTTGTTTTTTATTTCTAATAATTTAAATTGTGTTTCACTTTTATGTTTGTGTTTGTTTGAGGTATTTTTCTTTATTTTATTCAAAATTTATTTTTTGTCTTAGGCAATTTGTTTTATTCAGTGTTTAGCTTAGCAATAATATAACAGCATAATATTAACTTTTATTTTTATTGGAAACAAATGTGATGATTTTTATATGCAAGAGAGCTTTCAAAATTTGAAATCCGTCGGTGCAGATCGAGTCGAATATATAATATAAATTAAACAAATACATATTAGTAAAAATTTTGATATTCGATGGATAGAAGGTGGTGCTGTGCAACCTCAAACCAGCTCACATCCAAGAAAACGGAATTTTCGAAAATTGCGTACCTTAAATTACCAAATTCTTCTTCTTTAAATTATGCCACTAAAACACGGTGAGTTACAATCCTCTTCTCATAATACAACAACAATGTAATACAACGTGGGATCTACTTTTGAATTGCACGTGAGAAATACCGTGAAGACTAGGGGCGATTATCGTTGTATCGGACATTAATAACTTGTTTGTTTTTTATTCCATTCGGAGTAGGTGACAGATCGTGTAAGTCCATAAATAGTGCAGTACCAAGGAGAGATTATCAGCATCCAAACATGCTCCTGTCGCATTATTTTTTTCATAAAAATTTGAACAGGAATGGGATTTTGTACACTATTCTCACGAAATTGTCATGAGAATTTCATTACGTTTACCATACAAATCTTCATCCCGGTTCTTCTAGCGTACAAAATCGGTTTTTGCAATGAGTGAACCAGTAATTATACTAAAAATCGTGCAAAGAGAATTACGGCAGATAGCTGCTGAATGAAATGCTAGAGTAAAGATGGCATTGGACTAATAGCTGGACAGACTGCGGATTAGTTAAACTGGTTTCTGAATTCAATTCAGATCGACATATACGAAAAATTCTAAAATCTACTAGCAAATCCAAGTTTTTCCAAAGGGTGCTTGATTCAATTTTGCTAAACCAGTTTAACTAATCCGCAGTCTGTCCAGACAACAGCGTTGCCATTGGGACGATATTATAGTCATTTTGACGATTTTAATAATTTTTATATATTTGAACCGCCGTGGTTTCCATTTCACAATATTTTATTGTACTTTTATTTTTGTATTTTTTTAAATAAAGAGTTAAAAAACACCTTTTTGAAACCACAAAAATAAAAACAAAATTAAAAAAAAAAAAAAAAAAATTTATTATTTTGAAATTTTTAATTTTATTCTAAAAATAAAAACTTAACGTTTTCGACCAAGGTATATGGTCATCATCAGAGTTTTGTTTCAACTCACTTTTATTTTTGTGGTTTCAAAAAGGTGTTTTTTAACTCTTTATTTAAAAAAATACAATAAAATATTGACGATTTTAGTTGTATAATTACGATGGGACGTTTTTTTATTTCTCATAGAACAAAAGGACGATTTCCAATTTTTACCTGCAAACTCTAAAATAATATGTATTTGTTCAGAATGCTTTGGTTGTAGGGCAAATATCAAAATTTTGTAGTATTCTCTACTACATTTTCAGATCATGACAAATCTAGTCCTTTTTTGTGTTTCTTCAACCTGCTACCTGCGTTTTAGTTGACACTTGACAGTTGTTGGTTTTTTGTTTGCTTTTGTTCTTGGTTTTATATTTTACCACCGTTTTGGTAAATTTTCTAGTATATCTGTATACTCGTATATATTACAACAAAATGAAGCGCTATTTTCCCATAATTGGGAAGTGTTCTAATTGCCTTGTAAGCAAATGCATTCAATATTTTTAATTTTTATTTTATATTAATGTAGCACAAACCGGGAAGAAATCTAGAATAGCTGAAACTAAGTTGGAAGAGGAAAGAAAAAATCCTATTGGGCGATGACTGAATATTTTGGTTAATTACTTTTTTTATTAATTATAGCGCACGTTACAGATCATCCGAAAGATGTGGAAAAGAATCAATCAACAAGCTTAATTTGTGTTACGGTACCGGATGAGGAAACACCATTAAAGAATGCTTCTACCCACAACGAACTGCTTATTAGCAATGGTGAGTTAGCTTATCGCATAGCTTTCATCAGTGCCAACACGAAGGCAATTATTTGAACAATTTGATTAATTATCAATTTTCGTATAATATGTACACATTAAATTTACATAATGTTTTAGTACACACTAAAAACGAGTCAAAAGTGCAGGGCGCATTAAACGAACGCGCATCATCATTATCAAATTTAAATTCCGAGCAAATTCTCAATCCTAAACTCAAGAATTGGTTCTGTTTCAACTCAAAGTGGAGAACTGCAATTCACCTGTTATAGAAAAAGCAGACGAAAGTTCTGAAAGTACAAACATTGTGTCGAAACCTGAGGTAATTTTTTTTCCAGTATAATACGTAAAACTAAATATATTAATAAATTTTTCTATTGTTAGACAAGAAAAAAAAAGTGAAAAAAGATTGTTCCATTCTAACTGGCGAAAGGATCCTATGCTTGAAAACTGGATCAAGGAAAATTCAAATTTGGATAAGGAGTTCTATCTTGTCATATGCAGCATTTGTAATACGAAACTAAAAATTAAATCTGGCAAATCCGATTTAATAAGCCACGCTAAGACAAAAAATCATGTAGAAAAATCGCGATAAATTTCAATACAACCAACTATATCAAGCAAACTTCAGTAATCGACGCAGCTTAAACATCAAACAATCAAGGCAGATCTACAAATCACCACACTTACTGCAGAACATAATTTGGCGTTTAATTTAGCCGACCGCATTTGACACCAATGATCAAAAACGCTTATCCAGATTCGAGAATTGCAAAAAATATTAATTGCGGCAGAACAAACTGGATTTTTGACAGGACAGGTAAAAATCATTCGGTGGCAGCTCTTTTAAGTAAAGACTGTAGAAATCTAATTATTTTAAAATACAAATGTCATTCATTTGCCCTATGTTCTTCATACGCGTGCTTGCTACCTTCAACGATAGAACCTATGGCACGAGAAATTTATAGTTACGTACAGAATAGCCCTAAACGTGCGGCGCATTTGAAAGAAATCATTGTTTTGTTAGAGCAAACCCCAAGAAAGATTTTACACCCTATTTAAACCCGTTGACTTTCATTGGAATGTGTTGTAAATCGTTTGATCACTTTATATAAACCGCTTAAAATATTTTTCGGATTTGCTTTACAAAACGACAACATTGATAGTGCTGAAGAAATACTAAATAAATTGAAAAATCCAATTAACGAGCTTTATTTAAGATTTTTTAAATATATTCTACCCAAGGTTAAAGAGTTAAATAAGCTTTTTCAAAGCGAAAGTCCGCAAGTTCACGTCATGTGAATCAAAAATTGAAGATATTAATTTTAAACATCCTTATAATTTAATTGAAGAAGATAAGCTTTATTTAGGAATAGATGTTCAGAAATGTATTTCAACCCCCAAATGATATTAAAATATTTAAACATAATTGTTTATCATATATCGAGTTGTGTGATCAAATTATGAAACGATTTAATTTCAAACACAGTATAACATTTCATTAATTGATCCTCAAAAAATAATCAAAAAGTAGGGTTGCGATTTATATATTAAATTTCCAAATTTAGTTTTAGAAGAAAATCTTCAAAATATCGACTCAGAGTTCCGTGAAATTCGAAATTTAAATTTTACAGCTATATTTGGTGAGTTGAGAGTTGAAAGATTGCGTTGATCTACAAATCTTTTGGAGTATTGTTTGTCAAATTAAACGAGAAGATAAATCAATCGCTTTTCCGCTGATGGGAAAATTTATATTTCAAATTTTAAGTTCAGCGAACTCTTCGGCAAATGTCGAACGTACCTTTTCGCAGATCAACCTAAACAAAACGAAAATTAGAAATCGTTTAAATGAACTTTATTAACAAAGATTATTTAAAAAGTAGTAGCTCTGCGTGTTTTGATTTAAAATTAAATAATGAGTTAGTTAAAAAATTCAAATCACAAGAACTTTACAGTAGCAATAGAAAAGGTGAAGACTGATTAGAAATAAATTGCTTGCTATGTGATTTTTTATTTGCAAAGACCTCAATCTAAATTACTTTTTGTATGTTTATTAATATATTCCGAAATAAAAAATTTATTGAAAATTAATTTTATTTAGTAGGTTTTTTTAAATAAAGTTTCTGAGTAATTTAAGCTCTTTTGACTCTAATTTTAAAAAATTTCGATAGATATAAAAATTTTGTATGTTGAACCACTAAAATAATACATTTATACTATGAGAATAGGAAAAATACAAATTATTTTGAAATTATTTTTCGTTAAAACCCATTAAGTGATTGGAGCGACATCTTCAAATTTACATGTGAAATTATTTCACAAAGACAAACCCGCCATTTTCTACTTTCTGCTAGTAGAGATGACGATTTTTGCCTGGCAAAAAATACGATTTTAGTTTATTTCTTCTGGCAACACTGCCGGGCTATAAGCCTTTTCGTATTAAAAACAATAAAATATAAAAAAAAGTAAATCAACTTTGAATGGGGTTTGTTTTGTGGGGTTAAGTTGCTTTTTCCGGGATTTAAATTGCGGAGGTCGAAACGGCGCGACGTGAAATGACAGCAACATAAAAACAGGAAAAGGAGGATTGATTTTTATTCGGTGAATCGCAGCGGAAAAATTCGAAAAAACAAAGGATTAAATAGGGATATCGGTCGGATGATAATAAAATTTGTAGAGCAGGATATTCGTGAGCTACATCCCCAACGAGAGAATCGAGGAAGCATCAAGAATGAAGAGGAAATGGTGCCCGACGAACAAAGAAGAAGCGAAACCCACAAACTTCCCTCCTGACATGATCGCGTGGTTGTCAATCGAGATCGGTTGATGGTGTTGGTCAAATTGCGTTGGTTTCCAAGCACAAAAAACAGTAAGAGGGGCACCGCCCACGAGTCATTCTGCTCTTAAAGTGCGTCGCCCGGCTAAACGTGCCCGGCAGACTGATGAAGCCCAACAAATTGTGTGTGATATATTTGAAATTTTTGATCACCAAACAGTGAACATAAAAATAAATAAAAACAAAATTATTTTTATAGTGAGCAGCTACCCAATAAAAAAATAAATTGAACCTGAGTGAGTTCAAGCGTGGTGTTAGCGGGGTCAGATCAATATTTCAGTACATGCGGTTTTGGTCAGATTGTTTTTCTGTTATAAAACCGAGTCATACGAATCGGTCTGTATTGGGAGTCTTTTGAAGAGTTATGTATCAGACAACCGGCCACATTTGGCAGTTAGTAACGAAACCAAGTTGACCGTGCAGCGGATACCGTAGAACAAACAAAAAAAAGGTAAGCAACCGAGTTGCGATCCTCTACACCTGACAGTATAACAACATAACGTGTTATACAACGACATCAATAACACGTAATATTTTAACTACTTTTAAGCCGCGCGCGGGTATTACACCCAAAACCGCGCGCAACCAAAAAATACAAAATTCGCATAAATTTATGTCTATGCATTTAAGCGTCTAAGGTTTAAGACACACCTTGTTAAATAAAATCAAATAAATAAAGAAAATTAATAAATTAAACCAAGGAAAATTGTTTTTTTATAATAAAGTTTCAACTAAAAAGATATGTGGCGCAGTTGCTAGAGGATATTTTTAAATATCCATAAACCTTTGCTTTACACAAAATATAAAAACGCGTAACATAATAAAAAAATAATACGACAAAAAAATTTTTTACGCAGTGTCAAATAAATTAAAAGTGCAAGTTTATCGAAGTAAAGGCTATTCATAGTCAACGAGATAAGCATATCAGTTTTTACAACAATACACAGTAGCAACTCTACCGTAACGTCATCTATTGGATGTAGTTTGCGCCCATAAATAACAATGATTAAATAATTCAATCGCAACTAAGCGTAAAAATTTTCTTCTATAACTCATCATGACCCTCGAAACAGAGGAACTGATCAAACAACAAGATGTCATCGCCGAACATATGTATATCCACCATGAGGCGGAACTATGGAAAAGACGGCGACCATCGCCAAAGTCAGAGTTGTCTACAAGAACGTATTGCAAAATTGAAGGAGCTGTATACAAAATTCATCTCAGCCGACGACAAAATCATCGCGATGCCACCGCTGAATGATAACCATCCCTATCTTATCTTTAAGAAGGAAGCAAATTACGAAGTTCTGCTGGCTGGTTATCAGATCAATTACAATCGTCATCGTTTAGTACCAACAAGCTAGACAACAACAGTAATGATCGAAACACCTCGGATCGAATCGATCGAGAAGCGGTTGATAACCAGCTGCGTCAACTATATCAACAAATAAATCAAATCGAGTATAAATTGGAGATTCGTCCATCCGAATACTAACAGATAAACATCAAGCTGCAAAAAAGGATATCCAAGATGGACCAGTTGCATACGACGATCTTGATAGAAACAGGTGAAAAAAATCGAAGAATTAATTACTTCCTCAATGATTACTACGGTACCTTAGTGGATAAGGTTCATATTTCACATATGAATCATTCTATTTAGAAAACTAGATCCAGAATCCATTCGGCTATTCGAATCAACTTGAGCCAACCCAAGGTAGCTAGCTACCCACAATAACAGAATATTTCAACTTCTTAGAAAGGAGATTCCAGGCTTTAGAAGCAATGGGCAGCGCTAAATCAACATCATGGAGAACGCAAGGGAATGCATCTGCTGCACAACCTTTAAAGCGGGTCATCGCTGCTACTGCTAATCCTGTTATGCTAATCCAGATAAAAATATGATTTTTTTTAAACATTTTCTTCATTGGTTCTGATGTGAGTATAGGTAAATTTATTTAAATTATATTCCCATCTGTTGTTGTTATTGCAATAAAGAAACAATAATATTTTTTTTTTATTTTGATTTTGTTCCAATAAGATTTTTTGGTGGTCATTCATTAAGATGGCAGTATAAAAAATATGATGATAAGATGGCAGTATAAAAAATATGGAGTGGTATGTAACAAAGGTGTACAACCATGTTGGTGAATTTATTTTTTTTGATAATTTTTTTTTTGTAATTACGTACGTACGTTTTGGTGAGAAAAAAAAACAAGAATAGTTTTTTATATGAATATTCAGTGAACAGTGATAGTTGGTACACAAGTTTAATACGAAAACTGTCTTCGCACAATTTTCTGTAAAATTTTTATACGAAACCGAGAATATTTAACATAGTTATTTTATGTGTGTAGCGGTAAAAAAAATTAGTGACAATGGCAACAAAGTCATAGACGTTTAAAGGTGGTTTGTTCCGCGAAGTATTGCTAATCGAGAAGAGTGCCTACCAGAGTTACTAACGTGAAGAGTGCTAATGGACGCCTTATTATTGTAGAGGTGCAATAGTCTTGCAAATCTTGATACTACAAGACCGAACGCTAATTTTTTTTTTTTTAACTTAGAGATAAGATGGCGCGAAACATGATTCAGATGAGGATTCCTTCAGTCAGAATCAACTAAAGGATTAATTGTATTTATATATACATATATGTCTGTATAAACATACATACGTCACTTATTTTTGAAGGAGTCGGTTTTTTTTAAATTTGATGTTCTTTTTTTTTTTTTTGTTGGTATTTTTATTGAAAATTTTTTTGGTTTTTGTTAAGCTAAGTAGTGTTGTATAAAAAGACATTTTGTTGCATTTTGTTTTTGTTAAGCTGAGTAGTGTTGTATAAAAATTTTTCTTTTACTTTCAAAAATACATTTTGTTGCGGGGTGATCTAAACCGCATTTTGGTAAATTCATTGTTGTTTTTTTTTGTTTTTGTAATTTGTGAGTGGTTCAAGGGATACCAGTCTTTAGAAAAATTGATAAGTATGGCATCGTTGGACTTGTAATTGGTCGCAAAACGGTGGCGAGGTCCCTTAGCTGCTCTAAGCAGAAGCTAAGAGCGGGAGCATCGAGAGTAATTTTGCCTTTAGGCGGAACACTCCCTTTCTGTTAAGGTCCTCCTCCATCCGTTTGGGGACGCAAGTTCCACGTCGCGCGTTTATTTTGTATTTTTTTTTTGTTCTTGAAGTAATTTTTAGGGGTGATGGCACCCTAAAAACCTAAGTACGCAACCACGGGAATGAGCCCGTCTTCTGATATGGCATAAAAACATCATTTTCGGGTCCGATACCCAATCTCACCGTTCCTTTTCTTTTTTTGGCGCCCAACGTGGGGCTCGAATGTGGCCCGTAAAAGTTCGGTTTAAATAACCAAAAATATTTTATACTTTATTATATGGAGGATCTAATCTCAAGTTTCAAATTAACCTGTACCATATGAGTACAAATTTTTAATATTAATTTCTGAAAAATGAACATGTTAGGGATATTAAAATCTTTCTGGTGTGAGTGTGCGCCGCGGTTTGGCTTTCGAGCCAACCTGACCAAATGCACTGGTGGGACACACATGCACTGGAAGGATGTTGTAATCGTTGTTTTTCAATGCTGGATCTACAGGTAATTAGTTCATTTGTGGCATTGTCCCAACCCGCACTCCGGGGGGTGAACTGTTATTTGTGGTAGCACTGGGGGCGCGACGGTTGTTCTGATTGTGTTCATACTCGGAACACTACTTCATTAATTATGAGATTGTACGGTTTTCGATACCGTGTACAATCAACAGTTATGCTTTATTTTACCAGTAAGGGTGAATAACACGTTTCCCAGATGTAATGGGCATATCTCTTTCTCGGCCGAAGAAATTTTCGGGGGTATAAAGTGCTGCTCATTCTCTGGTTATCAAGCGTGCTATTCCGTATCCTGGTTAGTAAAGCAGAACTGCCCCTACATTTTAATTTTTCTCAGTAATGCTTATGGCTACCGGTAAGAAATTATCACGAGCCGTAAGATATATTTTTATTTTATTTTAAAATATGGATTTCCAAGCAGCAGTGCATAGTTAGGTTATTGCGTAAATTCCACTTCGTTGTTTTATTAAAATTTTTCATCCTCCGGGATGGGGTTGCCAGTCCTCTCATTGTTATACTTTTTACGCTATTTGCCGTAGGCACTTGGCGAAACACACTTATACTTAATAAACACATTTTTATTAATCACTTGTTTTTGTTTCGCAGAATATTTTTCAAAAAGTTTAAAAAATCACTCGATCGATTTCGACTTGTTAGGTCATCATCAGGAGTATCTCTACTCCTGATGATGACCTGACAGATACTCCTGATGATGACCTAACAAGTCGAAATCGATCGAGTGATTTTTTAAACTTTTTGAAAAATATTCTGCGAAACAAAAACAAGTGATTAATAAAAATGTGTTTATTAAGTACTCTCATTGTTAGTTTTAGGCGTTCAGAGTATAATTTGTTTGGCTGTTCAATCCGGTTTTCTATCAGTGAACGGATATTGATGAGGGTTCGGACATAAGTTAAACACTATTATACCACACACTGCGGAAATCTTTGGTGATAACCGGCGAGTTATCATCCCCAATAGACAGCTATAGCAGCCGAGGCTCGAGTGTCTGAAAAGACCTCAGAAACATGGTTGACTTACATGGGAACGTTCTGTCACCCTCGTAGTTGAGCTCCTCTGCTGAGTTCAGGGTAAGACTGCCAGCTGCAGAAAAGGGGACAACAATCTTGCCATGGTCTATTGGGTGCCATAAATGTTATCTGTTTTCAAGTTCATCATAGCAGCGAGGATCACCTTGTATGTCAGGTTAAGACTACCGTAAATTCCGACTATTCTAAATTCATTTCCTTTTCCCATCCTTATTTCGACCCAGGTTGGTGGAATTTGTACATCAGGAGAGGGGTGGATTATTCGTGGTTGTTTTTATTTTGTGTAAATTTAAAATTAATGTTTTTTTTATTTAGTTTTTAGATTTTTAGTTTAGTTTAGTTTTTAAGATACAAGTTAAGTACCTTTTTCCGCAAAATGAATGTGGAACATTTAGACAGCGACGAGATCTTAATCGAATGTGAATGCCGGGAGATTCCCGTCGTGTCTTATCATAAAGCTGCCATCGCTTTGAGTAATGGATTGCGAGAAGAACATTTGATTTCTAAGCCGAAAGATCTTATTGTACATCAAGCTGCGACTAGATCTCCTAAACAAGAAGTGGTGACATGTTTTCACAAGCTGGAAGGTGTCAAGCAATTGTTTCGCCAAATAACAAATGGGGGTTATTACAGCGGAAGAGCAATTGCCAGTTGTGTCAACAAAGTTGCTACACGTTCAAGGTAGACTGGATCGCATCCGATCTACACTCGCTTTACAGGAGATAATTGATGAGATGATCTTGGCTGTAAGGGATTTGTGGGAATTAGGAGAGTTTATAAAAGTAACTGATAAGTTACAGGGTGCTGCAAGACGCTTACATTGTTTGAAGATCATTTCAGATGAATCTAAGGCTATATTAGATCTGGAGATAATCCCACATAACCTCAACTTATTGCACTCGAACACCTCACGGAGTTATTTTTTTAAAGATGAACGAACCCGTAAGCAGTATGCACGGATAGTTCAAAAATTAAATCGAAACCAACGTGAGTGCGAAAATTTGGGGTTGGAGACATTTAACGAACCACCGACTATGCGCAAGGCGGGGGTTGACGTTAAAACGTCATTGGTCGAGAGAAATGATAATCAAGTAATTCAAAATAAAGTAATTAGAAATTCACCGTCTAAAGCAGCACAAGCAACGTTTCAATCTGGTGCAATAGAACAACGGACATCACCTACTTTTAAAAAAGAAACCAGGGTCAAATTCGATGGAGAATTTTCCAAAATTGTTCCATTGAAATATTTTAGGGATAACAACAAAAGTAAAGTTAGAGATAAAAGTTTAATAATCAGTGGTAATTATAAAATACAGATAGGTATTACCATCATCAGATCAATCGAAATCATCCCAAGTCAACCTACTTTAATTAAATTACCGACGATCTTTCCTTCTGAATTACTCATGATTAGGTTTTCAATGGCATACCATTCTTCCATGAGGCCTTTAAACTTCGAAGTTACCAAAAAGTATCTGACGTATTTCTCACAAAATATTCCAATGTTAGAACCAAAGCCAGATGCGAGTAAAACGGGTGCAGATTCCTTGACCAAGAACCATCTGTTGATTTGGAAAACACTTAATAGGCCTAATTCACTTTCCGACAACAAAATTAGTGATGGTGAATCTTCTACAGTAATTCAGACTGATTCATTAAGAAGCTGTGCTAATCTTATGGTTATTAAAAACATTCATAAAAAGGTAAAATTATTACTATGTAACATTATAACTGCCGTAATACCACCATCAGTGCTAAAATTACAAGTACGCACGTCGAACTCTCGGAATTGGAAATGTCATGGTGAGACTAAGTACGGCATTACAGGATTTTTGCATTCCGTAAAAATTATGTCCGGTTACAAAATTAGTTTTAGCCGGAAATCGGTAGCAAAAATTTTCTACCGGAATTGGAAGGGCCGCCGTAGAAAACGTGGACGGATATATATTCCACTTTCCCACTAGACCATCTATGTAAGTTCGGGCATTTACATAGGTGATGTAATGGGAAAGTGAAGGCTGGTAACCGCGTGCGATATTAATAATTTACCAGCGACATTAGTTAAGTCAATAGTAGTTAGGAAGATATAATATTAAGTTTAGTTTAAATAGACGATGAGGTTAGCTCAATCCCATTTCTCGCACATGGTTCAGCAAAGTGAGATTGAGGTAGCGCCATCAGCAATAATAAATAGTGGTAGGTTAAGTTAAGGTTTATAAAATATTCAAGTTTAAAATGTTATAGGTAGAAGTTCCTAACTTGAAATAAATGTTCAAACTAAATTAGTCTAAGTCATTATGGTTAGTACAAAAATGTTAAAGATAATGTGGTGCAGAGTAGCACAGGATAATTAAGAGGTACAATACCAGCAGAAACAACGAAATGATTTTTCAACGATCGACACGTGTGGGAACAGTTTCGTTCGTTACATTTTGCAGGAAGCCGAAGCCGTTTAACACCGTCAGCACTTGCCTCCGTAGTATTGTCATTTGGTTGTCCTCCAATCTCCATCTGGCATAAAGGAAATAACATACCAGCTTGGATCTTTGTATAAATTATCAAGATCATTAACACCATGCCTAATTGCCATCGGACCATGAGATGAACCAGCTTGTTAATCTAGTGCTCGATCACAAAGTAACGAAAAACCCGTGTAGCAGCATAGAACTACATTCAATAAATTAGACCAAATCCATAAACATTCAGGTGGTATTAGTCGTATAGTCGAATTCGCCAAATAGCAAAAACATCATAGATCGATATCCATAAAGTTGGCCCAACAGCGAGAAGACTTTGTTTAAAGAAACGGAAGTCGCGGATATCACAAAACCACAATTAAATCCGGAGGTATAAATGGATACACCAGCTTAATTGAAAACTTGGGTAATACTCGAACGGCAGGGATGGATAATACTTGAAGTTCGTAGTCTTACCAAACAGGCGGTAGCGAGAAACAAAACAAAGATGGACCGTACCATTTAAAAACGCGGGTCGATTATCTGACGAGCAATATTTCACTGTGAAGCACATTGCAGTAGCAGCAGCTGAATCAATAAAGCAGGAATTAAGGAAGGCGTACCGGACATCTAGTATACACACGATTGAAAAGCAGAAGGAAGCAGCAGATTAGTAGTAACAAAAATGTCAACGTTTCTGTTCTTTACTCTGTGTTCGGCATATTCAATCCAGGCGGCCTCCAGGACCATTACAATACCATACTATAAAGCCCATTATTTGTAAATGAGTTAGATTTGATCGTGAATTTCATTAAATGTCCGAAACGGATAAAAACGGGATCCAAAAGCAAATCATTTTTGTTTATTTTGTTCAGTTTTTGTAAATTTTTTGTAAGTTTTATTTTGCAATTACAGTAGATGGTTTTCTCAAAATTCTGGATTATTTAAAATATCTAGCATACACAAATAGCTCGCTAAATTTATATATACATAATTTAAATTCATTTGGCTGTTAAAAACATTTGGCTTAGTCTAAGTTATTTAAGAAAAGTTATTAATGTAAATAAGTATTTTAGTGAATAATATTTAGTCTTAATAAGTAAGGTTGCCCGGCTCTGAGACTTGCTCAGGGTGTGGGGCGTCCGCCACGTTGGGCTGTCAAAGGACTGAAAGACTAAACCACGTCCTTTCTAAACAGAGCATGAGATCTCTTTTCATCTCAGAGTTTGGGTTTTCCCCACGCCGTAACGGAATTTTATGCCGTTACAAAATTCAAACACCCAAACCCACATATTTCTTTTTCTGAGTAATTTTGCCATGACTTTGAAGATCTCATCTTCATTAAAACCCATCAAATGTTAACCTAGTCATGCCGAAATTGCAAGTTTTCATTATGTTTGTTGTTGTGTCAATATACATAAAATCGGTATAAGGTAGGGCTTGTAAACCGGTTAAAACCGAAACCGGTTACCCGGTTTTTTGTTGATTTTTACGAAACTTGTAAAAACCGGGTTTTCCATAAAATAATTATATAATACCATACCAATAATAAAATATAATACCATTAGTTACATATATATATATATTGGTGTAAAGTTTAAACGAAAAGAAAACAAGTTGTTAATTAGGACACAATGAGAACATACAAGCACTATGATGACCTAAATCGCATAAGATAACGCTCGATAAATGGGACCTTTCTTAGTTCATCATTTAAACGATCGTCTAGATGAATCCTTTCGTATCGAAACTATTAATAAATGATCTCGAGGAATCCATTAAAATTCTTCAGCATCGTTGTAAAATTTTGGATGTAAAGCAATCCGCTTCATTAAACAACAAGTTAGCAAGCGATCAATAAAAAAATAAATCATCATTGGTCAATAATAAATTGTCGAAAGTAATGGTTGCTCAGCCTTAACTGCAAAGGTAATAATTTGTAGATTACACTAGATTTCTGTTTCAAGTTTAAATAAAATAAATTAGCTCCGCTAGATCGTTACGATTTTGTAAAACAGCACGGTTTGTGTACAAACTGTCTAATCGCAAACCATCGTTACTTCATTTTGGTCGTTTTTCAAACCAATATCGTTCGCCAGTGAATACATCAAAAAATTCATCAAAAATCATGTCTTCTGAAATTTGACAACAGAACCTAAATAATCAACCGCTTTCAATGACACAAGCCTAAAATGAACCCGTTCGAAATGAAAAAACTAATTCCACAAAATTTTTCGTTCAACTCTCAAATATTGCTGTTATAACTTGGGTCCAAGATTCTGCTACTCAGAATATTATACTTCTCAGAAATAATGAAGTTTAATGAAATAAATATTGGCTACGTCGTCGCCGGAAAAATAAACGATCAGTCCTCAAATAAAATAACGTCGTTGTGTTTTTTCGAAGATCTTTCTCATCAAATCAAAAAATTCTGGAAAACAGAAAATGTAGAAAACTTCCAAAAATGTATCGATCGAAGAAAAGTGTTGTGAAAATTTTAATTACGAAAGAGTCGTTCGGACAGAAAGTGGAATATAAAGAGTTTCACTTCCAATTAAACCCAGATGAAAAGGCTGACGCGCCCGTTGATAAATTACAGAATGTATTCAATCTGGATGAAACAGGATTATTTCTTAAATTGACTTCAAATCGGCGAAGCCTCGATGTTTGAAAAACATTAAATCCTTGCCTTTGCAATATGTCGCTAACCATAGAGCATGGATGACTTCTAAAATTTGGAAAGAGTACATTAGGAAGTTGGACATAAAGTTCGTGAAAGAAAACAGATCGGTTCTATTCATTGCGGATAACTGTCTATCCCATTCGCACGTCAGCAGTTTTAAGGCAATAAAATTGATATCCTTACCACCTAATAATATAGCCATATGTCAACAACCGATGGATCAAGGAGTAATACGGAGCATTAAACACTTTTATAAGCAATTGAAGTAAAAATTATACGAGATTTAGAGAGTTCCATTGAATCCAGTACCAAAGATGTAAAAATCACCATCACCAAAATGAACGGATATCACTTAAAGAGTTTTTATATGTTGACGAACTTATTGAAACTGATGTAACTGTCACAGAGTATACGAGTCCTAAATGTGCCACAAAGTCACAAGTAGCAACATAAAAAAAATCATGAAACTAGCGCAAGGAAGTTCACGGGAAACTAGGCACCGAAATAACCTGAAAAACAATGGGTAAAACGGGGTTTAAACGACACCACATTGAAGCAGTCGACCGTGCATTTGACACTGGAAGACGACGATTCTGTCCCCATACGCGAGGTCAATACCACCGGGGAACGTGTGGATCTCGGAATACGCATTCATTAGACTGAAATTCCTACATTTCACTTTCATCCAGTATTACTGTAAGTGATACCAAATTTATTTTATTACTGTTAGTGATAATTTATTGCTTAGGCAATCGTATAAGGAAAAGTTTGAAATTTAAAGTTAAAGTAAAGCTAAATTAACTTAAATAATATCATCAATCGTATAGAGTAAGTGAGAGTTTTAAATCGTAGAAAATTATTGCTTCTGCGTAAATTAAAAATTAAAGTAAAGCAAAGTAAAATTCAGTGAACAAGGAAAGGAAAGAGGCACAAGCGATTTATATGCTTCATCGGCCCATCCCCCCATGCTTGAGCAAATCAAATTTTTATAATTCGGCAGCAGAAGATTTTTTTTTTCAGAAGGTAACCTTCCCTTACAACTTTTCTGGGAGGTTCCAAGTAAATCAGATCAGCAGGATCAGCCTACTTTAAATAACAACGATTTACAAGCGTTGCTCCCCACATGGGAATTAGAATGTGTATGCGATGATTTTATAAGTTAGTATTCAATTATTTTACAACGTATAAATATAATTTGAAACTTAATATATTTTTATATTTTGCAGAAGAACGAATGGATATCAATATTTTGCGGTTTATGAAACCGAAGCATCTAGATAGATTAATGCAGAAACATCCTATTGATACCCAAATTCTTTTTGATATTAATTTCGAAAAAAGGAGGGAAGATAAATTATACAGATAAATTATCTGTTCTGACAAAAATCCTTAGTAAGTACCTGTAGTACAATTACATAGACCAATTACTCTACCTTCCCCAAGGTAGATAAAGAAAATGCCTGCCAAATAACTTGCTTATCTTTTGTTCCCGAGCAAGATGCAGAACACTACGAGAGGACACTTACATTCGGCAAGATAACCGTGGAAGAGTTTGATCGAACCTGGCTAGCTTGTAACAAATACAGAATCATGGATATACGAACGACGAATGAAATTTCTAAAATTTTCTCTAAATGGCCGGCAGATTGCCATGGACTTCAATGTATTGTTTCCAAGTAACTCCTGCATTTTGGATAAGTGGACTACATACAGCGCAGCTATAAGCAATTTTATATGCAAAAAGGGGAATATTAAAGATAGAAGCAAAAATGGAATACTTATGGTATTAAAACAAACTGGAAACATCACAGAAAGTAAGTGGCACACTTAAAATAAATTTTATTCAACGCAATAGATAAACTCTGAAAATTACTCGTGAAATCATTATCTAAGGGTAGGGTTTTCAAGTCCACTTTCAAAGAATATATTTTAAATTTCATTTGGGGTGGGAAAATAAACACCGGACGATAATTTTAGTGCAGATATAAAATTAAAACTTGAAACTGCAACAATTTGGTTGTTCTGTTTACAACTCGAATAAGAATATATGACACGCGACAAAAACAGTTTTGTTTCCGGCTGCCATAAAACCGATTTTGTAGGTTAAAGGTGAAAGAAACGAAGCATGATATCACTTTTAAAAAACCGCGTGTGTACCAATCATTGGCGATTAAATGCTTGCTTTATGTTCGTTTATTTTATTTTAATTTTGTAACGGTAGCATCTTTCAAATATACTTATTTTGATTTATTTAGTTTAATTTAATCATTATTATTTGTAATCTTACAGATAGTCGAAACGCAGTTGATTTGTGGGCTCTGCACGGGTATTTGGTACCTACACAGAAAAGCGTTAGCAAAACCAACAAGAGGAGAAATACGTAATAAAATATACAATTCGTAATGGACAGGATTCATTTTTATTCGTTTGCTGTTAGCAACAACATATGTGATATACATCAAATTTTTGTTTATTTTGACGGTGTCAGATTTCCTTTTTCAAGCATTTTAAGAGCGGTGGATATTTGTTTCAAAATATTTCATTTGTTTAATTTAGAATATCCGCTGGCCGCCACTAATTTTTATTATTTCATACAAGAGCTGTTTTATATGGCATTACTAGTCCAAAATGGCAGGTTTGAAATTTTTACAACTAAAAAAAATACCACAATCAGAATAAAGGGAAGAGATTATTAAATTTAATTTAATTACGCATCTTTTAAGTTTAAAGTGCAATTTTTTTGGAAATGTAATTTAATTATAATTTACAAATTAAAAAATAAATCTTAACTAATTATTTTTACAGTAGTGTTATCTACCATAATCAATAACTAGTCAATAAATAGATATTAGGCTTAAGACCACTGGGAGAATATTTTTAACACGTTTGGTGCTAACCGTGTGATTAGAAAACAAAATTTTCATTCATCGTCAATTTTTTCTGAAAATCTAGTTGCAATCCAGATAGTTTCAGATATTTCAAAAACGCTTATGTACGATAATGATGTTTTAATAGTTTGTTGTGTAGAGTTTCTTAATTTCAAATTAAATAAATATATACTAATATAGTATATTAATATATATTACATTAACAATTTAACTTTCAATTTAATTAATAGATTAATTAAATTGAATAAATTGTTCCTTATTAAGAAAATTTTGGTAATTATAATTCTTCTAACTTGTTAAGCGTAAGTGTACGTTTCGACTAAAGAATTCGTTGCTATTTTAGCAAAGCAGCTCACACGGATAGTATACATACAAAAAAAATTGTGTTCAAACACAATTTTTTTTATACACACATATTAAAAAAACAAAGAAAATAGCAACCAAAAAGTACTAATTCCGAGATGTTTTTTGGTTGTTATTTTTACATTAGTACTAAAATATAAAATTTCCTCTAACAAATTAGATTTGTTCAATCCTTTCACCATTGTTGTGACAGTTCTCGTTTGGAAATAACAAAAAAACACAATTTGAACAAATAAAAGTAAAATAAATTGAATTTAATATTTCTACAAAAATAAAAATTAAATTAAAAATATTGTGATTTGATAAAACTGAAATGTAAGTCCTTCCTCAAAAAACTTTATTATTAAAATCTACATAATAATAATCGCATATGTACGCTTCTATTCATGATATGTTCATTTTAGTGTGTTTGATTATGACCCGGCTAACTACGAGATTGAATATCTTGAAGTTGAAGATGAAGAACCATAAAATTCAGAAAATATTATAGATGCGCCAACTCCAAAAAAAAGAAACACCGGAAAACAAAGAAATATTGCAAATGTCCTTGCAAAAAAACAGGGCGATTTTTTTTAAATTAAAGTAATAATGTATATAGGATTTTTTTTTCTGAAAAAATGTATGGTTTTGCAGTCGTAAAAAGTTGGTAAAACCAAGTGGATTATTACAATCCCGGTAGCATAAAAATAAAAAAAAAAAAAAATTGTTTTATTTTTTTTGTAACATATTTTTAGTTTTAATACAAAACAGAAAATTGGGTTTTTGGTAACTTTTGAGTGTTGGAATAATTAACGTTGGTGTAAAAATACAGTCCACTTTTGGAAATAATTGGCAATTAGGCTTTTGTGTGTTTAATAAATTTCAACAACCTCCTTTAACCAAGACAAAATCCAATGTCTCTTAAGAAAAGTAATAGTGTCGTACCAATGGATACACAATCTAACAACTGGGCCTCAAAAATTTCATGATAAAAAATTCATAATCTGGAATACGAACAATACCATGATCCTGATCAAGAATATTCTGAATATAACCAACACGTACACTAAATCTGGTCCACAAACAGAATCAGTGGGTGACGAATAGGGTTTTCACCAAACCGCCTCGGAAATGCCATTGGATTCTTAAACATAAATAGTCACAAAGCAAACACAACCAACACCATTACAATACATAAATATAAAAGTAAGCCCTACGATAACACTTAAATTTCTTATTGATACAGGAGCAGATTCAAGCTATATTGATCCAAAATATAAAAGACCATCATAAATTCAAAAATATTTTAAATTTTGTGTTTTTCGTTTTTATTTACACACCATTACGAGTATTGTGTACTCGTACAGTATACACATATTCATACATATAGTATATTATAAAGAAAATGTCACAACGAGTGTTTCGATATGTGGATGATGACGAGGAAGAAAGACACTTCAATTAAATGATGCCACAACAATTGGCTTTAAATTTGCGAGATCAAATGATCATACACATGGATAACTCGTCAATAGCGAAAGAATTAAGGATCTTAATAACGCTTAGTTTCAATAACTGTAAGTTTGTTCTAGTAAGTTTATTCAGAATTTTATCATGAAGAGATTTACGCGACCTATAATACCCAGCATAATTAAAATGTTTTTCAATAAATTTCAAATACGTTGTATAAATATTTAATAAGGTAATGATTTCTTATATATGTATACAGTTTCAAATTTTGTAAATTAGCATTAATATAACATATGTTAATTATTATAATCAGAATGCCACCGAAGAAGGCGTTAAAGCCAAAATAACTGCCGAGAAGGTCCACACCATTCAAAATAAATACAATGCAGCGAAAAAATATCATGGTACTTTCAATTATTGTACAATATTTATTATTTTAAAACGACAAAACTGCAATAAAATAGAATTTTTTTCCCTGTATTGAAAATTTCCAAATCATCAGAATAAATTTTAATTCGCAATTGCTAAGAAAAAGCAAAAAATTCCCAATACATAGCGACAACCAGAAGTCACCAGGAGTCACTGATTAAAAAACAAAATAATTTATTAGTAGTGTATATCATTATTAATTGTGGTTAGTGACAGTTTTTATTATTATTATAAACATGAGTGAACAAGAGGAAAGTGAAAATAGTGACACTATTAAGGTGGATTTACATATCCGACGATTTTTCTGCGCCGAACATCACGTGACACATTCAACCAATCAGAAAGCACTTCTTCGCCGAATTTTCGGCACGGCGAAGACATGAACAAAATTTATCTTTTCGGCGCGACGACACAGCACACATAGATAAAAAAAAATTCTTATGTTTTTTAATTTTTTCTACGATTTGACATTTGTGCGCCATATTCAAATTAATTCTTGTAGCTTGTGTTTCTGGTTGTGTTTATGTTCATATTTTATTTTATCGGTTTCTAATAATTTTTTAAAGTTTTAAATAATAAATCGCGGTTTTTTATATAAAAATGGATCGCGAAGAAAATTTAATTCGCGCTGTGGAAAAGCGCCCCGTCTTATACGATTTGTCCCACAAATTGTATAGAAACAACGGGTACCGCAGAATAATATGGAAGGAGGTTTCAGATGAGTTAGGAGTTCAGAGTAAGCCCATTATAATAGCAGTTTTTTATTGTAATATGTAAATTTAAATCTATTTTTATAAATTATATTTCACAGTTGATGAGTGCCAAAAATGTGGAAACGTCTTCGGGAAAAATTTACTAACCACAGACGACAACCCAGGAGTGGAAGTGCCGCAGTATCACAATTTATGCCGCCTTGTATCAAAAGCATGCAATTTTTAATACCATTTATGGCTGATCCAGAAGAGTAAGTTATAATATTTATTTTTTTTGGAAATTAATTTAATAAAAGTGAATTGAAATACACATATACATAATTGTTTAACCTGGTAATTAATTGGTAATTTTATAATTTTAGATGTCTTGCGAGCAGTTTCACATCTGAAACAGAACCCATATCATCGGACGATTCCACTCTCCAATCGTTTTTCAGCAGCTTTACCCCAACTGATGGAACAAATAATGATTTCACGGTGTTCAATGAAACACCAATTCCCAATTCATCGACGCCTCTCCGACCATCTCTACCACATACTCTACCTTCTACAGAAGAAACATCTTGCAGTACTGGCTCGTCGACACCGAGGACCAACAAGCGACCTAGTTATAGTTCAGCTAGGTCGACTAAGCGTGCTCGTCACACAGAAAGTAAGTAAACTTTAATACAACCATATAATCCAGCGGCGTTTTCTAGTGATGTTCTAGTCGTTCGCCGAACGACTAAGCAATTTTTAGGTTTTTTAATTTATTTCTAAAAAATTTATTAATGTACACATAAATTTCGTTTTTCGTTAATTATTAAAAATGCATTCTGTATTGTAATATAACAATAACATGTAAAACCATTTAACCATCACTCTAAACCACTGTATTTTTGTATTGTGAACATTGCAATCTACAGAACCCAAATTGCTGCACACATACTTATTTCAATGCGTAAAATTTAATAGAGTAAAAGAGAAGCAACCTTTTTTCAAATTGACTTTGTTCATTCGATTTGTTCGTATTTTATACAGAACCGTAGAAAGATTCTCGTTCAATATAATTACGAACAAGGAAAAAATGAACATAAAGGCCGGTTTGCAGTTGTTTTCTTCGTATTCTTTCATCTTTCATCATTTTTTAACACTGGCTGTACGTACAAACAAAAACAGTATCACACATTTCCCTTACTCTAAATTTGCTTTGATATAAAAAAAGAGGAGAGTATAATGAGAAGCTTTATTAAACAACAATATCAGTCGACTTCCCCTTTTTTATTCGATTTCTTACTGGACCAAAATATAGAGTAAAAAGAGGAGAATCGAGTAATTTTGTGGTTTAAGAAACTTTACACACACAGCTAAATCGCATTCGCAAGAATACAGTGTTGACTAGTTCAAATGAACAACTCAATCAACCGAACCCAAAATACAGCACACATGCACATTTTATAGCGTAAAATATAATGAAGTTTAAGGGGATTTTTATTATAACTTGTGTCTTTCGATTTGTTCGTATTGTAATCAGAACCAAAGAAATTTCGGAAAGAAACAAATGAGCAACACGCGGTGTCTTTAAATTAAGTTATAGTTTTTCTTTAAATTTTGTAAGTGTAATAATTTAAAGTGTGATTTTTTGTTAATTTGGCAAGTATAATAATAATAATTTATTCATCGCAATTGATATAAAATACAGTAAAATAAATTCATAAATTTCAATACCATGGAAGAAAAAGCATATTGTGTAATAAAAGATTTACAGAAAAAATCTTTTGCTGCCAGAAACATCGACGAAAAAAATTTTATTTTGCGGACAGGAAAACCAGTACCAGAATTACCAAATTTAACAACGAAATGTTCATTCAAAAGACAAACTTTTAATCGACATTTTAATATATCAAATTATAAAAATATAGAATGGTTGACGGGCAGTGAAGTTTTAAACAAATTATATTGTTGGCCATGTTTGTTGTTTTATAAACATTCGGAGAGATCAATATGGAATTCTGATGGATTTTCCGATTTGAACCATTTGAGTAGCGCAATTGGTAAGCATGAGAAGAGCAGATCACATATAGCAAATGCATTAGCATTTAAAACTTTCGGAACTATAAGGCTGGATCTAATATTAGATAAACAACGACATATTTCTATAAAACTACACAACGATATGGTTAAACGAAATAGAAATATTTTAAAAATGTTAATAAACATTGTAGCGTTACTGGGAAAACAAGAATTGCCATTCCGAGGTCATGACGAGGGTATTAATTCTTTAAATAGAGGAAATTATAAAGAGTTAATTTTTGAGTTTTGCACAATATTTACGAGAGTCAACAGTTTTTCAGGGAACGTCGGTTGGCATCCAAAACGATATAATTCATAGTATTGGTAGTGTTATGATGCAATCCATCGAATCCGAAATATCAAGTTCTAAATTTGTGTCCATTTTGTTGGATGAAACAACAGACGTGTCTCGAAAAATCTCAACTTTCTGTCGTTTTCCGTTACGTTTTAAATGGTGAAATAATGGAGTGATTTTATGAGTTTGTCGATGTCAGTGCAGATAGAACAGCCGTTGGTTTATCGAAGCATGTAATAGAATATATTAAACAGTTGAAAATTGAAAATAAAATTATTGGACAGGGTTATGATGGAGCTTCGGTTATGTCTGGAGAACGTGGTGGCGTTCAAACACTAGTAAGGAAAGAGTTTCCTTCGGCTAAATTTATTCATTGCAATGCGCATGTTTTGAATTTGGTTCTATCTAGATCATTAGATTTTATAAAGGAAGTGAAATTTTTTTTTAAAACGCTTCCTGGAATATCGTCAGTTTTTGGACACTCCACCAAAAGAACAAATGCTCTTGATAAAATTGTACAGCGCCGAATCCCAACCGTGTCAACTAGTAGATGGAACTTTTCCTCAAGAATCGTGAATACCATTGTCACTTACAAGGATGATTTGCAAGATCTTTTTCAGGACATAATAGATTCACCTGAAGCATGGAACTCCGAAACAACTCTAACTGCCAGGAGCATATTGCAGTTTCTGAGTTCATTTGAAACGGTTTTTTTGTTAAAATTATTTTCGAAGGTGTTTGGTTTCACAGATGTTTTGTTCTCAGTTATGCAAAGCAATAGCTTTAATATAAATATTTGCATAACCGAAGTTGAGAAAACAAAAGAGCGCCTAATCAAAATTTGGCATAAGTTTCACGCGATTTATTCTGATGTTGTATCTGAATACGGCACCCCAAATAAAAAACGGAACGTCGATGACATCAATTCTTTTTATCAAAAAATGTACAATAAAATAATCGACTCAATTGTTATGCAAATAACCTTAAGGTATGAGAGCTTGGGGGACTTGAAGTTCGTAGAACTACTCTCAAGTGATAAATTTTTAACTTTAAACAACACTTTCCTTCGAATTTATTTAAATCGTTAAACGATTCTTATGGTACACATTTTGATCAATGCAAGTTGCAAAACGAACTGGTCGTCTTATATGACTCTGAAGTATTTCAAAATAGAAGTGTTGCTGAAATTTATCAATTAATTTTAAATACCGGTATGTGCCAGGTATTTTCGGAAACGAGTAACCTTGCAGACTTAACTTTATCAATGCCATCAACTACAGTCCCGGTAGAACGGAGTTTTTCAGCATTGAAACGAATTAAAAGTTATTCGCGTAGTACAATGTCACAAGAACGTCTTCACGAGTTAGCCTTGATGTCTATTGAAAAAAGACTACTATTTGATTTAAAAGCAAAAGAATCCTTTCACAATGATGTGATTTCAAAATTCGTGGAAAAATCCAGAAGAGCGGACTTCATCTTTAAAGAATGATGGTAAACTTTGGAGAAATTGGCGCGGCAAAAGTGTTTTTGATGAATTTATAGATTGATGTATGAGGACCAGTTTTGAAATATATACTTAAAATTGAATTTTTATCAGTATAAAAATTGTAATTTTTCTAATATTATTTTCTTAATTAATTATTATTATTTTAATTATTTTGGGTGAGTAAAATCCGAAGCAGAACACCTTGAAGGCACAACCAGGAAACGCCACTGATATAATCATGTACAACCATTTACATGTTTATTTTTAAAATATTTTAGATGATGCTGACATTGATAAAATAATAAGCGCGATCCAAACTCCTGTAGAAGAATATGACGAAGTCGACCTGTTTTGCCTTTCCGCGGCCAAAGACATTAAAAAAATGGTCCCCAACGAACAAAGGCGAATCCGGTTTGAAATTTCTAAATTATTGTTGAACGCTTCATATGAGCAGTAATATATAATGTAATTATACAATTAAACTATAATGTATAATTAAACAAAAATTGAATTCAAATTAATTTATATTTTGTTTTTTATTTAAATGAATATTTACAATTTAAAAAAAAAATTATGGAACCTATGATGATACTTATGCTGTATACCTTGCATTATCTGCCCATGGCAGCACATCCACTTCTACGAAATACCTTTTAAAATTATTTCTAATATGAATGGCATTTCCCGAGGAATTGTTTGCCCCCGCTCGACCTACTGGAATCCATCCTACTGAATACCATCTTCTGTTGAGATTTCTTGTCTCCATCTTCCAGTGGATATTTGTCCATTTGCTTCTTCTCTGTCTATATATCCCTCCGGGCAATAAAATGAATTTTTATTTTTGATCCAGTTGTGTAGACAAATTGTGGATTTGACAATTCGAACTACAGTTTCTCTTTTCGCTAGTTGGCCTTCGGTAAACCCGCCATTTAGCGGACAATACTCCGAAACTATTCTCAATTACCCGTCTAGCACGCGATAACCGGTAATTGTATGTCGATTCGTCTACGGGTAAACCTCCAGATCGATTTCTACCAGGAAAAGGTCTCATCAAATTTTTTAAGAGGGGGAAAGCCTCATCCCCTAAAATTACGAATGGTGCCTTGATAGTTGATCCTGGTAAATACTCATCATTTGGAATATTTAGGATTGTGCTGTCTCCACATAGCGCTTTCCCAAAACAAGTATTTTTAAATACTCCACTGTTACTAAATCGCCCGGAAGCTCCAATGTCTACTAGCAAAAAGTTATAATCTGCATCGCAAAGCGCCATTAAGATTATACTGTGTGACCCCTTGTAGTTAAAACAAGCAGATCCACTATTCGGAAAAGCCTAGAAAAATCTTTAAATTAGTTAAGCTAAAATTAGAATTATGGTAAAAATTTAACCTGTACAACACAATGCTTCCCATCAAGCGCTCCAATACAATTGGGGAAGTTCCATTTTTCGTAGAAATCGTTCGCCACTCTCTTCCATTTTTCCTCGGTTAATCTTTCGAACGCTGATGTAAATAAAGAGTCCCAAATTGCTTGACAGGTTTCTGAAATTATTTGAGTAGTAGAGCTTGGTGATACTCTATAATTATAAGATGGAGACTTCATTGAGTCACCACTTGCGAGATATCTAAATAAAACAGAAATATTATTCACCTAGTAAGTAAGTAAAAATCGTATTTACAGCTTTTTACCTTAATGTTAATGACAAACGTGCCCCAGTAGATATTGGTTTCCTGGATAGTGTCAGTTTTTCGATGGCTGGTCCAACTTTATGTAGCAGTTCGTCAAAAAGATCCACACTCATCCGATGATAATTAAAAAATTGGAGGGATTCGTGAAGTCGCATCTCTTGTACCAAATTGTCATAGTGCCCTTGCTGCTCTCTAGATTTTAATAAATTATTTACCCAACATCTGGGAGGCTTTCGGTCTAACTTTTTAAGGTACACCCATAATAATAATAATTTTAATTTTTTAATTCTATTCAAATTGGATTTTCGGGTTAATTTAAGCATTTTATATGTCCTTTAACAATGTATTATTCACTTAAATAATTACTAATTTCTAACACATAAAAATTCACACTTGCTTCACAAATTCGGCTGTATGGCTATATTGTCTTTTAACAATATATTATTCCCTTATAATAACACTAATTTCTAACAAAAATTCATTAATCACAAAAAGCTCAAAATGGCTTATGTTCTTGAACAACAAATATTCACATACAAATTAAAAAAAATTATGTGTCAAAATATTGTTTATGTATGTATGTGTGAAAAAACTGCGCCGAAAATTCGTCGAATATGTTAATCATCGATAATACAGCGTTCGCCGAATTGCCTGCGGCAAGCATCTTCGCCGAAAAATCGTCGGATATGTAAATCCACCTTTAACCTCTTACATTTGATGTAGATGAAGTGAAGAAATGCGACGAACTATTCCAATCATTCTATCTACAAACTTCGTTGAGGTCAGATCAGTTCAGTTTTTATTTCTGTGCTTGTCACAATAAAACATTTTTTTTTATTTTTACAAAATGGTTCTGATTATATAAAAATTACTTTAAATTACTGTTTTTTTTGTTAAGTGATAATTTTGGTATTTTAAATTTAACAAACCATCAGATAATATTAATTATACCAGTGCCACCGTTATGTAACTTAGTGCTTTTTTTACGTGCATTAAAACTATTTAATAGTGCATCGCCGCGATTCTGTAGTTTCAGTGTCATAAATGTATTTTGTTGTTCGCGCTTTGAGCTGTGCTGTGTAAAGTGAATTTTCGTGATTTCGTGTTAAAAGTTTTAAACAGTCTCCCTTAGTAGCGAAGTGATTTTTTCTTGATTATACTCGAATGAATCCAATAAATATTTTTTAACGGTAGATTACAATTGGATAACTAACGGTCACGTCCTGTAACGAGCGTGACGTAAATCGTGTATCTGATAATATTTGTTTTGCTTGTGCAAGTGTTTCTAATTTTATTGACAATGATAGAAGATAACGCAGAAGTAAAAAAAAAACTAAAAGCTATGTAAACGCATTTTAAATTGATGCAACGCCATTCAAGATTCGATAACAGTTTCTAGCCACACCTACCTAAAGAAAACTAGTTACGACCTTGTTACTGTATAGTATCGCACCAATTATTTTGCGTACCGATACAATTGCAAACAAATTTATACGTTTGTAATAATTTTGTAAGGCTATATTAATTAGGCCCAACAAAGCCGATAGCGGCCTACGCTGGAACCATTAAATGGTACATCATATTGCCAAGCTGAAGAATTGTGATTAGAGTTGTTCCAGTGGGATCCTACAACTTCAGATTGATTATTACCACAAAGAAGGGTTTATTTACAGTAAAAAAACTGAACAACGAATTTTGGACCAAAATCACCAGATCACATGTGTTTTCAACTCGACCACGTTGCAGTACAAATTTATCGCTAACTACGTCCGATAACACGTTAGTTAAGTACAACAAAAACCGCAATTTAATTAAAAAAAAATTTCTTTCAATTAATCAATTAAGTTAAAATTTTTTTCTTTAAATCATTGAAATTAAAATATTTGTGTATACATTACACTACTATAGTAATTTATTAAATTTATAGTAATTTTTTGGGGAATATTATTTATTTTAACTTATTCTATAAACGTATGTGAAATTTTATTTTATCCGTTATACGAATATTACTTCGTTACTCGATTTTCAGAATATTTATTTATTAATTTATTCTTACGTTATCACCATATTTTACTAAAGTTTATCGATCATTTTACGATATATTATTATAAATATTTTTTAAACAATTATCGCGTAATACGAAATTTACCCAAACTGCTAATTTACATATTAAGAAACAATGAGTTCTCCAACTAAAAATGAAAATCATTCAGAAGACGGTGATAACTCCCAAATTGACTCTGTTAATTCTTTCCGATTGAAATTACCTTCTTTTTGGCCTCGAAATCCTAACGTATATGGTTTGCTCAAGTCAAATCACAATTTGAAACCTATTCTGTAAAATCCGATGCAATAAAATATAATCACGTAGTCTCAGCATTACCCGAGGACATTTGCGAAACTATTCCGACACTTCTCACAAATCCACCAGAAAAAGGAAAATATGCGAAATTGAAGTCGGAATTGACAAAACGACATGCACAATCGGAGCAAACCCGCCTTAAAAAATTGCTGGATGGGCACGATTTTGGCGATCGAAAGCCAAGCGAGGTATATTGGTCAATGATCAACCTAGACGGTTCATCTATTGATAAAAAATTTATTGGCACTCTTTGGTTTCACAAGTTACCCGAACCGGTTGTAACGGAATTCTATTTAATTCTGTTACTAACCTATCCCAAACAAAAAAACTAATAATTTTCTTATCTGCATGACTTTGGAGATAATTCTCTAACTATATCCAACTTATGTACCAGTCATGCTACGTCTTCACATTTTCTTTTTACGTTTATTTACTACAAGGCCATTTAATTAATTCATGTTAGAATTTTTCTTTAATGAGTTTCTGTGGGGTAAGCGTAAATAGTTTATGTAATTCGACATCTCTACATTTTTCAAGTACACGATAAATGCAAGTGGTTTATTTATGTATAGCGTTGACATATTTACGAATACGTTAACCTATGTGAAAATCAAAACCATCTGTATTTGTTGTTGTACAAACTTCCGCTAGTAGCAAATACGAGCCGGAAATTCACAACATGCGCGGTTTCTAAAAGTTTTCTGGATTGTCATCAAAAATAAAATGTAAGTTGATTGAGAGAACAATTTTAACCACTGGGTTAAAGTGTAAATTCTCTCTCTCAACAAGTAATTAATTTTGGAATAAATACCGCGAAATTTTCTTGGTTAAGGGCAGTCAGTGTACATTAATTATCCGTGTAGTAGCGCAGCTCGGCGGACAATTAAGTTAAATACCTAGTTTTTTTTGTTTTTGTTGTGTTTTTATTGGTGAATAAAGTTTTCTGTGTAGTCTAACGTAAAGTAAAATATTGTGTGTTCTTTTTTTGGGTTTTTTGTTGCGGTGAAGAACAAAGCGGTAAATCGGTAAGTATACCGGGCTCACCATACTAACTCTTACGGCCCAGGTAGCAGGGTGTTCTTTTGGCTGTCTCTCGGGACGGGAATGTTGTGACATAGGCACTCTTTCCCCTTCTGCCAAAACCGCCGTGGTACCCAAAATATACTTACTAACTTCTGTTGTGGGCCCGAGGCCAATATATCTACGTTTTCGTATTAGTTGATCTAATATGGTGGTGTAAACACCATAATATACAACCTCGGTCGACTCGATCTGCATAACGGGTCGACGACACTGCCACTATGTAGGGGTCCGTTACCCCACTCAACTGTTCCCTCTTTCTTCTGCGGCTAGCAAGGCCGTTATCCATGCACTCCAATACCCACGCCATTTTCCTCTAAAAGACTGAGCTGCGGGAATAAATGCCGCAAGGAGTGCGAACATGGGTAGTGGCAAAATTCTGTGAAACCGGGCCGGCCTCAATAGGTAAGAGGCTAACCCGTTTCATATTATGCAAATGGTTTTCTTTGTAAATTGTGTTAAGACCGCAAATCGAATAATAAAGTGTATTTTATTGTGATTTCAAACAAAAATAATAATTATAGTATCACGGTGTGGTAGAGTAACTGTATCTCATAAAAATATACAAGTGCTCACCTAATGGTATGTGTATGAACGCTGATACAAACGCACGTGCCAGATAACATAATAATAACTAATAAAATTATAATACCCAAAGTAACCAGGAAATTATAATAATAACAATATTGACATAAATACGTAAAACTTAAAACAATAATCAAGCGTTGTACAGGGGGTAATTGCATATATTTTTGCTACCCGCTTCGATACAGCGTCGTAACATGTATACAGGTGCTCACAAAGAAAAATCTCGTGATGTCAAATAGGTTAGTTAAATTTTAGTAATAAGAATTTTTATTGTAAATTTAGTTTTAAGTATTTTTTTGTAATCTCAAAATTATTTTCTTTTCTTTTGGTGGGGATTTAATTAAATTTCATTAGTATGTATATATATAAATTATTTAATTTCAATTTTGTTTTTTTTTCTATTAATGTAATGAATTAATGTTAATATAAATTCAAATTTTTTTTATATACAAATATATGTATAACCATGGTATGTCCGCAAAATTTTATTTAATTATTCATTGGGTTTTTTTGTTTATTCGGAGTTTATATTTCGATCAGGTTCGCAAACTTCGTACGTTATGTTTTTTTTATGTGAAATAATGTAGAGAATCAATTCGGAAGAGGTGAGTAGTCGAATGGATTGATGGTGACGAGGAATAAAATGTACTTGCAGTAATAATTCCTTTTAAATCGGTCTTTCAAGGCTTGGTTATATTCCGATAAACCCCACGCCGACCCTGAGCTTTAGCTGGCTTATAACGACCGAATTGGAACCGCTAACCTAGCAATTTCTGTAACGGACAGTTCGTTACAGATGCTATGTTAAAATATACAAAGATTAAAATGGAATTATTGACTGATATAGATATGATCAATTTTATTAAAAAAGGAGTTCGTGGTGGTCTAGCACAATACTATAAAAGATATTCTAAGGCAAATAACAAATATCTAAATAAATATAAAGTTGAAGAAAATTCTAGCTACATAGTTTATCTAGACGCAAATAACCTTTATGGTTATGCTAGCGAAATTGATAAGTTTGATTTAGATTCTCGACGACATCGTTAAGTGTATTTATGTAGCTATTGAGAATACCATTATGTAATCATTTATATGTATTTTAAATTGTGAGCGTGGCAAAATCAAAAACATCTGCACACCTATTTTGATCCAGAATTGAGAGACGAAACCACAAATTTGTGTATACGTATACGACGTATAATACGCGTAAAAAATGACAGCACACTTATTCAAAATTGTGTATTATACGTCGTAGACGTATACACAAATTTGTGGTTTCGTCTCTCAATTTTGGATCAAAATACGCGTTCAGGTTGAGTTCTGGTTGATATATATAATGATATATATAACCTAATCCTTAATCTGATTTTTGTTTTTTTCTACTAGATTGCATACATGTCTACATTCGGGGGGCCAAGCGTAAATGGTTGTGCTAGAATTATTATGAAACAACTAATTAAAGACGAGGTGCTCATTTTATATTCTTGAGGCGGTACAACAGCTAAAAAACCATTTTTAACATTTGTTGAAATATTAAACGTTATAATGACCGCTGTGAAATATAAATACAATCTATACACCGACCACGATAACAAAAATTTTTTGAAAGACTATTTAAAGTCCGCAAGTACCAGATTAACTCGGGCCTTAAAAGTATCGAACAAATAAACAACGTAAGTTTAACGATTTTAAACGTGATTATAATTGCTAGGGCAACAAATGAATTAAATAAATTTGTGATTTTGAAAAATTTAACTAAGCTTTGTTTTTTAAATTATTATTTCGAGGAATCGTTATTTACTAGTGATGAAATTAGGTAAGTAATAGATGTAAAGGATATTTGTTCTTGTTATGTGCTTATAACAAATCATAAAAGCGAAATACTCAGCACTGTTTAAAGTAAACGTGTACGTTTTATTTATGATAATCGAATTGAAAAAAACTTTAATCTATCTGTTATTAAATGAAATAATACAACTTTATCTAGTATTATAATTAAGTTAATAATCGTTTAGTACCAAATTTTCACACATTTGCATATAAATTTTATGCAAAACCAACCAACCTTTTCTTGAAAAATATAGTTTCTTACAAGCCAATGGATTACGGTTCAAGGAAACTTTATAAAAACCCTAGTTTTTGAAACTGATTTTAGAAGTGCTTAAACCGGCATAAAAAAAACCGTCTGAGTTTTCTGTACCTATAATCAAGTACGTTTCCTAACGGATTCTATAAAACCAGAAAGTTTCTAAAAATCGAATAAGAACCGCATTTGAACCGTCCTTTGAAACCTAAAACTTCTTGTAAAACGTTTAAATCATGTTCCAGGAAAGATTCAAAAAAACTTTCGTTTCCCTGTAACGGTGTGAGAACGTATGGTAAGCGGTTATAATATTCTTTTCGATTCTTTTGAAACTAAATTTAATAGGTTTATGAATGGTCTTCATAAAACTTAAAAGTTCCAAAAAAAGCGATCAAATTGGGTTGCCACTAGGGTTTCGTAAGGTATCAATAAAGTTTTCGCAACTGTTGTAGAAATTTTCAAGTTTTGATACCTAAGTTGTAAGCCACAGTTAAAACCGTTTTGAACAAAAAAATTGCTACTTGGGAAAGTGATTGTGTCTATTACGGTGGTAACCTCCATCCCAGGGTAATACACATCAAAACAAAAAAAAATCCAAATCGTACGCTGAGGTAAACATTTCTTTTTTATCAACCACATAAGTGGTAAGCATTTCTCTTTACTTAGTGTAGTGCTCGGGGGGTATAATTTCGGTTATTCTTCTTCATTCTGTTGTTTGCTCTCTATACCACTATAGATAATATCCGCGTTGTCTATGCTCAGATAAGCCGCGAGATACGCAGCTGGTTGGCCTCTCAAAATTTTAATACCGCGGCATTAATAATAAAGATAATTATTCTAAACGAAAGGCAACCACCTTGCATCTCAACTGAAAGTATGTGTAAAGTAAACGAACGCAACACTCATCCCAACTATTCACAAGAAAACGGACATTTTAGACAACGGGATACTACGGCGCCTGGTACAAGTGGCAGCATGGTTTATTTAGCAAAAAAAAAAAATAAATAATTTTCGAACATGTATAATGCATATAGTATAGTGCAAAATAGTGAACCAATTGGATTTATTGTATGTCAAGTAGTATAGTTCGTCAAGTGATAAGTTTTTTATTTGAGTGTCTTAAAAAAAATATATATAAAGTAGTTATAAGAAAACGTGTTTAATAAATAGTTAACAAAACAAAATTTATTTAATAGTTATAAGAATGAAAAATTTCTAGAGTGATATCATAAGAAAAGAAAGCCTAATATTACATTCAGTGTTTCGTAATTTTTTTATATAGCTTTGCAGTACACGACAAGCCAAGGAGTACTCTTTGAAACTGGTCTGGTGAGTTTTTTTTATAAATTCTTTATAAATTTTGAGAGACCCATAACAACTCCCTAATTTACGAAATAGAAACTGAAGACTTTTATAAATACATTGAAAATTACATGAATTACAGGTTTAATACTTTCCTTCCGGTAAACAATATATTCAGTTTATCACAAAAAAATAAAAAGCGGTAGGGAAGTTTAAAGATGAATGTAACGGGAAAATAATTAGCGAATGTGTTGGGCTCAAAGCTAAAACATATTGTATATTTCTTGAAGCTTTGTTCACAAGTCGGATGGAAATCCGAGATTTAAAATCCCACCATTTTAACCAATCAAATCTCACAAATTATACAAAATACACGCCCCCTTCCATCCCAAGAAGTAGAAAAATTGCAACTTTTGAGCAAAAATCCTGCAGACGACCAACTTAACAATTCAAAAATAATTATTCAGCTACATTTTGTAGATCAATATACTTTTTTGCTCATTTTTGTGTGTGTTGTAATGACTACTTCTTAATGACATTTGGATTTTTTGTATTGTGTTGTAAAACAGTGTCAACAGTGTGTGTTAAGTTTTTATTATTAAATTGTATGTTTATTAATTGTTTGTTTATTAATTCGCAGAATCAATTATAAATTGAAAATATTAATCAAACGGTATGTGCATATTAAATTAAATAATATAAATGTATTACATTAATTAATACAAACATTTTATTTTTTCAGAAATGGGGACACGGGAACGGGACGAACAAATGTTGGAGGAGATGAAGAAACCGGGACGGTAGCCCTTGTACGATATGTCGCACGTAAATTACAAGAACATATCATTGAAAAGAATATTATGGGACGAAATTGCGGAGATTGTAGGGTACAGCGTCGAGCAATGCAAAAAACGGTGGAAAGTGCTAAGAAGCCGGTATGTTAACCAAAAAAAGCCGCCGAGAAGCGGAAGCGCCGCACTCCCGAAGAAAGATGCGTGGCTCGATAGAACGATGAGCTTCTTGGAGGACATGATAATCCCAGAGTTAGTTTTATATATATATATATATATATATATATATATATATATATATATATATATATATATATATATATATATATATATATATATATATAATATATATATATATATATATATATATATATATATATATATATATATATATATATATATATATATATATATATATATATATATATATATATATATATATATATATATATATATATATATATATATATATATATATATATATATATATATATATATATACATGACATGTACATGTACATGTACATATACATGTATATGTATATGAACATGTATATGTATATGCATATCTATATATATATTATGTAGGTATATACATATATAAATGTTAAGAATATGATGGAACATTTGACACGTAAAGTATTATGTGAAATCAATTGTTAATAAAAAAATATTCCAATTCTAAATGTACAATTATTTTCATTTTAGGCCAACCGAAAGTAATTTCACAATGGTCAATCAGTATCAAAATCTATTTGATGAAACTACTTCGGAGCTAAATTGTGAGGAGGTTTTTGAGGTTGAAACGGAATCCTTCAGTTCGCCTGAACCTCTGTCGTCTGTACACTCAAAAAAATGTCGTAGGTGAAATTGAATAATCGATTTCGTTGAACTTTGAAGAAACGATTTATTCAATTTGATGGTAATTGCTACTGATTTGATTATGAAATAATCAATTAAATGCCAAAAAAATAAAATTATTCAAATTAATGAGAGATTTCTTCAAATTTGACTAATTTTTCGTTAATAATTTTTTCGTTAATAATTTTATTAAATTTCTTCATTTTGAAGAAATTGTGATTACGTTGAAGAATTGATATTTCCTAAAAATCTACTACTAAATTTCGTTGAAGCAAATAAATTTATTCAATTTAACAAAATTAATTAGAGTAATTTTGAAGAAATTTCTTCAAATTGACTAAAGTGTGTTTATATTATTTTAAACCACGAGGAAACTTCTTTTAAGTTATTTCAATGCGCATTGTTTATTCGGAAACATTTAATACGTGTGTTAAAATAGAGTGATAAATTTCATTTCAGTTTTCAATTTCGTGATTCAATTTTTATTGTAATAAATTGTAGCTTAATTTTTTTTGGGGGGACAAATTATGTTTTGGCGTTATTTTTGTGTTGTTAATTTTAATAAAAAAAATAAGTGTTTGTGTTTTATATAAAATAGATTACGGAAAATACATTGGTAATAATGTATTTTGTTTTAATAGTTCTGCATGCTTGAAAGCAAAATTTACTTGCATAATTGCATGCCATAATGCTCTAACCTAGAAATGTATCGAATATTATCTCATGCAAAAAAGATACAACCGATATTATTTACGTTACCGATAGATAGCATTATGTAAATTTTAAGAAAATTTCGTAGCAAATTAAAAAACTAAAAAATTTTTTTTGCTTGCGAATTTAATATTTATTTTTAAATTTTCAAAGTTTTTTTTATTATTTGTAGGAAGTTAATTGGTTTTAATCAGGCTTCATTCAAGTTTGGGGAATCCGCTCGAAATTTAAACCCGGTGTCTGATTGGACGATCGATTAATAATTAAAAAAGATGAGAGGTAAGTGTAATAAGCTTTTAAAATCAATTTTAATTTAAATCCTTTCATAAATATATTCAAATAAATAATTACTTTTTACTTCATATAGGTGGATATTGGTTTTTTACATAAATATTCAAGTGCGTCTAGTCTTATTTTAAGCTTTGATGCATTTGCTTTTAAAATATTGCCAATATTTACCGAAGTTTATTGAATTACAACAATTTAATAATTTGTTTTTATTTAGATGGTCGATGATGCACGATTTTCCATTTACTTCACAGTGTACTGGTTCCAACTACCAGCGTTGTAGAAGGAGCAAAGAAAAGAAGGGTCAGAACTAAATGTTTAATAAGTGATTCTCACGGAAATTTCTCGATTTTGGGGCGAACTATCCAAAAGTGTGACAAGGAAATTATGTGCCGAAATGCAAACAAATTTCTTATTCCCAACAGAGTTTATTGCGGCCCAACAGAGTTTATTGTGTATTTCGATGGCGTGAAATACATTTTGAACTCATTTATTGAGGCGGTGGATATTTGTTAGAAAATATTCAATGTTTTTATTTTGGAATATTCATTAGCATCCCACTTAGTGTGGAGGTTCTTCAAAAATACTATTTTAATATTATAACAAAATATGATAAGCATAATGTGCAGGTGGATGCCTAATATCAGCACTAAAATAATATTAGTTAACAAGATAACAAATTAAATTAAGTTACATATTTAGTTTTTGTACTGCAAGTGAATTTTCAATAAATACAATTTCATTACAATCGTAATATTTAATTGTTTTCTTTTCATTTATGAAATATCCTCATTACAATTTGCAATATACATAAAATATACACAATCATATTTTAAATAAGTTTTCATTGAATTGAGAAATATTTTCTTCAAATTCACGAATGTTTTATTCGATTCAACAATGCTTTCATTAAATTCAATTAATTAATATGACAAAATTTATTCAACTAAACAAATTTTTTATTTAAACCAGCAGTAGAACATTCTTTAATTTGACGAATTTTATTCATTTCGATAGCAAGATCTTAATTGAATTGAATAAATTTTGTCCTCAATTCCTCAAACCTCATGAGACCTCAGAGTAAAATATATCCATTGTGCTACAAGAAAATATAAAGTGAAAAATAAATTTTGTCTGTTAGCATTATTTTTTGTTAGACTATTAAACTTATGCCAAAGAAAACTGTAAAGTGAAAAATAAATATGAGAAAATAACGCCTAATTGTTTTGCACTTTCCACCTATTAAAGCCGTAAAACTTTTCAATTTTAAATTTATTTTATTTTATGTATACATAAATTTATAATATGGTTTTATGTGGAAGCGCACCGAATGACTGAGTACAAATTTTTTTCCATTCGTACATTTGTCAAAGTTTCATGTTGGTACGCATGTTTACCAAAAATTACGAACTCATCGCACAAAACATGAATGTACGCAACCAAATATTTTGGTACATCTTTGGTTTAGTGTGTCGCGATAAATATGACGAACAATATGGATGAATGTTTACATTGTTTTGATAAAGTAAGTATAAATTAGAAATTATATAAACTAAATTGCAATAATTGAATGATAAAAAAGTAATTACATAAATTATTTAACTTTAGGAATACATTTAGATGCGAGCAGAATGGTAAGTTAAGACATATTGAAATACTTTTTACGCTATTTGCCGTAGGAGTAGATACTCCTGATGATGACCTAACAAGTCGAAATCGATCGAGTGATTTTTTAAACTTTTTGAACAAATTTTTTAATTAAAATATTCAAAAATATAATTCTGCGAAATAAAAAACAAGTGGTTAATAAAATGTGTTTATTAAGTACATATTGAAATATTTAATTACATAAACTAATCTTATTCTTAGTTTTAGTTTGCTCCGTTTTTTTGTTTATTTGATGTTTTGCAGGGTGAGACAGCAGGATGCAGGTAGGTATATTTTTTTATGTGTACAGAATCCCGAACAGGGTATATAAAAACAATAATAAAAATCATTAAAAATATATTAAGAATTTAAAGTGTTAAGTGGTGCTTCTTAATTTAATAGTGTTTAATCAACGTTAATAGTTAATTTTGTAATTTTTGTTTTGATAATCAATCAATCAAACACAAAAAGGAAAAAAAAATCAACTTTAAAGAATTTTTAAATTTAAAAGTAAGTTAACAAGTATTTAGAGATAATCATAAATCAGCCTTAAAAATACATAATAAATTTTATTAAACATATTATTTCTACTTTACAGATATTATCATCATGCTAAACTACAATGAATGTGGTAAGATGTGTTCATCCAAAGAAATGCTTCAACGTCATCATAAGGGACAACATCAAGATGTATTAAGCTTATGTGAAACTTGTGGGGAAACGTTTAGCAATAAACGTTAGGTCACATATTATGTGAACAGAAAACATCAGAGTAGCAGCATGGTTGATTCATCATTAAATCCGCCTACATCAAATGAAGAGAACAGGAGGCAGATAAGGATGAAAAAGAAGTCTGCGATATTTGCAAAGTAAGCTATTCTAAATTATATTTAAACAATCATTGTAAATCATTTATTCATAAAAACGCATGTTTAAAGAAGTATAGTGAGGATGAGAATATTGAAATAGTCTCTTCAGCATTTAAATCTAAAATAATTACAAACAGAGTTTCTGATTTATCTACACAGAATATTAGTATTAACGAATTTATGAATTCGGTGAAAGATAAAATAATTAAACTGATAAATCTTCAAATCGGTGTATCTGGAGCCGTCAAGATAAAAAGATGATTTTAATGTTAGTACATTAAAATTATTCAGTACTAAAAACTTTATATGAACGGAAACCAGTAATTTAAATTCAATTTATACTGAGATTTCTGAGGGATTAAATACTGGTACTTAGAGTGAACATTTTCAGTTGAAGTTAATATCAGTAAATACATGCCCTTAAGAGGATCTTCATGTATTGATCTACCAGATAGTATTAAAGCAAAGCGAGCGATAAAGAACGTTGAAAATTTAGATATGACTTTGTTTGGTCAATCATGGCCGCTAACCCTAATGTAAAGAGGTCTTATAGAGTATCATCTTATCCTCACTATAACTCTGAACTAAATTTGGTGAATATTAGTTACCTCATAAAATTAAAAGATATAGTTGTTCAGTAAAACCTCGATGAGTCCGGTCATACTTACCTGGAATAAATCCTCTACCTGCAACTCATAATCAACGTGGAATACATCGCATACATACATTACATAAACATAAACCTAGAATAAACATTAGCAATTAGTTAATACTTACCTTGTATAAATTTATAAATTCATCTTGAGTACCTAGAAATTAGTTTAAATCATTTATATTATTATATAATTCATTCGATTTTTCAATCAACTTACCTTAATAATATTATATTTGTCTACTTACCTTAATAATCTAATTGTGTACCCACTAATAATTTGTTGTGTAGAAATTTGGCCATCTGCCATTAAACATTGTAATTTATAGAAATTTATACTGTTGTGTAGAATTTTGGCCATCTGCTTAAAGCGAAAAAAGATATTGTTAATAAAAACGCTCACTTGTTCTCTTTATCGCCAGCCATCAACGAGGCAACATATAAATTTTTTTTTGGATTAGAACACGATCAAATTGTGGGAGGAAAATGATACAAATAGTCATTATTGTTGGATTAAAAATTTCTCAGCATTAGTCAGTTCGCAATTATCAAAAAGAGCAAATAAGAAATGGATTTGTAATGGATGATTATAATTTTTCCCTAATCAAACAAGTTTAGAAAAATATTCAGATTTCTAAATGTAATCTTCCTAGCGAAAAAAATTAGATTGCTGTGTAATAAACCTTGCGACACGAACTCAATCGTGCGTGTAACCATAGTAAACACAGTAAACAAACCACACAACTAAATCACCAACAGATGGACATATATATTCACGGAAACAACACGACGAACACGACACCAAAACAAACAAAAACAAAATTTATTTTATAATTAATAAATTTCATGTCTTAACAGGGGGGAGGGAGGTTATTTCCGAATACGAAACGTATCGTATTACGATACGAATGTTACACAATACGATTAAAAATTGGTATTTCTGAATACGATCGTATGGGAATTTGTTGGTTTGAATCTTGACTATATGAATTTTTTTTTGATGATTACTCCTGTAATAATATTCTCACACTTGTATTTTTGACATTTCTTTAATTCGGTTGATTTATATTTTGTGTTTGGTTTTTTTTGTGTTTTTGTTTTTAAATGTTTAAAATATTAAGAAAAAAATAAAAGTATATCCTATAATGGATTCAATCATACATTTTTTATCGAGTGATTCGGAGGATGAAAACGAACCAAATCCTTCGATTAAGACAAATACGGGATAGATTTAACATTTTTAGTCTTTCCGATACGTAATTTTGAAAAATTTATATTTTCTATTTTGTAATATACTTAGTTAGATAGTTTTTAATAAATGAATGATAAATTTATTTTTACTTGCAGGATGATCGGTACCGAAGCACACAATCAAGCAGAATGATCTGTACCGAAAATCAAGAGTCTATTGCGGAAGTTTACGATAAACGAATAGCCGACATGCGTAGCCGATTAAATGATGAGCGACCAACAACACCGCCAGCAATAGCTCGGCTCAACAGTTAGCACACAACAACCAAAAATTGATTAAGAGGCAAGATGTACTAATGAGAAACATGCACCAGAAAGCACAAACCATCGAGCAAGCTTTGGCCAACTACATCAGTCCAATGGAATACATCAAGTTTAAAACCGAGCAATTATCTAGAGAAATGGAAATTATTGTTAAATTACCCATAGAAATTCTAGTGGAGATACCAGAAGAACAACAAACAAGTAAATACTTCCAAGAAGGCTATTACGAAACTCTTAAAGATAGAGTCTCATTATATCAGCGTGTCTGATATAATGAGATTACAAAGCAAACAATAGAGAGAGACTTCGAACCATTCTGGAGAAACTAGGGTACAATTACCCAAGATAGAGCTACCAACGTTTTATGGCGATTATGAGCATTGGAGCTCTTTAAACGACATTTTCACTGAGCTCATTCACAACAACAATAAGCTATCTGACACAATCAAAATGACGTACTTGAAGGCAAATCTG
The DNA here is from genome assembly GCA_932526605.1 of Nephrotoma flavescens. NCBI lineage: Eukaryota > Metazoa > Arthropoda > Insecta > Diptera > Tipulidae > Nephrotoma > Nephrotoma flavescens. The sequence goes on from OW052220.1 coordinate 76,652,002, forward strand.
CAAAAGGGAGCAGCTCAGTTGATCATTCACCTCACAACAACTGGTGACAATTACAACAAGGCCTGGGAAATACTGTAAGCAAGATACAACAACGCTAGGTTACTCGCAAATAAGTACTTCAGCTCATTATTACATCTACCAACAATATGTGTAGCATCAGCGGGAGCAATTCGATCCTTGCATGATACTGCAACTGAAATGATACACAATATCAACAAGCTAGAGATGAACGCTCTCTTCGAAGCGCTAGCAGTGTTCATTCTAGGCAAAAAACTAGACCCTGAATCGACTAGGCTATAAGAAACAACGTTAGAAAAGCCAAGAGAAATTCCAGACATGAAGGAATTTTTCGACTTTCTAGAAAGGAGATTCCAATCACTAGAGGCTATGGGACTCACCAAGGTGGTAAACGCAAGGCCGCAACCAACGGTACCACTGAAACAGGTACATCCTACAACCGTAGACAGCCAGTGTGTAGTAAAGGGATGCCAAGGAAAGCCATGACGACAAAATCAATGAAAGAGCAACTAAAATTATTTATAGAGGTTGATAGCATTTCTGAAGAAAGGAGCCATACAGCAGAAGAAAATCAAGTTGAGGAGACATTTCAATCAACATTGAATCGACACACAGATGGACGATTTATAGCAGAAATTCCTTTTAAGGACGATCACGTCAAACTTAGAGAATCTAGGAAAAAAGCAACAGCCAGACTTCTGCAAATCGAAAGAACATTTGTCAAAGACTACGAACAATTATATAAAAAATTCATGCAAGAATATATAGATTTGAACACCATGGAGTTAATACAAGAAAAACCAGAAGTTGAGCGCGTCGATAATATGTATTACATACCTCATCATGGCATTATCAAACCACCAACATCGAGAAAATATTCCGTCAAATCTATACAAACGATCAGAACTATCACCGAGTATTATGGAGACGGGATCCTTCCGAGCCGATAAAAGCATATAGGCTAAAAACAATAACATACGGAACTACCGCTGCCAGCTTCCTAGCGGTAAGAACATTGATTCAACTGGCCAAGCAAGGATACAATACTCACCCAAAAGCAGCTAAAATAATGATGACCGACTTCTATATATCCAATTTTAAAAAACCTGCAATATTACCTCCGAAACCACAAAAATTAGAACATATGGACACTATATCCAACCAAGATGCAAGACAGCATAAACAATATACTATTGACCTAAATAGACCACGATATTCAAACCAAAATCAAAAGCGGTACAACTTTCAAACAAATGGTCCACCCAGATTTCAATCTAAAGAACTGCATAACATTGAAGAAATAACGACTCCTAATCTAGTGGAAGAAAATCAATATCCAAACGAAACGAATGAGTATGAATATAACAACCCAGTTACCAGTTTAGCATACGTTTACGACCCAGACCCAAGTCAAATCCCATTACCAGAAGAAATCGGTGATCAGGATTTGCGAGAATCTGCCTCGGAAACTCCATCGGATTTTTAAATAATCATAACAATTGTTTCACAAGTAACAAATTACCCTACATATTGCTAAAAATAATAATAATAGAAATTTAAAATTCCTAATTGATACCGGTTCTGATAAATCATTTATCAATCCCAATGTTATGGCAGCAGAAAATATTTCATATTATGTATTTTATTATTAACGAAGAACTCATTATCATAAATTTCGTTTAATATTTATATTTACTTATCTCATTAGAATTTTTAAGGCATATTATTATATCCACATGCATTATATTATTTATTATATTTTTGAGTTTTTGATTATAAAAAATAATAAACATAGAAATTAAGTTCCACGTATAACTAGTGACATCTAAAGTAAATTATCACAAGCACTCGGTTAACGGTTTGAGGCTTAACTATTTGTATAATTACAAACGGTAATGGTTACAAGATAATTTATTTTCAACATTCATAATTTTATATCAGTTTGTGTATAAACATGTCAAAACCAATCAAATATTGTCAAAACAAATTTATACTAATTAGATTAAGAATTTTGTTTATAAAATAATTTTCGCTCACTCAGCATTTAGCAAGCGAATAAAATACAGTGAAATAAAAAAAGCATTAAAATAAATTTATTAATTTATTCGTAAAAGTGATTTGGTCTCCAATAGAATTCTATTTATGTGAATTCCATAAGTTCTTCGATGGTTTAATCGAACTTGACCCTTAGACTGTGTCCGAAACCCATGACAAATATTTTTTAGTACTAATTTTTGACACTACTCTGATTAAAAACGAATTCACCCAAATTATCACAGTCATCTTGCAAAATAGTTTTTGACGTAAAGGAAATAATTCAGTCGACGGGAATTATTTGGTCAATGAGGTTGTTGCGCATTGTTATATTGAAGTGTTTGAAACAAAAAATATTAAATTTTGTTATTATTAAAGTGTGATAAATATAAAAGAAGTAACTAATATCTACCATTAACTTATAAACTGATCATTATTTTTCAAAAATTCCAAGAAACATAACCAAAAAAAATTGTATATCCACATGGTAATTTTTATTTTTTTTTTATTTTCAGTGTGCGATGCTGATATAGAGCGTTTAATTAAAGCCAGAATAACACACGCGGGGCTTTTTAAAGCCAAATTTTATAAGCGTGAGGAAGTATGGCTGTAAGTTATTTTTTTTATAAATCTATATGCATATTATCAACGAAACATTTTTTCTCATTCTCAGTGCCGTTCAAACTACAGGAAACCTGAAAGAATTCACAACAGAGCAAATACGCCTGAAATGGAATTATCTCTATAAAAAATACAAGGTGTGGTTGAATAATCAAAACTAAAATTTGAATGCAATTTACTTTTTTTTTTATAGGAACTATTGTGTCCACCAACAGGGGTTGGAGTTGAAGATGGGGAAGATACTGCTTATAACTGGAAGTGGTTTGAAATGATACACGAATTTGGCCGCAGTCAACACACCATTAACCCACCTTTAGTTATAAGCAGTGTTGCCGAATGCACGGTGGTAAACCAGTTAAATTCCTTCAGCAAAAATGGCGAAAACACTGAAGAGGCAGTCGAATTTGTAAATATAACGCCACAAATTGAAAATAAAATTGATCAAACCAGGAAAAGAAAGCCACCTTCACCGGAACCTAATACAAATAAAAATGATAAGGATAGTCTATTCAAATTATACCAAAAAGACTCCAAGAGGAGTTATATTTATTATTATAAATTATAAATATAATTCTTCGAGTATTTGTTTATTGATTAAATGGAATAGTGCTTCGAAAAATTTATATAAAACTGTTACCACCGTCCAAGAAAATTAAGATGTATGACTACATTTTTTGTGATTATTGCGATGTAGAAATCAAGAGATCAATGTTTAATGGTTACTTAAGGAGCTCAGAACATAACAGCAAAACTCTACAACATTTAGTTAACAGTGATGATGATTATGGTGATGACAATGATACTATAAATATAATGTAGTTGGACTCTGCCTTTAAGTCGAGAATTTCTACTTATAGAATTAGCGATACATCACAAAGTTATACTGATATCGTTCAATTCATCAATGTTTTAAAAGAGAAAATCACGAATCATCATCATAGTGAATTGCAAAGTGAAGAGTTCCAGATGAAAGATTCAGGTTCGGCCTTGAAAGAAATTGAATTCATGGAAGTTAACATATGTAAGTTCGATCTAATGAGAGCATCATTTTACTTTAAGCTATCTGCTGCTATAACCAACAAACATGCTGTGATCAACATCAAGAACCAGGACGACGCGTGTTTCACATGGCCTGTTGTTGCTGCTTTGAATCCAGCAGGAAATCACGCAGGCGTGAAACACAATAAAAGATTAGGCACAAAGTTGACAGTTTGATATGTACAAGAAATTTTAAATTAATGAAGGTTGAATAATGTTGGTTAATGTCAAGCAAGATTTACTTAAATGTATTGAATCCCATTTGAGTGATTTCAAGAATCAAATTGAAGTAATTATCGCCAAAATCAATCGTCACTAGGGTGACGAAATTGTACGTCTAAGTGAAAGGATTGATTATCTAGAGACCGAACAAAGATCCTGCGATATAGTAATTACGCAAGTTCCAGTTTTAATCAATGAAGTTGTTGCTGATGTTGTCGCTAAAATTAGTACTTCAATCAATTTCAACTGTAACGATCACAGTTTTTCTGCCTTCCGGACTAAAAGTAAAACGTCGACGAGCAGTAGTAAAACATCATCGAGCAGTAGTGCCCCTCCGATAATAATTAAATTTGCACTAAAAGCATCGGCTATCGAATTTTTTAACCAGTACAAGGTTAAACAATCATTATCATTAAAGGATATTGGTATGAATTCATCAACACGAATTTACATAAATCGAGGCTTAACAACAAAAACTAATTTGTTATTCGGCGAGGCCAAGAAAATCTACAAATCTGGGGGTATTTATAAAACGTTCATTAAATCAGGAGCTGTATACATTCTAAAAACTAAGACGTCAGTGCCAACTTCAGTGAGTAGTATACAACAATTGAGAATTATGGTTGACAATGAATATTACACGCAACCATCTACTCTTCAACCTTCGGTTAATATTCCTGTTCCAGCTATGCTACTTGAAGGTGATGGTGTTATCACAAATACTAACCAACGTGGTTACTCAACCAGATCGAAAACATCATCTACTACCTCTACGTAACAACGTCGAAACATTATTTATGCAAGTTGTATCTAACTGTGGATTGAAGTGTTATTGCAATTATGTATTAATCGTGAATGGATGTTCCGTGACGTCAATCTCTTGTATTTTTTCTATAAATCGTGACGTCATCTCTTTTTATTTTCTATTTTATTTTTTTTATTTTCATTCAGTACGGTCATTTAACATGAATTGATACTCATATTATAGAAACTTACTGGTTTAAATATTTAATATTATCATTCCATTAAAATGTTATGTTTTGTTTTGGTGGCGGAAATTTGCGCTTGAATTATTTTCTTAATCGTGTATTTTGTACAACGTTTCAATTTATATTATAAATTTAATTGCATTTATTTGAATTTATTTCAACTTTTTCTTACATTTGTTTTTTGAGACTAGAATATTGCAAATTTAATGAATATATATAGTTTTAAGTTAGTTCCTAGTGTTAGAGTTACCTATGGTGTGTGCAGCGACAGGCAATTCATTGATTTTGATACGAATTCAGAAAACGTTCAGCAGAAGAAAATCAAGTTGAGGAGACATGCAATCAACATCAACAAACACACAGATGGACGATTTATAGTAAAAATTCCTTTTAAGGACGATCACGCCAAACTTGGAGAATCTAGGAAAAAAGCAGCAGCCAGACTTCTGCAACATCGAGAAAATGTTCTGTAAAGAATCCCTTGATACGTTCCTAATCTTAAGATATAATTTAACTTTTTTTTTGTCATTTTTACCTCCCATAAAATATTTGCATTTTAAATTAAATAATGTTTAAACTCACACACCGAATAATTTTACGGACGCGATTTGCACAAAGTGTGTGTAGGTCTGGAAATGTATTGTTTTTGTTTGATTTGTATGCAGTTTATTCAGTACAAATATTACTAAAAATCTGGGCTGGGATGTTCTAACATCACCATTTTCCGATATTTTATCGAAGTATACGTCTCTTTCATCTAGAATTAATTTGACTTCTGTTTCGTTTATCAATTATTTCTTCTCTATTGCTGTCACAACCTACTAGAATATATTTGAACAATATCTATTTCACTTATTTTCGTTCTACAATCGAAAAACAATTATTTGGTGATAGAAACACAGTAGAAACATCACAATGTTGCAATCTAGTAGGCTGGTAAACAATATAAAAATTGAAACAGAGATAAATTTTATTCTACAGAAACGAGAAGTAAACTTCGATAAATTATCGAAACATGGTGATGTTAGAACATCCCAGCCCTGTACCCCCAGTAATACGGATGGATGTGTAAATACTCATTCAAGGTTTGAGTTTAATTAGTATATAATAAGTATGTACCTTTATATAAATTACTGTTTTACGGGGTGATTAAAGGGGGGGGGGAGGGGGGGGGGGGGTAAATAAAAATAAAAAAATTTTGGGAGATGATTGGAAAGAAAAAGAATCGAAAAAATTGGATCAGTCGTGTCTGGATGATTAAGCTAAAAAGTAAAAATAAACTAAAGTTAGAAATCAATAAAAACCTAAAAACTTAAAATTATTTTAAGCCTAAACGATGTAAAATTAATCTAAAGTGTATAATAAAAATATTTTAAGTTAAATTACAATAATAATTAAAAGTTAACTATATAATAATTATATGGTGGAATGTGCATCAAAACTAAGATTAAGATTTGTGACACTGTGGCATAGAACGTGGTACTATAAACAACATATGAACTGTAATGACGGTGTTATAGTCCCGTAAATAGTCAATATGTAAATATAATAATAATAATTGTTACGTTGTATAAAACTATGTAACTGGAAAAAAATACATTAACGTGAAATATTCTTGAAGTGCATATTATGTGACGACTAAAATAAAATCACAGTGATCATTACGAATAGTCGGACATTATTTTTTTTTTTTTGTCTAAGATCTATTGGAAACTTTTATCCATCTGAATAACTAAACTCACAAATTAAATTCTAATTAATAAAACTAAAAACAAATTAATATAAATTATAAAATAAAACTTATAAAAAAAAAATCTACGCTCTGCAATTTCGTTTACATCCGAGTGTATACATACAAATGGCGCCCAACGAATTATTTTCATAAGTAAGGTTGAATTACATATATTTTTTTTAATTTTAAGTAAATTAATAATATTTTAAACTTTTAAAACTACTTAATTTACTGGATCCGTTTTAGTAATATCTTTGAAATTTCTTTTTGGTTTGGAATATTCACAAATTAATTAAACTGTATAATAAGTTTAAAATTCTTACCCTTTGTATAGTTGTTCATAAAAAGTTAGGCATATTTCGGTAATTTTAAAGTAAAATCTTTTTTTGTTTTTTTTCAAAACTCATTTCATATTTTGATTGTGGTTTTCGTTTTTTTTATTTTCTATATATTACCAATCGTTATATAATTTTTTTTTACAAATATGTAAAAGCTGAAGCATTTCAATTTTAATAATTATGTTGAAAAAATCTAAAAGTCGTGGTCTTTTTATTTTTATTACAATTATAAAAATGAGAGTATAAACCTTATTCTGTGTGAAGATGTGGCAGCAGTAGGTGTGATGTTAGCGCAAATTCTATCTTTGAATTTTGTTGTGCGAGTACTTTTTTAGTACGGGTATTTTTTTTTCTTCTCTTTCACTTGTCTGCCAATTTATTTACAGGGTTCTTATAATATTTTATGTGCGGTCTAGCAAGATCGGAACTGAAATTCAGAAATCCCCACGACCATTATCCATGCGCCATAGCCGGCCAGAGACGACCGCCTGAATTTCAGTCCGGTAAAATAAATATTCCGTACCCATGCGAATGGTTACAGTTCCGTCAAATGTGGCTCAACACAAACGATCAGAACTATCACCGAGTATTATGGAGACGGGATCCTTCCGAGCCGATAAAAGCATATAGGCTAAAAACAATAACATACGGAACTACCGCTGCCAGCTTCCTAGCGGTAAGAACATTGATTCAACTGGCCAAGCAAGGATACAATACTCACCCAAAAGCAGCTAAAATAATGATGACCGACTTCTATATGGACGATTTACTCACGGGCGCAGACAGCATTGAGGAGGCTCTATACTGGTGCTGCAAGAACTGCAAGCAATCACAGCACAAGGTGGATTCAATTTGAGAAAATGGGCATCCAACTCTCCCAAAATATTGCAAAGCATTCCTAGAGAGCATCAAGCCAATGGAAATATTCAAATAAAATTAAATGACACCATTAAAACGTTGGGAATACTATACAATCTGGCGGAAGATATTTTCGAATCCGATATAGTCGGACTGCAGCTGACGAACAACCAGCACACCAAACGCTCATTACTATCTGACTCATCAAAGCTCTTTGACCCCATAGGATGGCTGTCGCCGACAACAATCATGGCCAAGATTATGATGAGGGATGTTTGGAAAATGGGAATAAGCTGGGATTATTTTGTATTAATGTCCAAAACACGTGTTGCACTAATCAAAACGAAGCTATAAATCCCTCGCCTCGAATTAAATGCAGCCTTATTATTGGCAAAATTTATGAAATACGTTCAAGACACCATGTAGCTTGAAAACGTTAATATGTACGCTTGGTCAGATTCAACAATAACACTCTGGTGGATTGAAGGAGACCCAAGCCGCTTCAAAACGTTTGTGGCAAACAGAATTTCGACGATTAAGAAGGTATTACCAACAACAACCTGGCATCAGAATTACGAGAAAGATATGACAAGAAAAAGTATAGGGTCTACTCATTTATAAAAAACTATATAAATCAACCTTCAGTGATAACACCAAATGTTGTAAAAGACGCTGAAGCACGTGATCCCGCTGTAAAGACGCTGAAGCACGTGAAGGCTTTAGGCAAAGACGCTGAAGCACACGATCACTGGTTGATACAAATCATAATCAATAAATTAAATAAAGAAACCAACAGTCAATGGGCTCAAATTTACAGAATGAAATCAACTGTAACGGCTACTATCTGGCCCACCACGGAGTCATAAAGAGCCCTAGCAGTACCACAGAATTAAGAGTCGTCTTTGATGGCTCTGCCCCAACAACCACCCCAACAACCAAATTTCGATTCCCCGGTTAGAGCTGTGTGGTGCTTTGCTCCTAAGTAAACTTCTGTCATCTGTAAAAAGGACCTTAAAAATCGAAACGGTGGAAGTTGTAGCATGGCCGGACTCTAATATTGTGCTAGACTTGAGCGCATCCTTCCAAATGGAATACATTCATAGGCAATCGGACAGGAGAAATTCTCACAACAATGAACAGAGACCAATGGCGGCTTGTCGAACCGGAGAAATTGGAAGGTCATAGTTTATGGTGGAACGGGCCTGAAGTGGAGTCAATTACCGCGCAAGAAATGTATACCCAATTGTTACATATTGTAACTTCCCAGCCTACTGTATTAGACGAATTACCATTAGTTTTGGTACAATACTTCGAGTGCTGTCCTACGTACTTCGATTCATCAACTTAACCACGAAAACCATCAATACAGAATCTTTATTACCGTACCAAACAAGCGAAGATTTAAAGGAGCCAGTCGAAGCATTTCCATGTGGAACTCAAGCAAATTTAAACTCGAAAGGAATGACCGACATCAAGCTCGATGAAATATTTAAGGCCTTTTCTCGATGAAACAAGACTATTGCGGGTGGGTGGCAGAATAATCAATGCTTCAATTACCTACGATGTAAAGCATTCGTTGATCATGCCTACTAAAAACAAAATAACCGAATTAATCGTAAGAGAGCACCACGTACGACACCTGCACGCTGGACCCACACTTATCATGGCAACGCTACGGAAGAAGTACTGGATATTAGGTGGAAGGAATTTGATACGAAAAATTATTCACGGCTGCGTAAGATATGTTAAATATAGTGGAAGGGTGCAAAATCAAATAATGGCTGACTTGCCAGAACCGAGAGTAAAATTTGTCAGACCATTTTATAAAGTTGGTATGGATTATACCGGTCCATGCCTTTTCTAAATCAGATTTGTTAGTTGATTGGTAAAGTTAACATCGAAAATAAAATACTGTTAAAATAATTTTTTCACAATTATTAAATTAATTAAAACAATAAATAATAAAATTGATCAAAGTGGTTTTGTTTGGAAATCCCACTGATATCTAAAACAAAATTTATTATTGTATACTTACCAATCAGTTGTCAATTAATTGAACCTGAAGTTAATAAATTAATCAAAATAATTGACCACTGATGGTATACTTAGCTTATATAGTCACATAATTGTTTGAATGTATCTATGCTTATATATTCATATAATTCTGAAGTAAAAGAAAACCGAATTGTATTGTAAACATAAATAGTATTTAAGATAATTACTTACGTCAATAGTTATTTACCACTTTAACATCAACAACCCTATTATAAAACAATGTAAAAATCCATTATTACATTGTTGGTGTTTTTCTATTCCTACTCTATTTTTGTTACTAAAGAAACACGCCTAACATAATATTTATCCCAATCAACATAATGTATTGCAAGATGAAAATTATCTATGCTTACTTCACACTGTTTCTTTATTCATAGAATTTCTTGTATGTATTAGTAGTGAGTACATAAGAGAAATAATTTTCAACTTGAAAGCGTTTTGTTTTTTGGTCATTCTGTTTTGGGATAGCAACCGCAACACGCTAACGTTGCAACAGTATCCATATAATGTATACAAAGTGACACAAATTTGTAAATAATAATAATAAATTTATATATTAAAGAAAAATCGTCGTAATTTTTACAAATTTCTTTTATTTTAATAAAAATATAACAAATAATTGTGAAAAGTAATTTCAAATTATAATAAATATTAAGAGAAACATAATTTCGTGAAGTGTCACGAAACATAATTGGCGAAGCCGGTAGCATATATTAATAGTACCTGTAAGCATCTCCGTGAAAAAAAATATTTGACAAAGTAGTTATGTACCATAAATATCGCAAACCATGCACACGGGCGGTACATAAATACAAAATCCATATTCTATAGACTGTTCATTTTTTTATTAGAGTTACGCAACATGTACAATAAGGAAAAATAAAATATAAATTTGTTAAATTAAACTACTCGTATACAAATAAATAAGTTATTTACCGCTTAAACCACAACACATATAACTGTAATAAGTATTAATTATCCTGCGAACATTTTTTGTGCAATTAAATATCCGGGGAATACGGGTATCAAGTGCTGTTACCAAAGCCAACAAAACACAAGCAGATGCAGAACATCAAACAAGCCTACGTGATCATCATCATATGGTAAGTGATTTATTGGTAAAATATATATATCCCTACAAATTTTTCCTTTCCAAATCACTAACATTTCTCACGACTCCACGGTTTATGGAGCTAATCCTCACAATCTTAGCTTAAGTATACACGGTTTATGTAAACAATTTTTCACGGTTTATGAAAAATTAAAAAATCCCAGTTTAAGTATATCCGCAGTTTACGGAAACAAGTTAGTTAGGAAACTCTACGGTTTATAGAGTTAAGTAATTTAAAATTAAAAAAAAAAAAAAAAAAATCTATTGGATAATTGATAAACTAGATATAGAAATAGATAATTTAGTAAGTTTAATAAACAATTTTAAAATACACAGTGGCAAACGAGGAACAATTAAAAGTAATCACAGCTTGCCTTAAATTACGTGACTGTATACGTGATTTACAGCTTATCGTGGAGGTAAACAAGGGTTACACGACTTTTCTGCCTAATGTTGACGAAATTCAAAGAGAAGCCGTCGATATACTATCAATGTATGGTATCCCATTAGTATGGGACACAATTAAAAATAATTTAATAAACCATTATTCCGATAAAAGGAATGGAGTCAGTCTTATTAAAGATCTGCATTCCTTATATCTAAGTTCTATAGAAGACTTTTTCTCAAAAATTTCTCATTAATTACTCATGTAAAATTACGTGATGTATAAGTGGTTAAAAAAGCCAAAGAAGAATTATACAAAACTATGTGTTTAAATACATTTTTAGACGGCATCAGAGAACCGCTTGGTTCAATGATACGGGCTCGAAACCCTACTTACTACCTTACCAGATGTGTCTCGCAGAACAAAATATGTTTTATATAAAACATAAAATTATTCAACCAAATAATAACCAACCAATTTACAAAAGAACACTTCTGATACTTTCAAGGCATTTCTTAAACTCTCAAATATTTCAAAACCAATTTAACAGAAATATTTTCAGTCCTCCCATCGGACCTAAATACTACAACCATCAACCATTCAAATCAAACGTAAACAACGGTCCACAATTCAGGAATATATTTCAAATTAGATAAATTTCCATTAGCCGATTTAACAGTTTATTGTGAAATATCTACAGGCAATAATCGCCCGTACATTCCAGAGACATTACGTCGAACTATTTACGACACTCTGCATAATATTTCACATCCAAGTGTACGAGCAACTCGTAAACTTGTCACTGCAAAATACTTTTGGCCTAGTATGAACAAAGACGTAGCCCAATGGGCGAAATCTTGTTTATCCTACCAAAAATGTAAAGTGCAACGTCACACCAAATCACCTTACGGGAATTTCCAAATTCCACCAGGTAGATTTGAGCACATCCATATAGATATTGTTGGACCACTTCCACCATCTAATGGTTTTTCATACATTTTAACTTGCGTTGATCGTTTTACGCGGTGGCCTGAAGCCTACTGCATAAAGGACATCTCCGCAACAACAATAGCAAAAACGCTCGTCGAGAACTATATCTCTAGATTCGGCGTTCCGGTCAACATAACGACCGACCAAGGCACACAGTTCGAATCAAAACTATTCGCTGAGCTTATGCAACTCTTAGGCTCACATCGAATACGAACAACTGCCTATCACCCACAAGCAAACGGTATGGTTGAGCGCATTCACCGCCAACTTAAAACAGCTCTAAAAGCTCGCGCAAATACCGTCAACTGGAGTTCAGAAATCCCAATCATATTGTTGGGAATACGAGCAACAGTTAAAGATGACCTAAAATGTACACCAGCAGAACTGGTGTATGGTCAAACGATCAAACTACCTGGAGAATTCTTTGTGGAACCTCCACTTACATCCCAGGTAACCACTGACACAGTGATTGATCAATTGCGCTCCACGATGAACAAACTCATCCCAACGAACACGCGCAAAACCAATCAAAGCGACATATTCGTACCAAAGTCACTGCAAACTTGTGACTACGTTTTCGTACGAATAGACAAAGTTCGCACTGGCCTCACACTCCCATATGAAGGCCCATACAAAGTGATACGACGACTTCGTAAGCACTTTGTTTTGCAAATCAGAGACAAGCAACAATCTGTCTCTATTGATAGACTCAAACCAGTCTATGGAATACTAACTTCACCTGATCAAATATCAGGAGTGAAGAAAGTTGTCCGCATTAATGGATAATGCACATGCCTCACACGTTTTTTTTACTCCCATAAAACAAAAACTAAACCCTAACAAAATACAATTTATTTTCCCAGGATGTCACAGAAAAATGATGAGGGGCTTCTCTTTGATATAGAGATGGCTCTAGAAGGGGCCATGCAATCAGCACGTGTGGTTACTCAACAACCACCACAACCGGATCAAACAGCCGGACCGGTGACAGTAACCGCACCCCAAACATCAGCAAAACAGGAATGGCGGATTCCAAGAAAATCGGTCAAAACCAAGCCACTCAAACCATAAAAGGTTTTTCGGCGGGGACCACATTGGAATGGAGAGTTGAGCGGCTGGAGCAAGTACTTAAAATATGGCGACCCAGCCAACCACGAAGATCATTGGTGGCACATCGCTACTACGTCGTGGGCAGACAAGCTCAGTATCTCCCGATGCACCACAAGAACAAACATCGGCCGCAGGATCTTCACCGACAACAACCAGCTACACAATTTGTTGGTTCCACGTTCGATTTGCAAATAAGGCTACAAAATGCACCAAGCCGTGTGCCTTCCAAAAATTATACGGGCCAAACCTCCAATTACATAATTAAAATTGTTACAAAAAAACAAATAAATGAATTATTGAAATAAAATTTTGATATTTACATTTTATTTGGCCCTCAAAAATTCGCTGGTAAACAAAATACATCACCGCTACTATTATAATGATCACACATCATTATAATAGTACAATTCCCAAAACTCCACCCACAATCGCTGGTGACACAAAAACCCACAAAATGGGGACCTCTTCACTGAGGAGGGAGTGATGTAGCGGCCTGTTTCTTCAACTACAAGAAACACCGCACAATGCACATATTACAAACGGACAATTTTCCGTAGACTGGATTATTTATTAACGGACAATTCTCCGTATAAATAATTATATTCTAAACGAATATACAATAACAGTCTTTCCATACAAAATCAGTACATGCAACAAAACGATTTGGTACTCATTACAAAATCGATATGTTTCATTATCATATACCGATTTTCATATCAATCAAAATCGTTACCAATATTCAATTATCATTGAAACGAACTATACTGCAACTGTCGCATAGATGCCACCATCATTTGTGTGATAACCAAGACACAGAATATTTAAATTAAACGATGGTTCGGTAGTTATTAAAATTATATTATAGATGCCCCCCCATCATCATTAAATGATTGTGATAACCAATGACACAATTATTTAATGCATCGTAACATGATGGCGTGGCAATTACTACAAAGTAAATTTAACATTGCAATAGTGTTCATAGGCGTACGTACGTCTATTATCCAAACAAATTGGTAACCAACCCACTTTTATGGCCTTGTTTACCAAAACGCAACAATATTGGATCAAGGGCAAGAGACCAGGCTTTATTGCTGCAATTCAATATTTTATTAGCTTGTTTACCAAAAGCGAAAGCACTGGATCAATGACTTTATTGCATCCAGCTTGCATTAAAATTTTGTATATAAGCCATACAAAATTTTAAAATTTTTTCAGTCAAGTGAAAGAATTATAGAGTGTAACCCTGAACTTAAAACTAAAATATTTTCTTTTTTTATAAATTAAAATTTTTTATTAATTTTTAAAAATTTAAATTAAATTTTGTTTTTATTTTTTTATCATTATCATTAATAATTTTAACAAAGTGCTCCGCCTACCGTGCATCTTCACTTCAGCATCACAACGCAACATACGCGCAATAAAGTTATTAATTTCTTTAATATGGAGCGAAGAACCAATTAAAACTTTACCTCTAGAAAAATACCATACTAAAGCCAATCATTCAAATAATATAGATTCAAGTCATAATACTAATAATGACATCATGAAGCTAATTAGGTCTGATCATGTTAGCCTTGAGGAAAAATTAGCACTGACAAGAATATGCGAAAAACATTCAAGCATATTCCAATTCGAAAACATGCCACTATCACGACAAACAATTTGGGACCACAAGAGGCTTAATGGTGTGGTTACCGTAAAAAGTCGGTTGTCAAATTAATAAAAAATTGAAAATATTGTCACGAAGGCTTTCCCGATTTCATATATTCAGAAAAACAAAATATAAATTTACCCGATCATGCTAAAACAAAAGCTTAATATATCGACCTCAGCCGATTGTAGCCGTATTTTACAAAAAAATTATACGAACATTATTATTAAAATAACGAAAAAGAATTTGAAGAGAACCCGATTGTAGCACGAAATAAATAATTTGTACATTTTATGGTTTTGTGTCCTTAAAAAATCTGTCGTGAACAAACAAATAATAAAACGATAACCGAATGGCCAATCTGATTATGCCTTATGGTTTATTAGAATGCTGAGCAGCTGGCATCAACAAAAGGCGTTGAGGAGAAATTAAAATGAAATAAAATTTTCTATAACACAACGAGGGTCCCTATATGGAGATTCTGGGTACCCATTCCAACCGTGGCTTATAACGCCATTCAAACCAGCAACCGAGAGTAGTAGAGGGGCATTATTTAACACGGTACCATTCTAAGACACGAATTATAGTAGAACGCACTATTGGAATGCTGAAAACCAAGTTCAGATGAATTTTGGAAGCTCGGGAGTTATATTATAATCCTAAAAAAGCATCCCAAATAGTAAATGTATGCTGTACTCTCCACAATATTTGCTGTAATTTCAAAGTTCCATTTCAGGTAGAAATCGAAAATAATTTAAGAGAGCATGTTGAGTTAATGACTTCAAATGAGCCCACCAACCATGTAGCGAGTCGAATAAGACAAAATATATTAAATTCATTTCATTATAAATTTCATATAAAATAAATAATAAAAATAGTGTAAAACAATATAATAAATATAACTAGTTAAGCAAATTAAAAAGTACATTTTAAAAATTATAATAATTTCTAAATTAGAATTAAAAATTGTATCATTGCAATAATAACTGTTTAAATATTAATATTAGTTAAAAAAAAGTATAAATAAATTAGTTAATAAAAATAGAATATAAGAAAAACATAAGTTCAAAAAAATTAAAATGTTTTCGTGCAGCTGTTCTAAAGAGTTTACATATATTCAAAATTTTAAGACATCAGTGGCCCTATTCTGTCTTTCCCTGGGAATAGGGAATTGGGAAAAATATTTTCATAGCATTTTTGTCAAAATTATATTTTTCTGGCCTACTGAGGGAACAAGTTTGGTGTTAATATTTTCGAAACAAAGTTAAATTGGAAAATATAATTCCCAAGAAAAATTTTGTGGAACAAAAGTTTCCCAATCAACTTTGTTTTGATAATTTTTGCACTAACCTTGTTCCTTCAGTAGGCCGGAAAAAAATAATTTTGAAAAAAATGCTATGAAAATATTTTTCCCAATTCCCTATTCCCAGGGAAAGACAGAATAGGGCCACAGAGGAGCCATGAGAGTGAAGATGTTGTGTTATGTGATTTTTGTGGTTTAACATTTGAAAATATAAGTCGTTTAACGTATCACCAAAAAAATTCATCATCAATATAAATTAGTGAAATTGAGCGAGAAAAGGCAATCAGAGAATTTAAATGAACCGTCTGTTCACGCATTTTAATAAATATGTAAGGCTGGTGCTCTGCCCTTGATTACTTGGTTTATATAAAATAATGATTATGTACCAAAGTAATAATTATGCACTAGTATTATAAACAAAACGAAAGAATATGTACAGGAATATATAGCATAAATAAATGATAAATATATAAAAATATATATACCTATTATCGCTGATGTATTGGAACCTAATTGAATATTTCTTGCCTAACGCAATTCATTTTGTAAAAATTAATTTTAAGTATTCATTATTATTGTAATTTTTGAACAATAAAGTTCTTCGAGTTATTAAATATAAAAAGTTCGTCGCTATTATAAATATAATTCTTCGAGTATTTGTTTATTGATTAAATGGAATAGTGCTTCGAAAAACTTATATAAAACTATTACCACCGTCCAAGAAAATTAAGATGTATGACTACATTTTTTGTGATTATTGCGATGTAGAAATCAAGAGATCAATGTTTAATGGTTACTTAAGGAGCTCAGAACATAACAGCAAAACACTACAACATTTAATTAACAGTGACGATGAATGGTGATGACAATGATACTATAAATATAATGTTGTTGGACTCTGCCTTTAAGTCGAGAATTTCTACTTATAGAATTAGCGATACATCACAAAATTATACTGATATCGTTCAATTCATCAATGTTTTAAAAGAGAAAATCATGAATTATCATCATAGTGAATTGCAAAGTGAAGAGTTCCAGATGAAAGATTCAGATTCGGCCTTCAAAGAAATTGAATTCATGGAAGTTAACACATGTAAGTTCGATCCAATGAGAGCATCATTTTACTTTAAGCTATCTGCTGCTATAACCAACAAACATGCTGTGATCAACATCAAGAACCAGGACGACGCGTGTTTCACATGGCCTGTTGTTGCTGCTTTGAATCCAGCAGGAAATCACGCAGGCGTGAAACACAATAAAAGATTAGGCACAAAGTTGACAGTTCGATATGTACAAGAAATTTTAAATTAATGAAGGTTGAATAATGTTGATTAATAAAAGTAAACGAAGTAAAACAAAAAGTGAGTTTTTCTTAGATGCGTTCACACGGAGCAAAAAGCCACTGGTCCATCACAATCGAAGGTTGCAGCGCAACCAAGACTTGTAAGAATTGCACTAAACCACAAAATATTTGACAAAGTGTAATAAGTGTTAATTATCCTGCGAACATTTTTTGTGCAATTAAATATTCGGGGAATACGGGTATCAAGTGCTGTTACCAAAGTCAACAAAACACAAGCAGATGCAGAACATCAAACTAGCCTACGTGATCATCATGCATTAGTCACACAAAATTATACACATAATTATGTCACACACAATTATTGCGACTTGTGACATCGAAAATAAAATACTGTTAAAATAATTCTTCCAGAATTATTAAATTAATTAAAACAATAAATAATAAAATTGATTAAAGTAATTTCTTTTATTTTAATAAAAATATAACAAATAATTGTGAAAAGTAATTTCAAATTATAATAAATATTAAGAGAAACATAATTTCGTGAAGTGTCACGAAATATAATTGGCGCAGCCGGTAGGATACTATATTAATAGTACATCTCAGCGAGAAAAAAATATTTGACAAAGTGTAATATTTTTCCTTTCCAAATCACTAACATTTCTGATGAATCCACGGTTAATGGAGATAGTCCTCACAGTCTTAGCTTAAGTATCCACGGTTTATGTAGTCAATTTTTCACGGTTTATTGCTGTCATTTCAAAGTTCCATTTCAAGTAAAAATCGAAAATAATTTAGAAGAGCATGGTGAGTTAATGACTTCAAATGAGCCCACCAACCATGTAGCGAGTCGAATAAGACAAAATATATTAAATTCATTTCATTATAAATTTCATATAAAATAAATAATAAAAATAGTGTAAAACAGTATAATAAATATAACTAGTTAAGCAAATTAAAAAGTGAATTTTAAAAATTATAATAATTTCTAAATTAGAATTAAAAATTGTATCATTGCAATTCATAATAACTGTTTAAATATTAATATTAGTTAAAAAAAATACTATAAATAAATTATATAGTTAATAAAAAAAGAATATAAGAAAAACATTAGTTCAATAAAATTAAAATGTTTTCGTGCAGCTGTTCTAAAGAGTTTACATATATTCAAAATCTTAAAAGACATCAGAGGAGCCATGAGAGTGAAGATGTTGTGTTATGTGATTTTTGTGGTTTAACATTTGAAAATATAAGTCGTTTAAAGTATCACCAAAAAAATTCATCATCAATATAAATTAGTGAAATTGAGCGAGAAAAGGCAATCAGAGAATTTAAATGAACCGTCTGTTCACGCATTTTATTAAATATGTAAGACTGGTGCTCTGCCCTTGATTACTTGGTTTATATAAAATAATAATTATGCACCAAAGTAATAATTATGTACTAGTATTATAAATAAAACGAAAGAATATGTACAGGAATATATAGCATAAATAAATGATAAATATATAAAAATATATATACCTATTATCGCTGATGTATTGAAACCTAATTGGATATTTACATTGTATACAAGCCTAACGTAATTCATTTTGTAAAAATTAATTTTAAGTATTCATTATTATTGTAATTTTTGAACAATAAAGTGCTTCGAGTTATTAAATATAAAAAGTTCGTCGCTATTATAAATATAATTCTTCGAGTATTTGTTTATTGATTAAATGGAATAGTGCTTCGAAAAACTTATATAAAACTGTTACCACCGTCCAAGAAAATTAAGATGTATGACTACATTTTTTGGGATTATTGCGATGTAGAAATCAAGAGATCAATGTTTAATGGTTACTTAAGGAGCTCAGAACATAACAGCAAAACACTACAACATTTAATTAACAGTGACGATGAATGGTGATGACAATGATACTATAAATATAATGTTGTTGGACTCTGCCTTTAAGTCGAGAATTTCTACTTATAGAATTAGCGATACATCACAAAATTATACTGATATCGTTCAATTCATCAATGTTTTAAAAGAGAAAATCATGAATTATCATCATAGTGAATTGCAAAGTGAAGAGTTCCAGATGAAAGATTCAGATTCGGCCTTCAAAGAAATTGAATTCATGGAAGTTAACATATGTAAGTTCGATCCAATGAGAGCATCATTTTACTTTAAGCTATCTGCTGCTATAACCAACAAACATGCTGTGATCAACATCAAGAACCAGGACGACGCGTGTTTCACATGGCCTGTTGTTGCTGCTTTGAATCCAGCAGGAAATCACGCAGGCGTGAAACACAATAAAAGATTGACAAAGTGTAATAAGTGTTAATTATCCTGCGAACATTTTTTGTGCAATTAAATATTCGGGGAATACGGGTATCAAGTGCTGTTACCAAAGTCAATAAAACACAAGCAGATGCAGAACATCAAACTAGCCTACGTGATCATCATCATATATCGTGCGATCCACAAGTGTGCATTAGTCACACAAAATTATACACACAATTATGTCACACACAATTATTGTGACTTGTGACATCGAAAATAAAATACTGTTAAAATAATTCTTTCAGAATTATTAAATTAATTAAAACAATAAATAATAAAATTGATCAAAGTAATTTCTTTTATTTTAATAAAAATATAACAAATAATTGGGAAAACTAATTTCAAATTATAATAAATATGTATTAAGAGAAACATAATTTCATGAAGTGTCACGAAATATAATTGGCACAGCCGGTAGTAAGTGTTAATAAGTGTTAATTATCGTGCGAACATTTTTTGTGCAATTAAATATTCGGGGAATATGGGTATCAAGTGCTGGTACCAAAGTCAACAAAACACAAGCAGATGCAGAACATCAAACTAACCTGCATGATCATCATCATATGGTAAGTGATTTATTGGTAAAATATATATATCCCTACAAATTTTTCCTTTCCAAATCACTAACATTTCTGATGAATCCACGGTTATTGGAGATAGTCCTGGCAGTCTTAGCTTAAGTTGCCACGGTTTATGTAGTCAATTTTTCACGGTTTATTGCTGTCATTTCAAAGTTCCATTTCAAGTAGAAATCGAAAATAATTTAGAAGAGCATGTTGAGTTAATGACTTCAAATGAGCCCACCAACCATGTAGCGAGCGAATAAGACAAAATATATTAAATTAATTTCATTATAAATTTTATATAAAATAAATAATAAAAATAGTGTAAAACAGTATAATAAATATAACTAGTTAAGCAAATTAAAAAGTGAATTTTAAAAATTATAATAATTTCTAAATTAGAATTAAAAATTGTATCACTGCAATACATAACTGTTTAAATATTAATATTAGTTAAAAAAAATACTATAAATAAATTATATAGTTAATAAAAAAAGAATACTATAAGAAAAACATTAGTTCAAAAAAATTAAAATGTTTTCGTACAGCTGTTCTAAAGAGTTTACATATATTCAAAATCTTAAAAGACATCAGAGGAGCCATGAGAGTGAAGATGTTGTGTTATGTGATTTTTGTGGTTTAACATTTGAAAATATAAGTCGTTTAACGTATCACCAAAAAATTCATCATCAATATAAATTAGTGAAATTGAGCGAGAAAAGGCAATCAGAGTGAAGAGTTCCAGATGAAAGATTCAGGTTCGGCCTTCAAAGAAATTGAATTGATGGAAGTTAACATATGTAAGTTCGATCCAATGAGAGCATCATTTTACTTTAAGCTATGTGCTGCTATAACCAACAAACATGCTGTGATCAACATCAAGAACCAGGACGTCGCCTGTTTCGCATGGACTGTTGTTGCTGCTTTGAATCACAAGCACGGTGGAGTTCAACATGTAGACTTCACAAATTCATTATTAGTGATACAGGACAAGCTAAAATTCAAACAGGAAATTTCAAGATAATACACTACATCAGTCTGGACGACTATCGAAATGTAGCTGAAGAAATAATATCACTTCTGGATACTGATGTAAAATACAACAGTTCTAATCGAAACCCAAAAAAAAACGATTCGTATCGAATTGTAACAATTCTGAATACAGGAAAACTAACAACTACAGTAACCCATATTATAAAAGTCTCCGTCCAAACCCTAAAAAAAACTATCAAGGGTGGACCGTCCAGAGAAAGAGTTACCAAGGACATAGTTACAACAGAAACGTTAACAGTGCAAAACAGTGATACAGAGGTTGTTTGTGGGACAATAATAGTGCAGCTGTACATTGCCATTTGTAGAAGAGGATATCAGTGCACTTTACCTGAAAATAAATAGAAAAAACCAAAGGGACACAGAGAATCATCGACGAATACGAAACTTCAGGTGTATACACTTATCTGACTTCAGCTGATCAGCATTTCCCCTGGCATTACTCTCCAACATGCAACATCATCCCACTCTGCATGCCAACATATCCGGATAACTATATGTAAATCTAAAAGTAAAATTAATATTAAATAACTTTAATTTTCATTATATAAACTTACCTTTAAATATTTTGACAGTCAAACTTTGTTTATAAAGTGACATTCCGAAAATAAAAAAAATAATAATAATTTACCTCATAGTGGTGATGGGAGACATCTACCTTGAAATAGACTCCTGACAAGTGGATCATCAGTTTAAATGCCACACATTAGATGTCACTATACAACAAAATTTGATTGTCAACTTTTTGTTGTGTGAAAATTTATAAATGTTCTTTCTTCTGAAATTGTACGTACACCGATTAACATCACAAAAAGTTTACAATAAATTATAAAGTAGTTAACTTGTGCTTGAGTACATCCAATTTTTTTTTATATTTAAATGTATGATAACGTTAAGTCGGGGAATTAATAATTAAATTTTGCACAGACATACATACAGAGGTCTAACAACGAATTACCAAGAAGCGAGTAAAAAAGGAAATTACAATGGCAACCACCAAGATCAGCAATATAAAAGAACACTGCCAAGTACGAGTTAAACTAGTAGAGTCCAATATATCACGGTCGAAGGGTCAAAAAACGAGCTCAGCTCTCCACACGGGAGAGAAGAGCAGATTCACGGACTAAATCAAAAGATCCAGAATCTTCAACTTTAGAAAATGAAAAACAATCGTTAAAAGTATTCTACATTGCTACCAATTTAAATAAATATATTGAAGTAAATACTTCATCAGATTCAAAATTAAAACTCAATTTTCTGATTGACACAGGATCAGATATATCACTGATCAAACTCTGTCCCTTCACTCTTAAAGACAAAAATCGATACGTTAAATTTATTGTAAGACGCGTCGATTAAAAAAGCAGAAACAGTTACAAAAAGGTAGTCAATAGATGTCAACCTTCATATTGATTAATAAAAGTAAACGAAGTAAAACAAAAAGTGAGTTTTTCTTAGATGCGTTCACACGGGGCAACAAGCCACTGGCAAATATAATATTGCCGATCTCATATAAATTTTTTCGACAAATTTTTTTTTAAAAAGGGAACCAATGCACAGTAACCACACCATGCGGACACTTTATTCATTAAATTTTACTTCAAAAAGTTTAGCTAAGACAACAATCTTTCGTGACATCTATACGTTTAATAAACAAAATTTTACGAAGTTTTTAAATTTTTTTATCCATCTGTATTTTTGACGATTTGCACATGCTGGATGCACATGTTGAAGTATTTACATACAGACTTGAATAAAAACGTAAACAAGAAGCAAGATCAACTTTGAATTTTATCAATGGTTTTTACTTTTCGTAGAATATTATTTTTTTGTTTTGTGTCCTTTTAAAACAAAATTATGTTTTGTGTCGTATATTCCCTATGTACCTTATGTGAGTGATATTTTATGATACGAGAGACTCCATTAAAAAGAAGTTATTGTAAATAAGACTTATTATTATTGTTTTAAATTTAATCAAAATAATTTTTTACGAGTTATATGCAACATTGTTATTCGTATTATTAAGCGATAATTTGTTAATCCGTGGATAATTGATAGTAGGGATAATAAATATGTAGATTATAATTTTTTAATTTTAAAACTAAGGAAGCATACATGTGCTAATTTTATCTTATCCTTATGAGTGTGTATTTTAAAAACGCATATGAACAAAATCGGCCTTGAACTAGTTTATGACCTAGACATTTTTGTTTTATAAACTTATTCTTAGTGTGGAATACCATCGATGACCTAAACTAGTTCAGCGTTGCACTTTTTTATTTATTCTTGCATCGATTGGTTTTGATACCGAAAAAAATCTGAGAATCATAAAATTTCATAGGGATCCGTACATAACTGCATATTTTAAAATTGCATTTCTCAAAACGCCATATTTAAAAACTGCATAAGGTACAAAATTGCATTTTTCAAAACTGCATATTTCAAAACTGCATAAGGTACGAAACGGCATAAGGTACAAAATTGCATTTTTCAAAACTGCATATTTCACAACGGAATAAGGTACGAAACGGCATAAGGTACAAAATTGCATTTTTCAAAACTGCATATTTCAAAAAGGCATAAGGGTTAAAAGAGCATTTTTCAAAACGGCATTTTTCTAAACGACATATTTTAAAACGACATTTTTCAGAATGGCATTTTTTAAAACTGCATTTTTCAAAACGGCATAGGTACAAAATGGCATTTTTCAAAACGGCATTTTTCAAAATAGCATTTTTTAAAACTGCATATTTCAAAACGGCATAGGTACAAAACTGCATTTTTCAAAACTGCACAAGACAGTATGAAATATTTTAATCGATTATGAATCTAGAATTATCTTTTCATTTATTTCTGGAATATGACCAACAGGTACGGTTATTTATTACACGATGAAATTTGAGATGAATGAAATTTTTGAACATTTGTGAACGATTCTTGGATTAAATTCTAGGATAAAGTGAAATGAAAAGGAACTTGACTATTTCTTTGTCGAGTAAGATTTAATTTCACATGTTTAGGTTTAGTATAGGTATGTTATAAGAAAAGGACCTTCATGGAAATTAGAAATTATTTGAAGATTTAGTATGCATAAAATATCTACCTGTCGTTTCGAAAAATAAAATTTTGAAAAATGCCGTTTTGAAAACTGTCTTTGTAAAAAATGTCGTTTTAAGAAATGCCGTTTTGAAAAATGCCGTTTTGTACCTATGTCGTTTTGAAACATGCAATTTTGAAAAATGCCGTTTTAAAAAATTCCATTTTGTAAAATGTCTTTTTAAAAAATGCAGTTTAGAAAAATGCCTTTTTGAAAAATGCAGTTTAGAAAAATGCCGTTTTGAAATTTGCAGTTTTGAAAAATGCAATTTTGTACCTTATGCCGTTTTGTACCTTATGCAGTTTGAAATATGCAGTTTTGAGAAATGTCGTTTTAAAAAATGTCATTTTAAAATATGCAATTTCGACCTGGACCCATCTTGCTTCTTGTTTACGTTTTTATTCAAGTCTGTATGTAAATACTTCAACATGTGCATCCAGCATGTGCAAATCGTCGAAAATAAAGATCGATAAAAAAAATTTAAACTTCGTAAAATGTTGTTCATGAAACGTATAGATGTCACGCAAAATTGTTGTCTTAGCTAAACTTTTTTAATGAAAAAAGTGTCCGCATAGTGAGGTTACTGTGCATTGGATCCCTCTTTAAAAAAAAAATTTGGCGAAAAAATTTATATGAGATCGGCAATATTATATTTGCCACTGGTCATCACAATCGAAGGGTGCAGCGCAACCGGGACCTGTAAGAATTGCACTAAACCGTGCCAATTCAAGGAGATCTGCGAAAAAGGATCAATGTAAAAATTATAATTGGGTGTTAAGGGGAATGAAATAAAAAAAATTGGATTAAAAAAATCTTTTTTTTTTTTTTATAAAATAATGATACATTTCTATCATCAATCATATGCACTCTGGTAAATAATATACATTACCACTAACTATACAATGATCATACATCATTATAATAGTATTACAACAAACATTCATAAACAAACGTAAGAGGATTAAGAATCTACGGTGGGGCAACTCTCTCCGCGACGGGTGATGTAGCGGGTCTCCGCACATTCAATTCTCAATGGATAATCCTGCACACCAAAATATTTTGGTACATAATTCAAAAACCAAAAAATCCAGTTCTTTTTTTGAAAATCACTCACCAGCCAATAAAATATTGAGGATATTTTAAATAAAAGTTTTCTTAAAATTAAAAACTATAAAAAAGTCGTGTTTTTTTGATTATAATTATTATTTTATTTATAAAGCGCGATTTAGATGACGAAAAAATGTGGGCCCAGCAAAAAAAGAAGAGTTTGGTATATTAAAATTTTACTGTGTATGACAAGAAAAGAATACCATCGTGCAAAAATTTTGCTGTGCGTTTTTGTCTTTTTTTTGAGCAAATGCTGCCATAAAATAAAAATACTGCCATAAAATATAATCGACCCGAGTATATTTTATGGCAACAAATAATATTTATGGCAGCAAAATATAAAAAAAAAATATTCAACCAATCAGCGAATAGACGTCAAAATATTAAAATTGTAACAAGTAGCACAATGAGTTGTAAGTACATATTTAAATATTTTTTTTTTCTATTTTTGATTTGATTCATACTTAATTATTTATTATATTTCAGCAAAAAAAAGTGATTATTAAACACATACAAAAGGTAAATTATTTAAATATCGCCGACACCGGGAAGATATGGTAATAAAATTAATCATTAAATGATTTTTAGGTTATGTTTTTATTTTGTCTATACAATTTTTATTTGCAGACACGGGATACATCAAGGATGAGGATTTACAGGCTCCGGCTCCTTCACCTGTGGGTTCACAGGTTGAGTACGGTAATTTAATTTAATAAATTTTGGTTAAACACTAAATTAAATTATTTTATGCATCTACATTCGTATTGCAGACGCTGAATATCTATATAATAATATGGATGATAATTTTGACGCTTCCATGGATAATTTGGATGATATACCGGTTAATTACGGTAATGTACTTTAATACATTTTTGTTGAAACATTTAATTTATGTTATGCATTTACATTCTTGTTTCAGAAAGCGAGTTACGGGAAAAAGAAGTAATCACAGGTGAGTACGAAATCTCCGATGTTATATGTATATTCTTACAATTTTTAAAATTTCAGATGATCTCATAGAAGCAGTTCGGCTGTATCCGTGTTTGTGGGACTTCATGTTCCCGGACTATAAAATAAATACAGTACGTACTCGTAGTTGGGAGAAAATTGCCCATTCCTTAAGTAAGTTATGCCGTCATTTAGAAATGTACCAACTTTCTTTAACCTTAATCTATTTTTATACAGATATGACAGCGGCCAGCGGTCCAGCGGTTTCTCCGAACAGACCGCGAAGTATGGAAGAAATATTGGAGGATAAAAGGCGTAATACGATCCTTGAGTGTGTTACGTTCAACGCCCCTTTACTGACATTCTTCACTGCATTTCTAAATTTCTTTCCGGCATGCGGCGGCGTTGGTACGCAACAGTAATGGTTCATACGGCAATACTTTTATGTTGGACAAACAACAATTTTTTTTGTTTTCTGTTGTGGGAGTAGGGATACATTGTAGATATAAAAAGGCGAAATTTAAGCGGCTCGGGAGTTTTTTTGTTTTTGGTTTTAATATAAGACAGTTAGTGAGTTGATTATATTTTGTTCTGAGTGGATAAGAGTGATTTGAGTGAGAGAAAGCTAAAATAACAAAAAATATTATAATTTATGACTGCAAATTTTGGATTTTTATCGTGCATGCAAATTGTTGATACAAAAGAGTGTATTAAAAAAAAAATAATTTAAATAAAAAAGAAATCTCTCAACTCGAGAAAAAAAAATAGATTATAAAGTATAGAACTAAATTAATGTATACTTGATAAAATACATATGTACAGTGAGAACTTATTATAATAATTATCATGATTATTATACTTAGACGTAGTGATATTGTGCAAATTTTATTATTTTAAAATGGTGTACATTATGCCTAGAAAGTGACTGCAAGTTTGTAAAAATCAATTCCAAGTTGTTAATTTTAAAAACTTGGACGTTAATGAATGAAACTGTGAGTTTAAAATTGTGAACTGGTGTTAATAAGTTCTACCGGTCAGGACATCAAAATAAAACTGTTTAATGGCAACCGGTGTGATTTCAATAAAATGAACCAAATTTTAATTGAGTTACAACATATCTCGTAAAAGAAATAACCTTGGGCGTGGTTCGACCGTAAAAATCACAACGCTGATTACCAAAGGCAATTTTGTCAATATAATTATTTGTCCTGTTATAATAAAATAAGTTTTAATTATAATAATTACGAATAAAATAATATAATAATAACTAATAATAATAATTGTGAAGTCGTACCCTACTTGTATACGAAAATGCGCTAAAACGCCACTAATACGAATGCTTGAAACAAACGCAATTTTACGAATTTTGTTTCCAAAATCAAAAGCTAATGGTTTTAAAGTGGAATCACCACGCATAATACATTCGAATAATACTTTGGTACCAAATTGTACAAAAAAATATTATGCAGTGCGTTTCACTCCGGCTGATGATTTGTATAAGTAAATGGACACATTATAAACGATACATCCACATTCAGCAATCAACTACTTCAATCAACAAATCATCAAGTATGTTTTTTTCATTTGTAATTTTTTTTTTATATTTCGATTTCGCACAAATCGACTTATTAATAATTTTCATTCTTTTTTTTATTATTCAAAATTAATTTCTTTTGATAATAATTCCCATTTAATTAAGTTGGTATTAACAATTCATATAATTTATCAACATTTATTAATTCTTACTTAGACTTAAGTTTAATTTAGATATAGTGGATAGTAGGTTAGCTAAGGTTTATTGGGGTTTATTAGTTAAGAATCTTTTTTTTTCATTTATATTTTATGATTTACCTGATTTTGAAACACAAACCCAGTTTAATAATTTTGTTAAATGTAAATATCGATGGGTTTTCTATTTGATTTTTTTTAACGTATTAAATTTCAATTTGAGAATGGGGCAGTAATTTCGTAAGTTATATCATGGAGGGTGTGGTTGGTGTGGCTCTAAAGTAGCTTTGTGACTTAGGTGAGTATTTTTTGTCTGCTTCTTTTTTTTATTAGTTCTTTACCCTTGTTCCATAACAATTCCTATCATGCGTTCTATCAAGATTTTTTCACCCTCCAAGAACATCCACCCCATAGCTCTGAGCTCTAGCTGCGCTTAGCTGACCGCCTTGGAGGCTCTGGATTAATAATCATAAAAATTCGGTTACGGCAGATGTTTTACGAGCTATGTTTCGGCATAGTCATCCACTCACAGTCTCAAAACCGTAACAAGTGCGAAATCGAAATAGAGAACGAAAAGCTCAAAGTGGATAAAGAAAAAGTCGCCGCTATCCAGAACATAGCCGAAGCTATACGGAGCAATCCAAATAGAAACAGAAATTTAGAAAATATAAATATTTTATAATACAATTTAAGTTTTTATTTTATATATTAAAAATACTCCTCTACTTATTGGCAGTATATTCCTTGAACTATTGATCCATTTGAGTTTAGCTATCAAATAAATGCATTTTGTATTTAAATTAAAACTAGAAAACATATATCACTGTAACAATGGATGGATTCACTTCCTGCTTGTAATAATTGTTATCTAATTTTTATTGTGTAAATATTATTATTATTGCTTGAGTGAAATTTAAATATAAATATATTCATGTGGTTATTTTAATAAAATTTACTAAATGAATATTAATATTCACTTCGTGCATGTAATAATCTGTTTTCCTAATTTGCAGTTTATGTGTATTTGTGCAGTATATTTCGTGAACTATTGATTTATTTAGTTTAGCTATCAAAAAAAATATTTATGACAGTGACTTTGTCTTTTACATTATTTTAATTTAAACCATTATTATTCAAATTATTTTCTACAAATAAATGAAATAAATAAAGACTGAAAGATGGTTTGCTCTTTTATTCTATAATGCCTATAGGTGGTTTCTGGACTGGATTAATTTTACATGAATTAATATGTTTTTAGGGAACCAGATTTAATTTTGTTTATATAATATTCAATTAGTTGTAAGAGCGGATTTTTTAGTTTAAACAATTTTATCTATTTCTAAGAAATAATAATTTTAATTAGTAATACAAGTTGTTTGTTGTCAGTTCACGCAAATATTAGAATAGCGCTAACTAACTATATAGGTGTTCAGATAGCATAAATAACTAATTAACACTAATTTATTATTTTATATATTTATTTAACCACACTTACACAAATTTATAAAGTCTCAAGTTCAAGGGCAAATATGTTGTTATACAGATGATCAGCTGTTTTGTATTATATAATTGCAACATCACCTAAAATTATGTATATTATGTTAATATTTAATGCACATTTACATTATTGTCATACTTATCTTTGTCAATCTCAGGTTATAACTTTGATCAAATTATTATTAACCCTAGACCCGTGTAGTTGGTACTGAGTGCCCCAAAGAAATTTCAAACATAAATCTCCTGTTAGTTTAAAACCAGGTCATCATATTAAGTATGTTTTTCGGAAAAATGGGCTCACAATAAACCCAAAACTAAAATATTTTTACCAGTGTAGCAGTACTTCAAAGGCTGCTGACTATTTAAATTTTTTTACATGTTATCGTGTACTGGGGCACTCAGTGGTGCCCCATGCGAGATTCAAACAGATTTTATGAAAAATAATGCAATTTTATTCAGAAAAAGTTATATAGTTTAGTTTTTCCCCTGAATATGAAACTAATTCGATTAGATTTTTTTCAATAAGAGAGAACAAAGTTCGCTGTCAGTTTATTATATTATATACTAATATTATATGTGCAATGTTTCTGTTGCAAGTTTTATTGAATAATATTATTGAAATTACAATTTGAGTGTGTAAAATATTTTTGTTGGTAAGTAAATAAATTATAATATTGTAGATTTTGTCTTTCTTTTGTAACATTATATTAGCTCTATTTTGGTGTAGCTATTTGCGTTGAGAAATGGATGAGGCAATACAGAACAGAGTTTTGTTTCTATTGAACCAAAGCTTTGTAAGAAATTTGACTTCGTCGGAACAAGAATTCTTCGATGAACATTTTGACTATTATATGAACCACGTTGATGATGCACCTATAGATATCAGCGGTGCAGATCTTCCACGTGGCTTTGAGCGTAATATACGTGATGCATCAAGTAGACATATTCGACATGTTGGTCAATTGCAGGGGATTATTTATGATGATCGTTCAGATGATGATATTGATGCAGAAGGTGAACTCTCAGAGTCAGACGTTGATAACCCTCCTGCTTCTATACCGACCATGCTTGACTCGATCAAGTAGGTGACGATATTGCAGAAGAGCAAGAACTTCAGACGCAACAATCCAATGGAGAGCATTATCAACGGGAAAGAGTTGAGTAGAACCCCGTTGAACCAAACCGAGGAATGCGAAATACTGCTAGAAACAAGAATCATATGGACATTTGGTGGTCACTCCCAGAAGCAAATGAAAAGCAGAAAGCAATTAGAGATCGGAATGACCGTTTGAAACATGATGCGGCATGTTTGGTATCATTTGAAAAAAAATGTGATGCCTTCAAACGCTTACTTCCATCGACCATTATTCATGATATCGTGCTCGAAACTAACCGAAAAGCAAAAAGGTATTATGAGAATAATCGACTATCTCAAAACCCAAAGCAAGTACGTCGTTGGTATGACACAGGGGAAGATGAAATTTACGCATATATAGCTATATTGTTGTACGCCGGTGCAGAAAAATCCAGCAAAATAGAAGCGAAGGACTTATTTCACATAACTCACATGCCCTTTTACCGTGCCGTTAGGTCCTTGGAAAGATTCGAGCAACTAACTCGATTTATTCGTTTCGATGATTCTCGTACCAGAGCCCTGCGTCTTGAAACGGATAAATTGGCGGCATTTAGAAACGTTTGGAATGTTTTTCAACAAAACTTGATTGGAGTTTACCAACCATCAAAGCAACTGACAATCGACGAGCAGTTAGTTACTACAAGAGGAAGATGTTCGTTCCGTCAGTTTATTCCGAGTAAACCGGGTAAATACGGCATCAAGATATTTTGGATTGTCGATGCAACAACAAATTTTCCGCTAAACGGAGAAGTTTATGTAGGCCAACAGCCAGATGAGAATCGATCACACGGAGTATCACATGAACTTGTTTTACGGTTGTCACAAAGGTATCTGGACCATGGTTTCAAAATCACCATAGACAATTTTTTTACATCTGTGCCATTAGCCTCGGAGTTAAAAAGTCGGAGCACTACCATAATCGGTACTATAAAAGCTGTCAAACCGCAATTGCCAATGCTTGAAGAGCTGCCAGAGAAGGAATCCTAAAAGAGTCGACAACCATACAGCTCTATATTTTGTTTTTCCCGAGGTATGCAATTGGTTAGTTTTGCCAGTAACACAAAGAGAAATGTGCTTTTATTATCAACTGCACACCACGACGAAGAAATCGATGAAATAACGAAAAAACCACAGGTAATATTAGATTATAATAAAACTAAGGGCGGAGTAGATTTGATAAAATGAACCGAGTTTACAGCTGCAAACGAAAAACTAATCGGTGGCCTGTGACGTTATTTTATAACCTCCTCGATGTTGCAGCTCTCGGTGCTTACAGATTGTATGGCCTTAGTAACCCATTATGGTACAATTCAAGAAGAAACTCCGACAAAAGAAAGATTTTTCTGAAATCGCTTGCAATGGAGCTTGCAGAAAATCATATCACAAGAAGAATTCGAAATCCCAATCTGCAAAATTCGGTGAAAACTGCCATGAAGTTGATTGGATACGAATACGCAACGGAAACGAGTTTTCCGCCAATTCGCCCCAATACAAAAGAGAAGAGACGGTGTGAGGCATGCAAACTGGATAGAGAAGGTAATCGGGCAGATACAAAAACAACAGCCATATTGGATTTGTGCGGTAAACCTACATGCACAAAACACTATATCAGAGTTTGTGAGAAGTGCTATGTCTCTGATGCAGTACAGGAGGATGTCGAAGAAAATTACGAAAACTTTTCTATGGGCTCTTCATCAATATCCGCTGAGCCTCCTCCAAAGCGCATAAGATCCGGCTCACCTACATAAGTTTCTTTTTATTGTTTGAAATGTATACAATATAATTATTCTGAATTCTAATTATGAAATAAATATTTGAAAAAACTTAACGTTTAATTTTTCCTCCTTATCTAAAATAATTCTACCTCAAAACTTATTATGATAATTAAAAATCACCATATAATAACATTGGGGTACTGAGTGCACCGGTACACGATATCTAAGAAATTACATAGTACACGGGTTTAGGGTTAATGATTGTAAAATCTAAAATTAAGGAATTTATACTAAAAACAAAGTCATTTTTGACACTTATAAGTTCAACCAAGATAAATTTATTATTCAAGGTGGTACCAAAGAACTTTGTTAATGCCATCTTACGGCAGGAATTTTATTCAATTAATTTAGTATATATTTGTAAGCTTTCATTATAAAATGTTTTTAGTATTAAAAAGAAGTCTGTCCAACGAGTAACACTTCTTAAGGATCTGGTGAAACATTATAAAAAAGTGTGTAATCCGTAATAAATAAAAAATAAAAAAGAGTTAAATTAAAAGTAATTGTGCGTGTTTTAACCGATTTTCCTGAAGCTTTATATACCAGCTGTCTATATACCTGGAAACCGCCAGGTTTGAGTCGTTTGCAGAATAACCACCTGAGTGGGAATTTACCGGGATAATCAAACGAGCTATCGAAAGAATAGGTACTGATTAGTCTAACCATTTTAGTATTTTAGTGAATGTCGGTAAATTTATTTAAATTTTATTACTCTACTGTTGATTTATAAACCAGACCCTAGGTAGACTATTAAGTATTCTAGTTCCTTAAATCTGTACTTGAATTAATCAAATTTATTTTATATAAGTAATACATGTATTTTTTAATTTTTTTTTATGTAATTTAATTACTGAAAAAATTAGTATTCTTTTAAGGTTGGAGTTTGGATTTCAAACGGAGCAGACGTGTTTTGTTGTTGCTCCTCCATTTAATTTAAATATTTTTTTTTGTGTGTAAATATTAAATAAATTAATTAATTAATAATAATACATAATAATAATAAATGTGATTTTACATTATTTAAAATAAAATATGTGATAAAGTGATGTGTACCTAGCCTTTTGAATATTAATTTGTGTATAAGATGCACGTGAAATTGTGTAGAACGTATATACGTAAAATATATAATTATTTCCGTATATATTCTGATACCATTCATGAATGCATAAATGCACATTTATGTTTAATTCATAAAACTGAGTGGAAATATTTATAACGGAATATCTTTCTATACATATAATGTGATAAAATAAAAATCGTGTCCAGTACATTTGCAAAGGAAGAAAGCCAATGTAAACATAATTTGCATCGACGGGTACGATCCAATCGAGAGGAAAATGTACGTTAATATTGGGATCTTTGTGTGATTCACCATTGCGGATTACCATAGATGCCTTGGTCATAAACAAACTTCCTTTTAAAATATCAGGCTACCATATTAACAAAGAAGACTTCCCGCATATTGAAGGTAAACAATTAGCGGATCCAGGTTTCAGCGAGGTAGCTCCTATCGACATACTGATCGGCGCCGATAAATTCTTCGAAATCCTCGAAAATGAACGAAGAAGAATAGGGTAAACGGTATTCCAGAAGACGGTTTTCGGATGGGGTTGTGTCTGGTCAATACAACTACTCGAAAAATATAAATTCATCACCAGAGGCAGATCTTACGGTAACCACGGATGCACAGCGTAGTTTTTCTACTCTGACATTCCACAAACTGTTAGATGTTGATATCGATAATACTCTGCGTCAATTTTGGGAGATGGAGAAAGGACCGCGAATAACAAAAACCACACCAGAAGAAGAGAAATGCGAGATATTTTATAAAAATACGCTTCAACGAAATAAAGATGGTCGATACGTGGTAAAACTACCATTTCAAGACCCAGCGATTAAACTGGGTAATTCTGTGATTGTTGCGACCACTAGATTACTAGCGGTAGAACGTAAATTGGCGAATGATGCAAATTTGCGACAAAAATACATTGACCAGATGCGAGAGTACATTGAGATGGGACATATGGTAGAAATTCCAACTAATCAAGTAAAAGTGAGCGATGAGAGATCCTTTTATTTACCTCACCACGCGGTAATAAAAGAATCTAGTGAAACCACAAAGGTAAGAGTGGTGTTCGACGGATCAAGTAAGCGCACAAACGGAAATTCCTTAAACGACAGCTTGATGGTCGGAGCGACTATTCAACCGAAATTGTGGATCACATTTGTGACGGTGCATTCGCACGCACAACAATAAGTTTATTCTATGTAAGTATGATTCAGGCTGTAGATTGATGCGAGTGATTGTAACCCTAAATGTCAGCTATAAATACTAAACGATTACACAGAAAACTGTGTTATCGACAGCATATCAATCAAATAGATGGCACCTCGGGCAATCTAATTGGATGGTAATTTATAAGTTTAAGTTTTAAAAACCCTGAGTGTCAAAAGTCCCGCGTAAATATTCAAGATTCGGCGGGGGAAAAAAAAATATAAAAAGGGCAATCAGCCGCGAAACTAGGATAGTCATTGGTCCAATTTTGAGGTATGCAAGTCATACACAATTTTTTTAGTCTATTGTGAGATAAATAGTGGAAATAGTACCACCATAAATATATATTTATCTAAATTATAAACTAAGTTCTTAAATAAAATTAAAATCGTTTATAAATAAAATTAAAATTTTAGTTCCATAAGTTTAAAAATGAAGATAGTCTAAGTTAAAATTTTATTAGTTCTTAAATTATATCGCTCAAAATAATAATAATAATTATAATACAGTGTAAGTTCGCTAACTAAAGCGGTACAGTAATATACGGGACAGCTAAAAATGGTGAAAAGTGATACGTGGTGTGTAACGACAATTTCCAGAACGATTCATGTAAGACTTCCGGTACACAAAAATTAACTGAATGCGTGCACGGTGGCAAAGTGAATAAAAAATAAATAAAATAAACTAAAAACTAACCTGAGCTGAGTGCCGTACATAAATAAGGTCATTACGTGAATCGTAATAAATGGAACAATAACAAAGTCGTTAGTGATAAATCGTAAATCGGTACACAATAATGTTATAAATAAATAATAAATAATAAATTAATAATTTGTGAACCAGTGATCTATATAAACTATTATAAAGTCAACACACAAGTCATACGTATGCCTCCGCTACGGTATAGTTAACAACAACTAGACAAAAAACTTCAAATCCGGATTTAACCGCGGCAACAACGGGGAAGTAATTTTTTTTATATATTACTATTTCTTATAAAACACAATTAAATGAACCTTCCAAACATTAAATATGAAATGATAATTTTTTAATAATAAGTAATGAATACTAATTAATCTTAAGCACATAATTTTAGTTCTTTTCAAATTTTTATACCAAAAATTTTCCTTATGTTTACGCCAACAATTTCAAATATTATTTCCAGTTTAATTTTCTTGTAGGTTTATTACCGGGTTAGATAATAAACATTTTTTTTTGGATTTGAAATCGTTTGCTGGGAAATAAAACTTATTAAAATTTATTAATTTTATATTTATATTTATTAATATAAAACTAACATTACTAACAGTATTTCCAATATTCATCTTACATTTCAATTACGTTTTTATATCGGATGAATAAACATTATTTGCTGTTGTTTAACATTAATCAAAATCCAGTATTTTTTTTTGCTTTCTCGTCTTTTCTTCTTTGCTTGAATATTATTTTTGTCGGATTAAAATGTGCAAGGAGTTTCTCGTTACTTTCGGTCAAGTGAAGTGAAATATGTGGAACTAAGTGAACGGCATGATGAGGATGGACTAGGGTAAGTATCCCGTCCAGTATAGGTAGGTAATTGGCTTCATTCCTTTTCCCGCGGTTACACTTGGCTCACTTATACTCTTCAACCCCCACGCTCAAACCCTGATGCTTAGCCGGCAACGACCGCGAAGAGTCCCTGTGTGAGCCCAATTTTCTATAGCGTTCGTGTGGTCTGGAGAATTCCTCGTATACATTTGTTCATGATAGTTGATATTTTGTTGTTGTTGTAGTGTTTTAAAGTTTGATTTTCTCGTTCTTTACTTTTCGGTCGCGTAAAACTTCTCCAGATCAGACAAAGGTTACACATTGATGCGTTTTAGATGTCACAGAACTGCCATCACCGCAGATATAGAACGAATGTACCGACAAGTAATCGTATCTCCGGAAGATATAAATTATCAAAGGCTGCTTTGGCGTGAGAAATCAGAAGAAAAAATCGAGATTAGAGATTTGTATAACAGCGAATAAAGAATACAAATTGCGAAATAAATTGTGAACCAAAATCAAAAAATTAAAATACAGTCCACTAGTTAAAAGGAGGAACCTGAGGTAGGCATTGAGTTGCAGTGTGTTATTTAATTTGTAATTTTACCGAGATAAAAGTTAAGACACGTCACACATTTTCAAACCCCTCAGCTGGGTTTACAAATGGTAAATGTCTTCAAAGTGCGTATGATTATTATCTAATAAATGGAGTTATTTTTCTATATAAAAAATATTCTGTTCAAATAAAGATTCAATGTGAATCAAAACATTGAAAGAAAGCAATCATCATTAAAAGTTATCTTAA
Source organism: Nephrotoma flavescens (assembly GCA_932526605.1). Lineage (NCBI taxonomy): Eukaryota > Metazoa > Arthropoda > Insecta > Diptera > Tipulidae > Nephrotoma > Nephrotoma flavescens. Next base: position 76,689,605 of record OW052220.1, read on the forward strand.
AATCTAAAACTATGTATAAAAAATAAATAATTCAACGATATATTAATGAAGAGGCTCTAATTACTAACCGAATCGACGACGTATAAGAGATCAGGATAGTTCATCGTTATGTTAACGAAGGTGCTTCAACGAATAACTAGAGCGATGTCGAAGGAGAGATTGAAAGTAATTCATTCAAAATAATATCCGATAAGTATAAACAAAACAAAAAAAATAAAATTGACCGGAGAGAGTTTATTTTTAAAATTCGGGAACTAATTAAAGATGTATCGAATCCGATTGAAATGATAAGGAATTTCGTAGACGAAATAATAAAACACATCAATAAAACAGTGGCACCAAATGATAAAATCCGTCTGGAGTTCAAATCGGATAAATTTAACAATACTGCCTGGTTAAAAATTAGATCCGCCCGGGATGTTTGGAATTTATTAAGTAGCGTGTTTCAGAGCAACACAACCAGGGAAAAAGTTGTGATTCGTCGTAATATAGGGAAGCAGCAGGATGTATAAATGAGAGAACTCTTTCAAAATTCTCGTGTTGTGATAGCGATTGAAGGTGGTGGTATTGAAGAATTATGTAAATTTCAACAGTATCTTTCAGGGTATCAGCTTTGTGCGTACGCAGCGGGTACAAAAGGTCGAGAATTAATCTATGAAGGACAGAAAGCACCCCTGAAAATTAATCTAAGCTATCACAATAATCACTACAGTATAATTACATCTTTAATATCAGCTTTTTTATGCGGTTATTACTGTGAAGACTGCCATGATCCTTATCAATGCAGGAATAAACACAGATGTAAAAGGACTTGTCCTGCTTGTCTAGTGAAACCCCGTTGTCAACCAACTTCAACGAAAATACTGAGATTTTGTTAACGAAAACTGGTTTGCACAGCATGAAACAAATTTTACAGTGCCAATTCATATTAATTTCAACATTTTATTCTTTTAACGTCAAAAATAATTTATTTTTTCTTTTTATTTAAGGCCGAAGAATTTATTAGTAATTTCACTGAATGACTTAAGGAACATCAGGTTGAATTGCGTTTCCTTAAATATGATGACATGGTGATACAATAACCTTACCCATTACGAAAAATCAATATGACGAATACTCCTTTTGGTGACAGGATCAGAGTCCATCTATTAAATGGTGTATACTCACTTTCGGGACCATTATCAAAAAAAATAATACAAAAATATAAAAACAACACCTTGGTAATAAATTATTGAAAGGGCTCAAGATGAAAAACATAGCACTAGTTGTCAAGGGGTGAAGGACCATACTCAAGAATAAATATTGACTTCGAGATAATAAAGAATACAGATAGTGATAATTATCACGAGTCCGATAGTGATTCATGCATATACTCAAAAAAATTCCGCTAATCCGCCATTAGCAATGCACAATAAACATGGCGCATATATAAGAAACCTTCGAAATAACTTTACTGGCGATGAAGAAATAGATCCAGCATCAACTGAGCCAGAAATCGCCACAACAACGGCCGAATTGTCTGAATGCAGCAGCACAGCTTCAAATTCATCTTCAAGTGACTCAAATATAACTGACCCGTGTTGTAGCAAACAAAGAAACGAATCCCTTTACTTTATGAAAAGCACACTGGTGAAAATGCAATAGTTTCACCAAACCGAAAACGACAACATAATTAATTATCTCAAATAAAATTCAAAGTATCATATTGTATCGTATATACCTTCATTTTTTTGGCTTAATAACAATTTGTAATATTAACTTTTATAAAAAAATGAATTATATAAGTAATTAGATACCATTAAAATATTTAAACTCACCTTAACATATACAATATGAACATATGATTTCATTCAACATGCTTTACAATGGTGCGTCTAAATGTTGATTAAAAATGTACACACGTAATTTTTTTGAAATCTTAGATAGTCCCGCGTTTAAAATATTACACGCAACTTAGCCGAAACTTTTAATACTATAAAAATTGCATTGCTGCAACTAAAAAATTGATTTTTTAACCAATGACTTGCTGCCAACAATTGAAGATGATCAACCAGACGGGAAATTTTGTATATGTCAAAACGAATAACTTTTTTAGAAGTCAGTCTAAGTAAAACAGGGAACGGAAAACAATCTAAAAACGTTGTAAAAAATAAATGTTGTAATAAATAAATAAATAACATTTTTCTAATTGTATACCCTAGCCGTTCTATTAAATCCAGTCTCAAATTGGTCTGTTCAAATCTTGAGTCAAATGTGTCATTTTTATTGCCACCGTTTAGGGCTTGATTGCGATTTAACAAACATTTAGGACATCCGTGCCAGTTGCATCCTAAGAACTCATAGACGATGTTCGTTTCCTCATTATAACCATCCACGTAAAAATTCGTGGCGTTTATTTTTACTTCATCTTTTATTATATTATTACATTTCGAATTTTCAAAAATTAACCATTTAAGCCCAATGAGAGATTGATATTTCTGGGGTGCCCGATATAAATTTTTTGGAACAATCCCTAAAGTGTTTTCCTTCATATAATTTTTTCTAAATGCAAGCATTACTGATTGAGCCAATGTAAATGCTTGCAGCATGGGGTTGACGCCTGTTGTATTTAAAAAACTGGTCATAAAAGCAACATATTTATAACATGGTCAGAAATTCTAACATCATATACATATATACAAATATGTCGAATAATTAAATAAAATAATAAAGTCACTTTTTTCATTTAAAGAAAACAACAGAATTTTTTTGTTTATCAACTCAATCATATTATTAATACAAATCTATCAAATTAGCTGATCCATTTGCCATGATTTAGCATTTTCAAGTGTTTTCCCCATCTTTTCTTAATACAACTCACAAACATGGGACCTTTTTCTTGTAGAACGAACTTGCAATCCGGCGACCAAAATGCATGCTCCTCCCATGGGTTATCAGTAAAATTCCAATCTCCTATTATACAGTTGCAACTGAAACATTTTACCTTGTCGTCTTTCCCCAGAAAATAAAATCCCGCGGCAGAAAGGGCTTGCGGATTAATCATATATTTCAACCATGATGGCTGTTTAAATGAAGCCACCCGATCTACCTCTTTCAACATGTATTGCGGAGCTGTTATTGATGCTTCACAATGACCTAAATTTTCGGGTGTCGAAAAACACGATGAATCCACTTCTACGGAATCTCTTCTAGAGGTGGCATCCGGAAAGCATGCAGAGTCGGTTGACATGTCACCTCGCTGAGGCTGTGCCGAATTAAACATTCTCAATGTATTAATTAAAAACTATCTGTTGATGACAGTGAAACCTTTACTAACCTTTATTAGAATTTATTCACCCTTTTATAGGTTTTTTTTCAATAACAAATTATTTATAGCAAAATTCGTAATCACAACAATCCTTTTCATAGCCAAGATACAGAAGTTAATATTTATTATAATAAAAACAAATCATCATCAGTTCATTGAACTTTGAATATTATTCAGACTATGCAAAATGCTCCCCCTTGAAAAGTCGTGGTTCTAGTATGTAATTTTATACATACTTATTCCTCGGTAATTGGATGAACTTAGTTCGGTATTGAAGATTAATTAAAAATTGTTTATAATAATACGTGTTAGTTGCTCAGTAATTTTAAGAAGATCGTTCGGTATTGCTTATTTTTTCTTTGTTCGTTGACAAATTTAAAGTGTAATGCAATTTTTATTATTCATAAGTAATATTTTTTATGGTCTTATGAAACAGTGGAAATAAAATTTTAAAATAATAAAATAATGACTACGAAATTTCTAAATTCTTAAATATTGAAATTTTTAAAAATTTTTAATTTTTAAATTTCTACATTTTAAATTTCTACGCATAACTGGTACAAACGTTATATTCAGTAAAATGCCAAAATATAAAAACGTTTTGAATTTATCAAAACAAGCTTTGAAGCTGCGTTACGAGACATCCTCCTCAAACCAGAGTTTTAGAAAATTATCAGCCACAGAAGTAAGAACTGAGACAGAGCAGGAAGAAGAAGATTTTAATACTGCTATTTCCATTGATATTAATGAACTATATCCAAAGATAAATGAAGACGAAGAATCTAATAATGAGACAAGCTCGGTCTGTGAAAATTTTTCGGATTTTATTATAAAGTGGTCCATTAAATATAATATTAAAACAAATGAGTTGAATGAGCTTTTATCACATTTAAAAATAAACGGATATTTCTAGCTTCCAAAAGACAGTAGAACTCTTCTCCGGACTCCGAAATCAAATATCATTGGGAACGTACACACACATTGGATTGAAGAGCAACATTGAAGTCATTTTAAAAAACGTTGAGAATGTACCTAATCCGATTGAACTCAGTTTTAATATAGATGGCGTACCAATAACAAAAAGTAGTAAAAGTAGTTTTTGGATGATTCTATGTAAAATAAATAACATCCCAAGGAGTAGTGTATTCGTTGTTGGAATTTATCATGGAAATAACAAGCTATCCAATTTCAAAGATGTTTTGCGTCCGCTTGTTGACGATATCAAAAGATCAACACATATTCTTCATATTCCTGTTAAAATTATTTCGTTTATATGTGATGCACCTACAAAATCTAGTGTATGGCCACAGCGGCCATTGAAGATCCAGTGTTTTGGAGGATGGTTGACGAAGAGAGGTTGCGGCATTTGGTTGGCGATTGCTCATATTGTATATATAACACAATGGGGAAAAAAGAGAAGAAGCCATCTAAAATGGGAGAACCAAGAGGAAGTCGGACAATCTGGTATCTCTGCTTGGGAGGAAGGTACTTGGAGTATGAAGCTCTGGGTTTTCTTAACCAGGATCATTGGGTGCAGCGTCAATATCTACCATGTGGAGTAGGAAATTTGGGTGTTCATTACTTTGGTTACCTGTTGAGAGAGATTGGTAGTCGTCGGAAACTACTTTTTGCTGATGATGTGGCTGGGTGGGACACAAGAATTACAAAGGCTGATTTGGATGATGAATTGTGGCTTTTGAGTGAATTAACACATGGAATGCACCGTGAATTGGTTCAATCAATTTACAAAATGTGCTACCAAAACATCGTAGCAATCTTTCCAAGAGAAAGTCCAATGTATAGGTCTAATACAGTGAATGATGTTGTTATCCGAAATGACCAACGAGGTTCAGGACAGGTGGTGACTTATGCCTTGAATACAATAACAAATGCTAAAATTCAGTTAGGGCGAATGATGGAAGCAGAAGGAGTGTTTGATGATCCAAACAATATTTTATGTTGATGTTTAAAAATATGCATTATGTTAACTTTGTAAGATTTCCGTATTTTGATAATCAAAATACTATTTAGCTTTAAGATTTCCGTATTTTGATAACCAAAATACTATGTAGTTTTTAAGATTTCCGTATTTAGTAAATAAGACAAACAAGATGGGTATTTCCTAGAAATACTCACTATATAAACTAGAACCTAAGTAGAATAAAATCAGTATCAGTATAAATATCAGATCAGTACCATACAGAAAAAAAGTGGTAAATCAGTAGTAATAAAAATAAGATTATTATACATCATTGTAATAATCATAAGCAAACAAAATAGTTTGTGTGATATAAAATTAAATAAAACCTTGAATATAAGTTAAAAGAAAATAAATTGTTAAGATTTTTGTGATACAAGTTTATTAAAATTGTAGTAAGTATACAAATTAATTTATCTCAAGTTCATATAAATCCAAAAGTATATAATAATAATCACCCATCATATATATATTACATCATACCTGTAATACACCTCATATACATCACCCTGACGGGCAGCTTACAGTAGAACAGAAAAAATCTGTGGAATGGGCTAAGAAAACTGTCAGCTGCAATAGCTTGGAGAGGGTCTATGTGTCTAAAAGATAGTGGTCCCAGTGGAGCCAAGTTGCAAATAGACATGATGGCGGGTGCTCCTAAGGATCATAAACTGAAACTATTCAGTGAGATCCTAAAGGAGCACGTGTTGGTTCTAGCAGGTTGGCTGTATTGACAGAAGTCAGGAAGATGGGAGCATCACATCGGAGAAGTGGAGAGTTGTGTATAATGCACAAAACTCCATATTCATGAGGGTCCTGAAAAAAAAAATCCGGGATTCTCTCCGTCCTGTAGAGATGCGGGATGGTACCAAGGGCGCGTTAAGTTAACTGCGTGCTCGGATCAGAGATCGGTAGATCTTTATAAAAGAGCAGTGGTCGAAGTAGGCGGGGTGTGGCAGGACGCGCGGCTTGAGGGAATCTACAGAGGGGCAACCCCGACCAACCGAGCCAGATAAGCCAAAGAAGATCCTTGAGATCATTCGGGCCAGTAATCCCGATCTTCCAACGGACGATTGCAGGCTTGTAAAGCAGAAGGAAGGTAATGGGGCTTTAGATTGTGTTGTGATACAAAGTCCATTCATATAAAAGTAAATCATATAAAAGTAAGTATATACAATTTACATGAAGAAAACAAAGTATTTAGGGCGGAAATATAAACCACCACAAAAATTGTAAAATAAATACACAAATCCAAAACTAGATCATTAAAATAAAAATAGCATTAATAATTATAAGCAAAAAAGCCAACACGAATAAAAAATTAAACCCAAATTACAAAGTAAAGAAAATTATCACCGGCAATTCGAACAAAATTATTAAATTACAAAATATCATGAACCAAAATACAATGTACTGGGCATGAAAAGCCGAATCGACAAAAACCAATTAAAACCAAATTCGCTTAAGCATCAAAAATCGATGAAAATTAAAATTGATCTAAAAGAAAAGTAAGAAATTGAAATTCACTAGTTCCGCGGCTTTCAATCAGAAAAAAGGTAATAAAACTAGTTCCATGACTTCTAAAATATTAAAAATATTAATAAGTATATGATAAGTAAAATCCAAAATTCTAATTTCTGTGTTTAAGAGACAAATTCAAAAATAAAAAATCCTAATTATCAATAAGTTCGTGATAAGTAAAATAAAATCTCAATTATTGTGTTCAAAGTGCATGAAAATCTAATTTCTGTGTTTAAGAATTAAATTCAAAATACAAAATATTCTAACTACTAGTAAGTGTGTGATAAGTAAAATCAAATAAATCCCAATTTCTTTTGTTTAAAATTAAAAGTCAAAAGCATAATATATTCTAATTATAATCAAGTCCATATTTATGTAATAAAGATAAAATTAAAACATTTTGTATTAAAACCAAATCTATCAAATAATTCTTGTGTTAAATAAATATCTAAAATATCAGATACAAAGTAACTATTAATTCAGTGTTAATTGAAGGAATTCAAAATATCTGTAAAATTATAAATTCTATTTACCGGCGATAGAAATGCAACAGCAAAGGTAAAAAATTTCATAATAATAATTTCTAATCCATTTTATACATATATATATTCTCTTTAATAACTCGTAATTCTAATAAGTAAATATAGTGAATCATAATACAATTAATTTAAATTCACACTGATCATATTTCCTTTCGCATTATTATGTCGAGAAAATTAACATATATACATATACAGATTCATAATATTATCGCACCGCGAACGATAACATAAAATAAAGTAAAATATAATTTAAATGTTATTACGTTGCAGTTAATATTATATAAATTATCTTCTATCAAAAAAAAAAACTATACAATACGCGACCTTGCATATCGAATTAATTGTTGTGATTGCATATAAAAAAAAATATAAACTTGAATTTTAAGTACAGGGTATGTATAAATTATAACATATAAAACACTAAACAAACATATCAGAATATAACAAACCAAATATAAAATTATAAATATACATAACGAATTTAAACAATAAAGAATCATAGAATAAATATTCAAATTCAAAGATAAATTAAGATATGAAATATTAAACACAAAATATAATACCAAAATTATAAAACAATTGGAAATCATGCTGATCAATAAAGAATCCCGGGCTTCCCATGCAAAATCAAAGGGAATGATCAACTTCGAGTTCGTGTCGATCACTCTCAAGTATATGTTTGTTTGACATATTAAATAATATTTCATTTGTTTATTTAGACATCTTACGTAGCTAAAATTTGTGGAACTAGTGGTAAAAGAAATGGATGGGATGCTTCCTATAAAGTAATAGATCGTTATATTACACGCGAAGTAATGCAATTATGCCAATGGACAAAATGTGGTGGTAAAGACAAACTAGCCTTAATCATATTTAGCAACAATCATCATTGTTTTTTCAATTTCATCTACTAGCCGATTCAAAATATATATTTGAAGAAAATTAAAAGTTTTTTAAGGCAGTTTGTAAAAACAGCAAACGTCGTTTATAGGAGAAATTATGTAAAAATAGTGAAGGCGAATATACGGTAGACAACACATAACATTATATTGATTATAATTTAATAACCATATTTAATGCATATTTTGAAGTTATACAGATCTAAAGTAGCCAAGGGCGGTTCAAAGAACGACGGAATTATTCCAGAAGAAAATTTAGACCAGAACTTGATGGATGAGAGAAATGATTTGGATGTAAAATTGATATGAATAACATAACAAATCTTATTAACCATTTTAAATATTTCCAACTATATGACCGTTACAAGAATGGCTAAATTGCGAGACCTATTACCAAAACGAGAGAAACACGCACATTAAAGCACCTAGCGAATCTCCAGAAAATAAGAATACTAAAATAAATTAATGTCAAATTATTTACATAAATTCGACTTTTTCGATACGGAAATTGATGCAATACTATTAAAACGGACGACTCCATCGGGATATCGCATGAAATAGATAAGCAGCTTAAATAAGGATAAAAACGTCGAATCAATTTGTTACGATTACATGATCGTAACAAGCGCTGTTTGTATTTTATTTTCCTCGGGTTTGTGCCTCCACTTTCTATGTTTGCTCAATGTTGGTATTTTATATTCACCTCGGTTGTTGTCCCCACTTTCGTAGATGTTTGTTTTGTACCTCATTGTAAGGTGGCGTAGTGGTGAGAAGAATGACGAGAAAGAGAGAACAATGCGTATCGAGTGTGTGTCAAGCAAACATTCTTATATGCCTCACGTTTACACCAATGCGTAAGAATTTTTTGAGCATTCGAGTGGTGAATTTTAGCAAGTCAAGTTGTAATTTCGATCGAGTTTGGATTGTTGATTAGTGAATAATCAGTTTTTTTTGATTTTTTTAATTTAATTGAATTTGATGTAATTAAATTTTTTGATATAAAAATTCGAGTTTGTGATTTTGAGAAGAAAATAAGTTTTGGTTTTGATTTTAAAATTAATTCGAGTATGTTTTTCTTTTGATACAAAATCTTTAATGTGATTTCAACAAAATATAAAATAATAAAAATAAAGTAAATTTCTTTTAAGTTAAGAAATAAGTAGTAAAAAAAAAGGTGTAAATAAAATAAAATTGTCATGGAGTGTGTATTTTATAATAAAATATAAAATATAAGAAATACAAAAAATTTAAATTTGAATTGAGACGCTTTGTATGTTGTTGTTGTTGGCCAAATTAAAATTGTGTTTTTGATACATTGTACCACAAAACGGATACCTTGGGATTATAAATAAATTACACTTAAACAAATTACATTGGTGCTAATAAACAAATAAAGCGAGGTACAGGGTGACCAACCGTTGGTACGGTGCATCCAACGGTAGTGTGTGGTGGTTGTGGTGTTATTGGGTGGCCAGTTGAGGCCACTCCATTTGATAGTTGGTAACGGGGAAAGGGCCCGCAACATTTTGAGGCCCAACCGGGCAAAATATTTAACGGGTGCCGCGCTGCAAACGAGTACCGCATGCTACATTAATTACGGGTGCTGTATAATTAATTACGGTAACGGGTGGCTAACTGAGGCTATTCGTGAATTGAATTTATCGGTGGGAGGATACTGCGTCTATAGGTGGTCCACCACGAGGTCATTTATAAATTTGAATAACGGCAAGAGGGCCGCAGCGTACGGGTAGCCAACCGGTTGTCCATCTGGTGATATTTTGTGCTAATGGGGGAAGGCCCCGCAACGGTACGGGTAGCCAACCGGCTATTCGTTTTATTGGTATCGGGGAAAGGCCCCGCAACGGCCGACCGCTCAAGGTCGCACTACAACGGTGGGGTAACGGCACCAAAGCTGCAACGGTCCGGGTGTGGTCCACCTGTGGCATGACGGCCGAGCAAGGGCGCAACAGGTTTTTGTAGTATTAAGGTACGATTTTTTTTATAATTTTTTTAATTTTCTTAAATTTTTGATTTTTATTTTTTATATATATATTTAAATTTTATTTTAAATTCCAATTTAAATTTTGTAATCGAGCGCCGCGCGGGTGTGCGCTCGATACGCATTGTTCCTCTCTCTCTCTCGTTCTCACTCTCGTTCTCCCTTTCTTGTTTTTCCTCGAGGGAAGGTGGTTTCTTTATATTTTTCTTGTGTATAAATAAAAATAAAATGAATTATTAAAATTTTTGGGTGGGTGTGATGAGGGGGGAATTCCCATCCTGTGTCGGCATAGTGTTTGCGGTCCCTTGGTGCCCGCATCCAATTTCGTAACCAGGGCTTGCCCCATTTGAATTCGAATGGATGCGCGCACCAAGGCACCTCTTCCGTTATTATTTTTTTTATTATTTATCTTGATTATTCGGTTCGTTTCTCAAGTTCCGGCCGACGAATTTCGGCGGAACTCGGTTTTATTATTATTTGCGTTCCCCTAACTTTCTGTATGATCACGGTGTAGGCCAGGAGCCATGCATGTGTTATGTAAGAATATTTTAAGCGAAAAAAAAGCCCTAAAATAATTTAATATATTGTACTAGATTAATATTTAGATTAGTACTCGTAATTATACATTGAGGAGCTGTAATCGATTTAAACCCCTATATAAGCTTAACAAAAAAATATAACAAGGCAGTCTCTCTCGTTAGTAGTGAACACGGAGTTATAAATAAAAGATTATTGTACTTAAAATATATAAGTGTATTGTACTTAAATAAATATATAGAGTGATTCTTACTGTAAAATTATACCTAAATTTATATAAAATATATATAATGTGAACTAAATAAAATCTAACTTAACTATATACTCTGTAAAAATATATAAACATATTCTTATAAAATTGAACTAATGTGAAACCTAAAAAATTGTTTAATACTAAAACTAATTGTTATATAAAAACTTAAACGTCTAAGTGTTTTAATTAAAGTGACTCTTAAATTCCAAAATGGACTCGCAACGCAACAACCGAGTGGTTAGTACACAACAAAATTTTGGCGCAGCCGGTAGGATATCGTTATTTAGCCACACGGGTTTGATATCGTCAATGTGAAATCCATTTTAATTATATACAATATAACATTTTAATTATATAAAAAAAAAGAAACTGAAAATTAAATATGCCGCAATAAACACTTAGTGCTTGTACGTAAAAACATGTGATTAAATCTGGTGTCCTTAAACATTCTAATCCAGTTATTTCACAAAAGAGAAAAAAAAAACGTAAATTTACACAATAAATTCTGTACTCAATTGTGTATGTTATAATTATTATTACGTATTACAAAAAAAAATCATAGAAAAAAAAACTATCAGTGAAGTTAAAAGGTGAAGCCCAAATGTGCGCGAAAAATTAAAAAAAAAAAAAAATTGTTTACCAAACATATATACCATATGAAAGGTGTAAAGTGATTCGATTTAAAAAAAAAATTCTAATGAATTAAAGCCAAATAAAAAAATATTAAGAAAATTAATCCTTTTGGGCGAAATTAAAAAAAAAAAAATCAAAATAGTGAACATATTATGTATGCTGTGTTTGTGAGTTCAACTACAATTATGCAGAATCATAAAATTTCGTAAATTATACGAAATTTAATTAAAATGAAATACACTTCAACATGTAAAGGAGAAAAAAACATCATTATGGATAGCAGTTATGACAAGAAGTAACTGAACTACTTCTCTAAGGTATAAATTTTTCTATCACTTTTAAACTCAATTTTCAACGAGCTGATCGAATTGGACATTACCAAACTGAATTAATTATGCCGCTTCATTACACCTACATATATGAGATATCCACCCAACATGAATGCTTACAATAAATTATTCTCAATATATGTAACCGAAAGGGAAACGTCATCAACCATCAACATTTCGTTCAACGTTTCATTACAAAAATTTTAATAATAATTGTACTATGTATATATTAAATAACTCTTAGTCATCTTCGATATTTTATTTTATATAAAACATTTTTATTATCTTCATTCATTTCATTCAACATTTTTTATATTATGTAAGAAGAAATAATTTTTTTTTTTCAATTTCATTCAATCATAAAATTATTTTTTAAATTTTGGGAATACCGTTAGTTAAATTAATTGTATATACACTCCTCATTTTATATTGAATTGATATGCTAATTCTATACAAAACCATAATTTAATGCGATTTAATTTTCTTGAGTGCATCGTTTAATTATAAGTCGCGAATCTATTTTCATCCATCATTAATGACCAAGGAAGAACCTTCAGGTATTAAATACTCGCTTAGAACTCGACTTATTTCTACATCTTCAAATACATCCGAAAAGAGTGTTGATAACTGTTCAACAATGGATTTCGATTATGGTCTTGCTGTAAAATTAATACCGGAGTTTGGTGGCGATCATCAAACTCCTCTACATAAATTCATCAACTGTTGTGATGGGTTCTACGGAATGTTGTCTAAGGAATCAAAACCTACTTTTCTTACATTCATTCCTCATAAACTAAATGGCCAAGCGTACTCTGTATATCGCTTTGGTACTTTTAAAAATTGGGACGAATTGAAAATTGCATTAAACCATAACTTCAAAACCCTTCGTGCTATGGAATGCATTCAATTAGATTTAATGAAAGCTACTCAAGCCAAGGATGAATCTGTGCAGATGTTTGCGAATAAAATTGAAACTTTATTAGCAGAGCTAAACGAAGCTTGCCTTGAGATGCAAGGCAAACTAACCGATGAGGTACAACAATTAAATTCCAAAACTGCCTTACGTTCATTTCAATGTGGGCTTCGAGAACCTATTGGTATTATTATAAAAGCAGGCGATTTTAAATCTCTAAAAAATGCAATTGCAAAAGCTTTAGTAGAGGAAACTCAATTAACATCGAAAATTGCAATTCAACCAAATATAAATCAATTAAAACCACAAGTGACAAAATGCCAAATTTGCCAAAAGAATGGACACATGGCCTCTGTTTGCTTTTCCAGATATTCGGGTCCAGGTGGCTCTCGAGCTGTTCCACCTCAGGATCTTCGATCAGCTATAGGCCGCCCTTCAATTAGGATTATTTCGTGTGCATATTGCAAAAAGGAAGGTCATCATATTAATCAGTGCTTCAAAAAGAAACATTCTGACTTACGAATTCAACATCGCTCAAACAATAATAATAATTCAAATCTTACATCGGAATCTGAAGCTCAGGGAAACTCGAAGGGTCTCGGAGGTCACAAGGGCACTCCCTTCCGAGTACCATTCAAACAATAACTGAGTGTCCAATCAATACAGATTGCTTACCGATAAATAAATCTTGTAACATTTATTTGGAGAATCATACAGAGGATAATATTTACGTCAAATTAAGCCTTGATATTGGGAAATCTCGTTTGTATAACTTTCTATTAGATACAGGAGCCGATGTCAGCGTAATTAAAGAATCGTGTGTGATTGAATCTTCAATATTTTATCCAACTTTAAAATGTCAAATAAAAGGTGTAACCAGTGGAGTTGATGAATCCTTAGGATTAGTGCCATCGAAAATAATTTTTACTGAGACGTTCAGCATTGCTCATAATTTCCAAATAGTAAATGATGAATTTCCAATCCCTTGTAGTGGAATTATTGGTAAAGATTTTCTGACTCATTGGCAATGCAAGATAGACTTTGAGAATCTAACGTTAGAAATTCCTTTTGAAGCTACATCAATTCTTCTTGATCTAATAACATCCTCGTCTAAATTAATAATTCCTCCAAGAAGTGAACAGATCATTAATGTAAGGTGTAACAATATCGAAAACAACGCGGAATACTTGTGCTTATCCAAGGAGATAATATCGGGCGTGTTTGTTGGAAATACAATTGTTGAACCTCGCAATCAATCTGTTACTCTTAATTTAATAAATACTAATGACAAACCTGTCCAATTTTTAGCCAAGGAGTTAACATTTGATAAGCTTGTACATTATGATATATTTTCTCTCAAATCCTGGAACAATACAAATACTGATCGTTTAAAAACCATTGAGTCATCTGTTTCATTATCACACCTAAATCAAGAAGAACGTGAATCCATTAGACGTATTATACGTGAATATAATGACGTATTTCATTTAGAAGGTGATTTGCTAACTGCTGCTCAAGGAGTTAAACATAGTATTCCAATAAAATCAGATAGTGTACCTATTTATAAAAAATCATATCGAATGCCTGATGCAATTAAAAAGGAAATAAACGGTCAAGTAGATGAGATGCTAAAACAAAACATAATTGAACCAAGTGAAAGCCCTTGGAACTTTCCCCTTTTAGCTGTACCAAAAAAATCCGGAGATGGTTCGAGGAAATGGCGTGTCGTTGTCGACTTTCGTCATTTAAACGACATAACATTAGACCGCGTATATCCTCTTCCAAACATCGTTGAAATACTGGATCAATTGGGCAAATCCTCATATTTTACTAGCTTAGACATGACCAATGGGTATCACCAGGTGTTGTTGGATGAAGATGCAAAACCCAAAACCGCTTTTAATACTAGTGCTGGGCATTTTCATTTCAATCGTATGCCATTTGGTTTGAAAGGAGCTCCTGCTACTTTTCAACATTTAATGAATACAGTACTATCTGGACTCAATGGCTTAAAATGTTTAGTTTATTTAGATGATATTGTGATATATGGGCAAAATTTATACGAACACAATAAAAGACTACGGGAAGTACTCGATTGTCTAAGAACACATAAATTAAAATTAAATCCAGTTAAGTGTCAATTTTTACGACAAGAATTAACTTACTTAGGACATATTGTAGGACCAGACGGAGTGAAGCCCGATCCCGAAAAGGTTGGTGCGGTTGTAAACTATCCTGAACCTAAAACTCAGCGTGATGTTAGAGCATTTCTTGGGTTCGTAGGATATTATAGGCGTTTCGTGAAAGATTTTTCTAAAATTACTTTGCCTTTAACAGCTCTTCTAAAAAAGGAAACACCTTTTGTTTGGTCTCCGTTTTGCGATGAAGCCTTTAAAACCCTTAAGTCCATAATAGTTAAACCACCTATACTTCAATTCCCTAACTTTGATAAAATGTTCATAATAACGACGGACGCAAGCGATATAGCTATCGGAACAGTTCTTTCCCAAGTATTTGAAGCCGGTGAACTACCTATTGCTTTTGCTAGTCGAACCCTTACCAAAGCAGAGAAAAATTATTCCGTAATAGAAAAAGAGCTTTTAGCTGTTGTTTGGAGTATTAAACATTTCCGTGCATATTTGTATGGTCGAAAATTTAAATTAATAAGCGATCACAAACCATTAGTTTGGTTATTTGGTATGAGCAACCCCTCGTCACGTTTAATGCGATGGCGCTTAGAGCTCGAAGAATATGATTTCGAAATCTCTTACAAACCAGGAGCACTTAACAAAAATGCAGACGCATTAAGCCGTATTTCGATTGATGAATCAAAACTCTTTAAAAATATTTCTTTACAAATTCCTGATTCTTCCAACAAAAGTTTGTCTTCGCCTTCCAATTCTTATAATAATCAACAAACTAGTAGTTCGGAACCGAATTTAACATCTTATAAACATATTAACGCAGTTACTCGTTCACAAACTAAACCCGAAATAAAAAACTTATCAGGTAACCCGAGTATTTCAGAAAATAAACCTTCCAATAATAATAGCAGCAAATTAACCCCTCTCAACGGATCCTCTGATCAGATCCATCCACAACCAAATATAATAGAAATAACCGATCCTAACAACCAACTAAAACTGATACAGGAATTTCATGATACACCTCTTGGTGGTCACCAAGGTATCCAACGAACATACAAACGCATGCGCAAATACTATTACTTTCCGAAAATGCTAGGTATGATTGAAAAATTTATTAAATCATGTGACTCTTGTCAGAAGAATAAAGCAAGTCCAGTTAAGAGAATGCCAATGACAATTACTTCCACATCTAATAAACCCTTCGAAAAGATTTTCTTGGATATAGTTGGCCCATTATTATCAAGTTATCATCAAAATAAGTACATATTGACTATTATGGATGATTTAACTAAATATGCTGTTGCTGTTCCAATTCCAAACCAGGAAGCTGAAACAGTGGCTAATGCTCTTTTAACAGATTTTGTAAGCATCTATGGTTGCCCACAGTCAATTTTAACCGACCAGGGTACAAATTTCATGAGTTCGATCTTTCAAAATCTTTGTAAACTTCTTAGAATAAAGAAAATCAATACATCCGCTTTCCATCCTCAAAGCAATGGAGCTTTGGAACGCTCACATCGTACACTTATTGAATATATACGACATTTTATAGATGAAAATGGAATGGACTGGGATTCTTGGATTCGATACTCAATGTTTGTGTATAACACCACACCTCATTCAACTACGAATTTTATGCCTTATGAGCTAGTTTTTGGAATGGTACCAAACTTACCGCTTTCATTCCATAATAATCCAAATGTTGTTTACAATTATGACGATTTTCTCGTAGATTTTAAACATAAATTACAAAAATCCTATGACATAGCTCGACAACATGCACAACAATCCAAATTGAATTCTAAAATTTATTACGACCATGATTCAAATAATACTCTTTACAATGTTGGAGATTTAGTTTGGCTAAGAAATGAAAACAAGAAGACCAAACTATCCCAAAATTGGATTGGACCTTATAAGGTGTTAGAAATAATAAGTCCGGTAAATTGTAAAATTGAAATTGGAAGAAAATCCAAAATCGTGCATAACAATCGCCTCAAATTGAAATTATAGAATTGTCATAACAATTTTAATTGATTACACATCTTTGTAATTTAGAAATAAGTTAATTTAGATATTATAAATTGATGAATTCATGAATTAAAAAAAAAAAAAAAAAATATAAATAAAAAAAAAAAAAAAAAAAAAAAAAAAAAAATTTAAAAAAATAAACAAACAAAAAAAAAATATTTTAACTAAACTAAATTGGAATTAAAATTTTATAATAAAATAATCTTATGGCTGTACGTTAACTTTCAAATTAGAAATACTTTTTTTCTTTGTTTGTTATTTTAAAGATGCACAACATCTTTCTTGAGGAGGAAGGTGTTATGTAAGAATATTTTAAGCGAAAAAAAAGCCCTAAAATAATTTAATATATTGTACTAGATTAATATTTAGATTAGTACTCGTAATTATACATTGAGGAGCTGTAATCGATTTAAACCCCTATATAAGCTTAACAAAAAAATATAACAAGGCAGTCTCTCTCGTTAGTAGTGAAACGGAGTTATAAATAAAAGATTATTGTACTTAAAATATATAAGTGTATTGTACTTAAATAAATATATAGAGTGATTCTTACTGTAAAATTATACCTAAATTTATATAAAATATATATAATGTGAACTAAATAAAATCTAACTTAACTATATACTCTGTAAAAATATATAAACATATTCTTATAAAATTGAACTAATGTGAAACCTAAAAAATTGTTTAATACTAAAACTAATTGTTATATAAAAACTTAAACGTCTAAGTGTTTTAATTAAAGTGACTCTTAAATTCCAAAATGGACTCGCAACGCAACAACCGAGTGGTTAGTACACAACACATGCCTCAAACCCCACGACCCTCGCACTTCTCGCTGAGAATGTAGCCGGCAAAATATCACCGTGGAGGCCTCTGCATGCGCTTAAGTGAAATCTGCAGGTTGGCAGTAGCCAGCCTGTAACAAATTATACGCGAATGGTCAGCATACATACAAGCATATGGATCAAAACTGATTGAGATTGATTTTCAATTTCTGATTCAAGATAAATAATTATATCATCATAAATCATAAACTATTATAGAATCGTTAAATAATATTTTTATTGACCTTTCTGTTTATTCATTTCATATGATTTTTGAATCAAAATAATTTAATCGTAATATCAATAGTTTAAAAATACTGAATATAAAACATGGAAAATAAATTTTTTAAAGAATATAGAAAATACAAGAATGATGTACAGTACGTGATATGGGCTCATTTTTTACGAGAAAAAACTGGAAGTTCATTCCCATTTACGAGTGATCCACAATATAAATGTAGCAAAATGGAAGATAAGTGCTTCATCTACAACAAATTCTTTGGTGAAAATAAACAAGATTGTTCTTTGTCTGCCATTTTATCTCTAGCTAATTGCATATACCATTTTCTGTGTTTTGCACCGCAAATGATCTCAGAGTATTGCTAATGGCCAAAGGATTCACGTACAATCAAATACCAAAATCATCCAACACCATAAAAATATTGTAATGGATTACGCTGCAAAAATTCAACAGGAAAGAAGATTGAAATTGGTTATGTGTGAATGGTTCAAATATTTTATAATTCACGTGTAATTTTTGTTGGATCATTTTTTTTTCAAGCGACGTGTTTCCGCCGAGGTTCCACTAACAAAGAGAACAGACATCCGCCTAGTTACACATTGGGAAAATATTGGAAAAAAATTTGGAGCAAATAATCTAACTAGTAAACCAAATTTTAATTCATACATAATATTTTCAGATAATTTGGTAGCTATTCAGTTGAATCGACTTAAAGTTAACTATAAAAAGCCCATAAATGTAGAATTTAGCGTGGAAATATTAAAAACAATCATGTTTGATTTTCATTACAAGCATATGCTATCTATATATGGTGATAATATAATATACATATTGGTATTTTGATACAGACTCCTTTGTGTACGAGATTAGAACAGAAGATTTTTATAATGATATAAAAACACAATTGGATAAATTTGATGCTTCGGAATATCCCGCAGATAACAAATTCAATTTACCTTTGGTTAATAAAAAATTACAAAAAAAAATCAAAGACGAAATGTCGAGCGTCCTTATCACAGAGTTTTTTGGAATTAGGGCTAAATCCTATTGTATAGTAACTGAACATGATGATGAAATTAGAAAGATAAAAGGTATTAAAAAAAAATGTTGTAAGAGATGAAATTAGCGCAAATGACTTTAAAAATTGCATCACCAACACTAGTAAAGAACTCGTTAAATTCATTAGCAATCTGCACTGGACCAGATATTTTGCAGCCTCTTTGATTAACAATTTCTTTAATTTCAACTGGATCAGGCTGTCCGTTAATTATTTCATTGACTGTTTTCCAATTTTCCCGAGCATCACTACCATTGTTGCTGAACTTTTGAGAATAAAAGCTTTTTTTGGCTATATCAATTTGTAGGTTAACAGAGTCACACAGCGTCAAGCTATATTGTTTCAATCTACGGTTGCTGTTATGTTTTTTTGCAAGGCGACAAATATTATTTCTTTTACGTATAAGTCTCAATAGATCATCAGACATTCATGGCTTTAGCTTCGTTGATCTATTGGCAAACAACTTAATGGAAGTGCTTTTTTAATATGACCTTTAAAGATTTTAATAAAATTATCGTAGGCCTTAGAAGCATCTAGGCAAGAATAAACATCAGTCCATACTTCATACAATAGTAGTTCCTTTAGCTTATTGAAATCAATCTGTAAAACTTCAAAGGTTCTCCGAGAAGTAGATTTAATGTTAAAGGTTCGTGTTAATTTAATTTCAATTAAACAGTGATCTGAAATTTTTAGGTCTAATACACTGTAAGAAACTACCGGAAAATACCTTTGATCAAATTTATGGAGTACATTATCAATACAAGTAGCTGTGGTATTTGTAATTCGTGTTGGTTCAAGAATATTATCCAAACCATGTTCCGATAATAAAATCAGCAGCCTATCATTATACTTAAGTTAGAGTGGGATAGACCTTCCAGAAGCCTACTGAATTCATCAATAAAACTGGAGATATCTGTATAACTAAGACGATAAATACAAATAATACAAACTAATTTAGAATTTATAAAGAATGTCAGACCGACCGCGTTGAATGTTTGGAAAAGTACTACGTATATTTTGGTAAACAAGATTAAAGTTTATTGAGCTGCCCATTGAAATTAATAATAATTAAATTAATGTAACCATTCATAATAAATAAAATTATTTCGCGCCGCTTAATTAAATTGATAAGACTACCGAGCAATTCATCAAAATAAGAATATCGATCAAATAAACCGACCATGTAGTGGTAAAAAATATTGTAGTGTAGTTGAGCCTTTAGACAAATGCCAAAATAACATTTATAAGGTTTTAATTCAATTCCAGTATGACAAGAAGACAAAACAAAATTATTTAATGTCAAAAGAGAAAATAATAATAATAAATAGAAAACATGTAAACAACAACAACAATAACAATAATAATAATATACAGTGGTTAAAAAGTTGGAAATGTAATTGATGTGTAGTTTGAATAAAATATTAATAATAAACAGAAATGTAAGAGATTCAATTCTAATAAAAGTGAATATAAAACTATAATTACTGTGATTCAAGAGTGTGAATGATGATGATGTGAATGTGACCAGTGGTGATTCAAGAGTGTGTGATTCATGCTTCAAGTCTACGGACATCGGCCCTTGACTGGATCCTGGTGATGGTGGCCCCTTCAGATTTACAGATGAGAATATTGCCCTCAGAAATCCACAGGTATTTATACTTTGGTTAGGGGAATTATCCCTTAAAGTTTAAGATCATTAGAGAATTTTGTTATTTACGTTCGCTTAATTTTTTTTTTGTTTTAAAAGTAATCGTTTCGCGACCTTCATTTTTTTGGTTCCCGCTAAAACGTGCGGGTTTACACCCGAGAACCAAGAGGACATTTGCCGGATACGATTACACAAACGATTACGCGAAATTTTGTCGGTGCAATAAACAGAGTAAAAATAAAATCCGTAATCCTGTACTTAGGCGCGAAAAACACTCGAAAGTTGCAATAAACGGTTGAAGTACCGTTAAGCAAAGCAGTAAATGATCAACAACAAGCGTATATATGGTATTAATATATTGTTATTTTGATACGGCCTGCTTTCTGTACGAGATTAGAACAGAAGATTTCTATAATGATATAAAGACACAATTGGATAAATATGATGCTTCGGATTATCCCGCAGATAACAAATTCAATTTACCTTTGTTTAATAAAAAATTACAAAAAAAAATCAAAAACGAAATGTCGGGCGTCCTTATCTCAGAGTTTATTGGAATTAAAGCTAAATCCTATTGTATAGTAACTGAACATGACGATGAAATTAGAAAGATAAAAGGTATTAAAAAAAATGTTGTGAGAGATGAAATTAGCGCAAATGACTTTAAAAATTGTCTTTTTAATAATGATTGTTCGCGCAACAACTTAAACGTATGAATTATTCGTAAGAAAATTGTATTGATTCGTTTCAACAATACTATTGCTTGTCTGTCAGATTGGAACTTTAAATTAGTTATCTGGTGCACTGTACATCGTAAATATTACCAACATACGAAAAATACTTTAATTCGTACATTTATCGGTAGATGGTGTGTTGGTAGAATTTATAGCACAAGTATTTTTTAAGTGTTATGTTTTTTAGTACGACTGTACGGATTTCATTGTAATTCTTGGTTTTTCTATCGATCATCACCATACAAGCAGTATATTGACTAAGAATAAAAATTTATAAATGTATAAAAATCCTGTTAAATAAATAATATTTAATTGTATTGATTTCAATCTTGCCCGTACAAATGATATTCTTATTCGAAATCAGCTAACATTTCGTAGCATGACTTATACACACAAATGGTAAATAAATTTTGTCTAGATAATTCCGCTGATAAACGGTCATCATTCCAAATTCATCTCATGAAACATTACCCTGGGACCACAATCTCATAAAAAATACTATTTTGTTTAAAGATTTTAAAATATATTTTCATTGTATTATATTATAAGTAAAAATAAGCATTAGTTAGTAATATTTTACAATAAATAATTGATTTTTTTGTTAACACACAATACACATGTATGTAAGTATGTTATGATTCATTTTGTAATACAAAGTTTTACTTTGCACGTAGTGTAATAAAAAAGTCGGATCAAATACAAAATATCAAGTTTAACAACAAGTGACCAGAATCGAAAATTTTTCCACATATACATACACAAGCATAAATTGTATAAATTTTCTTAACATGATTAACATCTAAACCATGTGAAGAACATCTAAACCATGGAATTGTATCAAAACATTTTGTCAAAAATAAATAATATGAGCCCACTAAGAGATCAAAGAGGAAAAGACTGTAGTAACAAAATATGAAAGAAGACTGCTGGTGGAGACGGAGGAGCACACCATATTTCTGCCAGAGCGGTATAACATTTTAGAAGAAAAGGAGATCGAGCACCTAAGAGAAATGTGCCAAAAATCTTTATATAAATTAGGTAAATTGTAACTTATAAAAACAGAAATAAAAAACTCGAAGAAACCAGAAGTGTTTTTTATAATATAAAAGTGAAACTGAACATGGTCCTTCAAGTCGTATACATACGTCGGATGGAAATCCGGGATTTTTACATCTCACCGTTTTATCCAATCAAATGACAGAAATAGTACAAAACACACCCCCTTTTCATCCGAAAAAGTTGACAAAATCTCAATTCTTAGCAAAAATCCTGCAGACAACCAACTTAAAAAAATCAAAATTGAGCAATATTGAGCAATATTTTGTAGATCAATATACTTTTTTGCTCAAGTTTTTGTGTGTTGTAATAGTTCTTCCTTATGACATTTGTATTTTTTTTGTGTTGTAAAAAGTGCTTTGTGTTTTGAAAATATTTTGTTTATGTTAAATTCTGTGTACATTTTTAAATAACGCTTAAATAAAAATGCAATTTTAATTGAAACGGTATGTGCATAGAATATTAATTAATAAAAAATTAAATATTATATTAATTATTCTACAAACATTGTATTTTTTCAGAAATGACGCGAGAAATCGATGAAAATATTCTCGAACAGATAAAAAAACCTGGACGGGAATCGTTATATGACTTGAGGCACGCAGACTATAAAAATACATCAATAAAACGTGTCCTGTGGAACGAGATTGCCAAAATTGTCGGCATCGATATAGATACAATAAAAAAAACGGTGGAAGATTTTAAGATCCCGCTATATAAATCAAAATAAGCCACCGAGAAGCGGAAGCGCTGCATCCCCCAAAAAGGATGAATGGTTGGATAGGATAATGAGCTTCCTAAAGAACGTTGTAACTGCCGAGTAAGTTTTATTTTAATAAACAAAGAAAAATAAAATAAGTGGATATATTTTATAACAAATAATTTATTCGTGTATTCGTAAAGAACAAACTGTGGAATGGAACTTAAATCCTAATATTTCGTAGGATATACTGTATAATTTCATCATATATTTTCACCTAAAAATAATAATTATTAACTTAACTTAATTTAATTAATTTTCTTACCTTTGAATCATTTACAAATCTTTATTTGACATAATGTAAAATTTAGAATCAATATTAATAATTTCATTTCTTTAAATTTGTAACAAGCCTTAACAATCTCATTTAACTATTAACACAATAGGCACAATTCAGTATTTGAATTCTATAATTGGTATAATCGTGAATTGTATAATTATGGTATAATTTTTATTGTATAATTGTAGTAGTTTTGCATTGTATAATTTTACTAATTTTTATTGTATAATCTTTTAGTACCTTTATATAATTCTTTTTCTCGTTCACTTTACCATCGTATTTCACTGAAGAAACATCAGCTTGATAAAATAAAAAATTAAACATAATTATTATAATACTTGTGTTTTTATTCATCGATCTGAGGCGACAATTTTTGGAGATCCGGATTTCTTGGTGTTTTAGTTTAACAACTAAAAATTGGATTCAACAACCACAACAATCACCGCTGTATAAACCATACCCAGGTTTATACATATTTTTTGGTCCTTCGAGCCGGATGCTGGATAATTCGCAGCCAGGAAATCATCGCCACGTGCAATTTTTCACCAACGCCATATTGGGACGCCACTCAAAAACCTTAAGTATACCATTTTTTATTTTATTAGTTTGTGGTTTTTTCTTTATTTTCTCTTGCAGTCGTAATCAATCACTTAAATTCATAAAACTTTTAATAAAAATTAAATACAAAAACGTTGGTTACATTCTTTTATTCTTCACTAAAATTGGCATAAATTATTTATTGTGAATTTCAACTTCGTTACATTTTCGCTTTCAAATTTTACAATTTAGTTACTCGAACTATATTCGCGATACAAATTTAAGTGTTAAACTGAAGTGAACCTTATTAGAGCCTCAGTAACAGTGATAAGTGTATAAATAGTGCAAATAATAACTAGTGTAAAGTGTAAAAATGCCGCCAAAGGTAGACCAGTTTTTGCGACGCCGCGAAACCACGTTGCTGCAAATAAAGGCAATTGAAGCCTACGCCAACAACCTTACCGATACGGAAGATATAGAATCCGTTAAGGTACGTATGGAAACGCTGCAACGTTTGATGACGGCATTTACCGATGCCGAAGACGAAATATTTGCCAGAGATGGAGAAGCGGAATCGAACGCCGTACAATGTGACGATATATACTACAAAACTATCGCCAAATTAAACACTCACATAAAGCGAATGCAAGAGAAGACGCCAAATTTTGATGTTTCCGCCACCTTTAATAACGGAACGCTCAACCAAACACGCTGTGATATAAAACTACCACGCCTAACCTTACCAACCTTCGACGGCAATTATCAAAAATGGCAATCATATCACGACATGTTTGTCTCAACGGTACATGAAAATCCGGGACTGACTGGTGTACAAAAGCTGCAATATCTGGAGGATTCACTAAGAGGAGAACCTCGAACATCATTAAGATACTTGGCAATAACCGAAGCCAATTACATCGAGGCATACCAAAAGTTAACTAAAAGGTACAGTAAGAAAAAATTGATACTAAATTCTTTCATTAAAACTTTTATTAGCCAACCGTCAGTCAACCAAGCAACTGGAAAACAACTTCGCCAAATTTGTGATACATCAGATGAAGTAATCCGTGGTATAAGAGCATTGGGAAACTCAGGCAATGGACGTGACCCATGGTTAATTTATTTGATATTAAACAAGCTGGATGAAGACACACAACAGCGTTGGGCGAGTGAGACCTCGGAAATCGAATTTCCAACTTGGCAATCATTTTTAGATTTCATAACCAAACGGGCTGACTCGTTAGAGAATTGCCAACCACCACCTAGGAAACAACAACCACTATCTACCAACCTCCAAAGTCATACCGTTGCCACAAAAAATTGTTCACTATGCAAGGAGACTCACAACCTTTACGAATGTCCGAAATTCAAGGATATGAACACCACGGGTAGAAGAGAATATATGCAAAATGCAAATCGGTGTTATAATTGTCTGTGCGATTCCCATCCTGTGTCGAGATGCAGGTCGAAAAGATCGTGTCGAAAGTGTCACAAGCGTCATCATACCATGCTTCATCTCGACACAGTGTACAAAACCGAAGATAATCCTGCAGGCAGTTCAGACAACAAGGCGATTACAAGTACATTAATGGCCCAGTCCGGTGAAACCATACAATCGTGCCAAACGAGAATCCATAACACGGGATTGCTGCAAACGGCCCTAGTTAACATTCGCGGGGAGAATAATGATTTATTTACTTGTAGGGCGTTACTCGACTCTGGAAGTCAAGCTTCATTCATTTCGGAAGCGTGTGTTCAGAAGCTAGGACTAAGGCGTACCAACCAACGCACATTAGTGGAAGGATTATCATCAACCAAGGTCGGAACAACGAGAGGAAAAGTTAGCCTAGAGATTTGTTCACGAACTCAACCAGAAATGTCATTCAACCTCGAAGGTCTAATATTACCGGTCATTACATCGCAGCAGCCACAGACAACCGTAAGTTCTCACCACTGGGAAGAATTCAACGACCTGGATCTAGCTGACCCGACATTTGACAAACCTGGCGACATCGAGCTACTAATCGGATGTGATCTTTACCTAGCATTAATCTTACCAGGTCACATCAAAAGCACCAAAACCAACCTAATAGCTCAAGAAACCGTCCTAGGCTGGATTATATCGGGAACATTCAATGACCAGAAACCAACAAAATTAACAGACCTTTGTACATCAATTAACATTGATCAAACTCTTCCTCGATTCTGGGAAATCGAGGAAATAAAACCAATTACCCCCCAGACCCAAACAGAAATTTATTGTGAAAATCATTTCTTAAGTAATTACAGAAAGATTTCATCTGGACGATTCCTGGTAGCTCTACCATTTGACCCGGAAGCTGCACCGCTTGGAGAATCCAAATCACGCGCCATCAAAAGGCCTCAAGCCAACGAACGCCGGCTGGCCAAAAATACAGAGCTGAAGGATGAAATAGACATACCATGGAGCCTGTCATATTACTTACCACACCATTTCGTATATAAGGAAACCAGCACCATCACCAAGCTGCGAGTAGTTTTCGATGGTTCGTCAAAAACTACTACTGGCCGATCGTTGAATGAAAATCTGCTAGTTGGACCACAGATACAGCAAACTCTCCAGCAAATTTTGTTGCGGTTTCGCTTCCACCGATACGTCATGACCGCTATGCAAGGTTTGATATCCTTCACATGCAATGATGAAATAAGCTAATATAAAGTTGAGAATCCAGGCCAGCAATATTTTTTTTTTTTCGTTCACTAATTGCAACAATTTTTTTTAGTGACCGAAAAGTACTAATAATGTTTGGAAACCGCTATTATTTGACTATAATTGAACGTGATATTTACGAAATTACATTATCATTTCAACTAATTCATCTCAATCAGCCACTTAAGCAAGTCGCACGATAACTTGCGCCCGCCATCACCATGCCGCACATCACGTCACACCGCCATTGCATACGGCGGTAATTAAATAACATTTTAATTAAATCAATTAATTATAATTAAATAAATATTTTATTATAAAATAACGAAAATAATCATTCAAAATAAAAGTTAATACAAGTTAAACATCGATAGAACATAAATCTCGAACGTTTATATTGGTAATCCAGACGTCCGTTTTTACAGGATAAATCATGATAAAAATAATAAAATAACAAATATTATTGTGGCACGTGAGAAAGTGTGTGACAAACATTTCGTTTAGTGGTGTGGTGTAAAAGTTGATAAGCAAGCGCAACTAAGTGGCACATACACGCCATAGTGTAACGTAACTTTATGCAAGTACGTTAAACCCAAATTAGTTGCAATGTGCCAACATACAAATGTGTATTTAGGAATACATTGCACCCTATATATCCACAGTACGCACAACGTGATATATTGTCATTTACCTTGCGCAAGGTAAATGATAATATAGCACGTCAACCGAATAAGCTAACGACCGCATATTTGATTGCTAAGCAATCTATTTGATTGAATAAAACAGATTGGGCATAACCATAGAAAGAAACAGTTGACTTATTATTTACGTCGAAATAACGATTACATGGCGATCTTGCCAGTCTTAAGGTGAATTTTTTGCTGTGATGTGATAATAAATGAATTGAAGTGTGATATTAAAACTAAAGTGAAATAACACAAAAAAAAAGTTTTTTAAAGTTTTTTAAATTTTTTTAATAGAGAGCAGCAAATTAGTTTCTAACTTACTAGACAAAAAAATTTCAAATCTTACCGCGATGGGTTTCCAAATAATAACAAATCATATTTTACAACATTGCCCGTCAGAAATACATGAATATTATCTCTAATAAGATGGAAAAGTTAAGAAAGGAAAATTGTATTATAAATATAGAAATAACAAGACCAATTTACGGTAGATCGGTGGTTTCAAGAGCCGTCAACATAAAAATGCAAGACTAGAGTTTGAAAGTTGTGACGTTGCCGAAGGTAATTACATGAACATAACTATTGCAGAGTTTATTTTCAAATATAATTTAAAAATTACTTTTAAAAAAAATTCAAATGAAACGGATGGAGACACCAACGATTCAAAAACTTGGTTACAATTCCACAATGAACCGTGGGAGACTGTCGAAAAGCATTGGAGGATCACAGCACCGAGAAGACTAAAATATTTCCGGCAATCTAAAGAGAAGAACATCACAGAGTTCATAAATGAATGGCCGCTTATTAAAAATGCAAAAGGCTATCGTCTAGTATGTTATAAAATATTTTTACACCGTATGGACCAAACAATATGGAATTCGTTTGTTATATGGTCAAAACGGGTAGGTTCAAAAACTCCAAAAACGGAGAAAGAAATTAAAAGCTTCTTTGGCCTGTTAAGATACTATAGTAAATTGATCAGGAACTTTTCCGAAATTAACAAACCCTTAACGGAATGCTTGAGAATCGATCATATGCACTCTCGTTACCAGATAGGTCCAGTGTTGTAAATATTGTAAAGACTTGTTATGTAAGTAACCTATCCTACATTATCCAGACTTCTCTAAGGAATATATCCTTACTACGGATGCAAATAATGTTGTCCAGACTTCTCTAAGGAATATATCCTTACTACGGATGCAAACAAACTTGTAGCGGCCTGTTTCTTCAACTACAACAAACACCGCACAATACACATACATATTACAAACGGACAACTCTCCGTATAAATAATCATATTCCATAAGAATATGCAACAACAATCTTCCCATGTAAAATCGGTACATGCAACAACGTAAAATATTGTAATTGAATCATAGATGCGACTATCATCATTAAATGATCGTGATAATCAAAGACACAATTGTTTAATACCAGTTAATATGATGGCAGTTAGAACAAATTCAATTTAAAGTTACAATGTTGTTCATGTCAATAATTTAAACAAATTGGTAACCGGCAGAAACCAAATTTGGTCGATGCATTCAATATTTTATTAGCTTGTTTACCAAAAGCGAAAGCTCTGGATCAATCCAATTTTTATTGCATCCAGAGTGCCTTAAAAATTTTAAAAGCTATACAAAATTTTAATTTTTTTTTTTGGAGAAGCAGCAGCCGCTGATCACCAATAAATAAATTAATATTTTTTTCAAATAACTTTTTTTTATTAATTATAAAATTAAATTAAATTTTGTTTTTTATTTATTATTATTATTTATCAAAGTGCTCCGCCTTGCAGCTTTTCACTTCCGCAACACAACATCGTAATATCTGGTGACCCAAGACGTCGGTGTTTACCGAACAGGTGAGTTTTTGGCAATTTTTTTATTAACAATATAAAAACTCAAAATAAAGTTAAAAAAAATTTTAAATCAAAAACATAAGTGCATGAAGTGTTTTATTTACATATAAAATTCAAAATACAACGAGTTTTGTGGAATAGAGGACTAAGCCCGCACCAATCGTAAGCGCACTAGTTTCATAAATCGTGAAAACTCCCTAGTCGCTTTTTAGAAATACGTGTGCATTCCGACACTATTTCTAAAATTCGAAAAAAAAAATATTTTTCTCTCCAATTATTCTACTGATTTGTTTTAAGTGCGATTAAATATTGTTCAAGTGTGTGCAAATAATACATAGGGAATATAAAAGCAAAATAATTTCATTTTGCTCATAAGCCGACATGGCAAATAACGGAGACGACAAAGATCAACTTAATAGAGAAAACAACCAAAAAGAGTATCCTGAACCTGAGATAGCCTCGTCAAAACAATTGACAAAGTTACCAGCGTTCTGGGAGTCTAATCCTAAAAGTTGGTTCTTGACGGCCGAAATAATGTTCGACGCGAACAAAATTATAAGCGACAAACAGAACTTTGCGCATATAGTACTTTCTCTAACGGCAACATAGGCGGAGACAATAAATTATATATTGCAAGATCCTCCACCTGTAGAGAAATACGAAACAATTAAAAGAGTCTTAGTTGATCGTTACTCCATTTCCGAAGAACGGAAATTGGAGACAATTCTGAGCAAAATCTAAATTGGTGATCCAAAACCATCCGATATTTTGCATCAGATTAAGTCCGTTGGCTGAAAAGAATTTTTCAACCAACGTGATTACTAAATTGTGGATCAGGCAGCCTGACTACAAACAAACAGCGCTGATCCCGCAGCAAGATAAACGAGGAGAGAATCTCGCTGATATTGCCGACAAGCTGCACGATTTAGTTGGCGGTCGAACTCAGACTTCGAGTTCGATACAACGCAACAAACATAAGCCTAATTCTGAGCTACAGATAGCAACCTCAGCAATTACACAGCTTGAGAATACTATTAAGAGGCTAAGCGAAAGGTTAGCAAGACTCGAGACACATTCATACACAGCGACAACCCTCGCGATCACCATCTCCCTGAAGACGTACTTCTTTTCCCTCGTATTATAAATACTATCACGACGGAACAAATCGCAATACCGATTTAGTTCTGTCAGCAGCAAACGGTAACATAATAATTACTTAACGTTGACATTGAATTAAGACATTCTTTCAAACACGCATTTATTCTTGCCAATGTTAACCGCCCCATTATCGGCGCGGATTTCCTAACGAAATTTGGTTTATTAGTCGATCTGAAAAATCGCAAATAAACTCATCCCAACGGACACGCGCAAAATCAATCAAAGCGACATATTCGTACCAAAGTCACTGCAAACTTGTGACTACGTTTTCGTACGAATATACAAAGTTCGCATTGGAATCACACCACCATATGAAGGCCCATACAAAGTGATACGACGACTTCGTAAACACTTTGTATTGCAAATCAGAGACAAACATCAATCAGTCTCTATTGATAGACTCAAACCAGTCTATGGAATACTAACTTCACCCGATCAAATATCGGGAGTGAAGAAAACGGTCCGCATATTCGGATAATAAGTATTCCTCGCACAAATCTATCCATTCTCAAGAAACACAACACTAATAAAATATATTTTATTATAACAGAATGGCACAACAACAGGAACAAACCAATCTGAACAAACCGATATCAGACAACAAAGCCTACTCCACGATATTGAGTTGGCCCTTGAACTAGCGATGCAACCGGCCTTACACAAGCCATCAAATGCACCAAAATTCGAGTCAACTGCCATGCAAGCAAGCGTGGACCCAAAAACAGGCACTCCACAACCAACACCGCTACAAGGGTGGCGCATACAGCGAAACAAAAAATATAAATCGGTGGCCACACAAACCACAGCGACGCAAACTGGCAAGACTAAACTGACACAATTGGAGAGGCGCGTATCAATTTTGGAAGCAATTACCAAAATAAAACGCATGCCTAAGAGACCATCAAAATCATCATTCGTGGCATATCGTCTTGTAAGACAACAAGCCGAACCACAGCAGCAAGCAACACTAACACGACAAGAACCAGCAACAATTTGTTGGTTCCATGCCTGATTCGGACATACGGCAACTAAGTGCACGAGCCCGTGCGCATTTGATAAAATATAAAGAATCACGGCCCACTCAACAATAACATTTTTTTTTTATAATTAAACGGAAATAATTTTTCTTCTTTTCCACAATGAAGATCATTTACCATAACGAACATTAGCAATCAATCAATTTTCGCTGGTAAACAAATTACCTCACCGCTACTATTAGAATGATCATACATCATTATAATAGTACAATTCCCAAAACTCCATCCACAATCGCTGGTGACACAAACACCCACAAAAGGGGGGACCACTTCATTGAAGAGGGAGTGATGTAGCGACCCGTTTTTCAACTACAAGAAACACCGCACAATACACATATTACAAACGGACAATTCTCCGTAGACTGAATTATTTATCAACGGACAACTCTCCGTATAAGAAATTGTTACGACTGTGTGGTCGCAACCACGATTTTATGTTTTGTATTTGCCTCTGGTTGGTGTCTCTACTTTCTATGATTGCTCAATGTTGGTATTTTATATTCACCGCGGTTGTTGTCTCCGCTTTCGTAGTTGTTTTGTTTTGTACCTCATCGTAAGGTGGCGTAGGGGTGAGAAGAATGACGAGAGAGCGAGACCAATGCGCATCGAGTGTGTGTGTAAAGCAAAACATTCCATAAGAATGTTTTTCTTATATGCCTCTCAATTCGCATTGATGTAAACGAGAAACAGAGAAGAAAGACAATTCTTCTGGAATGTTTTGCGCGTCGTATTTGCGGCGTGAGAATTTTTATTTAATTCATTCGAGTTTTGGTTGTCATTAAAAAACGAGTCTCATTTTTGTTTGGATAAAAAAAAAGTTTTTTTGGTGGTATAATCTGAAGTTTTAGTTTTTTTTTGGATGTTACACTTTAATTTAATTAAGTGAATTAATCAAGATATACTTTTATTGTATGGTTTAAGTGAAATACACAAATAGCCAAGAAAATAGTTTTAAGAAATATAATATTTTTTTTATATATTTAAAATAAAAACAAGAGTTGGCTACAAATAAGTTACATGTGTTTTTTGGAAAAAAAATAAAACTAAATAAATAATATTGTTTTCCTATTTCGTTACTTGTTAAAACTTAACGGCATCTACCTCGAATATTATCAACGGGTGTGACATTTTATCGAGCCCTGCAACTAATCCGCGGGTAACGCGATTGTTATTACAACTGCACCTCCCTCGAATATTATCAACGGGTGTCGCATTTTATCGAGCCCGGCAACTAATCCGCGGGTAACGCGATTGTTATTAAACTTATTACGGGGCCACAAATTTATCCACGGTACTCCGATTTATTTTTGCGGGTGGTATTCATATTTTACGAGTTTTGAGTTTGTTGCCGAGACCACGCCCAACCGGTTCAGTGGCCTAGGAAGGCCGAATTTACGAATTATTTACGGTTTACCGGTGGCCAGTTGAGGCCAGTCAACAAGTGACCAACGTGCGTCGCGCCGAATTGTTCAACGTGTCCACTCTACGTTCATCGCTTTGGCATCGCTTTACTCTACTTCATTTTTGTGTCAAATAATAAAAAAAAAAATAATAGTTTTTGTGTGTTTGGTGCCATAGCATAAATAGAATCTGGTGGTGAAAAGTAAAAAAAAAAAATTTCAAACGTAAACTGATTTAACTGTTTACTACATAAAAAATGGGGAATAACGCAGCGAAGGAGGAGCCGGTGATAAAAGAAATCATTATCCTAGACAATAACAACAAGAGCAGTATAGAACAAGGATCATTCGAGAACGTAACAGAAATGATATCAATAGCTGTCATCGTGTATGCTATAGGTGAGCTAATTAAATATCTAAATAATAAACATATGTATAACGTAAAGAAAATAGCTAGAAGTATGGCCGAAGGCCTATAAATTATATAAATTCGTGTGTCTCTAAATTCGTCTAAAATTTTGAAAATATTCTTACATTATTATGTATGTACATACTTCGTGAGAATATGCGGTAAGAAAGAGTGTGCAAATGACGCGCACGAAAAATAAAACAAGAAGCATGAAAAAACAAAAATATTCTTCGAGAATATTTGTTTGTTGCGAGAACTTTTTTTTAGTTAGCATCTAGTCTTGAATTGAGATGAGTCTAGTTTGGAATTTGAGTTGAGATAGTTTTTGAGTGACTTTAATCAAAATTAAACATACATATATTAATAAAATATGTGAGTTGTGATAAAAGATACATTATTTGATTGTAAATAAAGTCTGCTGATTTTGTTGTTGACAATTGGTGATATTATTTTTATTTATATACATTGAAATATTAGCATTTTTCTCTTGATTTATTTGTTCGAGTTGAGAACAAGTTTCGTGTGCGGTGTGCGAGTTGGAAAAAATTAAGAAAATCGGTCGGGAACGACCATAAAACCCACACGTCTCTCCGTGGCACCTTCGGCGGTCTCATGCTGTCGAAATTTGAATTGTGTGGGATTACCTGGAGGTCCCTCCGGGTGAAGAGAGGCTTGGTCTGTTGAGATGTCCCTATTCTTTAATGCTGCTTCGTTGTGGCTGGGGTCCGGCCTTTCGGGGTCGATGGGTCGGGGGGTCTCTTCAGCAGACTGGGTACTTCTGACTCGGGGAGATCCTAGTTTATAAAATTTATTAAATTCCTCACATTGTGGTCGACGGATTCTGGTGTCCCTCAATTTAGTTTCAGTTTTAATTTGCTTTGTGTTTATTCTGTTACACGGTGTAGGCCAGCAGCACGCAAGCCTCAACTTCCGCACGAACCAAAATCCTGAGATCTAGTAGGAAAAACCACTGTGAGTGAGGCCTCTGCGTGTTTAGTGAGATCTGCGGAATGGTGGTTGAACCATTCCGCAACAAGGTTATCAGTAATCCATTATCCCTTATCCACTTTAATATTGGAACACAAGCAAAAAAGCATCGAGTGACAGGAATAATGTGTGACGATATAGTTTTTCAAATAGCTACTGAAGCTTATCGCGAGAACTTTGGAAATTCATAAATACACTATCTAATAAGAACGCACATTCTCCTAACGGACATGTTCAACCTGAAAATTACGAGTTCATCAAAAGGACTTACTATTTCCCGAATATGAAGGACATCATCACAAAATATATCAACGCCTGTA
Source organism: Nephrotoma flavescens (assembly GCA_932526605.1). Classification (NCBI taxonomy): domain Eukaryota; kingdom Metazoa; phylum Arthropoda; class Insecta; order Diptera; family Tipulidae; genus Nephrotoma; species Nephrotoma flavescens. The sequence continues at coordinate 76,724,381 of OW052220.1, forward strand.
CAGAATGTCTGCCAAATATGATAGGCGTCCACATACATTAGAGTATCAAAATCACAGAAATACAAAAACAGACCTATGTCAATCCTTCACATAGATTTCTGTTTCTTCCAAAGTCATGTATTTCTCAGACTCCTCGACAAATTCACAAAATTTACCGGAACCTTTTACAAGAAATTCAAAGGGAACTTGAGCGTTTAACGACATTATCCCGTTAATATAGCCTGACCTAATAGAGGTGCATAGCCGATACCTGATCTGATACGTAGTGATTATTGGGTTAAGGAAAGATTAACGTAAATTATAATTAACTGAGTCAAATCAATTAATTACATAAGGATAGTATAATATTAATATAAATTACTAACTACGCTTACCAAACGCGTCTCTTATATTCAATATCTGACATTACACCAATAATTCATTTTACTTATAAAACGTACATTTCACATTTAAAACAAAAATTAAATAAAATTGTTTTTTATGATAAATTTTATACCAAAAACATAAGTGGCGCAGTTGTGGCGGATATTTTTTTTAGTTTTCAGCAACTCTTCAGAGTTAAATCGATTTCTGGCGAATAAAAAAATCTGTTACGATGCGGAAAAGGAAGTAACAGACAAATCTTTGGTAATTACATTAGCGGTAACGCAACTTAAAGGCAAAGTTTATAGTTGCACAAGTTCACAAACATTGGAATCGTATGAGAAATTTGCAGCGACATTAAAAAAGCAATTCAGAGAACAACGATCAGTTGAACAACTGCAAACAGAGTTAGTTAGAATTCACCAAAATAAAAACGACAACGAGTATATGCAATACAATATATTATTCCCGTTCAAATGACGCATACACCTGCAGCTTAACATTTCTGGTATAAACTAAGCTACGCTAATACTGTATTGCATAATTTTCCCTTGGTATGGGTATACATTAACATAAACTAAGCTACGCTAATACTGTATTGCATAATTTTCCCTTGGTATGGGTATACATTAACATAAACTAAGCTACGCTAATACTGTATTGCATAATTTTCCCTTGGTATGGGTATACATTGTTACGACTAGGTGTGCGTAACTACCTCTTTATATATTTTATTCCCCACGGTTTGTGTTCCTGCTTAACCGATTGGGTGGTTTGTGTCTCTGTTTCCCGGTATTGAGTGTTTTGGTACACCCTTTTTGTTTTGTTTGCGACGATAAGAAGAAATAAAAATTGAGAGCGAGACCAATGTGCATCGAGTGTGTGCAAAGTAAAACGTTCTAGAAAAATGTTTTTTCTTATATGCTATCTCATGTTATATCAATGCGAATTGATGTAAACGAAAAACAGAGAAGGAAGAAAATTCTTCTAGAACGTTTTGCGCGGCGTTATTTGGTGAGAGAATTTTGGTTTTTTGATTTAGTCTAGTTTGAATTTTTAAAAAGTAAAGTCGAGATTAATTTTTTTTTTTGGTATTGGAGGGTCGGTGGAAAAATCTTCCAAATATAAGTTTTTTTGATTTTTGATGGAGAGCGAAGTAACGCTCTAGTAATTAATTAGTAATAAATTACCAACACAAGTATACAAATAGAAAACACCTACAAATACCTACAAATAGAAAAAAACTCTGTAGTGCTCATTTTTGGAAAGTTTATAAAAAATAAAAGTTAAGATAGAAAATCAAATGATTATTTTTTATAATCTCAAAAAGTGATTTCGTTTTGTTTGAGGTCCTTTAAGGTTGCAAGAACTACAGTTTATGACGTTTCCCAATGTGGTGTTTTGTGGAAAACGGTAATAATTAAAATTAAACATTTAGTAGCGAAAATTTAATGGTGTTTGTAACGGAATTTTATTCACTTCCGTTATCAACCCAAATTTCATCATCAAATTTTAACACTCGGCATAACCTTCGAGGTGATACCTCAAATTTCACCAAAAGAAAAAACCATGCCGTATTTCGCATTGTTATTGTTTGTTTATGTTACTCAGATTACTGCATATATCCATGCAGTAGGTGAATAAACGTAAACCATAATAATATAATGCAACACTACCAATTTGTTTTTACATCGATTTGTGTTGAGGTAAATAGCATGAGAATGGACTTTGCTATTGAAAAATACCTATAATTGCACATTTCGATCAATTAATATTTTTAAATATAAGTAAATTTTTGGAGTGCATTGGGAAATTAAAACCAATGTCACGTTTTTGTACATTTTTTTGCTTGCGTACATTTTTGATGAATGTACAATATTTTCCCAATGAATTGGATATAAAATGTGCAAGAAGATTTTGGTAGGGGATCAGTGATTAGATAGACCAAGAAGTGGTCAGTTGGTGGTTTTTATATTTTTGTGTAAATTTAAGTTTTTTATAACGGAATATAATAATTCAACTCAGAAATTTTGTGCGTTTTTTTTTTGGTTATCAGCAGTGAAATTTATTGGACTAAGTGAATCAATTATACCCATGAATCCATTATAAGCTTTTGTAAATAATAGTGCAATATTTATCTGTTGATGTAAAAACTTTATACTAAGTCACATAATTGGATTGTGTAGAACTCAGTGAAGAACAATCAGTAGTAAGAATTTTTTTGTTACGTGCGTAATTTTGGATTTGGCTGCATATATATTTTGGTGAGTATGATGTTGATGAGAGAATACTAACAATCACAACAGTGGCGAGGTACCTTAGTTGCTTCTAGCAAAGCTGAGTCTTGCTAGGAGTGAGGGCATCGAGAGTAACCCGGCCCATAGGCTGGACACCCTCTTTCTGCTAAGGACCTCCTCCACTTTCAATAGGCAACTAACTCTTAGTTTTTTTGTTAATACTACGTGTCTGTGCTTCTTAAGGTAATTATGTTACCCTAAGAAGTCAGAAATAACAACCATGGGTGAAAACCCATTCCCTGAATATGTTTAGGATCCGCCAGTGTTGGGTCCGATGACCTCTTTTCTTTTTTTTTTTGATCAAAATTTTAGATGGTAAATTTTAGGCCATCTTCCCTAAGTTAATATGATTGTGCGGTAATCTAGGTCCCTTATTTCACCTAACCCCAAAAACCCACGACCACATCCCCTACCAGGCTGAGCTGCGGGAAACCAAGCCGCACATGGGGCTAGGGCATGAAATGGGGACAATTTCTTTAACGATAGGGTATACTGTCGTAAGACAGTAAACTTTTTTCGTTACATGTTTATAAGTGACGTGGCCTGGTTTTACGAAGGCGCCATATTTTAGTTACGGGTGGCCGGCAGAGGTTCGTTCACAGTCATTTAATGAAGGGTACCGCATATTCACGGGGGCAATTTATTTTCTACGGAAGCTATTTTATTAACGGGTGGCAATCCAACATCATTTTACGGTTGTTAGGCGAGACAACGCCTTTATTGACGGATTGGGCGGCCAGTTGAGGCCAGCCGTATTATTTGAAGTTAGAGAGGCCCCGCAACGACGACGGGTCGTGTTATTGGTATCGGGGAAAGGCCTCGCAACGTACGGGTAGCCAGCCGGCTATTCGTTTTGTTCATTTTGGGTATCGGGGAAAGGCACCACGGACGACCGCCCAAGTTCGCACCAGCACGTGGGGTTTAGGTACGATTAAGGTACGATTTTATTTTTTATTTTTACTTTTTATTTTCTTTTTTTTGTATATTTTGATTTTTTTTGTAAATTTTGAAATGATTGTAGAAGTGATTGTAATCGAGCGCCGAATAACGGTCGACGGTCGCGCGCTCGGTGCATGTTGTTCTCGCTCCCTCATTTTCTTCTTGTGGGAAGTTGTCGGTTCTGTCCTTTGTTTTTCTTTTTAATTATTAAAAATAAAAAAAAATGAATTATTAAATTTCTCGGTTGGGTATGGTGAGGGGGAATTCCCATCCTGTGTCGGCGTAGGGTTGGCAGTCCCTTGGTGCCAGGATCCGGATTCGAAACCGGTGTTTACCACCTTTTGAATTCGAACGGATGCGCGCACCAAGTCACCTCTCTTCTGTTATAATGTTTTCTTTTTCGTTTTGCTGTTCGTTCCTCAGGTTCCGGCAGACAAATTTCTGCGGAACTCGGGTTTATTATTATTATTTGCGTTTTTTTTATTATTTTTTAAAATCTCTGTACATGGTGTAAGCCAGGAGCCATGCAAGCCTCAAACCCCACGACCCATAGCACTTCTCCCTGAGTTGTAGCCGGCAAAAATCACCGCGGAGTCCTCTGCATGCGCTTAGTGAAATCTGCAGGATGGCAGAAGCCATCCTGTAACAACATAGATTTTATATACAATTAGGTTGTATAGGTATATTAATGAGTGGTGGTATCTTCTTTAATCATGCAAATTTTCAACTATTTAATTTTTGTAAAATTCATTTTAATCAGTCCGCTCGAATCTGTCCAAAGTCATACAACGTAAATTGTTTGTGTTGAACATCAAGTGACACTTAGGAAACGGAATAGAAGACCAATATATTTTATCGTATCAACCGAGGTCGTCCCTTGATGATAATCTAATATTCCCAATATCGTAAATACTGCAGGTAATTATTTAGTTTCAGTGTAGATTAAACTAACAATTAATTTTTGAATAATATTTTATCCGGTGCGTATAATAGTGAACCAAAACTCGCGATTTGTGGCTAAGACACCGTTGTTTTTTTATTGGGCGGAAAAATTGCTGCTTCATTTGGGATAACCACCTTATACGCCTGCTGATTGAAAATTAGATTCCCATCTAATTTATTCCAAAACGGTTAACTCGTGGGCGAATACGTAAAAGACAACAAGCCCGTGGAAAATTGTATGCCTGCCATTTTATGCAGTACGATACTATCGGTACCAAGGTCTTCATATCAGTTAAACAAGTGCTAGTTAAAAAGTTAAATTTGCGGGCTAGTAATATAAATTACATAATTAGGTTATTTATAATAAAGTAAATGTTACGTTCGAATTTTAAAATGTTATATTTTTAGTACAGTCCAAATTTTTTATGTATAGTTTGGTTGTTGTAAAAATTTACGTGCTAAATTTTGTGTATTGAAAACATCGTGATATTATTAATTAAATATTAATTAAAATAAATATAATATTAAGTGTAAAACAGTGAATCGTGTATTATAGTGTATCGTTTATAAATAAACTTTGAAAACTTTTGATAAGAACATTGAAATGAAGTGTTTAGTGAAATGTTGTCGAAATGCGCCTCGAAAAATTCGAAAAGGAATTTCTTACCATCTGTAAGTGTTTATATAAAATGAACGCGATAGAGGACAGACGCGTTTTCGTCTTTCTCTGTTTAGAATAAAATTAAAATTAAATTTTAATTTAATGTACTGTAATGTGTTATAATAAATAAATAAAATAAAATAATAACGTGTTAATAATTTAATTAAGTGAAATTAATATAATTATAATTATAAATAAAATTAAAATTAAAAATAGTGTGTAGTGCGCAGCAATATATGGGAATTGTGTGTCGTGCGAGGAAATGCATCACAATAATTTCTATGTACGAGTTTGTTCACATTGTGGGGATAATTCCAAAGGATATATAAGATAAGTGTTTTAATTATTTTAATTTTTGATTATATTTTCAATATAAATTTTGGGTGCGTGGTTGACCGTCGTAAGAAGAAGACGTGTTGTCGTTTCCTTCCGTAAAGTAAAATAAAATAAAATTAAGTGAAGTGTAGTTTAGTGAAATAAATTAGAATATTATTATTAAAGTGTTGTATTTATTTTATTTTATTTTATTTGTTTTTAATGGGTGTAATAATTGATTTTTAATTATTTATTCATTGTAAATTATTGGTGTAGTGTAGTGATATAAAAATTGTTTTTTTTAATTAGTGCGCAAATATAACAAATACATTTATACTTTGTTGTGTTGTGCTGTGTGTTATTTTTTGTGTTAGTGTTCCATTTTTGGTAGTGTTCTATTTGTGTTTGTATAGTGTTCTATTTGTGTATACTTTGTGTTGTTTACAAAACCAAGTGCTTTCCATTCCAATTAATGTACATCGGATTCTATGTACAAATTAATAGTGGAAATGAGTTACGGTTTGTACCAAGCGGACACACATGCATAAATATATCAACAAATTATAAATTTGTGTATACACATAAATTATGTGACATAATGCAATGCCTTCTAAACTACTGGCCGCTTACACCAAATGATGACGACACGCTAAGTCGACGTTGTTGTTGCTTTCTCTAGTTGCTTTGTTAGTGTAAATATCCTAAAATTATTATTGCGCAGTCTCGGTATAGACTTAAATTGGCGTCATGTGCGAAAAATGAGAGTAGTAAAAGGCCAGTAGTATAGAAGGCATTGCATAATGCTTCGCTTTATGTATTTATATGCGCATGGATATAAAATTTAATGCAGTTGGCTTTGATAGTATGTGAGTTCGCTTGATTTGTTTGATCCTATTATATTCTATTCTCTTTTATTTTGTTTTATTTGTGTTGCATTGCAATGCTCATGATTTCTTCTCTCATGATCGTATCCGTACGATTATTTGAATACATACGGAATCCGTATGTATTCAAATGCTCGTTCTAGATGCAAAAATGTTTATTATGAGATTTTGGTGGTGGGTTGAGTCAATGCCTTCTAAACTACTGGCCGCTTACACCAAATGATGACGACACGCTAAGTCGACGTTGTTGTTGCTTTCTCTAGTTGCTTTGTTAGTGTAAATATCCTAAAATTATTATTGCGCAGTCTCGGTATAGACTTAAATTGACGTCATGTGCGAAAAATGAGAGTAGTAAAAGGCCAGTAGTATAGAAGGCATTGGTTGAGTTGAGTATATTGTTAGTCTGCTGTTTTCAATAGGACAATTTAATTTCTCTCGGAACATGTAGGTGTGTGCTAGTATGGTAATAATAAAATAATTGTTTAATTGTATTCTCTCATTTTGCTTCTTCCCTTTTGGCTAAATTATATTTTGTTTAATTATGAGTATATAGGTATATCAACCTTGGTAGTATAGTTGTGAGTATGTTTACCTACATTTTGTTTTTTGCTTGATATAAATATCGAGATACATTTGATCTGGGGCGTTGTGTTGTGCCATCGCTTCGAATTGAAAAAATCGAGATTCGAAAAACTCGGGATTCGAAAAAGTCGAATCGAAAAAGTGAAAGTTGTATCATCTTCAATTTGTGTCGTTTTTTAAACTTGCAATACTTTTTCTAGAATGAAATTTCAGCTACATTTATTATTACTTTAAAACCAAAGTACCAACGAAGAAGCTTTATCATTTATCGCGATTCGAAAATGGTACAACATACGGCCATTCGATTTTTTTTCGAATTTCGGTTCGAAGTGGTGGTGCAGCATGCCGCGCCTGGTGTAGTGGATATTTATTTGAATAAGAGCACATAAATAATATGTATTTACTGGGTTTACTGTACTTGTGCAACTTTGTGATTCTTGTAATTCTTGTATACATGGTGTTAGAAGAGGATGGTTTTATTGGAGTAGATTAAATGATCTACTCCAATAAAACCATCCTCTTCTAACACCATGTATACAAGAATTACAAGAATCACAAAGTTGCACAAGTACAGTAAACCCAGTAAATACATATTATTTATGTGCTCTTATTCAAATAAATATCCACTACATTTCATTTTACAGTAAGAATATTATGTTAATTGTGTAAGATGTATTGGTTTTGTTTATGTATGTTTGTATTATTGCTTTTCCTGTATGCATTGTGTGGGAGGAGTGACCATAATGTTTCATCTAATAAAGCGCAGTCAAAAACATTTTATTTATTAGAGTTAGATAAGTATATTCGAAGATTATTGTATGTTGCTTGCTTCATTATTTTATGTAGCTGCAGCAGCCCTATTCCTGAGTGTGATGCGGGGGTGAAGGTATGAAATTCCTATTCAATTTTAAATAATAATCGTATGATTCTGATTCAATTCAAATATGATTTTTGCGTTTTCTTATCGTATTCAGGAATAGGGGGAATGTTTTTTTTTTTTTTTTTTTTTTTTTTTTTTAATTTACTTGTATAACAATATGTATTATAGAGAGGAAAGATGATTAAGATGAGTTCATTTCTGCTTGATTGAATGACAGCTTCTGTTGCTTTTTTGCGTTTTTTCATTTACTTGATTTTTTAAATATTATACAGATGTTTATAATAAATTATATCACATTATTCTATATTATCATTGATTGGTTTATTATCTTATTTGATTATTTTAATATTTTACAATTTTTATAATGACTTTTATAACCTAAATCCAAATGAACTGCATAAATTTGTTAAATCTATGGTTTGTAAATGGACCCAGAGTAGAGTAATTTTTCATTATTCATCTACCTTTCGAGGATGTTTAATTTTCGGTATGGGAGATTGAAAGGAATTCAATCTGAAGATTTCAAACACACAGTGTTCTTAAGTTAATATTCTTAAAAGTTTTAAATTAAAAATATAATGTCAGTGTTCAAAAATAATAAAAACATAATCCCAGCACAACCATCTGCTGCCGAGAAAACCGAAACACCGTCTCAGAAACCAAAATATCGTGGTACTAGACGTAAAATGCGCGCCGAAACACATCGCGAAAAAGAAAATATTATTGAAAAAGCAAAATTAAAAAGCGACTTAGATAAATGTTTCTATGGCGAGTATGCTGATGTCACTAATGCGTTCGAGAGCATGCACATAGCTCCGCAACAAAGATCAGCCAACATCTCCACTAATACTAGAGGAGTCGGATTTCTCCTGACCCGTACTGCCAACCGTATTGCCGCACAAATCCAAATCGATACTCCAATCTTTGAATTGTATCGTGTGACACTACTTCAATTGCAGGCAAAGTACGATGAAATTCGCAAACACCAATATGTATTACCAGCAACACAATGTTTACCATCTAACGGCTTAACTGTTGATGTACAGAGAATTGTACACGCCGTAACTGTAAATATATCACCTCTGGCCATATTAGTGAATGCATTTGGAAATTTCGAACACAACCAAACACGTTTCTATCCCGTAATACACGATGACGATCGAATAATAACGATCAACAACCTGCGAAATTATGTCACTGTAAATTCGGATGAGGGAACGCCCGTAGACGACAGAACCCGCGCTGAACGCGAGTGTTCTATTCCAGGCGCTTTATGGCGCAACCATATACTACAAAACCCCAACGACATCATGCCCGCTGATTACGATGCGACAGAAATAGGCAAAGACATTGATGTTATGAAGGGATTCTACTCACGTTTGCAGAAGAAGAGCCCTAAACTCGTAGGCACAATAAAGTATGTATCTGAAGGATCACCGGCACAACTAGTCTCGACCAACATCGACCCATCTATCATGCCGCCCCGGTGGCAAAGTGGTTAGCATGCTTGCTCCAGCGACCGGAGGTCCCGGGTTCGATTCCCGGTGGTGACAAGGAAAAAATTTTCACGGCTGGTTTAGGATCAATGAATTAATCACTCATTATCCGAAATGAAAATATGATTATGAAACCTCATTTGAGGCGGCCAAATCCCTTGATGGGATATAATGCCAGAGAGAGAGAGAGAGAGAGAGGATTTTTATAAATCGGCGGCTTGAATTAATATCTGTAAGTCTACCATAATGTTGTCTGGTGCGGGTTTAATGACCTTGATACCAACTCCAGCTTGTGCATCTAATCTCATCCAATGTTGGAGGCCGCCTCAATGGAAAATAGTCGTCTTCCTTAGCAGAGGCTTGCGATTGCACTTCTGTTAACTTTAAGATATCAAACCAACTAGAGATTGGAATGTGCTGCCAGCTAGTCAGACTCGTATCTTGCCGATATTGTTTTATATTTGAATAGTTTCTGGTATTCGTTCATTTTGTATGCTACAACAACAAGACAATGGAACTATATATAGACAATATTTCGATTTCTGCCCAGATTCTGCATTGTTATATCGCTCTTTGGCGGTTTTAATGAGTAATAGGGACGGAGATTTTGCGGATATAATTTCTGTATTGAATACTCCATGATATCTTATGATATGGGTTAATACCATTTTGTGGATTTCTGGTTACGTCTTTTTGAAAATCGACAAAAAGGGATATTGAGTTCCATAGAAATACACTAAGATTTCAAACTTTAAATGTGATATCCAACATTTATGTTTCTGCAGTTGTCATGTTTTCGCTAGTTCATTATGTGTTCATTAATATGTACATGTTGGTTTAGTGTTATTTTATATAGAAGCGTTAATCAACCTTTATGCTAGAAATCATTTGTGCGTAGTGGGTGTGTCGGGAGTCGTGGATTTTCGGGACATGATTGGTGCCTTCTCTCCCTCGTCTTTGTAGTTGGATGGTTTGTGTTTTTGATGGAGATTTTCTTAAAACTTAGCCTGGTCTGGGAGGGTTTCTATTAAGAGGCTTGGTTGTTTGATTGCGAAAATCGTAGGAGGGGGCGTTTTGGCTGTGTCTTGGGGGTTTACGTTTTTGGACTTGCTCATTCTGCATTTCTCGCTGACAATATGAATGTTTGTATGTGGTATAAATTATATGTTTGTATTATATATAAAGATGTGTATGAATGGGTGATATTGCGTATAAATATTTATATTTATGTACATATTGTATGAATTATTATTTATATATAATTAGTTAATTTAATTAATTATTATTGAATTATTTAGTTTTACCTTATATAGGTGGGTGCGACTGAACCAAATTATTAAAGTGTTGGATTTTATGGAACATTATTCTTGGTGTAGTTCAATTTGGAATTATTTTACAGATCTGTTTTTGAATATAAATTATATGTACTATTTCTATTTTAATTGTTTATTGTGTAGTTTGGAATTTATTTTTGTTATTGTGTTACTAACTATTGGCTTAACCTAGGTGTCTGTAACCGGGCCGATTCAATCAACTCAATTTTGTTGCGAAAGCCGAAAAGTATTAATATAGTATTCAATTTCAGGTGATTTCCAGATACATATGAAATAATAATATTTTTTTGTAGGTTGCTGTTTTAAAGAAGCAATTGTTGATGACCAATACCGTCGTTATCCATTTAACCTATTAAACCTCTATCCTTCCCCCTAGTAGATTAGTTTTGTGCTGTCTTTGTGTTACTAACTATCGGCTATACCTAGGTGTCTGTAACCGGGCCGATTCTGTCCCACTTAACTTACCTATCCAATCCTTCGGTTTTGTTATGTGTAAAAAAGAGTGTACGGTGGGCCCGGCGTCAACCGGGAGCTCCTGTGTAAGAACTTGGTCGTACATTCAGAATCAATCAATCAATCAATATTTTCAATATAAATTATGATTTTATTTATTTTTATTTGTATGGATATATTTTAGTGGTTGTTGTGCTTGTGTAGTAAATACGCATTTTTTATGTGTCGCCATAGTGTGGTGTGGTACGGTTTGCGTATGTGTGTGGTAGCTATTTATACATTACGTTAAAATTTAGAAGAAAGTGGTTAAGGCCTATAAAATGAAAAATACGTTCGACCTTAGGTTTTTATGTACATACATATATACAAATTTGTTTTTTTTGTCTTGTATATACTGTTATATACGTTCACACGATCATTTCATAAAAAATAATAATATGGTTATATACACTACAGGCCAAAAGTATTTGGTTGATATGGTTTTTATAATTAAAATTTTTTTTTATATAGTTTTAATAAACATATTAATCGTATATATAGATACATTTAGACAGGGTGTAGCATTGCAAGTCTGCTTGTGCTTTTGGCTTGTAGGGTAGGTGGTCATTTAGTTAAAAGACAAATAACAAAAGAATTAAAATAAATATAAAAGGATGTAGTTTGTGTATTTCTTTTATCATCATGATGATCAAAAATGATCATTGAATTACGATGTGTTTGCGCGCGTGTGTTTGTTTTATAATTGTGGACGATATTTATGGTAAATCTTTTTACATATTAATTTACAATCTTTACAGTCTACATAATCTATTGTGTTGGAAACGAGCGATTTTCACGGATTTCGATCGGTAGTAACGCGATTAAAAATACGGATAGTTCTTACGCTGTTTTAAATTAATATCACTTCGTATTGTTCAGTTTATTGTGCATAACATTAACATTTCTATTAAATTAATATATTCTGTTATTATCTGGAAAATACAGTAACGTAATAACGAATATATCTCGAGGTATGGTATTATGTAACCATCTAATATACCATTTTTTATTTGTAATGAAATAACTATTCGTAAAGCCAAAAAAATGTTCCAGGTAGCTAAACTAATGAATTAAGTTCTTTAATTTCGGGGAAATGGGGTGAATTTCTTTAACTTTGGTTTCAGCCGTGTTCCACCATCTCTCAATTTACAACAACTAGTTATATCTGTTATAGTCCGAAAAACTCAATGGCTGCTATTCGGGATAACTATAAAGGACTTCTTTTCTGTTAATGGATACTACAGCACCGCATTGTATTAATTACAGTGTAAAATATTAGATTTTGTGTTCGATTACTTATTTTCTATGTAATAATTTTTGTCTCATTTTATGAATGATCAAAAAGTAACCAATCGGGTGAACTCAGTTCATTATTTTGCTGCTTGGGTTGTTTATATTCTCAGCCCATTAAATTTATTCAGCATCTCCTAAATGTTGATAAATCTATTACACAAGCACAGCAGTTTGCGGTTGGTACCATTGGTGCTGACTTTGTTTTATTTCTTTTTTTTTGGCGTGAACCTATTTTTGGTTGTAAGTCACGTACATGCAACTTTGATTTGGTGTGCGCAACGCAACTTAAAAAAATTTCTAATTATAAATGTAATGAGAAATCTTATAAATCTAAAGTATAGTGTAACCAATATAATTCTACGGTACAAATATAATTATACCATAAACAAATAAGACTTAAATCAAATTTATACAACTAAAATTTGTGTGTTTAAATTGCGCAACAAACATAAGGTTTGTCACTCTTGATATTGAGTAGCGGAAATAAGAAATGTGATTACTTGTTGTAATCGTCCTGTCAAACAAAATCATATATTCGAATGTTTATTATATATTTTTTCTTGATAATAAGGATACATAAAAAATTACTACATATTCAGAATGATAAGTTTTTAATTGAAATTAAATTAGTTGATTTAGATTATACTTTAAGTGAATATTTTTAGGCGTACTAACATTATGTCATAATGAGTAAAAATTATATGGCTCGGTTCGTGAACTATTTTGTTTAAGTACAACAATTGTGTATTCAACTGATCAATTTCGTTGAAGAAAATTTCAAAGAATTGTTTGGCTTTGGAGTATTTGGGGGAAACCAAAGAAAAGTCGAATTATGGCAGAATATTAGTAATGTTCTCAACAGCATGGAACCGATACATGTACGAACGGTGGACCAATGGAAAAGGGTAATTATTTATTTTTATCAATAGCTATATGAAATTATTATTTAATAAAATTTATTTCTAGACATGGCTTGAATTAAAATAAATTTAAAGAACAAATTGAATACATTCCGACTAGCCCGAATCCAACTGGCGGAGGTTCTTATTCTTTTTCCAAGTGATATCATCTAAAATCAATATGAAAATACACTTTAAATTCTAAACAGTACATTACGTGAGATTTATGTGAGTTGCCATTATTTTGATGGGATTTCACGTAAATTTATGAAATCCTGTTTAAACATGTAAGAAATTTATACTAATTTTTATAGAATGTATAACTACATTGTGATTGTGCGTTTAGATGTAAAAGGCTGCAGCAAGTTAATTTTTTTGATTCGAAGTGGAAATTCAGCGTGATACTTGTAATTAGTTTAATATTATCAAACATCTGTTACATGCAAGAGCATATGAAGTGAAATTACTATTATAGTGTGCAAAGTTCAATATAAACTGCAGTGATAAAAAAAATCTATTTTAATAGTAAGGTTATGTAATAATGGATAATAATTCGGTTGATAACGGTGGTGCGATATTAGACGATAATGAGCTCGACAATGGTGAAGTGCTTGTGGATTGTAATGTGCTTAATAACGATTAAGTGGTTAAGGGTAATAATAATGCATTTAATAATAACACAGTATCTGTAGATGAAAGTGGTAAACTTAAAATATTCGCGTGTATAGATTCCGCCATTAAAATTTTATAATGTGGAATTGGATAAAACGCCACATTTATTACGGGATTGATTCGAGCAAGTATATTTAATAATTCCTTCTTTTAGAAATCTATAGATATTTAAATATAAATTTCAATTTAATTTTGCAGATACTATAGATTGTATTGTGTTTCTGTTATTGAACGCAATCCTTTATCCCAAAAGTTTAAATAAGAGACATAAACCTATAATTTTAGAAGTAGTATGCCGCAGCCATTAATTCTAGAGTTCATGTGCCGCTTACATTAGGAATAAAAGCAGCCCTGAGATTTTCACATAATCTAATGACATCTTAATTTTTTCAAAAAGAAATTGTTTTAAGCAAACCGACAATTACCACTGACATTAAACTAACTAAATATTTTTCGTCCCTCAATATTACGTGTGAAGTAAGTAATTTTACCTGTGAGCAGACTACAGATATTATATTTAGAGGAACTGTTTATAAAATAGGATACCTTGTTACCATAACTTACGAAAATAATTGCCCTCGATCATTTGAGGTAATTGATATTTTTATAGACCAAAATCAATGCTATTTCGTATGCAAAGAATGGAAAATTAGTCGATTTTCCGAACATTTACAATCATATATTATTGATATCTGCGAAGATTAAGTGTGTTACTTATATAACGTATTGGCATTCGATGGTCCACCGATACATTTTTATGTTTTAAATAATGGAACCAAAATTAGCGTTATTTTTTTAACAATAAATAGAATAAAATTAAAACTAAATACAAAACTCGTAGAACTATTTTATATTTATTTAATAACAATGTATTTATATTTCTTTATATAAACGAGTACATATAGTGAATTAATTTGAAATCTAATTTAATAAATAAAATTAAATGATCTAAACAAATTATAATGTTTTATTTAGTTTTCCAAAGTTACAGCTTAAATTTTCTAGTTCAATTTTAAACTAAAATTTAAAGCCCCTCAAAATCCTAAAAATATAAAAAAGACGTGTTCTTAATTTTACGTTATACCCCATTAATTCAACACGATGAAAATATTGAAAATTAATAAGAAGGCACTTTAAAATCATTAGATATCTAATAATAAATTAATGTGATATCCTATAAAAACACATTTTAAATTTTACTCGATTTCACGTAAATAATACGTGAATTCACATTGAAAAATTGATTAGAAACTTACGTGATAACTCATGTTATTTTAACGTGACCATCCTATTGACTAAAAACCATAGGGAACTCACGTACATTTTCTTCTACATTACGTGAACATTTTTCTGTGTGTTCGAATAACTGAAATTTGCGGTATAGAAAATTTGGATGGCGTTCAACATACTAGTGAACTGGGACGGTACGATGCAGAGGACTCCGAATTAAATAATTCAGAAGCAAACGAGAGCATTTTTATAGTATAAAATAATAAACCTACAGCATCTGTATCTGCTCGATAATCCCATATCCAAGACAACACTTATGGAAGATTTTTTAACAAGTGAAGTGATAGAAATAGTTTTTTCAAATCGTTAAAATAAAAATAAATATTTTAAAAAATAAAAAATAAATAATAATGAATTAAAGCAAAAATACATATATAAAAACTAAAATTGTTATTAATGAATAATAATAAAGAAACGAAAAAATTAAAAGAACAACTGCAGTCTTATCTTATAACGAACAAGCGGATATCGATTCTGACATGGACTCGCTACATAATAGAGCAGGATAACAGAATTAATAGGCTTCTTAATTCTTTAAAAACACCTGATATCATAAAAGAACTCCAAACATTCTCTGGTAACACCGAAACACTACACCAGTTCATTGAAGATGTGGACGACATTATTGTATTGTGTAAACGAAAGCGACCAGACGAAAATACAAAAAGCGAAATACAAAATCCGCGGAGAAGCTAATCTAGTTTTAATAAATGCTGGAACAACTAACAGTCGGTATGACATCAAGCAAACACTCATTGACCATTACGCAGACAAAATAACAGTAGTAGCTTTAATTCGTCATCTCCACCGAACAAGACAGAGCACTCTCATATTAAAACAATATTATTCTAAAATTTTGGAAATACAAACAGCGTTAATCACACGAACTACACAGTAAAAAAATGGAAGTTATTTCTTTGCAAAAATACATAAATATTAAAAATTTAATAGTATTATGGTATTATGATACTGGCTTTTTTCCGACTTTTTCAGCCGCTTAAAAGTGCTATAAAATACAGTAAAACTAGTAATGGTGTGTTATGATACTGACTAGTTTTCAAGTGCTATAAATTGCTGTAAAAACCAAAAAGCGAAAAGGAGAACGAATCTGCAGACAAAAATATATATGTACTTTATTTTGACATTTTAAAAAACAAAATAACCAAAAACTAAATCGTGTGTGTGCTAAACGTTTTTCTTGTGGATCGACACTATATAATATAATAATTTATTAAATTAAAAAGTCGAAAGGTTTGTATTCAAAGATGAACTCATTTTGTTTATAATAGAAAAAATAAAAACTTGTCGGCGATCGATTGATGGACGAGAAGGATGTGTTTTTGTCTTTCTCCGTGTTATATTTGGTGTAGTGTAGAATAATAAAATAAATGGATTTAATTATAATTGTTAATATAATAAATTAAAGTGCTGTGTTTATTTTATTTTAATAATTTATTTATAACTAATTATGATTGTAGTGTAACAATTCGTGTAGTTTAGTGCTAATAAACATAGTTTTACTTTTATTAATTAGTGCGCAAATATGTAAATCAAATACGCTGTGTTATTTTTAGTGATGTGTTGCATTTTGTGTGGTGTTCTATTTACTTTGTGTAGTTTATGATAAGTTAGTACTTTCCAATCCATTTAATTTGTGCATCGGATTATAAGTACAAAATTATTTGTAAAACTAGTTACGGTTTGTACCAAGCGAACACACATATGTACATAAATCTATTAACAAATTATAAACAAGTGTTGTAAACACATAATACTATGGTATATGTATTCGTATACGCATCGATATAACATGTAATACCAAAATGTACTTTATAATAGAGTACCAAAAAATTTCGAAAAATTCTAAAAGTGGGGCAGCAGCCGACGATATTAGAGGAATCGAATTGGAGAATCTACGACAAATTATTATTTTTAAAACAGACTTGTCAACCGAAGCCATCCATAAATAATTATAATAAAAAGTCATTAAACGTGAGACGTTTTTGTGTACACTATATATTTTTTAATTTCAATTGTTTTTGGTTTCAGGGATTATGAGGGGAATCCCTCCCAAACAATTCCGATGAAGATTTACTTTTCCCTCAATTCGAAAATGTCGAATTCTTGGATGATAGTGCCACCACGGAGTATTTTAGGGCAATAACTCTATCAGTAAAGTCACTTTCCATAGAAATGTTTGGCGAGCACCAGTATAGCAGATGCCTAACCTCGACACCGATCTCTGACTCCGAAAAGTCCTACCAAAAGGTTTTAAGACTATCTCCACTGCACCCTACTAAAAAGAAGAGAACATCTTCAAAATCCAAGAAGGAAATGCTTGCTGATCCTTGTCTGCAGACATCTGCACAATTAACAAAATTGATGCAAGACAGTCAACAAAAAAACAACCAACAATCAGCTTTTGTTAATTATATTGGCCAGGAAATCAAAAATTTTGATAGTGACCTCCGAACACTCGCCAAAAATAAATTTAACGCGGTTTTGTATGAAATTAATTTAATTCAAGACAAACGCAACGAGGAAAAACAAAATAGAAATAAATAATTTCTTTCAATTTATTTAAAATAAATGTATTGTTAATTTATAAATTTAAATCTAAATAAAATTCATTGAAATATTTTTCGAACTGCTTTCTTATTTCATTTGCTTGTTTTTGGAGCACCAAATACACCATTATTTGTCAAATTAAAGTTGCTCCTGTTTATTTCATCTACTTCAGCTGGTGATCCGAACAAGTTTTCTAGTACTCGGCGGTTACGTGATAGCATATAATTAAATCTGATTTGGTCTATACTAAGGTCTCTATGCAAATATGGTTTCATCATATATTCCGTTAATGGAAACGCGTCGTCAGCTACAAATGCATACGATGAAAGTACCGCAGTTCCGGGTAGCTTGCATTGTGCTGGTATAGGTATGATTTTATTCTCTATGTCTACTGGAAAACCTAACCTTTTGCATTTCGAAAAAAATAAACAGAAATATCATATATGTATAACCAAAAAAAATGATTTAGGATCTCTGCACGAATAAAATAAGAACGGGTAATAATTTAAATTTATAATTCCATATAAACTCGCGCAAAATGCGCGTATGCGAAATAATATATACGACAACAAAAAAATAAGATAAATCATCTGTTGCTCTATTATACAATCAAGTGTCCCGATTTTATCTTTGGTTTTGCTTTTTAATAAACTTAACATACAATGTTGTCAAATTATTAAAATCTTTCTAAAAAATTAAATTTTTGTTTATTTTTCATACGAAAATTAAATCATTAAATTTGGCAACGCCGACTATTATCTACATTTCGTATTTTCGTCGTGTCGTACATCAAAGTAATTTCATTTTTTAACAGCGTCATTCATCAGCCTGTGCGAAATATTGAAAGAGTGATTAATAAAGCCCGGATCTTCATGCAAATGCATGATTATGCATATTTGCCCCTTGTTTGCATATAACTACATATTTCTGGGCTACAAATTTTGCTTATTTAATCCGAAAATCCGAACGAATGCAGTGTTGGTTGTTAATCATTTTCTATGTACATACTTAATAAACACATTTTTATTAATCACTTGTTTTTTGTTTCGCAGAATATTTTGAATATTTTTCAAAAAGTTTAAAAAATCACTCGATCGATTTCGACTTGTTAGGTCATCATCAGGAGTATCTACTGTAGATACTCCTGATGATGACCTAACAAGTCGAAATCGATCGATTGATTGTTTAAACTTTTTGAAAAATATGCAAAATATTCTGCGAAACAAAAAACAAGTGATTAATAAAAATGTGTTTATTAAGTATTAGTGTTTCGCCAAGTGCCTACGGCAAATAGTGTAAAAAGTATTCTATGTACATATTTGTAAAAGGTATAATTAAATCGTATAATTAAATAAGAATTTACTTGATGGGTATCTGTCAAGTAAACCAATTAAAGATTTTTATGGTGTAAAGTTATTTTTGTGTGAGCGGTGAGAAATTTGTTTCTGATTTAAAGTATTAAATTTTAATATGCAGAAAGAAAACACAGCTAGCCGATTAAACAGATTTGCGCGAAATATTGGAGATGGTGCCTTGAAGAACGATGGCAAAGTTCTATTTTGTACGTTGTGCAACAAAAAGTAGGATTAAATACGAAATATCAGGTTGAACAACACCTGTAAACGAATCTCCACGAAGACAAAATAAAAAAATCAACTAGTAAACAAGAACTGATAGTGCACACAGTAGAGGCCGGCAATAAGAAATCCGAGTTTAATTTAAAATTATGTGAACCTCTTTTGTCTGCGGATATTCCTTTTTGGAAAATTGAAAACCCTACTTTTCAAAAATTTCTTCAAGATTATACGGATAATGCAGTCCCGCACGAGACAACGCTGCGGAAAAATTATCTTCCCACAGCATATGAAAATATCATGAAAAAATAATATATGAAACTAAAAATAAGAAAATATGGGTTTCAATTGATGAAACGACCGACGTATTGGGACCATACGTAGCAAATGTGGTTGTCGGAACGTTAGACGAAACTACTTTTGAGAATCAACCATTCATATTAAATGTTAAGCAATTAGAAAAAACGAATTCAACGAACACAATCAATTATAAAAGTTAGATTTTTCATTCTATTCTTTTTAGGCACAAATTTTCCGAAAAATAATGTCTTATTATTTTTAAGCGACGCCATACACGGTGAAAGCTGGTAAAGGGTTGAAATTATTATACCCAAATATGATCCATGTCACTTGTGTAGTCCATGAACTTCATAACCTAGCAGAAATGATCAGGGACCAAAACCCAAATATAAAAAAATTGATCGCAACCGCTCCATCC
Organism: Nephrotoma flavescens; assembly: GCA_932526605.1. Classification (NCBI taxonomy): domain Eukaryota; kingdom Metazoa; phylum Arthropoda; class Insecta; order Diptera; family Tipulidae; genus Nephrotoma; species Nephrotoma flavescens. Next base: position 76,744,580 of record OW052220.1, read on the forward strand.
CGAATTTTAATTTTGGGAATATTCCTTTGCCCCCGCAACCTGTACTAACACGATAGGGTACCTGGTTGGAAGCCGTGGTTTACTACTCCACCCACTTCCAAAAAATCAAAGATGTTTTTGATAGTTTACGAGATGATGACGCGACATCAATCCCCGAAGCGAAGAAATTACTTTTTGATGCTAAAATACAAAACGATTTAGTTTATATTTCGGAAAATTTAGGATTTGTGCCACAAGTTATAAAAAAACTTGAAAGTAGAACATTCATGCTTCCAGAGTCATTGGCAGAGCTAAGTCGAATTGAAGCAAAAATAATGGCTGTTAAAAGCCCTATTTCAGAAAAAATTAAGTCGAAATTTATGTCGGTATTTCGTGAAAGAAATCCAGATTTAGCCTTACTAAAATAAATAAATCAAATTATTGTTGATAATACCAATGTTGCACTAGAAATGAATGTATCTATGTTGTACTACAAATGAATTTGCATACATATATGACGTGTTTTTCGTGCATGAACATCCGGGGGCTCTAGTCAAAACATAAATTTAGTATCAATGGCAGCTGCAACGGAAATTCCCTGACAGTATAGATAAATTAATCAGAGAAATAAACCATCATTGCTGTAACAGTTCATCTCGAAAAGAAGAGTTTAAGAATTATCAGGAATATTTTGGAACATAACTTCACGGTATTCTCAGATATGCCTCAACCAGGTGGCTTTCTGGACAGGTATATTAATTTAATGTCAAAGATTATATTATTTGTATCCAAATATATATATACTATTGGTGATATAGTTGAAAGAAGTCGTTCGTCTGTCCAATATGTTTGTTAAAAATATAATTCTACTGGATCCGTAGCCAACAAACCTAGATCTGGACAGCCACCAAAAACAAACAGCGCTGCAAAATGCAGTATTTTGATAAATGATCGGGAAAATTCAAAATTGAGTGTTCCTAAAATAGTTTAAAATCTACAATCGGACTTTAATATTAAAGTATGCCCACAAACAGTTCGGAATATGCTAAATGGAGCTGGGTATAATGGCCGAATAGTGCGAAAGAAGCCGTTCAAAAACAAAATATATAGAGCAAAAAGATTAGCTTTCGCAAAAACCCATTTAAATAAACCAAGCAGTTTCTGGAATAATGTTATTTTTGTGTTTTAGTGACGAGACGAAAATTATCAACATGGGTCAGATGGACGCGTTACAGTGTGGCGAAAACCAAATCAGCACCTGAAAACTAAGAATTTATGTGGGAATGTAAAGCATGGTGAAGGTGGCCTAATGTTATGGGGGTGTATGAATGCATCTGGTGTTGGACAGCTCCGCATCATTGAGTCTATTATGGACAACCATCTTTATTTAGACAAACGTACACACTAGTGCGGAGAAATTTGGCATAAGTGGATCGTTTATCATCCAGCAAAATAACGATTCAAAGCATACGGCACTTATTCTGAAGTCATGGTTGCTCTATAACTTTCCAAAACAAATACATACGCCACACAGAGTCCAGATATAAACCCGATTGAGCATCTCTGGGCCGAACTTAAAAAGAGGATTAAAAATCGGATTGTGAAAAATAAGAAGTTGTAAAGGATGAATGTTACCGAATCGAGCCAGAATTAACAAAAAAATTGGTAGAATAAATGCAAAGACGACTGGAGGCAGTTATAAAAGTCAAAGGTGGTGCTACGGATTACTAAAAAAAATCCGATCACCGACTAAAACGAATTCTTTTATTTAATAAATCGTCTTTTGGAGCAGTGTGTAACGGAATTTTACTATATTCCGTTATCAACCCATTCCCAATAATCTTTACGTTTATCAGAGTAATTGCACCATGACCTTGAAGATATCATCTTCACAAAAATTCATTAAACACTAAGTCATGCTGGAACTATCTCCTTTTCTTTATGTTTGTTGTTGCATCCATATACATGAAATTGGTATAAGATGCAATACGACAAACATAAAAGTATTTCTTATTGCAATTTTATGTCACTCGAGGTCTTTATAATGTTTTATAATAACAAATACAAATGGTCCTTTTGTTTGAATAGAAGGACCAATGGTCCATTTATTCAAATAAAAGGACCGGTTCTTGTATTTAAATAAAAACATTTTTCATTTGTAAAATAATTCTTGTTAATAAATCTTGTACGTTTTTCCCGAACTTAGTCCACCCTATTGGTTTATTGGGCAAAAACCAACAGTAATAGTACTAAAAATATTATGCTCTCGTATTTTGCCTATTACAGACCGGGCACAATATATCATTATATGGTAGCATAATATTTTTAGTACTGTCCTGTCATTGTATGTAAATGTTAAAGCGAAAAGTATTAATTTCGTACTTTTCCTCACCCACAATCCACTCAAAAGAAACTAACGATTGATTTAAAATTTAAACATAATAGAATAAGATATTATTATTATTAATATTTGATATAGTATTAATTTTTTAATCCCGTGCGGGGTTTGGCTAGTCCCCCATCGGGCGCCTCCCCGGGTAGCGGATAGGGGAAAGCCCGCCAGATATGGCAGGTACCGGGGAAATCAAATACCTGGAGTGGACCAAAACTAGCAATTCAAATATGGAATGTTGAGCACTAACAAGAACAACAATTTACCACAGATGGGAAGGAACACACGTTTTGAATCCCATCCCGATTTTTCGGGCAGCCCCACGGATTCTGGGGAAGCGGCACGTTGACACTTCGGGGAGCTTCGCAGTAGGCAACCAGGCTGCAACGCTCTCAGAGGCTACTGGAAGGCATCAAACGGGACCAAACGAGGAGCAAACTACTTTTGGCAAAAGTAACATTCTTCGACGAACACCTCCCTCCATAACAGGGATTGAAACAATAAGCCTGCAGTTGCACTGAGATCCTCAGCGAGATTAGAAGTAAAGCAAAACCGGAGGATTCGGTAGCCGAAGTGACCGCAATTCGGAAAACTAGATCTCGTGATGTGCTCTTAGAGCTATGATCAAAGACAAATAAGAAGGGTTCTGCGAGGAACTGAAAATGGTCCTGTGCGAAAAGGGCAAGATAATTAGCCTTGGGACCAGAATAAAGGTGGAAACCCGTGACCTGGACGCCTGCACTAGTGTGGAGGAAGTAGAAGCAGCACTTAGACGTAACAACTCTGACGTAGGAGATGCTAACATTACTGTCTTCGAAACCGGTAGATCACAGAAAGTTGCCATCACTGGGATGAACGGCAAGGCAGCCTCAAATCTCTTGAAAAAAGGGGAAACAAAAATACGCTGGCTGTACTGCCGTGTGCATGAAACAGTAGAAGCCGTGCGATGTTTTCAATTTCAAGGATACGGCCACATCACGACCGACTGCAAAGGAACAGACAGAAGCAAATCGTGCTACAAGTGTTTCGGAACGGGTCATAAAGCAAGCGCGTGTTTTAACCAGCAGTACCGTTGTATGCTCTGTCTGGAAAAGGGACGCGGCCATGCAGAGGTGGGTCACATCCCAGGATCCGGAAAGTGCCAGGTCTATCGGCTGACAGTCGAGAAACGAGCCGACATACACCTTTTAAGCGAGCAATACCGCAACAAGGAAACACCTTGATGGTACACTGACCTACTCGGTACAGTCGCTATTTGAATTACTAACGGGAGCATCCAGGTAGAGAACCATGGGGCAGCAAGGGGCTTCAGAGTAAAGGAAGCAACGACATATATAAGTTGCTATTTCACTCAAAACGAGAGCATTGCAGATTTTAAAGCAAAACTGAATGCACTGGAAGATCAGATCCTTAAGGTATCAGACCAACTGGTGGTTGCCGGCGATTTCAACGCTAGAGCTCTGGAGTGGGGATGCCGAGCCCGGGTACAAGAGGCCGATTGAACTTAGAAATGGCGGCCAGAACAGGACTATTAATTATAAACAGAGGGTCAACCTTAACTTTTCGCCGTCCAGGGTATGCGGAGACCATCACTGACATCACTCTGGCATCGAAAAACTTGGTACTGGTTATACAAGGATGGGAAGTATTAGAGGACTATACCACTAGTGACCACCAGTATATTTCGTTTAGGCTCGGCGGTAGACAACAGCGGAAAATGCAAAATAAACCGATAAGGTGGAACCTCAATAAAATTAACACGAGGAGGTTCTATGAAGAAATTTCGAAGAGCGTAAATGGAGGATAGAGAAATGTGGCAACGGATAACAGACCAGCGGCAGAGGCTGTAACGTGTGTTCCATGTTGTTGGTGATTTACGACGTTAACATGTATCATGGTTGAATTGCGTTATACAGAGGCCAGCTGTATAATAATACCCTGTATTATCATTAGTACAAATAAACGCCGGAATATGCGCAAATTATAGATTATACCACGTAGATTTGGGTTCATAGGCGTAATTCAAATAATTACGAATGATGATGATTTTAGGTGTCTATGTTTATGACTTGTTTGTTGGTCGTACGAGTTTGGAACAAAATAATAATATGTCAAAATATACAAGAGTGTCAATTATAAAAAAAAATTACTACTAAGTGCTAAATACACCATTCGTATGAAAACGAAAAATAAGTTAATTACTCTAAAATACGGAATTGGCTATATGTTACATATAAATTGCGAAATCGTATAAGCGGTGCTATAGTATATCTACAAAGACGAGTGTTGTAACCGCAGACGTTATTGAAATAATCGGAATATAATACAGGAGGGAACTCTGTTAGAGCAAACAATAAAAAATCGATAACCCGAAATAATGTAATAAACAGTCCCAGGTTAACCCGGTAGAAGGGGGGTGGTTTTAGTTGGTAGTCCGGTGGCGGGAGTCCAGCACATTGTGCGTAAATGCTTTTCCACCTATCCCAATGAAAAAAAAGTATTAATTTTTAATTATTTAGAATGTCTACAAAAGCACAAACTTGAAGAAAGTCATATACAGTGCAACAAAAGCTGAACATAATCTCTAAATATCGACACCTCATTTACTACTTTCAAATTTAAAAATAAAAAGAATGTGACTGCCGATTGTCTCGTTGATGTCAACCAAACGGGGATGTGGAATGACTAATGATGTAACAGAAATTCTATGAAGCAGATCGGCTTCTACGTAAGTAGAAGCTAATCTATTTCAAGTGGAATACATAATCTTAGTATTTTGAATTCTCGAGCTTTGAATCAAAATACAGAAACAAAAATGTGATGTTTATTTCTAATATGTTAAAAAGCCCCATCATTATTAAGTTATATTTTTTATTTCTACCTTATGTACTTGATATAATAAATTCAGTTAATTTAGAAATGCAATCGGTACAACCTCGGGTGCATATATTTATCCCACAATTATTAACAAGTTTATTTAAACAAATATGTAGACATTTTATTAGGAAGTTGGCAATAGATTCAGTACCAATTAAATTGATTAATTTGAGAGAAAATCATTTATCTGATAGTGATTTATACTGCGGTGCTCAAGTTGATTTATTCTGCCAGGAAAACACCCTTTCTACCATTACCGAATTTAAAACGAGAGTCCGTAATTTTTATATTAAACTTTGTGAGAATTTCCGAATTAAAATTAATTTTGAGAATGAAATATTAAATTTCTTGCCAAAATTTTCTCCAGAGCATGTTTTATCTGGAAATAGCAATAGTATTTTAAGATTGATACAACTTTGACAACTGATAAAAAATTATATACTCTTAAAAACTAATATACTCGTAATTTATACAACGCGCCTATTTAATTTGGCTCAAAACGACAACGAAAACGCAAATATAACAAATTTTAAAACAATAAATTGGTTTCCAATGAGCACCACCCTATTATCGAATATCAGGAAAATGTAATTTCAAATCATACTCATTTAAGTGCGTTTAGCTGTTTGAATTTCAAAGACTTTATTTCGCAACTGAAATTAAAGCATAACATTTCAGAAACTGTGATAAATTTGATAATTGATGAAATTCGACAAGAATGCAGCAACTGTAAAGCATCATGCCAGAGTGCATTGAACAAAATATATGTTAAACACAATTTAGATAAAATTATTATTGAAAAATCAATGAAAATGTTTTGAGTAAAGTGAAATTAATAAATGATAATATCATGAATTCGACTTACAAAAGAACCAACTCCTTGAGGCAAAATCAGTTTCCAGTAAAGGAACCGATAACCGAAGACGCGTCCAAAAACTTGTGTTCAGTTGTAGTGAAAAACGAAAGTTAGCTTGAATAATTGAAAATCACGAAGCAATTTGGAAACTTGATTCCAAATTTCACAGAAATTCAAATGCCGTAGCTGCCCAATGGAAAGAAGTGGCTAGTCATATGCAGAAATCAGGTACATAAGACGTTTGTGATACATAATATGTATGCGATATCGCACAAAAAATCTAAAAAAATCAGAAAGTCAAGCAAGCTGATGACTTGGATGACGACCAATCGGAAACGGTCGACGACGACTGGGAGCTGTCAAACGTGATGGGTTTTTTAAGCCCATTGTCATCGCAACAAAAATGAAGGTAAATATTTTCATTTGTAGGGAAAATGTGCGATATCAATTTGGTTGAAGTAAATAATCGTTTTATATGTATTTTGCTTTGGAAAAAAACAGGATTTCTTTAGATCGTAATGAACATGATAGCTTTCAGGTGTTTTTTAGTAAATTCAAAAAATAAAGTGTTTGTTTCTTTTATAATTTATAGAACGTTTTCGGGATCGAGTTGCAGCATCATTGTTGCACCCAGTCCCAATTTTGACGACTAGGATGCTGCCACATCCGTAATCCCACCTGATAATAATACTGAAACATCCAACTACTCTTATGTGCGTTATTAAACTTGAATGTTATTAATATCTAGAAATTCATATAATAAAGGTTTTTCTAATTTCAGGTAAGTACAAAATATAAAAATAAAAATTCCGATGAAGCAATTGAAAATTTAACGTCTACTATATAAGACTTGATCGCAAAAAAGGGTCAGATATCGAGAGGACGGCCGCGAGAGCATCAACACAGCTAAAACATCATGTTTTATGGGCGAATTTGGATAGGATGTGTCGCCATTTGCCGGATCTAAATGTGGACATGCTCGGTGTAGAATTTAGCCTCCAAATAATGGATAAAATAAAAAAAAATAAAGAAAACAAAAATTAAATTCAAAAGATTTGTTTTATTTTAATAAAATTAAATATTGAGTTGATACGAGACAAAGAATTGCTTAAAACGAAGGTATTATAAAAATCAGTTCTGATTCTAATTCGAATTTTATTTTCAAGTCGGGATAACACTCATTCCACTAAAAAAACAGCTCTTCTTAGCAAATGTTGTACCAACGTTTATTGCAGTAAAATACCAACAAAAAATTTTACTGTGAAGGTAAAATTACACGAGACGTTGACCGATTCAAATATTTCTACAAGAATAACGAGGCGTTTAGGCGGTGGTGGTCGTAATACTGAGTTCGAAGTGTTGGGGCTTAAACTAATCGATTGGATAAAAACAACAAATTAAAAAGTTTACGCGTTAAGGACAAATATATTCCACCAATGTCACTTACAATGAAAAATGATTTTGCTGGTGATAAACATAAAGATTTTAAAGCGTCTACGGGTTGGCTCAAACAACGGGCCGTGTTCAACCGGAAGCTTCTAGCAGAATAGTCAGAGAATTCATTCACAAAATTCAGAAACTTATTGAAGACAAAAAAAATTGAACACAAATATTTTAAATATGGGACCAAGTACCACTTTATTTTGAGTGTGAACTATCAACCACTATAACATTTAAAGGTATTAGAAATGTAGTAATGAAAAAAGCGAATAGTTCGCACAAAAAATTTACACCAAGGTTCACTATTTCGGCGGAGGGATAATTCATTAAACGACATTTACTTTTTTCTAAGTTAAAGAAGATTGACTCGTGGAAGCCAATAACACTGGAATGTGGATCAGTGACATACTGAAAAATTACATGGCCAACGTCATAATAAAACGATCACAGACCGCCTTGCTTCGGGAACCATTTAATGCATTGTGTGCATTGTATTCGAATAACGGGGGAAGATAATAGGAACCATTAGAAGAAATATAATTCCGAACTGCAAATTACTGAGCGATGCACAGTCTAAAAAAATGCCCAGAGGATCATCAACGCAGTTTGTCAGCACGGTCGATGGAGTAACGTTGATTACTTAGTTAACTTAATTTCGAACTTTGTCGGTTGTGCGTCCATGCAAAGATATTCTAAAAAAGATGGAAATGTCACAATAGAGTGTCCGCAAATTATTAAGGAGTATACTTCATAGATGGGGTGCGTTGATTTATTTGACAGTATGATCGGAAGATACAAAATTAAACTACGCTCGAAAAAATGGTACCTTATAATATTTTATGTTCTGCTCGATATGTGTTACATTTTTTTTGTGTCATAACAATCATTTCCCTGCCTACGAACATTCTTGGTTGTTTATTTCTATGGCGAATCTCATGTTGTGTCTGATAGTAATGCCACCTGTGTACGAACACGTGACATTGATTGTAGTATAATATAATTCACCATGTAGACGTCTTTGTTTTAATTCTCGTGTTCCCCCTACCATAAGGCCGCGCGATCATCGATTAAAAGAGAGAGCGGGACCAATGTGTATCGGGTGTGTGCGAAGCAATGTGCTCTAGAAGAATATTTTTTCTTATATGTTTCTCGTTTGCATCAATGCGAATTGAGGAAAACGAAAAAAAGAGAAGGAAGAAGATTCTTCTAAAACGTTTTGGCGTTCGTCGTGCAGTGGGAATTTTTATTTTGTTAGTGAGTCTCGTTTTGGATTTAAAAAGGCTAGTTTATTTTGCTGAAATAAAAATATCGTCGAGTTCGGTTTTTTTTTAAAAAGGCGTTTAGCATTTTTGGAAAATGAAAACGTGAGATTCAAGTTGGTTGAGTGAAAAAAATTATAATTGTATTAATAAAAAGTTGTAATTAATATATATGTATTCACAATTAAATAAATAAAATAGAAAAAATAAAATTTTTATGAAGTTTACAGTTTAAAGGTGTTCTTTTCCCTTCAAAAATTTTGTTTATTTGGTGGTGGTATTTCCAAACCAAAAATCGAAGTGGTAAATTTCTCTGTGTTGTTTCGGAAAAATTGCAGTAGATTATGAGCGAAATTTAGTGCTATTTGTGAAAATAAATGTTATAAATGATAAGTTCTCTTTATTTCTCATTCTGTGTCGGCGTGTGGTTTGCGGTCTCTTGGTGCCCGCATCCGATTGTGTTTTTCGTTCCTCAAGTTCCGGCCGACGAATTTCGGCGGAATATCCGGGTTTTATTTATTATTTGCGTTTTATTTTTTTTCAAGTTTCTGTAATCACGATGTAGGCCAGGAACATCGTAAGCCTCTATCCCCACGACCCTTCGCCCTTCTCCCTGAGAAAGTAGCCGGCAAAAAAATCACCGTGTGAGGCCTCTGCGATGTTTAGTGCCCGTTAATTCTTGGCTACTTTATAGGCGCATTTTAAAAATTCTGATGATCCAAATCAACCTGAATTATCTCTGGTTGATTATCGGTTGACAATAACCGAAATATTATGCAAAACTGGGAAAGAATCTAAGTCCGTGAGACGGCCTTCCGGAATCAACCAATTCTCAGATGTCAATTTACTTGATCATGTCTTTATTACATGATCTTGCATATAGACAAACAAAGGAAATTTACGATTTTCCGAAAACGGAAATTAATAAGCATTCTCGTTGTGCTGCAATATGAGCACATTACAAACCGTAAGTTCATTAAATTGTATTTATACCATTTAAAAATTAGAATTGAAGACAAAAAAAACAACACGTCAAAATTTTTGTAAGACGCGTTGATATGAGGTAGTATGAAAATGTGTTTGTATTAGTTTCTTAAATTATTGAAATGACAAGATTTATGCTTGTTGGGTGCATACTATTATAAATGTATGTAACTTCACACCACATGAAGTTTTTTTGTGGTTGTAAAATTGATTGGTGGTGGACGGATGAAGTTTTTCCGGTTGAGTAAAAATAGAAATACGTGTGTGTATAAAATTATTTATGATAAATATAAATAAAAATATAATCCATCGAGATATCTTTTATTTAATATTATCAAATAATACAACAAAATGTAGTCGGTATAAGACAGTTGGAAAATCAAAATAAATAAAAAAAAGAAAAGTAAGTTTTCCTAAGATAAGTGTTTTTGCAACATATGTTACACAAACAAATTTTAAATGAAACCACACTAACCATAATATTGATGAGATGGAAGAAGCTTCGTTATACAATCGCCTCATTCTGATGTACGATGGGACAAATTCCATTTGAATTTTGAAAACAGATGGATAAACTACAAACTAGAATTGCCACAGATAGAGGAGATTAGAATTCATCGTTTAGACCAAATGGTATAAAACGAACTCATAATGTAATCGCAGGTATAAGGTCTAATATAGAAGCACGCGTATGCAATTGTGCCAAAGAAGAACAACAAACGAGAAAAAATATTTTATTTTAACCTATGGTTTCAAATTGAAATGCGTTGCAAATATTTGCAAACGAAACTTTTTTTTGTGCGGGCAATTTTTTAATTGTATTTTGACATTTGTAAAAAACTGTCGAATTAAATTTTTTGGTTTTTATTTGTGCGTTTTTATTTTCAAGTGTTTGTGATTTAATTAATTATAAATAAATAATAAAAATTAAAATGGATGAGGAGTATTTGCAAAGCGTGAGTGCCGCTGCTTTGGCTATTGTAATTTGTAGCAATGTAGCTAAGCTGTTGCAACCTGAAAAAAAGAAAAGTGTTCATAAGATGGGGGTTCAACCAATTTTTAAAGAAGCTCAAAGAACAAGGTATGGCGATCAAAATTTAGTCGCAGAAATGAAATTGAGAGACCTTGGTTCTTTTTTTAATTTTACTAGGATGACCTCAGATTCTTTCAATAAGTTACTGAAAATAGTAGCTCCAAAAAACGTAAGGAAAGACACCCAATTTCGAAAGTCGACAAACCCATCCAGATAATAAAAGATGATTAAAAATAATTTTTAAGTGATGAATGTGAAGATTTGGAGATTCTCGAGGATGACTTCGGTGGTGTTTCCGAGTCAACTAGGAGATACTTACAGTATAGGTTGAGGAGGTGGATGAGTTTGGTGAAGTTCTTGGTGAGGGCGTAATAAATAATAATGAAAAAAATAGGATCGAACGTTCACACTCAATCAAAAGTGTACAAAAACATTATAAAAATATCAATGATATGCTGCTCTGCCTATCAAGAGCCGCTCATCATCCGCAATCAATTGTATGTGGAATGAAGTAAAACCCTGTAGCAACTGGAAATTCGATAATTGATGCTACAATGCGACATACACAAATAAATACGACATACAAATTAAATTAAAGAAATAAATTATAACAAGATAATTTCCATTTAAACCAATCAACATTCATAATCGGCGCGCACGAGCGCTATGCTCAACAAGCAATAAAGAACGAGATTTGACACAGCAAGCATTATAAATAGCTAGAAATATAAAACTTTTAACCCGGTATTTCATAACGCGTTTTACAATATTTTTTTTCTTTTGGTAATCCGGTTATATTTGGACGCATCAACCAAAAAAATCTTTGCAAGAAGATATTTATACTAGGTGCCTGAGCCATTTTTTTTGTCTAAATTTTCGACTAACTAACTTAATGGTTGCTAGTTCGTACCGATGCTTATTGAGACTTAAAGACGACTTGTTGATAAACCAAAATGTCCCTGATATTTAATTCTAGACTACAAACTTAGTTCACATTTATCACCCGCCTATTAGATGTTTTTGCCATCTATAAACGATTGATATGAACTAACCATCAAATTAGTTAGTCAGTATATAGGTAAATATAAAAAAATATCAATTTTGGAGTACGTGTTTATCTGAATTAACTAGGCATTACCTGCAGCATAATGATTTACTTTGCGTTTGTAATCGTTACAAATTAATAAAAATCATCACATTTTTTTCCAATAAAAACAATGTCGAAATTAATAATTAAAATATTAATCTAATAATTTTAATTTTTCGGTATACTGTTCAATTTTTTAATAGAATTTCTGTCTATTTAATTTGTTAATTTCTTTTGTATTAACAATTAAGGCAATTATGAAAAAATAAAAATAAAATTTTATTTTTTATTTATTAAATATGTTTGTTTAAAATTATTATTTGGGGATAATGAACATATTTAATTATGCTTAATTACACAATTGATTAATAATAATCAAAATAATTTAAAAAAAACTGCAATTTTATTATTGACTAGAAATTATATACCCTGGAAATTCCAAAAATTCATGGTTTTTATATTATATTTAAGTTATATTTAATATATTATTTTAAACAAGTTTAATGAAAAATGTATTTTTTTTATTTATACGTGTAGCTAGTTTTTAGATGGATGGAACTATTAAAAATAAATTGTTTTATGTATTTTAAAAATTTTCTTTATGTTAATGTTAAATTGTGGACGACTTGGTCTGACTATGAGCAAAAATTACAAAAACCAATTTTTTTTTCAAATTTAATGACTAATGATATTACAATTTTAAATATAAATAATTTTATTTGTATTTATTACAGTTTAATTTAATTAATTTTTTAAATATGTTGTAAAATAATTTTTCGTTTTAAGTCTTACCTCAGGTAAATAAATCTTACGATGTTGTCGTCCTCTATACTCCTCTGCTTACAATAAATGCATTATTCTGCTTCAAACACACACACACACAAATATTTTATTTTGTAAAAACACAAAAAATTAATTAAATTAACACGAAAAATATCTCTTTCTTTTTTTTTTGTACGTTCACCACTCTACTCAAAACTATTTTTAGATATCGATTAAATTAAAATTCATCTCTAGTTACTAACTACGCATCCTTTTTGTTTCAGGTTCAATTTTTAAATGTAAATCATTCGGGAACATGAGATTATCATGTTGATGTATATCATCATCGTCTGCATGCTGAAATGGTAATGAAATCTTTAAAAACGTTAAAAGTATTCAAGTAACGCATTTCGTACCTTGCTGAATTCTCCCATGACTGCAATCGGTTTTGTATCTGTGGCTTGAGCTACCTTATGTTCGACAATGAAAAACATGTATTCGTCGTAAAGAAGGCGAATCAAATGAAAGCTACCGAAGCTGGCAGCTGAGCGTAGTGTTAAATCGCGTATAACCATCGACGAGTAAAAACTCCATTTAAGTAGAAATTGACGGGCAGCTGTTGCATAGCTTGGTTTACCATGATACTCTTCCAGCGCAGTATCGACAACGAGTCGTAACCAAGAAGCCCATTGCTCTAGCGAGTTCTGTTGTTGAAGTGCAGCCTTAAAATCGTTTACTAATCTTTGTACCGTATTTGTATCACATTGGCATACCCATGACGCCTGTTCATGTACATTATGGAAATCGACCCGATTCAAATCGTTTAACATTTGAGCAATTTGTGAACTATTCTGGAGTACGGCTCGTGCCGCCTGTGCCAAATGGTTTAGAGATGTATATCGACGCAAAGTTTGACCAAACGCCTGCACCGACGAAAGCTTTATCTGTATTATTTTATCCGGGCATCCAGCCATTGCGGTGGTGAGCCAATTATCCAAATTTTTTGAAAAATTGCGTATCGCCTGAGTTAATGAACTTGGTATCGGTCGTAACACATCCGGTATTAGCACTTCGACCATATTCTGATAGAACGCCAAATCAACTTGTCGTATAAAATTTTGTATGGAATCACATTGGCATAACATGTAGAGCTTTGATTTGCTTAAATATTTCTCCTCTTCACATTCATCCCCATTATTATTATCTTGGGCGCGCCAAAATTCGCGCCACAACGATTCAACGGTACTAAATTCTAAATTTAAAATGGCATCTAGAAATGCCTCACAATGTTCGCGATATATTGAACGCAAAGTATCCACATCTTCGAGAGTGATTTCATCAGGAAATGGTTGCGTTATATCAATGGAAGGAAATAATGGAATAGCCCTTGAGCCATCTCCTAAATATTGGGAACATGCTTCGTACGTCTCCGGTTTAGAACCTGATTTTCGATTACTTCTTGTCACCGTGCTATTATTTATGCTAGAGTTAGATGCGGGGGCTCCATTGTGCGGTTGTTTGTCATCGAGGGCAGACATTAAATGTGATCCGGGTTTAACACGGATACCATAATAATGATATTTTGAATTGCCCCGCGTGCCTAAACGACGAGTACGCAATCCCGTGAATACAGATCGAATTAATTTACCAAAACTTGCTGCATTCACTGCGTCTAATTTATTTTCATTACAATGTCGCATATAATGATTGTATAAGGTGGATCGTGGTAAACTAACACCTTCGGCCGTTTCATAATTTTCCAAAAGCCATGCAACCTATTCAATATAAATATAAATTATTAACTAATCATAATCATACTAAAATAATGTGTCATGCAAAAGCTTACCGTAGCTGGAGATACACGTGTTGCATGCGATAAATTAGGAGTTGATTCTGTTTCAGTGGCGGAAATATTATTAGAATTAGACCCAGATTGCGGTCCTTGGATATAAGCTACCTCCTTTTTATGGTTACAAGTCCAACCACCAGATAATATTATTTTATATAGATGTTAATACAAAAAAAAGATAATTGAGGAGTGTTTAGTAAGAAGAAAAATTAAATTTATGAAAAAATACTCACGGCTGAAATACTTTGAGGCGAATCATTTGGTTGGGATGCCAAAATTGTATCATCTACAGGAACAATACTGTAAGTACTCGAGCTATTATTTGACGATGAACTACCATAATTACCAGTCGACGCATAATACTGTTGCCCATTTGTTGAATAATCGCCCACCGTGTACACAGGATATGCCCTATTATCAACAATCCTTTGGATTACGCAATATTAAATTACTATATGGATAACGTTTACTTACATTTGTGTTTGACCTTGTCCTGTTGTTGTATATAAATCAGAATCAACATATTGCACGTGATATGAATGTGGCGGCACTGAGTCTTGGGAGGACACTGTAATGAAAGAAAATAAACAGTTTTAATTGGCGTTTATACAATTTGATAGGACGGTTAAGCGATTTTGACTATTCGGATGATTACCGTATATCATCTTAAAGGAATAAAGTCAATCGAGTTATCGACGCGAAACAAGAGAGTTCAATTTTTGTGTGTGCGTATAGAGTTTTCCTAAAGGCTGCTGCACGACTGAGATTTTACCCGCACTCACAGTCTGAAGTTAATAACTAAAAGTTTTTGCTCAATAAAATTCGTCCACATTATTTGACGTTTCCTTCATTCGATTGAAATTTTTGTCATTGTGCGTTGAAACTACCATCGAAAGAGTTTTTGTGTATTGTGTCCTACGATTGAGATCCCTGTATTGCTCCAACTGTAGTAGCATCACGATACCAAAGCGGATCCGTTCACTCCTCCCCTGCCCTCCTCCTCACATACACCTGCAATCGTCTATTGCTATTCTAATTTTGAATGCTTCCATCAAGTCTTGGAGTTCTATTATGATAAATATAGGGTGCACAACAGGGTTTTGGTAAATCGTTGATAGCAATATACATCATGAAACCTAGATATTTTTAATCTGATTTTATCGTCGTAGCAATCAAATTCAGTTCCGTACGTAGAAATTCATCTGTGATAAAACATCCAAAAATCCTGATATAGAAAACCTGCATAAGTACATGTCGGTTATGGAGGATCCATTGAATTTCCTTAATAAAGCCGGGGATAGTGGGAGCAGTCGATATGTCGTCGGCATGAAAGCGGGATTTGAACAATTAACATCGGCCTGTATTGAGACTACAATTCATGAAAAATTTGGCACAAAAGCTGCTTATATCTTTCGATATGTTAAACAACAGGAACTCTTTTTGCAGATACACACAATTGTGAATAAATATCGCAAATGAAACAGACGCCGCCCGAACGGGATATTCTGAAAAATTTCTCGACTGTACGTTAAAAATTTGTACAGTACGACATCATCTAACAAGACGATACAATAGTTTTCTTATATTTTCTCCATTTTCACACTATCAATAATAAGATTTCCAAAGCAAATTACTTTGATTCCCTTCATTTATAAAAATTTCCGAACAAAATCCAAACACAAAAAAAAAATTGAATGCTGTCATTAAATAGCAAACCGCTTGCTCATTTAATGTTTTAAGCAAATTTTTTTTATATCTATAGGTTGGTCGTCTGCGAACGAAGTAGCGCAAAGATAAAAATATTTTAAATCGCAGGAGAATTTTTATATGGGAAAAAAATGATGGAGAAATATTTTCCTGCGGGCCTATTATGAAATTTATTCGATATCGTAAAATACGAAATTGTAAAATCCGATCCCTGGCGGATATTTCATATTATCCATTAAACACGTATTTACCTGTCAAAAGCGGACCAATGAAATTAGTTCTAATAACCAAATATAGGGGAGTGAAGTAATTTTTAAAGAAACCATTTTGGATCAAAAATGGATCAAGATTTCTGTGCCAGAAAAAATAACATGATAAAACGTAAAAAGATATTGAATAAACCTAAAAAGCCAAAATAGGTAATGGCGGCAACCCAAGCCGTCCCATAAATTTGGACGAAGGAACATCCGACGATGATTTTAAAGGCTACAATTTTAATGATAAGAATTTAAAAAGAAAACAACAACAGTTGTCCATTCGTCACCTCCAACTAAACCATGATATCATACTTCAAGTCTAAGCACCTACAATATAAGACAAATAAATATAGACTGATATCGGGACACGCTAAAAACAAAAAATTTAAACACCTAATGAAAATAGAAGACAAACATATATGAAGTATGCAACACACTGGAAGACAACGAGCACATAGTGGAAAAATGCACAAAATACGACCAGACGAGAAGTAAATATGCATTATTACTAAACACCAAATTAATAGATATACATACTAAAATCAGAGAATGTCAATCATTACAAGATGTTATGCGACTACTTAAAGGAAATAGGAAGCAACTTATAATAACAAATCATAAATACAACGATCAACAAACATACAATTCTGATCGGTATGAAGAGCAAACTACAAATTTGACAAATTAATCAAAATTTTATTCTTATTTTTATTTATTGAATTTCAAACATGAAACATTAATAAAAATATTAGTCGTGTGGATTTTGATTCGACCTTAGCAAATAAAATATAATTAAAAATTAAATATAAAAAAAGGACAACCACTTAGGGCACTTTTATAAAAGTCGGCTAGTAAGAAATATAATAATATTTTAATCAATTTAGGAAGACGCCTGAATGATATTAAAATGTAATTTACTCATCTCATTACAATCCCTTTCTGGTTGATGAGGGAGATTAAAATATTTTCTGGAAGTCTTCTACAACCGAATGTTTCCTAACCCAACATATTGAAAAATTGATGGCAAACCAAGGCAAATTATTATGTTACTATGTCAATGTTCGAGGTAAATGCGAGGTGGTTTGGTTGTTCTCTATTTCCCAGCGGTTATTTTCTAGAAATCAAATTTATTGGCCCACTAAAGTCTAAGTATAGGTAGCTATAAAATTAACATTTTTTAAGAAATTTAGGGTATCGGAATCAACTAGCAGTCTCAAACATTGTGATTAAAGCTGACATATTTCTGCCTACAATTTTAACCTCGATTGTTCAAATTTGAAAAATATGGTATCCTTTTTTAAATTTTAAATGTAATACTGTGTGCCTGACACAGATCTTTTTGTCAAAATTTCCGACTAACTAAATCAGCCTCTTCACTGTTCATACTAGTCATTCATAGATGGTGCAAAACAGACTGCATCTGATGTTTATTTAAAATTAAATAAAGTTAAATTTATGAATCTCTACAATAAATAAATCCGACCAAATTTTGCAGATTAGAACAAAATATCAGGGTGTGGGTAACTGCAGCTGGGAAACTTTCGAATTTCAAAATGGACCGATTAAGCTGAATATGTGCTAATTAGAGCTCACTGGGAAAAAATAGTACTAGTCCAGAAGCAGAAAAAACGGGAAAAGAAAATTTCAAATTTCGCCTGAAACAAGAAAAAAATAAAACCTAATTTCTAGGAAAAACCTGAAATAATTTAAGCCTAATTTTAAAAATTTCCAAAAGCGGCTACACCGACGAAAGTTTTGCTTATCATAGAAATACGATTTTCATAAATTTTCATTCATAATTTGAGGAAAAACAAACTAGCCCCTAAACGATACCATATTAAACATACAAAATACAGAGGTGGTATACCTGCAATCAGAAGTGCCAATTTCATTGGTTTCTAGAACATTTTTCGTTAAAAATTTAACGCCATTTCAGCCACTTATATATTTCGAATGTCAATGAACATACTTGATAGGAATATGCTATCTGAATTGCTTTTGGGTTTTGTAGTATGTATTTATTTATATTTTTTAGTTTGTTGTTCAATAAAAATATTAATGAACGCTATACCTCAGTATTTTGCTTTTTTAATATAGTATCGTTTAGGGGCTACTTTGTTTTTATTCAATTTATAAATGAAAATTATATATTCTATAATAAGCATAAATTTCGTCGGAGTAGCCCCTTTTGGAAAATTTTAAAAATGGCTTAAATTATTTCTGGTTTTTCCTAGAAATTGAGTTTTATTTGTTTCGTCTTTATGGCGAAATTTGAATTTTTTTTTTCCATTTTTTCGGCTTCTGGACTAGCACTAATTTTTTCCCGTGAACATTAATTAGCACAAATTTGGCTTAATCGGTATGCAAAGTTTTATTTTGAAAATCGAAATTTTCCCAGCTGCGGTTACCCACACAATATCAGGCACATTTTGGTTTATGGATATTAGAGACATCTGGCAATAGCTGATATGAACTAACCATCAATTTAGTTAATCGAAAATTTGGAAAAAAATCGACATTAGGCTAAAGCTTGTTAAAATGAGTTGGCGAATTTGATTACCTCGTTTTAAGGTGCCCGGATTGTTGTCTGCCTGCGTGAAGAAAATTAATATTGGGTGTATAACCTAGTGCTTTGGATTTTCTAAGAGATGGCGTAACTACCCAATATTGATGATCGTTTAATGGTTTACAATTCTTTGCTTACAAGACACCGAAGATGGCATTTTTTGTCACAGATTGTGATTGGCGATGAAAAAAGTGGATTTACTACCATGACTCTAAACGCAAAAATCATGGGTATCATGACTCTAAACGCAAAACTCTAAAACTCGCAAGACTCTAAACGCAAAAATCATGGGGCAAAACGAAAGATTCATGGAAGTAAGGTTATGTTGTGCATTTGGTGGGATCAGAAAGGAGTGGTGTACTATGAGCTGCTAAAACCGAGCGAAACTATTACTGGTGAACGATACCAACAACAATTGATAGATTTGAACCATGCATTGAACGAAAATCATCCGGTTCCAGCCGGTTTACAAATAGCGTAAAGTGATTTTGCTGCACGTCAATGTTCGACCACATGTCGCAAAACAAGTAAAAAATACGCTGGAAGTACTTAAATGGGAAATTTTACCGCATGCTCCCTATTCATCAGATTGTGCCCCATCAGATTACTATTTGTTCCGAACAATGGAATCCATAAATTGCCACAAAGATGGCCGAAGTTCATAGATAACGATGGAAAATATTTTGATTAAAATAAAATTTACCATTTCTGCAAAAAAATCCAAAAAACTAAGTTATACTCCCAATATTTCATAATTTATGTGAAAAAATTTTCAAAGTTCATAGAAGTAATAATAATGCGATCTCAACAAACTGCTAAGAAAAAATTGACGTTTAATTATTCGAAATTAATTTTGTTCAAATTTCAGAAATTTAGAAAAAGCAATAGGCTTTTACACTTCAAAGCTAGCAGAACCCAAATCGAATATCGAATCAAAACCGAAATTAGAACGCAAAAGCAGATTTATTGACATACAAATAATTAAAGGCTCATTATGGCTTAATCCAAATGACCATCACAAAATTTTGAACTCCGTTCGTTCGTAACCCAGCTTAAGTTTATTTTATTTAAAGCTTGTAAGCTTCCAAAAAACCCAAATCAAAAATCGGATCAAAACCTAAATTAGAACCCAAAACAAACTCGATTTGAAAACCGAGATTTAGAAAAAAAAACGAGTTTTTGACAAAACGAGATTCTGAAAACCGAGATTTCGTTACACAGCCGATCTATTGACATACAAATATAATTTAATGCTGTCCGTTTCGGTCTGCAAATGCGGATTCATTTTGATGGGGAACATATATTGAAATTAAAGATCCTTCAACATTATTACATATTCTTTCAATGTTAGCAACTATCACGAACTTTTCTGGGATTATAGTTGTATTTGTGGTTTGGCCAGCGCACTTATTAATCGAGTGATTCATAAACTATCCTATCGCTGTGCTTACTTTCTTTACACAACGATGAACTGTTGCTTTTAGCAAACTAGTGCCCATTCAATGGGCATCATGTACATAAAATATGTTGCACATGTTCAAGGCTTTCTTTCTTTTACTTTTGAATTGAAGATGTACTCCGATTTTATTTATATTCGATCGTATTTTTGCTCACACGAAACATTTCTTAAAAAGAAAAATTTATTCTTTCCCTGAATACGCTACGGTTTTGAGGCCGATGTGCAAAATCTTCAATATCACTACTTTCACTACTAGCACTAAGTCCCATTTTAATGACCATAAATTCTATGAGTATTCGTTGAATAATTAACCTACAATTATTATTTCACGCGAGCTTATTTTTCCAAGAACTGAAAATGAAAACAAAATAAAATCTGCTTTACTAACAGTAATATTAACTAAATAGAAGTGACCTCTCATAACAAATTCCCTAAGAAAATGCGGGTATTTATGAATGATTCTAATATTGAGCTCAAATGGAAAGAGCATGGTAGAAAGAAAAGGAAATACTTACAGAAGGGGGAATTAGGGAGAATTTCTGAGCTAACGCTCGAGCTAGAAAGTCAATTCTTTGTAACTTAATATGTTCGGATCTGAGGCTGCATCCAGACGAATGCCAAAATTAGGGCCTTTTACAGGTAACAACGGACTCGGGACAAGAGTGCTTTGGAGGTCCTTGTAAAATTGAAACTATATCAATATTAATTTTATGGGAAAATTAAAAAAATTAATTTTATTTCATTAAAATTTAATTTTCATTTTACTTTTTGTACTTTGGGCAGTTAGTGCGGATCTCTCTTGGGTTTCAACCACCTTTAATAGATAGCCTACTCGTATTAAGTAAGTCGTTCAATCGAAATCTTCGGGCTGTACAAATTTTAATATTTTGTAATACATTTTTATTACTTTTTACGTAGACGTAAGACAATATCATACACGAAGAATTGCATATGAAAAAGATGCCAGCAAGAGGATTGCCGCGTTTGTTAACAAATGTTCAAAAAATGAACCGAATGACCATTCTAAGCAATGTTTAGAGATGTTTCAGCGTAATTCCACTGATTTTTTGTGTCGATTCATAACGGTCGATAAAACATGGATCCAATACTACACGCCAGAATCAAAACAATGGGCATTGGTGCTGCAAAGAACGTAAAAGTTGTTGCATCAGCTGGTAACATTATAGCTACTGTCTTTTGGAATGTACAAGATTGGGAAGGGTAAAACCATCACAGGTGAATATTATGCTTCATTATTAAGCGCTTTAAATGAAAAAATTAAGGAAAGACGGCCACATTTGTACCATAACATTCACATTGGAAAATACAGCAAAGATTGGATGAATTGGGCTTCGAATTGCTTCTCGATCCACCATATCCACCTAATCTAGCCCCTTGTGACTTTTCATAAACGAGTGCGTAGTAGTCAACATTTATCTTGAAAATGTTACATGAAAATTATTATCGTATAAGAAAGATTCAACAGGGAAAGAAGTACTTGTTGCAGAATATGTCAAAAATCGCAATATTCTGCTATTTTCAAATGATTGATACATGAAGCCTGCCGTAAGACCTATATTTCGACAAACTTAATGTCTTGAAACTGTTAATGTTTATTCCGAAATTATTGATTGCTTTGAATAATCCGTACCTCCATACATACCGGAAAATATGTATTCTCATCCTCAACTTGGTACAATAGGGGACTGCGTACACTACGTAACCTTATATCAATAAACGTTAGCAAAAGTTTTAAAAATAAAATGAAATAAAATGTGTATTTAAAATAGAAATAGAACGTAAAAATGTACTACAGTAAAAACCCGATTATCCGGCATACAATTAACCGGAACACTTAGTTAACTTAGTTAACCGGAATTTTAATTTTGAGGAAGTTTTTTTTTGCTTTTTTCTCTTTCTTTTCTCTTTCATATTCATTTTTTAAATCATTTTGAAATTAGCAATTGTTTTTTGCACATTTTCAATAAAGAAAGCATTATTTGAAAATTTTGAATGGCTTTAATTTTCATGTCACAGTTAAAGTCAGATTATCCGGCATCCCATTATCCGGAACATTAGTTTCACATTATAAACATAAAATTTACATTTGTTTTTAATAACAAAGAAATGCATGCGAAATTAAATGTTTTTAAGAAAATGTTTCTTCTTACAGTTTTTTTGTTGTATTGTAGAGAAAGATAACGTATCACGTGCCAACCGTGTAATAAAATCAACGTTCTTACAAATACCACTTTTTTAATTCTCTATTCTTAATTCATCTTTTCTTAATTTAGGGGAGCCTCACGACGCAAATATTATTAATAAAAATAAATAAAACAAAAAAAATATTGAAAAATAAGAAATCTACAAATTTTCCGGAAAATCAAAAAAATTTCCGGAAAAATGTAGCTTTTCCCTCCTAATAACTAGTAATAAACAATCCTGCATTTAAAAATGTATACTCCTTACCTGATTTTATCGATGTATACGTAAACTTTAGCCTAATAATCTTCCATTCATTTTGAAAATGAATTAAGAAAAGTGGACAAAACATGAAATAAAATAAACGTATTTTAAATCCGAAAAATTTGAAAATGAATTAAGATAAATTTTCTAAAAAATGAAATAAGATGTGCATTTTTTAATTCATTTTGAATTGAGTTTTTTTGTTGTAATTACTTTTTTAAATTCAGGAATTTTTTTCAAAATACGAATTAAAATAAGTGGAAATTTTTCATACAAATACCACTTTTTTTAATTCACTTTTCTTAATTCAACTTTTCTTAATTCGGGTAGCCTATAATTTATATCATTACCATTAACATAAAATGGTACGAGAAAAATTTAATATGGTGGCGTCGGGTGTAGTAAACGTAAACATAAATTTGACATTTGAAAATCATTCGTTTATTGATATTCAACAGCGTAACTTGAGTCTTATGTTACCAAACCACATCGAAATATCACCAAAACATAAAATAATAAAAATTTATATTGGTTATTGGCTATTGACGCCATTTTAATTTTTACGAAATGTCAAAATATTGTATACCATGAAGCTTCGCCGATATTGCATACTATGATCGTAACGAATATAATAGTTCGATGGTATTGCGAGTCCCCACTAGCAAACTGTTCGAATATTAATGGTGTAACTCGATGGTAATGGCAGGTCGAGAGCTTAGGTAAAAAAAAATGATTGAAATGACTGAAATTTCACTAAAGAACAATACATTGAAGCAACCCACAGCTACTAGATTAATTGTGTAGTACTCCCCTACGATGCTACTATGATAAACCTAAGGTTTGGGAGAATAGGGAATATATCTAGAAGGCATTGCTACAAGTGACGTGTGACAATTATTATTTGGAATTAGTTATTTTTTTGATCCATATATTACTCTACATTGGCCACGAGGATAAAAGATCGAGATACATAGAAATTGAAGGTAAAGACACACAAAATAAATTTTGTGAACGTCGGAAGGACAAAAACGTCAATTAGAAATCAAAATGGCTGTATGCCTCTACGCATATATAGTTTGTAATAATGAAAGTTTTCGTATTAAAAAAAACAAAAATCATGAATAAATTGTATGCGAGATAAAAACATATACGGTATACCAATAATAAAAATGGAAAGGAAAACGCATAAATGGTATGCAAAATATACAACAACTGTTTAATTTGCAGAATGTTGATTTCTTAATATAAAATGATCAAATTTGCATGGTGTGAGCATGCTTTTTATGAATGCGTATTGAACGAGGAAGAAAAATGTTAAGAAAGATTTTTTTTAACAATAATGTGGCTGTATTTCAGAGAATAATTCATTGCAATGGCAGCAATAAGAGAAACCGAAATTTTTCGGTGAGTGGGCATCGGAGCCTAGATATATATTTCGCAGCAAACGTGATTAAAGAGGACTGTAGCGGCTAGATAAAATAAATAAAGAAAATGACAATATTATATAAACTTTTACTCAAAATCCAGTTGCTTACCCCTGTGCTTTTTCCGTCATATTTAGAGAAATGTCATTGTCATTCATGTAGATGTCAAAATTATATTGAGCAAATTTGAGTGTGATTGATGGCAGAGGAAAAAGAAAAGTTGAAGGGATACCAACATTAGGATAGTTAAGTTTTATATTTTTTTAATAATCTAGAAACCTGTAAATAACAAAATTTTCTCTATAAAAGAAAATTTTATTTGTTTTGAAAAAACAGTTCTATTCAATATTTTAAAAGAATCGCAAGACGTTGGAAAAATAGTATCTAGCCCAAAATAGATATACATGGTGTATTAAAAAATAAAAATAGTATAAATAAAAAACTAATATGTAATTACTCGTTTTTATATAAATTCAAATAAATTATAATAAATATAAAAATAACCGTTTTGGTAAAAATTATTGCAATATGTATATTTTCTCCGGTGTATTGAAATTATATTAAAAGTGTCAAGTTCCTGTGAATAAAAATAAATACTTGGGGTGTGTGACAGATGAGTGGATAATTATAACTCCGATACATTACCCCATAAAGTGGTGACCCCGACGCACACGCGAGAGCCTTACAAGCAGTTACAGTTGAAAAGCGGGTTATCCAAACAAACACCGAAAATATACAAAAGTTGAATAAGAAGAAATATCGACGGGGAAGGGGAACGAACCGAGTTATTGAGTGTTTTCGTTGTGGACGGAGATCTCATGATGATCGTGACGACAATTGCCCTGCTCGAAAAATGTGTGAATATTTCGGGCGCATTACGGAAAACAGTGCCGTACTCGTAAACGTAAAATCGATGATCACACCAGCGCTAGTAGATATGCCAAGCGCTTACGATATGACAGTAAGATTGGGAAAATCCGATTGATTGACGTTGGAAATGATATATGACTATCAAACGACAGTAGGATCCATAAAAAATATAATAGGAGACAAAACTTGGCAATTTCTCCAAGAGATGAAAGCGGAAATTAGTAATTATATCACTGGGTCCGATATATTATTCAGATCATATGGAAACGACAAATTGATTTCTACAAATCCGATTCTGTTGAGCGTATTTATGTTATAAAAGAGAGTCAGACAACGTTAATTGGAAAAGAGTCTGCAATCAAATTGGGTGTCCTGAAAATCGGATTAAATATATTAAATTTATCACAGAGAGTGAACTTAAATAAATTACCTTGTATAAAGGGAATCGAAATCGACATACCGCAATAGATAAATCTAGAAATCCTATTAGTCAGCCTTATCGACGTATACCGATTCCTCTCGAAGAAAAAAA
This sequence comes from Nephrotoma flavescens, assembly GCA_932526605.1. Taxonomy (NCBI): domain Eukaryota; kingdom Metazoa; phylum Arthropoda; class Insecta; order Diptera; family Tipulidae; genus Nephrotoma; species Nephrotoma flavescens. Next base: position 76,770,379 of record OW052220.1, read on the forward strand.
TAAATGCCAAAATTGATGAATCATTAGAAAATGATGTCATCGCCTATGGATGTGATAACTAAATCGAACAATGATATAAGAATTTGTGTGGATATGCGAAAGCTAATAAGCACCGCCTTATAGAGAAAAATATCCTCGAGGAGCTATTATGCAAATTAAAGAACGCCAAAGCTTTTCTAAGCCTTGATATAAAACAGGCATAATCGCGACACATTACAACGATTATGACCAACAGAGAACTTTTTCATTATAAACGCTTTATGTTTGGCTGCGCATCGGAACTGTTTCAGAAAACAATCGAAAAGATTCTACACAGATGCAATGGAGTTTTTATTTATATCGACGACGTTATGATATATGAGGCAAACAAAGACGCGCATGATAATCGACTTCAAATTGTGAAAGAGCGTCTTGCGAAATATGATGTCATGTAAGAATGAAAGTGCAAAATAAAAACTAATGAAATATAATTTCTAGGACACGATATATAATTTAGACAACCGGACACAGTAGAGGAAGTTAGAAGCTACTTGGGTTTGATTAACTATGTCTCTAGATTCATACCCGATGTTGCAACAAAAACTTTCCCACTTCAGGAACTTATCAAATCAAACAAATTTGAGTGGGCGGAACCACAATCAAAGTAATTCAAAACTCTAAAAGAAGCACTCACAAGTCACTCGGTGCTGAGGTTCTATGCTCTGGAAGATGAGGTTCAAGTGGTAGCTGACGCCAGCTTAGTGGGATTAGGAGCGGTTCCGTGTCAAAGTGGTCGTGAAGGTCCTAGAATAATGGCTTGCGGACATCGCAGCCTATAAGTAGAGAATTTCCGTAGGTACTTTTGTGTGGGAGAAGATTCGATTTAATTACGGACCATAAACCATTAGTTTGGTTTGTATGGGAATTGCGATTGCAAGGCTATGACTTCCGAGTCGTATACGAATCTGGGAACTTCAACATATCGGATCCCCTTTCATGCTTGCCGGTGTCTTCGATAAAATCAAAAGAACTTTTTGACGAACAAACGGAATGTTTCATTAATACAATTATTGAAATACAGGCGTTGTTAATATCCGAAATTTACAAAATTTCCCGGAATTATTCAGAAATTCATCTGATAAGAAAATGTTTAAATGACGATCATAGATGGAAAAAAGAATCATCTATTCAACCATATCGGAATTTCAAAATGGAATACTGTTTCTACGAAAACATATTACTCCGAGGAACAAAAATTGTGGCTCCTTCAATTATAAGAAAGCAGTTGCTGAAAATTGGCCACGAAGGACATCCAGGGGTAGAAAACATGAAACGATTTATGAGACAGAAGGAATGGTGGCCGAAAATAGATTGTGATATAAAGTGTGTTACTTTAGGTGTTTTTATATTCCCGAGGCCATAAAAATGAGTGAATTCACAACAACACTTTCGAGTGAAACTGATTTTTTCGGTTCTATTCCTTCAGGACAATATCTCTTAGTGGTCATTGACTACTATAGCAGATATAAAGAATTAATAATAACATAGAGAATAACTGCTAAAGAAACGATTGAACATTTTGAAAAACTATTCTCTTTATTCCGCCTTTCAAGAAAGATAATGGTTGATAAGATAATAACGAGATATACATAGTGATCAATGAACAGGATGGTGATGTTACACTTATTTCGATCAAAACAGGAAATATCATTCGAAGAAATATCACTCATTTAAAATTAAGCCCTTCAACTGATGAAGAAGATATTGATGCAGTAATACCCCTTCAATCGAGCAAGTTGTCCGGATCTAGTGACAACTTCGATCGACCTCAGGTACCGCAGACTAGTGAACAAAAAAGTCAACCGTATTTCAATAAATTTGTACTAAAAAATTTCCAAAATGGTCACTTGACTAATAGCCTGGACAGACTGATGATTAGTTAAACTTATTTTGCAAAATTCGATCAAGTACTCTAGGATATAAAATTCAATTTATGTAGATCTACTTTGTAGACTACGAAAAATTCAAAAATGTACTAGCAAATTTTAGTTTTTCCATAGGGTGCTTGATTGAATTTTGCTAAACCAGTTAAAATAATCCGCAGTCTGTCCAGGCTATAAAGCTGTTTTAAAATTCATGACTTATTTTGTGAAGACGGATTAATTTGAAAATGTACAATATGTGTAATCTCGAGAAGACTTTTAACAAGTGGTTATAAAATTTTCGTACAGATCCGTCCAATAACTGAAATTTCACATATATGTATAAATATTGCCATAAATTTTATTGTAACTTTATTAATTAATTTTTCTATTAATTTCTTATCCTGATAAGAAAGGGGATTTTATAGATTGACATATTGCGACGGTGCTGCATAAGGCTATTTCAAGACAGGTTAATTTGAGAATACAAAAATAGTTTAGAATGATAATCGTAGATTACGCAAAATGGTGTATTTGAACATGTTTTTACTGAAGAACTATGCTTCAGAATTCGATAGTTAATATCGTCCCTCCATGACCATAAGACAAGAAAATTTTTCTCTGGTAAAATACAATTTGAGGTATACGAAATTTTTAATTATACACTAAGTTGTTATACAGGCACTCGATCTTACAGATATTTATATTAATTTCAAAAACTGAGTAATCAGTCATCAACGAAAGACTAATGCTGTGTGCCTCAGGTCAATTTTTTCGGCTAAATTATGAACTAAATTTTTTGATGTGACCTTACGCTATTCGCCGCCAGGTGAACGAAAAGTCTCCTCGCGAGGTAACTTTTCAATTTAGTTGTCAAATGTCATTATTTGGTATTTAATGCAAATGTGTTATTGTGCACAAATTTTTACGTGACACTTTTTTTATTTTTAAACATTTCGTAGTTTATAATAACATTTCCATACTATCTTCCATTATTTTAATTAATTTAATATTTCTTTTATCCACGGAAAGTCGACAATTTACTGCCACCTATGAATTTTTATTGTGAATTACTGAACAATTTAGTTTAGTTCATAATTTAGTCGAATAAATCGATCTGAGGCACACAGCATAAATAACTTGACGTTAATAACCAACGGAATCAAGAACGTGCTGAAGCATGATGACGGGTTAATTACTAAAGTTTTACAAGCAAACTGTAGAGAACCAAATTAAAATAATTAAAGAAGGCTTAAGGAAATTATAATTTGCGATAAACTGGACGAAATCCGGCATAATCAGTTCATTAATACTCTCAAGGCAGGAAATACAATAGATACCTTCAATAAGGAACACAAATAAAAATTATCACAAACTCTAGTCCAATATTTTATTTCGTAAATATTCCTATCACAAATCAGATGTATGGACGAAAGAAAAATAAAATTGCCACGGAAGTATCGCACGAAACGATTCTAATAAACGATAACGAAATGTTTGGTTTAAATAAAAATTGCGAAATGTAATAATATAATAAATTTGTCAAACACATCATATATCCCTTTTCCGGCCAGATTTTTTTTTATTCAATTTAAATCCACCGTACACAAATATGTATATTAAAAAAAATAATTTGTAATGGCGTTTTGTTTTTTTCATGATTTTCTTTCGTACACGATTTTTACCAACACAATTGTGATCGCGGGCCGGAAAAAGGATATTCCTAATATGTATTTTTAAAACTGTACTAGCAGAATGCAATGCAATAAAAAATTAACATATTTCAACGGTGGAAGAAATAGTACCAGGGATAATACTTTTGAATAACTTCAACGGAACAGTCCTCATAGAATCTACACCACAGGACTTGAATGGCACCATTCTGATTAAATTTAGCAACATCTCAATAAATATAGAAGATATAGAAATTATTTACTTCACGTGAGGAGTTGCTATTCCAAGTTGTACAAGCCACTTTACATCCACAAAGAACTTAGGAGAATCTTGTCACTCAAAATGATGGAGGAGTTACACATAAATTATTATATCATAAAAATGTTAGAATCAGAATGTAACATAAACCGATATTCAATTTTTGAATCCGTAGGTTATACATTTCTAAAACAAACTAAAGGATGTTTCTTTAGAGATTCACATATTTAAGTTGGCAACACTGTTTTGTTTGACAACTGATTTGACAGCTGATATTTGTTTTTGTCATTAGTTTTATTTGCCATTTCATGGCAGCGAATAATTCGCGAATGATTCGGTTAATTATGGATCGTTTTTGCACCACGTATACTCTAAATGTAATACGCATCCAGTAAGACGTCGAACAGTGCGTACCCAACAAGCGAGCTGTACGGTGTAGCATTGAGGAAGACCCAAATCAATTAATTCGACGTCGTTCTGAACAACTGAAAATGTGTCCATCCACTAAATAGAAGATATTATTTAAGGATCTTGATTTACGTGCTTACAAAATTCAACTTGCGCAAGAATTAAAGCCATCCGACCATCACACACGCGGCCAATTCTGCCAACGGGCTAAATCAAAAATTGATATTAGCCGTGTTTTATTATTCGAACACTATCCGGCGCCGAATGGGTCATTTCTACTGAAACTTCAGCTGATATTCACCGGTGTCGCTGTACTATAAAAATTAAAAAATGCTTTATTCATAAAACAAATATTTAACATCTTCATGCGTTTTTAATTTTTATTGTATGATTAAGTTTCTAATGGTTTCAAGGGTTTACAAAATAAAAACCTTTTGCAATTTTCCATTGAAATGGATAGCACTCCCGATAGCGGCTAAATACAACTTTTGGTGTACAAAATTGGGTGGCAATAAAAAATACGGCTTTGTGTTGATTTTTCAAACAAAATTTTGTTCAGGGATGGATGATGATCACTTATGGTTGAATGGGTACGTTAATAAACAGAATTGTCGGATTTGGAGTGAAGATAATCCACAAGCCTTTGCCATAACACGGCCTGCCTTTATTGGTCGGCAGAATCATTGCTTCATATGTCTTCAAAAACGATCATGGGCGAAATGTTACAGTCAGCAGGACGGTGTCACATGCCACACAGCGCGGGATACAATTAATTTTCACAAAGAAACATTTGATGAAAGACTAATTTCACGTAATGGGCCTGTTAATTGGCCACCGAGATCGTGTGATCATTAGATTATTTTATTTGGGGACATGTTAGATCACTTGTCTACGCCGATAAACCAGCGGCGGTTGAACACTTGGAACACAACATTCGGCAGGGTATTAGTGAGATACGGCCGCAATTGCTGCGAAAAGTGTGTGAAAATTGGAGATCTAGATTGCGCTATCTACGCGCCAGCCGTGGCAGCCACATGGGCGAAATCATATTCAAGCATTAATGGCATCCAATTATATATCCAATAAAGCTAGTTTCACTTATATTCAAAATGTTTTTCTTAAAACGAGCTATTATGATTTCAAAAAGTAAAACAGCACTAGGACCAGTTTCAGTGACACTATCTCAATTAAGCTCCCAATGTTTCTTCAACACTAATTTCAAATGAAAGCTCAACAGTAAACCCCAAAATAGAAAATAGAAACGGCTTCTGAAACTTTCAAAAATTCTTTGTAATTAGGAAAAGTCGTGTAATCTCTATATAGTGAATAAAGTAAGTGGTTGTGTGTAGTCACAATAAAAAATATTTTTTTTTAGTTTTTGTTACTTCAAAAAATTTAGCAGGTTTTCTTGTATATTGATATTACAAATGAAATAATTCGTATATTAATGCTATAATTCTAAGTGGGTTTTCTCTCTAACTTAATACGTATCTATAATTTTTTCAAAAAAAGTTCATTATATATACAGATGATGATATTAAATAAAAGTATCTAACGTAGTAGACTAAGCAGGAATGGCTCTAGAATGGAGTCGTCGCAAATTGACAAATTATAATTTTCTGCGAATTTTATACCAATTTCCAAAAAAAAAATACAATTAGTTATATATATATATATATATATATATATATATATATATATATATATATATATACGATTCCGGGAATTGATATTATACAAACACTCTTGGTGAAATACGAGTAAAATCAAACATTTGTATATAAACAATAGTTCCTAAAGGCTTTATAATAATCCTAAAAGTATGATTTTTCAGAATTAACGTTTTATGGTACATATTTAAAAAAAAAAAATTCAACACAAGTTTATTATTAGATGCAATTATATAAATTTATAATTTTACCACAATACGGATTATTATTATGTCGTCGGTACATCATAATTTTTTGGGCACAAATTACTATTATTTAATGCATTCGTGATTGTAACACTATATATAAATTATCTCTTTTCGAAATAATACAATTTCTTTTGTAAACTGATATCTCTTATAATACACAAACTAATTTTCTAGATTTATATAGCACAACACAAATATTTAATATTTTTTTGTTTTTTTAATAAAAGTGAAAATTTGATATAGAAAATTTTCTTTCTACATAACAAATATAACACAGCACACAACATAAACAGCAGTAGCAGCAAAGACACACGATAAGCGAGCACAATATCAACAACCTTAGCAACGGGTTGCGCGACGTCAAAATCCAAACTGAAATCTCTTATTTAAGAAATGTACCCAGATTGTTCACGACACACAATTTTCATCATCGTCCATACACATACAGACACAATACTATATACAATATTTAGAGGTAATAATTTATTAGACAACCTGTGCGTTAGTTTTTCACTTTTTTTATCTCATTTTGTTTTCCCATTACCATCAATACAAAAAAAAGTGTATGTATCATTTATATATGTACATCATTTTATATAATTGTTGTTGTTATTGTAAAAGGGAAAACTTGTGATATCATTCAATTTTCCTAAATATTATATAATTTGATACGATACGATACACCAACGGTCGGATTGCAAAAAGTGTGTACGTATAATAAAAATTATGTCTGTTTGTAAAATTTTCACAGGTGAAAGTGATCCACCTACTATTTTCATGTATTTTCCTCTTCGCTCCTCTATAAATATCCGAAAATACAAATAAAAACCTTTATCAAAACGTAATCCTTAAATAAAACGACACAAAACCACCATTTATTAGAGGAGTAAACCAATTTAGTACCACCCCTTAAATATATTTATGATATTACTTTTATTTGTTGTTTTCTACATACAGCATCCAACGAGAAAATATATAAAAAAAAAAATTCCCTCTATATATAAAATAAATGTAAAATTGGAAATGTTATCTCATTTCCACCAATCTCGAGATACATTTTTTATGCTTCTTTGTCATTTTACGAATAAGAGTGCGTCTAGTAAATTTTATCGGTAAGACGACGAGGAAAATGGAAATATTTTTTTTTATCGACGACCACCACCACCGCTGAGCAGAAAGTGTAGAAAACATAAAATTGACTAAGATTTTAATTAACATATTTAAAATTTTATTTATGTATTATATCTAAAGTATATAATTACGAGGATATACTAACTGTTTATTTATATATTTTATTGTGCTTACTATTTTATTTGCAAAAAATGCAAAATAAATTATAAGAAATTTGTTAGCAAAATTGTTTATAAGACAATGTAGGTACATTCTTAAAAATAAATATTTACAGAAATAGTTTTATAAATATTGTTTGTGACGTTTATTTATCAAAAGTGTAATTAGTGGTTAATTAATTTTAATATGATATTGAAAAATAATAATTATTTTCACTTTTATTTTAGAAAATTTTAAATAATTTGACGTATTAGTGCATGTTAGTTTTGTGAAAATTTTTAATATTTTGATCGGGGAAATATTTTGTAAATAAATATTATATAGTGAAGCAAATTTTAAAAACTGGTGATACAGAGATACGGGCGAAAATATAATTAATTTCGGATTTATTTATTTGCTTATACAATTTTGGAGAAGCTGCACGTCCCATTTTGAGTTTTAAGTTCATTTACAACAGAATCCTTAAAAAATTACAAATGTGGATAATTTGAGAGCATCTTTTTATTTTATTCCAAGTTAAAATAAGTTAAGTAAACATTACATAGTTTGTGCAGAATCTACGGGATTTTGATATTAAAAAATTATATCAGGAAAAAGTACTCCCATAAACCGAGATTTGTAGTGTCAATATTTAAAGTACAGTTCTTAATAAAAATATTTGTGCATCGCAAAAATTTAACAAAGCACTCGAGTAAATTTAAAATTTTGACCCAAAACAATTAATTTAAACAAAAAAAATAATTTATTTTGTATTTGATTTAAAAAAAAAATTAAAAAATATTTATTACATTGATTAAAAATAAAAGTAAAACAAAATCACAAAATTATTTGTGCAAATTACAAATAATCAATAAAATTGACTAAATATCGAGGAATAATGATTAATTTAAAATTAAATCAATATTCCCACCATTGTTTGCAATCACTTCATGAAGCCATGCTGTGCCCCCTACAATCGCGATCCCAGATATTTTTATTGAAGCAAAAGTTTCATTTGGCTGCCTTCCAATTTCTAACGCCATTTTTTATTTAAATAATTTCACATATTCTCAATTGGGTTTAAATCCGAACCTTGCGGTGGACAATTAAGTGTTTGTTGATTCAAATCTATTAGAAGCCTTAGTGATGATTTTAATTTTGGAAATTGGAGCGTTGTCTTGCCGCAATATAAAATGATGGCCGATCAATTCACATCCGGAAACTAATGCGTGCTTTTTTAAGAGTTCCAAGTACGTACTTGAGTTTCATTTTGAGGTAGCATTATACGGTTATCAACGCCATTGTAGCAGAAACACCCTCATACAATTATTTTACCGCCACCACTATGGCGAGTTGGCATAATAACGGTGCGATTTTTTTTTTGTTCGGGAGTCGAATAAAAATATTTTTTACCGTAGGTTCCATCCAAACTAAAACATGAAACAGAACTCTACAGGCTTCCTCTTACTTGTTTGGCTTATGAACGGCTTCTTTTGGAAAGTATAGGCTTTGACATTTGCTTCGTGTATTCGTTTTCGAGCACTCATCTGAGAGATTTTGAATTTTCGAGTGATATTTATTTCATTCTGAACTTGTTTGATTTTTTTTTTTTGAAGGTTGCGTTTTAGGAGATTCAGTATTATTTTATCTCCTTTTGGGGTTGTAGCTCGTTTCGCCCTCTTTCCCTTGCACATTTTTCAAACTGCCCTTAATTTTTTATTTGTTTATTTTTATAGGCATCCCAGCAGAATCGCGGCTCTGACCTCCAAAGACAATTCGTTTGTTTTACCCATTTTAAAAAGTATCGACTACAAAGTTGTAATAGAATATAAAAACTAAAAGGATAACTTGCAACATTTTTGTCAAAACATTAAAAACAATCGGAATTCCCGTTATGAGAGAATTTTTTATTGCGATGAACCCATAATTTTGTGATTTTGTTTTGCTTTTGTTTTTAATGAAATAATGAATATTTTTTTTTTTTAATTAAATACAGAATAAATGTCATTTCGAATAACAAATAAATAATTACATATTTTGTTTAATTCAATTTTTGGCCCAAAACTTTAAATTTACTCGAGTGATTTGTTAAATTTTTGAAATGTACAAATAATTTTGTTAAGGACTGTATATTGATTTTCCGAGTTCATACATACCGCCATATTCGCTATTACTATGTTTCTCTAGTTTTGAGTAGTATACTATGTACTTCCATTTGCAAAGCTAATATTTTTAATAAGATTGAATCGATTTTCCAAAAAAAAATTTCCAACGGCGTACATAAGTTACCTCAGTTAAGAAGCGTTGTAAGGAATCAAGTAGCATGGTATCGTATTCCAGACTAAATAATATTTTCAAAAATTTTCTTTGATATTCGGACAAGGACGATTGTTTTAACAAAACAACTTAAATTGTCAGCTTTATTATCGCATAAATTGCCATGTTATACCTCTTTTTCACAAAAGAAAACAATTCAGCGGAATAAAATCTTAAAACTGTGTTCGGTAAATTAGCAAATTGATTCACCTCCCCTAAGTAAAGAAACACGATATATGAAATTTGGATTTTTTCTAATGTTCCGCCATATCTTAGCGAATTTTGGATTAAATTTGGTTAGTAATATTGAACAGGGATTCTAAAGTGAGTTTTGGGTAAAATTCTAGGATCTGTACATGCTGGACTAAACTTGACGATTTCATAACTAATCATTTTGAAATTTCGAATCTAGGAATTATTTTGGATTGAAACAAGAAGTTCATGCTGGACGAGGAGCGCCCATCATTGACTAATTTCAGAAACATTTCCACAATACATATTAAAATTATAATATAGACCTACGATGCAAATTTTACAATTATTAATTAGCCGAATTCTTTGCAGCATAGTCTAATGCAAGAATTTTTTTATATTAAATATAACAAATTCGTGTAGAATGCACAGCTACCCAAACTTCATCTAAAATTTATGTTTCAATCCAAAATTAATCCTAGAAACTAAAATTCATAATGATTAACTATTAAAGTCTAGCATAAATAGAGCCAACCTAGAATTTTAACCACAACTCACTTTAGAATCCCTGCCCAATACTTTACTTCTAACCAAATTACATCACAATTCTCTAAGAAATGGCGGAGCTAGGGAACATTAAAAAAATTTCAAAATTCCATAAATCGAGTTTCTTTACTTCAGAGATCAATCAATTTGTCAATTTTAAGGAACACTTTGAAAATTTTATTCCGCTGAAATGTTTTAATTTGTGAAAAAAGAGAATATACAACTTCAGTGCTTTAAAACTACACCGATCAAATTAGCGGAACTCAATGAAACCCATATCATAATTTGTTACACATTTATTACATCAAACCCCGATTTTATTACAGTTACTTTTTTCAAGGAACAGGTGGTCGGTTTAGGATACAATTAAATCTGCACCGACAAAATTGTAACTTTTACTGTAACTATGATATCGGGATGGTTCTTGGACCAAAATTTATTACAAATTAATTACGCTGAACTAGTTAGTTCAAGGCCACCCTAACTTGCCTAGGGGTAGATTTCACCACAAACAATTATTTATGACAAAAACGTCAATTTAACCAACTTAAATAATTTATTACAGCAGAGTGCCACCAAATTTTGGACAAATGTTCACTAGAAGTCTTGTCGAGGGTAGGCCAACCTCATCCAAGAGTGTAATAAATTAATTTTGCGTTATTTTGACGGATTTGGCATCAGAAGGTGCAGGTTTCAAATTGCTTGATTTTACCACTTTTAATAATTTGTTACGTACCAGACCGCCACCAAATAGGTATTGGGATAAATGTTTCTCCATGAAGCTTGTGCAGGGCAGCTCAACCTTATCCAGGTGTAAAATATATTATTTTTAAGCCAGGTTAAACGGCGTGAAACTGTAAAGGCTTCAAATGTGTAATTTAAATATCGATTTTACCACATTTAATAATTTATTACACCAGACCGCCACCAGATATTGGGTGAAATGTTACTTGTTGGACTTTCTGAAGAACAGGTCAACTTTATCCAGGTGTGTATTAAATTAATTTTGTGTCAGGTTACACGGAATTAGCTCCAAACGGTAAAGTTCAAGCCTTTAAATAACATATTTGAAACCTTTACAGTGTAGCGTGACACAAAAATAATTTATTACACACCTGGATAAGGTTGACGTACTCTCCACAAGGTGCATACAGTAACATTAGATTCAATATCTGGTGGCGATGTGGAGTAATAAATTATTAAAGGTGGTAAAATCGGTCTTTAAATTATAAGTGACCTACCCTCTTCATGGTCTATGGAGCCACATTTCACCCAATATGTTGGGGCAGTCTTGTGTAATAAACTATTAAAGGTAGTAAAATCGCCAATTAATTACATATTGGAAGCCTTTACACTCTGAGGCAAATTCCGTTGGTTAGACAGAACACACAAAATTGTAACAAAATTTAGTGATATGGTATTCAAAAATAACTATCATGAAACTCGTATTTACCAAACAAATTCGATATCAAGTAGAATACGATTGAAGTATTTTCGTGAAGCATGGGCAACGATATACTGAAGGCATATGAAATTTCGATGAAACATATTCGTATAAGAAAATTGGGAGCGTTTTAAAAGCGGTTTTGTAAGTTTATTAAAATGGTAAAAAATATTACATATAAACCCCAACAAAAGGTCAAATCAAAGTCTTAGCTCGCCAGAAAGGCCAAATTCTTGAAGAAGCTAGAAAAGCATTTTAAACAGTTCGACAAACATGTAATAGACCAAACTACAAAACAAACCACGACTAACCGCCATGCATGTTCTTTTTTTTTATTATCCCTGCAATCTGTTCTGGGGCCTAGGCTCTCCCAACTCTTTCGCGGTTTGCCTTTTTCGTCCTTACTTTTAAGCCGTTGCCAGCCAATTCGAGGACGTACAGCTATAGGCCAGACTTTATCACCATCTGCACATTGCATAGATCCATGCCAGCCTACACTGGCATGGAAGATGGGTCGGCCCATGAGTTTTGCAGTGCGACAGAGGGTGATAGATGTCTTCCATTTCATCACAGATCGGAATTACATAAGAATTATCATCTTAGTTTGCTCTTCGTGGACATCAAATTGAGATAAAGGCAGTAAATTCCTCTGACGAAGAAAAAAAATAATCTAGTTGGTCCAACTGCTACAATTGGTACTGTTTGTATTCCTAATTGCACAACAATATGGTTAAGTAATTGAATTAAAGACTGCAGTCCGAATGTTGAGCTGAAATTGGTTCGGAAATTCTACAATACTTGACGAAGTCAATTCCTAAACGAATTTTTCAAGCTATTCAAAACGGTGGCGGTCACACACAAATATTAAACAAATTAATAACCGATTTTTTCTTAATATTGCTTATTATTTTTGTATTGTCACAAATGCGTTTATAGGTGAGTCTACTTAAATTTTCTAGTTTTCAATGTGATTTAAGTAAACCTTCACTAATGTGACCTTAAAACTATAAGTGATCAAACTATAATGTTTCGGCTCCCGTCGATATATTAATTGGAGCTGACTACAACCGCGAGATTATAAAACTACAATTCATCTGCCAAACTTCAGAATTTGGATGGGTATATTTTATGTAGAATGACGACAAATAGTAGTCTTAACTTCAAAGATACATTGTTCGTCATATCCACGCCATTTGATTAGCAATTAAAAATGTTCTGATAATTGGAAGAATTCGAGCGAGATCTTTGCAAGTTAAAGAAAGATCAAACACTCAATTCATGCACGGGCACATACATCCATCTTGGACATATGGAAACAATTAGACATGTAGAGAAGTAATAAACACGGCGTACTAGCATGTAGTGGTAAAAGAAGACAGCACAACAACAAAATTGAGTGAATCATTGAACTATGTAATACTTTTTACGCTATTTGCCGTAGGCACTTGGCGAAACACACTAATACTTAATAAACACATTTTATTAAACACTTGTTTTTTATTTCGCAAAATTATATTTTTGAATATTTTAATTAAAAAATTTGTTCAAAAAGTTTAAAAAATCACTCGATCGATTTCGACTTGTTAGGTCATCATCAGGAGTATAAACTGATTTGTAAAAGTAAAAAATTTTTATATAGAAGAAAAAGGCAAAAAATAAGCAAAAGGAGGGAAAAAAATAAGCAATAAAAATTAAACTATTGATCGCGCAGATGTGCGATTAGTCATCGGCTGAGTAACAAAATTCAAGGTATATTGAAGTACATTTAATTACCCGATGTATTAGTTAAATTATAGAAAAGAGCGGGGTCTGTAACTGGTGAGAAACGAATTACTCTCTGTTCGTTACGGATATTTTGGTTAAGAAATATTGGTTTTCGAATTTCGTAAGACTCTAAGGTATCCAAACTTCTGCCTTTAGGTTGTATATGTAATATGTCTAAATTGTTCAAGCTAGCTTTATGATTTTCTAAAGTTAAATGGTTATGGAAAGTTGATTGATTGCAACCAGATAAATGTTCTTTAACTCTAACTCAAAAATTGCGCCCAGTCTGGCCAATATAGGAGAAACTACAATCATTGCAATTAATCCTGTAAACGCCAGATTTGGAAAGGCGATCAACTCTAGGTTTATTGTTAAAAATCTATGTAACGTTATATGGTTCGACGATTCAGCGACATCAGATATCCATTATAATGCCTATGGAGGAAACATTAAATTGTATTCAAGACAGCTATTGAGAAAATGTTTCGCCAGATCTTAGTAAACAAAATCAATGAAACTTATCAACGTTTACTATGACAGAGATCAAAAGAATGATTAATGAAGAACCTTTGAATAGCTGGTATGGAATAAAGAACTCAATATAGAACTAAAAAAATCGTGGATCAATTTTAAAAAGGAATTTATTATATTATAATTGACTGACGGATCAGAGAAAGCGTTTGGCCAGTTAAGAAATAAAATATCACTCCCACGATTGGAATGATGTGATTACTCTGAGTCACTTATTGCCATAGAAATTACATTTTTTGACGGAAATAACGCTTTTCATAGTTTCCTGAACGACAATCGACTCGACTATCAAAGAGCGAGATGTTTGCTTTGGTTAACACGCATGATTATAAATCGTAAAGGACTAGTCAGTCAAACGAGAAATCTTAAGTCACTAGTCACTACCTTTCCTGCCTTTTTCTAATACGGGCTTCGACAACGCAGGTTCCGTACCATTTTCAACCCGTTTATTTGGTGGGAGGGAAGATAAATCGTAGAATACATTGCTTTAATCGGTACCAAGTGTATATCGGGCACGAAACAAGTTGACCAAGATACTAACTAGCAATGTAACAAGCTAACTCCAATGCTTTCAAACAAATAGCAAGCGATGGGACGAAATGTCATTTTATTTTGCTCGGCGTTGAAATCGAGTGATAAGTCATCGAAACACCATCAAACTTCCAACATCATTGGAAAAAACTAAAATCACTAAAATGACACCTGTGGCACTACTCTTGTTTTCCCTGGGAACAGGGAATTGAGAAAAATATGTTCATAGTATTTTTACATGAATAGTATTTTTCTGGCCTACTGAGGAAATAAGTTTGGTGTAAATATTTCCGAAACAAAGTTAAATGGGAAAATATTTTTTCCTATAAAAAATTTGTAGAACAAAAGCTTCCCAATTAACTTTGTTTTGAAATTTTTTGCACTAAACTTATTCTTTTAGTGGACCAGAAAAATACAATTTGGATAAAAATGCTATGAATATATTTTTCTCAATTCCCTATTCCCAGGGAAAACCAAAATAGTGCCACTGGGGCGGGATCGTGAACACCGCACGGAAATTTAAACAGCATTCAAATTTTATAAGGAAAAGCAGGAACAATCCTACTGGTTTTATTCTATGTTTCAAAAACCTTACAAATTTTCTCGATTACTATACATCTGACTGGTTATACAATTTTAGTTAATTTATACAATTTTCCGCTGCAAAATTTGCAACACGAGACACCATAACAACGGATGATAAATAAAGTGTTTCACCAACAACCAGCCGGAATGCGTCGTAGAGGAAGACCCCGACTACGCCGGCGTGACGACATCGAACAAGATCTACGAACATTAGGATGTCGAAACTGGAGGACGAGAGCGATGGATCGAGATGGATGGAGAACCATATTGCAGGCGGCAAAATTCCTTCATGGGATGTGAAAGTCAGAGAGAGTGCCAGATTCCAATATTTGTGAGTTATGAAAATTCTTGTTAACTGCGGTATCTTTTTAATATTTTTTCCGATTTGGGGTTAATTTTTAAATTTGCTGCCATTTATAATTTTTCGGTTATTAACAATTTTTTGCGTTAAAATTATTTAAACTGTAAATGGATCTCAATATTGGAATATGATTACGAATTTTTTGTTGAAACATTGTAAGGTATGTATGGTTTCAGCAGAACAGCACCACTTGTCATACTGCAGCAAAAACCATTGAACTTTTGCGCGAACGCTTTGATCGAATAATTTCACAAAAGGGAACATTAATTGGCCGCCTATACATAGATCTTGCGATGTAACACCTCTATTTTTTCCGATGGAGCTATTTGGAGACAAAAGCCTATGCAATGAATATTTTAAAGTTGTATTCAAGAAATTGGCCCACAGTAATGCCAGAATATCATTGAAATTTTGGTAAAAGAAAAATAGCTTGCTGTAAAAAATTATTTTTCATTACTCAACTTTTGTACTGTTATTTGAAATAAAGTGTTTTATTAAAAATTTCGAAATTAACCTCAAATTGGAACACCCTTTGTGTCTGGTTCATTTTTATAGAGGAAGAAAAATTATAAACAATGTAGCATAAGAAAAATATTGTTCCACTTAGCCTTACGTAATAATAAATATAGAATAAAGTCAATTTCACAATTACGTTTACATTTCAATTTCAAGTAGCAACTACTGCTGATGTACCTGGCTTAATCCAATTATAAAATAAAGAACTCCCCATAATGTGAATAACCATTATATACAAAAGGGTTGGGATCGGACCCATATATACTCAAATCAGTTCAAACCTGATCAAATCAGACAACCGTAATTGATAATTTTATAGTAATTACCAACTCTGCGTATAATAACATTAATTAATTTAGTATTTGTTGGGATTCACGCTGCGTCATAGCACATGTATCAATCCTATTCAATCCATCCGCATCCATATACAACCAACTGTATACAATTCACAATCGCATGTAGCATATAATAGTGGGAAAATTGAAAATCAAATATAATAACAGCTAAACATTAAACAAAAACGTAAGGTGGATAAATTTTTGTTTTGAGATATATAAGATACCTACATGCCGCCGACTAAATAAAAATGTTACCAATACCCTATTATAATATTTCAATATACTTTTTGCTGCTCCTGCGTTAAAAATAAATTTATAACAGGGATTTATGTTTATATGAGAAGGAATATTATTATATTATTTTGTAAACACATCCCGAGTATCGGTGTATCGATTCGAGAAAATTGTACTCGCAAGTGTAATTCACCTAATTAGGATCAAACGTTTTCGGATTAGAAATATAAACGAGGGTTTATTTCTAATTGGGGTGAGGAAATTGTAAAAATAGGTAGGTTTCATTAAATAATGTAATGCTTCTTAATACCTGTGATTAAGCTGCTGATCACATACTAGTAGTTTTTTGAAGTTTACCCAAGTGTCACTAAAATGTGATATTGTAATCCGAAATTAATTATAAAACATTCATATTTTTTTAAATAATTCCATTAAACGACCGATACACACGGGTTTACTCAAAAATATTAGTTGATCATAAAGTTTGAACAACTTTTTTTGTATTCTGGTAATTCCCCGGGAATAGGGAATTGGGGAAAGAATTTATATGCAATTTCTGTTCAAATATTTTTTTTCAGCCTACTGGGGAGAAAAATTTGATGTATAACTTTGATTTATAAAGTGGGAATAATTTTTTCATATCTAAATTGGCAGGGAAAATTATTCCCAATTTAATTTTGTTTTCAAAGAAATTAACACTAGCTTTTTATTTCAGTACGCCAGAATTGTTTTTAAATACAAATTACATATAAATTCTTTCCCCAGTTCCCTATTCCCGGGGGACCAGAATCGTGTCACTGAACAGAATAACTAAAGTTATAACATAAGTTTTCAATAAACCCGGTTCTATTATTTTTGGAAAAATTTGATTAAGATTTTGGTTAATGTTGTTTGAATACAAATTCAACTAACTTTTACTTAAACAGGGTGGGCCATCTGTTGGTCCTTTTTCAATCGATGAATTTTAGTACTTAATGTTATCTATTCTAAAAAATTCTTTGACATATTATGAAAAGTCAAAAATATGCCATTTGTCATCATGGAGTCGCTAACAACACAACAACACATTTTGATTGTCCAAATTTATTATGAAAAAATCGTTAAAAAAAACAATATTTCGTAAATTACGTGATAGTAGTTTTTCGTCGACATGGACGTCCTACTGAGCGTGCAAAATTATTAATAATTTGAAGAAACTGGTTCAGTGAAGATCGTATCATGTTCATCCCGTTCGTACTCCTGATTCAGAGGCAGCTGTTAGTGAAAATGTGCGTAATGAACCAAGCACATCAACCCGCATCGTTCACAAAAACTAAACATTTCACGATCCACATTACGAAGTATTTTGCATGTTGTCCTTCCTTTGTCTTCATACAAAATTCAACTAACTTCAAAAATTGAAGCCACCAGACCATTTAAATCGTCGTGGTTTTGTTAATTGGATGCTTGAACGAAATGAAGATTTTTCATCAAAAATCATCTTTAGTGATTAAGCTCATTTTCATCTTAATGGGTGCGCTAATAAGCAAAATTGTCGAATTTGGGGAGTGGAGAATCCTCATGTTATTCACGTAGCAGAAGTTCATTCTCCAAACAGAGTCACAGTTTACGAACGAACAGGAAAATGCCCTTACAGTGAATGGGGAGGTTTGGTTTCAACAAGACGGGGCGACAAGTCGTGCAACAATCCATTTATTATCAACAAAATTTGCTAATCGCATAATTTCAAGAAATTCTGAAGTTCCTTGGCCACCCAAGGTGTATGCTAATCACCCACAAACAATTCAACAATTAAGGTCATTGATCCGCTTTTACTGGAAAAAGTTATCGAACATTTTGATGTTCGGATGTAGGCCTGTAGACGTGAGCATATGAACGATATTGTTTTTCATACATAAATGGCATAGAACCACCTGACTTGTCATCCCAAAATATGTGTTTTATTTACAAACGAAAAAACGACTAACACATGGCCCACCATGTATTCTCAAAAATTTTGATGAAACACTTCATTATCTCATGAGCCGAAAAATGGTTTCAAATGTTTGTATTATGGTGTTGCTATGGTAACTATGAATTAGTTTAGCAATGAGTTTCTTTAGACCCATTGCACTCTTGAGCAAAGTTTTTGACTGATGTGAGCTATGTTTTCATTTACCAGCTACCAGCTTCCTGTTTTGGTTTCAAAAACTCAAATAAGAGAAACATAGTATAGATAAATCTCAGGATCAACACAATCTGTAAAGCAATATATTTAAATGTTTTATTTTCGCCTTGGAGATAATTAATTAGCTCACTTAAGCGAATTTGTCGGCGACCAAACGTATTTCCTGTAAAAACCGAGAAAACACAAGCGTGTGGCCGAGATCCCAGTAAGTCTCGAAAAACACACTGGTAGCGTTTTTTTGACGTTTCTGTCGATGAAAACCAAAATTTTTCTGCGACCGCAGCAACTGTCAGCGACCAGACGAGTCATGTTCTGCTAGATTTCGTGTGCATCGCGTCGTAGACTAGGTGCGTACAAGTTTGTATCTGCGGAGTTCATGTTTTCTCTTTACATTGTAGCGGACGTTGAACTCGGCTATCTCGAGTTCGTCACAAAAATTAGACCCAACTCGAAATTCCGAAGCAGCAGTTGAAAACCGGCGTTATCTGCCAGACGTATTTGCTGTAAAAACGGACACAACTATTCGCAAATGTGCCGATGGGTCGAAATGCTGCTTTGGCCTGCTGCGTCCGGGTTTCCAATAAGTCTTGAAGAACACACTACTGGTCGCGTTTTTTGACGTTTCTGTCGATAAAAACCCAAGTCGATCGCAGCAATTGGCAGCGACCAGACGAGTTAACCCATTCTGCTAGACTTCGCGTACATTGCGTCGTTGACTAGACGCGATCAAGTTTTTTATCTGCGGAGTGCATGCTTCCATCCTGAGTTCTCAAGGAAGTCGGACCCATCTCGAAATTCTAATCAACGTTTTTTCAAATAACAGGGGATATCGATAATCAAAAGAAAGAAAAAAAGAAAATTTATGCAATAATCAAGAATGCCAAACGCTAATTTTGATTTCCAGTTTGTCAAAAAAGTAAATCTGGGTTTACTAGATTCTGATTTTTTTTTAAATTTTGTCTGCAATCTATAGACAATTTATTAAGCCGAATTTTCGAAGATCGCAATTTGTTGGATTGTTTTCAGATGCTTAGGAAACATTAAATCATAATAATTATTTTGAAAAAAATTCATCATACATAAATCTTAGCAAATGTGGACACGATTTGAACGTTTAGGGAATTAAGTAAGACGGAATAGTAATTGTCAAAATTATTTTGAATATTTTGAATTTTCGTGAGCTAAATTGTTTCGAGTCCTGAGTACAGATTTTTTTCGGAAACTGATAACTACCTGCTAGATACACATAATTAATAGCAATGCGCCGCAAATAATAATTAAATTTTATATTTACATCTAGTGTGCTGATGAAACAACATAAAAACTCCCAACTCTCAAGTCGCGGTTTTCGAACAAAATTCGTATACTGGAGTTCTTTTCAGGATTGAACACTGGTTTTCGAAATTTTTGTTTTCAAAATTCTGGTTACTAGAGTTCTTTCAATAGGGACGTTCAAAATTGTTTACGTTACAGCAGGCACACAAGCAACATCTGACAAATTTCTTGTAAATTGTCCAGTCATGTAAGCCAAGTAGTTCAACTCTTTAATCTTCCATAACGGTTAAAGAGTTGAACAATGTGTGTAAATCAAATTTTATTTTCAGTCAATGCTCCGTTCGAGAAACGTTCCGCGCATTACGTTAAAAATCACCTCGCTACGACCACCCTGCCGAGCCGATTATTGGATATTTGATGGCCAAATCCGAGTTAACCGGTTCAACAAATAATTAGCAGACACCCGTACGTTACCGAAACGCAAAGTCTGTTGAAAACATCTCTGCTGTGCCTGAGTATATGGGAAAACCCGAAGCAGACAATTTCCGTTTTCATCAGAACTTGACCGTTCTGCGACTTCAATTGGCAAATTTGCGTCGGGACTTAGGTATGCACCCGTATAAAATGCAACTGACTTGGAGGCCCATTTTTGGATGAGTGGATATATAAATTGTCGGGTTTGGGGTGATACCAATCTACACGAGATACACCAGCACAAAATGCAACCCGAAAAAGTCACAGTTTGGAGAAGATTTTGGTCTGGCGGAATCATAGGGAGGAAATTATATTTTCTTTCTATTTTAAATTTTCTACGGGACTGGTCCCATGTGGTCATCCAAATTTGTACTTAACCAAGCAATGGTTCCTAGCAGTATTTGAGCGATGATATCCTGCTCGATTCTTAATTCAGAATGTTCATGATCTAAGAATAAATTTTCATGTAACATAATGTTATATAATACTATGTGAAAAATCATATGGTTTGATATTTAAAATCCCATTGTATACACATACAAATCAGATTATATCGATAACAATTAACTATTTAATTTAATCAATAATAAAATAAAATTGAAAAAATAGCACAAACTGAAAAATGTATATATGTATCTTGATTTTCTGGAAATAAATTTAATACTTTCTCAAATTTGAATAGAAAAGTACTTTTGTATTCGACAACAAATCGTCTACCTTACAAGCCCCATCCACCCTACATCATTCTTCTACTATAGATATTGAATTTTCGTTTCATCTTAGGCATTGAAAAATATCAATGATCACACAAAAACATAATTCATTTGATTTTAACAAAGACTGACAAATAATTTTTTTTTTTGTAGATAAATAATAATACGTCCAATGATAAAATGATTTTTATCTTAAATATTTTCCAAAATTTTCTATTTAAAGTATGATGATAACAAATATATTAATATAATATAATAGAATATTGAAGAATATACAAAACATACAGATTGATAACCCACAAAAAATGTTAATATTTCCAAAATAAACAACAAAATAAAATTTTCTATAGAATTTTTTGTTTTTCCTTTTTGACAAATTCATAAATGTGATAAATATGTTACTTGTGGATTTTCCATAAAAAAATAATTGGATAGTTTGACATTTTGTTGTTAGACAAAGTAATATACACCCTTTGACTTTAGAGAATATGAGGTTAAAATACTTATGTATCTTAATGTGTGCGAGTCAAGTGTCAGTGGGATTAGGCAGATATGCATGGGCCGAAATATTTAATTTTTAGCCGGCCCGAACTAAACTCCCCCCAATCGCACATGCGATGTGAATAATAATAATAAAGTTTCATTTGGCCTAAATAAAAAATGGAGGAATATGTTGTTTGTGGCAAACATCCGACTTTCTTTCTCTACGAATGTACAGTGGGTCACAGCCAAAATGATGCAAGCAATTCTTTTTTTTTAAAGTAAATATCCAAAAAATAAATATCTATTTTTAATTTACATTTATTATAAACTTCAGTATTAATTGTTAATTTCATAAAACAAAACAAATAAAAAATCAAAATTTCTACGTAAAAACATGTCACATCTAAAATTGCGGTACTTTTTCAATACAAGACAAAAATTTCAATGTAAAACAATTTCGAGTATCAGTTTTAACAACCTTTTGTGCGATTATAGTCAATATAGTTTCCCAATTGAGACAAATAAATGAAATTTTGTAATAATTGAGAAAATGGGTCGCCACCCAAGTATTGAAACGCGTGAATATTAAACACTTTAAAGTTGGCAAAACTCAAAGAAAAATTGCAGAAATTGTGAAAACAAGTTCTTCTACTGTTCAGAATATTATTGAACGCTTCATTTATCAAGACCGTATTGGAAATTAGCCTAGAAAAACGAACAATAAAATATTTTCCGAAAAAGATTGTCGATGGATTATCCGAAAAAAAAACCCAAATTAAGTGCTCCAAAATTGGCCGAGGAAGCTGAAAAACATTAACATAAAAAATGTCATCCAGAAATAATTCGCAGAATATTAAGAGAAACAAATTTTCATGGTAGAACAATACGGAAAAACCCATATATCATTGAAGTTAATTACAAGGCTAGAATTTAATTTGCTCAACACCATAAAAACAAAAATGAACGTCTGGAACACGGTTTTATTTTCTGATGAAAGCAAATTTAACATTTTTGGACTAGACGAAAGAAACTACGTATGGAGAAAACCTAATACGAAGCGTGCAGGTAAAAATTTACGAAGCACTGTTAAACACCGATCGAGGACATGTTATGTTATGTCATGGGCTTGTATGGCGTCTTCCGAAGTTGGAAATTTAGAATTTATCGAAGGAAATATGAACAAAAAAGTATATTTAGACAAAAGTTAAAAAAGTTAAAAAGAAATTTGGAGAAAAGTGCTGAAAAGTTAAATATTAAGGATCATTTCGGTTCTACCACGACAATCATCGGAAATCCAAATCTCGAATTGTTCTAAGTGGCTCATTTGGAAAATTCCTCATTTCATGAAAACGCCTGCCCAATCACCGGCCATCAATGTTATTGAAAACTTATGGTCTAACTTTGAAAGCGAAATCAGAAAACATGAGATTAATAATGTAGCGAACTTAAAAACGCATTGTTAGAAGCGTGGAGTAAAATAACTCCAGAGTACACGAAAAAACTCATAGATTCGATGCCAAGAAGACTCAAAGCGGTTCTAAAACTAAATATTAATAAATTATTTATACAATAAAAAATGTAATATGTCCACTATTATAAATTTTTAAGCAAATCACATACCATACTGTATAAAATGATACACCAGATAGCAAAAATCTCAGAAATTGGCTCGCATACTGACTATATATGTACGTTCGAAAGGGGATACATTGAGTTATTTAAATCAGTAAGCCCCATCTTGATATGATGCCAAGGCTCGCGAATCGAATTTTTAAAGTTTTATCAATACAGCGAAACAAAACGTGTTAATACTGAAGCTTATTGATGAATCTAAATTTAAAATAGATATTTATTTTGTTTTTGGAATATTTAGGTTTAAAAAAATGTACCTTTGAAAAAAAAAATTGCTTGCATCATTTTGGCTGTGACCCACTGTATACATATAGATCTCGAATACACCATACTTGATTTTTAAAGCGAAATATTAAACTTACCGGATTTTCGGTAAAACTATCTTGTATAATCAAAAACCATTATTGCAGCATACATTTCAGAATATTTTCATGGTCAACCCTTGTTAAATTTATTGGAATCATTAAATTCTTTGTGGTTTTTTGTAAATGCTAAAATTTTCAACATAATGGTAAAAATTGACAAAAGGTCCCATGGCTACCACTACATACATAGATTTCCACCAAATCTAGCAAGAATCTCCCAATTAATGGAAAAAGTTTCAAGTATGAGGGTTCAATTCGAAGAGTCAAAACGCCTGGACTGTAAAGATGCCGAATTTTGATGAAATACATTTTTTTTATTAGACTATCACTCGACCGGTAAAAATGATTTGAATAAAATTTTTTGAAATATAATTTAGAATCTTTTTAATTTTTATCATTTTTTCGTAAATAAAATATACTTTTCAAAATATTTGTAAAACCGAAAAAGCTCCAATGGAAGCTGCCACTTCCGCCGATGGACTGATAAGATATAACAAAGGCATTTGATACGATCAATCACATTTTAACCCTTTGGGACCGGACGTCATCGAATGTTGATATGACGTTTTCAGCTACCTCGCGCAATACTCTAGTAACATTTAAGATAAAAAATCATTCTCAATAAAAAATCATCCTCTTGGAGAGAGTAATTTAATTTTCAGTCCCGCCAATTTTGCTGCTGTTTGCAAGGTAAGTGAAAACCGTTATTATCTGGTGTACAATTATTTTAATGATAAATATTATTTTATGTGTGTGTGATTGATGTAAATAAACAATGAAGTGAAAATCAGTATCATTTTGGGTATACTAATGCTATTACGGCAGTCGTAATTGTTGTGAAACTCAAAGGTAATGTATACCAGGGGGATTATTATAAAATTTTTCGATTTCGATTTTGTTCAATATCGAGAAAAATCGCCCTATTATGAACCTTAAACAAAATAACAATTTTTTCGAACAATCATATTGCTTCAAAATGACGATTATTTTTTCCCCGCTTTTTTCACAAGAGATTATTGGTCGAAAAAGTTGTTTGAATGAACGAACGGAACCCTAAAGGCGCCCTAAGTTTATTATAATTATTTACATTTGAGGTTGAAGAAACAATGAATGTTAAGACAGACAATGTCGAAACATTTACCCGAAGCGAAAGTTTAACACGGCAACCAAGATCACCAATAACAATTACAAGAAAAACCATAGAAACTGTAAAAATGCTTCGTAAGCAACAAATCCAAATGCAGGAAGCATATTACAAAAGTTGCGGAGAGTTCCAAAAACCGAATTGAGTTCCCTTTTATTACTCATGTCAAACGTTGTCTTATGTACATCGGCGTCAAATCATCTTCGGAGATTTCATCAATTGGATGGACAAAAAACCCATATTGCCCATATTCAATCTTTAATGAATTGTTAAAATGCTTCACACAAATGAAAGAAAATATTTTTTTGTTTTAATTACCACTTTTTAATCACACACTATATATAACGTAAAAACGAAATAACAAATTTTTCCCGTCTTATCGAATTTTCTCGATATCGAAAAAATTCGAGAGCGAACAATTTCATAATAGGACAAATCCGCGTCGAATCGAGTTTTTTCGATAGCTGACAAATTTGATCTGGTAGACATTGTTATGCAAAACGTTATTTTAAACGAGGAAAAAGCCTTGATTTTTGACGAAGTCGTATTGATTGACACACATTTTGCTGAACTGACGAAGAAAACAGATAACATGGAGAAAACTTCCCTATAATAATTTACCCTTAAATTTTGACTGTTCTGATTCGTCTTCGTCAAATTCTATTGAATCTGGGGCCTATAGTTTTCCTATAGCAGAGAAAAGAAGAAAAAAATGTATGAAATTTTTACTATTCTTTTCTCTTTTATTTCCACGCTTGCTATAGGAAAACGATAGCTGTCGAAAATGAACGTCGAATTCAATAGTTAGACTCCTGCATTCGAAATATTTTCGAAATATATAACGATTAATATGTACGCTGAAATACCTGCCTTTACGAATCAGTAAGCTATGCAAAGCGGTTTAGGGAATTTTAAACATGCCTCAGCAGAAGAAATAGCGCAGTTATTTGGAATACACATCATAATGGGAGTACTTGGCTTTCCCCAGATTAGAATGTACTGGAATCAATACCTCGAAATTGTTGAGAAATATACCAATGCGATGGGCGGTGTAGACTTGCTCCACTCTTACTTGAGCTACTACCGCATATTTATAAAATCGCGTAAGTGGGCGTTGCGTGTAATATTTCATTTTGTAGACTTCGCCGTATGCGCGAGCCATTAAGAATATTATGAATGAAATTCAGCAAATAGCTGAAAAAAACATTTTGAAATTGAAAGTTTTTAAGTTAAAACTGGGATGGTGTCTAACAAAGGTTAGTTTAAAAAAAATCTACGAATAAAAGAAAATACGAAGAAGAAGAAATTACAACATCACCACGAACGACCACTGTACGATAGACGGAAGTTCGTCCGGAAATGGCGGATATCGATGGGGTTGATCACCTCTCATTATTTCAACAAAGCCACTCATCGAGTAGATGTAAAAAAATCCAAATTGTAAAGGATCGTCTAGAGTAATTGTATTAAGTGCAGTTCATTTGTGCATTAATTCAAAGAATAATTATTCTCATAATTTTCATTCTAAATAAATTTGTATGTGATATTTTGTTAGATATACGTGAATTTAACAAATAATATGTAAATAAATCGAAAAATATATTCAAATTTGTTTGATTATTACAACCGATGAGACCGAACAAGTGTTGCAGTGGTTAAAGCTTCGGCACTTGGCACTGGTTCATTATGGTACATATATCATGTAGGGGAGTTATTTACTTCACCAATATCAAACGTCAGAATCGTGTCTTACAAAGCCATTTATCTAGGACGGTGCTTCCATTTGTTCAAAATTTCAAAGTCCTTAAAATGTAAATTAGAACAAATTTTGTATACCTCCGTGTTGTAAAGGTAAATATAAGGAATATTGTCAAAATGGTACCGGTTGCTGTACAAGGTAACAACTGAATACACCACACATCATTTATAAAATACGAAAACATCGGAAAAAAAATATATTTTTAATCGCTCGTTAATTAAATTGAAATTCAAAGGTACATGCATAATACGATTCCCGAATAAAGTACTTTATTTAGACACAAAAATAACACATTTTCAAAATTCCCCCTTTCTATTTATTGTGTTATTTGTATTGAGAACGCCAGACAGGACCGCGTACACCTGGCTGGTAGATAAATTTAATAACATTAATTCTATCCAGTACATCAACCCGTGTCCGTATGAAATTCTAATTGGTTATCACGATGCGATCTCTATGTTTCTATTTTCTAGATCCTACAAATACACCAACAATACTGTCAATTAAGATGTGAATTTATAAAAAAAAATTATTACTTTTGTATTTAAATTCCACCCTTTTGTAATGTAACTTGTGTTTATAGTTATTATTACTATTCCAATTATTGTTATTTATTTCATTACAACTGCTTCTTGTTTTGCTTGTAGTTATAGTGTATCGGTTTACCTTGATTTACTATACGCATAAGTAATACATCTAACATTTTTATAATAAATTGGAAATGAAAAAAGGAAAATTTTACCTGTTTGCACGTGCGATGCATATGAAGTGCAAAATGTTTATAATTTATTCATTTTAATTCTTCTTGATTTTCATTTAAAATAAGATAAAAAGAAAAATAATAGCGTGCACACAAATTTGGACCGACAAAAACAGGGGTGGTAAGCAGTGAGATTATTAGTGTGGGATGGTTAAAAAAATTATGTTTTTGGCTCTTTAATTATTTTTAATATTTAATTAATTATGTAATTAATGTTTAGAGTATATCACGAGAATCATGGGGAAATTGGTCATATCGAGCCATTTTCACGGAATAATGCTGCAAATATCAATTGCTATTTGCATTCTTCGTTTTTCAAGATGTTTGGTAGAAAATCGAACGGTTTCGATGCATCGAAAGCATCGAAAATCAGATAAAAATTAAGGTGGTCTAGAACGGTTTTCTAAAAGTCTCCATTTTTAAAGAAGGGAATACGCCTCATTGAAGCGAAATAGATGGTCACAACAACTAAAAACTGACCTCATTCAGCTGGATTTATCGGAATGCTTTAAATTTTTAATATTTCAGGTGAAAACGCACATAACTATAAGGCACCCAAATATCTAAAGAGAGTGATTGTATACCCTCGAGCGATAATAAAACTGTGTTGCTCATTTTCAGCGATGAATCCAATCCACAAATGTATGTAAATGACAATATTTTCTGGTGGCATTCAAATTTTTAAAACAAACATGTTTTTTGTTTCTTTTTTTGCACTTTTGGTGTAGACTGGAAGTCTGCTAAGTCTTGGGACTACAAATTAATTCGGCCCCTTTTCAAAAAGTGGCTCTTACTATAATAATTTTTTTATAATAACAGCTGATGTCCGTTGTTTCAGACAGATTAAACATCTGCCGTTAACCTTCAGTTTGAATTGCTTTGAGTTGCATACAAAACGTGTTTTTTACGGTGTTGAATATGCCGGATTTTGTGATAACTAAACAGCATTTGCGGGTGTGTTATTTTTTGTTTTAAATGGAAAAAAGTGACAATGCTCTAACCGATAAATCATGTAGAAAATGGTTTCGACGCTTCAAAAATGATTATTTCAGTGTTGAAGATAAGCCAACCAAAAAATAAATTAGATTCATTGCTCGATGAAGATCCGGCTGAAACGCAAGAGGAGCTTGCCGGTACATTGGGGGCGACCCAACAAACATTTTCCAGGCTTTGTATACTACAAGCTGCTACAACCTGACGATTCCGAACATTACGACTAAAACGACCGGAATATGAGAAAAGGCACGATTAAGTTATTCTTCTGCTCAGCCTCACGTTGCAAAAGTCGTAAAAAAATATTTGGAATGCGGGATATCGCAAACGCCGTATTTTCCAGACATTGCTCCTTCTGATTACTGGTTGTTCGGACGGATGTAACACGATTTAGCAGGTCACCAGTTCAGCTCTTTCGAAGAAATAGAAAATTGGCTTCTAACTTGGATCGTCTGAAAAGACGAAACGTTTTTCCGAGATGGGATTCTAAAATTGCCTGACAGTTGGGAAAAAAATCGTAAGCAGCGATGGACAATATTTTAAATAATCTGTTCATTCGTTTTATTTTAAAATAAATGCATGCATTTTTAACATTAAAAAAACGGGGCGAATTAATTTGTACTACCAATATTAAGTCCGGAAGTAACACGTTTTTAAAACATTTTAAATTGATATCGATTGTCTATATGTCTTTTTCTAAAAAATTACATTGTTTGACTGTTGGTGGTTCATTTCATGGCAGGGATTTGGCCTCAACGATATTACTTCAAATTTTACAGTTTACAACAAGGAGATAAGAGAACCCATAATCGTATGTGTATCAGTTCTTCCGTAAGTTCCACTTTCCAACGAAAATGAGTTTATAACTTGCTGGCTCCAGAATCTAGTGAATTTTTAATGTCGCCAATTAAACATATCTAGTTTTCGAGACTATTTCGTATCTCGTAGTTACGAATGAATCCTAATTTTCCAAACGCTTTTCTTGATTATCGTGATCATCCAACTAAACACTCAAGTACAACAAGCTTCTGGATGCCTCTTACCATTAGCAAAGTAAAAGAGTAAAGTAAAAGAGAAATCCGATTATTAAAAATCGTGCGGTATACATCAAGTGAATGACAAGTCATAATTATGAAAACTAATTTAAACATGTGGATGATTTGTGAAAATTCTTTGCCTATTACGAGCCAACAAAACGCACGGAATCTTTTAACATTTTTTTTTTTAAATATTTTCCCTTCCCAATTAATACTGAATTAATTAATTATTTCAAAGCGATATTTCGAACATATCGGCCCTAAGGCAATTTAGTTGTGTTTTCAGATAACACGGAATATATTAGAATCGCTGAACAATTATATAAATGCTCTTTACAAACAACCCCCATTTTTTAATTATGTGATCAAGTTGAAGTTAAATTTTTTACTTCTGTTATAAAACTTCATCAGAAAAAAAATTAAGCTTCAACTTGATCACGGAATCTTTTAACAGTTAGCAATTAATATATAATGTTTTTCTTGGTTCATTTGTTAATAAAAAATCAGGGCTGGGATTTTACTGTCATCTATGCACCACGATGATAAAATAAATGCAGAAATCCATAACAAATCGGTATTAATTTACATTATAATTCAAATAAAGGAGGAATTGTTACTTTGAACTAGCTGTGTCACGCATTTACCTCCAAAAGGAAAACTAACCGAGTGCGTTGCATCGAAAATAATATGGTTGAATATTTATCCAGACTAGAATGCTAACAGAAAAAATATTCGCCACAAATTGTTTTACAAAGCCTTGTTCAGCAATTGGTTAAGCCCAACATCCAAAGACGTAGTAATGCTCGTCTATCTGCCGTTACAAAGAGGTTAATGACACAAGTCTTTTCACCTTGTACTTCAGAGAAGTAACCGAGTGAAGCTGAACAAACATCCAATAGTATCTCATAAAAGTACCTGTCTGTAAGGGCCGCGTAAATAATTAATTTCTTAGTTAGCCTTAGTTTTTATGAAATATTATTTTTGTTGTTGAATTTTATAAATAAATAAACATGAAAATTATAAATTTCTTTGAATTTTGATCTAAAATGCTTTTGAGTCCGAGAGACTCATTGCATGCTTTTACGTAAGTCAAATGACCCATTCTGATTATGGTTTTAAAGAAACCAACAAATTTGACACTTCAGATTACATATTCCAATCAGGAATGGCCATTGAATATTAAAGACGGTTGAATGTACGAATTTCTGATATTAATATAGTGGCTGGATATGTGGTAATTCGAAATTGGCCGGGTCGAGTGAATTTCTGAAATAAAGTATTCTAGAAACCAACGAACTTGACACTTCTGATTACACATTCCTACATTGCAATCCAAATAGCTGTGTTTCTTGACGCTTGATCTGATCCAGTGCAGTTCATGTTTCATGAAACTACACAAAGGCGCTTGTTAGATTTAAAATCAAAATTTGTGATCTAAAACAAAGCTTGGATCATGTTTTCCATATAAAATTTAAACTAATCCGGATCAATGAGCTTCAAGAAACACGGCAATAAGACTGAATATGTGTTAATCCGAAATTGGCGCAATTCCATTGAACAAAAAGGAGGTATGAATTTCCGAAGATGTTGGCAGTTTCGATTACTTATTTCAATCAATTCTGATCTGGAATTGGCCTAATTCTACAAAGGCGGTTGAATCTATGAAAATCTGACAAAGTGTTCTAGAAACCAAAGAGTCTGATTACATATTACATTCAGGCATGTTCATTGCCATCTGAAATCATAGAGGATTAAATTTCATAATTCGATTAAATTGTTGTTCAGGCGGTTGAATAAATGAATTTCTGTCTTAAAGTGTAAAGATTTTTATCAACGGAACGCTCATACCCATCCGAAAAACATAGTGGCTTTAATTAGCGACTGTAAACCTGTGATAATATTTAAAGTGGGAAGTCTACCACTATGTAGGAAGCTTACAATTAAGTGCAACAACCACAAAAAAAAGTTCTAACAAACGGAAAAGTAACCATAAAACCAAACGAACTAGTTGCTCGATAATTGGGTTTGTACTCAATTTCAAAAATTCCAGCAACTGAAGATGCAGAATGAATTTGAAAGTTGCATAGAAAGTAAAATAATAAGGGTTGCGTTCGTTCGAATATTCCCATTTCGTTCTAGAATTTCTTATATGATAAAAGTAGCGTTAATAAGAGTAGGAAAGATTACATTTTGAACAAGACTATACCACCTCTTCCACAGATTTCAAACCTTCACGATTAATTCGCCGGTTTTTCGAACGATAAATCTGCTTTAAACGAAAAATTTTGATACTTTAACAATTATGTTTGATTTAAATTTATTGCACCAAATGAAAGAAAAGATTGTGTTTAAATTTATTCTATAACGTAATAAACACATTTTATTAAACACTTGTTTTTAAGTTTTATTCTATAAGGTAAAAAGGAGTAAACGGGGCGTAAAGTTTTATTCTATAAGGTTGTGGTTCCAATAGAAAAGTAATTGATGTTACAAAATACCAATACAAAATACCAATTTCAAATGACATGTTCTACATCATCATCATTAACGTGCAACATCACTTTTTCGGTAATTTACTGAAGTTATTTTCTTGTTTCCAATAATGAAGTTGACGTTTGTTTTATTTATTACTTATGTTTTTTTAATGCGATCATAATCTACTATTAATTTTATGATCAACTTGAAGCTAAATTTTTTCGATCAAGTTTTGTAACAGAAGTAATATCCAGTTTCGATCTGATAAGATCATTAAAAAATTCAATCATCTCATCAGGCCCTATGATATACCGCTTTGAATTAATTAATTAATTCAGTATTAATTGGGAACGGAAAAATATTTAAAAAAATATAATCTGATATTGACGATTGAAGCATCACGGATTCCACCTAGCTCTCTTTCTCTCTCTCTCTCTCTCTGGCACTATATCCCATCAAGGGATTTGGTCGCCTCAAATGAGGTTTCATAATCATATTTTCATTTCGGATAATGAGTGATTAATTCATTGATTCTAAACCAGCCGTGAAATTTTTTCACCACCGGGAATCGAACCCAGGACTTCCGGTCGCTGGAGCAAGCATGCTGACCACTTTGCCACCGGGGCGTCGGATTTTGAAATTCCACCTAGCGGATTGTTCTAAACTAAAACTATCTATCCATTTGACGTTTAAAATTGTATTTTGTTGCTGAAACTTAACTTCATTTTTTCTTATAATTGTTTATCTAAATGGTGAAGTTTATCCGTAAAATTATAATATATTTTTAAAAATTGTTTTTATTTAAAAAAAACGATGATATTAATATCTAAATAGTATATTTATTTGTTTCATTAAGCTACATAGTAAGTGTTACACCGAGTAGGGTAAGATTCAATTTTCTTAAGATTAACTACAATAATATTTAGTGTTCCATATAACTAAATATAAATAATATATGTATTTACATATGTATTTTTCAACTCTTTTAGACGATTTAAGAGATTTGCCAAAATAGTCAACGCGATATAGACCCGCCGCAGTGTAATACTTTGAAGAAGGCTTAAACAAATTTATTCAATATCCCCATATATGCGCCTTCCTGTAATTTTAAGGAAATGGTCGCAGACATTGAGAAAAGAAACATTTCCTAAAAGATTTTTAATAACCAAGAAGGGCAAGCTTTCGTAATATTATTGAGCTTTATCTCAAGTGGAATTACCAGCATTCACAACAAACCCGATAATATGATCGCGTGACGGAGAGGAAGGAATTCTAGTTTTATATACCCAGCCAACATCAACAATTTGCTCCCCACAACGAATCGGTCATTTGCATCCTCCAAAATATTTTAAAATGATCCTTATAACTGGGGTTTTTCATCATTACGGATGTTGGATATTAATATTTATTTATTATTTTATCGGCACATTATATCACAGACCTAAAAAATTTTGATTGAGAGAATGATAATTGATTGATTTTGAGAATGATACCTCGCCGCAAAAAATGAAAGACCGACCGCTGGTTTGCTTAGAGCAAGCAAATTTAAAACCGGAAAAAAGAGGAAAAAAAATAGGAAAAGAGAAATAAGAAAAAAAAACAAAGTTAAAAAAAAAATAAAAGAAACGCAATGAAGAGAGCAAAAAGCAAAAAAATGTTTAAAATTATAAATACTCGATAGAGTATGTTATTTAAGTCAAATAGATATAAAGAAAAAAAATAATCTAAAAATAAAACAAAAATTGCTTTATTTGGTAAAAAATTGGTAGCAAATAATAATTTCTTAATAGCGGCTTTGATAAGGTGGTAGTTAAAAAGTTCGAAATATTTAAGTCTCACGCAGCATTCTTGTAATAGGCTCGTTCTGGCCGTAGGTCGTTCTATTAGGAGCAATTCTAAAAGCTGGTGTCGTTCTCACAACGCAGGCATTTACATTAATATTTTCGAGTAGAGCTGAAGAATCTACGCCGACAGATAAAAGTTGTTGAATGAAAACGATGAAGTGGCTTCAAGTTATTAAGCTCCAAGCGGTCAAGATAAGGAGGCAAATTATAAACGCCCACCCAAGGTAATCCACGCAGAGCAAAGCGCAAAAATCTACGTGGTACCGCTTCAATTCTTCGTATGTGCACTTCATGGTATGGGGACCAACCTGACTAGCATACTCGAGCAGGGGCCAAACATATGTCATATAGAGGGCCCTCGTAACATAAGGGTTCAATAATTCCTTAGACCAGCGTTTCACAAACCCAAGCGAAGAGTTTGCTCTGTTGACAATAAAATCGATGTGATCTCTAAGGTTAAGTACGCGGTCGCAAATTACCCCTAAGTCCCGTATGGTTAAAACTTTTACAACAACAGTGCTGTTGATGGTATATTCTCGAGTAATGGAGTTTGCGCGTTTTCTTGAGTATGTTATGAATTGGCATTTGCTCACATTCAGATCAAGATTATTTTTAGTACACCAAGTTGTGATGAGGTCATTCTGCTGATATTGAGGTCATTCTGCAATAGATTCGATCGATGGAACTAGAAATTTGTCTGTAAATTTTCATATCGTCCGCATAGGAAGTAGCTTTAAAATGAGCAGATATGGATGACCTAAAGATCATCTGATAACTACGTTCCCTCAGATAAGATTCCACCCATAGAAAAATTGAGGTCAGAACCGAGAGCCCTGAGTTTAAACAAAATTATCGTATGGGAAACCCTGTCAAACGCCTTGCAGAAATCCGTGGTAATAACATCCTAGCAACAACTTCCTTTCCAACTTCCATAACGTTCAAAGTATCAGAAGCAAATACGATTAGATTGGTTGTAGTAGATCGTCCTCTAAGGAAGCTATGCTGATTCATTGAAAACAATGTTTTACATTGGTAGTAAAGAGAATCGTACACAATACTCTCGAATAACTTGGGGATATAGGACAGTTTCCTAATTGGCCTATGGTTAGAGACGTCTGATTTTCATCCTTTTTGTGGGTTGGAATTATAAAGGAGTCTTTCCATATTGACGGAAATATTCCGTAGGAGATCGACTTTTGGAACAGCATTGTAAGTGGCTGTGCTAAGTTACTAACACAGTTTCTTAAAACTATAGAAAGTAATCCTTCAGGGCCTGCGGAGAATTCATCTTTTAACTTGATGATGCTCCTTACCACAGTTTCAAGATCGAATAGAGGCCGGAGACGCTAGAGCGCTGTTATTCATGTAACTGAAGTAGGCCGCATCAAGCTCGATATCGTTATTGGAGTGGGCGCTATTAAAAAAATTTGCGAAAAAGCCAGCAATGATTTTGGGGTCACCATAGCTATGATCGCCGAACTTCATCATGGAAGGATATCCATCTGATTTCTTCTTAATAGTTAATGAATTGCCAAAAGCGCTTTGGCCCAATGATTATTTCTGACTGCATACTACTGATGTAACATACTACTGATGTTCATGTAATTTAAGTAATTCGAGCCCAATCTCATATTTAAGAATTTTTTTTCCAGTTTTTGTTTTTTTGATTACGCACTGATCACAATTCTCTGTTGTAAGAGATGGGTTAGTTTGTATCTTCGTACAGTATAAGGAATGGACTGCTGAAAGCATTCAACCATCGCAGCATAAAAATTGAGAGTTTGGGCTTCCAATGTTGTGATTATTATCGAGAATCAAATTAAAATCGACGTTAGCTAATAAATCATTGAGCTTCTTGAAATAGGCCGTACGGAAATTAAAACTGGATGAAGTTTCGCAGTTAATGTTAACTCTACATAGTTCGATGGAAAATAAAATTAAAAGAGGTGGATGATACAAGTCAATTGTGCAGAGAACCAGATTTGTTTCGAAGACTCTGAAATTATTTGCGCCGGAAGAGAATAATAAGTCAAGTTGCCTGTTAAGATTGTTCTTGACGTTACTGATCTGCATCAAACCGGAACTAGAAAAATTATCAGTAATCAAAATCTCAATTGTAGATCGTGCATTCTCAGCAACGTAATGGGTATTGTCAGCCAGTGTCGGATTTTGTACATATAAG
The DNA here is from genome assembly GCA_932526605.1 of Nephrotoma flavescens. NCBI lineage: Eukaryota > Metazoa > Arthropoda > Insecta > Diptera > Tipulidae > Nephrotoma > Nephrotoma flavescens. The sequence continues at coordinate 76,806,468 of OW052220.1, forward strand.
GTACGGGAGGTTAAAATCTCCGACGACAAAAAGTCATCTAAAATAGCAGTATTATCAAATCATCTACGAGAAGCTGGTAGGTGTTCGCATGACTATGAGGGCGTATATAGCAACACAGAATATAAATGTGTTTATTCATATAACCCGCGTGTTGATTTTAACACAAATCAGCTCTAAAAATGTCATAAGAAAGGGCTTGAGTTTGCAAAAATTATTCACGGGATTTTGTTCGTAGTCCCCTTACATTCTGGTAATAAAGGGACCAATAATTGCCCCTGTAACAGCATGACTTTAGAGACATACTGCTATAGAAATTTATAAGTGTACAATACTAATTCAGAGCGGCCGCGTATAGCGCAGCTAGATCTCAGGAGCTAGGGGTGGGCTTGTTAAGAGTTGAATCAGTCTGGCTAAACCGCGAGTATGAAGTTCAAATAAATGGAAAAAGAGAAATGATAAACAAAATTTACGGCATTTAAGACTATGTTGAATATTTATCCAGACTAGTATGCTAACAGAAAAAATATTCGCCACAAATTGTTTTACAAAGCCTTGTTCAGCAATTGGTTAAGCCCAACATCCAAAGACGTAGTAATGCTCGTCTATCTGCCGTTACAAAGAGGTTAATGACACAAGTCTTTTCACCTTGTACTTCAGAGTAGTAACCGAGTGAAGCTGAACAAACATCCAATAGTATCTCATAAAAGTACCTGTCTGTAAGGGCCGCGTAAATAATTAATTTCTTAGTTAGCCTTAGTTTTTATGAAATATTATTTTTGTTGTTGAATTTTATAAATAAATAAACATGAAAATTATAAATTTCTTTGAATTTTGATCTAAAATGCTTTTGAGTCCGAGAGACTCATTGCATGCTTTTACGTAAGTCAAATGACCCATTCTGATTATGGTTTTAAAGAAACCAACAAATTTGACACTTCAGATTACATATTCCAATCAGGAATGGCCATTGAATATTAAAGACGGTTGAATGTACGAATTTCTGATATTAATATAGTGGCTGGATACGTGGTAATTCGAAATTGGCCGGGTCGAGTGAATTTCTGAAATAAAGTATTCTAGAAACCAACGAACTTGACACTTCTGATTACACATTCCTACATTGCAATCCAAATAGCTGTGTTTCTTGACGCTTGATCTGATCCAGTGCAGTTCATGTTTCATGAAACTATACACAAAGGCGCTTGTTAGATTTAAAATCAAAATTTGTGATCTAAAACAAAGCTTGGATCATGTTTTCCATATAAAATTTAAACTAATCCGGATCAATGAGCTTCAAGAAACACGGCAATAAGACTGAATATGTGTTAATCCGAAATTGGCGCAATTCCATTGAACAAAAAGGAGGTATGAATTTCCGAAGATGTTGGCAGTTTCGATTACTTATTTCAATCAATTCTGATCTGGAATTGGCCTAATTCTACAAAGGCGGTTGAATCTATGAAAATCTGACAAAGTGTTCTAGAAACCAAAGAGTCTGATTACATATTACATTCAGGCATGTTCATTGCCATCTGAAATCATAGAGGATTAAATTTCATAATTCGATTAAATTGTTGTTCAGGCGGTTGAATAAATGAATTTCTGTCTTAAAGTGTTCTAGAAACCAACGAATTTGGAACTTCTGATTACGTATTTTTATCAACGGAACGCTCATGTCCATCCGAAAAACATAGTGGCTTTAATTAGCGACTGTAAAGCTGTGATAATATTTAAAGTGGGAAGTCTACCACTATGTAGGAAGCTTACAATTAAGTGCAACAACCACAAAAAAAGTTCTAACAAACGGAAAAGTAACCATAAAACCAAACGAACTAGTTGCTCGATAATTGGGTTTGTACTCAATTTCAAAAATTCCAGCAACTGAAGATGCAGAATGAATTTGAAAGTTGCATACAAAGTAAAATAATAAGGGTTGCGTTCGTTCGAATATTCCCATTTCGTTCTAGAATTTCTTATATGATAAAAGTAGCGTTAATAAGAGTAGGAAAGATTACATTTTGAACAAGACTATACCACCTCTTCCACAGATTTCAAACCTTCACGATTAATTCGCCGGTTTTTCGAACGATAAATCTGCTTTAAACGAAAAATTTTGATACTTTAACAATTATGTTTGATTTAAATTTATTGCACCAAATGAAAGAAAAGATTGTGTTTAAATTTATTCTATAACGTAATAAACACATTTTATTAAACACTTGTTTTTAAGTTTTATTCTATAAGGTAAAAAGGAGTAAACGGGGCGTAAAGTTTTATTCTATAAGGTTGTGGTTCCAATAGAAAAGTAATTGATGTTACAAAATACCAATACAAAATACCAATTTCAAATGACATGTTCTACATCATCATCATTAACGTGCAACATCACTTTTTCGGTAATTTACTGAAGTTATTTTCTTGTTTCCAATAATGAAGTTGACGTTTGTTTTATTTATTACTTATGTTTTTTTAATGCGATCATAATCTACTATTAATTTTATGATCAACTTGAAGCTAAATTTTTTCGATCAAGTTTTGTAACAGAAGTAATATCCAGTTTCGATCTGATAAGATCATTAAAAAATTCAATCATCTCATCAGGCCCTATGATATACCGCTTTGAATTAATTAATTAATTCAGTATTAATTGGGAACGGAAAAATATTTAAAAAAATATAATCTGATATTGACGATTGAAGCATCACGGATTCCACCTAGCTCTCTCTCTCTCTCTCTCTCTCTCTCTCTCTGGCACTATATCCCATCAAGGGATTTGGTCGCCTCAAATGAGGTTTCATAATCATATTTTCATTTCGGATAATGAGTGATTAATTCATTGATTCTAAACCAGCCGTGAAATTTTTTCACCACCGGGAATCGAACCCAGGACTTCCGGTCGCTGGAGCAAGCATGCTGACCACTTTGCCACCGGGGCGTCGGATTTTGAAATTCCACCTAGCGGATTGTTCTAAACTAAAACTATCTATCCATTTGACGTTTAAAATTGTATTTTGTTGCTGAAACTTAACTTCATTTTTTCTTATAATTGTTTATCTAAATGGTGAAGTTTATCCGTAAAATTATAATATATTTTTAAAAATTGTTTTTATTTAAAAAAAACGATGATATTAATATCTAAATAGTATATTTATTTGTTTCATTAAGCTACATAGTAAGTGTTACACCGAGTAGGGTAAGATTCAATTTTCTTAAGATTAACTACAATAATATTTAGTGTTCCATATAACTAAATATAAATAATATATGTATTTACATATGTATTTTTCAACTCTTTTAGACGATTTAAGAGATTTGCCAAAATAGTCAACGCGATATAGACCCGCCGCAGTGTAATACTTTGAAGAAGGCTTAAACAAATTTATTCAATATCCCCATATATGCGCCTTCCTGTAATTTTAAGGAAATGGTCGCAGACATTGAGAAAAGAAACATTTCCTAAAAGATTTTTAATAACCAAGAAGGGCAAGCTTTCGTAATATTATTGAGCTTTATCTCAAGTGGAATTACCAGCATTCACAACAAACCCGATAATATGATCGCGTGACGGAGAGGAAGGAATTCTAGTTTTATATACCCAGCCAACATCAACAATTTGCTCCCCACAACGAATCGGTCATTTGCATCCTCCAAAATATTTTAAAATGATCCTTATAACTGGGGTTTTTCATCATTACGGATGTTGGATATTAATATTTATTTATTATTTTATCGGCACATTATATCACAGACCTAAAAAATTTTGATTGAGAGAATGATAATTGATTGATTTTGAGAATGATACCTCGCCGCAAAAAATGAAAGACCGACCGCTGGTTTGCTTAGAGCAAGCAAATTTAAAACCGGAAAAAAGAGGAAAAAAAATAGGAAAAGAGAAATAAGAAAAAAAAAACAAAGTTAAAAAAAAATAAAAGAAACGCAATGAAGAGAGCAAAAAGCAAAAAAATGTTTAAAATTATAAATACTCGATAGAGTATGTTATTTAAGTCAAATAGATATAAAGAAAAAAAATAATCTAAAAATAAAACAAAAATTGCTTTATTTGGTAAAAAATTGGTAGCAAATAATAATTTCTTAATAGCGGCTTTGATAAGGTGGTAGTTAAAAAGTTCGAAATATTTAAGTCTCACGCAGCATTCTTGTAATAGGCTCGTTCTGGCCGTAGGTCGTTCTATTAGGAGCAATTCTAAAAGCTGGTGTCGTTCTCACAACGCAGGCATTTACATTAATATTTTCGAGTAGAGCTGAAGAATCTACGCCGACAGATAAAAGTTGTTGAATGAAAACGATGAAGTGGCTTCAAGTTATTAAGCTCCAAGCGGTCAAGATAAGGAGGCAAATTATAAACGCCCACCCAAGGTAATCCACGCAGAGCAAAGCGCAAAAATCTACGTGGTACCGCTTCAATTCTTCGTATGTGCACTTCATGGTATGGGGACCAACCTGACTAGCATACTCGAGCAGGGGCCAAACATATGTCATATAGAGGGCCCTCGTAACATAAGGGTTCAATAATTCCTTAGACCAGCGTTTCACAAACCCAAGCGAAGAGTTTGCTCTGTTGACAATAAAATCGATGTGATCTCTAAGGTTAAGTACGCGGTCGCAAATTACCCCTAAGTCCCGTATGGTTAAAACTTTTACAACAACAGTGCTGTTGATGGTATATTCTCGAGTAATGGAGTTTGCGCGTTTTCTTGAGTATGTTATGAATTGGCATTTGCTCACATTCAGATCAAGATTATTTTTAGTACACCAAGTTGTGATGAGGTCATTCTGCTGATATTGAGGTCATTCTGCAATAGATTCGATCGATGGAACTAGAAATTTGTCTGTAAATTTTCATATCGTCCGCATAGGAAGTAGCTTTAAAATGAGCAGATATGGATGACCTAAAGATCATCTGATAACTACGTTCCCTCAGATAAGATTCCACCCATAGAAAAATTGAGGTCAGAACCGAGAGCCCTGAGTTTAAACAAAATTATCGTATGGGAAACCCTGTCAAACGCCTTGCAGAAATCCGTGGTAATAACATCCTAGCAACAACTTCCTTTCCAACTTCCATAACGTTCAAAGTATCAGAAGCAAATACGATTAGATTGGTTGTAGTAGATCGTCCTCTAAGGAAGCTATGCTGATTCATTGAAAACAATGTTTTACATTGGTAGTAAAGAGAATCGTACACAATACTCTCGAATAACTTGGGGATATAGGACAGTTTCCTAATTGGCCTATGGTTAGAGACGTCTGATTTTCATCCTTTTTGTGGGTTGGAATTATAAAGGAGTCTTTCCATATTGACGGAAATATTCCGTAGGAGATCGACTTTTGGAACAGCATTGTAAGTGGCTGTGCTAAGTTACTAACACAGTTTCTTAAAACTATAGAAAGTAATCCTTCAGGGCCTGCGGAGAATTCATCTTTTAACTTGATGATGCTCCTTACCACAGTTTCAAGATCGAATAGAGGCCGGAGACGCTAGAGCGCTGTTATTCATGTAACTGAAGTAGGCCGCATCAAGCTCGATATCGTTATTGGAGTGGGCGCTATTAAAAAAATTTGCGAAAAAGCCAGCAATGATTTTGGGGTCACCATAGCTATGATCGCCGAACTTCATCATGGAAGGATATCCATCTGATTTCTTCTTAATAGTTAATGAATTGCCAAAAGCGCTTTGGCCCAATGATTATTTCTGACTGCATACTACTGATGTAACATACTACTGATGTTCATGTAATTTAAGTAATTCGAGCCCAATCTCATATTTAAGAATTTTTTCCAGTTTTTGTTTTTTTGATTACGCACTGATCACAATTCTCTGTTGTAAGAGATGGGTTAGTTTGTATCTTCGTACAGTATAAGGAATGGACTGCTGAAAGCATTCAACCATCGCAGCATAAAAATTGAGAGTTTGGGCTTCCAATGTTGTGATTATTATCGAGAATCAAATTAAAATCGACGTTAGCTAATAAATCATTGAGCTTCTTGAAATAGGCCGTACGGAAATTAAAACTGGATGAAGTTTCGCAGTTAATGTTAACTCTACATAGTTCGATGGAAAATAAAATTAAAAGAGGTGGATGATACAAGTCAATTGTGCAGAGAACCAGATTTGTTTCGAAGACTCTGAAATTATTTGCGCCGGAAGAGAATAATAAGTCAAGTTGCCTGTTAAGATTGTTCTTGACGTTACTGATCTGCATCAAACCGGAACTAGAAAAATTATCAGTAATCAAAATCTCAATTGTAGATCGTGCATTCTCAGCAACGTAATGGGTATTGTCAGCCAGTGTCGGATTTTGTACATATAAGGTACGGGAGGTTAAAATCTCCGACGACAAAAAGTCATCTAAAATAGCAGTATTATCAAATCATCTACGAGAAGCTGGTAGGTGTTCGCATGACTATGAGGGCGTATATAGCAACACAGAATATAAATGTGTTTATTCATATAACCCGCGTGTTGATTTTAACACAAATCAGCTCTAAAAATGTCATAAGAAAGGGCTTGAGTTTGCAAAAATTATTCACGGGATTTTGTTCGTAGTCCCCTTACATTCTGGTAATAAAGGGACCAATAATTGCCCCTGTAACAGCATGACTTTAGAGACATACTGCTATAGAAATTTATAAGTGTACAATACTAATTCAGAGCGGCCGCGTATAGCGCAGCTAGATCTCAGGAGCTAGGGGTGGGCTTGTTAAGAGTTGAATCAGTCTGGCTAAACCGCGAGTATGAAGTTCAAATAAATGGAAAAAGAGAAATGATAAACAAAATTTACGGCATTTAAGACTATGGCACGTATTTAACGGTATGGAAGTATAAAATGGTGGCGGATTGAAAATAACAAAATTGATAGGTGACAAAGAAATATTTCAATTTATGGATTCTGACCGGGATGAAACTATTAAACAAGAAGCTGGTACTAAAAAATAGGAAAACCAATCAACAGAACTAGAATATACAATTAAATCATAGAATCGCAATGGCGGTTATGTTGAAACCTCTGCTTGTCATGACGGAACCTACCTTGGCCTCATTATTATTTGGTTCATTGATTGCTCTGGGGACCTATTCTGAAACTTATACGATTTCGGAAAATTCGATTCGCGGCGTATTTTGGTATTAAGATTTTTTTTCTATCGAATAATTCGAAATCGCTAGATTACAAATTCGCAAGATTATGAAACAAAAGAAAAAATACGGAACGAATTAAACGAAAATGTGACGTCAAAATCCGACTGGTCTTTAGGTGGCGATTGTCGTATTATGTCAATGTTGTTTTAAAATAATATTTTTTTTTTGTAAAAATAAAGTTTTTTTATAAGTAAATAAACTCGGGCGTGTATTTTTTTTTAATTAAGTTAATTATAATTATTGTTTTTAAATGTCAATAGATATATTTACCAAGATGTAAGTTGTAAAAAAATGTACTACAAATAACGTATGCATTTTAATTATATATAAAATTGATTTAACAGGTCGTCAACAAATGGGCGATTCGCTTTGTTTCATAATAGCAATATTCGAAGCGTATTGAATTTTTAGATATCGAATTTTTTGAAAGCGAATTATGTTTCACAATACCCCCTCCTGCAGGTCGATTCTAACCTTCCTATAGAAAAAAGGAGTTAGGAAAGATATTTTCATAGTATTTTTGTCACAAACATCTTTTTTCTGACATACAAATTTTTTCAAAAACAAAATTTAATTTGGAATATTTTTCCTCAATTTCTATACGGAAAAAATATCTCCTAAATTATAAAAATTTAGATCAAACATGATTTCTCAGTTGGCCTGAAAATGATAATTTTGACAAAAATGCTATGTAAATATTTTTCCTAATTCTTTTTCCTATAGGAAAGCCAGAATCAACCTTCTGATCTGAATTAAGTTTAGTCGAAATATAACGCTCTTTTACTGAAGCAGACTGATAAATGAAATAAAATGCGAAATAGTGTTCAATTTTATTTTTGAGAGACGAAGCAGAAATTTCAATAAAATTTCGAAAACGAAATAAACTGCCTACCTAAAAGTCGCATTTCCATGCGAAAATTCGAATTCGAAGTGTTTAGATTTCTTGCAAAACACAAAAATATTTTATTTTGTCTCAGTAGTTAAATACCGCACAATTGTTATTGTACATTTTGTAAATTTAAATTTAATATTTTAAGAAGCATTAAAATTAACTTACCAACTGCTGTAATGGGCGCATACGATCTCACTCCACCTTCTGCTGAAATAAAAATAAAATGGACAACGTATAACAAACGTACATTCGCAATTCACTTTCCTCTTACCCGTGACGGTAATATAATGTGCTTGTCCATCGATAGGACTTTGTGCATGTACCAACGCAACTTGTGCGGTCACCTGTTGTTCACTATTTACTGTATCACTTTCGTTATCCTCTTTTATTTGCACCAATGGCGATTCATTACTTGAATCAGAATTTTCAATTGGCATCACATCAATCACAGACACACTACCAGAATTTCCCGTTTGAAGTATAATTTTCTTCTATAACAAAACAAAATACGACTATTGAAAATCGAAACCAATAAAATATTACCTGTTGCATTTACATGCTGGATTGGTATACTCGTCGTCTGACCATTCGATGTTGTTACAATTTCACCATTTTGGGCTTTGGTCGGTGACGTCATTGTATTCTGGGATGAATTATCCTGGGTAATTTTTATAAAATTGCGTTGTGTCGCTAATCGAGCGGCCATAATATAATACCAAAATTGTATCACGTTACTAATTTACTATACACTATATAGTCACAAAATATTTTTGATGACTAATATTCTACAGTTTATAGATCATTTGACACTTTCAGTATTTCTATGATCTACAGAAGTGTTTTTGTATATAGCTTGATGACTACACAATGTTTATGTTGTGTTATGCTGGATATGGTTAGGGATCTGGAAATAAAGAAAAAAAAACGAAATATATATTTAATAGACGAGTAGTGACATATGTTTTTCCATAAAATGTGTGTACAGTGAAATTTACGTTGAAAATTGTTGAACCGGAAATTTTTATTTTTACGTTTTGTTTATTTATTTACAAACGATTGTTATTACGGTACGCGGTCAATACAATTATCGTTGTGAACTATAAACAACAATTTTCAAAGTGCTATTAAGCCGATATTCAGTAATATTTATGATTCAACGTAATTATTGCAAATTGTATTGAGTCGATATTGTATCAATAATGCTTTTTTGCTGTACCACTGAAGAAAACAGTTTTGCTATAAAAAACTTAATTGGAAATTTTATAAACGAATTATTTTATTTTTTTATTAATGGCAAGAGGTGTTTGTACCCTAGAATTAATGAAACGGATTGTTTGGAAGACTTATAGTGGAGAAAATAATATCCATAGACAGGAAAGCGCTTTAGATGACTAACTCCGATATGAAATGGATGTCTCGTTATTTCTCCCTTATTTGTGTTAAATTGTGGCGGTTTAATCCAATTGTTATTTAAAATCATCGACCTTTTACTACCGCGACAAGTCGAGGGTAAAATATCTTGAGTTTAAGTGGAAATTAAGGAGCAATTTTATACGCGAAGTAACCAAATAAGAGATCGATTGTAGGCCAACATTGATTTTTTTCGCTGGTTTATTAGTTTCTGCTGTTTGCAATCTGTTTTGGGGAAGACTGATTCCAATCTCTGTTGTGGATAGCTTTTCACACCCTACCTTACGAAGTACCCAAATTGAGCGAGCGTGTACGGAAGCAGACCCTGTTACAGGAGTGGTCATGGTTGTATTCATTTACATCACCGATCATAATCAGACAAAGAAAAATGTCACGTGGAACTTACTACGATTGGGACCCGAACCCCATACCAGTCAAACCGAACGCTACAGTATTTACCATTTTGCCATTTAATCAGTCAGAAATGATTAATCCGTTCTATTTTAGGCGTTGCAAACTATAAGCACGGAAGTTGTATTAATATTTTAAATTCCCCTCAATTAATAACAAACCGAATTTTTGAAAAAGGGTTTTTGAATCTTAGATTTCTAGGAAATATCTATCATAAATTTACTAGGTGTATGACTTAATTTTTACAGATTTTTCAGCAAATTTATTTTATATATATATATAAAAAATTGACAACGAATTTAAACTTAGAAATATTATCCATCTCTCAGATAGAGGTAACATACGACTGCCGTCTTGAAAGAAATTTGCAGGCTGCGACACGATAAAATCATCGACGGATTTACGCATATCATCCAGCGTTTTCAACTGTTTATTCTATAAGACGTCCTTCACTGACCGGAACAAATGGTAGTGCATCGGCCCAAGGCTGGTGAATATGCCGTGTGCGAGAGAATTCCCCATCCCAAGTTTAAGAGGGTCAGAGTCACGCGAGCAACATGAGGTCGAACGTTGTCATGCAGCGGTATGCTTTGCCTGACCTTGCCCAGTAAATGGTCTTTTCTGACCAAATGCTTCACACAGTTTGTTCAACTGTCGGCTGTAGCGTACCACAGTCACCGTCTGACCAGTTTCCAGGAGTTCCTGATAACTAACACCCTGCATGTCCCACCAGATATATAGGAGAACCTTCTTTAAGTGGATGTTCTGTGTTGGCATCGATGTACTGAGTTTCCATGGATCTATCTACGACTGTTTGCATTTGGGGTTCTCGTAAAAAAATATACTTTTCATCTCCAGTCACAATTTTCCATAAGAAGTCCTTATTTTATTGCCGAGCAAGTAGTGAAAGGCACGTGTTCATACGCTGACCTAGGTTGAGCTCGATCAACACATGTAGGACCCATCTTCCAAGTTTTTGATTTTTTCCCCATTCTGTGCTTTCGCTTGAAAATAGCTGTTTGGGTCACTCCTGGCTGAACTGCTAAAGTTCAAAATGGAATCCAGGGAGTCAATTCACGTTCCATGAAAGAATGAAAATGAAGTTTTTTCAATTCGAATCGAGTAGGTTTTAATTTCCCATAAGAAATTATGATTTCACACAGTGGAATTTAAAATTACGTGCAAATAATTCAAACTACTAGATTGCAAATGAAAGAAAAATTTCATTTTCATTATTTCATGGAACGCGAATTGACCCCCAAAATATAAGTAAATGTAAACAGACTCTCCTCAAAATAGCGATATGGAATGCAAACGGCCTAGCGCAGCATAGAGCGGAGTTTCAAGCATTTCTCATTGAGCACAATATTGACATAATGTTAATATCTGAAAAACGCTTCACCAACAAGAACTACTTCAAAATTAATGGGTACTCTATTTATGACACTAAACATCCGGATGGCAAAGCACACGGTGGCACTGCTGTATTGATTAAGAGAAGACTAAACATTATGAACTTATGAGATATGAGAAAGATCATATAAAATTTCTCGCGGGGACTGATTACAACGCCAAAAATACGCCTAAAGGCAAACAACTTTATGAAGCTATAGACGAACAGTCCCTGCATTTTTATGTACCGGCCATCCTATACTTATTGGCCCACGGATAAAAAGAAAGTACCTGATCTAATTGATTTCTGCATAACCAGAGGCATTGCACAAACGAGTCTTAAAATCAGAAACACCGAAACTTGTGACAACCAAACGAATTGATCGGAATAAATATATGAGACTAGGTAGTCGAACAAAATTGTCATCTTGACATTCCGCTAAAAACACCAGCAGATATTGATGTGGCTCCAGAAAAGCTAAAAGAGGCACTGGAAATATCAGTTGAAAAGGCTTCACCAATCATCAAAAATTCTGAAAAAGTAATAAATTATCACATACTATCCAGCCACTAATACGGGAAAGCGGAAAATTCGACGGCAATGGCAACAAACAAAATCACCATTGTTGAAATGCAAATTAAAAATCGAGCTATTAAAACCCTGAAAATTGCACTGCAGGAAGAATAAAACCAATGTGCCCAGAATTATTAAAGTTAACTCTCGGCAACAGAGAAGACAAAAAAAACCCTAAAAAGGCATATATAGTCGAATCTACTGATTAGACTACAAACTGGATATTGGGCGAGAAGCGATCAAGAAAAAGCCAATGCTTTCGCTGCACATCTAACATTTAAAGACGGTGTTTCATCACACGAAGGAACTAACAATATGCTGCTTCACCAGATGGATGATGATTCATCCTTTAAACCTATAAAGTTTGAATGGAAGAAAGTTAAGAACACAACCAAAACTTGCATAAGCACGAAAAAGGCGCCAGGATTTGACCTTATTACTGGAAAAGTGATAAGGGAATTACCAGACAAATGCATAGTTGTACAACCTACATTTTTAATGCGAACTAGTCATACTCCTCAAACGTGGAAGTCATCTTTGATCACAATGATACATAAGCCTGGGAAAAATGTAACTCAAATCTCGACGTCCAGTTTGAAAAAATGTTAATATCAAAACTGAAACCAGTATTAGAAGAATAGAAGAAGGGCAAATCATTCCAGACCATCAATTTGGGTTCCAAATCAACATGATATCATAGAGCAAGTGCATAGAATTGTAAATGCAATCAGACAGACCTTTGAGGCAAAGCAATACTGTTCTGCTGTGTTCATAGATATAGTGCAAGCATTTGACAAAGTTTGACACGATGGACTAATATACAAACTTAAAGCGCTCCTGCCGAAGAATATTCACTCAGTTCTGGAAAACTATCTCCTCAAAAGGCAATACATGATCCAACAAAATGGCGCAACAACTTCCCTAAATGATGTAAGCGCAGCGCGCGTATTCTTTAAATCGGTAGATATTTCCGCCTCGGATTATAATTTGCTTTAAAATTCTTTATATCCCTTTTGCTGTGTTTTCAACCAACTTACACATTTGTGCATTACTTTCAAACTTATATTCGTTCAAAAAAAAAAACACTATCTATACACATAATTGTGTTGGTTGTATTTCAAATCAAGCTAATTTTTTTTATCAAAAACGCTATTACATACCATGATTTTTGTACTCACACATTTGTGTGGTTTGGACTTTAATTGAGCCTTTTTTTTTTGGTTGAAAAAGAGATATTATCGGATTTTTCACCCGTTACTTCAACCGTTTTTTCAAATTTGTATGCTAGTTTTCTATTAATTATTTCCCTACTAAGACTGCGGTCCAATTCCCGACTTATTTTGTGGAGACTGACTTATTTGAAAGTCTACAATAAGCCTCCTGTTGAATAGGCTTATTGGAAACTTGTTAGAATTATTTAGATAAATTACCAGTTTGGGGGCAGCTTCGCATAAAAGTCAAACAAGTTTACAATAAGTCTAGCTTACAGGAGGCTTATTGTACACTTTCAAATAAGTCCGTCTCTACAAAATAAGTCACGAATTAGACCGCAGTCTAAGGCAACAAATCCGCATCGATTTACCCAGTCGGGAATTTCCACCGATTTTTTTTAGTATGGAAAATCATAAATAAATAAAAAAAACCTGCAAACAAATTTGGAAAAACGATTAAGGTAGAGCTTGAAACCGGTCGAAATTTTCGTAATCGGAAAACAATTCGCTATGAAATTCTTTATATTACTAAAATTTTTTGCAGACTTTAATCATTTTTTTAAATTTCTTATCTTTTCTTAAATTAAGAAACATAATTTTTTACCCCTATTAAGGGAAAAATTCCGACTGTGTAAATGGATACGGAATTATTCGCTTAGTAGGTAAGGTAAATAAATAATAGAAAACTTGCATACAAATTTGAAAAAATGATTAAAGTAGCTGGCGAAAAATTTTAGTAATATAAAGAATTTCATGGCGAATTGTATTCCGATCACGTAAATTTCCACCGACTTCAAGAACAGGACCCCAGGCCAGTTTTCCAAAATTTAAGCGCAAATGACGATTTTTGCCAAAAAAAAGTCGTGACAGCTTTCATTGGAGCTTTAACGTTTTTAGCAAATATTTTACGAAAAAAACGACTATGAACAAGGGGATGGTAAATTAATTTTGCAACAATACCGGGCCAGTTCAAGTTTCTAAAAGTTAAGCGGAAATGATGATTTTTGCCAAAAAAAAACTTTTTTAACAAAAATTCGGCAGTATACAGCTCAAACAGATTCATTGATCGGGATGGAACTTCGTGCCTAAGTTTTTTCCATGAATTGGAATATCCCAGTGATTTTTGGCTATCATCGGTCCACCGAAAGCGGCAGTTTTTATAGGAATCATTTCGTGTTTTGCAGTATGGGGCCGTATTCTTTGAAATCGATGGAAGTTTCCCCAATCGAAATACAATTTGCTTTGAATTCTCTATATTATTCGAACTTTTCACCGGCCACTTTAATAATTTATTAATTTTTTTTTTTAAGTTAAGAAACATAATTTTCCCTCTACTAAAGGACTGAGTAAATCGATTCGAAATTATTACCTTAGTACGGAAACAGATATTAGCAAACTTGAAAACAAATTTGAAAAAATGATTAAAGTAGCTGGCAAAAAATTCGAATAATATAGAGAATTTCAGAGCAAATTGTATTTCGATTGGGGAAATTTCCACCGATTTCAAGAATACGACCCAAGGTAAGTTTTTAAATTTTACCGGTAATGACGAGTTTTGATTAAAAAAAGGCTTTATTTCAACAAAATTCAACATCCAGTCCAGGCGGATTGACTATTCGGAATCAAACTTTTTCCATTAATTTAGAGAATTTGCGAAACCACCCAATTTTTCGCATTACAAATCAAAAAATGCGTATTTGAGATTTATGTTTACAGTCGTGTTAAAAGAACGTTATTGGCCACAACATATTAACCTCTTTATTTTTTATTGCTCGATATTTAATGAGCATCTCCAGATTATTGTGCACTAAAGAAATGTTATCGAGCTATTGTTAGAACTTGGGCCCAGCGGAAAACGAAAAAGCTGCAAGTGGTATTCGCGCAAGGCTTGAAAACTCACGAGTTTAGCTATCATTTTAAATAAAACAATCACGCAGTCTCGTAAGACGTAAATTTTGGTGTGATCTACTAACGTTTTGTATTAAACTTATTGACCAGCGAAACTTTAGGATTTTTTCATTCGGTTTGATGCTCATTTCCAAACTTCAGATACATCATCCAAACAGCACAATTTAGGTTCTTACGGATTAGTTGCTTCAAACTTTATTCTTTCTATAATGTTGTTATAAACCATAATTAATATAATTAAGCTGTGGTTCCAAATTTAACCTATGACAGAGTATAATCGGGTTTGAGATTTAAATCCGGGTTTTCAAAATTTACAGAAATTGATGAACCGAACCCAATCCGACGATCACGGTTCCCTTACTCACTTTTTGATAAACTTCGGATTAATTTGACGGATATTATTATTTTTATCTCGCCATTCTGTTATGTTAGCACTATTTTCATAAGTTCAATATTATTGGCGATGAACCCCAATATGAGCGGGATTAGAATGGGAACATGCCCAACATCGGCGAGAGATTTGTTACAAAAATTGCGAGATGCCTGGAACAAGAATTCATACGAACAATTAAATAAATTATTGGATAGAATTCCTAGGCTATGTCGCGCTGTAATTAAAGCAAAGAGAGGCCACATCGATGAGCGTGCAATTTGAATATTTCAGTATCTTTTTTCTTTGTTTTCTGTAATAAGTTAGCTTTTTGAACTGGTAATTAATTAAATTAATTGAAATAAATTAATAGATGTATAAGTTAAAACTGGGTGTACTACTAAATCCCAGTTTTCGAAATCCCAGTTTTCGGAATCCCAGTTTTCAAAATCCTGTTTTTTCAAATCCCGGTTTTCTTTTCTTCTAGTTCAGTCAAAGATTTTGAAAAAAAAAATTTTATTAATTCGGGTCGGCCAGACTAATAATATTTTAACATAAAAATAAGATATCTTTCCCAAAAATTTACTAGAAAAAACCAAAGCGCAATTCAGAAGCGGAAGTTGGTTTCGTGGAGTCGGTGTTATTTTATCGGAGTCGGAGTAGGAAATATTGCCTTAAAATGCGAACAGATTGCCTTAAAATGCAGGAAATTTGGGCTGACTATTAGACTGTCCAATTTCCACGTATCCAGTTAGTGATACATTTTGGCGAAGGAAAATTTTAGCAAGCAAATTCATTAATATTTGATATAAAAAGGTTACAAAATTCGAGTCGATTACATGTCGAATTTCAACAAAATCGGTTAAAAAGTGGCCTTGTTCTATAGCGATGGCCATATTTCAGAACTTTATCAAAAAATCATTTTAGAAATCCATTTCCATCGCACGTGTAGAATTTCAACAGAATCGGTTTGGAAATGGCTCCATCGCTATTGACTGCTTTATCGAAAACCCATTTTCTGTTAAAAAATGAACAAATTCCATTCCTATTAGCCATTTTCTAGAACTTTATCGCAAACCCATTTTTGAACTTTGTCAAAAAATCATTAAAGATTCCCATTTTCACACATGCCAAATTTTACAAATTCAAACCGGGATTTCTTAAAAATTGGGATTTATAAAAAAAAGGAATTTTGACAAACCGGGATTTTGGAAACCGGGATTTCGTACACACCCGTTAAAACTATATAAAAAATGGTTTTAGTTATATGTACATAAAAACCATATCGATAAAATACTTTTGATCTGTAGCTGTAGTGTATGTGTAAGCTGAATAAGGAACCCATAATTTCTCGCTTTGATTGTTCAATCAGTGAAATCTAAAAATATAATTATTACCTCAGTGATTCGAATATAAAATATGATCAGTCGTGGAAGTATGAAAAAATGATCTTTAGACGGAAGTGAAATCAAATTTGTATATAATCCAGATAATTATCAGTACCAAAGCCTAATATGGTTGGGCCAGCTTCTAACCGATGATCCATTGCAATCCTCCACTTGTAATCACTTCAAAATTCGATAAAATGAAGGAATGAATATAATTTATTTAGAAATCAATAATATGTGGTAATAATAATTAATATGGGATTTTATTGCTAATATTTAGTAAATCCGATTTCTCTAAAATCAGACATTATAAAAAAGTCCGCTTATCTCGATTATAAAAACGCCATGCTCATATATTAATTCGCAGAACAGTACATAAATATCAGCAATCTGAGTTTGTAGAAATAAATTTTTACTCGTAAGAATTTCTCCTAGGAACAGTCTTTTAGGGCAATACACGGGGTTTCCAGGAACTTTGATAATACAACAACAACCATTAATATATTGGTGCACCGCATTCGTCAAGTACCTATAATTTAGGATTCAATAATCTATTTTTATTAAATACCTTTTATGAGACTGGAATTTTTATGGTTTCATAAAATATTTCATCAGCTTCATAAAATTTTTTTAATAAACATTTTATTAAAATCTAAGTTTTATGATTTATACGGTTTAATATCAAATTATAATTATTTCACTTCACTTCAAAATAAATTGACTGAGCATTCATATCTAATTATTACCAAGAAGATAAAACGAAAACAATCCCTACACTTAATCAGCAAAAAATCAGAAAAGATTTACGATGCTGATCCTAAATCTTGATATTTCTTTTATTTTTAAATCTGAAGCACTATAATGTAGCATCCACCCTTGACTTGAATCAGTGATTCAGAAAAAAATAAGAAATTTATATTTTTATGTTTCATATAAAATCCAACTTGAATTTACTTTTTTTTTATTAATAACAATATTAAACTTAAACCTTTTTTTTTGGTTTGTTGATAAAATGTTTTGTTGAGAATAAAAATATGTATATGTAAACTAATTATATGTAGGAAAAATATGAATCCATGTTCTGCTTCCATACCATATTAAGTGTTTTTTTTTTAAACAAAATTAAAAATTAAAAAACTGTTTTCGAAAGATAAAAATTCAACAAAATTCTATTATCGTTATATTATGGTTTTAATTTATTTCTCATCTAAATACACAAAACAATGCACAGGGTCAAGTCAAAGGGTGTTGCTATGATATTCAGAAAAATTTTGAAGGTGTTGCCATAGCACGTTACCTGGAGATGAAATTCTAATTCAAGATACGCTAAATAAAATAAAAAAAAATCCTCTCTGTTATCTTTATGACAATGCCAAAAGTAATTGATGTTGAACAAAATATTTTTTTTTATTTAAATCACAATATTTTTATTTTATTAAAATTAAATCACTTTTCACAAATAAATATAACATTTTTTATATACGTATATACACGAGCACATAACGAAAACGAGAAAATTCCACAATTTTCCAATTTAAATTTTTTTTGGCAAAATAAAACTTTTTAATTTTTTTTTTTAAACTTTTATATTAAAAACTCGTCTCATAAATAAAACTAACCAAATTCGGTGATGGTGAATAGAAACTATTTTTTTAAAACTAACTTTAATCACATTTAGAATATAAACGATATGGAAATATAATAAAACAAAAATTGTTTATTATTAAAAAATATTTCTTTTTTTATCGATCAAATATTATTTATTCAAAACAATGCTACTACTATTCCAATCAAACCAATAAACTGCATGTTGTTTTATTAAAAAAAAAAGTGAAAGAAAAAATAATAATTTTATTTATTTATTATTTTTTTAAAATAAAATAAAAGTTGTATTTATGTAAGGGTAGACTGATAATGTACACTACGCGAAAAAACATATTTTATATCAAAGGTAGGGGTGATATGGTTAATGATTTTGGTGTATAAACCGAATCTAATTTGTATACACTACTGCTCAAATTGTTTACACCTCCTCCTGAACATCAGAACAATGAGAAGGAACGGCAGTAGAATAAAAAAACTTAATGAACTATCAGACAAAACTTCATAATGAAATGCCGATTTTAAAGTATGATCATAAAAGTAATCCTAAGCAGCGGAGCATGTTTGATTTAAGTCACTCAATTTATAACTTTGATGAAAATAAGATTTAAATCTGTAGTGTGATCTTTTTATTTATTTATTATTTAGCCCAATGAGATATGGCCCAACATATATTTCGTTTTATCGATATTTAAAGGAAGTTTGTTGTATTTTAACCAGTTAAATAAATTGGCCATATCTGCATTTATTGATGTTTGAATGCTAACAACACTAGAAGTCTCGGACCGAGAGTGCTAGAATTACCGGACAAGTGATGCAGTGGTTAAAGCTTCGATACTTGAACCGGAAGGTACTGGGTTCGAATCCCAGCAGAGGCAGGATGCGAAGCAAATTTTCTTCATTGATTACGATCGGTGATGTTAATAAAGACAACTGAGACCCTCTGTTGGAGTGCAGAATTCAGCGCCGACCCACCGTCTATGTCAGTGTACAGGTTGACATGGAGCTTGCAATGTGCAGGAAGTTTACTGTAGTTGTGTGAACAAGGGAATGGGTGGGTGTGTCAACCCTTTCGCGGACAGTGTCGTTCAGTGGGACACGTCGGTAATAAATTATTTTAAAAAAAAAAAATCTACCTTGCGGAACTTCATAATTGATTGGTAGTTTGCTAGAGTTTCCACCGTAACCGAGGCCCATCAATACCAATCCTCTATAATTGTTTGATTAATATGGCTATATGACCGAATCAAAGGCCTTTTGAAGGTCAAGAAAAATGGTAGCGGTTTTAGATTTCCGATGGTAGTATTAAACTTAATAGGAAACCCGCATTGTTGTTTACCGAGCACTATATTTCTCTTCAAATGGATTTGATCTCGAGTTTTGAAGGCTGATTCGAAGATTTTTAAAATAAATGAACAAATAGGAGCGATAATTTGGTTTATCCTTCCTCTGACCGTTTTTAAAAATTAGTATAATTTTAGAACATTTTTGGCGGCCTTGGTGTGGAGCAACCCTGGGGGTCCCAAGTTGGTACTTCTAAGTTAGCTCTGTATCTTGCAGCTACCGCACGTGTTCGTGCTACCTTACACTACGGTATTTTGTGATGAGGCAAAACAAGGATGAAACTAACAATACAAAAAAAGAAGAGTCCGACGCTCTCAAAAACCCGGAAACTAATGCAGGTGGGATTTTGGCCTTTAGGCCTGTGGTCGTCTTCTAGAAATCGGTGGAAATTTCCCCGAAATCGCAGTGAAACAAATTTTGTTAGTAAAAACACTGGGAAACCGAAAAGAGAGGAGTATATTTAAATTAAGTTAGAGCGACAAAGACAGCAACTTTTGTTTGTTTTTTTTTATAGCAAAATTTATAGTCAAAATAGTGACAGATTTGGGGCAACATAACTAAACGTTTTTTTAAATTTGGAAACAGAAAAAATCACTAGGGGCTTAATCTGGACTATAAGGGTGAGTGAGGGATTTCTTCAAAGCCACATTCACGCAGATCATTTTGCGCATTTTAGCCTTATGAACAGGCGCGTTGTCGTGGAGAAGTAAAATCTTAATTCTAACTTTACCAATCCGTTTCTTCCGAATGGCAGCCTTCAATTTGTATAAAACCTCCGCATAATAGTTACTTGTGATAGTGTTCTCTTGTGACATATAATCAATTAACAAAAATGCTTCTGCATCCCATAAAATTGTGGCCATATCCTTCCCAGCTGACTGTTGAGTCTTCACATTTTTTCAATTGCATAGATTCTTGTTTGGATTCCGGATCCCAATGATGAATCCATGCTTAATCGCCCGTCACGATTCTATTTATGAAAATATCAGGATCATTTTCTTTCCCATTTAAATTGTTGCTTGAAGTTTCGACACGAATTTTTTTCTGTTCCGGGGTTAGCAAACGGGGAACCCATCTTGCACTAACTTTTGAAAGATGCAGATTTTTTTTTTATTTTTTTATTTAAGAAATCTTTATATTTGTGAATATTATGTACAACTAATCATATAGATTATCTAGTAATTGTTTTATTATTTTAGTAGTCTACTCTTGTGGAATTAGACCTATCGGTTCATCCCAGGTCTGCCAGTCCTTTGATTTTAGCGGCTCAAGGACCACTAATTCTAAAGGCTTTGTTCTTTTTAGGCGCTTTGGTCAATTGGTGCGATCCAGTAGGTTCCGCAGCTACCCTGAAACATGCAGATGATCATGCATAATTGTAAATGTGGTACCAAAAGAAAGCCTGAGATTTCTCGATAATTCTGCAATATTTACATGGCGGTCCTCTAATACAAAATTTTCTGTCAAAATAACATTTTCATTCGTGATGGCGTCCTGTGGTCTTCTCTGGCGCTCATCATCTTCTAGCGATTCTCTACCACTTTTGATTAATTTAACCCACTTCGTTACTGTATAAACTATTGACATATAACCAAAAATAAATTTAGCATTCTTTTCATCTTTAGAAAAAAATTCAATTACCGCACGATATTCAATTTTATTCATTTTCTATTTTTGTCTAAACACGTGTTGGAAATTTGACGTCCAGAAATAAATTAAACAAAATAAAACAGAAGTTGTTTCTAGATGTTTCTTGTAGATGAAAAATAAACAAAAAAAATATGGTTTTCTCTTTCACTCCATAATTACATACCAATACTACGAATATATTGATTTGCCCTCGTACGTAGTGATACAAAAAAATATTCCCACGTTTCAGTTTTCTCTTGACATTTTACAGTAATATTTTTTCAACTATAAAATTGTTATGTGAAAAATATTTCTCATCGCATACTAGTTTTTGAAGGTGTGTTAAAAATGTTGTCATAAAAAGTATTGAATTTCATACTTTTTATGGCAACATTTTCCCCACTTTCTCTATTATTTTGCCAGTAAATTTTACTGAAACATTTTCTCTCTAACAAGTAAAGGATTTATATTTTTATCTCTCGTTAATTTTACTGAACAAAATTGTTTCACGCATTATTCGAATTTTACCGATTACTTTAATCATTTTTTTAAATTACTTTTCTTTTTAATTTTAATTAAGAAACATGATTTTTCCTCCCTACTAAGGGAAAAATTCCTACTGGGTAAATCGATTCGAAATTAGTCCCGAATAATCCGGATAATATAGAGAATTTCAAAGCAAATTTTATTCCAATTGGGGGAAATTTCCACCGATTACGACCCTTGTGGCACTATTCTGGCTTTCCCTGGGAATCAGCCGGGGTCAGTCTACTGAAGGAATAAGTTTAGTGGAAAAATTTTTGAAACGAAGTTAATTGGGAAACTTTTGTTCCACAAAATTTTTATAGGGAATAATATTTTCCCATTTAACTTTGTTTCGAAAATATTTACACCAAACTTATTCCCTCAGTGGCACTATTCTGGTAATTCCTCGGGAATAGGAAACTGGGGAAAGAATGTATATGTAATTTCTATTTAAATATTTTCCGGCCTACTGAGGAGAAAAGTTTCATGTAAATATTTATAAATTGGGAATAATTTTTCCATAGCTAAATTGGCATAGAAAATTATTCCCAATTTGATTTTCCTTCCGAAAAAATTAACACCAACTTTTTAACTCAGTATGCCAGAAAAAAAATGTTTAAATAGAAATTACATAAAAAATTCGTTCCCCAGTTCCCTATACCCGGGGAATTACCAGAATAGTACCACAGTAGGCCAGAAAATTACAATTTAGACAAAAAAGCTATGAAAATATTTTTCCCAATTCCCTATTCCTAGGGAAAGCCAGAATAGTGCCACTGGTCTTTAAGGCATAGGTAAGCAACGTGGGGTTTTGGTCATTATGTCCGCAGACATACAAAGAAAATAAATGCAAAAACTGCATAGGACTTTAGCCATTAGACCTGGCCCACTTAGACGTACCGAAAGCGGAACACAAGCGCACGAACAAGGCTGATTTCTCGAACTTAATCTGTATCGACATATACGCACAAGCAAGGATGGCCTCCTCGTATCAACTTAAAAAACCAGGAAAAGAGTATGTAAAGCTCTAGCAAAGCTCAATACGATTCCGTTGGCGAAGAGAAAGGACAGTGTTATTGAATTTTGTTACTCTCAGTAGCAGGGTAATTAGAGCGCTTGGTTTGTTATTTGAGGGCCCCGAGTTCGATTCCCGGTGATGAGCAGACAAAGAGTTACGATTGGAAGTTTCTAATGTGTTTCTAATGTGTTATATAAGTAGGACTCTCTCCAAAATATTTAAAGGCCCTCAAGGGGTAAGAATATTACTGAAATGAAGCAGAAGGGTTCGTCTGATGGGTCTCTACCCAAAAGGAAGAAATTGAAGGAGGAATTATAGAAGAATGCAGACGACTAGAATACAGGAAACTGTTACTAGGCCTTTCAATGGGCTGCTCACAGAACACTTAGTGGTGCCTGACTCTGTCATTGAGTCCATGAAACGGATATATATCTTCAATAAATTGGGGATGATATAGAAGGTCTTAGCCACCACTTCCCAAAAATTATGATAGAAAACTCTAGACCCGCTCTGGCTTGGCGGGACGGAGGGTGGCACTCGACTAGAACGAGAGCTTGGATTCCTTCGGAAACCAGCGACCCGGAATAAATTACAAAAATGATAAAAATTGCAACCCTGAACTGCTGACCGCCGGCTGGAGAGTGACCAAGTTGGAAGAACCAAAGGTTGATTATAGGTTAGCTATTCATGGTAAATAGTATCGCTGGCTGCGCTGACCAGAACTAACGGTTTAATTAGCTATGGTTTCAGCACAGATTTATAATGTCGATACCGGTAATGGCCCTGGCTGACAACCTGAACATAAGAAAAAAAGTGTCGTGATGTTTAAATCGAGTGTTTGATGGGGTTTCGCAGCAATAACTGCGAGTTTCTGAGAGAGCCATTACATAGCAGTCAAAACAATGAACTGAAAGGAGTGAATTGGCCCCATGGAAGGCAAAGACAGCTCCATCTGCAATCATTGAGTCAGGAAAAAAAGAACCAAGCAACGGCGAGTAGTATGCGAATTTATTACGGGATTTGCTTCCATTTTACAATTTCTTTTTGTCGTTCACATGTGGTCACCCAAATCTGTACCAACTCAAGATGCCGGGAACTGTGTTGAGAATTAGTTCCAAGCTCCACATGCAGAATTTACATTAGGGTAGAATTTGTATCGTATCGCAAAGTATAGAATAATGGCCAACTTCCAATCAAATTGAAAATTATTTAGATATTTTCGCATTTGGAGCTCATACAGGAATCTCTGCATCAGTGAAACCGAATCTCATCTTAATCGGTTGAGAGATGGCTTACTTCTAATCAAATTCGTCGTTATAAATACATCTCGAACTTAAAAACGAATTCAATTTTTATCTTACAAACAGATCTTTACCACGATAAAAAATACTGGTCTCGGCTCGAGCGACTCCCTTAACTTTTATCAAAATCGTTTAAACAGATGTGATTCTTGTGTGTGCAAACTTTGACTAATTACTCACAGTTAATATTTTCGGTAAATTGTCATTTTTTGTGAATTGCCGTTTTCGGTGAATTGACGTTTTCAGAAAGTTGCGTTTTGGAAGAATTGTCGTTTTCGATGAATTCCTAAATTCCTATTCATTAATTACTGTTTTATTTAACAAACGTTGGATGGCTGATTTTATACAAATTACTCGTCCAGAAACAGTAACCAAAAAGACCCTCGCGAGGAACATGCGTTAATGGTAGCCGTCCTGGACACACCTAGAAAGGAAAGCAGCATTAACATAGAGAAGTGGAAGTTGGTGTAAACACTGATGAACTTAGCCTTCTTGACGCAGCCAGCCTATTTCGGGGACCGAAATACCCACTTTAGCGGTTATTAGCCGGGATTTGTTGTATCATGTCATTGTTAAGGTAGTAGCTATCGATGGATCACAGATGGAGGATAGTAATTGGGATATTGATAGATCGGTTTGTGATAATAAGCTTTACCCGACTACAGCTCTATTTGGTAAGGGCTCTGGGAAAGCAATACGAGAGAAAATCAAAGAACCAAGCCTAGAACTTACAGAAACCCTCCTGAAAGTTAACAAACAGCAAATAATCGTTCTCATTTAAGCGTCCAAACGAGAGGTGGGTATTCTAAAAGGAGCACTAAGGTTCGAATTGGATGAATGAACTACAGATTGACAGAATCAACCACTGTGATCCGCTACATGAAATGGCCGTAGTAGAGAGCGAGACAGAGGACCACAGGCTGTGTGTAGGCAGTGTGCAGAGCAGTAGAACCGTAAGTCGAAAATACCAAAATTTTACACTGATCATTAATGAGAAGGAATCCCAAACTGGAGGCTACCAAATATGATGACGGAGCAAGAATTTACCGAGCGGTCTGAGCACTTGAGACGGTTAAAAAAACATACAAAGTGTTGAGAGTGATGCAATCAAATCTCAATAGAAGTTTATCTGGCGGATGCTTTCCTCGGGCAACTTATAATAGAGCTCCAGCCTCCAGGTGAATTTGAAAAAGACACCATGGGGCGGTAATCGGATGCAATAGGTACGATAACATTAAGGAGCCCAGAAACCAATATGGTCAAAAAGGTAAAAATTTTCAGGGCAATGTAGTAACCCTAAATACCAGAAACTAAACTCCAAGGATATTAAATCAAGTGATTAGAGGAGGTTGACTATTTATTTATTTAAAGAAATCGATTTAGTAAAATTACAGTTAAGGTTTTTGTTACAATTAACAAACGAGCGAAAACACAAAAATATAAATTAAAATTAGTACTTCAAGCACTAATTGAATAAAGTCAAAAAAAAGGAAAAATTAACAGAAAGAAGAACTTAAAAAAGAGAACTTAAAAAAAGAAATATTTTTTAATTACAATTTGATTTAAATTTTTGTTGTTTTAAAGTTTTGTGTTTGATTTCTTTTTTCTTTTTTTTAATATGTATAATTTTTGTTTTAAATTAAATAATCTGAAATCATGCATGTAAATCACAGAATAAACTTCTTAAAATAAATAAAGAAGCTATAAAATAACTTAATGACTAAAACAGTGTTTTATCCATTAAAAATAATATTTTGTCCGAGAAGCCGAAAAAATCTAATAAGAACTATAATAAATATCACGGGCGATTTTATAAACTTCTTAATTATGTTGTGTTGGCTTAGTGCACTCACATAGTGAGTATTTCCAGAAGTTTCTGATTTGGTGACATAATTCGCTAAATCGATAAGTTCTTCTTTTTTTACTATCAATACAAAGCAAGAGCTGAATTTTTGCAGTTTGGTCGTTGCAACCTGATGACGTTGCAACTTTTTATCAGTACGAAACCAAGCTGCCAAAAGAGACCTAAGAAAGTTCTCATTTTTGTAAGGTTTTGTGTATTTTTACACGTTTTCTTGGGATTAAAAATGGGGGGAGTGCATTTTTCTACTTTTTGTGGTAGATATGTTGTGAGTAAATGGTCTTTTTGTTTTCTGTGAGTAGAATAGTCATAAACATTGTAAGATGAAAAAATCTAATAAAAATTATAATTAATATCACGGATTTTAAAAACTTCTTAGTTATGCTAATAATTAGGTACAGTCGCGAAACTCAAAATCTATCAGTTAAAATTTTATTATATTACATATACATATTGAGTTAAAAATAAAGGAAATGCAAATTACAGCATAGTTCCGCTAAACGACACCATACACGCTGGAGCAACAGCAGCAGAACGGGTATACAGCTCGTTACTGGTAAAAGAAGATAAGGGTAAAAGCTACAAATTTCACATTGATTAAAACTGCCAATTATTAGAAATACTTGTACAATCCATCTTGATTGTGCTGTGTACTTTGGCCCGATAACATTTAAAAAAATATTTCTTACGATCTCCCAGTTTTGATACACCTGGAACTACTTAAATTATCAAAAATTAAATCAAAAAAATATTAATGAATATAAATCCTTAATACGACTAAAATTAATATGTATTTGTTTTGTCGCGTACTGTATAATTCTTCAATTTTTATTATAATACCAGCGCATAATGAGTTTTTAGTTCTATAATGTACGAGTACTTAAAAATGCGTGATATAAAAAATATAACAAAGTAATGATATTTTGATAGATCGTATATTTTTTTGTTCTATCAACTATATAAAAGGCAGGTGCAACATTAAACAACTGAACCACCCTCTAATTTATAAACACGTGTCATTGACAAAATGACAGTTGCGTATATTAGTTGTTAATATGTACGTAAGCAATATGAATATAATTCACATAAAAAAAGAAAATATACAATAATTTACAATTTTCTAAAATCGTGTTAAAGGGGTTCACCTGGATATTTTTGAAACTCGTAATACGTAAATATTAAAACTAATTCAAATTGAAGAAAAAATCCATAATCCCAACAAGCAAATAATTCATCAAAATTTGACTAATAAACAAATATACTTTTGAGACGAAAGGCACACTCTTTCTAATTAAGACATCAATTATCACGATAGAAAATTTCAAGGTAAAATAGAGCAAAAACAAAAAACACTAAAAGAAAATTTATTTCTTCTAATCATTCATCTGAACTTAATATTTTAACGAAAAAAGTTTAGAAAATAAAAAATATACGGGTTTTTAAAAGAAAACCTTTTAAGGAAAGTTTTTTATTTTATTTTTACTCAAGTATAATCTAACATAAATTTGTTTTTATTTTTTTTCTGTTTTTTGATTGGTTTTGATAAGTATCTAATTAGATTCAGGGGTGTATTAAATTTCTCATATATAATTATGTCATACCCTGGGAAAAAACAATGCAAAATTGTTTCCAATTGTAAAGCACGAACTTTCAACGATAGAAACACATATTTAAGTACATCTTAGAAATGATCAAAAAATAAATTAGATTTTTACATCTAAATATTTAATTAATGATCAGAAATTTATATTACAATCTATGGAATAGCTTAAAGCAATATATAGAAGAAAATAAATAAAATGCGAAACCACTATTTCGCTCATGATTACATATACATTATTAGAAACACAATTGGTTTTCAAATTAGGAGAAAATCGGATGGCCTGCTGCATTGGACAGCACTATCTAGCCGTCTCACACTATGAATGTTTTACAGATGGGTAAGTGACTCAAACTGTATAATTCAGAACGATAAAATTCAAATTTATGGATACATACTTTTGAACGAATTTTAAAATGTTTATTCCAAAAAAGTTCACGCTAACAATTTCGACTCAAGAAATGTCAACAATATCGATTGTTCGAAAGAAATTCTATGAAACAATAAATCTCCAAGTTGTCAACGATTAAAAGGATAATTGAAATTTTGTTTGTTTGAATTTTCAATTTAATTAGGCACAAGTGAGATGAATTGGATGTTGTTTTTGTGCGTATAAAAATTTCAAAATTGACGCATTAATTATTAATTGTAATACCGTGATAAAATCGAGAATAAAGTTCGTTTTAGATTCGATTTTTTTTTAAATTAAGACCCGGACCCCATTAGAGATACCCGTAAACAAATTTTCGAGAATTTACAACTCACGATCAATCTTTAGCACTAAAAAACTCCTCTCACCCAGTTTTATCAAAATTGTTCAAACCGACAACGAAATTTTTCCGAAATCAGGACCCGTGCGAGCCGAAAAAATTTAAGACAGAAGGGTCTACCAGACGAGACTAAAATCGTTTGAGGCGGAAGAAAATGAGAAAAACAGACCAACGTCAAAATATTAATTTGATAGCGAAGGACGCGTTTAATGAAACTATACAACATGTCATCGTAACGCTATTAATGCAACATGCTATAAAATGGGGCAACATTCCACAATATGATGGAACACAACGCCAGACGTCTAATTAACGCAAAACACAAAACCCAGCACGAAGTAACATGACACAACATGGTACAATATTGCACAATATGGCGCAACAAATCCCAACATAATACAACAATATGCAACATAGTGGAACATCACTCAACATCTCTAAACTAGATGCAACAGCATGCAACATGGTCCAACTTGGTGAAACATCCTGCAACATGGTGCAACATGATACAATATGATGGCCCATCTAGGGGACGGATAAATGAATTTAAAAACATTACCTACCCTCTGGAGATTTCTCGAAGCTTGGACTAATAGCAATCGATTCCTAGCCATTGAACCCATTGAATAGCCATTGGTTATTTGTTTAAGGGTGCGTTCATAGTGAAAGTTCAAAGTTGTCAAGTCCAAGAATTAATGGTAGGTACTGTATCCCACAAAAATATACAGTTTGTACATTTCCACTAGTAATTTTTTGTTAAATAGAACCTCGCGTAAGCCCCTCGCCCCCCCCTATCCGGTGGATGAACGACGTAGAAAAAGAGCTTCAACCTCTTGGTTCTCGTGTCTGCCGCCCTTTCCTTGTCAATCCAGTTGTCTTGAAGAGCATTATTGAGGCAGTCAAATCCGTTGATGGAATATAGCGTCAGCGAAGAAGATGAAATAAAGTTATTTATTTTGTGTGAAGTTGTGACTTGCCATTCAAGAAATTACAGAAAGATAGTCTGCCACCACATCGCTGAGGACTAAGCATTCGCCATTAAATAGTTTTAAAACGTTTTAAGCATTGAAATATTTAATTCAATTTTAAAGCATTCTTTCGAGCATTTCGGCCGATATTTCGTTAATTACACGTGTTATGTTCGCTTCTAATGCAGGAATTGATTGTGGTTTATCGATATAAACAAGTGATTTCAGATACCCCCATAAAAAGTAATCTAACGGCGTCAGATCATAAGATCTTGGAGGCTAATTCGCCGGTCCGTTTCTTGATATGATGTTCTCATTAAAATTTTCTTTCAATAATACGATGGTTTGGCCGGCTGTGTGGCACGTTGCACCATCCTGTTGAAACCACAAGTCGGCTACGCCAATATCTTGAATTTTTGGCAATAAAAATGCATTGATCATTGCTCTGTAGTTTGCACCATTGAAGTTTACACGCCGTCCTTCCGTATTTTTAAAGAAATACGGTCCGATGATGCTACCTGCCCATAAACCGCACCAAACAGTGCATTGAGAACGACGACGAATTGATTGATTGCGGTCTTCCCGTACAGTTTAAGCTACAACAGCAATATTCACATTAGATCGACTTGTACGCACTCTAGTCTGTTGATGAATATCCAATAATGAAATAGTGGTTCGAAATTTATTGTTTCGCGAACAGTGCGTTCAGTTGATTATGAACACCATAAAATGGTCGAAGAGCACGAAAACAATTTTTCACTAAACACTGATTTTTGAAATAAATTTTCACAATTTGTAAATGTTGTTCTCGCGTAAGTCTATTTATGGTGAAATGTCAATGAATACTGAACACAAATGTCATATGAACATGACAGTTGTCACGCATGAATCCAAATTGGAAAAAGAACCTCCTGTTTGATCACTCTTTAGTACTGCAAAAAGTGAATGTAGACATCATACAAGACTAGTAATGAAATTGCGAAAAACTAGGTATTGCAAAAATCGGATTGACCAGAAAAATTAGCAATTGATCTGATCCTTTATTCAGGGGAAATTAAATGTATAATTTGATCGATTTTTAAACACGCCCCTTGGAACCGCAAGTGGGTTAAGTGGAGAGGCTTAAGGCAGATACAATCTACGGTTTACCTCACGATCATAAAAATTAACTTTTAAAACGCTATCGATACGTTTTACGTCGGAAAAGCGATTTGAGTTGAATTTTTAAGTTTCCCCGGATGGTAAATCAAGCAATCTTGAACTTGTTCAGAATGGATGGTAATTATTTTGTCTAAATATGTAATGCTTGAGAATTCTAAAGAAAATTTAAAAATAGCTCAAAAGGAAGTTTAAAAGGATGCAACATACAAGCAGATATAGATCACCAGTTCATTCTGGAATACATCGACCTGAAGCACATAAACTCCATGTCCGAGCAGAGCATGCACATATCGAAATGAATCAAAGCTATTATATATCGGATCATGATGGATGTGCTCAAGGAAGACAGCACAACAACCAAACTCCGTGTCGTGTTCGATGCAGCTAGGGTTTACAGCCCGATTAAAACCGGTTTCTAAAAACCGGGGGGGCTATTTTGAAATAATCCGATATCGGATTTTAGGGTTGGCAATTGATCTTCCAAAAGTGGAAATTATACAAAGTTGCAAGGGCAACATGCATCAGGTGAGAATGATGAAAAAATGAAACTAAATCAATGACTAATTCGTGTTCAGATAGTGATAGTAATTTTGCAAGATCGATAAAATTACCGCATATAAAATTACCGTTTTTTGATGGTGACCTAGATGATTGGTTAGAATATAGTGTAGTGACTCATTTATCGATCGGTGATTAACAACACCGCAATATCAGATGTTAAACGTTATCATTATTTAATTGGATCACTCGGTGGCAAATCAAAGAAAACTATTAAAAATATTGAATTTACGTCAAAGGAGTTTCTTTGCAAATTGTCTAATGTAAAATCAATTAATGGTGAAAGCCGTTCGGGGATTTCGCGGTTATTGGATGATAGTCACATGTGCTTGAGAAGTTAGGCGAAAAGTTAAGCGACGCGATCATAGTATTTACGGCGAAGCAACTATCAGACCAAGAAACTAGGAAGTTCTGGGAAAACGAGCATACATCAGATGTACAAGAGCATAAAAGATGTCGTGCCCTTAAACCTTTCAAGGAAACGAATAATATTTCACAAGACACTTCAAAATTCCTTTCTGGCATCATTTGATCATATAGTGCACCAAACAATTATTCATGCTTGTTATGTAACCAGTCACATTTCATAACGAATTGTGCCGAGCTTTTGGCAATGACACCAAAGCAAAGAATGGAAAAATCGAGAAAATTAGGATTATGTCAAAATTGTTTAAAAAGTCGTCACAAAAGTTTCACTTGTAAAGTTTTGTTGTCAACTCCAGTAGTTTGAATATCCGATTAATGCTAATTTCCACTCATGTAGCACTATTGGACTCGGCCTCACATAGCAATTTCATCTTCGCAGAGCAACTAAACTGTCTTATCAATTTAAAAGTGAGGATGCATCTATTGTTGTCATAAATAATATTAAAACAAATATAAAGCAAGAAATTAACGCATCGATTAAATCACTATCGTCACAGTTTCTTGATTTGGAGATTTTGGTTGCCTCAAGTAGCTTATCGCATACCACATCTATATACATATATAAAGAAGAGAAGTATGTATGTAACGATGTTTGTTCCACAAATTTTGATCCGTTCGGGCGATTGCTGCCAAATTTTGCAAGAATACTTTTAAGCAACCTCTTCTCTACGCTCACCTGTAAGCAGGAATTTACAATATATACAAACTTTTGATCCACTATAGCGATTGCCGAGAACAGTCGAGAAAAACCATGTGGTGTGTTAACAAATATTTTATATGTATCAATATTTGTTGTATATATCGACCGTAATTATAAAGAAATCATAATTAATCATATAAAGTTGAACTTTGATCTGAGTTACTTATTAAATTAAAGTTGAACTGATTTACTTATAAAACATAATTTGTTACAAATAATTTCTTACCGATCATATGTTATGCGGCAATAAAAACGATAACACAAGTAATAGTCAGTGAATTAATCTGAGCCGGCATATAAAAGTAGTTCCCAATAGCCGCTCCATATAAATATGCAGAGCCAAATAATTTTTATATCAAGTTTTCACTTAGCATAGTGATGAACGGTAAGGCACTGTTACAGCTCGGAGTGCAAACTCCAGAGAGAAGTGGATCCGACATTCTTCACAGCGAAGTCATGAGGGAGCACAATTATAACGTCGAAGACCTGGCGCACCACGTTCAGACGAACATACCACTTTTTTGGACGATCAGAGAAGAGTGTAAGATACTACCATGGAATGAGTAAGAACATCGAGCGGCGGCCTTGCGGTACAGGCAAAACCTTCCTTATAAATTTCATACTGGTTGAGATGCGTATGAGCCAGGCAATTGCTATTGCATCATCTGATATAGCGGCCGCCCTAATGGCTGGAGGACGAACAGCCCACTCAGCTTTGAATATACCTCTCAATATTGCTACAGAAAGTAAGAACCCTATCTGTAATATAAGAAAGAGTTCTGGTCAACCTCAAGTGTTAAAATTGTGCAAACTCATCAAACGGGACGAGTGCACGATTGCACACAGAAAATCATTGGAAGCTCTTAACCGTACATTACAAGACCTAAAAGACAATAGTGATCTGATGTATTGGTGATTCTGGCTGGCTCACCAAACGCTGCCCGAAATTACGCGATCAACACCTGCTGATGAGCTTAACGCCTGCCTGGAAGGTTCAGCTCTGTGGACAAAAGTAGAGAAACTCCAATTGTCAACAATTATGCGAATTCGCATTCAGCAAGAAACAGATGTACAGCAATTCGCAGAAAAACTGCTGAAAGGCGAAATCACATTCACTGAAAATCTGTGCCAGTTAGTGTCATCCACTGAGCCGCTGATTCAGAAAATATACCCAAACATTAACAAACACTTCAAAAATCATGATTTGCTATGCGAGAGAGCCTTCCTTGCATGCTTGAATCAAATTAACGAACCGATACAGAGCCAAATACCAGGCACTGCTTCCACATACAAGTTATTTAATTCTGTAATGGACACCGATGATGACATTAATTACCCGCTGGAATTTCTGAATTCGCTGGAGCCACCTGGAATGCCTTCCCATATCTTGAAATTGAAGAAAAGGCATCAATAATGCATCTGCAGAATCTAGACCCGCTAAAACTATGAACATGACATCGAAGCCACTGTCATGACGGGGATTGCAAAAGGAGAGGACGTAGTCATACCTTACATACCGTTGATACCAACTGGCTTGCCATTCAGCTTCAAACGAGTCCAGTTCTCAGTTAGACTTTCACTTGCCATAACCAACAACAAAGCTCAAGGACAATCCCTTAGTTTGCAGGCGTGAATTTGGAAACTCCTTGCTACTCTCATGGCCAGCTGTATGTGGCATGTTTTTTGACTGGGAAGGCGATTAATAAAATTCCGAAAACACATATAGTGAAATACCCTCAACCCGATTGTTGCAATGGCTACAAATCACTCAAATGGTGCAACAGTATTGGAAATATTGGTTTTATTTGGCATATGAATATTCATTGCAACAGCGCGGCAAATGTCGATCATATCAGCCCAATTTAGAAATCAATGATTTGGTCATTATCATGGATGATAACACGCCCAGTATACAATGGCTTTTCGAACAGTTACATGAAGGAGCTGATGGTAAGGTGAGATGTGCGCACATTCGAACTCAAAATGGAGTAATTAAAAGAGGAATCACTTAAGTTGGTGCAAATTTGCACTTTAATATCAAAAGATAACAATTCAGGAACAGAAATTTGAATTTAAAAATGAAACCGTTGCAAACGATTAATCATTGCAAGGCGGCCGTATGTTTGAAACAAATTATTGTGTAAGTTAACATTTATAACATGGAATTCTGTCAGTATTCTGACCTATATGCGATTGGTGTGCCCAATGTATACCAACCATGCATGGTAGGGAAACATGAAAAGGGTACATTCTTTAACAAAAACGGTGTTTACAACCACGTTAGTTTATCTTACAATAAAAAAAATGTTTTTATTATCCAAAAACATCAACGTGTTTTTTATTAAAATAAAGAAAAATCGTAATTACAGTCCACTACGAAAGGAACAATAATCGTCCAGAAATGTTGACAGGTGTCATTCAAAAGATGACGTAAAACAGTGGGGAACTGGTTTTCAGTCAGTGGCATTATCATTATCCTTAACATTTTAACCATATTTAATTAGAATAGAGGTGATTATAACAACATTATTTGATTTTGAAATAAACTGCTTAAGGAGAATTTCCATTAAGCTCTACCTGGATTATGGCTCACGAAGCAAATGGACCAAGGAACAAACAAACGGATTTAGAGAGTTTAATAGCGATATTTCAGGTGAGTAAAAGGCCAGTTCAGAAAGTAGAAGAAAGAGAAGCAACGATAAATCAGCTGTCCGCATTATTTCAGTTTCGTAATTTTAAGCCCAATGGGCTTTCAAGTGCATTCGTACCATTAATATAAAAAATCAAGAATTTAGTAAATCTCAGTTTTAAAAGGACGAACTTTTTATTTCGCCCTTTCTTGTTCGAGTGTGGAACCCTTTGAGATCCAGTCTCACTGTGCACGTTGTTTGTTGGTAATTTTAACTGTGATCAAATTTTCAGTTGCCATTGATGGTTGGATCTACATTAAGACTCCACGTAGTGAATATTTTTTAAATTGACGTAGTTTCACGAAATTGAAATCATCAAGTTCGGATTTGATCAGTTCATTATCATCTAGAAAATGTCTCTGCTTCGATACTAGATCGCGGTAGAGTATGTAAATATTTGTATACTTTTTTAAATTTCCACCCGACATTAACCTTCATCGAAGATAGTCTTATGGTTTTGACCAATCAAATGAAATCTATGAAAGCTTTTAAATGGTTTTCATGTATATTTGGGCAACAATGAAAAATCGGGATTTGGGACATCTAAACCGGTATTTCGGTATACCGCTATTGAAATACCATCTGATTAGGTTTATCTATCATAGGTTTTTCTAAAAATCGGGAATTGTATTTGAACCATTTACAGAAATAAATCTTTTCCTAACTTCCTAATAAACGTATTTGATACTCTGATAGCTCACGCCTTTATCCCATTTTCTGAATTAATTCTTCACCACCACGTCTAATAAAATCTCGCCCCTTTCATGTAGGTCTTTATGCACAAAAGTTTTCTTTGTGTTTCTCTGACTATTTTTTTTGTAATATTGTTGTCTATAACGTGATTCATTCCCTTAGAATTAAGCATCTAGAAATGAGCGGCCAATTTAGAGCTGTTTCCACAGCAATATAAAAACGCAAGGATGGGTTTTTTTTATTTATTTTGCACTAGCCCCAAAATTTAGTGCCATTTGGCCCGGTTTCAACATCTACATTTTTTACAATTTTGATTCAAATTTTACAAATTTGCAAATTTTACATTTCTAAATTTTTATTTGATTTTTTATTCATCTTTCACGCATCGATCCTCTTTCATACGTCTATCTGATTCATTCTTATAAAACCATACACATTCTTATATACGTGCATCTCCATTCGTAATAATTCAGTCAGGTTCCTTGCACTCAAGAGGCCATCGAACATTTGTCTGTTCTGATTGAATGAAGAACATTTCAGAATCAAATGTTCGATGTCCTCCACAACCAAACAGCTTTCACATAATTCACACTCAATCAAATTGCGTTTCTTCAACCACTCTTTCAAATTACCATGATTCAATCTCACACGTTCCATTGTTCGTAGCATTCTAATATCTCCTTTGATCTCCTTAAAAAAGGTTGCCTCAAAGGAGAACTAACCAGCTCAAAGTACTTGCTTCCTTTCACCTGACATTTTTCAATAAACTCTCTCTCCCATTTTCTCCACATATTCACATGAAACATGCGAATTACGTCTCTTGCATCCATGAATTCATATTCATTTACACCTTCAACCAAGCAACCCCGTTTCTCAGGCATATCGGCTCTTTCATTACCTTCAATTTGTAGGTGTGAAGGTATCCATTGAAGAATGACCTCATTCCCACCGAGTTCCCCCACCCTTACTAATTAATTCTGATCCACTCCGGGAGTCGGAGAATAGCACTACTCTCCTCCTCTCTTGTGTCATTGCCAACCTGATCCCTTCCATAATTTCAATCAACTCTGCATTCATTATACAGATACTGTCATTCACTCTTACCAGTTTCTCTTTCCTCATTGAAGGAATATAGATTCCTACACCTACTCGGTCATCGTTCACACTAGCATCTGTATACACTTCCACATGTGCAAAATAATTCCTTCGCATTTTGCAAAACTCACTCTTAACCGATAACTCATTCATCATCACTTTTGTTGAATCGCCAAAATTCAAACATACAATTAGATTGTTCGGAAGGACTTTTGGGCTTACGGGCCTAATCTTGGAAAATACATTCATATTCTCCAAGATCACTCGTGACCGTTGTGTTCTTTGGTGCTCCGTCCCTCGTTGCAATCTCTCTTTCATTTCATTCAACAATTTATTGCTCTTAGTCAACATTCGCACAATCTCTAGCACGGTGATCCACTCCCTCTTATAATTAAGAGGTGAGTCACCCAATTCTGAGCATAGAGTGTGTATTGGGGTTGAATTTATCGCCCCCATACCACTCTGGCACAAGCATTCTCAACAGCCATCAACTTCTTAAACCTGACTTTGGACCCATCACCATCAACACTCATTCCTTACGCAATTTTGGATGACACTAGCGCCTTTCGTAACATATCAGTCACACAAGGGTGAGTTCCCCATTGCGGTTTGCTCAGTCTTTTAATCACATTCAATCTGCTCTTGAAATTATCAGCTAATTTATCTATGTGCACTCTAAAATTCAATCGCTTATCAATCCAGATTCCCAAATACCTAGTCAAATTTACACACTCTATTCTCTCATTATACACTTGCACAACTACCAATCGTATGGTTCGAAAAGTTATACTACAACATTTTCTCGAATTTACACCCAAATTCAATTCAGTCAAACATTCTGTTACCTGATTCACACATTCTTGAGCCCGACTCAAGGCCTCCTCGATGGTCCTCCCCTTGCCCATCAGGACAAAGTCATCTGCAAATTGCAAAATGACTTTGTCCGGGGAGTTAAACCTATGCATCGAGCTCGTGTATAGTTTGAAGAGAGTCGGTGAGATTGTACTGCCTTGGGGGAGGCCTATATTCACCGCTCCCTCCAACCTATACCCTCTACCACACAACACTAACTTTCTGTCATTCAGGAACTCACACACCCATTTGCAAATTTTCCAAGGAAACCCCAGGTCCATAAGGACCTGAAAAAGCTTCCCCGGAACCACGTAATCATATGCCCTTTCTATATCTAAAAATACCGCCACAACATACTTCGTTTCTTTTCTTACTTCCCATACAAAGGATGGGTGGAGAACGGTCTAAATGTTATTGAAGAGCTTAAAACCATTAAATAAAATTAATTATTTTGCAAAATACGACAAACCGGACAAGTGGTGTAGTGGTTAAAGCTTTGGCACTTGGACCGCGAGGTACTGGGTTCGAATCCCATCAGAGGTTAAATGCAAATCGAATTTTCACCATCGATTACGGATCGGTGATGTTAATAAAAACAACTAAGACCTTCTGATGGAGTGCGGAATTCAGCGCCGACTGGTGGTCCACCTCAATGTACAAGTTGACATGGAGCATGCAATGTGCAGGTGATATGTGTAGTTGTGTGAGTAGGTGAATAAGTGAATGGGTTAATGGTGTGGCGTGAATGAATGGTATCACAATGGGCCAAAATTAGCCTAAAAGTGCGATAGCAACCACTGAAACCTAACCTAATATACGACAAATCATATTTTTTTGGATGGCCAAAAAAGCCATAAAATGTTAATATGCACTAAATCAAGCTGAAAGCAGTCTATGTCACCAAATAACTAAAAACTAAAGCTCTCGTAAGCTATATACTTAATGAAACTACTTTCGCTATGTAAATATAGCCGGAAAAAAGATATTTGAGGCAGAAAATTGTTGATTGATATCCCATTGCTGAATTTGGGATGAAAAGCCTTGATGAAAAAATTTGCAAGAAGCGAATTTTTTTGATTGGTTTGTTAACGGAAATTGGTGGCCATTATATTATTTTATTGTTGTTCTTTACAGCTACTTTCGTAGTGCTCTTTTATCACTCCAAAATTCCACTGACACCACATGATATTCATGCACCTATCATCTGTCTTATAATTTGGTTCAATCTGTTCTAATATTCCTCATTTTCACAAAAAAAAAATTTTAGTAAAGGCGGTTACTTAATTTTATGCACTTGACTCATCATGACCTATTATTTATATTGGGCATTCCCGAACGGATGCAGATAGCGTTAGTTTCTATACGGGGACGAAAATTACCAAATCTATTGTCTTTACAGTTTATCCATCCAGTTCCATACTAAACTATGGGTCACATTTTGTTCAGCAGATGTTAGGTACTTTGTTGTAAATCGCGAATATAAATTTCTATGTGTTCAGTTCTTTCCACAAATTTTTTAATAAATAAATCATTTAAATTAAATTCCTATGAACTTCAAAATTTTGCTATACTGGCTGAAATTTCAACTATATTCACAAATACTGCCAATCAACAAATTCTGGCTATACTTTATTAATTTTTTAATTTAAGAACTTTTTAAAGCTACATTTCATTCTAAAACTTATCTGACCGGCATATTTCTTAAGAACCTAATTCCTCAAAATTTCTGACCGGTTTCTACATCTATGAGCAAATTTATCTTCACACCAAGGACCTTGTCTGGCATCGAGTACGGGACCATTTAGGTAGTCCAGTCAATTTTAATTTTCTTTCGCCCGTGCTGCAAAGATGTATTGAAAACCCATACAAATCTCAATCCACCAATCACAGGGAGGTTGTCCCTTCAAATTGGAAAACGACTAATATTCACCCGGTTGAAAAAAAAAACAAGATTAGTCATCTCAGCTTTGTTGTAGGGCCTACCCAGAGTAATGGAATCCTAAGTAAATTAGCCAAACCAACCAAACTTATGAACGTATTTGATTAACAGAGCATTGAAAAATTAGGGGAGTAGAGGGGTTTTTCGAAACCTAAGGTTCGCTTTGGAAGTTATTCCCTTGTAGATCCATTTAAACAACCTTCTAAATTTTTCGTATGTAATTTTCACTGATGATAGAACGTTGTCTGGGTGTAGAAGAAAGGATGACATACCTTGTTCTCTGTCTTCAGAAGCAAAGAATGAATCCATTTTGGATAATTAATTAGGTTAATATTTAATTCTCGAATGGGGTAGAATAAATAGGATGGAATTTCGCCCAAATAAAATCCAATTGGTCTCTCATCTAAAAATTCAGTTCAATTTTATATTAGAGCCCTAAACAAAAAAATTCTTGCTGAAAGGTATGTTGCTCTTACTTGTTGGGGTTAAATATTTCAAGTACTCCCTTATGGATTCAATTCCTTTCTCTTTCCTGAGAGTTTGGTAGATCCCAGAGACATGGAAGGGCTCGAGCCACCGGATTGGGTCTGGTCGAATATTGCCGGATTAAAATAATACTGTATTATATGTTAATTTAGTCAAAATAACGAAGTTTTGACAAAATTGGCTATGAATTGTGTATATTTTCAATTACTAGGTAACTATATATTGTTTTTAAGAAAACAATTTTAATACTTTTAGTTAATTTATTTCATCGCGCTTGAATATAACTTTGTTTGGGATGGCTTTGATGATACCTAATGCTCCATTTCACGAACCCGAAAGAACTCAAGTTGATAGTTAAAATAATACCTTGCTGGAAATTCCGATTCTTTCATTATCTAGAAAATACAACAAAAGGTATATTTGCTGTTACATTTACGAGAAATGAAATAATACTCACGAAGGCTATTATTTGATCTGTACGATGTTTGACCCATATCGGTTAGTGCTACGCTCCGAAAATTTTATAGTCGTCACCAAAACTAAACAACTGAACCCAAAACAGCACATCTCACCGAAATGGTCCAAACAGTAAAACTTAAACTCTGTAGCTGGTTGAAAATTAATGATTATTTGGACTGCGGACCACTATATCTATTTAGCTGTAGAGATTTTTAAATGTATATTTTGATAATGGCCGCCTTTTTGTGGAACCAAATACCTGGAATTTAATTCTCAAATATTTAAAGAAAACCTAAATTTGAAGCCGATTATACAAGTGAGAATGCAATAATTATTGCAAAGTGTATTCTTTCTATTCATCAAAATTTCAAT
Organism: Nephrotoma flavescens; assembly: GCA_932526605.1. Lineage (NCBI taxonomy): Eukaryota > Metazoa > Arthropoda > Insecta > Diptera > Tipulidae > Nephrotoma > Nephrotoma flavescens. The sequence goes on from OW052220.1 coordinate 76,847,232, forward strand.
AAAAGGGTTTCGCTTAATGGTGAACTTTGTCATTCGAGGAACTTTCCTTTACAAGTGTTAATAAAAAAAATACATATTACGAAAACCTTCTAACCCTCTAAAATTGGGCCGAACGGACACAAAAACGATCGTGACATTGTTTACGATAAACGGTTAATTTTTCTTTAGATCAAATAAATATGCAACAAAAAATTATAAATTATTTATTTAAACAATTTTAAGAACTAGTCCTTATTCTAAGCAGACATACCAGGAGATTAGAGTGAACAATTCGGAAATATTTACTGTTGCGGTATTATGAACTCGCATTAGATTGGATTCATCAGAGCTTTTACTAAAAATCTTTAAGATGAATCTCGACATTTAGGATTAAATTGGTCATGTCTAGATTGCGTTTCAACAAAGACAAACCAGTCAATACCAAAATTTCATTTTTACAAATACAAGAAACGAACGAAATTCAGGATTGACAACATCCAAAAACAAAGTGCGAAATTTCTTCAGGTCGGATGTCAAACCGTGCATTATCTGTACTGGACAGACTCTTATAGTTTATTATAACCTTAGCTCTGATAACCCATAAAATTTGCCCGTGTAAACTACACAGTAAAGGATTAACTTTCTACTTTAGCCGTAGAATGTAGCGATACGTATAATCCAATGGCATGCTTGATAATATGTTAAGATTAGCGCCACGTTATTATGATGATACGATCTTCAGCACGAAATCGAAAACAGTTTAGATTCTGCACAAGAAGCCAATATTATTACCAACTTTACCGGAGCTTTTAAACAATTTTGAATCTATTAAATACATTTCCACATAAAATAAAATCGAAAAATTACCCAAGTGCATGTCAACATGCTCTCAAGCTCAAATATCCAGTAACGTCACCAACATGTCTCACTTTATACAAAACGCATCGATTACAATTCAAAACAATTACCTCGTAATCTACGAATAAAAATAGTAATTTGTGATTTCGATATATAGCTATATGTAAGATAAATTAATTATTTACCTTTAATACAAAATCTGCCATATTGCAATTTTACTTGTCAAAAGTCTCAGCTGTCCCATCACCATAACAAAGCAAAGGCATTCCGCATTAGTAAAAAATATTTACGTTCAAGTTTTTTTTTTTGATTTTTACGCGTGGCACACAAAAACACAGATCACAAAACAAAACTATTTAATTATTATTAAACACAATAAAAATAATACAATATTAAATTAGATATCGCAAAAGTTATTTTTTTTATTTCGTAATTTTTCATATAAAGAACTTGTTTTCTTTGGTTGCTATGGGTTTGTCACCTTGGCTACGGCATTAACAATACGGTAAAATATAAATTTTCATTGGGTAACCATGCGCACAAATTATTTTATTTTTATTACGAATGTATTCACGTAGTACATAGTTTTTTTTTTAGATTAATCAATTTAATTAGATTTATTATTAAATCTAATGATGATTATAAAATATTTTTTGCACAAACTTTCATTTTATGCCTATTTGGCGGAGATAATCAAACAATTGACAGTTATATTGTGTGAACGTGTCCCTTATCGATTATGGTGAATTTGAATTTTTATTCACCACTCTATTTTTAATCAACTTGTATGCGGTAAAATTGTTAACGGTAAAACCGTTACATTTCACATGGCTATCGCACTATGGCAGTACTATAATTTAAAAGTGTTGGAAAGATGAACGTTTTTTGATTAATATTAAATTATTCTCGCGTTTTGTATAACTGTGCTAATATTTAAATTAGGTTACTCCGTTATTAGAAATTATTATTTCGTCGTATGCTGCGGCGTTATAGTGTTCTTAATATTGCAAATTAATGTTATTTGGGAGGTAAGTACGTGTTTGAGTTCAAAGCGCAATGAGCGTGCAATTTAAAATGGCGTTTGAACTATTTGCGTTCGTGTCAATAAATAAGCACATCAAAACTTACAGGAATTAACTGTAATTCGAATTATAGAGAATCTCCTACCCTCTACAGTTTACTGGTCGTAATCGATACAGTTTAACTAACATGACCCATAAAGCGTAAAGAGAATTTTACCTGTCGTTTCTATTTAAGACTGTCGAAATTTGTCATCTATACACTGACCTGTGCGCAAATTTTGCTCAAATATTTAAATTAGCGTGACGACATGGAGGTACAGCATTAAACCATAATATGTATTATTTAATCCGAAGAACTTAAATATTTACATTTAGTACATAATATATAATTATATGAAACAACAATAAAACTCATAAGTTTCTAGTCCTAGTTTTCAACCAAAATTGGGCCCCAAGTGTGTTCGGTTCGTTAGCAGAGCTTTGTCTGCTTAAAACATATTTTTCTCCATTCTCCCCAAGATAAAATTTATATATTATTCCCCTGAACAGAACTTGTTTCAGTTTTTGTATGTTTTAATCTATGGAATCTGTTCTGGGGCTGAAGCACTCCCAACTTTTTCGTGGTTTACTTTTCACGTTTTACCTTATTGCGCATTGCTTGCCAAATTGAGGACGTACGGTTATAGAGCAGAGGTCCGATTTACGCAGAATCATCGGCAAATTACATAGCTCCATGCCAGCCTATAGTACTGACATGTAAGATGTGTTGGCCCTTGGACTTTGCACTCTGATGATACCTCCAGATCCAAACGCCAAAGCTTTAACCACTGTGCCGTTTGGTCGGTATAATTTTTTAAACCGAAAAAAAAGGTGAGAAATGACTTATAATGTATACTTATAATGTACAGTTTGTCTTTGAGTATTGCATAAAGTAAAACACAATGTGTTTTAAATGTCGAAGTTATAATCTGGCTGGAAATATCCCATTGATTAGAGTCGCTGTGTAGCTCCTGCAATCCCCACTCGCGTGTTTTATTTTGGAGTAAAGTTCAATTAGCTACCCACAATTCTTATTACATATAATATTTTATATTTCACCATGATATTTCACCATGAAAGCTGATGCAAGAAGTGTTCTAACTCGGTTGAACTATAGTCAAATCATCATTTTATAAACAATAATGGACCTATTGCAAAGGTAACTAAAAGTAATAAAAGAAAGCTAAACGTTAAAACTTTGGGGTGTACTGAGAAAGGATGGGATCATTGAATCGAAATCCCAATCGTAATTCGCTCATATATTCTTTGTGGTAGTTGTCTCATCTTGCATTATCTGCGTAATATCCTCGGAGTCAGGCTTACACAACCAGCTCTGGGATGACTCATATTCCAACTCCAACCCCAATACTTCATTTATGGTTTTGTCTCTTGTGTTGTTCTCAAATAAAGTTAGTTATGGTGTTAAGTCCGCTAAGCACATCTGAAGAAGTATTACCGTATAAGTTTGGTGCGCTACGTTTGTTGCCTACCTTTAGAAACCTTGCAGGCTCTTCCCACATGTTCTGAATATTCTCTTCTCATTCAAATTTAACGCATCTAGTTGCCCATCGTTAAACATCTGTAGATCTTTAACGACATGCAAGCGGTGGGTTTCACATTATGAGTTTAGCGCTATTTATTTGAGCATCTAGGTTTTCCTTAATTTGGTCGACTTTCTTCTCCTCTCAACTTAATTGGGCACTATGCTGCTCAAATTTGGCTGTTTGTGCCGGTAGCACTTCCTTTATTTGAAGCTGCAATACCGTCATCATTTCTCACAGCAGATGGGTAAACTGCAATAGTTAGTTTTGTTTAACCCACCATGCCATTTTCTATCAGCTCATCGGAAGGCTGAAACGGTTATCTTCATGTGGGATAACTGGTAGCGTTCGTGATGATTATCACGTTCTTCGCCCTCCTGTTTTTTCTATCATACTAGCTTATAGCGTTAAAGTTCCAAGCTGTATAACTGTACCTTTATACTTTTCAACTGATCCCCAATGTGTTGCATTACAGTTTTTGCACAATTTATCTACACTTGGGTGCAAAAAAATCGCACATTGCTCAATTTTCCACAAAAATTCAAAAATATCAAAAAAAAAATCCAATATTTGCTTAATTTCTTTTAATGTAGATTCAAAGTCTATTTCAATACCTATCCAGTGGTACCTTTTTTGTATTTATACGTGCCTTCAAACTGCCCGATAAACTCATCTTTCCAAGTTGCTTGATGATTTCGCCTGGAGCCCTACTTTTTCTCCAACCTCAAACTGTCTTAATTGTGCCCCATGGTGTTTGTTAAATTGTTGTTCCTGCTGTGTGTCTCTATCTGTGCTGTGTTCTGCAACTGGTTTTACCAAATCCAGCTCGTTTCGAATTTCTCGTCCTAAAAACAAATGTGCGGGTGTCATACAGTGCTGGGAAAAAAAATTGGGCAAACATATTTTATTGCAAATTTGAGTCTATTTTTGCTAAAATTACAAAACTTTTGAAAGCAATTGGCTTATTGTTTCATTTTAAATACAAGTACGACGTAATTTTTGAAAAAAAAAATTTACCTGCAATTTAGGGGCAAAACCCCGGAAAATGGCAAAATATTCAAAATACGTTGATTGGAGTTAAAGTAATAGGATAAATTAAACACTTATTTTTTTATTTTTTTTTGTGTTTTATTGATTTATAGAAGTTCTATCTTTAATATTAATAGTTTGTTGAACCGCCATTTGCTTTTATTACAGCGATACACCTCCGGTTCATTGAATTTGATAAATTTTTCAAAGTCGTAGGAGGTATGGATTTTCAAATCGTCATCAACAACCTTTTTAAAGGTTGAATCGATTCTGGGCGCTTTCTTGCTACTTCTACTTAGCTTTAGACCAAATATTTTCAATGGGATTTAAGTCTGGACGGAGGCTATCTCAACACATCGATATTTGTTTCTTCGGGGTCCAATTTGAAACGCGATATTTTAAAACCGAATTATCAAAACGCGATATTTCAAAACGCGATACGGTACAAAACGCGATATGGTACAAAACGCGATATTTAAAAATGCGATATTTCGAAACGCGATACAGTACAAAACGTGATATTTCAAAATGCGATATTTCAAAACGCGATATGGTACAAAACGGGAGTTTATGATCGGGTTATATCAGGCGGGTGAAGGGGAAATTTAATTTCAGTTTAAAAGAATTTAAAAGTCGATAGGAACGATAGTACATAGGATCGATATCAGGTGGGTCGCTGCGCTCCGTCGCTTCGCAACGCATATTCTGTACCATATCGCGTTTTTAAATATCGCGTTTCGAAATATCTCGTTTTGTACCATATCGCGTTTTGTACCATATCGCGTTTTGAAATATCGCATTTCAAAATATCGCATTTTGTACCATATCGCGTTTTGTACCATATCGCGTTTTGAAATATCGCATTTTGAAATATTTCGTTTTGTACCATATCTCGTTTTGTCATATCTCGTTTTGAAATATCGCGTTTTGAAATATCGCGTTTCGAGCGGATCTGGTTTCTTCGAAGTACTATTTTACCTTTAAATGAAGAGATAAGGAAAAAAAACAAGTTTTTAACAAATTATTTATGTTTATATGAAAGCCAATTTTTCTATCTACAATTAAAAATTAATAAATCACAACTTTGGCGGTAAGGTACGGAGCGTGGCCTGTTGAAAAATAAATTTGCAAGTCTCGCCAAAAAGCTTTAACACATAAAGCTCAAATTCGTTGTGTATAATACCTGCAGATAAACAGCTGCTGTAATGCTGGAACTTAGGAAGCACAATCGACCGGTTTCATTTCCAGAAAAGCATCCTCAGACCATCACTCCTTCGTTTTTCGGTGGAAGTCTTAAAAGACATTCATTGCTAAGCCTCTCGCCCAGTTTTGTTCTTACGAGAATTCTTCCATCTCCAACATGCAGCTTGAATTTTGATTCATCGGAGAAAATCACACCATTCCACATCTCTTGAGTCCAAGCAACATGCTCCTGGGCCCATAGCAAACGTTTCTTTACAACTACTAATGTGAACTCAAGCTTTTAGACTGGTTTAAGTGCGCTTAAACCACCTTTAACAGGTCTTTTTCTCACTAAACTGGCTGAAATTTGTTTTCCCGTTGCTCGCTCAACATCCAGTCGATGAAATTTTAAAACGGATCCGACGACACTGTATTCCACGCGACAGTACTTGACCTTGTTTTCGACTTGCACATCAGTTGCGGGGTTGTACCGGTGTAATAAAAACAAAAGGCGGTCCCCAAATTGCAGGTAATTTTTTTTTCAAAAATTACGTCGTACTTGTATTTAAAATGAAACAATAAACCAATTGCTTTCAAAAGTTTTGTAATTTTAGCAAAAAAAGACTCCAATTTGCAGACTATTGAGCTCGTCGATAAGGAGTTGAACGGTAGATATGGAGGAATTTGGTCTAATTTTCCTTATTGGTTCCACCCCTTTTGATTTCTTGAGTCTTTTTTTTAATGTATCAATGAATCTTTCTGCTCGGCCGTTCGGCATTGGGTTTCTGCGGAGTTCTGATATGACTTATTCCGCGTGATTCACAGAATTTCTTGAACTTCTCACTCACTGACCTTCTCCGCGCACTTTGACGATGTGATATTATCACACTCATGTACTTCGGGTTACATTGAATGCGAATCGACACTAACGAGAACCGTTTATCGTCAATCGGACCTGCAATTTCGGTGTGCGCTCCATAGGACGCATCGCTCGTGGCTCCACTATAGTAATTTTTTAATTGGAGATTTTGCATTTTCTGAACAAGGCCTTTGTGGTTTCTTCAAATCCGTCATCGGTTTCTTCTTCTGCGTAGATACACGCGATGATAACGTCTTCATCTTCGAGATCTGCTGTGGCATGAGGCGTGACAGAATGTCTGCATTGCCAAACTCGGTTGTTGACTTGTATAGTACTCTAAAATCGTAAGACAGTAGTGTTAGATCACCTTTTTTCACCCAGCGCTGTAACCGATTGGTGGTGTACACGGGAATACCGCTTTTACTGCCGAAGATACTTGGAAGGGGCTTATGGTGCTGCTCGGCTTTTGTGAGTGCCCTCGATGCGTGTACGATCGCTTTTTCCATTTCGTTGCCGTACACGTGATTGATTGATGCTCCGATTCTCGAATTACTCGCATAGGCGTTAAATGTTACTTGTAGCGCTGAATCGTAATGTGTAAGGAGCAATTCGGAGGTGAGAATCTTTTTGAATTTTTGAAGTGCTTGTTGGCGTTCCGAAGACCATTCCCACACAACATCTGCTCTTAAGAATTAATAATGCAGTTATGAGTTATGTTCTGAGGGACCGTTATCGAGGTTACTGCAATAATTTTCGATGGGTCTGTTGTGATACTATTGATATTAACAATCATACCCAGATATTTGATTTAGTGCGTTAACGGCTTGCACTTCTCAAGTTTTACTAGAAACTCACAAGTAGGTCACTGTACCTTCGAGTCTCGAAGTCATGACATCCATTATTTTTTGTAAACTACCAAGCGCTGATTTAGTACCTGGTGCGAGCCAGTATTTATTGTGAGTATCTATTGTGAGTAATTTTTGCCTATTTTATCTGCAATTGCTTGTAGAGAATATTTTTCGCTGTATATCACTTGAATTTGGGCTATTTCTTCCTTACTAAGTTTTTTTTCCTTGACCCATTTTTTATTTTTTTATGTTAAAACGGTAACTTTTTCAAAAACATTAATTTAATTTAAGTTTAAATTTGCTAACACCTCCACTTTATTGAAAACAATGGTCGTTTCTATTCAAGTGGAACAAACAAAAAATATACTTTTTAAGAAAAAACAAAATAAAATAAAATTCTTCTGGCCTACTAAATTATTTTTATTTAAATATTTTGTCATTTTGAACAAGAGTTCATCCTGTAAAAAAAATCTTGGAAAAGTTAGACCGATTTTAAAATATTCTAAAAATAACGGTCGTTCCCGTTCCAGTGAGCTGCAGTGTAATATAAGGTTGGGGAAATATATTTCCATTATTATTCCGCTAGATGGCTTTACCGGCATGTATCTTGTGATGTATTTGTCGCAGTTGAGTATACTTATACTCGTTGGAAAAGGGATAAAAAAAATATTCTTTTGTCATTGTTTTGATTGATCGAGTCAGTTGTGAGTTTTGGCGTGTCGATTTTTCGCTTCGATAGATGGCTGAAATTGTAAATGGTATCTATGGTCCCGATACTGTCACAGCCAATCATGTGAAATTTTGGTTTCGTCGATTCCGTTCCGGGAATTTCGATATCAAAGATGCACCATGCACTGGAAGGCCTGTAGTCGAAAATGCCAATAAAATCCTGTAAATTATCGAAGTAGACCGGCATGCGAGCTGGTCGTATCATCGCCCAGAAGCTGAATATCGACCACAAAACAGTTTCAAACCATTTGCATAAAGGTGGCTTCAAAAATATCCTCGATGTTTGGGTGCCATACGAGTTGAGCAAAAAAACTTGATGGACTGTATTTCCATCTGGGAATCCTTTGCTAAACGGAACGAAATCGGGCCATTTCTGAAACAGATGGTGGCTGGCGATAAGAAATGGGTTACATACGACAATCAAGTGGAAACCATCGTGGTCGAAGGATGGGGAAGTGGCCCGACTGGTGGCCAAACCAGGATTGATAGCCAGGAAGATTAAGCTGTATGTTTGCTAGGGAATAATCTACTATGAGCTGCTGTCCAATGACCAATCGCTCAATTTTGACCTCTACTGCCAGCAATTGGACTGACTGAAGGCAGGAATCGACTAGAAGCGGCCAGAATTAGCCAATAGGAGAGGAGCCGAGGTTCGTCGCTTCGTTGGGCGGTTTTTATGCATCCACTTTATAGTCCGGACCTGGTACCAAACGATTTTCATCTCTTTTTGTCCATGGGAAACGTTCTTGGTGGTATAAAAATGGCCTCAAGCAGGCTTGTGAAAACTGGTTATCTCAGTTTTTCGCTAATATAGGGACAAGTGATAGCGGTATAATGCAATTATCTTCTAAATGGCCACGAATTATCGAAAAAACGGCGCATATTTAAGCCCAGTTCCCCAACCTAATACATAGAAAACGCTTAAGTAGTATAAATTTCATCCCGATCAATCAATCCATCTGGGCTGTACAAGGGCCGAATTTTTTGTTAAAAATCGTGTTCTGTCAAAAAACATCACCTCCGACAATTGAAAAACAATTGAAAAATTAATTTAGAATCTTTTAGTTCGTAACCGTTTTTTTTTGTAAATGATATAATATTCAAAATATTTATAAAACAAATGAGAAACGTGTAAGCTGCACTTTCGGTAGACTTATTTCGACAAAATATCATTTATGTCTCCCAATTTATAAAAAAACTTATAAAAAGTTTCATCCCTTAATTTGTGTTTGCTGTATAGAGAGAGATCAGTGGCGGGGAAGAGCCTTATATGGATTTCAATCGACATGAAGGACGTCCTATGGACAAAATGCACAATTGGTAAGGACTTTGGAGGAGCGGCATCGATAATAAATGGAGTCAGGTGACGACGAGAAAGATCACCAATGAAGCGATGGGCGATGAAAGAGATTGTTGCGACCACAGTTCAAATGGGGAAGGTATGTTGCATATGCGAGCAGGTGGTGCCGAGAGAGACATGTAGAGAATAACTGCGAGGTTGAATGGCGTCAAGCTTTTGTGGGCGCTGTAGGAACTGAACTGCAGAGGCGGTGATTTGGATCCTATTCGGGACGATCAGACTTAGGTGGGGGTGATGTTACGATCTCGCCTATTGGTCCCAGCGTATAGATTGCTCAGTCAACGGTTAGGAATTTAATGACATCTTTATTTCAACATTAGAAGTATTTGCGTATCAGTTTAGTTATATTTCCGATTATAGCAGTTATGTCTGGATGAAGTGAAAACAATAACTGTATTAGCATTAGCAAAGGAATTTTAATGAGTTTAGAGAATTTAGTGTCTAGTTTTTGGAGAGTCTTAAAGACACGGTGTGCGATAGTTTAAAAGCGAAAATGAGAAGTTATTTGTGTTATAGTGAAGTTATTTGTTGCTGTATTTTAATATTGGTAGATAATAACAGACATTTTTTTGTGGGAATATTCAAAGTAGTGGTACGGTACTGGCGTAAGTATTACTGTAGTGGTGTAAGTGTTTGAGAGATTAATTCCTATTTTCCGGAATATTCCGGAAGTGGTATAAATTATGAGAACTGGTGTTGTAAACCGTCCAATTTATATAGTATTCACGATCGATTCATAGGATTCTCTGGTGAGACAAACCAGACTTCACAGAGCAGATTCGTAACAAATACGACATGTAACAAACACAATCAACTTTTCATCTGTGATCAGAAAAAATTATTAATTAAAATATTAATGATAAAAAATTTCTTAGATGAAGTTCAAGAATGCTTGAAATACTGTTGCAACTGGGTAGAAACATCTACGTATTGGATAATGTAGAGAATATCACTCCAAATTTAAATGAAACTGAAGCAAACGGTTGATGTATATTTATGTGAATAATAAATCAATTGAATCGGAAGTGTTATCATTTATGTAAATTCATTTTAAACTAATTAAAATAAAGCATTATATTAAAAATTTATCAATTTAAATTTTTTTTAATGAAAGTTGTAACAGTATAATAAAAATTGCACTCTCATGAATTACACAATTTTCCAAACTAATTAATACATTTACCATAAATTTTCATTTTATTTTATTTTTAATTAATAAAATGGAACAAAATTATCTCCATAACGTCAAGTGAATTGAAATATGACCATAAATGGTGGGCATTCATATAAATATTCAAACGGTATATGAAATTCTTAAATATTTTTTTACGATGCTTTTATAAAAAATGGGGTGATGAATATTTTTTGGCCAACACGCTAATACGCTATATTTGATTTCATTTGTGAACAATTAAACTTTCCGGACTTTTGGTTAAACCGTCTTGTATAATCAAAAATTATTATTCCAGTTTAACACCCTTATTCCGCTAGTCGAGTCGTTTGTCATTTCAAGTGACTCATTTAATATGAAACCAAAGGCGGCTGCCTTGACAAAATATCTAGTATGTATATTATCGTAGTCACTTCAAACGACAAACGACGTATTTGATGCCTTTTCTAGTCGTTTCAGAAGCTGTTTTGCTTTGGCAAAGTCCGCTTAGCTTTAATATTAGAGGCCAGTTTTGGTTTTACCAATATTTGTTTATGAATTTCCAGTAACGAAAAATAATTGTTCATCATAGTTGGCGTATTTATCAGTAGTAATTAAAAAAGAGTTGGCTTTAAATAAAACCAAAAAAATAAGACTTTCATAAAACCGATTCAGCTTACAATTACTAGTGACATGAAAGCCAACTATGACGAACAATTATTTTCCGTTACTGGAAATTCACAAGGAAATATTGTTGAAACCAAAATTGGCCGCTAATATTTTATTTTTTAAAGCTAAGCGGGTTTTGCCAAAGCAAAACAGCTAAAATTTCACACGACTCAAAATGACAGTTTTTAATTGTTTCTCTCGCCTCAAGTCACTTATTGGCATGGCAACTGGCTAATTTTTCATACAAACAGTAGATTGTTATAGTCACTTGAAAAGACAAACGACTCGACTAGCGGAATAAAGGTGTTTAGCAAACCAACAAGGTCAACCGTTGTTGAAAATTTAGTTTTATAAAAGTTTTGAGACCATATTGACCAAAATGACGATTATTGACAAAATCTGATTTTCAACAAAAACGGCTCCTATACAGCTCAGACAATATTCTGAAAATTACGGAAATTATGATTTTTGACAAATAACTGTATTATTTTCACGAAAAACGACCTCTCCATGAGGCCAGGTAAATCAACTGCTCAGCAGTTCTTAGATTTAGTATTAAATTAACATTTCTCTAAATATTACAAAAAATTGTACGAAACAAGAATTCGCGAACCCAATCCCTAGTTACGATGGTCGAACCATAATTTTCAGGTATAGATGATTTAGAGAAGACAAATTTAGTTCAGGGGATTTAGCAACGAGAATTTGTGGGTTAATGTCTCGGAATAGATGAGATTAAACTTAACGCCATTGTTTCAAGTCCAAAGTTCCACGGTTAGTAATAAAATATTGTTGAGATTACGGTAAGATCGAACTAATCTAATAAAATGAAAGCAGTGGTAGCGGACCAAATCTTATTAATAATTTTATCAGGACTAGCTACCAGAACTGCCACTCGAATCGCACATAGGTCAAGCTGGGCCTCGGGTATTTATAGGTTTGCCAGAAGAAATCCCTTAGTAGATGTATTTATCTAACATTTTACTTTTAATTTTTTCCTACTTAATAAAATTTGTAGACTATACAGTATTTTTTTACATACACGCTATGTGTTTCCTAATTAAGTTCTGGGCTTGAATAAATTTAACATTTTAATTTTTAGTAATAACAATATTATTTAAATTATAATTTTGTTTGAACCGAAATTTTCGACCTCGAGATTTTTGCAGATTCTACACAAAGTGGTTTTTAAAAAGTTCCTTGTTTGCGCATGTCTCTCCAAGTGTAGTGCTACAGCCCATGCGGATTGTCTGATCCGGATGGAACTTCATAATTAACGTTTTTTGATAATTTTGGAGAAGCCAGTGATTGTTGGCTAAAATTGGTCCTCCAGAAGTATTGTCTTCCTTAGGAGCTTTTCTGTTTTTTGCAAATAATTTGAAAGGAATATATGAAAAGTATTTACGAGTAAAACGATTAAGAACTAAAAGATTTTTAATTAAATTTGCAGCAATACTGGTCCAGACTAGTTTTCCAAAATTTGTAGCTAAAATGATGATTTTTGATCCAAAACTGTTTTTCAACAAAAGTTTGGCCCTTGTACAGCCCATACGGATTGATTGATCTGATCGGATAAAACTTGATACTTAAACTTTTTATGAATCGGAAGGTCCCATTGTTTTTTGGCCGATATCGGTTCAGCGGAAGCGACAGCTTCTATACGAGCTTTTTCGATTTTTGCAAATACATATTTTGAAAAGTAAATAGATTTTACGAAAAAAAAACGATTAAAAAAAAACCATTACAATAAAAACAACTAAAATACAAATAATAAAAAACAAAGGAAAAAAACGAAAGATTGTCAATTTAATTTTAAACAAAATTAAATCAGATCATTTTTTAAATTTTTACCGGAAATGCCGAGTTTTGATAAAATAAATTTATATCACCAAAAATTGGGCATCTCTATAGTCCAGCCGGATTGACTATCCGGAAAAGATTTTCAGACATTAATTGGGAAATTTGATAGAAATCTGTGTATAGCTTAGCCCTCTCGGTGCTAAATTTATCACTCTTAGATTTGTTTTAGCACCATAAAAAGTAGTTTTGCCCCAAAGGGCAATTTAAAACTATTTCAGCACTAATTCTAACACTTTCAGAAATTCTAGTTACAAAATGTACTATATCTTCAACTCCAATTGTTTAGCATTTCTCTAGTACTACTAAACTATATTAGATACCTCTAGAAACTTTTGGAGATGAATGCGGTTGAGATGTTGCGGTTGAATTGTTGAAAAAAGAAATTTTCCCCGAAGTGGAAAATAACAAGAATGACGACAATATGTAATGTCGCTCTGTTATTCGGGAGTCCCTGGTTCGACTTCCGGAGTGACCTGTAAAACAGTTGCGACTGGGTGTTTTACGGTGTCAACTATTATACGTTCTTTCTTTTCTAAATGTCTTGTATTTTTAAGTCTACTACTATAGTTACGGCTTTTCTCCGTAATATTTATTTTTAGTATTAAAACTGGAACACGAAACGATAATTCAGGTTATGGAGATATAACGTTAATTTGATCAATCCCAAAGTTATTTGTAACTAATAATATGCAATTCATTGAGAGCCGTGAACACGATGCATATCATTAAGTCAACAAAATAACCAATCTTATGGAGTTCACTAATAGCACGATTAAATAAATTGAACATTACAAACAGCATTCCTATTATTAAACCTACTTATACGAAATGTTAAATTTATCCATATATGTTCTTCGAAAGAGGAAACGAAAAGGACCCCTACGATGCACCCGCAAAAGCTAACATATTGACCCATAGATACGCACTATTTTCATTAATGGGTCGCCGGAGTAATTCATAATTCTAATTTTAAGGTTCAAACGCTTGCAAATTCATACGTCCATTTTAAAAATCGATGTTCTCTAATCAACGACTTGGTTCGATTCCAATCTTTCAAAAATTATAATACTACAGGCATAATCGATATATGTTTTTTAATAAATTACTGGCCCTAAAATTATAAATACCGGTGTACTACGAAATCTCGGTTTTCAAAGTCTCGGTTTTCGAAATCCCGGTTTTCAAAATCCTTGTTTTCAAAATCCCGGTTTTCTTTTCTTCTAGTTCTAATTGCACAAAATAATTAATAAAGTTTTTAAGATTTTGACTTGCAACATTTTGTAATTGCAACATTTTGTAGTTGCACGATTAATAAAAAAAAGCAATATTTTGTTAATGCAACATTTTGAAATGTAATAATTGTAGAGGCTGACGGCTTCGACAACTCTCACGAGCACTTAGCCCTCCATCCAAATTCCCTCCCTATTTGCCATTTTCTAGAACTTTATCGGAAACTCATTTTTGAATTCTTTTTTTGTAAAAAATCATTTAAGAGTCCCATATTTCCACATGCCATATTTTAAAAATTCTAACCAAGATTTTCTAAACATCGGGTTTTTTTTTATACAAAACCGGGATTTTGAAAGCCGAGATTTTGAAAACCTAGATTTTGAAAACCGGGATTATGAAAACCGGAATTTAAGAGTCCCATATTAACCGGAAATAATTTAAGAGTCCCATATTTCCACATGCTAAATTTTAAAAATTCTAACCTAGATTTCCTAAAAATCGGGGTTTTTTTATACAAAACCGGGATTTTGAAAGCCGAGATTTTGAAAACCGAGATTTTGAAAACCGAGAGTTAGAAAAAACCGAGATTTTGACAAAACGAGATTTTGAAAATCGTATAAATATACATACATTATGAATATTGAATATTTATCTTTCTTTTAATTCTACCTTTCGTTATATATTCAAAAGATTTAATGCTGAATATTCCGAATAAACGTAAAATTGCAAAAAAATGGAAACTAATTTAATAAAAAAAAAGTGCGCGAGCTAAACATTATTTTTGTAATTATGTATATTTAAAAAATTGTAGCCCTAATCTGGCACTCAGTTTTCATAAGAGTTTTTTCAATTTTTGCAATGATATTAGAAAGTTTAGCAATTAGAAAAAACGACAAAGAATTAAAAGATCGAAAGAAATTTAAAAATAATCTTTTCGACAAACAACGGTTGACCTTGCTGCTCTTTAGAAATTTAAACAGAGATAATGTTTTACTTTCTTAGTAGAAAATAAAGTATAGTGATCATGAAAATTTTTGGCTTCGATTCGATATATCGCCGAAGTCAAAAAAAAAATATTTTTATAAAAGTTCTGTGCGAATGTATGTGGTTCCATGCAGACTAAATGTTTGCTGGTTCTCTATAGCCCAGTCGGGATGAAATTTCATCCTTAAGGATTACGTTTTTTGACAAAAACCTGTTTTCTAACACTAATTCGGCCTCCGTACAGCCCAGACGGACTGCTTGATCGGAATGAAACTTGATACATAAGATTTTTCCACAAATTTTGAGATCCCAGTGGATTTTGGCTGAAATTGGCCTACCGTAAACCATTTACGAGAAAAACTATTTTGGACTAAAAGATTTTAAATTATATTTGTAACAATATCGGCCCCGAAGTGAAAACTTCGGTTTTATCGCCGAAATCGAAAAAAGTAGTTTTTAAAAATTTCTGTGTGTGTATGTCTACGTGTGTGGCTGTATGTGAAGCAAATTAAAAGTTGTTGGTTCTTTATAGCCCAGACGGATTTACTGATCGGGGTGAAACTTCAAACTTAAACTTTTTCTATAATTGAAAAATTTCAGTAATTTTTGGCCGAAATAAGTTCATAGGAAGTGGCAGCTTACGCCATAGGAGTTTTCTCGTTTTAGCAAACATTTCGTTTTACCAAATATTTTATTTCGACTTTTTTTGCGTTTGTCACAAATTGGGAGACCCCAGTAGTTTTTGCCCGGTACCGGAATTGGCAGCTCTCATAGGAGCTTTTTCGTTTTGTGCAAATACAAATTTTAAAAAGTATATTGCATTAACGGAAAAACGATTAATTCATAAAAATTGTGTATTAGGTTTCAAACAAAATTTGTTTAGATTATTTTTAAATTTCACCGGAAATAATGAGTTTTGATCAAAAAAGCTTTATTTCACCAAAAATCGGCGTCTCTATAGTCCAGGCGGATGGACTTCTCGAAATCAAACTTTACACTAAAGCTTTTTCCATGAATTTGAAGATCCATGCGAAATGAGGTGGACATCTGTATACCGGAAGTGGCAGCTTGCGTTAACAAGGGTTAATTTTGTTGGTTTTAAATTTAAGCAGGAATAATAATTAGAAATAAGTGAAATTTTTCGAATTAGAAATTAAGTGAAAAAAGTCAGGTTTTGGCCACCACCACTCCATTTTTTATTTATTGTTGTATAATTTCAAATTTATAAATTTTAAAAAAAATTATATGTCCTAAAACCAACAACAATGGTTATTATTAAATTTAACAGTGTAATTTAAGTGCGCGTATTATGATATTTAACGAATTTGAGAATGAAAATTAGTCCGGGATGGGTACTTCTATTAAAAAGTCCACCGATTCCTCATTGAAACATTAAGTTCCGCTAATCATGGGAATTCACGCGGCACTGGAAATGTAACGGTTCCGTACAAAGTGCAAAGTGAGAACACCCATTCCAGCCATTAATGTTATATTGTGGTATTCAATTTTTGAATATTACACCCAGTGCTTTCCTAGCTTTTCTAAATTTTTGTTTTTTATTTGGATTGGGTTTATAGTACAAAGTGAAAGCATACATTCCAGCCTCTCTCTCTCTCTCTCTCTCTGGCATTATATCCCATCAAGGGATTTGGCCGCCTCAAATAAGGTTTCATAATCATGTTTTCATTTCGGATAATGAGTGATTAATTCATTGATCCTAAACCAGCCGTGAAATTTTTTCCTTGTCACCACCGGGAATCGAACCCGGGACCTCCGGTCGCTGGAGCAAGCATGCTAACCACTTTGCCACCGGGGCGGCACATTCCAGCCGCCCTCTTAAAAATATCTTAGGACGAAGCATTTTAATGCTTTATTGTAGTATACAACTTTTGCATATTACGCCCAGTTCTGCCCTAGCTTTTCCAGAAAATTCATGTTTTTTAGTTGGATTGGGTCTAGTACAAAGTGGAACCATCCATTCCAGCCGTAGTGCCTTATTAGAAATATGTTAGGATAAACCACTTTTAATGCCACATTGTGATATAAAACTTTTGAAAATCAAACCCAGTGTTCCCCTAGATTTTCCAGAAATTTCATGTTTTTCAATTGGATTGGGTCTAGTACGACCCATAAGCCCAAAATCAACAAATTTGCAGACGTTTGAAACTCTAAGACTATACAATTTTTTTTCTTTTCAACGGAACCAATACATTTTCCGTGTCACGTATATTCGAATAGCGGGAGTTCCCACGATCAGCGGGTCGTCATACTCACTCGGTAGATAGAAATAGGAGTCCAGAACTTGTTTAAATCAACATGGCCTTTGAAATCCTAAGGCTGGAGAATTTTTTTAATTTTCAAAAGGAATCGATACATAAGTATCATAATACGAGCACTCAAATTTAAATAGCGGGAATTCCCACGATCTGCGGATCGTATAACTCGCTCTGTAGTTAGTCATAGAAGTCTAGAACTTATCCTAATCAAAAAATTTGCGGACCTTTTAAGCCCGGATAATTTTTCTATTTTTCATCGGGACCGATACATTTCGCGTGTCACGTATATTCGAATAGCGGGAACCATTTAGAAATATCTTTTAGGACAATGCACTTTTAATGCTAGATTGTGGCATATAACTTGTGAATATTACACCTAGTGTTACACTAGATTTTCCGAAAAATTCAAGTTTTTTAATTGGGCTGGATAAAATGAAAAATTTATGAAATAGTTATTAACATAATTATAAAGAAAATTTACTTTCAAAACTTTTGATATTACATTTTAATTTTAAATGTACTGTAGTTGATCTTCTTGTTTTAAATTGAACTGATAATATAATTTAATAATAATTTACAGTGTTAAATTACGTTTAATAAGAAATTTTATGTTTAAGAATTTAAGACAGTCGTATGAAGTTTGTCATAAATTTGTCCTAAAATTTGTTATTGTTTTAGGATAATTTAGGAAAAACTTCAGACAAATTAATAAAATTAACTATAAATTTTAATTGTTGGAATTCACGTTTTAGTTAATTAAAAAGGAATCGATTTTAATTCAGCATTACAAGCTTCTTTAAAAATTAAAACTATTTGTGCAATGCGAGCTTTCTACAGTGAAAAGGTCTGTGATTGTACTTTTAATGGTGTTTTTATTATTTGCGATACCTTGTCTCATTAATTTCCGTTTTAAGCCGAGCCCTACTAAACATTTTTCAGTTATAAATAATATATATGTCAGAGTTGCATATCCTGGTGCAATATGTTAAAGATTGTGAACAATTAGTTTTCTTCAATTTAAAAAAGCGCAAAAAAGAAACAAGAAACAAAAAAAAAATATAATATCTAAATTTTCATGAAAATTGTTTAAATGGTATACACAGCTTTATTATTGTAGGTTATAATTTACAAAGGCAAAACAAAAAATTCGACATTTTATTGCCTCTCTCTTAATTTTAATTTCTTTATCGTTTTCCAATTTTCTCTTATCATAATATAAAAAAATATAAAAAAGTTTCCCTCCTATATCGAATTTCCAACTGTACGATTTTCTTGTTTCGTTCGATTTTTTATGTATTTTACCAAACAGATAATAACATAAATTTTTAGTACTACATCCTACATCCATACATACAAATAATGTAGGACATGTATGTTGTAATATTGTGTGCTATTCGACCAATTCTATCATTTCCTATATATGTTTATTTTCCAATTTTCTTATTTTGTATTGTTGTTGCTTCGTTTTCTCCAAACGAAAAGCTAAGTAAAAAAAAATTATAACAGAAAATAAAAAAAAAGAAAATTATTGATGAGTGTATTTGAGTGAAAACTTTTTTTTATTTTGGTTTTTTGATGTACTGGTATTTTTCTATAAATAAAAAAATTCTGTGCTTAACCGCGTTCGCTGGAGAACGGACGTAACATTTTATTTATTATATTACATTATTTTTTATTTATGATCTAAATAAAAATAATTTCTAATTTATTGTATTTAAAAAAATAACTGATAAACTAAATTAATAATTAATTTACTATAAATGATGTTTAAATACAAATAATTTAAGTGATAATGAATTTAAAAGAAAAAAGAAAATTCAGTTGCAAGAAAAAAAAATGAATGAAAAATGATTTTGTGTGAAAAAATTTTACTAGAAGAAAAAAAAAATGAAAAACGTAAAAAAATGTTAAAAAGGAAGTGAAGAATTATAAGATATTTTTGCTAACAGCGCCGTCGCTGCTTTACTACATACCAACCTCGTAATCGATTGTAGACGCCGCGACGTGAAAAATTAAAATTATAAAATACACAAAAATAAAATATTACAATTTGTTATTTGTTTAGTTGCTAATTATTATTATTAAAGTAAATCAAAAACTTAAATTAATAATTGATGGAATTAATTGTATAAAATCGCACACACAGTTTATGTATAATAATTTAAGTGAAATAATTTAGTAAAATTGTAAAAAAAAAAAACAAAAAGCAGCCATTGTGTACGAGTACTCAAGTTAAATTATAACTGATAGTAAAAATGTATAATTAAGCCCACCGGCTACCATTCAGGGTCCACTTACTTCATTTCAAGATCGAAAAATACATAATTTTTCTTTAAAAGTTTAATTTTTTTAGTGAATTAGTTCAGTTTTTATAATTTTTGAGTGAGGTAAAAAAAAGTTTTGTATTAAAGGTAGTAAAATTTTACCGAAATTCAGAGTATTTTGTTATAATTTGTTGTAATAAATCATATAAAGAAATGAAATTATTTTTAGTGATTTTATATATCGATTAGTTATTTATTATTAGTGAACAAAAAAAATAAAACATTTTATTCTGTGTTGAGAAATTTTTTGAAAGTTATTTCGATTTTCCAAAAAAAAAAAAGTTAATATAATATAAAACTGATAAGTACGAGTATCGATTCTTTTGAAATCGCTGCAAATAACCCGAGTCGAAACGAACATAAAATTTTCATCTTTTTTTTGTGCTGGAAATACTAAATAAAAAGAAAAATTGAGTTTAATGGTATAACAACTACTGTTCGGATATTTGGGGGAGGGAAAACAGCCAAAGGGGGGGGGGGGGAACGAAAATAATATGAAAGAAGAATAATAATACAAAAATACGTTATTTTCACAATTTTCTTTTTATTTTACACACATACACTCATATAAGATAAGGGTGTGTGTGTGCGTTTTTCCATTATGCAATGCAACTAACACATGCATACCAATATGTCTATGTATGTATGTATATTATTTTCACAGTGTTTTATTTTAAATTGATAAAATAAGGGAGTAATGTCCCTTATCTATTGTAAGTGTGTGAATTTAGTTATTAAAAAAAGCAAAAAAAAAATTCGGTACCACCATCTATTGATCGTCTGATAAAAATTGTATATTCTTTTTATTTTTATTTTTGTTATAATCCCTAGATAAGATATATAAAATAAATAAATAAAAATAGTTTCAATTTCTATATAAAAAAGTTTTCTTTTTCGGTGATTTTACTAACTTTTCATTACTATCTATTGTTTCTTTAGTGAAAACTATTTTTGTTTTAAAATACACAATGTTAAATAAAAACCATATACTTATGTATAAAAATTTAAAAAATAAAAACTAAATGTTTTTAGTCGGTTGCCTAAAACGACCTAATATACCGCAGCATCAAAAATTAAACGAATCAAATCTGGGTTAAACGGCTAAAAAACGGCGGCGAACTAAATAAAATCGCCAAGGCCATTAGCAAAGCCCCAAGATCATACAGTAACTAATGCAGTGGAGGAAGTTTACGCGATTGAAAGCTACTGGACATTCGCGTACGCGAAGAATGCTTTGCTGTGGTCGGAGAAAGGTAAGCCATTTTTATTTTTATTTTGTCTTAATAATCAATTTCTTAATTTTATAAACGTCTCAATAATGTTTTGGTTACACTTGGTCATTAATTTTAATTTGTTGTGTTCAACCTTAAATATATTTATGATTGAAAGAAAATATTTTTTGTTTGGCTCCAAATACGTTAATAATAAAAACGCAAGAAGAATGTGAGATTTTGTGTGGAGAATTAAAATTGATTTTTTTTAAATAAAAAAAAAATATGTATGGAAAAATGTCAGAATGTCTCCACATCCATGGTACAATCGAATTATTTTACTAGTGGAGCGGTCAAAGTGGGGCATGCGGTGATAAAAAATAGTTCAGTTTATACAGAAAAGTTTTGTAATTTTTTATGGGTTATAAAAAAAAGTTGCGTATCGTAATTTTTTAATAACTGCATGCAATAAATATGAAATTTGTTGCAATTATTTTATAAACTATATATGCTTACTTTACAATAAATTTTAATGTTTATGTTGTTCTTGATCTCTTTAGGAGGTTTTTTACTCAATATTTTGTAAGTTTTAATTTTTTGTCTTTTTTTATCTATAA
Organism: Nephrotoma flavescens; assembly: GCA_932526605.1. Taxonomy (NCBI): domain Eukaryota; kingdom Metazoa; phylum Arthropoda; class Insecta; order Diptera; family Tipulidae; genus Nephrotoma; species Nephrotoma flavescens. The sequence continues at coordinate 76,868,999 of OW052220.1, forward strand.
TGTATCTCAAATTTTTTGTCTAATCTAAACCCTTTTCTTTTACCGTACATCATAAAAAAATTTACTTAAGCAGTCTTGCTTTATTAATCCTGGCCAGCTTGTGCCTAGCGTGCTAAACACAAGAGATGCTGAAAACTGGAAATTAGGATAATCACAGTTTTCCTCTGTTGGTAGGGGTAATTCTCTTGCCTTGAGTAAAATTATAAACTGAGAATGAACTATATTTTGTCTTTATTTTATGGTTAGATTTTGGCTGAAAATATGAATATTAAATCTCTTCTTATTTTAAGATTTAAAATCTTTTCAAACTTTATTTTCCCAAGAAGAAATCCATTCATTCTGAACTATCCCATTTTTAGTGTAAGTAAGGTTTTGGAAAATTTGAATTTATTAAAGTTTTCTGAGAAAGGTCTACAATTAGCGGTATAATATCTTTGTTCGGTGCTGCACTGCTAATTACTTCGGATTGATATCTATTATTAATTTTATTTTAATTAGGTCCATTGAAACTAGCTAATCTGGCTTGCGATAGAAAAAACGTTTTTTTTTTTGTTATTTATAAAGAATTGATCAAATTACAAACAAAGTTAGATGGTATAAGATTCCCTAACTCAATAAATAAAATCACCTTTTCATGAATTTATTAGCCAATCCGTGTTAATGGAAATAATACGGGTTGCGATATTAATTTTTCATAAAGTATCATAATTCGGTTACAATTGGTTTAGCGTACACGTTATGACCTTGATGAACAACGCCGTCGTTTATAATTTCTTTCATTATTAAATTTTATACACTGTACTGAAAATATGTAATGTATCTATCACGAAAAAATAATAAATTAGCGTATTATTAATTTTATAATTAATTTAATAAAAATAAGATAAAAATAATTACAAATTAATTTATTAAATACAATTTTCCATAGTGTCCGCCATATTTTCTACCAAAATATTTCTTCTCTGAACTCTCTGACCTCTCCGATGTAATAAAAAAAAACATGCCAAGTATATGTGCATCGACTGTTCGAATTAAAAAATTGAAATACTGCTGAGTTGTTTATTGGCCTTTTTTATTAATTTTTGGCGTGGATTTTCCATTTTTGGTATTTAAACTGTCCTCCAAATTATGTTTAATAGCAGAATGAAATAAACTTTTACAACGCTAATGATTTATTTCTTAGCATTTATCTGACGTGTAAAAGGTCAATCGAAACCTATTCACTATACTTTGTTAATTTATTTATTGTATTCACTTACCTACAGTAAAACACTCGGTAATGCAAGAAATACAAAAAACACAGATAGCGCTCATGGCCAGATACTTATTTCTATTATAGAATTGAATAAAATCTCTCTTGAACGTATCTTTCAACAAATCAATCAAATAAGGCGCATACCGAGTTAAATATTCGCGATGCCCTCAAAATTGGTTCCAAGAGACTGTAGTTTGTTAACCGTTGAAGGAGTTTCGTGCAATCGGTACGATAGTCGATCTCTAACTAAGGCTGTAGCTGCAACATGAAAGTTGTATTTTTCATGTTTCAGATTTCTACATTTACTCACATTAAGGTGTAGTCTATTGTTAGGTGACCAAATACAAAATCAATCTTAATCATCTTGGAGCTTGTTATAGTCTTCTTCTATGTTAACCCGAGCGAAAATGTTCATGTCATCGGTGAAAAGATTGCAACATGCGAATTTAAAGTAGTCAACGACATCGTTGATAAATAAAAAAAAAATAACAATGGGCAAAAGTGACTACTTTGTGGACTACTTTTTTGTGTCACTCAAAATACTTCGGAAGATTGACCCAGAAGTCTTACAGTTTGCCAACGGTTGAAAAGGTAAGAGTGCAACTATTCTATAAGAATGAATGGGTAGCCCGAATACCTCAACTTAATGACAAGAATTAAGTGATTAATTTTGTCGAAGGCCTTCGCAAAATCTGTATAAACTCGACTTCAAATATAATAGGTTTGGAAAACAGTTGGTGGTCTTTTTTGGGTGATATTGAAACAAAGAATTTTCGTATTTCAAATAAACTTTATTAAACCAAATATGTGCCATTTTGATCTATGACATTTTGTCATTTTTCTGGCCGATCCATGATTCCATCACTATAGAACTTCTGTAGTTTAGACGCGCAAAATCGAGACAACTCATTTTCGCAGGCCTCTTTTGAATTTAATGTAAAACGATTAAGATGGTTCTACATGGACCGGGACAAATGGTAGTCCGATGGTGCAAGGTCAGGACTATATGGTGGGTGCAAAAAAACTTCCCAGCCAAGCTTTCTCAGTTTCTGCCGGGTCATCAATGATTTGTGTGGTCAACGCCCTTTCTGCTGATCAATTCTGGACGTTTTAACTGAATTACTTGCCTTAAACGCATTAGTTGCTGACAGTAAAGATTAGAATCAATCGTTTGGCCCGGTGACCGCACCTCATAATGCACAATTCCCTTCCAATCCCATCAAACACACCGTACCATTACCTTTGTTGGCGTCAATCCTGGCTTTGAACTGTTTGGGAAGCTTCACCTCGTTTCATCCATGATTTTTTTCGCACAACGCTATCGAATCTTATCCACTTTACATCACCAGTAATCATTCGCTTTAAAAATGGCTCGATTACGTTCCGTTTCAGCAGCGTTTCGCAGATAGAAATCCTTTCCAATAAATTTTTAACTGCTAATTCATGGGGTACCCAAACGTCAAGCATTTTTTTTTGTATCCAGCCATTTTCAAATGGGTTAAAACTGTTTTGTGATCAATATTTAGTTCTTTACCAATTGCATGGCTGCTTATATGCCGGTCTTCTTCAATTTTCTGCATGATTTCATCTACTTTTCCAGTGGTTGGTCGACCAGAGCAAGGTGTATCTTTGCTGGTTTTGATAAAGCACCTTCTCCATAAACAGCATAATTTTTTCCGCAAGCCTGAGCTGCGATTTTACCTTTGTCGTAATCAAATTGCAAAAGATATCGAATTTTTTCATTATTTATCTCTGCCACCTTTCAAACAAACATAAGAATTGCCCGAAACGATCGGGCCATCTACCTAAAGCCATCTACCGAGAAAAAGGCCACGGACTATTTGCCCTACCCTTTATGATTCTTCTGTACGCGTGTATGTGACTGAACTCCTCCTAAACTGCTGGATTGATTTTAATGAAATTTTGTGTGTGTATTTGAGTGGTTCCCTGGATTGTTTAGATTCACAATTAGACCCGGTAGGTGGCACTGCGATCGGATTCTAGGAATATGTTTTTGTTTTTTGACGAAATATTTTTTTTTGTCATTTTCACATATCAGAACATATAACCCCAAAATTTCACCACCCCCACCACCCCCCAATCTTTATAGATATACTTCTTATGTACGATTTTTTGTAATTGAACTCTTCATAAACCGATTTTAATAAATATTTGTGTGTGTGTTTCCTGGATGGTTTAGATCCACAATTGGACCCGGTATTGGTGACTGCGATCGCGTTCTAGGATTTTTTATTTTTTCACAAAATATTATTTTTTTAAGATTTTTCGCATATTAAAACATATTACCCCAAAATTTCACTACCCCACCACCCCAAAATTTTCTGCATGTGTGTTTGTAATTGAACTCCTCCTAAACAGCTGGACAGATTTTAATGAAATTTTGGGTGTGTGATTGAGTGGGTCCCTTGATGGTTAAGATTCATGATTGAACTCGGTAAGTGGAACTGCGATCGCGTCCTAGGATTTTATTTGTTGTTTTTTGACAAAATTTTATTTTTTTTAAAACATATTGCGCATAAAACACTGCGACCGGGTTCTATGACTTTTTTTTATTTTTTGCCGATTTTTTTTTTAAATTTTCGCATATCAGAACATATAACCCCAAATTTTTCACTTGAAGCTCTCGATAAACCAATGAAAAATCTTAACGATAATACCAGACTTTTCGGTGGCACTCTACTGTTGCTGTCCTGTCAGGTGATTTCAGTCAGACATTGCCGGTCATTCTACGCGTTACATGTGTGGACGAAATTAACGCATGTTTGAAACAATCATACCTATATGGTGAAATGTAAATACATTCCACTTTAACATAAATATGCATGTCCAGCTGCAAATCGATTCATCGGCACTGTCGTTTTCCAAACAATTGCTCAACATTGGCAATGGAAAAATTCGAGTTCATGGAAATATACAATGCATCAAATTGCCAGACAATTTTTCCAACATGATAGCCACGAAAGATCATATCATTGAAAGCATATTCCCAGATGCGCTACGTGAACGAGTTATTTTGGCCGCAAAAAATATCAATTTAAACCGTTCATTGTTCTCGCATTAAGGTAAAAATAAAACAAAAATTATTTCTTTTAGTTTTAAGATTAAACATTTATTTCAATACATATTTTACTTTTTTTACATTAATAAGAATATGACTGTCATGGAAATGACTTCAGTTTTTTTCTTTGTTTGTTATTATTTACTCAAAATGAAAATCGCCCAAATTTGTACATACATGTACATATGGGTTAGTGGATTCACAGCGTAGAGGCTTCCATTTTCATGAGTCGCCACATCTTCAGTCATTTTTAGATCCATTATGAGCTCACCGACCAACTGAGTTTCACACAGCCTTCTCCACATAGCTAAGACATATGAAAAACACAACCGTCAAACATTTACACACATGCAATAACAGCAATATCTTTTTTGCAATCACATTATTATACTTACCACCAACCTCACGAAAATTACCCCCACTTTTGCCAAATGTGCCAATGACAAGCACCAACTATCGTCCGCCAGTGACACGAGAATTGAACAGCACAGAATAATGAGAAATTGCACTCATTAAATGTACGAAAAACAAGATTGGAATGTCTAACTCGAATGTCAAATGTCATATAGTATAGTTTACGGAAAATTCGAATATCGAAGTAACGTTTGCTCCCTGGATAAAACCGTCCTGTGCCGATTACTTAATTGATTTAATGTGGAACTGAATACTCTCAGAAAATAGACCGATACGTTGACTTTCAATGAATTTCATTGAAGATTAGTCATTTTACTCAACTTTCTAATCAACCAGATTATAGCCAATGTGGAACGGCCAGGCATAAATCAATGCTGGTTTACTGATGTATGCCGTACTTGTGGATTTAAAGTTGTTGCTGAATTGTGAAACTGATATTTCTCTGTAGCATGTGATGTCATTTTTTTAAAAATTGGTGTGACTTTTTAAATTTTCCGTTTTTCGAGAAACTTGCTGGTGATTGAATAGGTAACATAATGGAGTTGTTAAAATGTTAGCGTAGTCCTTCAGAATAGATGAGGGAATTGTCTTCAAAAATAACAAGAGGGGTTATTGATACATTGTTAGTACTGTTTTATTCGTATAATCCAATAGTAATGGTTGGTCCATATAGACTGATTGAAATAATGCGAATATGTCAGCTGTTTATCTTTGGTATTTGACCTGGGAGGAGCTAACATTATTCTACGCCATATTAGCAGGATAATCTTCAATGCCGCGTTTATTCCTAAAGTATTTCCATTTTTTTTTGATTTTTTTTGTAGAAACAACAGCCCGGTCGACCCGTAGTTTGGTATATATACAAACACCAAAAAATGAACGGTGGTCCTCCGGTGCTCCATCGCCTCGCTATAGAGTAGTTGGTGTCTTCTACACCGGCTGGTTGTTGCGGGAACACTTTTTTATATCATTCGTTGCTGTGGAAACCTTACAACGTGACCGGCTGGTCTAATTCGGTTGAATTTAATGAATGATATAGCTGTCTCCTAGAAGTCTCTGTATATCATGGTCCATGCGAATGTAATATTCGGTTTCTGCAACTTTAATTGGATCAAAGATGTACCGAATGATATTCTTTTCAAAAGTAGTCGTCGCCCTCGTTAGCCTAGTAAGTAGAGTGCTTGCTCTGTTATTCGGGAGTCCCGGATTTAATTCCTGGTTGCGGCTGGGTGTTTTTTACGTGTCATATGTTATTTATATGTTTGTCCATCTTTACTTTTTCAGATTTTCAGCCATAGTATTTACGGTTTTGTCCTTAATATTTTAGACTACATTGTACAGTCGATCGATAGCGGTCAGGGTTCAGCTCTCATTACCGAAAGCCAGCACAGGTCGTATGAGTGCTTTATTTAGTGTGCATTTGCACGACTTCAAAAGATGGTTAGATCGCAATAACCGTGTTAGGACGTAGAAAACTCGATGTTCGGTAGCAATTCGGGCTTTTACGCCTGCTTGCATATCATTTGAAGACGTTTTTACTGGCCCGAGATATTTGAGGTATTCTACGATATCAATTATTGTGGTTGCTGATTCCGATGTGTGCCGTAGAGATGCTCCTGCGAGGGTGTTGATGCGAGCTTATTTTTACTGTTATTCACTTCCCACCCAAGCGTATTCTTAAGTAGCGGTCGTCGAGTGGTATGACGTTATCTTTGATATTGTTAGGTTATCGGTCATGAAGCACGATATCATCTGCATATCTAAGAATTTAGGCCGACTTCAAATGGCGCGAACAATACCATTCCGTTTAACTGTTTCTAATACTAAAATGCAAATCTGAATACTCTAGAGCTTTGATTTTTTAACTACCTTTAAGTGGAAACGATTTAAGAAGGTCAAAGAAAGAATCCAAGTCGTTTTTATATCATTTTACACCTACTTGGAAATCCGTGGATCTCTATATTTTAGGACCTATATACTTGTGTATGCCTCTCGTCTATGTTATAGGGATTGAAAATTCTGTCATAAATCGCAAATGCGCTTGTGTGCTCTGGCGAACTGCATAAGCTTGAACCAGGGCCAGGATGATAAATGACCTACATCTAAAGATCTATAGTTAAGAAACCAGTACCGAGCTATCCCGAAAGCTGGGTAAACTTAGTGAAAGCTATCATCGTCCTTTTCAAGGTAGTTGTCACACAAGGATATACTTTAAGAAGCCTGTTTCGTTGTAAATGAAGTTTAAAACTCGCCGGGGAGAATACGACCAAGACTCTCAGCAGTTCTTTCTTCAAAGGAAAAACGTAGGAGAAGCAAGCCAATTATGTTTATTGCCTGGTATAATTTATCTAATTCTTAATAGGTTTGTTACCATTACTAAGGCTCAAGGGTGCAGCTGGTTCAGGCCCAATGAATCCCAGAAGTTAGTCTGATTTAGACAAAGCTTCAGCCACCATCCTTTCCTTAATATTACAATGAGCCAGAACCCACATAAGAACCCTAAAACTATTGCTGGAGCAAAGAAGGCAAATAAGATATTTACAGTCATTGACCAGTTTAGCAGTGGTTTGGCAATCTGTACACAGAATAATATCTTCCCTTAGAAGCATCAATCGCACAACGTGTGCATGTTATCAGCTCGGCTTGGAACACCGTGCAGTTTAAGCCTAGACTTCAATATGATCCAAAACCCGCACCAAATTCAGAGTAAGAGCGGTCGGTGAAAAACACTAGTGACTCAGATACCCAGTTATTGAAGTCTTAAACAGAATTCTGATGGTAATTTGTCATTAACCACAGTGATTTCTGATATAAATGGACTGAATGAATTGTAAATTTGTCTATGCCCTGCAAACAAATGCGCCAATGCGCCGTAGTCGAATAGCAATGGAGCTGGCTGTATCTAGAATTAAAGACTGCAGTGGGGGAAGAGACTAGCTAGATTAACTGCATTGCAAGTAAAGGAGTATAAGGCATACCACCGGTTTCACATTAACAAAGTTTTATTTAACTAACGACCATCTAACAACAGAAGTGTTGTAAATAAACATCAGCATATTAGGAGTCAAACCCCAGGATTTCTGAAATGCTTTTCTACATTGCCAAAAAATGGCAGTGCTGCTATGAAGTTTTTCATTCAAAGTGAATTTTCCAGGTAAGTTTACTTTATAAAGTAACACACACCGATGTTTATTATGTTGCATCTGCGGCGATCGTTTCCACAAAAAAAAGGAGTGGATAGTTTGCCAGTATTTCCAACTATAGTAAAGACTAGGCATACTTGTTTTAGATGCATTAACGTTCAAGCCCTCCTCAAGGCACCAGATTTCTATAATTTGAAGAGCACGTTTCATTAAGATGTTTGCCCGCAACCAAAACAACTAAGAACAATAAAGCCAGACTGCTGCATTTTACCAAGTAATTCATCAATAACCACAAGAGAGATGCCAAAACATCCGCCTGGGAGCAACGTTTCGCAATTTTAACAGAGGCATGGAGAGAATCCAACCAGGTCAATGTCCAAATTTAGTGGAGAAAGATGTACTATCAAAGACTCTTGCAATATTTAGGAAAGTGCCTCCAAGAAACTCCTTATTCTAAGAAATTTTTCAATCCTTGTAACAAGTTCACGGAGAGCAGTTGTCCAACTCTGTAAGTGCTAATGAGTGGGATAAGAGATAAGTCACGATCTCTAATATATCTGCCAACAATTCTGTCTAAAGTTTTATAGAAAGTTGAAGAAAGACTAATAGGACAAAATGTCTTGATGCCGGTATAATCCGACGTACTAGCTTTCGGAATGAAAACAACTCTTTCTGTTCCAAGATTGTGGGGTAATAAACTCCAAAGCAAATAATCGCGAGTGATGGGCCTACAGGCGTAATGCCAATCGGGCGGCATAAAAGTACTAGTAGATTGCTTGGAAGCAACATAATCATGATTGATGACTGTTCAACTGGAAAATGAACAGAAACATGTATAATTCGATAACCTTCTTATTGGAAGAGGTTAGTTTGCCCTCAGGAAATGTAGTATCTCAAGTCTGAAAGAATTATTTTTAACCGTAGAGCTATTAAGTTAAGGGTTTAATAAAGCACATGTGAGCGTGCTTAGATAGTTAAATAAAGACGATTCTCTTTTATTAATATTCGAGCTACTTACTCCATACGTGTGATAAGCCCATCGCAGCCCACCATTATATATACATAATTAGTTTAAACTGTCCACAAAACAAGGTTAACAAACTTCGCCAAAGGTAGAGGCCAAACCGAATCATAAGGTAGATACGCTGATGCTTCCACCAGTGATTTGCATGAATTCGATGCTTCACCCATAACGAGCACAGTTGTAGTAGCGTCTATTGAATTACATTCATGAATGAGAATTGCACTAATATTATGAGAAATAAAGATGCCATAAGCATTCAGAAAAAAATATGATAAATACATGATTGCATTTACCATAATATCATCATTGTATGTTAAATACAATTATTTAAATGATTGATTTTATCATATTATGATATTCTTGATCATTTTTCTTGATCTTCTTCATCATAACAATGATGATTACTGAAAAAAAATTTTTTTTTCAGTGGTCATCATTGTTATGACGAAGAAGATCAAGAAAAATGATCAAGAATATCATAGCATGATAAAATCAATCATGTGAGTTAATCTGTTTCAGTTCAAGCATGTAAATCATTAGATTGCTAGCTAGAGGAACGTGAGGTAATGATTGAACTACGACCCAGAAATCTTAAAAAGGATCGTTTCTGGAAAATAGTGACGCACAGCAACTTCCGCTGAAGGTATTGTCAGTTGAGTTTACCAACACATCCGAATGTGTCAACATAAGTACTAGAGGCTAGTTTTTGGAAACGACCACCTGTCGATTTTAGAACCTCACATTAATAAAAAATAAAAATAAAAAATAATAAAAAATACTTATTGTAACCCTATAATATGGCCGATTTTCAAGGTTAACCAAATCATATTTCGGCCAAACAATTTTTTTGCAATTATTTAATTGACAGAATAAACTTACGAACAATAAGAACGAGATATCGCTTAAGACGAGTGTCATTTGCGTGGCTCATTATAAACCAAAGAAAACTAAGTAAATCTACAACAACTTCAAAATCGACAAATTTTCGAAAATTAAATTAGATGTTAGTTACTACGTTAGCTATACAATACAGGTAAAAATTAGTTTGGGGCATAATCAGTAATTTTAATTACTCCTCAACGTGTGACGCGAAGCTATAAATTAAAATTTGGTTAGTAAAACTGAACAGAGAGTCTATGAGAATAGACATGAAATAATTGTGGCTATTAGTGGCAATGATGACTAAATTTTAATACTAGCTATTATTTTGTGTATACCATTTATTCCCAAATCAATAACCGACTACTAAACTCGAAACGAGGAACGTTACATTGTAACAGATGCGATCTTTGTTCTGATTGTGTGATTCATGCATAACTTTGAAATGTGAGACAAACCTATTAGACGTTTTTCCTAGAAAGGTGACAGAACATTTTTTCCTTAACATGGAAATACCTGCACAAGAGGTTTTTCATTTTAAAGCTCAACTAAGTGCTATGGATATAATGGTTCTTCATATACCGACTTCAAATCAAACGTTATGACTTACGGGGGGGGGGGGGGGGGGGAATAAAAGGTTTCCTTGTCCTCTTGTATTAGTTTTGCCACTTATTTTCCTTTAAACGAGTTTTTGGAAGCAGTACAACTTTCAATAAAATTGATATTTAAGTGTGCGTGAGATCGAATTAGAATCATTTGTTTGCTTGTATTTCCACCAGTACACAATATTGTCTTTAATCTAATTAAATATTTTGTTTTATTAATTCCTAAATTTTTTTTAAAAACTTCCCAATTTGTTTCAAAACCCGTTTCAAATTTAATTTCTATATAACTTTTTATTACATACAAAGAAAATGTACTCAATGAGCCTAACAACCTTTTTACCAAAATATTTCTTAGAAAATCTAATCGTCTTAACAGAAAAGAAATAAATCCACAAAATAGTAAGGATAATGAAAATGAAAGGTAAACATATAATATATAATTTGATATCCTATTGTGAAAATACCAATTAACACAAGCGTTTTAGTATATTGTCTTGGTTTTAAAATTAAACTGTTGGAGATAATACGAATTTTAATCGTTTTGCTACTCGAGTTCTTAGTTAGGGTTTTTAAATGTCACTGTTGCCATTTAAAAGCAAACTAAGTAGTTACATCTAAATATAAACACATTTAATGAATCATTCTTTGAAAAGTCTTTAAGAATTTAAACCAATATCGTATCCTTAAAATCGGTGGAATGTTGCGAATTTGGAATATATTTGCTTTAGAATTCTCTATCTAAGTTTGGTTTATATAAGTAAAAAAGAAAAATATTTAAAATTTATTGGGGGTACAAGTAAATTTTTCAGTTTGAAGAACTAGGGATAACAGGTAACTTAGAAATTTGTACTTAGAAATTATTATAACTTAGAAATTTGTACAATGTATTTTATTCAAAGTATTGTCCATCGTTATTAGCTACAATAATTTTCCTATCTTAAGGCATCTTAATCGTTCATAACGATTCGTTTTGGTGATAGGGTTGGGTCCAGCTCAAATCCGCATAAGATTGTGTTGACGCATACGAACAGCAGCATTTGGTTCATTTATATTCCATTTTGTACCAACTTTACCATATAGAAACAATTCAGCAGCAGTTTTTTGTTTAGTTTCAGACTGATTTTTCTTTTTGCCATCATCAGTAACACATAAACCGCGATAACCTATGGGCCGCGCTCATATGCCTAGGAATCCCAGAGAAACTCGTTTCGCTGTGTAAATTAACAACGTCTGGGTCTGTATGTAGAATTGTAATTGAAGGAACTGTGTCAGAATCCTTTGCAATAACATCTGGCGTTCGACAAGGTGATGCACTCGCGCCTTTGCTGTTCAATTTGGCGCTTGAGTACGTAGTGAGAAAAAGCAACATCGAAACTTCGCGCTGTATATTTAATAAATCCGGCCAAATTCTTGGATATGCAGATGATATCGTGCTTCTTGGCCGAAGACCTAGCGATATCAAAGACAGTTTCATACCGCTCGATCGCTGCGCAAGAAGACTTGGTTTGGAGGTGAACAGCAGTAAAACCAAATATCTAACAACACCCAGGAACATCTCTAGTGCAAATCTCGGTATTGGCGACCACAATTTTGATGGTGTCGAAAACTTTAAATACCTCGGGTCAGTTATAACATCGTTGAATGAAATGCAGACAGAAATAAAAGCCCGAATCGCTGCCGGACAACGAGTTTTCTACGCCCAATCAAGATTATTGCGTTCGAAACATCTATCGCAGTCGTGCAAGCTCGCACTTTATAAAGCACTAATAAGACCTGTGCTGACTTTCGGAAGCGAGAGCTGGACCATGACCTCTAATGATTGTAGATTGTTATCTACATTCGAAAGGAAGGTCATCCGTTCAATTTTTGGTCCAATTAAAGTTGCGAACAACGAATATAGGATTCGTATGAATCACGAAATAAGGCAACTCCTCGGAGGCAGCGATATCATCGGATTCATTAAATCCTATCGAGTGAGATGGCTCGGCCACGTTACAAGGTCCCCACAACAACGGATGATAAATAAAGTGTTTTACCAACAACCAGCCGGAGTACGTCGTAGAGGAAGACCCCGACTACGCTGGCGTGACGACATTGAACAAGATCTGCAAGCATTAGGATGTCGCAACTGGAGGACGAGAGCAATGGATCGGGATGGGTGGAGGGCCATTGTGCGGGCGGCGAAATCCCTTCATGGGATGTGAAAGCCAGAGAAAGAGAGAGTAACACATATTTCATTTGGTTTGATCACCACTTCGCCCTCAACGTCAGATTCCTCGTCTTCGTTATCGTTAGCGAATATATCGATTCGATTGTAGAGTTCGTGGATTTTCTGAGTGTGATTTTGGAGGCGATGGAAAAATTTGAAATTGTTTTAGCGATATACAGTAAGCCCTCGATTTAACGGCCTTGATTTAACGGACGCTCAATTTAACGGACACTTGATTTAACGGACAATTTTTTATTTTCCAATTTTCCAAGAAATTCTGGAATTTGGCCATCTGGGACGGAACTCGACCAATTCTTAACCGATTATGATGGGATTGGATAAGTTGGATGGAAATGGGATTACTAAATGATTTTTACAAGAAGTTTTTAATATGGCCACTTGAAACGGGACACGGATTACTTAACTGAATTCGGCACGATGGATAAATATTATAAAATGTGTTATAAAATGATAAACTGCTGTACTCACCAGAAGATGAGAAACCGAATCATAATTGTTCTCTTTCCTGATTATTGCTGTAGTGGGGAGTGTAGTTATTGGTTGTTTTATGGAATAACCTCCCAGACCATTCATGCTCTTGCAAGTACGTCAAAAGTATAAATTTCCGGTTGGTTCGAAAGGTTCTGGGAATCTCAAGGTCTCAGAAGACATCATACTCCATGTTCCCGTAGCCCTTTGTGTAGTGTTCATAACGTAACATAATTTGTCAGAGTAGGTAGTTGGCCTACTGCTCAACCATTTAATTATATATTTAAGAATCCCATTTCCTTCCAGCATACCAAATCCCATAATGATCGGTTAAGATCGCCATATTCCAGAATTCCTTCCCAAAATCATTTAAGAATCCGGTTTCCATCTAGCATATCCAATCCCATCATAATCGGTTAAGAATTGATCGAGTTGCGACCCAGGCGGCACTATTCCAGAACTTTTTCCAAAAAACGTTTAAGAATCTCATTTCCATCCAGTATACCCAATTCTAACATAATCGGCAAGAAATGCCGAAATTCCGTCCCAGATTAAATTCGATCGAATATATTAAATATAAAAACGTTCGGATTTTACGGACAATCGGATTTAACGGACTCCCCAATTAGTCTGTTAAATCGAGGATTTTTTGTATAACATTTTACGTTAAAATGTCACGTAATCAACGCAACATTTAACATAACAGTATTCAACGCAGCGTGTAACATGAACCCAAAACTAGTCCACTAAATGGTTTACCAAACATAAAACATCGCAAAAATCAATCTACACATCTGGCCATGTGTACACACTGCTTAGAGGTAGAATGGAGAAATAAATGGGACTTTGAATGCTTAGCTTCGTCATATAGAATACATTTAACTATAGAATTGTTAATATCGGCGATACCAATTTATACTGAAAAATAATTTTCTGTGCCGAATCTAATCGATGCTGAGAAAAACCACTGATATCGAAGGCACATTAAAATTGTTAAAACATGCCTCAACTACGTTCGAAACAAGTTCTTTACACTTTTCTTTTGTGCTCGCATTGAATTATTATAAATTCTGAAGCACAACAGTCAACCGCCTCAATTATATTTCCTTATAATTTTAAGAACTAGTCGCTTGATTTCGTACCGGTAAATTAAAACCTTAAGTTTTTCGCATATAAAAATCAAATACAGTCGTGCACAAAAGCCTACATATCCTAATAAAATTTGGCCATGTTTAACGGTGGAAAGCAAATTTTTGGAGCCATTTTTTGTTTAATTTTTCGCCATATTCCCCCTCCATCGGATCCGAATTTTTCTTCCGTCAGTGAAAAGTACTTTCATCCAAAATTCAGTGCATTCAGTAACGTATTTTTTTGCAAATTCAAATCCATTCTGCTTATTTACTAGGCTTATAAATAGTTTTTTCATTGGCACTCTTTCATTAAACCGTTCGTTTCGTAAAATTCGATGAACTGTTTCATTATCCTTATTAGTGCTATTCCGAATCTCAACCGCTATTCTTGGAGCACTAGTCTTCGAATTGAATTCTACTTTTTTAATTATGCTTCGAACATCCCTTGCGTTAAGTTTTTTAGTTACGTTTAAGTTTTTTATGGTTACTCGACTTTAACCAATAATTTTACATAGTTCATTATAACTCTCATTCTGTGCCCGTAACTTTCTTATTAAAGTTCATATTTCGATTGACACTTCCGTTCGACGCACCATTTTTTAATGCCAATGACGAAAAATAATTCTCACTCAAAACGAATACAAAGTTAAAGTGTCGATAAACGTGTCTAGGTATTTATATAAAAAAAGATAACGGTACTATCTTCTATCGGGCCGCCCCGGTGGCAAAGTGGTCAGCATGCTTGCTCCAGAGCTACCGGAGGTCCCGGGTTCAATTCCCGGTGGTGACAAGGAAAAAATTTCACGGCTGGTTTAGGATCAATGAACTAATCACTCATTATCTGAAATGAAAATATGATTATGAAACCTCATTTGAGGCGGCCAAGTCCCTTGATGGGATATAGTGCCAGAGAGAGAGAGAGATACTATTCAATGATTCGAGAATAAATAGAAACGTGCAACAGTATGTCGACTTTTTTGATATACATAAATTTTATAAATTTTTGGAATTTTTAGAAAATATTTTTTTTTTTAAATTTTTTCTTGACCAATAATAATTTTTTTTGTTTAAATATATTATTTAATTAATATTACAATATTTAGTTCGTTTCATTTATCACGATTTTGCAAATTTTAGTGGTGTATGTAGACTTTTGTGCCTGACTGTAAATTACTGAACATCGAATTTGTTGAGATACTCTGAAAATGAAATGGTATTGCATATAATTAATTACAAATAAAAATAATATAAATAATAATTCTGATCAAAAATATTTTACATTACCTCCTATAATAGTCGATTGTCAAATGAATTTGACATATATTCCGTTTCGTCCATTAAAAAACCGACACAAAATTTAAATTTCTCATTAAGCTTCGTTAAATTGGTATTCTGCCAACTTTCTAACGTCCTCCGTAAACACAAATTACAAACTTCTGTAGTTCACAATTCCGTTCCCTAAAGTGGACTCCTAATACCTACCTAATACTAGGTATCCTGATTTTCTTACCTAAAATACATACAGGTGTCTTTATTAGAAGCTACATTATTTTAAAATATTAGTCTATAAGATTTGGCGATGCTTAAAAATTCAAAAGTTATACGAAACACCGTTTCTTGCCGAAAACGAAAATCATGGCAAAAAATAAACGTCAAATCTATGGAAAATATAATTATTGTTTCTAATAAAAAAAAATCTCATACACTTTAAAAAATATCACAAATTTTCGATGCCACTAAAAAAACAATGAAACAAACATCAAATAAGCAACAATCTACATTGTCTACATACTGATATTAAATAGTGACAAATATTTAAATGATAAAACTGTTAAAATTACTGAATGTATTTGTTAATAAAGTGGACATTTACAGTTACTGAATGTTTTCATTTGCCCTTTCGGATGCTCAAAATTGAATCAATATTGTGATAAGTAGTTTAGATTGAGTAGGGTTACTTTTTTGTCCCTATGCGAAAATATCAGTTCCACAGACCATTTAATAAAAATAAAGATTTTTATCGAAACAGGCAACTTTAATTAAGTGTTACAAATTTACCATAAAATATTTGCTATAATAATTTTCCGGACTGCCATCGGAATTGTTCACACCAAACATTTTGTCGAATTCCGGTGTACAGACCATTTTTATAAATAAACTGAACAAAAATGTATATAGATCAGATTAGAATTTCGCCCCACAAAAAAAAAAAAAAATAAAAAATAAATAAATAAAAAATTGAAATATTGATAATAGACATTTTTCTTTATTTTTTCCACTTGTTCACACAATTTCTTAACTCAATTTATCTTTAATTATATCAGTAAAACATGAAGTTGCTCTATATATGGGTATTATTTCTTATGGGAAATTACCTTTCAACATAAAGGGAGTTTATATATAGTATCTAGAAAAGAAAATTGATTCCACTTATTATTATATTTTATTATTACATGAAAATTACTCTGCTTGTTTGTTACATACCGGTAGCAGTTTTACCAGTTCTCCAGTTACACACAGATTTTAATTAAAATTTAATTTCTGTTCAAAATACGTACGACGATACGGCTTAGAACAAAAGGATGAAATATTGTATGCACGTTTAAATTTTCTAATTAAAAGATCACAAGATGTATAATAGGTACGGTTTTATAACCGAAAATTTACGCAAGAATTCATAATTAGTTTTGATCTTATTTTTCAAAAAGAAAACCAAAATCGTGTTGTGCTTGTTTTATTATATGAGAAATTAGTATAATATGTATGTTACATATCCGAAATGCGCATATAAATACGAAATTGAATGTCCAAAAAATAAAAATTGATTGATTTTTTAGTATATAAACCAGCAAAAGGTAAAAGTTTGACAGAATTAAATCCCGAATGTTTCGTTACGTATTTATCCTTAAAAATGAGTTATATAATTAACTAAAGTTTCTCAGAAGTTTTTTCTGTGTGCCTATGCCGACTTAACTGCCTCTTTTCCAATGGTACACGGATGTTTATTTACATTCCCTTTAATACTTTTATTTCATTTGTTGTTTGTCCGTAGGTTGAGAGATACGAGTATGTTTTATATAATGTTTGTATCAACAACATTATATAGCTATACATAACTGTACATTAAAGATGGAAGAAGAAAATAATCTTATTTTAATGAGTTTCTTTTAAATTGTATGTACAAGAGTATATACCTCTGCTACATACAAAAATATTTTTCTTTGCGAAATATGAAATATTAAACCATTTGCGCGCTTCTGAAGAAGATATACCTATCCTGACTGTCTGTCTGTATGTACACACGCGAAACAGTAGGAACGTGGAACATGCTTTATGATGTTGATAAAAAAAGTGAATAATTTGTCGTTTTTGTTATTGTTGTGTATTCCGGAATGTAAACAGCATAAATCATACAAAAATAATGTAAGCCAAAGACTCTCTTAACTCGTAATAATTCGCACTATGGCTCTACATCAGATATACAAAGGAATGTTGAGGGTTGAGAAATGTTTATATAGTCGTGTTTGTTGTGTACAGTAAACAAAAATCGTGAAATTTATATTAAACATTTTTACTCGATAAAACTTTAGACAGAATAAGAATTGAATATTTGTGTTATTTTCTAAAGGTAATGTCATACTACTAAATTGTACTGCCAGTATGTTGGTTATAGCTCAGTTTGTAATTTTTGTTTAAAATGCAAAAAATAATTATGGTCATACCTTCAACGACGTACAGTAGCTGTTTAGAGGCGGTGATTCATGTATAAATTTTATCTAACAGACATAAATAATAATCGCTCTGATTGGTTGAATGTCGGCCATATTTTTTTATCGTACGACAGAAATTAAAAAATTAAAAATTGAACAGCTCAATTTTGTATAAGAGTTGACGGCAGTGAGAACAAAAGAATACATATATTCTAAAATAAAATAAAAAAAATCGAAAAGAACAAAAACAAAATTACTTTAAGGTTGCTTGCTTTATAAAATATCAGAAAATATCCATACGACAAAATTTTATACATGTATCGCTTAAGTATGAATTTCATTTTTATCGTATAAGACAAAAAAATATTAACCAATCAGAGCGACTACTATTTATGTCTGTCAGACAAAATGTTTACATGCATCACCGCCTTAACTCTAGCTCACTTATTTTACGTCAGAAGAGAAATCAAATATGTTGCACAATATTAAGTTTCGCCGGTTGAGTATTATTAATTCCATCTCACTGTAGTGGGCTATTCCTGGCGAAATTAAATTAAAAATGGAGGGGTGAATATGTTGTGGCCAACACCAAACTTCCTTTACGAATGCTTTTATGAAGATATATCTCGAATATACCACACTTAATTTCTAAATCGAAAAATTTAACCTACCATATTTTTGATAGAAACTGTTATGTCCGTTGTTTATCCGAAATGTTTTTTCGTCGCCATTTACGCGAATATTAATATTGACAGTTCTTACTTGACAGTCGTGAAGTACACACGTGACAAATTATTCATGGACAAATATTCGGCTGAACAATGCGTTTTATTAGTGAACAGCTTTTACACAAGACAAACATCAAATACATTAACATTAAAAAAAATACGGGAAAGTTTCGGAATGAATGAAGGCACCTTGCGTTTAAAGCCTACAATTTACCAGATTATCAAAAAATTTGAAGAAAAAGGGACTGTGGCAATTAAGCCAAAGTGTGTGCAACAAACGTATAATCAGAACACTAGTAACTACTGCTGTTGTACGTTGAAAGTGTACGGGATAATCGCACGACATCAATCAGACACCCTGCGCAAGAAATTGGACTTCAAAGATCAACTCTAACTAATAATTTGCATAAAGACTTGTATTTATTCCCGTATAAAATTCTTTTGACACAAGAGCTGCTATCAAGAGATCATTTGTGGCGCCGTACGTGGATATGTAAACAAATAACACAGGCGGTTATGGGAAGAAGAGGATCCACAAATAATTCATCAATCGTCATTACATCCCCAACTTACGATATGGTGTGAAATTTTGGCTGGAGGGGTGCATGTATTGTCAGGGGTGTGTCGTTGAACCATATTTTTACGAAAATCTGAATCCGAACAGCTGAACATGTTACATGCAGTGGCGAACGTTATCGTGCTATGATAAGGAACTTATTTAGGCCAGAATTGTATGCCAATGGCCATACTGCTAGAGAAACCATGAAATTGTTATGAGAAATGTTTCCACAACAGTTAATTTCGAAATCTGGTGATGTGGATTGCCCTCCACGGTCACTCCATTTAATTGGTTCCAACTTCTTTTTATGGGGTTATCTTAAAAGTAAGGTTTATGCAATTAATATTGAACAACTTGAAAAAAGGAACGTTAGAGAAGAAATTCATCCAAGCTACACATCATATCAGCTTCTGGTTTCAAACTAAGTCGTAATAGATTTTTATTGTTAATTTAAACCCTTATTTTATATTAAAACACCAAGGGCGGTATATTGTACCATCACTTCGAATCGAAAAGTCGAATTCGAAAAAAGTCGAATCGAAAAAGTGAAAGTTGTATCATTTTGCTTTTAGAAAATGATACAACATACCACCATTCGACTTTTTTCGAATTTCGATTCGAAGTGATGGTACAACATACCGCCCAAAATTTTTTGTATTGTTTTATTCTGTTCTCTCGAAAATAAAATTTAAACACTACATCTCAAAAATAGCCTTAAATTTTTTTTTTTCATTTCTATTTTTTCATTTCGGATTCACGGATAAATTTAGGATTTTGTAGGTAAAAGGGGAAATAAAGGAAGATGAAGCCGGTCTTATGAAACTGTGTGAAGCATGGTTCATTAACATGATACAGGGTGAACTGTGTAAAAAGGTGATGAAAAATGTAATCATAAGAGCCCACATGTGTAAGCCCAAAACAGTCGGGCATTTGTCAGTGTTTTTCATACATAATCACAAACATCAGATAAACACCTGTAAACATTAAATTTATTTTCTTTTATGACGGTATTTTTTTTTTTAAATAAGTAATTATATTTTTTTTAATCTTTCTTTTATTTAAAAAAAAATTAAAGGCAAAACAAGTATAAACCTTATGAGTGGACCCCCTGTATAATAATAAAATATTATTCGTTAGAAAACTACAAATTTAGGAATCTAGCAATCTAACAAGGTCAACCCTTGTTGAAAATTTAATCTTCACTACAAAAATTAAATAAATCTCCTACGGAAGCGGTCACTTCCGCCGATACACAGATATCCACCTCGTTTCACATGGATTTCTCAATTTATAAAAAGCTTCTCTGTAAATTTTCACCCCGATTAATCAATCCAGCCGTGTAGAGACGCCTAAATTTTCTTGGAAAACAGTTTTTTGTCAAAAATGGTAATTACCGCTTAAATTTTAGAAAACTGATCTGGACTGATATTGTAGCAAATTAAATTTAGAATTTTTTAGTTCATAATAGTCTTTCTCGTAAATGATATTCTTTTCAAAATATTTGCAAGAAATGAAAAAGCTCCTATGGAGGCTGTTATTTCCAGTGGACTGATTTCAAGTTTAATTATTTCGGGCTGTAGATAAACCACAGGCATTTAGTTTGCACGGAACTACGCACATACAGAGATTTGTTAAAATCCACTTTTTTACTTTGACGATTTAGTAATTTTACAAACATCACTTTTCTTGTAAAAGAAAGTAAAACGTTTGAATAAGCTTATGTGTGCGAGTTGCGAATTTATTTTATAAAAATAGAGTGATTCCGTGATAAAAATAGAGAGTCTCCCTGGTAATTGTTAATTGTTAATTAGCTAAATGTATTGATGTATTGATCAATTATTTATTTTTCTGGTCAAGCTTTCCAGTTTCACTTGAAAACGAAAAAAAATCAATTTTGCTCTAACCTCAATTCTGAGTTCCACTGCAGGGTTATCGAGTGATATACTTACGTTAAAACCGGGTAAGTTTTATACACTCAAACATTTTCATTCAACAGCTCAACAGACATAGATCAATTACCAAGGTTTGGCGATGAGATAAGAAATGGTTAAACGTATCTGTTGAGGCTGACATCTGATTTTTTTTTACCACGAACGAACGTTTACTATGACGATTAAAAGTTCTAAAACATTGTTTGATTCCCGAAATTTCATTTGTAAGAAGCTCAACATGCCAAAATTAAAAACAACTTTTACTTTATTTTACGTAGTAAATAAAATAAAGTATAATAATCATGAAAAATGTTGTTCTCGAGTTTTTTGCAGATTTACTATTTGCTGTATAGTTGATTTACGGCTGAAATCGGTGTACCGGAAGTAACCGCCTCAAAACGAGCTCTTTCGGTTTTTGCAAATATTTTGAAAAGTTCATCATTTACAAGAAAAACGACTAAGAACTAAAACATTATAAATGGAATTGTAGCAATACTGGCCAGAATAAATTTCAGAGGAATTACGATTTTTGATAAAACTGTACAGCCCAGACGGATTTATTTATTTCTAAAGAAACCTATTCTGTGAGTACATGCGTGACTTCAGATTAAAACCAAACGTTCAGTTTAAAACAAAAATTAAATAAAAATTTAAAAGTGGTTAAACCAAAATAAACTAAATAAAAAACAAAAATCAAATTTTAATTTGATTTAACATTTAAAAATTTAAAAACTTAATCTTCAGAATTTTTTTGAAGTTTTCCTTTGTAAAATAAAGTCAAATAGGTCATTTATGATGTTGAATGATTTAGACAATCCCATTAGTGTTGTTTTCTCCATAGTTTGTAGAGTGATTGATTGGGAAGAATCTTCAATCTTTTTTACCGGACAAGTAGTTCAGTGATTAAAGCTTCGACACTTGTACCGAGAGGCACTGGGTTCGAATCTCACCAGAGGCTGGATGCACAGCGAAATTTGATCGATTACGATAGGCATGGGGCTTGCAATGTGCAGGTGAGATACAGTATTGTGTGAGTAGGTGAATGGGTGGGTGTGTGATTGAATGAAAAGAGTAAAAACGGAGGTATTAATTACTATAAATAGTAAATAATACCTCCGTTTTTTAATTCTAAAAAAACTTCTACCGTAAATTGGGATGATCCCATTGATGTTTAGCTGAAGTCATCCACCGAAAGTAGCAGCCTCCGTAAGAGCGTTTTGTTTTTTTTTTTTGCAAACAATTTGACAGCTAAGAGCTACTAGATTCCAAAACAAATTTATAAATTTGCAACAATTGCAACTTCAAAATTTAAGGGGAAAAGACGATTTTCATTAAAATCTGGGTTTAAACCAACTTTGGCCTCTACAGCCCATACGAATTGATTGATCGGGATGAAACTTTAGATTTTTCTGTAAATTGGAAGATCCCAGTGATTTTTGGTCTACATTGAATTTTGGTCAACGATGTAAAGTAAAGTGTTCAACAAACAGTGATTGTGTTGGGTTTTTCAAATTTAAGCAGGGGTAATATTTTTTGATTATACAAGAGAGTTTAACCAAAAGTCGGGTAAGCTTTGTTTTTCGGCTTAATAGTCAAGTTTGGTGTATTCGAGATTTGTGTACATTATTCATAAAAAAAACTGGCTGTTGAGCACAACATATGCATCCTTCCATTTTGAAATAAGATATTACGATTAAACTAATTTATAGATATAGAGCCTACCAAAATTCTAAAGACTCTATAGGGCTGGATGTATTCAGTAATTTGCTAGTTGTGTATAAAAATAATAGTTAGTTTTTTTGGTCATTTTCGTTCATTTGTATGTTGGTTCGAATTTCAAAACATTGTGAAACCCACAAGTTCCACCCTAGTCCCCTAGGGCGATAGGGACTATTATTTAATACGATAGTTTCACTTATTTCTTCATCTGCAGTATCACAAACGTTTGTGGCGTTTGGAGTTATACACGACAGGTTTTCTACGGTGATCGGATCTTTCTCATTCGTATCCACTATAAGATTTTTGATATCTCTCGATTCATTGTTGATAGGCTATTCATAGTAAAATGTTGGGATTTTGTTCACACCATTTTTACACCGGTTTTGTTCACACCATTTTTAAGTCCGGTTTAACCATTCGGCAACACCATTCATCTTCTCGATTAAATTTTGTGTTGACCATCGCATAATATTCTTTAAATACATGACTTAATTCACTTTTAAGCTTCAATTAAAACACAACGGAGAAGTGAGCATCCATAAACGGTTGTCTTGTTTGTTTCGAAGTGGTGAGGTTGGTATTATTGTCTAGTTGCTCCGGCTCCGTGCGGGATAGCGCATCGATATTATTTTTTATGCACTTTTTCGTGCTCTTCCAGTTTTAACCATTATCTGACTATATGTAGTTTCGATTTTGGTTCTTTACGTAAAAATAACCACGTCAGGTTTATGAACCGTCACGATATTTAAATTTTCAGTCAAACAAATTTGAACGGAAGTATTTTGCAGCCTACACTACTACTAATAATTCTTTTTCGATAGGTGAGTAGTTCTGCACTATCTGTGTCAGTGTTCTAATTGCACCCGATATCACCTTGTGAAAAAATAGCGCCGAGAGCCACATTACTAGCATTTGTTGTTAGCACAAAAGGTCGGTTGAATCCGGGTATTGCAAGACTGGGTCACAACACATTAATTTCTTGCCTCGAGCACACCTCTTCGGGACATGAAACATTTTATTGACCTCAATCTTTTCGAGATTGGGTTTAACTCGAAAGGAACTCAGATTTCTCTAATTGGGTGTTCAAGTTGACTTGTTCTAATTTCGCAAATACTTGATTTAAGCTCTCGATATGTTCCTGCAGTGACGTTGCAAATACTATAATGCCATCCATATAGAAAAGGCATAGTTTGCATTATAAATCTTTTAGTTCAGTATCCATCATACGTTGGTTATCCATCACACAATGTGGGTGGCGCATTTTTCAACCCAAAGGGCATACGGATATATTCTTAGTGCTAATTATCGACTGTGAAGGCAGTTTTTGGGATATCTCTGGGATTATCCTCGATTTGATGGAATTGGAAGGCTAAATCGAATGCCGTAAAGTGCATACACTTACCCAACTTATCGAGAATTTCCGTTATGTTTAGTAACGGACACCTGCCATCTATCATCTGCTTGTTCAGCTTTCGATAGTCGACCACTAATCTTCATTTGGTTTTATAGCTGGCATCGGGTTTTTTGGCACGAACCATATATAGGTGAAGACCATGGTGAATAGCTTGCCAGAATTATGTCTTGGTCAAAAATTTTATCAATTTGTATATGCGTACCTCATCCTTGTGTGTGCACGGGTATCGATGACTACAAGTGAAGATGATTTGTAAAACTTAGTTTATGCGAATCTTTTAAGAATATTTTTTCGTGGTATTTCCTTTTAATTTTTCTGTTCTAATAGGTTATTCTATCAGACATTGTTTTTCCTTATTAGAAAAATTAACCTTGACAAAGGAATACCAGTTTCCAACTCTATAAATTGTTTCGGGAATGACAAGTTTTTGTTTGTACATGCACGGGTTGTATTTATTACATCCCCTTTGGTATACCAACAGGAATACTTATAGTCATTCTTGCTTGAGATGGAATTTGATAGTCTTTATATGTGATGTTCCAAACGGATTTTTGAAAGTCTAGTTTTAATTTTAATTTTGTTGAGATTATACCGATTAGATGATAGTTGTTGCAAATTATTCCGATATAGGATAAATTTTGATTTAGGAAGCGTTTGTGATTATAGTATTGATTAGGTCGTCTCCCGAAGCTTGTGGAATTTTATATCTAGGTAATCTAGGCTGAACAATGTTTTGATATTATCTTGAGGGTATATGTAACGGTTGGTAATGATTTGCCCTAGGTGGTTTTTTTTTTAAATCATTAACTTTGGTTATATGAAAATCATATTTTCTTCTTTCATATACAAAGGGAAAATGCATCGTTTAGGGGTTTGTGTTATACAGTTAAAGTTAGCCGAAATTTTCCAGCCGAAAGATAATGCAGATAGTGTCTTGAATACAGCAAAAATCAGTTATAAACTCGAATTTAGGAGAATTTAGGATCGGGTTACATCATTCGGGTGAAGGAGAAATTATTTCAGTTTATAGGAATTTAAAAATCGATAGGAGCGAGAGTATAAAGAGAGTTTAAAAATATTCAAGACACTATCTGCATTATCTTTCGGCTGGAAACTATCGGCTAACTTTAATAGGGTGTTTGTGTTGCCATCATAGATCCCATGTGTTCTTCAGCCCAGGTAAGAACGTACACAAGCACATATCTCGCCACTGGTCGCCAATCTGACGTGTGTGAGTTTTGTTGACTGTATATGTCAATTACTCTTGAAAAATAATTTTCCATCGTGTTATGACCTTGGTAAATGAGATGTACATCCCGAATGAGACTCGTTTCAATTATCTTGTCGGCATAGTAATTTCTCAAGTTTTCCTTTATTGTTACGGATATTGATGTTGTTGTTGTTCACTGTGTTGAACATGAAGTAACTTGCGCCTAAAATAAATATTGAAAGCATTATTTCCTACCAATTTGAACAAATTTGTCTATTGTTTTTGTAAATGTTGTGTTGTTGTTTATAAAACGGTACGTTAGCTTATTAAGAGATTAAAATGAAGTCATTAAGAAAATCTTTTCATATTTATAAACTATCGTTTTTAAAATAAGTAAAACGGTAAAACAGAACATACCGACAACTACGGAAAAGGAATTTCTGTAAAATAACAATAGCAAGCACATTGTATACAATCAGATCAATACCAGCCACAATAGTAAATGGTTTCATTTCATTATATAATTTTTGAGGTTTTGTGTTGCGAATCGATTAATTTTGGGGTGTACAACTCAACTCGAGTACACATTTACAATACATAGAGCTTCTACTCGTGCATAATATATCAATATAATACGTAAAATGAAAAGTAAAATTTACGTGCTATAGTAGCAATGAAAATTGTATTTATAACAAAAAATAATTTAAATAAAAAAAAAGTGAAATTAAAAACTAATAGACATTTTATATTTACAATTAAAATGTTATGTTTACAAATTTATACGTAGGTATAATATACATGATATATGTACATACATACTAGATTTATTTGACCAATGCCTATAAATACATGGCCATGCTACTAAGGTTGTTGTTGTCTAAAACACGAAATCTTAGAATTTTTTAAAAATTTTACTAATCGGAAGAGTTAAGTTATTAAGTTAAAGATATTTGTAAAGAAGATAAAGAAAACGAAACAATTTTTTTTTAAAGAGACTTAAGCAAGAGAGAGAGAGACTCAAATGCTGAAAATCCTTTCACTATATTTGTTTCATTTATTGTAGTAATCACACCAACCCGAGCATGAATATTTTTTGTCACGGTCAGGTATGTATAGGCAATGATCTGTTGAATACGTAAATAGTATACCATGTTATTTTATGTAAATTTATTGTGATATAGCTTTTCTTACATAACTTTGACACAATAACATTAAAATGTATATTTCATTGAAAAATATATGGTGGAAATTGGATACTCATAATAATTTTCCACGAGCACAAATGATAAATTACACACGAAATGGTTGAAACGATATAATAACATTTATTTTACTATAATAGTTTAATCAATGCTCTGATTAAGTGGATTGGATAATAATTACATTATAATTATTAAATCAATTATTGTTTTAATTGACATGTAATAAGAGTTATTTACTTGTTAGGTAGCATTTTTGAAATAAAATTATTCAAAATATTCTTCTATACTATTAGTCCCATTCATTTCAAATTCAATTAGATCTCCTTTCAGAATTAGCCTATTGAATGAAATCGTTTCAATTTCTATAACACGTAGTAACTTTATTTCTTACACATCTATGTGTTTGCCTTTCGAGGTATACGATGAAGCTTAATTTTTTTGCCCAATTTTCTAATCTGCAAGAAATTGAGTTGTTAGTAGAACAGAATTTGATCTAACTCCAAGAAAATTTAAACAACTCCCAATAAAACTAGAAAAAATTTTGGTGACATAATGAATTTTAAAATAAATTTCTTATTTTTTAGGTATACATAAATTTTATAATTAATATTTTTTATTATATTTATGTTTTAAATAATAAATTTTTCTTTGTCATTTTAGGTAAGAAAATTAAATTTTGGACTGTGAGACATGGTTGCCTAACCGGACATTATTCTTTTATAGGAAAGTAAGTGCAAATAATTTTCTAATTAGTCTAATATTTGAGTTATGATTGTTTATACATAATTGGATTTGGGGAGAATAATGCAGCATAAATCTGGGTTTCTAAAAAATTTTATGTACCACGGCCTCAAAAAGTTCGAGGTTCCTCAAAAACGATATTCATTACTATATTTTTAAAGCATTATATATATGATGAAATGATTGAATAACCGCTAAAATTTTCTTTCTCAATTTAACATTTTTTACTGGCCGTTTTGGTGGTGTTCGTTGAATTAATGTTAGGATTTGTTGGTAATTAGCTGGTTCATCATTAATAGGAGTGAAATAATTTTCATACTTTATTTATTTTTCCAAATCAAGAAAAGGAAGCATACCGTGTAATCGGTTTTTACAGGTTTGCTTTTCAAATAAGTTTTTCGGTTTTCAAACGTCAAATGATTACGTATTTAAAATCCATGTTTTTTCATATATTGCTCGATTTTTAAGGTAATCGATTGCCATTCTGTTACATCCTACAGTTCCGGTATTCTGGTCCCGTTCGCTTAATCCAGAGAGTGATTGACTTGTTATTTTTGAGACTTCATTTTCTTTGTTATATGTACACTCATTTGAAACGATAACTGGTTTCTCCACAGGCCGTCACTTATTGCTTAAACCATTTCTTACTGGCTTCTTCCGTATAAAATATTTCATAAAATGGCGCCCATAATAACGAAGCATTTATTCATCTATATACAATTTTTTCGAGACTACACCAAATTTGACAAAGGTTTTGTTGAGTGGGCATGGGTGGAACCACAAACTAGGTGATGAAACATATTACTCAAAACTATCGTTGTAGTGCTGGTAGCAGTTGCATTTTTCTCATTCCCATATGATCACCAAGCCAATTCTTAAAATGTCTTGGGGGAATGAAATAATTTTGTTATCAGCTCTTTAGTTGACAAATCCTCCATTTTCGCGCTGGTAGCTAATTAATTGTGGGTGTGTAACGAAATCCCGATTTTAAAATTCCGGGTTTGTAAAAATCCCCTTTTTTTATAAAGCCCGGTTTTCAAAATCCCGGTTTTCAAAATCCAGATTTTTAAAATCCTGATTTTCAAAATCCTTGTTTTCAAAATCTCGGTTTTGTATAAAATTCTCCCGATTTTTAGGAAATCTCGGTTTGAATTTTTAATATTTGACATGTGGGAAAATGCGACTTTTAAACGATCTTTGACAAAATTCAAAAATGACTTTGCGATAAAGTTCTAGAAAATGGCTAATAGAGAAGGAACTGGGCCATTTCTAAACCGATTTTGTTGAAATTCGATACGTACGATGGAAATGGATTTCTAAAACTTTTTTTTGATAAGGTTCTGAAGTATTAAATGCGTTTTTGATAAAGTTCTGGAATAAGGTGGTAAGGGATGAAACCTGGCCATTTCTCAACCGATTATGTCAAAAATCGACATGTGGGATCTAAATGGGATTTTAAAATGATGTTTGATAAAGTTCTGGAATATTGTCATTAGGGATGGAACTAGGCCATTTCTCAATCGATTATGTTGAAATTCGTCACGTGCGTTGAAAATGAGGTTCGTAAACGATTATGTTTAAATTTGACATGATCTAAATGGGACTATTAAATGATTTGTTGATAAAGGTCTGCGTTCCTGGACAAAAAGGGCAATATATTTCAGAACTTAGTCAAAAAATCATTTTAGAATTTTATTTCTATCACACACGTCGAATTTTATCATAATATGTCAAGAAATATCGAAGTTCTGTCGCTAATGGCAATATTCTAGAGCTTTAGCTAAAAATCATTTTATAGAATCCCATTTAGACCTATACTTGTAAGAAATGGTAAACTTCCATCCCTATCGACTGTATTCTAGAACTGTATCAAAAAATCTGTTTTGAATTCGAATAAAACTAGTAAAACTGCTCTTTTATTACCGGCATGTTTTTGAACTCGCTCTCCTGGAATTATTTTCTAAAGACCCTTGGAAGGCTAAACGGAGGGGAGGGGCGATGCGTGCCCTCGAGAGTTATTGAAGCCTCTACAAGTCGGTATGATATCAAAGGGCCGAATGTGTCGAAGGGCTTCTCGAAGGGTCGCAATCGTTTTTATCAAATATTAATGAAATTTCTTGATAATATTTTGCTTCACCAAAATGTATGACTGAATGTATACGTGGAATTTTGACATTCGGCTTCCGCCGATTACGGAAAGAATCGATGGAAGCGCAGCAACATGATCCTATACTACCGCTCTTATCGATTTTTGAATTCCTATAAACTAAAGTTTTTTTTTTAATTAGGGAAAGAAACTACGGAAACGTAGCGTTTCGACTTATATATCCTGATCATCTACTTATTTTCTGTTTTTTGCGACTCTCACTCCGACAAAATAGAACCGACTCCATGAAACCGACTCCCGCCTCTAACTTCGCAGCCTTGGTGTTTTCTAGTAAATTTTTGGGCAAGATATTTTATTTTTATGTTAAAATATTATTAGTCCGACCGGCCCGAATTAATAAAAAAATATTTCTTTTTTCAAAATCATGACTTTAGAACTAGAAGAAAAGAAACCCGGGATTTTGAAAACCGGGATGTGATTTATCATTGAATAGGACCGATACATTTTTCGCACTCTAATAAAATCATGTTGCATATTGTTTTTTTAATGATGAAAGATTATTCCTTTAGTACAGAATAAATGTTCGTGCAAAATATGACCAACATGTTCCATTGATATATTTACAATGTCAGCTATCTCAGCAACTTCACGTTACAGTCTTTAAAAAAATTTCGTGATTTTTGTTTTGTTTTCTGGAGTGACAGCCTCATTTTGAGCGTAGTGCAGCATCGATGGTTGTATATTTGGTTTTGTTGATTTTCTTGGTGCAGAGTCCGGATAACACTTTTCAAACCACTGCTTTGCTTGAACGGTATTCTTTCCTATCAAAAAGCAGTGTTTAATCAACACACGAAATTCTTGTTTTTGCATTGTTTTGAAATTAACAAAACTAGCGTCACTAACAAGCTGTAACTTGAAAACTTATACCCCTATTATGGTTCTCGCCTCACCATCACTTCACCTCTCTTTCGCCGTGACAGTATGATTCGTGTGAGTAGTATTTTGGTATTATGGTTCTCACCGCGAATGAGAGTATGCGGTGATTTGCGTTGTTTTTAAATTTTTTATTTTTTTGTAGACTGGCTACAGTGTTTTTGTTAGCAGTTATGACATATTATGTGTTTGTTTATGTATTTATATTTCAGTTAGTTGAAATAATTAAAATATTATAAAACAAATAATTAAAAATATTAAATTCAATTAACGATTATTAACAATGATCAGCAGTTTCGATTTATTTTTTCGTGATAAAATTGCCTGGATTTATAATACAATATTTTGAAATAAAATAATAATAATTATTATAAAATACACAAACAAATTATTTTTACTATAAAAATAATTTAAAAATAAAACGTACATTATAACCCATAAAAGCCAGCCTTTTTTATTTGTACTATAGAATTTACAAAAAAATCGTACTACATCACCTAAAAATTTTATGTGATCATTTTTGACATCACTCTCGCTCACTTCGTTTTCACGGCGAGAATCATAATACGAAAATATAAAAACTATAAAACTTGTAGAAAATATACATTTTTAGTCGTCTGTAACAAAACTTGTTAATGTCCCTGAAGGGATGTAATACAAAAAAATAATGTCAAAATTATTTTGATCCCACTTTGGGGCCTATTATTATTTTTTCGGTCAACTATTTTTGTTTTAATAATTAGTGGAGAATCAAAAATGTTAAAAATTTTGTGGAGGACCAAATCAAAAATTTAATTTACGTTTTTAGTTTATTTTCTATGCTTCGTGCATACAGTTTTAAACGAATTTCTCAATTTGACAATAATGGCGTTTAATTTTTAAACCCGCTCTCTTGTCAATCGACGCTTGAATAATCTAAAATTTTTCTGTGTAATAATTTCGCGTATTTTATGTGCAAAATTTGGAGAGAGGCCATTGAATGATAATTGCCGCGGTAATGTGAAATTTTAATATTTCATTTCAAAAGAATGCTTTAAAGTGAAAATGATTATTTCAGTACAGGATCATAACTAAAATACGTTACACTTTGCACAATTATATTTTTTCATATAATTACTGTATGGTAACAAATGAAAAATCGTTTGATTGCTTATAAGATGCCCAATTAATAACAGATTAAGTTTCTGTGTTATTGCATGCTATTTTATTCCCCCGCATTTCATGTTACGGGTTATAACTAAAGAATAAATATCGATCATGTACTCGTACTATAAACCTAAAAAACTTGGGTTTAAATCTTTTGTCGTTATTTGTAACAGAGCAGTTTCAGAAGTGCCTGACTTGAAATGTAGATGGCAGTTTTTATTGAAAGAAAATTACTATGGCCGAGAGCACAAAAAAAAAAATTGCGACAAAAATACTATGAAAATATTTTCCCTAATTCGTTTTTCCTATAGGAAAGTCAGAATCGTCCTGCTGATCAGTAGTTTTTTTGTAAGCATTTTTTTGTTTTTGTTAACAAAACAACCGAAATAATATTCGATGATAAACATTTATAAAATAAATAGCACGACAATAAACGAAAAATACCGATATATAGAAAAAAAATTAACTTTGTAAAGTTGAGATAAAGACGTAAGAACTATGTGTTCGGCGATATTTTGCAGCAATGAATTCGAAGTTTTTCGTCGATTCAAAACTATTGATGCATGGATCCATTACTTCACACCTGAGACGAATGAACAATTATAACAAGGGATTGAAACTGGGGAGTGACGCCAAAGAAGGCGAAGGCAGTTCCATCTGCTGGTAATGTCAAGAAAAAACGCTTGGCATAATTTTCATTGATTATCTTCAAATATGAAAAACAATCAACGGCAACAATTATGTGAGTTTGTTGTAAAGTTGAGTGATGAAACCAAGAAAAAACAGTCGTATTTGACGAAAAAAGTGTTGCTTTCTCAAAAGAACGCATCATTTCAGACATTCGTTATTGCGATGACCAGAATGAAAGAGTTAAAAACTTTTGTCTGGAATTATCTGGATATAGTTGCTTGAATTTCGACACATAAGCGATTTACGACACTTGACGTAGATCACGTGACTCATTGACAGATTAATCCGACACTTTTATAGAATGGATCGTGGAAGCGATTGAGCATCACATGTTTGTTGCTATATATATTTGTTTATGTTAGACTGGAATTTCCTGACTCGTATACCTATAAATTCCTAAATAATGTGCTCCAGTAATGCTGTAATGCGATCCACACTTTGAGTCAATTTGGCCATTTGTTGTCGCCCAAAAAACTTTACTAAGTTTAATGTATTCCAAAGTTGAATTGCATTCTTCTTGGCTTTTTTTCCAAATGTGTGATGTGAGTACAATGTTATGAATATATTCTTTGTGATATATGCCTAAAATAAGTGTAAAATACGTAAAAATCATGTTTTTTCGTAGATGAAGTGGTAATTTTTCTTCTAAATGTTGTTTAAATCAAAATTATTAATATTTAGCAAAAATTATTAACAATCGAGATTTTTTTAATAAAAAACAACAATTTTTTTAGATTATTGCCAAAGTTTATTCTATAATAGATAAAAAATTCTGGAACAACATTCATAAGTAAGTTTATTTCGTGAAGAAATTGTCAAATCATTGATGGTTTAGGTCAATCTTTTAAATAACAGACAATAAAAAAATTGTTAAAAAGATCGAAAGAGGACTACAGGAGCACAGAAGCGACATAACTCGATTTTTGTATGAATTTCTTTCGACTCGAATATTTCTCCTTCTACTTAAATATAGGAGTGATAAAACTGGTTTAGAAGGTAGATAATAGTTAGCGCTAGTAGTTTTCAAAAAATTAAAATCGATTATAAAATCTTCGCAGTGTAGCTAAAATTTCCTCTCTCAATTTCAAATGTCACTTTGACTTTGCCTGCATCAACCGGATTGCTATTGTTGTTATTGTTAAAATTAATATTGCTAGAGATTTAAATCTGATGAGACTATGGGTGATACGTAACCAATATTTAATAACAATACAACACAACGTTCAGTGGGGCTACCAATTCGTTCTAAAGAATAAACTGAAGAATATCGTGGAATGTATTTGTAGTGAATGGTGAGACATCACAATCACTTCGAATCAACCTGTATGCTACATTTTTAAATTATATACACTTGGCAGCCGAAGTATTTTTAATTTCTGGAGATTTCATCTTCTCATTCTGTCGCCTTCACTTTATTTGTAATCACGATTCGCCTCCATATTGTAGAAATATGTTACACGTCCGAAGATTTTTCAAATCACAAATCGGTTGTATTAGCTGCATTGAAAGATTTCCAAAGTGAAGTAGCCTCTTTAATGAACGCTATGGAATTCTTGAAGAATACGGATAGTATTTAAGATCCAAAACCGTTATAATTTGAAATTATGAAAATTACATTTTTATTTTGTAAATATTTGATTTTAAACTTTTTTGTACTGTTGAAATGAGTATAATCTGTCTTTCTTGTCCCTGGAATTGTTCGACTGACCCAACTTTTCGAGTCCCATGTCAGACTCCTAGAACGCGACATTGTTGACTGCAAGGAGTAATTATGACGAATTAAAATAATGACGAATTAAAATAATTGGGTTGCCTCGGCTGAATTCAAACACGATGGACTGTCGGTGTGGTAGATTCTGAGCACGTAATCCGTGGAAAAAGGCGACAATATTTTTTACTGGATCTGGGCATATTCGATCAAAATTATTTGATACCCATTCCACAGAATATAGTAGATTCTGTGCCCGTGCTACATTTTTGTAGCCTCAATCAAATCATTTTCATTAACCCTTTGAGTACCAGGGAGTGCGATTGCGCTCCTTAATACACTGGCTGAAATCGTGTTGGCATAATACTCAATGTTTGACAAATGACAATTTATTTTTACACTCATAAAAACATTTAATGTTTACAAAATGATTTTTTTAAATTTTGAGCTATCTATTGTCTTACGTAGGAACTATTTTAGGAGTATTGTCAAAAAAATGGCTCATATCTATCGTTTCTGTAGTATATTCTGTGATTATGTAGGCAATAGTTCTCTGAAATGGTCTTGAGGTGTACAATTTAGGATTTAAAATAATTTTTAAACCACACCACTATTTTCTCTTAAGGCCAGTTATTATTTTTCGCACTGTTCACTTTCACCTTTAATCTTCAGCGTACAGAACCTATTCAAATGACTAATTGTGTTCATTGCACCCGTATTTGTGCCGTAATTCTGCTATAATCTGCAATACCACAAAACTATCTAATGCTACTACTTAAACCTAGATTTCACTAATTTCACAAAAAAAATCCATTAATTTTCTTAATTTTAAAAGAGCAATTTTCGTTGAATAAATGTCTTGCCCATCCTGAATTAATTGCCCATCAAAATAATAGGCGAGATCGTAACGATATGTAGCCAAAAATTAAAACTTTACAGGATACTTTGCCATGCAAAAATGCTGTACCCCCAGCACAGTTTCTATTTATAATAATTATATTTATTAACATCAAATTTGGTCTCAAATTAAACCAACCAATGAATTGCAAGAAGCGGTAAGAAAGTTATCCTTATTCCAGACAATACAGAACCAATTTAAATTTGGCCACATTACTATATAAAATGCTTGTTCGTTGAATAAACAAATTATTTTAAGGTGCGTATTTTGGAAAACGTATCTTGTGAACACAATTTTTGTTTCTTGTGTAACATTACTGTATACACGTTGAATATTTCATGCTTGCATTTCTTAACGATTTGTTAATTAAAAATACATATTTCAAGCTTTACATTATTTATTTATAATATTTTATATTAATTATTTTGTGCTCGTTTTCGTGTGCGGTAAAAAGCCCATTCAATTATTTTTCCAGCAGAGGCCAAAACAAAAATTAAGGTAGAAATAGCGGGTATACAAATATTTTTCCTATATAGGAAAATCTTTCCAAACCAAACCACAAATAAACCACTTGTGGTTTATAATTTTTGCTTTCATATTTTTTGGTTAGATGACTTTAGGAAATTCACGAAATATTTTAATATAATTAACTCTTGGGTATTTTTAGTTTTATTTATTTCGCTAATTAAAAAATAAAACTAAACAAATAAATAATAATAATAATTAATCATAAAATCAAAACATATATTTTAACAAAAATAAAAATAATATTGGTTACATAATCGGTAATGTTGGATTTCGAATACGTATAGACATCGGCTTGCGTGGGATAATTTATATATATAGCCGCATAAGCCGTGGTACGCTTATGTACTTATATACGGTTAAGTAATTTACAACTTCCAAATAAATTGGTAAATAATTTATCATTGTTTGTTTGTGAATGTAGTATTTATCTTAACATATACACGTATTAATTTATTAATGCATGTAGGTCTGTTATTCGTCTTTTAATATTGGGAAATTATTTTTCTTTCTGAGTTTTTTTTTGTGTTCGTTTTGCCGCTGCTGCTCCCAATTTGTGATAGTATTTGCTACAGTTTATTGTACATAATATATTTTTGTGTTATTTTCTTAAAACACAACATGTACGATATCGTTTTGTGGAAAATACTTCTTATATACATAGATATGTATATACGAGTAGGTATATACCTTGAAACGACATGAGTATTTTTCACTTAATCAATACAAAACAATTTTGATGTAAATTTTTCCCAAATGTAATATGAAATATGCTGTTTTAAATGATACTAATAGCAAAATGTGTATTATACGAGTATATAATGTATTATGTATGTATATATATAGATACGGATACATAAATAGTTTGCGTGATTAAAAAATACCGAAAGAAATGTAAATGAACGACTAAATGATCACTATTATTAATGTCTATGGTATATAAACGATGTATAGCATGGATGTGATATTTTTACATATCCTTATGTTCGTACATAAAATATATATTATAAATTAGGAAATGGGACAAATATTTTATGGTGAACATAAAACAGAAAATTTGGTTTTCGATCCTAAAATGAGATTCCGTGGTGATGTATTCGTAAATTAAATTTTTTGTTTTTGTCGCTCACTTTTATTATACAGTATTTTTCACTGATAATATTTGTTGTTATTTTTAGCATATAACATTCCTAATTTTAAAAAAATACATTTTCTTCCTTATTCAATCGAATGTTGCTATAAACTTACATTGAAACTATATAGTAAATGATTAGGGATTACGCATTTAATGTGTATAGATACTTAAAACGGATATGGGTCACATCGCCGACAACAATTTCGCTGACCGGATAGATGGCTGACAAACACTTCGTTGACAGGAATTTTTGACGAAAAATCTACTTTACCGACATTGACAATGATACTCGTACTATGGATGATTCCTTTTGAGGTACTTTTTCAAAAAAAAAAAATAAAAAAGAACCATTCTTTACATTTATTTTTTAAAGATTATTTCTTTCCCGAAACTGCGGCTAACATGGTCCATGGTCCTGAAGTTCCAATTTTTCATGACGCGTTCGAGCATTTCGAGTGGTATTTGGCTAATGTCGCGAGTAATGTTGGCCTCTAATTCCTCAATCGTAGACTTTGGACTTTACGTAGCCCTAAAGGAAAAAGTCCAAAAGTGTGATATCGCATGACCTAGGTGGCCAATTCACTGGCCCGAAGCGTGAAATTAACTGTTCACCGAATTCTTCTCGCAATAAAACCGCTCAATTTCAGACAACAAATAGGCTTCCTTTTTAAAAAAATATGGACCGATGATCGAGCCCATAAACCACACCAAACCGGTTTTTGGCTGAAAATATAATGGTAGTTCTTGAACCTCTTCGTGCTGCTCTTCAGCCCAAATACGGCAATTTTGCTTATTAACATTAAGCCAGAAATGGGCCTCATCGGTGAACAAAATTTTGGTAGAAAACAGTGGATCTTCTTCAAGCTTTTCAAGAGCCCAAAGACTGAAATCCGGCTTCAATTCTTGCACGATTTGAATTATATGCTTTTAAACCAAGATCGTTACGTAAAACACATAAAGCTGATGCATACTACTAGCCAAGCTGTTGAGAACGGTCACGCCATTTGGTCGCGTATTATTCAATAATGAAAATTGGATTTCAAATTTTTCAATGGTATAGCGAATTATGCGTTCGGTAGGCCGGTTATTGGGACCATAAGTTGCTCTAAGCACACGAAACACATTCCTCGTAGAACGCTGATTTTCATAGTACAGCTGAATAATTTGTAGGTGCTGTGCCGGGCTAAGTCTTTCCAGAATACTGAACAAAAATACCATAATTGTTTGGCACGACTCACGCGTGATCTGTTATGAAATTCATACTGAAAAAGTACCTCTAAATGAATGTTACGTTATAACAAATGTTTTTAATCTTTCATGTACTAGAAATATATTTCCATCTATTTGGGAGACAGTTTATCTAGTCTCTGTTTTCAAAAATCAAGATGTGCATGCTATACCATGTTTCCATGAATGATTTTGGGAATGGGCTGAGTTGAAATTGGATTTTCGTTAATTACAAAATGACGTATATTATTTCCGTGAAATAGAGTTAGGTTCAGTTGAAATTTTGAAATCTTGTGAATTAAATTTTCTGAAATCTTTGGATAACAAAAACGAGAAAAATGTTAAACAGGAAAAATAAAATATTCTGTTTGGCACAGAGAAGAAAAACGGAAAAAATTGTTTCATTATTGTTAAAATTTATTCCCAAAAATTGAAAATTTTCCGCCGTAAATTTAAAAATAGAATTCGTCGGCGAAGAGAAATTAATTTTATGTTACACTCGAGATATTTTACCAGCTACATAAAGCATAGAATCCATGGGACATTAAGGAAATCGGCTAATATATGAATGAAAAAAAGGTGTAAAAAGTCGTGGAAACATGTGGTGAATAACGCGAGTTTTGACGTCTGGGTCGAGAATTTTCGTTGAGTTCAATAAAAACTGAGTACGAAAACCTTTAGACGTAGAATTGAAAGTTGGGATCGCGCTATACAAGTTAGCGTCTTGCTGTGAATACTGAGTGGTACCTACAGAACCAGCTTAGAGTTCCTAAGACTTCAGTACATGGGTGTCTGAAGCAGTTTTGTGCAACGGAAGTAAACATTTTATTATCCGAAGAGATTTGTATGCCAAATATTGAGGATATGGAAATTTTGTGCGATTAATTTGAATCGAAGAGTAACATTCCAATGGTGTGTGGGGCTATCGATTGCTGTCATATTCCCGTGACACCTCCATTGAATGAGTACAGAGTTACATAAGCAGCAAAACATGGGCCTCCATTGTACTTCAGGGTATAGTAGATTCAAATTCGAAAGTAATTAACGGTAGAGAAATTAAGGCTTTCATTGTGGGATTGGCTGATCAAAGGATATGTCGTAGTAAAGCACG
Organism: Nephrotoma flavescens; assembly: GCA_932526605.1. Taxonomy (NCBI): domain Eukaryota; kingdom Metazoa; phylum Arthropoda; class Insecta; order Diptera; family Tipulidae; genus Nephrotoma; species Nephrotoma flavescens. The sequence continues at coordinate 76,907,920 of OW052220.1, forward strand.
CATATTTGTAGAAAATGCATTCGGCCGACTCAAACGCAGATGGAGAATGATCCAAAAGAAAAATAGACCCAAGCATTTATTTCGTCTCATCAAATGTTGCCACATGCTACATTTAGCATAATACTGCTGAGAAAAAGACATTGCAAGTAAGAAAACGGTGGATTAGAGCTGTTGCGCAAAATGAAAAAATGTATCCTCAACCGCATTCTGTCTTCAATCGAACTGAATTATCTGCCGTATATATTTGAGACTATCTTAAGCGGTATATTACGCAAAATTATTTAATAAAAAATAGCGGAAACTTTTTATTTAATTGAGTCTTTGTTGCATAATGATAAAATAATTCAGTTTTTATTGTAAAATATTAAATAAAAAAAAGTAAACAATTATTGAATCCATCACATTTCATTACCATAAATATTAGTATGTGCAGTATGTTCAACAAGAGCGTGTACGGCATAACTGTACTTAAAACAAATATGAGCGGGGTTTACATCGGTTCTCTAGTGATTCCTCTTGAACGCTCTAAAACAAAAATTAGTTTAGCTGCACCAGTTTAGCGGATAACATATATGAAAGAAATGCGTGCGATTTATTAAAAACGATTTAAAGCGGTGTTTCTAATTGCACATCCGAAAGGATCAAAAATGTCGGTTGCAAGTGCAGCAAATTATATAAAAAATGTCGAAAACATTTGTACAGAAGAGGATTACACATTATTCAATGTATAAAAATGTTGACGATTTGCCAGATAGAGGCAAAATCCGAACCACTACAAAAAAGGAGGATGAGGCCATCATACAGTTATTTGATGAAAATTCTTCGCTTACGGTGGCTGCAGCTGTAGCAAATTGGCGAAAAAGAATACTATTTTACCAAAAACAACCATACGATAGAACATAGTTACGCATATGGAAATACTTTGGCCAAACCACTGGTAACACCAAAATACATAGAAAAGCAACTACAGTGAGAGAATGAACATAAAAACAAAGATTGGACGAATATTGTGTTTACCGATGGGTCATTATTTTGGGGTTTTAATGTTAAAATGCGTGTTTGGCCAACTAAGGAAAAAATAGGATTTTCCGAACTGTGAAGCACCATGTATATGGGAATGCTTCACCAAGCAAGGTTTTTGTAAATTAATCGTTTCCACATGGAACCTAAACGCACTTTTTATGAATAAAATTTATTCACTAGGTTTGTCACCATCTGTCATTAAATGGTTTGGAGTGGGGAACTCCACTTGGATCTTGCAAGAACACAACGATTCAAAACACCATAGCATACTCTGTTCGAAATTTAAACTCAAAACAGGCATCACAACATTGGATTGGCCATCTCAGTCATCTAATTCCAATCCGATCAAAATTTATAGGCACTCATGAAGATTAAGATGAAAATGCCCCACATACAAAATTTGAGCGCTCTAGCGCAAGTGGTCCGGAAGATATGGAAAAGTTTATCACCACAGTATGCAGAAAAATTGGTTGATTGGACAAAAGGAGCCAGGCAATTATTAACAGTAATGGTGACTTTACTATGTATTAGTTGATAGCGCTTTAGGTAATACAACAAACTTTATTAATAAAAACAAAAATAATCGTAGTTTCAGTTTTACTTAGTTTTTTGCCTTACACGCTCTTGTTGCACATACTGTAAATCTAAGCAAGTATTTTAATATTTTATTTTAAAATCACAAATTCGCTAAGATTACTTGAATTACTTGAACTTGTGGTATTGCCATACGATACATTATTATCATTCAGATTCCTGAAATGACTTAAATCTTCAAATTCTTCTTCTAAGAAATCATCGTCATATTCAATTTTTCATTTCAACGAGGAAAATTATTTGAGCACTTTCTTCATCATATCAGCCAAAAACGCTTTATTTTATTTCGCTTTTTGCTCAGCGAAAAATTATAGCTCATATTCTATATTTTCATTTTCTTTTTCAAAAAATTCTTCATTTAAATTTCTCAATTCTTTCATAATATCTCCTTTTTTCTCATCATAACTTTTTTTGGAGGTTTTTCTGTGTCTGATGATGTTCTTAAATCGATCACATCATCAGTTTGTGGTTGATTTAGTAAATCATTGTTTTCTGAAATTAAATTATAATTACCTCTTAGTAAAATTATCGGACGTACAAATCATTTCTATACCTGGAGATGTTATTTGTGCTGCATCTATCCCATGCAAAATTGTTGAGACAATCGGTCTTGCTCCTAACAATTTATCTAACATGTCATAATACCCACATGTTTCAGTTCACGCACCACTGCAGTTATTATTTTTTTTTGCAACTATGTACAATTTTTGTAAAATTTTCCATATTGTTTCGATTTGCGTTTCATTTTTATCATTTGCTGCGTTTATACCACAGCTGAAATAGCATTGCTACAGTTGTCAATATTATTTAGCTTGCGTTCAAACCGTCGAAAACAGAAAATTTCACGTCATTTCACGGTGGACGTTTTTCGCGTTTTTTAATTTTATGGTTTTGTTGTTTTTTTCTAAATTTTCCTAAAGAACAAAAAACATTAAATCCTTTTCAGCTACAAAATATGTAAATTAAATTTATTCAAATTTTCTCGTAAACACAGCTGTCATTTGCATTTAGCATTTAGCTGTGGTATAAACGCAGCAATTGATTCCTCGATTTATAAATTTCTTTTATTCTCTATTTTTTGCCATCTAATAATTTTAATATATTTCTCTCCTCCATAATTCTAATAAATTTTTTATTTCGCATTCTGACCAAAACAATCTATTTGTCGCCATTTTGTTTTCAACTCTACTCAATCCCACTTGCTTCCTCGAATTCAAATTATTTTAACGAAAGCTAATTTCAATCCCTGTTTCAATGAACAGTAACTCCAACTCAAACTAGTTTGCACCATTCATGGAAACGGTAAGTGATATATTTAGTGTACCGTTAGCGACCGAACGTTAGCGAACTAGATTCAAGTAACCAATTTGTTTTTATTTATACAAGTCTTAAACCAAATCCGCATTCAGTTCATGCGAGCACCATTGACATCTTTGTCATCTTTGAAAAAATACGGACCGGTGATTCCACCGGCCCATAAATCAATCAGAGGTTTTTTGGGTGCACTGGTAGTTTTTGCATTGCAATGGCTGCTCATCACACCAAATGCAACAATTTTATTTATTAACTTATCCATTTATAACCAAAAATGGGTCTCGTCGCTGAACACATTTTTCACTTAAGCTCGTTTTTGACTGAACACGAATTTTGATAATAAATTTCAATAATTTATAAACGTTGTTCGGGTGTAAATCTTTCCATGATGCAATGACAATGCTAACTGAGAACAATTGGCTCTTACAGATATCATTAATGAATGTACGAAAAACCAAAAAGAAAAAAATTACCCGTTACAAAATAAAGCTATCACTTTTTAAAACGTTATAAACCTGTAATACTCAGAATGGGCAAACCGTACCACTAAGAAGATTATTAAGTGTTTACGACAGATTATGAAATTACATCGTGAACAAAATCTCAAATCTACGTAAGTCTACTTGAAGTCAGGTATTGTCTGATGCAATAGGGACACGATCGTAATAATCAGAAATTTTTAAATATTCCCAGAGTAATTATAAAATTTTATTCGACAGCACGGAAATGAACATATATTGCACTCCCCAGGTTTTTAAATAGACTGGTGTTTTATCAAATATGCGAACTATTAAATGTTTAACGGTAATCAAAAATATTTAACCAAAAGCTATAGTAATGCGATTGGGAAGAAAATAGCACATACTCATTTTAACGATTGGAGGATCACGAATGGCACATAGCGGAAAAATTTCAAACTGAACGAGCCATGTCAATTTGATAATACGCGTGATTTTTGTTATTATGAAATGCCATTGAAGGATAGGATTTAATTTTTATTTTTTCCGCTGGGTTTTCCAACTTTTACAATCTTCAATATTAACTGAATTTTCAATTTAAATTACAATTTATGTTGTTCTGTCTATAAAAGTCAGAGAGCGTCTATGAAAATTGAATTAGGCGAAGTAATGATACAACGTGTCAACGGGCCATCATCAAATTGTACATGCAACTTTTCTTTGTTTTTATTGAGTTCCCAGTGTGAAATACGCCCATTGTTTCATTCTTCAATGTGTCTATATTTTGCATTGGATCATTTGAACTATTCGATGGTGAACACAACTTTGGCATATGGAAGACATGAGAGTGGTGTTGGTGGTGATGTTTAAGGATCATTGCATTGTCTTGCTGAAGTAGTGTTATACGTTTTTGATGTAAATCAAATTTCCGATAGTTAAAAAGAACACGAAAAAAATTTGATGTGTTTTTATCGTAGTGTGCCTAAATCCGAAAGGGATGCCCGAAAACAATAACAAACCATTTTGAAAAAATTTCGATAGACGCGTTTGACATATTTACAATATTTACGATTGACGTATTATATGCATATAAATATGTGTATGTGGTAGTTAAAATGAAAGTAGAAATCTATTGTACTTTTCCATTTTTTGATGTACATCAAATTTTTTTGCTATTTTTCCGGTAAAAGAACGCGAAAATGTGATTTACATCAAAAAAATTTGATGTACATCAAAATTTTTTGCCAGTTTTTTATAAAAAGAAAACGCCATTAGTACGTTTAATGACGTAATCAATATTTAATCCATTTATTGCATCTATAGTTCAACTAAAATAAAAGAGTATATAAAGAAGTATCGAACTATTAGAGATTTTGAACAATAATCGCATATAATTTGAAATTTTTAAATGTATGGAAACATGTTGCAAAACCCGTATATTAAAGCTGCTATATTAAAGAAGCTCAGCTAATTGCTGAACAGAAATCTTTGATTTGTTCTAAGGCTCAGTCACCGAAAGTTTGACGCTTCTTGCCCAAAACCTTCCACGTATAGTCGAATAATATAATCTCATAATGGCGGTGCTCTGCGACGGATGAACATTTTGGCGTCTTCTCCAGCACTAGCTGTAACAGTAGCAATATTTGTTTGCTGCTATAGCAGCAGAAATACATTTTTCACTGAATACGAATTTTGATAATAAAAATCAATAATTTGTAAACGATGTTCGGGTGAAAGTCTTTACATGATGAAATGGGTGATATGAACCAATGATTGGTATTGACCAGTGGTTATCATAGCATCTTTGTGTGGCCAAGGCCTATTTGGGGGTATGTGCCACTACACATAAATATCTCTAGTATATAGACATAAACGAATTTGACTCCACTTTAATTCGAAATATTCATTATTTAGTAAATCTCTTGGAAATGGTGTGATCAAAATTTATCTTCCGCCGCTACGTGTGAGAGTTTGATCATTGTTGTTGTGTAATGGGCCAGAGAAAGGATTCGATGCGGTGTAGAAAGATTATCTGACTTGGTTGGCGGAGCCTTTATATGACAGGGGGCGCAGTACCAAGAGCTTTACGTTTCCCCCTGTCACTTTTCATAAGGGTTGGTGTTGAAGTGAAAGGGTGATACGCCACACAATGCGCAGGATAGCGAATAAATTAGGAAGGGTTCATAATTTTGCTGTTTGTCATTGTTTTTGTTTTTTTTTTACTTTTGAATTTGGGGCTCAGCGGTTTTTGTTCGGCCTGCTCTCGTTTTTAAACCATTTTCGAACTTTGCTGATTCATTTCAATCTTTATGGTTTCATGTGCGGGTGAAGAGTGAAAGTTTTTGAAAGGCAGTATTTGATTACGGTAGATAAGTTCCACCGAAACCCGTGTAAAACAAAACCATAATTTAAAAAAAGTTCCACAATTGAAAAAACCGTGTAAGATGAAAAACTAACCACATATTGATAAGTAAAAATTGAAAATTCAAAATTTTAACAAACATAAAGCTATTTAGGAACTACCATTATCTACTTGATAATAAGCATGCGCGTTTATTGCCGATTGGAACAACAATGCTTTCATCGCTCGATATTTCTAACACATTTAATGAGCACATTCGCAACTCCCATATTCGTTAATAACGTCCTCTGATGTTGGCTTTTTTATTAGGAAATCTGTTATAAGGTGCTGGGTTTTTGGGTTTTGAAGTTTCTTATACAGTTTCTGGTATCCAGCGGTATTAATCTGCAAATTACGGTAAAATTTACACGCACGTTCTACGTCGGGATTATGAGCGAGGAAATGATGTGCCATACTTGTAGCAAATTTTAAACCCTCGCAGATTAAACCAGCTGTTAGTTGATTAACTTCATCTTCGCCTTCATCATTATGTTGAACCTTTATAATTTCGATCTAATCCTCCTCATCTAAAGGTTTCTCAGTCATCAGTTCATCGATATCAGCGGCGTCCATGTTCTCAAAGCCTTCGCCACCAATTGCGTGTGATAAAGTTATAATTTCAGAGCATATAACTCATGTTTGTATTACTGAGTTTTCTCTGTTGACATATTCTGGCCAAATTTCACGTCAACATGCATTAAAAGTGGAGGTCCGAATTTGTTTTATGGCAAAAGAGGCATCTGAAATACAATTCATTATTGCATAATTTGTTCATGCTTCTACGCCCGTCATGCTTTTTCTCAACTGAATACAAAATAAATTTAAATGCTCGCTTAATATAATACATTTTAAATGTGGCTATTATACCCAGGATGGCTGGGTCCATTATCGATGAGTAAAAGTGCTTTGAATTCAAGGCCGTATTGTTTTAAATATTCCTTGGCTTCTGGAACGAAGCATCCATAGAACCATTATTTGAACAAATCGGTCGTCATCCACCGATTAATGTTCTAGCCTTTCAAAGCTCGGGGCTTTAATGATCGGTTGATTAATAAAGGTTTTAATATCCTATCACCAGATGCGTTACTACACAATAAAAACGTAACTCGATCTTTGACCGCTTTAAAACCAGCAGATTTTTCCGATTTTGCTATATAAGTTCTGGAAGGCATTTTTTCCAGAATAATACCGTTTCGTCGGCATTAAAAATTTGGTCTTGAGTATAACCGCCATCTGGGGCTGGGCAAGCTTCAGTAGTTTTTTATGTTTTGCAAGATATTTGAATGGAGTGTACCAAGTTGAAGTTGATTTCTGCTTCTTGTGTGTATATTGCTTCAGGTAGATTGATATGCTTTTTGGCTCCATCCAGTGGGGTACAACCATAAAATTGGTGGTAACGTGGTGTATTGCCGGTTGTGAATGTTTGGATTTGGATCTGGAACATTTCGAGTTGAATATTGTTGCTTGTACGCTTGATGTAGACCTCTACTACGTTGTGCTTTTTGTTTGTGTATGTAAAACCGTTTACCTTGACAATTGACGTTCTGAACGATAGGTTCCTCTTGTTTTTACCGTTCATTGTATTGCAGTGCGCCTCAAACAATAAGCGGTGGTTTACTTTTAGGATCTCTTCTTTGGTTAGTTTTGTTTTTGATCACACCGTAAAATCCAAGTCATTTTAAAATTGTAATTGAAATTTTATAGATATTCATGAATTCATAAATACAATAGGTTATATTCTCGGACACATTTTTTTTGTTAATTTAAACATTAAAATAGAGAGCCCAGAATCTGTCGGCCGATAAAAATATTATATTATTTTAAATTTTATGTGTATTTTTTATTTTGCTGGCGCTTCATCCCATTACGGGATTTTGGCTGCCGTATTTCTAAGATTACTTAATCAATTTTAATATCAGATTTATACATGAGTGGTACATTTAGTCCTAGCTAGATCCCAGGGCTGCTGGAAGGTCGGTGCTGTTGCTAGATGAAACAACATGGTACGCTGGGGAGGCATAATTATCCCGTTTTCTTTCATTTTTTACAATTACGCTGTTCCTATGCCAAATTTATATTAACTTCAGCAATGGTTTGCTTGACGTTGTTGGTGAAGTTGTTGTCGCATATCTCACTTTTCTACGAATCCCTACAATTTTATTTTAGATCTGCCAAAGTTAAAAAATCGCTTTTGCTTGATATTAAAAAAAAAATATTTCGGCCCTCTTGAAAAAAATCCTGCCTATATGTCCCTTGATGTCGTACACGAAAGTATTTGAAAATCGATTCGAACCCCTAGATGATCTCGTTAATATGCAGTTTATCTTTAATAATTCTTGAAAGTGTAGAATGTGAAATATTTCCCATATTGAAGATAGGATTCCCTTAAGAAAATTAACAATCGCTTAAAAACCGATCGATGGCCGGTTGTTACTTTTTCTTGTTCGTGATTTTGCTTTGAATCACCCTGTCAGGCCCTTTAGAAGTTGTTTATCAAATTCAAGGATCATTATATAAGCCTCCTGAATCAAATAATGGCTACTACAATGATTATAAATCATTGGAAAATATAGTTAGATTTGCTTTGGAAGACCAAATCAATCCTAGTCATTCACATTAAATTTTATTTCACAAATATCTTATTGCGTAATCTGACAGCCTTCTCAGATTGGTTTAGACATTCTGAAATTGTATGATATTAGTTCACGAATATCTACTTACATATTTATTTAAAATATGTTATGTCAATTCAGGTTACAGCACATAACAATAATTGCAAACTATTGTATGTTAAATCAAATAGTCTGCTCTGACTTTGGCATCTCTTTATTTTTAAAATTTTTGTGACCCAAATTCGATGAAATTAATTTGAACTCTTGTAATGATCGACGTACAGGTATGTATGTTGATAACATAAATAATAATAGTAATTGATGAACATATTTTTATTTTGGATTTGTGCATTGTATAACTGAATTTCTAAGTAACTCTAATTAGCTCTTAGAATAATGCCCGAATTTGAAAGGGAAAACTGTAAGATTACTTCCACCTTATAAAAAATCCTAAAACAACTACAATTTTTCTCTGTGTCTGTAGAGACTGTTCCTACCTCCTCACCTCAACCGAGGCCTCTACCGGTATCAGCGCCCTCAAGATGTCACCCATCTTTCTTATAAATCTTGAGTGTGACTGTGCAAAAAGCGTAGATAATTAAACCATTAGTTTTCGCCATCTCATCAGCCAGCAACTCTTTGTTTAATATGATAATAGCTGATCTATAATCAGGCTTTGGGTTTTCCAATTTCGTCAGTCTCCGGTCGGTGGTCATTAGTTCAGGATTTTTAATAATGGCATTTTCAGAATTTCTGCAGAGGTTAACCTCTCTAGCGACTATTTCACTTCACTCTAAAAGCAAGTCGGAGCGGGTCCAGGGTTTTCCCTCATAATTTTAAAAAAAGTAGTGGATAAGGCTTCCTCTACCTGCTAATTTCTGCACAGTATATATCACCGACAGTCACCACTAAATTCTTTTTTAACACCTCATTGAAAGGCTTAGTTGCTGTTTCCTGAATTCTAGTCTTCGCTGAATTCTTCTGTGATTGCTCCTCCGATCTCTGCTTTTTTGGGTAGAGAGCCTTCAGACGAACCGTCCTGTTTCATTTATTTCAACCCATGACAGCGTTTCCAAATTCCTGTCTGTTCCGGACCGCTAATGAAATGTTATTGAGCTTTGCTAGAGCTTTCAAAGCTCGTCTATTTGTTTTGAAAGTTGACACGAAGGAACCATCTTTGCTGGTGCTCATGTCCCTCAAAATTGCATTCATGGACCCAGCCTTGTTCGTGATTGTGCCCCGTTTTTTCGGTACGTCTTGAGAGCCAGGCCTAAGAGCCGAACTCCCACGTTGGTAACCTATGCCTTGGAGACACGGCCAAAATCCCATCATCATTAATTTTGTATTATTAGTTTCATTCATATTTTATCACACGAGTAGCGGAGAGAGAAATGTCCATCTGTACAGAGATCCAGGACTCAGATAAGGCAGATGGATCTGGAGGGTACCAGGTTTCTGGATACACCGTTAGATACTGATATTTTGTATACTGGGCCCTCATCCTAGCCGGAAAATTTAATTTTTATTTAATAAAAAAAAAATTGAAGTTATCAAAGTGCAGTTTGGCAATGCGAAAACTGGATTATTTGAAATCAACATTGTGTTTATTATAAACTATTGGATTTTGATTTCTTATACAAACCATTAGGAATAAGCGTTACACGATCAGCGTGTAAATGAAGTCCGGCTACATTTTGTTAATAAATATACTTAAACTTTAGAAATACATTAATTTAAATTTTCATGTGGTTAGAGATGCGGGTCGATCCCATAATAACCAAAAATCTGCAGCATACGATTACTAGGTATAATGAAATGTGAATAAAACTACACTGCATTATTATTTCCTTTAAATTTCGCTTTGGAGTTCTGCCGCTTCCAAATAGAAAATAACTATATGGTCACTTTAGTAAACCATATGATATATGTAATTGCGTGATACCTCTGGTACATTGTAGCAGTATGATGTAAAGTTATGTATAAAACAATTGGATACAATTTTGTGTTCAATGAACTAACATATCAGATTTTGTTGAAGGGAATACCTTTATGAATAATAAAAGCCCCTTGGAATTTCAGAAAATATATTTCCCAAAACAGTACATAAAACACCCTAAATAAATATTAGAAATTTGTTACCAAATAAACAACAACGCCTGTCCCAAATATTCCCGTAAATTTAAACGAAATCAAATCAATATTATACTTTATTATATACGGTATACTCTAGGCTGAAAAAATCAACATAAAAATTCTTTTTAACGATTAAAAACCAAAATACACTGTAAACCTAAATTTCCGTCGATTAAGAATAAAAGATCTTGGAAAATGATAAGAAATTATGATTATGATGCTAATGGGATATCAAAAACCTAAAAAAGTTAATAAAAATTAATATTTTTTTCCTCACCAGTTATCACCTATTTACACAAAAATTTTCCAGGTATACACGCTGTACAGATATATAAACATAAACGATAGGTAAAATTATGAGCCCTTGTTTTTACATATTCTCGCTCAGAAATCAATTCTACAAAAAAAAACGTTTTTTTTTAATAACTGGAACAAAGTAGTAAAATTACGTGTTTTTATACAAAAATCAATCAACTCGTAAAAACAGCTTTAGAGTCCCATAAAAATTTATTCAATCACATCATGCTCGTATATAACAGCATAGAACAAAAAGCTCTACGCTACATATAACTACAATAAAAATTGTAACTTCTAACTCTCAGTAAATTGGGTAACTATGTATAAAAATATTTACGCTTGTAACAATATTTTTTAGAACTTTTTATTAGATTAGGAGTGGAGGTATTATATATATTGTCTTAAAACATTAGAACATACATCTAATTATGTACATAGATTTTTATTTAAATCATTAAAACTAAATTTAATTTCATAAAAATGTTGCTACAGTATTATATACTCGTGCAATCTTAGGTTTCAAACCAGAACAGAGCCTAAAAAAATTTAAGATTTTCATATTGCCGAAGTTTTTTTTATTTCTGTTGTTGTTTTTGTTGTTATATAATGGCTGTTATCCTAATTTTTGTCGAACGAATTGATGTCGTTATTACTTAGGTACCCGTATATTTAAGTATATATACATATATTTAGTCGGTATGTTACATTTCAAAATTAAATGTTTTCTTCATATTATGTTTGTGTAAGTGTGTGGGTTCCTTATATATAATTTAACTTTAATTTATACTTGCTAAGTACATATGTTGTTATAAATATGTGTATTCAGACGAGATATCTACCTAATTTGATTGGTATACTAAAATGATGTACCTTCTTGCTATATAGAAACATACATAAATACATACAATACTTAGTACGCACACTACATGGTTGCTTGTAATATTTTCAAAAGACCAACATATTTTCCGAAATGGTTCAGTATGTGTGTGTGATGTGTATCCATATACAGAGAAAAAAATAAAAATCAAACTTCTTATAATGATGGCCCCATAAGGAATAAGACAAGTAATCGATTTTAATAGCGCCATAAAATGATCAAGGTATATTTATGCGAGCTTTTACATTCGAACGAATATGTACATATATATTCAATGTGGTAGACTTACGTACAAAGATAGGAGGTATACGTATATAGAAGTTACCGGCAAAATGTTTACTCATGTTTAGAGGAAATATTATTATCGTAAAATGTCCTGGGCGATTTTTTGTTTACCGGGAAATACATTTTTCATTTGAGATAATTGTATCTAATAAATTATATGCGGAAAATAAATATCTCGCTGTTTTACATTAGATAAATTTTTCTCAAATGGCTGCTTTAATTTAAAGTATCCTGCAAATTTAGTCACTGTGTAAATAAATATATTATATTCTAATGCTACCCGATGGAATTTCAGCCGTATTACATGTATTGTATATCGCAAATAATGAAAATAACGTTGAAACAAGATGTGAAATGTGTAGGTGACCATCATAGAACGTAAGCCACGAATCTATTGCTAATCATTATGTTAGAAAATTACAGTTTTTTTTTACAAATTCATCATACCAAAAACCATCTGGCTTTGATATCAAACCAATATGGAAGTATTTACGATTCATGCGACATCTAAAGGGTGTTTTATGTTTGGTAAAACATTTAGGGAACTAGTTTTGGGTTCATGTTACACGCTGCGTTGTTATGTCAAATGTTATACAGAAAGACCACGATTAAAAAGACTTATTGGGGAGTCCGATTGTCCGTTAAATCCGAATATATTCGATCGAATTTAATCTGGGACGGAACTCAGGCATTTCTTAGCCGATTATGTTAGGATTGGATTGGAAAATTGGATTCTTAAATGATTTTTGGAAGAATTTCTGGAATATGGCCACCTGGGACAGAACTCGATCAATTCTTAACCGATTGTGATGGGATTGGGCATGCAGGATGAAAATGGGATTCTTAAATGATTTTGGAAAGGAATTCTGGAATATGGCCGCCTGGGACGGAACTCGATCAATTCTTAACCGAATATTATTTAGATTGGATATGTTGGATGAAAATGGGTTTCCTAAATAATTTTGGGAAGGAATTCTGGAATGATGCCACCTGAGACGGATTTTGTATGTTGGATGGAAATGGGATTCTTAAATGATTTTAGGAAGAAATTCCTAAATATGGCAACCTTGGATGGAACTCGATAAATTTTTAACTGATTATTATGAAATTGGGAATGTTGGATGAAAATGGGATTTTTTTTTGATGTGTGGAAAAATTCTGGAATATGGCCACCTGGAATGGAATTCGGTAATTTCTTAACCGATTATCCTGAAATTGAATATTGTGGATTGAAATAAGATTCTTCAATAACTTTTGGAAGAAGTTCTGAAATATGGTCATGAGGGACGAACTCGATGATTTAAACTATGGTGCAACTCGGTAATAAGCAAGCGGCTCGTGATATTGACATGTTTCTGATAAGGCTGGATACCTTAACATCTATCATCAGTTCGTGACCCACACATGTAATTAGTGGGTTGAGCGGCGGGCCAACTATATACTCTCACAAAAAACCACATTATGAACACTACACAAAGGGCTCGTATAAATTTATAGTATTCTTATCAACAACGTCTTCGAAAACTATTCATGGGACCTTCAGATTTCCAGAACCTTTCGAACCAAGCGGAAATTTATACTTTTGACGTACTTGAAATACAAGAGCATAAATGGTTAAGGAGTTATTTCCATAAAACAACCAATAATTACACTCCCCCTACAGCAACGATCAGGAAAGAGGAAAATTATCATTTGGTTTCTCATCCTCTGGCTACTACAGCAGTTTATCATTTTATAATCCCATATTTATACAATGTACCGAATTCCATCATAGCATCCAAGTAATAGCCGTGTCCCGTTCCAAGTGGCCATATTAAAAAACCTTCTTCTAGAAATCATTAATGAATCTCATTTCCATTAAACAAATCTAATTTGTTGAGTTGCCTAAATTCCGTTCAAGGTGGTCATATTCCAAAACTTTTTTCATAAATCATTTAAGAACCTCTTTTCCATCCAACAAACCCCAGATGGCCATATCCCAGAATTTCTTCCAAAAATCATTTAAGAATCTCCTAATCTATCCATCATAATCGGTAACCGAAAAATGGAAAATAAAAAATTGTCCGGTAAATCGGGAGTCGATTAAATCGAGCGTCCGTTAAATCGAGGGTTTACTGTATATCGCTAAAAACAATTTCAAATTTTTCCATCGCCTCCAAAATCACACTCCCAAAATAAACGAACTAAGCAAAATACTGCAGTGTTTGGATAAGCATCGACTTCTTGTAATTAACGATGGGATGACATGCGTGATTTATAATTTTTGACCTTATGTTTTACTTAAAATTTGTGGAACGCCGTTCGTTTTTTTTGTGTAGGTTGGAGAGCCTCCGATTTTTTTTATAGGCGAAGAACTTTAAATTGAAATAAAACATGGAAAAATGTTTTTAATATCCATGATAATGTCTTTATTTGACAGATAATTTTATGGCATTAATAAATGCCACGGCTAGCACGTACATGACGTAATCTGAAGGTTTAATTTTCACACTTGGCGTTAAACTGCACGAACGAAGTGGCCAGTTAACAGGTCCATTTCATAAAATTAATCGTTCGTGTATCTTTCTGTAAATTAACTGTAACGCGCTACGTGGCATGCGGTGCCGTTTTACTGAAATCACATGTCTGCAACATTAATGTCTTCCAATTCAGACACGAGAAAGTTAGTAATCATGTCTCTGTACCGGTTTAATTTTGTTGTTAAATCATAGGCTATAACAACACTTTTTGAACGATTTGCTTGGAATTTTGACAGCCGGAAAGGGCTTGCTATTGGCGGACAGATATGGTCCCCGAGCTCGGACAATGCACACGCTTGAGAATATTTGGCGCTCTGGTCCATAGTGTAGGATACAATCCATCGACCTCAACTTGACGCCGATCGCAGGAACTGGCCATTAGTCGCACCAGATCTCCTCAGGCATACTGCAAAAGATCTCGGATTTTTCGCCTACAAGTTATTTTTCATTATTTTGTTATGTACTTTTGTCACGAGATTAAATTTCAAATTTAAATAAAAAGTGAGAATATCTTTTTCTTTAAGTGATAATTTTTATTTATTTTTATGTTTTATTTTGGACTAGTTTGAAGAATTCTGTCTTCGTCAGCTTTGTTCTCTATTCTGAGATAGAACTCTCGAAACTAGTCCAAAATAAAAAATAAAAATAAATATCAATTAAAGAAAAGGCTATTCTCACTTTTTATTTAAATTTGAAAAAAATCAACCTACAAGGTCCAGATGACTTAGCAGTTGGAAGCGAATTACCATCCACTATACGATATCAGTTTTCTGCGTGGGCCATAGACCAGCTTTATAATGACATCTATTTCGTTCGAGAAATCATCTTTTCAGTCGAAGCTCATTTCCATTTCTTGGGCTATATAAAGAAGCAGAACTGCTGCAGTTGGGGTTCGGAATACCAACACGTAATTACAGAGAAACTAGTGCATCCATCAAGACTCAGGAGTTGCTGTTTAGTGTGGATTTTGGAGTGGTGGTATACTTGGGTCATCTTTTCGGAAACGCCGTTACCATCAATGGCGAGCTTAATAGAGCCATACTGACCAACTTTTAATGGCCTCAAATTGACTACGGAAAAATCAGTCGTTTTGGAGATGTCAATTGGCCTGCGCGGAGATGTGATTTGACGCCGTTGCACATTTATGTATATGGGATTACGTTAAGGATAGATGTTTTGCGGATAATCCATAGACAATTCCAGCTTTAAAGCTCAAAACAGAACAAGAGCGACAACGACGAGCGTCGACGAATAAATAAAAAATATCGCCGCGATATCGCTGTAGCTAACAGAACAAAAGCGTCAGCGTAATGCAACCACAAACGGCATAACCTTCTGTGTTTTGACTCATGACGTTGTGGCGTTAGCCTACTAAATTGAAAAAAATGGTTAATACTATGACGGTTAAATGATACCAACTTATATACATATATATAAAAAATAGTTGGCAACATTGTTTCGTCGGCGACAAAAATAGAAATAGACTCTAAATTTATTTCAACGAAAAAATCGTCGTCGCCTGCGTCGGTGGTTGTGTTTGTATTACATGTTTTCCGTGTTTTGTAATATAGAGATACTTCTGATGATGACCTAACAGGTCGTAACTGATCTCGAGTGATTTCTTAAACTTTTTGAACAAATTTTTTAATTAAAATATTCAAAAAAACAAGTGTTTAATAAAATGTGTTTATTAAGGGCTTTATAAATTTATCATGAAAATACGATTTAAATCACACTCCACCAAATATTGTTTGATCCAAGTGCTCACCATAAAAAGATTATTAAACTAAAATTTGCTGAGAGTGGGGGGATGTTTTTAATTTTTTTTATTAACTACGCAATCTGTTCTGGGGCCGAAGCACTCCCAACTCTTTCGCAGTTTACTTTTAACCTCCTACGATTTATATAGAACCACTTGCACATTGCATTGCTCCATGGCAGCCTATATAACCACTTCCGAAGATGATTGGCCATGCTCTATTTTACCTTAAGTAGCTCAAAGATAAAATTAGTTTAACTCGCATGTGGATTTTTCATGAAATTTTATATGAAATAAAAATAAGGGAGACATTTCAAAAACTTTTCAATTGGTTTAGCGTGTGGATCAAAATTAATAAATTTTTGCTCGCAATCTACAATCGGTTTAAAACAGAAGAGAACAATAAAATCTACGTTTAAAGCAAATCATGATGAAAAGAACGTTGTCCTTCATCGATTGATTAAAGGATGAAACACACCAAGAGCAGCGTCACATATTCCAAGCAATCCACAGTATCGGCGGCGTATGGGCGTGCACACTAAGCAGCGCAGCAGATTGTTTTGTTTTAGTGGTAAATAGAATTTTGTCAAATTTATCGAGGTTATGAGTTAGCAGCCAAGTGCAGTAAATTTATGCTGCTGTGTGTGGAACCTATTGATGCCGCGATAGATGCAACTTCATTCAATATAATTTCTTTAAATCTAGATTTTTCTATTAAAATTAGAAAATATTTGATTTATTTTATTGGAAATACCTATATTTATACTCATTTTATAATTTTGTATCGTTACATAAGCGAATAAGCCAATATTTAAATTTGCTGCTCGCTGATGCTGCTTGGTGTGTCTCATCTTTAAGAGAGACTGAATTTAAAAAAAAATACTTTTCCTTGTTTAATCTTGCTGCCACCTTGTGAATATTCGGTGAACCATATACATAGCGTTACGTCATTATTTTAACTAATAAGTCCTTAATAAAGATGACTTTGTTTGTCCAATGCTTCTTCTGCAGTTTCTTTTCTGAACTGTAAATGACAGTAATATCTGTGAAAACTTGAGAAATCATAATAGATTTCCATTTCATTCAACATACCAAATAACGCCATGGTCGGTTAGCCATATTCCAATCAATCAATCCAATGCCAGACACGCAAATCTTTATTGTAAATCACAGCCAATTTTTTTTAACAATTCTGAAATTTTTTTCAACCATCGCGCTTTGTGCGAAGAGTAAACCCGTTTTACTGAAAAAACTATGGCTTCTAGAGAACGAAATCAGCCTTAGTCCGTCTAGCGTAGCATACATGAATTTATTTGCTCTTTAAAGTAAAGATTGTGTGAAAAAAATTCCTTAATAATTCTGTAGCCATGAAATTTTACGATTTTGGATTAATTTATATAACACCAGAAAGTCGTTGTTTCATAACGCCTGAAAAATAAGTTGAACCGATAAATTTACGGGTTAAATATATATTTATAAATGATTGTCGAAATGAGACGCAGAAAAAACACGTTTCCTGAAATTCGTGAATATTTTGGTATGATAACAAAAAGACCCGCTCAAAAGACACAATCATCGGTCGGTAAATGCGAGGCTATGGGTTCTGCGGTAGATGCAACAAAATTTGGCAGGCTCAAAATTGTGCACAAGGACTTAAATTTACACGCATACAAGATCCTAAACATCGTGTGTTCACCGATTGACTCTTAGAGCACCGTGCAATTGATAACCAATTTTCACCAAAGACCATCTTCAGCGATGAGGCACATTTCACGTTGAATTGGACGGTAAACAATCAAAACTGTCGCATTTGGGCCAACGAGCACCCATGTGAATATCAAAAGCAGCCGTTGTATCATCAAAAAATGACTGTTATTTGTGCTTTGTGGTCAAAAGGCATCATTGATTCAAAAATAAATAGTTGTATTTTCAGTTTGCGTTTATTTTCCTGGGTTTTAATTGGACAACCCTTTTCTAAATGGCATTTCCGAGCTTGATCGGCTAAGCTGCCTTAACATCCTAATTCTACCCAATACATCATGATAATCAAAACCAGCTACGAAATAGCCTAAACAAACACAACTATGACCGTTGTCGGGGTACAAAATCCATTGGACCGACCTAGCATCCATGTCAGTACTTAGGCTTGCATGTAGCTTTTCAATCTGCAGATGATGTACGTTAATCGGACCTTTGGCCGTACGTCCTCGATTTCGTTACTGCATAGCAATATAATTTAGTAATTTCATTTTATTTAGTATAATTTTCGAGTTAGAAAATTCTGTCTCTTTATCTTATACCGTGTGTAGACTAGGGATTAAGATCTAGATTGGTGAACTAATCCTATTTTATTTTCTGGTGTGTGCGCAGGACGTTTATTGATCTCGTTTATTTTCATTGCTAATCTACATCAGTGAAAACCGCTCAATTTATACAAGTTTAGCTCAAAACGTGGGATTAGCGCAATCAGGGAATATGCATTACTGCGCACGGTATTGTAAGGAAATAAGATATAAAACATATCTATCTTTATTGGTGGTACTATCTCTCTCTCTCTCTATCTTTTGGCTTTGCAACCTAAACAAATCGTAACTTAAAAGCTATTTTTTAAATTTAACTTTTTACGTGGAAAGTTCAAATTTCAAGATGGTTAGTAGATTGTGGAGTAGGTGTTTTAGATGTAAGTAGGAGGTGCAAAACAAAAAAATGTATGTAATTTGAATTCTACGTACTCACAACCACCCCAGAGCTATATAAAATATGTATTTAAATAATTTTTTAAAGGTTAGAGGTTAGAAATCCTTAATTTGTATATAGGCATTTTATCCCAGATCAACAACAAAACCAACAACAATCGATAGAATATAATAAAACAATTTTATTGAACTTTAATTATCGGTGTAGGAAAATTAATTTAATCGAATTAGATTACAATAAAAAACAATTAAAACATAATTTAATACAAAAAAAAACGTATTAAATTTTTAATATTTTCAGAACCTACCAATTTCACTCTACCTTAGTAAATTTGTCGATATTAAAATGGATTTTTGTATTAGTTTTATTTATATTTTTTTTACCTAATCGTTAGCAATTAATATTATTCCGCTTTTCCTTTTTCTTTTTTAAATCAATAAAAATGATAAAAATAGAATAAAAATAAAATACCAACTGACGGAAAAAGAAGTTAATGGTTTTTAGTTTTTCCGATACCATTACGATTTTTCTTCATCCTTTTATACTTCTGTGTCATTTTGTTTTTGTTTTATACGTATATAAATAAATAATGAAGTAAAATTATAATTTATTATATATTATTACCGTGGCATTGTTTGTAACGGTTACATTGTAAAATCATATACAGTAAAATCTACAAAGTTGTTTCATAAATAATTTCCGATTTATGTAATGGTTTTTCTTTTTAATTTTATTTTTTAATGGAGGTTAAATGTGTGGAAATTAAAAATATATAATAAACCACAATGGAAATTATAGTTATCGATTTATACGAATTTATAACGGTTTTTCATTTTGCAAATTGCTGTACAATTACTAATAAAAATAACTATATAGTTTTTAAGTTGTAAATTATATACGTAGTACATTGAGTATTAGTAAAATTTAGTTTTCTCTCTTTTGTACGTGGCAGAAAAAGCTAATGCAACAAGAACTTCTCCATCAGCGTCAAGCAACCATTGGTTGGGTAGGCAGGGGTTATAATAACTATAAATTTCTAAGGCTGCATGGGAACAGCATATAAGATAATTGAAAAAAATGGAAGGAATACAAGATATTATCCCCCGTCCCGCGACATTCCAGTTTGTCTCTTCCTTTTCCTTTAAAAAAATTAATTTGACCCCCTGTTAGTGACCCCCTGTTGGTGTGCAAAACCCATGGGCCAACCCATCTTCCATGCCAATGTGCAGATGGTCTTAAATCGGTCCTATAGCCGTAAGTCCTCGAGTTGGCCGGGTGGCGTAAAGTAGGACGTAAAAAGCAGTAAAAAGCATAACCGCGGAAGAGCATTGTGAGCTTTGAGCCCCAAAAAAGATCGCATAGTTAACAATAAAAAAATACAAAAAAACTTTGGTTTTGTAAACATTTTTTGTTTCTCAAAATTTTTTGTTGATGATTATGTGATGCCAGCAGGAAAAGAATGTATTACAGAAAGCTGACTCACTATCAGAAAAATGTGCAACACTAATGCAGATTTTAAAATGGTATCACACACTGGGCTATTCACAATAGAATATTTTTTATGAGTTTTTTTCACAAAGTAATTCGTGTTTATTAAAAAATGCACTTAACAAAATTTCGAGTTCTAAAATAGATGCTTTGTCAGAAATGAAACAAAATGAATAAAACAATTAATGTTTATTAATTTTAAATATTATTATATGGATTTTCTTCAAATTCCCCGGGTTTTTCCTGGATTTCCACAAAATGCCCTGGATATTCCGGTTTTCTTCCAGATTTCAACCCAACTTCCCGAATTGTTTCGGATTTCCACCAGATTTCTCCCAGGCTTTCCGAATTTTCCCTGAATTTTCTAGGATTTAGCCCGGTTTCCTCCGGTTTCCTCTCACGGCTCCAAATAGTGTGACAAGTCTCGGAATGACCCATCTGTGAAACGGTGTAGTAACTGCAGTGAAAATCATACTGCAAATTACAAGGATTGCGCAGTATATCTGGACTTAAAACGAAAAATAAACCCTAAAATGGGAGGCGATCAATGAATGCTCAATACGCAATTTAATCAGAGGGCCATTTTAACAAAAAATACATTAGTCACCAAACCAACGAGTGGAAACACACAAATTGATAAATTGAAGACGTTTGCTAGCAGTTTTACACAGAAAGGCGTTTCTTACGCAAATACCTTAAAAGGTAACACACGGAAACCCAAAGTTCATTTTAATGAGGAGTACCAAAACAATCCTACCACGGCAAATAAATTAACTGAGACTATACAAAGTTTCATGATGATGATGGCAAGACAAATGAGCATGATGATGCAAAATATGAATACGCTTATGCAAATTATAGTCAAAAATCAAAAATCATTGTTTTAAAAATAGCTATTTGGAATACAAACTGGCTCTCGCAACACAAAGCCGAGGTAGATACAAATTGTAATCTGGATGTCCCACTTCGCACACCAGAAGACATTGATGCCGCGATAGAAAACTTAAGTCAAATAATGGAAATGGCTGCAAAAAAGCTACTCCGGAGAAAAAAAAAGCAGAAAAAAATAATAAGATTTCAAGTAACATTCAAAAGTTATTGGCAGAGGAGCGGGCAATTCGGCGGCTATGGCAGCTTCACCAATCTCCTTTGCATAAATTGAAATTAAATAAAACTATTAAAGCTCCGAAAGAAGCAATATGGGCAGAATACAATTTAGGAACACAGAATTACCTATAAGTGCGCTCACAGCACAAAAAAAAAACAGATTACTCACTGTGGAAGGGAGCAAGAAATTTAAAAAGGCCAGAGCTATCGAACCCACCAATAAGGAAACCAGATTGTCACTGGGCCAGAAGTGACTTATTAAACGCTATCGCTTTGTATAACCATCTACAAAAACTGTTCACCCCAAACGAACAAAATAATGATTGCGTATACTACCACAGCTTACGAGGGACGGGTCAAATCAAAATTCAGTAAAATTTAAATGGAAATGCGTCAAAACGGTTATCAAAAACAATATAAATCCTAAGAAAGCGCCAGGTCATGATCTAATAACTGGAAAAATGATCAAAGAATTACCAGATAGATGCATAAAATATATAACATATATTTTTAACGCGATTATGAGATGTGGATACTTTCCTCAAAAATGGAAAATATCTCAAATTATCATGATTCCTAAGCCAGGTAAAGACGAAACCCAAGTCTCGTCGTACAGACCAATAAGTCTACTTCCGATAATTTCAAAGCTTTTTGAAAAAATGCTACTACAAGAACTTATACCTATATTATCTGAAGGTCGCATTATACCAGATCACCAATTTGGATTTAGAGAGCAACACGGTACAATAGAACAGGTGCACAGAATTGTAAATACAATTAAGGTTTCCTTAGAAGAAAAGAAATATTACTCGGCAGTTTTCATGGATATTGTGCAAGCTTTCGACAACGTATGGCATGAACCATTAAATTACAAAATTAAAACTCTTCTGCCTAGACAATTTCATGCAATTCTTGAAAACTACTTAGCCCAAAGGATGTTCCTGGTTAAACAAAATACGGCCACTACTGATTTAACCGAGATAAAGGCAGGAGTACCGCAAGGTAGTGTATTGCGGCCTGTACTATACTTGTTATTCACAGCTGACTTACCAATAACTGAAAAAATAATCACTTCAAACTTTGCTGATGACAAAGCTATATTATTTTCACACAAAAATCCTCAAACAGTATCGAGAGAATTACAAGAACATCTACACAAAATAGAAGATTGGTTAAAGACTTGGCGGATAAGGACCAATGAACGTAAATCAACACATGTAACATTCACACTGAATAAACGTACATGTCCGGCGGTAAAATTAAACAATATCACAATTCCTCAACAAACAAACGTCAAATATTTCGGTCTCCATCTCGATAGAAGATTGACATGGAAAAGCACATTGAAACAAAACGCAATCAATTAAAAATAAAATTTTCTAAAATGTACTGGGTGCTCGGAAAAAAAACGAAACTCTCTCTAGACTGCAAGGTTCTACTATACAAAGCGATCCTAATCCCCATACATATGGTATCCAGCTATGGGGCTCAACTAGTTCATCAAATAAAGATATCGTCCAAAGGACGCCAGCAAAGATATTTCGTAGCATTACAAATGTTTTTTGTCCGGTTGCCAACGGGAAGACAAACCACACGTCGTAATATTCCACTAAAATAATACACATAACCGTAAAATGTGTAAGACGCGATAATCTTGTAAAATGATTGACTTATCAAAGTTCACACGAACTAAAAAACATTAAAGGCGTAATTAAATTAGGGAGGACGTATGCTCGCTCGTACTATAACAATATGGGTGTTCGTTTTATGTATTCTAAACATTATCAACCTGCATATAATAATAATAATAGTAATCATAAAAATAATAATAATTTTATGTAATATGACAACGAAAAAATTCTTTTTAATCATACAGCTATGTAGCATAATATATATTATTCACTGCCACGTATCTGATCTCGATTCTTTTAATGAATTATTCAAATTTTTTTACAACAACATTACGTTGAATCCAACGATTTTTTTTATACAGATTTTTCCTTTTCTTTTTATTTTCGTTTCAAAATGCGACAAGTTTACTATAAAATAAAGTGTTTTAGTGTGTACTGTATGCTGTATGTATATTTTGATAGTGCTCCTTGCAAAAGACGTTATGGCTGTACACTTTGGTGGTGTGATGGTTGTGTTGATACGTTTTTATTGTACTATTAAAAAAAATTTTTGTTTTTTTTGTTGAAGCATTGTAGCGGATGTCGCAATCTCGTGTATGCCGTCTTTTCTCGGATTTTTTCTTTTTTCTTAACGAACATAATCCCGATTACCTTTATTAAATTGTGTAAATAACTGACTCCGAAAATGTCGATTCGTAATTCCCATTTTTACTAAAATGCACACTAAAAAGTAAATTCATTCCTCAATTTATTATTCCGAGGGAATTACAAGAATACTATTCGTCTTACATTAAATTTGTCAAAATTGTTTTTTTAATTTTTCGCATTTCCCCGGAATTTTTTCGTGTCGCGTATCTTTAAATATGGTCAACGATCTATTTTTATTTCATCATTATCGGAGTTTAGTTCACAGACCCAGCGTTTGGCACTGGCGACTAGTGCGTGGTTCCTTGCAGACTAAATGTCTGTCTCTTCTCTACAGCCCAGACGGTTTGTTCGATCTGCTTCAAACTTCATACTTATTTTATTTTAATAATTTAGAGATGTTAGTGATTTTCAGCCGAAATCTGTTTACTAAAAATAGCAGCTTCCATAGGAGCTTTACGTTTTTTGTAAATCATTTATGGAATAATTGATTATGAACTAAAATATTTTAAATTAAATTTACAACAATATTAGCGGAAATTACATTTTTTGACAAAAAACTGCTTTTCAACAAATGCTGCTCTACAGCACAGACGAATTGATTGATTGGTGTGAAATTTCATACTTAAGGTTTTTCACAAATTGAGAGATCTAGTGGATTTTGGCTGAATTCGGTGGCAGCTTCCATAGGAGCTTTTCAGTTTTTGCAAAATATTTGAAAAGTATCTCAATTATGAGAAAATCGTTTTTGCTCTTAAAAATTTTAAAATAAATTTGCAACAAAATTGGCTCAGATCAATTTTCCCAAAGTAATCTTTTTACTTTCTTTTGCATAGTAGAATGAAGTGAAGTAATCATGACAATTTTTGATCTCGTGATTTTGCTGATTTACCTTTCCATACATCGCCGAAGTCAAAGTGGTTTTAAAAAGGATCTTTGTGTGTGTGTATGTGTGCGTAGTTTCGGTGCGTAGTTTCTTGCAGACTAAATGTATGTGTTCTCTAAGACGGTTTGTCCGATCTGGATAAAAATCCCAGTGATTTTTGACTGAAATTGGTCCACCGGAAATGGCAGCTTGTATGAGATATTTTTCGTTTTTTCTAAATATTTTGAACAGTAAAGCATTTACGAGAAAACAGTTATTTACTAATGATTCTAAATTAATTTTGCAACAATATCTCATTTTTCCTGAAAAAAGCTACTCACTTGTGTTAGAGGCAAGTATCACTCTCATTATTGTAAATTTGGAAATGCTAATGAGTATGTGAATTTTTCAATCTCCGTAGGAATGATGAAAATTAAACGCGTGAAAGCTTTTCAAGATACACAAAATTTATTGAAAGTAACATTAGAAAAACCGCTAAGATTCTTTTTACAAATTCTCAGTCACCCACTGCACGTTCACAAGTAAAAATATTGTGCTTGAAACTAGAGGATGTTGAAGCTGATCATTTTGTGTCAGTATAAGTTGTTGAAATAAATTAACGTGCCTCTATACCCTCTGCGTTCATCGTACTCGTATTTATAAGCCGCGCTGATTATTCAGATGTCCCACGGGAAATTGCAACGATTCTCCAATACAACTATTTCTAATGCTTAAATTTAGATGTCACTTCAACTGACCAATTATTGCTGAATTGTTCAAAATCGTCTCAAATCGTACAAAGTATTATCAAATTGTAATTAAATCGTTCCAAGTCATTGTAAATCGCCTCAAATCTAAATAGAAGCGTTTGAAATCGATTTAAATGGCTCAAATCAAAATAAATGGAACCGATCTAAATCATAACAGTTTTTTTCAAATCCTCATAAAATGTCAAATCAGTCTCAAATTATAAATTTTCTCTGATTGTAAATCAAATTATTCCAAAAGACTTCAAATCGCGTAATTAAATTTTTCCAAATCTTCTTCAATTCTCGTAAATCTGCTTGAAATCGTCTCTAATTGTTTCAAATTTATTCAATTTGTAATCAAATCGTTTCAAATCACTTCAAAACGTCTCAAACCCACATACAATCGTAAAAAATTAAACCAATGGTTTAAAATCGTCTCAAATTGTAATTAAATCTTTCCAAATCTTCTCCAATCCTCAGTAATTTCAAAATCGTTTCAAATCGTTCCAAATTTTCTCAATTTGTAATGAAATCGTTTCAAATCACTTCAAATTGTCTCAATCGTAAATTGTATTTAAATCGATCCAAAACATCTCAAATTTTCTCAAATCAAAAAAATCGTTCCAAATTGTAATCAAACCGTTATAATCGTAATCGTTATAATTATAATTATATCGATCCAACTCATACTAAATTGTGTCAAATCCTCAAATTGTAAACAAATCGTCTCAAGTTATCTCAAATTTATATAAAATCGTTCAACTTAACTTAAATGTTTCTAAATTTTCCGATCCAAATCGTTTTAAATAGTCTCAAATCCTAAGTTTCAAAACATCTCAGTACTCTCAAATTTACAGTCATTTTAATCGTTCCAAATCAACTTAAATGATACTCTCCTATTTAAACAAAATCATTCCAAATAGTCTTAAGTTTTTCCAAATCGTCTCAAATCGTATTTAAATCGATCCAAACAATTTTTAATAATCTCAAATTCGCATAAAATTCTCCAATTCGAATCAAATTTTTATCAAATCGTTTCATCTCAAATTGTCCCAAATTTACACAACATCGTTGTGAATTGTTTCAAATTGTAATTAGTAGCATTCCTCATAAATTTGTTCCAAATTTTGAGATGATGACTGGCTGAAATCCTCATAAAATCATACCAAATCGTTCCAAATAAATTCAAACTATAAAATCAAATTGTTCCGAATTGCTTCAAATCTACGTTAAATAGTTCTAAATCGACTGCACAATTGTTTAAATAGTTTCAAATTACAAGTAAATCGATTTCAAATCCTCATAAAATCGTTTCAAATTGTTACAAATCAAATAAAACCTTCTCAAATCTACATGGAATTGTTCAAAACCGATATTCTAAATCGTCTCAAACAAAATCTTTTTAGTGGTTCCAAATCTTCTCAAATTGTAATTAAATCTTCCCAAATCTTCTCCAATCATCGTAAATTCGCTCGAAACCGTCTCAAATAGTTCCAAATTTTCTCAATTTGTAATCAAATCGTTTCAAATCTCTTCAAATCGTCTAAAACCCACATACAATCGTAAAAAATTAAATTAATTGTTCAAAATCGTCTTAAATTGTAATTAAATCTTTTTAAATATTATTCTTTTTAAATAAATTTGTAAGAAATTATTCCAAATTGTAATTAAATCGTTATAATCGTAATCGTTATAATCATATAATCGTAATCAAGTCATATTAAATTGTGTCAAATCCTCTTAAATTCAGTCCAAATCGTTACAAATTATTTTAAATTATAAACATCTCATCTCAAGTTGTCTCAAATTTATATAAAATTGTTCAAGTTGACTTAAATGTTTCCAAATTGTCTCAAATAATTAAAGCGATCCAAATCATTTTAAATAGTCTCAAATCATAAGTTCCAAAACATCTCAGTCCCTCCAATTTACATAAAACCGTTCCAAATCGACTTAAATGATATTCTCCAATTTAAACAAAATCATTCCAAATAGTCGTAAATGGTTCAAATTATTTTAAATTGTCTCAAATCTGCATACAATTGTCTAATTTACTTCAAATTATTATCAAATCGTTCCATTTCAAGTTGTCTCAAATTTACACAAAATTGTTCCGAAATGTTTTAAATTGTAATTAAATCGATCCAAACAGTGCTCATACATTTTATCCAATCTTGAGATGATAACTGGCTTAAGTCCTTAAGTCCTCATAAAATCATACAAAATCGTTCCAAATTAATTCAAATATTCCAATTTGGTTTAAATCTACGTTAAATCGTTTGTAGAACGTTTTTTGAAGTAATTGCCATCCAATGTGCAATTCCTTCCAGAATCCAAATCCAAATTAGACTTCCGAATGATTGTGGTAAGTCCAGTGAAATTCAATAAAACTATACCAGTTGTAACACACTGTATTTCTTGAAACTGATCCTTTCAGTTCAAGCGTTTATTGCAAAGAGAACATGTTACATTTTTGTTTTACAATTCTTGACAAGCTTAATTTATAAAAATCTAAATTATAATTTATAAACATTTTATAAAAATTGTATAAAAAAATTTGGTGAAAAGTGCGCTAAGTTTAAATTAATTATAACAGAAATTTATACTAGTATATTAATATGAGTATCAAACGCACTCTCTATACCGAACACTAAATGGTATAATCTATTACATTTTTACTATAATTTAACAGCTGTGTTTACTTGTCAATATTTACAGTTTGTTTTTGTGTTGTTTACTTAATGTAATAATAAAATTAAATTTAGTTTTGTATAAATTAATAAATTAGTTACTTTTATTCTTCTACGGTTGAATTAATTAATGTAAGTAACATAATCCATTTATATATTTTAACTATTTTCTATTTTAGGTTCTATGCTGGTAATCCTGGATTTGGATCTCGATGTTTTCATTTAAGTTTTAATAAAGTGTATAAAACAAAGTATGTTGTTGTTGTTTTTTAATTATGAAATCCTCCAACATCGTTCTAGATCGATTCAAATCCTTATAAAATCGTTCCAAATTGTAATCAAATCGTTCCAAATCATATCAAATCTACATAAAATCGTTCAAAATCGACTTAAATGATTCCAAATTTCAATCAAATCATCCTAAATTAACTCAAATTGTAATCAAATCGTTCCAACTATTCTCAATCCAAATCCAATCTCAATTTCCAAATTTTCTCAAATTATTCGAAATTTGAGTTAAACAAAATCGTTTCAAATCGTCTTTTCAAAATTGTAATTAAATCCATCCAAATCATCTGGAATTCTATTTTAAAATTCCGTAAACGAATGAAACAATAATGTATTAGTTACAAATACGGCAACCCAAAGTTCCTTGATAAAAAGACCTTTTGTTGTTATTGGTCGTAATTCGAAATTCGAAATGATTCTATAACCGACTCCAAGGCAAGTAGCACGATATGTTGTTTTCACACCGTAATTCGCACGGTACGGGTCGGCACTGGAAGTGTTACCAATTAAAAATGCTGTAAATTTGTTAATTTTAATTTTTTTTATTTCAAAACTTCAGTATATCGTAAAATCGTTTCAAATTTACCAAGCATCGAGCTTGGTCGAGAATGCTTCACACGCTGCAATAATGTGGTCTGATGGTATTTTGTCCCACTCTCGGCGAAGAGCAATCTTTATGACATCGACCTTCTCATTTTATTAAGTTAATACTTTGGCCTCCAGAATGGGGCCTTTGGCCTTCGTCAGGGGAATATAGTGGCCATTGTTGTGAAAAAATGAAGCTGCGGGAACTTTTTCTTGTAAAAAGCCATGGGTTTCACGGGCTTCGTAGTTCATTTTTTAATATGCGCCCCATGCGACGAGCAGAAACATTTAGATTTTACGCCAATTGAACTGAACTTTGTCGTGGATTACTGTTTTTGGATGTCCACCTCCATGGCGTTTTTTGATGCTGCCATAGTATCATTGTAACGTGTAATGGTCCGATACATAAACATTTTGTTCACATGTAAATGTCGTAGCTAATTTACAATGGCTGGTCCTTTTCCAATTTTGTCTTTGGAGCAATTGTTCGCACGTGAAAAGACGGAGTTCGACGTCTCTTGGCTTGAGTTCATGTAGAATATAATTTCCTTGTTTTTGCAGACCCATGGTCTTGAACCGGGTTTCAATCACTTGTTGAGTCACTCCCAAAGTTTCAACGAGCTTCCATTGAGTTTGGCAACAATCTTGGTCCAATAAGGCATCCAACTCAGCGTCTTCAAACTTTACTGGTCTTCCTTCGCGTACTTTGTCATTGGTGTCAAAATTGCGACTTTTAAAACGGCGGAAACAGCATTCACATGTTCTTATTGATGGAACATGTTCTCCATATACCTCTCACAGCAATCGATGTCCATCAGCCGCAATTAGACAAAACAATAGAACAAAAAAGCAGCGCTTCCCGCAAACTGTGTTTTATTGGCACAAAAAAGGTTGACATGGTTAGAGCAAAAAAATGTTGTTTACACTTCAGCGAAATACACATACTG
Organism: Nephrotoma flavescens; assembly: GCA_932526605.1. Lineage (NCBI taxonomy): Eukaryota > Metazoa > Arthropoda > Insecta > Diptera > Tipulidae > Nephrotoma > Nephrotoma flavescens. The sequence goes on from OW052220.1 coordinate 76,937,884, forward strand.
ATTTTTAGAGGGATATGATGACGCTTTAACATGAATATAGTTACATGATGGCCCGATGCGATTTAGTACTTGTTACGCCACCTTTTGTAAATCCCTCAAAACTTATTTGTCCCCCCTATATTAATGCACCATTTTCATTTGACATTTTGTTATCTGTAGAACAATTCAGACAAAATATTGATAAAGCTAAACAGAGAAAAATGTTTCATCTGCTAAAGAAACTGAAACTCGATAAAGAAACCATACAATCGATTTCGGCAACACGAAAGGATGTCGACATCGAGAAAATCTGGTAAGGAGTACAAATTTGGAAATTTTTAAATGCAGGATTGTTTACTATCAGCTTTTGGAAGGGGGAAGCTAAATTTTTCCGAAAAAATTTACACTTTTTGTATTTTTTCAATATTTTTTTTATTTTTATTAATAATAATTGCTTATCGCTTCTTCTGTTAGTGCCGCAAATGTTAAAAAAAATCATCTTTTGTAATAATGTAATATTTATTCGTTGTATACCTTAAAAGATGGGACAATTCTTCAAGTGTCAAATTTTATTTATAAATTTAAACCAGGTAAAAACAAAAATTGAAAAAATTGTCTCGGAAAAATTACTTGTACTGTCGAAAACTATTAAGATACAATCCTAATATCCAAATTTTTATAAAAATTACACATACGTACGTATTTTGAATAAAATAATACGCATTTTTTTTTAAAGCGAAATTGTTCCCGGTATATGGGGTAAATTTCAGGAAAAATTTAGCTTCCCCGTCCTGAAAACCGTTGATAAACAATCCTGCATTTAAAAATTATAAAAGTTTATACTCCTTACCTGAATTTCTCGATGTATGTTTAAAGTAAACTTTAGCCGAAGTTGTCGGTAATCAAATAGAACTAATGCAGTAACCACACAAGGATAATGCAGATTCATGAACATCAATTTTTGTAGTTTTTAGTAGTTTGTCGTAAAATGTCGAATGTTTTCGAGGTTATCTGCATCTGCTGAATATCGTTGAAAGAACCTTCCGCGTAAAGATAGCTCAGGTTTTAATATTAGGACTCTGTCATAGACGGGTTTGATTTCGTTCGTGTATTACTAGTCAGTACCCATAAAATACATTTCTTAGAATTTCTGCCGTACTACCTTAAGTGTGTTTAATTTATAATTAACCTGGGTGGCAGATAATTCTGGTTTAAAAAAATAATTTTTATACAAATTATAATAGATTGATTAATCATTTTTTGTTTTATCGTTTCAGGTGAGTGCTTCATTTATGCATATATGATTCACATCGGTTAAGGTAATTTGTCATTTTATTGTTAATTATCTACGTACAAAATATGGACCTTTACCTCATATAATTTTGAAAGTTATATGTAAATATTTGAGTTTTTTTTTATATTTGAATTTATTCAGAATTTTGGTTTTATGCTTTCACATAATTTATGTTAAATGTTTACGCAAAATAGATATGAAATGTGATATATACATACATCTTACGAGTATATAACAAAAACCGCGTGCGCGTGCGAGCTATTATATTATTGGTGTATAAATAATTCGAGTTCAATGAAAATGTCTGTCCAAATTCAACATTGAAATTTATCCATCTAAAACTTGAAAATGTAAATCCCAATAAAAATATTATTTCTATTGTGGTAATGTTTTCTTAAACACTGACGGCATGAGAAAAGATATGATGTTTATTGTGTGGGAAGCGACATATATTTAGATGAAAACTACATGTATAAAAACGTCACAAAGTTGAAAAGTCGAAAATTATTTCGATTGTAAAGGGTGTGATGTGCCCACGTTTAATTTAGAAACAATAAATAATATTCATTATTGGGTTTCTCCCCACCACATAACAAATTTTTAAATAATTTACTTCACGCACACGAATTTATTATGGTGGCTCGACGGTCGTTATATTTAATAAAAATATTTTTATGGAGATATAAAAGGATTTATGAGAGAAGTAGATTAGGTTAAAAAAAATATGTTTTTTTTTACACATGTGCTCCAGATTTTAGTGTTGTTCTTGGTGGTAGGCTATAACCTCGTTATCATTTATAATGTTATTATTTTGTATACAGGTATTTCTCAAATACGGCAACACTGATACTTTCCCTCGAATTACACGGTTTCGAACTACACGATTTTTGAGTAATTTTCTTTTATTATGTTTTTTGTATACCACAACAAAAAAAAAAAAAAATTAAAACGTAACGTTATTTTTTAATTTTCACAGTCCCGTTTTTGTAGTCTCGAGTGGCACACGGTTTCAAAGATCACGGATCCAATTAATCGTGTTCTTGGGGGGTTACCTCTAGAGTTTAAGTACTCGTACAGTACTGATTTTTATCTATACCTGTCGGTATAAAGTAGATATATCAACGAAGTAAGCATCCTTGATATTTCAAACAATACATACATAAACAGAGTTATTTAATTATTAAATTTTCCAAAACATTCATTATCTTCCTACTAACAATGCTACTGAAGCTAGCAGAAAAATTCAGCAGGGAAAACTGCATTATCGACCTGCTTTATATTACATTGGTAGAAAAAGTTAGTAGAAAATTTTGTTTTTGACCTTTTTCTGTAGAAAAAAATGTATTATTGACGTATTTAAAATATTAGTAAAAATTGACTCAATTTTCTTTATGTCAGCATGTTTTTGGCCGAAATTCGAGTGAATTCCAAATAATTACTATAAAAAGGCATTCACCTAAGCACAAAAACTGTTTTAATAATAAATTAGAAGTAAACAGTAGAAAAATTTTCCAGCCTTAGGGTTTAAAAAGTTCGTAAATTTGTTAATTTAGATAAGTTCTGGACTCCTATAACTATCTACCGAGCAAGTATGATAACCGAACCGAGCAAGCATGATAATTCGAATATACGTGACACGAGAAAAGTGAATGAAGTGAATGGTTCAGTTGAAAAGAAGAAAAATTCTATACCCCTAGGAAACAATACTCCGAGGAAAAACAATTGCATATTCAAACATAAATTAAAATATGCATATGAAAGAGAAAAGAAAGAGACAAAATCAAAATAAAATCCTAAAAATTAAAATTCCGGTTATCTGCGTGTTCCGGTTAATTGGGTGCAGGATAATTGGGCTTTTACTATAATATGCAAATTAAAGCGATTCAAAATTTTCAACTACTGCTTTCATTAATGAAAATGTTCAAAAAACAATTGAAAATTTCAAAATGAATTAAAAAATGCATATGAAAGAGAAAAAAAGAAGAAAAAAGCAAAAAAAAAATCTTAAAAATTAAAATTACGGTTAACTGTGTGTTCCAGTTAATTGGATTCCAGATAATCGGGCTTTTACTGTTATATATTTTTACGTTTTATTTCGATCCTAAACATTTTCATATTTTATTTCATTTTCTAAATGACTTAAAAATACACATTTTATGGCATTTATAAACATACATCTTCAATCAATTTCAAAGTGACTTATGATATGCATTAATAAAGTCAGCTTTTTTTTGTTTCATTTTCATTACAGATTTTAAGTCAATTTTAAAATGAAATAAAAACGCTGGTTTTAAGTCCGAAAAATTTCCATTTTTCAGTCAGCCTTTTTTAATTCAGGAAGCCCTTGTCAATTATGTCAATATATTAACTTTTAGATATTGGATATTTTTATATTTTGTTCGGTGGATTTGGGATTTTAAAAATATTATTGGATGAAGTTCTAAGGATTTTTTGTCGCTTAATTTGTTAAATGTTTTTTTATTAAATAAGTTTAGTACTAATTACTATATTTACAAGTATTGGTTTTACGCAAAGAAAGAAAACCGATTTTCAACGGAACCGATACATTTGCCGTGATACGTATATTCGAATAGCGGGAATTCCCACAATCAGCGGGTCGTCATACTGGCTCGGTAGATATAAATAGGAGTCCAGAACTTATATAAATCAACACATTTGCAGACTTTTGAAACCTTAAGGCTAAATAATTTTTTTTCTTTTCAACGGAACCAATACCGTTCGCCCTTGTCACGTATATTCGATAGCGGGAAACACTAAGGCTGGAGAATTTTTCTGAATGCATTTTTATGGTAAACATTTGAAATTTACTCGAATTTCAGCCAAAAGCATGCTGACATAAAGAAAATTGAGCCAATTTTTCTACGACTATATTAAATGCGTCAATAATACCGTTTTTCTACAGACAAAGGTCAAAAACTTTCTGCTGGCTACCATTGTATATAAAGAGGAGGTCGATAGAGCATTTTTTTCTGCTCACTTCAGTAGCATCTACTAATATACTTCTGTAGTCAATATTTCAACGTAACTTTTGACAATAACTTAGTAGGTAGCTACATTCATATAATGTTCACATGACAACGACGTTGCTGTTTGAAAACTGAATTTTACCTTTCATTAATTTATTATGGGTGGGTTGGACAAAGACCTGGCCTTAACCAGTGTCTCTCAGTATAGGTAATTCTAAAGTGTCATTCTAGAGCTAAAATTTCTATCATACATTTTTTTTGTATCACTGTGTTATGCAATGTTTTTGAAGTGTGGATATTTATACTTTTTTCTAAATTTAATTTTTTTTTAAATGATGCTTAAATATATGCCAGATTTAATCATTTGGTTTTAATTTATATGTCGTAATGACGTCAGCTATTGGTTTAATTAGCTCAATGTCTACTATACTAAGTTATTGGAACCATCCGTACAACAGCAGTAATTACAATTTTCTAAAAACTCTGAGGTACGGACCATCCACTGTGATTTGAAAAATAATCGATTCATTTATCACAGCTTCGCTTATTTAAAAACTGTTCGTTTTCATTCCTCTGACGTAGAAATTCGTTGAGATTTATACTTTGGTCGAATAACAAGGAAGCGCATCCATTTGAACGATTTAATCTCATCCAAGGAATTTGTTTACATTTTTAAATGGTAAATACAGCGTCTATAAACTATAGTACTAGTCCGCCTTTAATAACTGTGCTTCTTGGATTATCGTGATTTATCCTTATTAGGTTCTTGACACTTAAAGGAACAAATTCCTGTACCATTTTTCTAATAGCCTATTTTCTACGGATTCTAATATGTAACCGACATCCAACAACGAATTTTTTTCATTTTCAATCGTTTCATTGAATGTATGAAATATACACTCTGTGAAAAAAGTAATGGGATTTCGTAATTTAAAAAGCCCCCTTAAATGGATTGTAATAAATTTTTTGCTAAGTTAGCACAACTGTCCTCTAGTTTGAGCACGATCTGTCATTTAGTTTGTTTACTGTGCTCTATTTTGTCAGTTCATCTCAACTGTATTTTGCGATTTTTATAATGAATAAAAATATCGAAAAAAGAATTTGTCTGCCGAATCAGTGACAATGTTACAGAAGGTTTACTATGAATTGATTTTATCAAAAACACATGTATATGAGTGGTACAGTACATTCAAAAGCTGTCGAGATATGATCGAAGGCTTGCCTCGCTCTGGTTGGCCTCTCCGAAGTTAACATCAGTAAAGTGAAGGGAAGGTGTGTTTAATTCCAAACTGTTTATCGTAAGAAATTTATCTTTTATCGCATTATCAACATTATGAATTAATTGGTTATTGAACCGTTTACATTTTAATCATATTTTTTGTTTATTCATGAACTTTCATTAAAAATTATAACGGTTCAATAACCAATTAGTTCATAGTGCTGATAATGCGATAAAAGAGAAATCGCTTTCCAAAATTAAAAACTAAATCACGAATAATATTAAAAACAAATATGTATACCAAACTCTTTATCGAAATATTGAATTACAACTATGGAAACAATTTAGTTTCACCGTGATTCGATCTACACTCCTACGTTAATTAATTCTTTAAAGTACAACCTTTAGTGAGTGAAGTGCCAATATATTATTAAATGTTTTGGTTCTCGCTGAAGAAATCTTTGATGCTACTTGAGAGCATTTGCGGAAAAACGATTAAAAACAGAAAGATTGTAAATTAAGTTACAAACAAAATTTGTTCATACCGTTGTTAAAATTTTACCGCAAATGGCGATAGAGCTTTGTTTTACATAAACTCGGCGTCTCTAAAGTTCGGAAGGACTCACTATTCGTAATAAAATTTCATACTTAAGCTTTTTCCGTAAATTGACGGTTGCCCGAAAATTCTGCGACAAACAATTATGCCACAAACAATTATGCAACAAACAATTCATTGAAAAACAAATATGAAAACTACAACTTTACAATAACCAAGTGTGCGTGAAAACAATTGTGCAAACAACAATTCATCGAAACAAAATTTTTCACTGTAATGCACCGGATTATTGTAATGAGGTGCATAATTTATTTTTCAGCTAATTTTTTGCCATCTTTTTTGTTATTTTTATTAATAATAATTGCTTCGTCAACCTTGCAGACACAGATCAAAGAGTTTTTATCGCTCTTATCGCTTCTTTTGATAGTGCCACAAACGTTAAAAAAATCAACTTTTGTAAATATAAACTATTTTTTATTGTAATTTCAATTCTTTGTATACTTTAGAGGATGGGGTCTGCCCCAAACCCCTTCTTTTCCAGAATTTATACAATTATTCAAGTGTCATTAATGAAGATGTCCTACCACACAATTGAACAATTAAGAGAAAATTGATCAATATTTTTTAATTACGAGTCTTTTCGATGAATTGTTCAGTGTAGAATTGTTTTCGTGTAAAATTGTTTGTATTACCATTATGAGTCTTTTCGATGAAATGTTCAGTGTAGAATTGTTTCCGTGTAAAATTATTTGTAGTACAATTATCCTTCTCTGAATTAATTTCTAACAATTGTTTGTCGCACTTTTGTGGTTGTGTTAAATTGTGTTGCGCATAATTTTCGGGTTGCCGAGTACACTATAGCTCAAGTTTTCTATAAGCATGGTCCAAGTTACTGAGATTGGGTTACTGGGTGGATTATTAAGTAGGCTCTCTTATGAATCTCGAAAATATCAACAATTTTCACTAAAGTCTGAGGATCCACTAATAGGATAAAAAACCTTTTTTCAGTTTAATCTGACTCCCGGTCATTGGAATAACTACCACATTTTGTCTGCACCAAAATAATGCGGTATTGCTAAAGGGGATGTACTACGAAATCTCGGTTTTCAAAATCGCAGTTTTCAAAATCTCGGTTTTCAAAATCCCGGTTTCAAAATCACGGTTTTCAAAATTTCGGTTTTCAAAATCCCGGTTTACAAAATCCCGGTTTTAAAAATCCCGGTCATCAAAATTTTGGTTTTCGAAATCCCAGTTTTCAAAATCCCGGTTTTCCAAATCCCTGTTTTCTTTTCTTCTATAAATTCTAATGAAACATTTTGTAGTTGGAAGAGTAATAGAAAAGCAATATTTTGTTAAATCAACATTTTGAAATGCAATAATTGTAGAGGCTGACGGCTTCGATAAATCTCACGAGCACTTAGCCGTCCATCCATTCTACGCATTTTCAAGAACTATATCGCAAACTCTTTTTTTTTATTATCTCTGCAATCTGTTCTGGTTCCTGATTAAGACTCTACCTGCTCTTTCGCGGTTTGCTTATTCCGTCCTTACTTTTACGCCAGTCAGCCAATCAGAGGACGTACGGCTATAGGACCGATTTTCAGACTATCTGCACCACATTGCAAGGCCTATACTGACATGGAAGATGGGTCGGCCCATGAGTTTTGCACTCCGACAGGGGGTCATAGATGTGTTATATTTCATTACAGATCGTAATCTGTGATTAAATTTCACTTTTGCATCCTGCCCCTATCGGGATTGGAACCCAGTACCTCCCGATCCAAATACCAAAGCTTTAACCACTGTGCCATTTGGTCGGTTATCGCAAATTTGTTTTTGAATTTTGTCATTTAAAGGTCCCATTTTTCCACATGCCAAATTTTAAAAATTCAAACCGTTATTTCCTAAAATTCGGGCTTTTTTTTTATACAAAACCGGGAATTTGAAAACCGAGAATTTGAAAACCGAGATTTTGAAAACCGGCATTTTGAAAACCGAGATTTTGAAAACCGGGATTTTGAAAACCGTGATTTTGAGAACCGGGATTTTGAAAACAGGGATTTCGAAAACCGAGATTTTAAAAACCCAGATTTAGAAAAAAACGAGATTTTGACAAATCGAGATTTTGAAAACAAAGATTTCGTTACACACCCTGCTAGATCCAATGTATTGGGAGTATAACTTAGTTTTTTGTAGTTATTTGCAGGAAAACACGTTTATTTCTAAGAAATGGTAAATTATACTTTAATCAATTTTCCATCGTTATCTATGACTTTCAACCATCTTTCTGACAATTTATGGATTCCATTGATGCGATCCATTCGTCGAGCCTTTTTTGAGTTTCTCGTAGGTTCTGAAGTGCTGGCCTTGATGCTCGCTTTGCATTGATCGGAACAAATAGTAATCGGATGGGGCACAATCTGGTGAATAGAGAGGAGGTTCATGCGGTAGAATTTCCCATTTAAGTACTTCCAGCGTATTTTTTACTTGTTTTGCGACATGTGGTCTAGCATTGTCGTGCAGCAAAATCACTTTACGCTTGTGTTGGCTGGAATCGGACGGTGTGACTTACATGAATGTTTTGTTTTGCTGTTGATATGCATGGTTCGCCTGAATAAACCCATGATTTTATGCATTTAGGGTTATTGTAGTAAATCCATTTGTCATCCACAGTTTTGGGAAAAATGCCATCTTCGATCTCTTGTTAGCAAAGAATTGCAAACCAACGATTTTCAATGTTGGCTTCAGTCAGTTCATGTGATACCCATTTTCCTACTTTTTGAATAATTTTCATGGCATGTAAACGTTTGCTTATGGCTGCTTGAGTAACATTTATCTGTTTTGCAAGTACTTTTTCTGTTTGAGATGAGTTTTCCTTCAGCAATGCTTCCAATTCTTCATCTTCGATTTTTTTGGTTAACCAGAACGTTCTTTGTCACTGACATCAAAACCACCACTTTTGAATCGTTTAAACCAGTTTTCGAAAGTCTGCTGAGTTGGTGCAGGTTCACCATAAGTTTCTTGAAGCAAACGAAAAGTTTCAGCATGTTTTTTGTTTTGATTAAAGCAAAAAAGTAATGCTTCCCGCAAATGCTATTTTGTTGGTACGAAATTCGACATGTTTAAGTGGGATTAAAAAATATGTTGTTTACGATTTCCCGAATATTGACAAACTAAATTTTAATGTGGAATGTCAACATTTTAAAACGCCGTAGGTGTCATTGTAAACTAATGTTTAGTACTAAAGTTACGCCATCTCTTAGAAAATCCAAAAAACTAAGTTATACACACAATATGTTTGGAATAAATGGTGAAGATCAGCTTTTATAAAATTCAAGTCTTTTTTGACGTTCAGCATTAAAGATGCCATCAGGACCTCCAGATTTCAACGAAGCAAATGAAAAATACTCAATACGCAGGGCATCGAACGTGATTTATCTGACGTTCCCAATAAATAGATCTGTAATATAACATGGGGCTCTCAAAATGGGTAGTAGGGAAAACACAAAACCGACTAAATAAAGCTGTCAGGTAACTAAAGTTTCGTAATGTTACTGAAGGTAATCCACTTTCTTTTGTGAGTAGATTTTAAAATTTTTGTAATTCTTAACCGATAAGGAAAATATTCTAATCAACCTGTAAATTAGTTCTTTTTCCGTCTCCTAGCTATTTCTAAACGTTCGGTCAAAATTTTTGGTTATGGTTGTGGTTATGATTATGGTTTATTATGAGGCTTTTTGTCAGTGAAAGTCTATGTCCTATAATTTTTTCACAAATTAATTTAAAATTTAAATTTGGTCCCCTGAAAAGTACCAAAAAAATAGATAAATGGTTTTGTTGAATTGCCACAGATATATTTAGTGTGGCATTGTATTGTGGTTGGAAAAGCAATAACTTTTGTTAACTTTGCCACCACGGATTTTCTTCAGGCTATATAAAACCAAGGGTTTTTAGGGCACTAAGTAATTAACGTGTCTAAGTGATATTTTTCGGTAATACTATGGAGATTAGGTAAACCAATATTAATCTTTTGTCTTCACTAGATTCAACATCTGGCCTATAGTGACGTACCACCAAATTCTTGAAAACATTTAATTGGTCTAATGGATTTATAAGGATAAAACTGCCAAAGCGTACCGTACCGTAAACGGACCGTTTGTTCCAGGTAATTGTTAAAATGCATTAGCCCAATTATAAATAATTTATTATCAGTTCAATCTAGCAATCGATTACTCAAACCAAAATTCTGAATAATTTAAGAACGAAAAGGTCATAGTAGATTATATATTAGACTAGATTGTTTAATAATAGATTGAATAATTATAGCATTACCGTTTTCGCTCTAAAACATATAGACGAGCATAAAAATGATTTTGTTTGTGGTAATATGAATGAATTTATCCCAGGTCAGTGTATCCTAAAATAATTATCTATTAATAGTACTGTACACTGTAATTTCTAACCAAACAAAAATATTACGTCATTAAAATTTTTTGCGATTAATTTCCATTACGTCATTCATCCTATTTAGGAATTTTTCGTTAAAGTGAAATTGGGTTAGAGGGTATATACTTTTATTTTGTGGTTTCGCTTTATATTTTCAACAAGTTTTATTTTTATTTAATACTCTCTAAACATTTAAAATTATTCAACCCTTATAACTTTTATTTTGTGTGTATATAAATAATTAATTTACTAACCTAGAATTTTTAATATTCAATTTTCCAAAATGTATTTTAGTATTTTTTCTACCCGTATGCAACTTTCATTCACACTATACTCTTATAGTATATTAGTAGCAAAATCGCACACACAATTTATGCAATATACAAACACAATATATACAAATTGGAAAAGCTTTGGTGTATAATTTTATATAGCCGCCCTCCCTCGATTATACTCCAAAATAGTAAAAAAAAATTAAAGTTGTATCTAAAACCGTATACAAAAGTGGATATGGCAATGACGATTGCATTCGTATAAAAAAAAATGTTGATTTTCTCGTTTTCCCGATTTTTATAAAAAAAAACTACTGTGCAGAGCTGGATATGGTTTTGTATATCCTACAAACCATAGATTATACGGATTTTAAATATTAAAAAGGATTTTTTACAAACTATATACATAATAGAATGGCATAGGTATAGTATTATAGTTTTTCCGTTTTTAATGTGCGAGAGTCAATTAGGACAACGCTTTCCAATGGAACAATTTTATTTTATGTGTGTGCCCTTGTTCACCGAAATGAGAATGAAATATTATGGCGCTTGCGTACCACACGTTTACCAAATGAATTAAATATAAATCGTGCTCTACTACAGTAGGGATTATAAAAACCAAATCTATTCACTATATATGTGCGCTAATTAAAATAGATGGATCATAGCATTTTCTTTGACACAAATATTTTAGAAATTTGATTTAATTGCAAATAAAAATTATGTTAATTGGGACAGATTGGGAACGACACCATATTTAGTTCAAATTCCAAACATGCCATCTTTTATTACTTCCCGTCTCCACTGTTTTGAAAAGATGTATATATAAAATTTTCCCCTGCATTAAATTTTCTCTCCACTCCCTTTTCCGTTGTATTTTCACTGCGATATAACCTTACAACATTAAAAAAAAAATTTTTGTTACTCACATAATAGTACGAGATTTTTAATATTTTTTTTTTATGGGAAAGCGCCATGTTTGCCCTTGCTTTTTTATTTTTAAATTTTCCATTTTCTTCTGTGCACTAAATACACATAATATATAATAATTATAATTAAAAATTCTATATATTAAAATATAATAGTCTTATAACAATAAAAAAAAAATTTAAAATAGTTTTGTGTGTTTATATTTTTATAACAAAAAATTCATTCGAGATAAGTGTAAGATAATACCGAGTTATCATCAAATATTAACTTAAGTGTTTTATATCCGATAGTTTTTTTTGGGGAAAATTTACTGTGTGCTTTTACTGTGTTACATATAGTTATATGTATGTGTTAGTGTTAAATATTTATAACTAACAAAAAATATATATATATATATATATAGTGGAAAATTATAATTATTATTGATTTATTTAAAAAAAAAATTGTATGTTTGTATATGTGAAATATGAAAGCTCGATAGTGTTTTTAAATCTTATAATTTTTTAAATATTTAGTTTTACATTATTTTTAAGTGAGGTAAATGTGTGACGGTTCGACTACTGGTTGCTTTTTCTCGAGTAGCAAAAAGGTAAATGCCAAATGTATTTTAAATTAAAGTTTGCCTTTTTACTATATATGAACCTACAAAGCTTAGCAGTTCTATCTACATATATACATAGTGGATTTACGTGAATTATAAGTTGTAGATTTGTATTTTTTTTTTCATGAATGAATAAATGATATAAAATCCGGTCATATTATTTAAAAACGGATACAAATGTTGCGTTCCATTTCAGTGAAGTTGCGCCATGCTCTATAATCATTAAATTATTTTTGTAGTTGTATATGTCTATATACATTGTTGCCGATATCGTGCATGGAAAATGCCGTGTTTTATTATAATTTTGATGTTTAAAATTACACGTTTTTGTTTCTTGGTTGTGTAAAATATAAAAATTTCTTGAAGTTAGAAATATTGAAATATTTAGGTCAAGGTAAAAAATGCATGTATGGATTTTATGACTCATTCTTAATTAATATTTAATAACGAATGGTCTTGGAATTTTTACCTCTAAAAGTCAATCTCGAGTCTTGTGAGTTTTATGTTTAATAGAGAACATTATGTTTTGTTGAAATCAGGAACCATCGGTCAAAATGCTCATGGTTTTTGAGAATCATTAATATTAATCAACAATTCATAAATTAATTGATAAGCTCATGTACATATGAGCCTATTATGCCAATCTCTAGTAACGGTTTGTTTTAAGTCATCAACTGAATAAAATTGGTATTGTGTTATGAACATTTTATTGTTCTATTATTGCCTGTAGATGTTTAGCCATGAACTCAACTAAATTTTTAATGTCTTTGATACCAATTTGCTCCCAGGCCTGGACCATTACTTCTTTAAGCGAACCTGACTTGATGAAAAATCTTTCATCGATTTTTTTGTCCAGTAAGTACCTTATATAGCTGCTCAATTGGGGTGAGGTCCGGGCTCTGGGAGAGCAGTAAATTTACGTGAGATTTTTCCAAAAATTCTGTTGTTGCCTTTGAACGATTCTTGGGATCGTTGTCTTGCTGCATAAATTTAAAATTGTTTTCAAGGCGTAGTTTCCGAGCTGATGATTTAATTTTTTTTAAATGTCAATATACACCATAGAATTCATTCGATTCAATAAACTGTAGATTTCCAACTCCGTTCCATACTATACAGCCCTACAACATAATGTTGCCACCATCGTGTTTTACAGTGGTCCGGGTCCATTTGAATGGTTCACCTGGTTTTCTCCATACTTTCGGCCGGGTTTCCTTCGGATGCCTTAAGGTTGAATTTTGATTCGTCGCTCTATACAATTTTTTTCCAATAACTTAAGGGCATATTGACGAACTCTAAACGTCGTTTCATATGTAAGCTTGTCAAATACGGTTTCTTTCTTACCGCCCTACCATTAAATCCAGCCTCATGAATTTGCAATCGTGTACTATTCCTGGGCTCAATTTGATATTGTGATCCTTTTTGAGTTTTTCCACTATTATCCTTCAACTTTTTAAGCGATCCTTGCTAACCATACTCCTTTGCGGCCTCGTTCACTTTGATTACTCGTTGTTCCTTAGGTTTTACATTTTTATGATCTTCTGAACGGTTGGCACTGCAATTCCAGATAGCTTGTGTACATTCCAATATGAATTGTGCTGATTAACGAGGTCAACAAGGTCTCGTTGACTTATGGCGCCTTCTTTTTATAAAAAACTGGCAAAAAATTTTGATGTACATCAAAATTTTTTGATGTAAATCACATTTTCGCGTTCCTTTACGCGGCTTTTACATCAAGTAAACTTTTTGTTTGATAAACATTTTTGTTTTCGAAAAACAATATTTGTAGTTGTTTTTAATATGAATAAAGATTATTTTTAAAAACGTTGATCGTATTTAAGCTTTTAAAAATAAAAATAAAAATTAAAGCCATGCGATTTATGAACTTTTTAGCGAATTTAATATTCTATAAAAACTTCGATAAAGAATTAACTTATCGAACTCAAAAGTTTATTAAACAAGCGCTAAATCAGTAAAAAGAATGTGAGTGTTGAAAAAACTAAAGTTATTACAGCAGGCAATTTCACTTATAATACGAGCGCATCGGGTAATCCGAGTTTTCAATCATGTCAAAATATTCAAATAATTGTGACAGATAAATAATAACATGCCCATATTTGTTCAATTTTATTATTTTATACGAATATATTTGCCAATATATAGAATATCATTAGATTTATGCAATTACGGACTTAACGAACAACAATGTTCAGAGATAATTAGCAGCTTTGTATAATACGTTAACCTTTTCATGCGATAAAATTTCTATTCGAAGTTAAAAGGGCCATAATTTTTTAATTTAGAGATTATTGTAAAATGCATGATACTCGTAACGGTTATTAGGTTTGACATCGAGTCAGACAGACCTGTTTCGATTTTTCGTTCAGACATTATAATAAATTTATTATTTCTATTAAAAGTTAATAAAAAAATTCTGACATTTAGAGTATTCACTATGCCTACTAGATGTCGTAAGAATCATAAAAAGTTTATCAAATATATTTAATGCATGTTCGTTTGATGTAAAACCCGCGTTAGCGGAAAAAATAGCAAAAAAATTTGATGTACATCAAAAAAATGGAAATGTAGATTTTTACTTACATTTTAACTACCACATATACATATTTATATACGTATAATACGCCAATCGTAAATATTGTCAAATATGTCACACGCGTCATTTGAATTTTTTTCAAAATGGTTTGTTATTATTTTCGGCATCCCTTTCGGGTTTAGGCACATTACGATAAAAACACATCAATTTTTTTTCTTGTTCTTTTTAACTATCGGAAATTTGATTTACATCAAAAACGTAAAAGAATTCGCTATTACACTCAATTGCTGTTCGGAGCTCGGCATAATAAATTCAGGAAGTATAAGATATTTTATTTAGTCAAAAATATAATAATATAAATTATTTAATGATAATATATAAAAATATGCATTTACTTACCAAAAAAGTATTATTATTATAATAATAATAAAATTACACCATATACTTTATATATTCTAGGACAGTTTTGAATTGATCGCTAAAAATTCTTGTAACATAAATAAAAAACAAAAAAAAAAAAACACAGCACATGCTAGGGTTAGAAAAAATGTTAGTACATTCACAATGTTTCCAAGTTTTATTAAATTACATCTTTTTCTATAATCGTTAAAAATCTCAAAAATATTTTCTTATTACAAGATAATTTTTTTAATGGTTTTTTGAGCCTTCTGAAAAATTGCAAAAAGTTACGTTAAACTAAAGAAACTGCAGAGTCGTAGAAGGATATGAAAAACGTCCTTGCTAGCGCGTTTTTCCTTGAAATCTTGAATTTCAAAATTTCGAATAGAAAAACCTCAAAATTCCGGAAATCCTTAGAAAATCGCAGACTTGAAGATAACCATTTTACAAGATAACAAATTTTGGGTTTCATCCTCGGTTGATCAAAATCACGTTCTTTTAAATTCTTTATATTTTAAATCTTGTTTATGGTTAAATTCGAAGAGGATTCTACCTTGAATTTTGAGGCTAGTTTCAAAGATGAAAAATGTTGCTCGAAATTTGATTATTTCTTAATCGCAGGGTCAAATCAGGTATTTAGAGACGAATATGAAGTTTGCAACAAATAACAAAAATTTTTGTATGTATTAGTAAGTTGAGTGTACAGTCAGCCAACAATTTTTAAATGTTAATTCATTGATATATTACAACATTTGTGAAATAAATTAAAATACAATTTGAAGCAAATACATATAGCCAAAAAAACTTAAACCTGGTCATACCAATTAAAATAGGCTTTAAATTCTCTGTGTAAATTAATACCATATATATAAAATATTCTTAATAAATATATTTTATTAAACACTTGTTTTCAAATAAAATGTTTAATAAAATGTGTTTAATAAAATATGTTCAATAAAATGTGTTTATTAAGTATAAGTGTGTTCTGCCAAGTGCCTACGGCAAATAGCGTAAAAAGTAAAATATTCTAATGATAACTTGTTGAAACTTAAAAGTTTTTTTTCAAAAATACCAGATCACAGAGTTTTTCCCAGGTTGTCACATATATCAAAAGTTAGCTTAAAAAGTGCTCTCTCAAATAAAATTGGCCATGTTAAAAAAATACAGTAAATTCTCGTTTGTTATTGAGGTGCAGTAAAACACTATAAACCAAAAAATTGCATAACGAGCTGTGGTGTTTGCACCTCAATAACAAATGGGAATTTATCGTATTTTTTTAAATTGCCAATTTTATTTAAGAGAGCACTTCTTAAGCTAACTTTTTATATATGTGACAACCTGGGAAAAATTCTGTGATCTGGCCAATTTTTAATACAGTAGAGCACTAGAAATCAAAAAAATTGCATAACGAGCTGTGGTATTTGCACCTCAATAACAAACGAGAGTTCATCGTATATTTTTAAAATGGCCAATTTTTTGTTGAAAGGTTAGTAAAAATTCTGGTTTTTGGCCATTTTTTTATTGAAACCATTTAGGACTAATTGATTTATTATGGTATTGTATACGAGTATTTCTTATAATAAAATAATTTATTTGGATCATAAACACTATTTATTTATATTAAAGCTTCTGCTATGTTAATGTAATCGTACTCTTAGGTAAACTTCGAATATTTTTTGTTTCTATTATGAAAAATAATATCCATATACTGATTTTTATTATACATGTTATTGGAAAATATGGTACATTGCTTTTACCGACTATTGCACCAATATATAGATATTTTTTACTTATTATCACAGATTTTATATACGTATACGTTTTGTTAATTTTTCGTTTTTATTGAAAACTTCACAAACGTACTTAGAGCGGGCAGGCATATCATATATGGCACTATCACGTGGTTTTGGTTGAATATGAATTGTATGATTCTTAAATGTTGTTTGATGTTTAATAATTTTGAAAATAGTCCTTCCCGAATGAAATTCTTAATTTTGCAATAAAATTTGGAGACTTTTAAACTTTAGAATTCAACAAGAATTTAAATCTTTTTTAGAATTTAACCATAAGTGGAACTTGACTAATATACACTCCGCGACATAAATCATCGTACGATGCTAAAAAAACGAACTACCCTGTATTTAGTCAATTAGTCCCTAAAACATTTGCAGAAAATTAAAAAAATCGTAAAATACAGTTACAATTTTACGCACAATTTTTTTTCTTTTTGGTTGAGACAATGGAAAAAAACAAATTAATTTTTTGTCTTTTTTGTGTGAAGACATATTTCATCGTACGATATCTTTTACCGTTAGATCTGTGTCTATATTAAGTCGAAATGTTGGCTCTAATTACTTCAGTTAAATTATAAGCGGAAACTAGCAAAGTAATATTATATTGTGATTCTAATAAATATAACTTAAAATGATTAAAAAGCCAACTTGTGTTGATTTTCTTGAAGTCATATTAAAGCTTCACTTAGAAAGCCGTTCTCTTTCTGAAAATGCAAAAATTGCGAACAAACCGAAATCGACCCTTCAGCACATAGTACAAACATACAAGAAAACAGGTAGCATCAGTTATAGGACAAGACCAGGTCGAAAACGTATATTGAACGAGCGGGATGAACGTGCTGTTGTACGGATGATTCGCCAAAATCCCAGAACATTCAGTTCGGCTGTCCAGAAAATGGTAGCCAGCAGTTTTGAAAAGAACGTGAGCTCTCGGACTGTGCAGCGGCTGCTGAATAGACACGGCTATTTCTCCAGAACTGCAAGGAAAAAGCCGTTGATTAGTAATGTTAATAAAAAGAAAAGAATTGAATTCGCTAAAATGCACCGAAATGAAGAAAGTTCCTTCTGGAAGACTGTTGTGTTCTCCGATGAGAGCAAATACAATGTTTTTGGGCAAGACGGACCGTCGAAAGTATGGCGAAGAAAAGGGCAAGCGCTTCAAATCGATAATCTTAGAAGTACTGTGAAACATGGCGGAGCAAGTGTAATAGTTTTGAGCTGTATGTCTGGCGCAGGTGTCAGAAATTTAGTATTTATTGACGGCATTATGAACAAGCATAAATACCTCGACATTTTAAGGTGCAATTAGAATGCATCAGTAGAAAAGTTAGTTTTAGCAAGCAATTGGATATTCCAACAGGACAATGACCCCTATCATGCTGCTCATATTGTTCGGGAATGGCTACTCTACAACACTCCCAAACAATTGAATTCACTTTCGCAAAGTCCAGATCTAAATCCGATAGAGCATCTGTGGGATTATATTGAGAAAAAGTTATGCAACCACAAGATAACCTCAAAAAAATCCCAAATTTGAGCCTAAGGCTAAAAATTTAAACATTGAAGATGGGGCTTGAAATGTTGCTTAATGCCTAAATAAAAAAGCTTGTATTTATATGGTAAAAATAAAAAATAAAAAAGTTTGAGCCCAAAAATTGATTTTCGGCGCACCAGCGTGTTTAGGTTCGCTCGTATTTAGTTTATTTTTTAGTTTTTTATTTTTATTTGTAACCGGTGTTTTTAAGCCCGATAGAACTTGAAATTGTAAAAAAAAACACAAAAAATTAAATATAGTAATCAAACGTTTTTATTATTTGAAAGATTAATACATGGCATTAATATGAAAATGATTTCATATTATAAATATGGGCTCCGTGGCTGTACTTGACGAAGTGCATTCTGGGCCACTTTTTCGAGCGCTGCTGGCCGTATGTCACGAATAACAATGCTGGCCTCCAACGCTTCAATTATTGTTGGTTTATCAACATAAACCAGTGACTTCACGTAGCCCGACAGGAAATATTCAAGAGGTGTCAAATCGCACGACCTTGGAGGCCAATTGATAGGTTCATTTCTCGAAATCAACTTATCGCCAGATTTTGATTTTAATAAGTCAATGGTTGCGGTCGCCGTATGGTACGTAGCGCAATCCTGTTGAAACCACATCTCGTACAGATCAATGTCATCCATATTTTCAAACAAAAAATCATTGATCATGGTGACGTAATGATCTCCATTGACGTCGTCTATAAGTTGCGAGTATCGACGATTGATTTTCAAAGTAAATTTTAATAATTTCGTAGCGTTGTTCAAGCGTCAGTTTAGTCACGATGATTTGCCAGAGGATACTGACACTGATATCTGCCAGAGTATGTTTATCATAAATATTCATTTTTTTGTTTTATTTTCAACAATTTCAAGTTCTATCAGGCTTAAAAAAACACCCGTTATATTAAGCTCACTAATTGATATCGTAGATGAGTAGTAGATGCATAGAGAGAGTATAAAACATAATTGGCGCACCAGCGCGTTTTGGTTCTCTCGTATTTACTTTATTTTTTTTTATTTCGTTCCATATTCTTGGAACAAAATTTCGTTGCATTTTTCTATATAATGCGACGCCAAAAATATCTTCGATGTTAAAAAACCTTGGAGCAAGCTATCAGTGCGGAATGGGATAAGGGTCCAACACAGTTTACCCAGAAATTGGTGTTATCGATGACAAACAGACTGCAGTGCGTCCTAGATGCAAAAGGTGGCCCAACCAGATATTGATTTTTTGCATAAGCACAATTGTTTTAACTGACCGATGAATTATGTCTGATAGTAAATGAGAACTTTTATTTTTTTAATTATATTAACTATATTAAATAAAACACAAAACATTGAACTCTACACAAAGAGTTTTTATTTCCGACCGCCTTTCAAACCTATAGACTTTGGTAATATTGGTTGCAAGGTTTCTGAGTTTTCGTAGATTTGAAGGGTGTCCGATAAATTATGTCGCATAGTGTATGTCTCGTCTTAACCGACTATCGCTAAATATAGTGTGCGCAGGACAGAATTTCCAATATTGCATGAATTTTGTGTAAAGTTCGGAAATTTTGCCATGCTAAATGGAACTTGGCAATTAATTACCAAATTTTGGTCAAATTTGGGTTGTAGGTTGTGATTGCAATATTTAATTTTAGTTGAACTGCCATTCTGAACAGAACTTGAAGAAGAAGAATCTTTACCGATTTTTTATATAAATTTTCAACGAAATTCTCGAATCTAGAATAGCTGAGTCATCCTCGTTTTTTTTAATTACTCTAGTGAAATAATTTGTGTGTAAGAATGAATTTTCGATTGAGTTCTGTAAAGTGTGTTAATTTGCTTTTTCTTTGCTATGAAAATTTCCATTCAAATTAAAAATTTTCTAGAATCACATGTAGAACTTAAAATCTAATATCTAGGAGCCTAGTTACACGAATAATGTGTAGAATACATCGCATTTATCTGATTTTCTCTAATACCGACATGTGCATTAAAGACCCAATTCGATGCAAGGTAGGTATTGGACGAAATAAACGTAAACATAAAATTGTTTCTTACAAAATAACTTTTATTCTATTTCATCTCATTCGGTTGAGAAGTATATTGGTTTACTTCAAATATGCCATTTTGCAGAAGCCATACGATTTTGTCGATTTCGAAATTCTTTATTTTGGTACTAGGTTGTTCTGAGGCGCTTCGCGCCCGTTTGTTCTTGTCTGTCTTATTAATGAAATTTTTCTGCTTGCCCCATTTTTTAGAATTTTAACTTTTGATATCAATTTAAAAACACATCTTGTCAAATTCAGATATTGTAAGATATTAATGAGAATTTTCTACTTCGAAAATAACACATATTCTTTTATAAGATTTTATGATTGCATTGTTATTGCATTTTCTGTATTTCGTTGCCGAAACTAAAAAAAATCACACGGATGATATTTTGGTCGCCCTGTGCGTTCTCGAATGAATCAGTGACATAGACGTTTATAATATATATATTTTTATTAATTCCAGGATTTTTATTTTTATGATATTGATAAGCTGGGGTTTCAAGCCACTTCTGTCCCTTCCGGTTCCTCGTTTTACCGATTTGGGAGGAACCGAAAATTTTCTGTAATTATATAAAACTTTCGATATAGATATCGACCGCAAACCCTGAATTAGGGCTGCATTTTTTTCCGAAGGATTAAGAAGAACACATATGTGTCCTATTTTATTTATGTTCAAATTAAACGATGCGCATTGTAATTGGAATATCTTGCTTCATTTGAGTACCGAAAGACGTCTAAAATGTAATACTTGATATATCTCATGGAGGATTTTTCATGGATTATATTTCTATTTGCACGCTAGCCCTGCAAATTGACTTGTTGTATATTAGCGAAATCTACTGGTATCTAAAAATGATTTGAAGTTGGTTGAACAAAAAAATTGAAAGAAATTGCTTATTTTCTTCATAAACCACCAATTTTGTACATGTGAATGTTCATTTTTGCAACTGATGTTGATGGCTGGCCTGGATCAACCCGTGGTTTTCTGCATTTAGGGTTATCGTACAAAATCCACTTTTCATCACCCGTAATGATTTTATGTAAAAAATGTATTCTTTTGTACCGAGAAAGCAAATTCATACAGATGTCAACTCTTCGGTTTTTGCTTTCTTCGGTTAGTTTATGATGAACCCATTTTCCTTTCTTCTGTATTTTTTCCATTGCACGCAATCGAAGTGATATTGCTTGTTGAGTATAACTCCTAACTGTCTGCAAGCTGTTTATGAGTTTTACACGAATTTACATCCAATAAAACTGTATGTTCTTCGTCCTCAAATCGTTTTACTGCACCTGGACGTGTATCGTCATCAAGACTAAGATTGCAATCACGAAATCTTGTAAACCATTTTTGTACTGTTGAGTGAATCACAGAGTGTTCACTCAAAGTCAAACTAATCAATTCCATAACTTGAGTAGCATTTTTTTTACATTTGTAAACAGAATTGAATGCAATGACGTAAATATTATTTATCGACATCCATCTCTTAAAAATGATAAACGGAAATGATAAAAAATGATAAACGGAACGATAGCTTGTAAATAATTGGAACTTATCTCCTAAAAACAGTAGTGACTAGGCTACATATATTCAAAATAGCGGGCGATTTGGATGCTTTCAAGTATATTTTAATGCAACCAACTTTAGAGCCGAGTTTCTGCTTGCACACCTAATATAAAGTAAAATATTGCCTCTTGGCTGAAGAACGCCATTCAATGATGTCAGATTTGTTTATATTCAGTTGGGCAAGCATTGGCAGTATCTGCATTACAGATCTGTTTTAACTTTCGTCCCTCTTATATTTCCTGATAAGTTTTCATTGTTGTTGCCCTTCAGCCATTACCACAGTTCTGCTAAGTCTACGCAAGTCGTTATACAGATCGTTGAGCTATATTATATATGATACGTTTTTTGTTACTCCTTTCCAATGACCAATGGGAGGCCTTCTTGCTTATATACAAACCGCATCATCTTATATAGTGCGAACCCAAAAACACTTGTAGTGCACATCGTTCGTGCATTGCATTCATATTTCACGCTTTTACGCAAATGGGTACTTATGATAGGCTATTGCGACCGTGTCGACGCATTTATGCTATTCAAATAGCAAAGGATTTCCATCTGTTGTCCAGCATTACTTTAAGCCTTATTTTGCACCCAGTTTATAGCATCGGTTGTTGAATTGGTTTTTTTGGAACCTTTATTGGAGTTTTCTCGACGGTTTCTTCCAGTCAAAAATTAAATTTTACAAAATTCCGTTTCTACAAAACCCAAGCACGCAATCTTTCAAAACATCACCAAATTAAAGCAAATTGAAACGCTGCTCATAATTCTTTCAAAACAAACTGTTTTCTAAAGCACGAGCATTTTACACCTTCTTCTTTTAAACAAATTAAAACATCTTTTAAACGAGGAACACATTTTTAAGTTCTTCCCCTAGCAGAAAACGCGGCGCCAAAAATCAGAATCTCTATACTTACATATCTTACATTCCTATGTGGAAGAGCTCTGTTTGCAAGGTTATTATGCCGTTGAAGAAGATTTTAATGACCGTCATTTGCCAAATACTTCGATAGACGATGGTGGACGAATTTTCACTTTCACATAATTTTTAGTAGTCCTAAATTACGTCAAACAAAAGAAATAGAAAACCTATGTGACATTCAGACATTTACCTGGAATAATCATATTGTGGAGCTATGCCGCAAAATTAATACTAATATTTTGTATGGATTAAGACAGCGTAGAAAAATATCTTCGAAAAATGTAAGATTGTATTTAGTCAAAGCCATAGTAATTCCGCATTTTTCTTATTGTGATGGTATTATTCTGCAACTCTCTCGCTCCAAAGAGAACTCAATAACGCGGTCAGATATGTTTATAATTTAAGAAAGTATGATCACATCTCCAATTATTCTGGAAATATTCTTGGTTACAGACTTGCGAATCAATTTTACGTTTTCCATAAATTGGTTTTTTACATAAACTATTAAGAGCCGGCGTATTTCTTCGAAAAAATCAAGATGAGTAGATCTGCTCGGACCAAATGTGGCATATTACCCCCAAATATGCAAACCAATGCTTATAGCCGCTCGGTGCTAGTTAGATGTTATGTTTTATGGTATCAGCTTGAGGTTAGGTGTATAATTTCTCTGAAAGCTTCAAAAAATCGTTATTTAATTATTTGAAGGAAAACTGTTTTATTAATTAACCCTTTATTGTATAAAATTTTAGTATAACGTATATAATTTATTATTAGTATTTTTTTTTAAATTTTAGAAATAAATAAAACTATTGTAGAATACCCGTTTTATAAATAAATAAATGATCACATTCAGGAACTGTAATAGAGTTACCGCTGACATACATGAACACCACATTATAGCTCTTTTTGAAGCTGACATCAAGGCTACAGCACTAAAACTACAGCACTGATTGTATACACCAAAAAATTCGTTACATTCAAAAAACATGCCCACCGAAACGAGTATTTTCATGGAAAAAGGGTCTACGACCGAACAATCATGACATAAAATAAAATTACTTAAATTATTGAATTGCATCTGCTTTGCATTTCAATTTTCCGACAAATTCAATAAAACAATTAACTTAAAAATATGTTTATTATGCCCCAAATTTCTTGTAGGTTTACCTAGAATTATGATCTATCTAATAAACATAGTGGGATTGATGAAAAAGTGGGTTACGCAAGCGTTACAGAGCATTTTATTAATTTAGTTTCAAAAATTTCTGGTTTTCAAATGCCTTCCCCTCAGACTTGCCACAAATTTCTCTTAAGCTTACCTTCGATTATGATCTATATAATAAACATAGTAGGGCCCATGGGAATGTGGATAACTTAAAAAATACAGAATGTTTTATTAATTTAGTATCAAAAATTTCTAAATTTTTTGTTATTTACATGTCATAGGAGTTGGACAAATTTTGTAAAATTTTTTAGTTCATGACTGGTTTTTGCTGTATTTTGTTTATATACGGATGATAGCAAATCTAAGTATATCGAGTAATTTCGGCTATAAAATATTTTTTCGGCTGGGTCAGTAAAAACTATTTATTCATTATCATCTTTTGGCAAGGATAGCAAAGACACTATCTGAATTATCTTTCGGCTGGAAACTTTCGGCTAACTTTAACAGTATTTTTATTTTTATAAGAATATCGCAATAATGACAGCAGGGGTGAGATGTTGTACATTAACATTGCTAAAATTTCATCAGATTGGGATTATTTATGGTCAAATTTCAACAGATTGGGATTATTGTTCGTTGTACCGATGTAGTATTTCTGTAGTATTATAAACACGAGAATTGGTCCAGAAGTGTGAAATTATTGAAATACTTGTCAATTGTCTCTTGTTTGGTAGAAGAATTTTCATTATACATATGACATTATTTTATGTAGATTGTTTTTATTAAAATAAATCAAGATGTTTAATATTTCATGTATTTAAATGATTCGTTATATGATTAATGTGGGTGTACTACGAAATCTCGGTTTTCAAAATCCCGGTTTAAAAATCTCTGTTTTTAAAATCCCGGTTTTCAAAATTCCGGTTTTCAAAATCCCGGTTTTCAAAATCCCAGTTTTCAAAATCCTGGTTTTCAAAAGCCCAGTTTTCAAAATCCCGGTTTTCAGAATCCCGGTTTTCAAAATCTCGGTTAATTTTGTCCATTGACATTTTTGCTGGGCTCTAATAACTTTTTTTAGAGACAGTTAAATACCGAAATTAATATAAATGTCGGTTTGCATAAGTTATACAGCAGACTGCAATTCAGAAGCATGAAAGCTCAAAACTGTCATGAAAATTATGATAAATTTTTAACAAAGATAATATTTATTTTATAATTTTATATGATTTCTCGTAATTTTTGTTAATTTAAATTAAAATCAGATGCACTTTAAAATATTTTCAATATAAATAAAATATTAAACCGTTAAATCAAGTACATTTTATGTGATAATTTAATGTTCGAAAACAGACGCTTTTCCTACAAAATAGTAATTTGAGTACTCATATCGAAAGCTTCATCTTTTACACAATCAGGTCTGTTAAATATATACGGCTTTGCTGGCATTCGCCGGCAAGGTAAAATTACATCAGACAATATATATCGTCACAGCTACTCGAATTTAAAGGGTACCGGTAACAACGCACCTAAGATGCTCTACATCGTTAGATTCTAAAATATAAATTTAAATATGTTTGGACAGTTTTTAGACAGTTTACAAGACGGAAGATAATTATTCTACAAGGGTTTGTATGCCAAACATCAGCCATGACCATTTAACGAAAGCGATGAGTGAAACGTAATTTCACGGTTATGGTCCGGATTCCAACTGTTACTATAAAAATGATACCAGTTTATTGTTTCAATTATATTTCTAGTTTTGTCTGTATAAACATATTTATGCTTGTTGTGGTTAGTTTACCAATAAACTAACCAAAACCTTGATGTTTAAGGACAACATTAAGTTTAAGGAAAAACGAAATTGATGAAATAACACCAGAAGTCTGCAAAAATGTTTTGAAAAATGTGTTTAAAAGGGTTCGCCTTTGCGCCACGGCCAACATAATGTTAAAGACCATATAATCATCAATAAAATATAAATTTTAAGATTGTATTTCATTATAAGTTATTAAAAAACATTGACCTGGATCAGAAAAAGTACCCCGTACATAAAACTTTTTTGTTTTCCAGCCCCATTGTGTTCGATGTTTTATTCTCTGGGACTGACGTTTCTGTTCCGAGTTTATAGTTTTCCAGATCTAAGCTTACTAAATCACTTTTCTCTTTCTTCCTAAGTGACAATTTTCCAGAACCGATTAGCCATTATCAATAAATATATTTTATTAACAAAAGTTGGTATAACAGTCAACCAACAAAACAATTATTACCGAGGGCTTATTCATGAATTGAAAGGGTTAAATTTCTTAATTACATATACAATGTACAAGAAAAATTAAAATTTCGGTTCGAGTAAATAATCTCTGCATAATCCTGATTGTATTCATGACATGGTTATTTATACAGACTATGCTGTTTATGATGTGTAGGAGATTATCAAATGTTTATATATTTTAATGCTGGGTTCAAATAACTGAATCGATTTTCTTATATACTCGTATAAAATTGCTAATTTACTCGTATTTTTTATATTCGTATCGTTCATTAGGCAAACCTGATAATTAAATTCAAGTTCATTTACAGTATATCGAAAATGACAAACTACCCCCATCGTCATCGTACAAAAATATAATCGTCGTCATAACCACGTTGTTTTCCAAATTCCGCACATTAAATCACATCAAAATGATAAACTTCTCACACAAAACTAATAACCTCATTAAAACAACAAAAAAACATAATGTACCGTACACCTGTCTCAAATCATTTAATCTTAAACCCAAAGTCTCATTTATTTCATTTTCTGAATTTATTTTTTCTTCGGTAACACCCGGTACTAAAAAAAAGAAAATGAATTAGTGAAATTGTGATTGCTTACGTACTCATACATTCATATATACATTATACGATATATTGTGTATACATATGAACCAAGAAAAGCAGATACTAGATACAAAAATCAATAATTTTCTTATATACTTCATGTGTATCCAAGTTGTTGTTGGTATTATTTTCAATTCTAGATACGTTGCCATAAAAGAATCTATATAATATTTTGTGAAGAAGAGAAAACAAAACCAAATTTGGGAAAATTCGAAGAAAATCACACATTATTCTTTTTTGTGTATATCTTACCAGCATCGAATTCAAGTTTCATTGTGTAACAGAAGTTTTCCAGTTCAGAATATATACATACAAATGGCAACAACACAAACAAAAACAAAAACTGGGAAAATGTCACCTTCTCATAAATAATAAATACAAATTTCAAATTTTTTCTTTAAATAATAATAATAGTAATAACAATAACAAAACAAATAAATAAATCATAACTCAAATTGCAAAGGGTTAATCATCAAAGTAATTACCCTTAATTATACCCCACTTGAAATAAACAAACAAATGATAACAACAACAACAATACTACTCAGCTTAATGCTAAATCTAATATAATTCAAATAAATAAATTGTATGTAATTTATGTTTTTATGTTATTATTTATATTTTATGTATTCGTGGTCTTGTGGGTTATGCTGCGACTCGAAATTTTTATTGTTCTCAGATATGATTACTGCATTTTTTTTATTCACTATCCAGAGTGCGCTGTTACTCGTAAGGTTCGACTGGGAAATTATCTATTGAAACTTTCTGTATTACCCGTATTGTCGCTTTATAATTGAATTTGAAGGCAACTGTGTCTATCTTCACTCGATAAGATTACCTTTCGAATTGTCAACTAGAATTTTCTACTTGCCAACCCAATAATTCGAATTGTCAACTAAAGGTGACCCAGTTCGAAATCTGTCAACATCCATATGAATTAGTTTTTACGAAAAACAAATGCTGTATAAGGTAGCGGAAAATAAGAGATTACGCTGATCGCCGCAAGTAGTAGCAGTATCACTAACGAGCGGCGGAAATTCTTTTATTTTTTTATTCATTATGTCACCTCTTTTTTTCACTAAATAAAACATCTCAGCGGAATAAAATATTAAAAGTGATACTTAAACTGACAAATTGAGTGATCTTCGAAGTAAAGGAACTCTGTAAATGAAATCTTGAAATTTAACAATATTCCATCTCTGCCATTTCTTAACGAATTACGATGCCTTTTTTATAGTAGTATTGATCAGGCATTTTAAAGTACGTTTTGGACAAAATTCTAAGTTCTGTTCCTGTTGGACTAAACTGGCTATTTCATAAGCAGTCCTTCAAAAATGGTATTTGTACATTTTACACGATGTAAATAAATTTTAAATTGGGGGAACTCTTGAAGACTAGAAATGTACAAATACCAGTTTTCATAAGGACTGGTTATGAAATGGCCAGTTTAGTCCAGCACGAACAGATCCTAGAATTTTGCCCAAAACTTACTTTAAAATCCCTGATCAATACTTCTGTCCAAATTTCATCGCAATTCGTTAAGATATGGCGGAAAGACGGAATATTGTTAAATTTCAAGATTTCATTTACAGAGTTCCTTTACTTCGGAAATCATTCAGTTTAAGGATCACTTTTAATATTTTATTCCATTGTTATGTTTTATTTAGTGAAAAAAGAGAGACATAATGAATTAAAAATTAGTTCTCTTTAGTGATAGTGCTGCCACTTGCGGCGAGTAGCGTAATCTCTTATTGTCCGCTGTCAAATTTCCGCTATATTATACAACATGAAGAACATACTTTTCTAATTCTTACCCTTTTTTCTAAATGTGTCCACAAAAGCGTATTTTAGTCAATTTTGATGGTACGTTGACAAATGACTAATTTATTCATTCGCAGCATTTGTAAGGCTATAGTGTGGCCATAGACATGTCATGTACTCAACTTCTTTGTTGAAAATGCCTTGAGCGAAACATGTATAACGAGTCTTCGGTATTTCTCATTTTATCGCCATTTTTTGAAAATGGTGTAAGTAAATAATCGATAAAAATAAAAATGACATATTTCTCGTGTCATGTTTAGTCTGTCGCCATCGCAATAATTTTTCTCTTTATGTATAATCTTTTTTAAATGTATGTAGTGTTGAAAATTCTTTTTTTGACATTTTATTTGTCAAATTGGTTCGTAAACCTTTTATAATTATACTTTACATTAAATTGTTTCAATTTTTCGAATATTAACGACAAGATAATCTTTCGCCAGTTGCAGTGCCAACACTATAAATTTTTGTTTACGGGAACTAATTTTTTATATTTTTAAAGTCGACGTAAATTATTAACTATTTTGAATAAATTAGTAATAGTTTCAAATAAAATGTTTTTTTACAAATGTCAATATTTCAATCATCTTAAACATGTTAAGTTCGGTAGATTTCAGAATGCCACAATATACTTCTATGTTACTGTCATAGAATTTTCACACATGATTTCTCACACACGATTCACCTCAGACATGTCATTTACAATTCGTATCAGTCACGCCATGTAAGATTCATAATAGACATGTCACATGCGAAAGTAGTCTCATTTGGCAATAAATATCGCTGTACGTGTCATGCTTGACTATCGCTGATGAGCCATTTATGTATAGGTTAGGCTATGAAAAGCTAGAGTGGCTGCTATTGCACACTTAGACCAATAGTGGCCCATTGTGATACCACATTATCCTATCTCGCTTTTACTCCCGCTGAAACCATCCAGAGCTACTTATGTATCTTGCACTATACAGCCCGCGAGTTCCAAAATGCTGTCCATACCGTACACAACTAATGCCCAAAATCTCGCTCTGTCGGCAAAAGCCAGTCTAATGCCACTTAGGGGAGGATGACTGCAGAGTTCATTTGGATCTCTGCTGGTACAATCCGGTCCGGGACCGCCGATTTATAAGGCTTAAAACCGCGCCCACAGGATTCGTTCCCTGTCAACCTTGCAGTCTAATTCTTCTACTGTCGCCGAAAGTACAGGGCCCTTCAGCGGCAATAATTCCTCAAACACCTCCCCATATTTATTCCAGTTCATCCTTCTGGGATTTCAGAAGGCTTTTCAGGTAACAGGTTTAATGTTGAGGTTATATTTTACATATCGGTGATCAGCAACTGAGTGCTCCTTCGCCACCCCCTGATCATATGAAAGATTGTTTCTGATGCAAAGGTCAGATCTAAAACCTCCTGTCTATTTTTAACAATGAGTGTCTCGCACAATATTGCAAACATAAAAAATGAATATTTAATAAGTAATCAAAACATAACTCACATCCGAGTATAACACCTACCCTTCTTTGACCTGCTTCCCGGATCAGTTCCCCCAGGTTGTCGCCATTTGTGTAACGTCAATGATTTTCCAGCTGAATATCTGTCTATAGGACATGAGAACTTAGACGTAAAACGCAAAAATAGCATTATTGTATTTTAGGATACATTTTTTTTAAATGATTTATTCAAAAGCCGAATTGCCTTTTAAGGAAATAATAATTAAATGAAGGTAGGGCAGCCACATTACGGCCAACATACGTCAAGTCATTTGTTGTGGGGCGGCTTCTATTTTGGAACATAATACGGAATTGACAGAGGCTTAACTCTATTTAGGGCAACTGAGATCGAGTTCGATGTGAGGACGTTTGCCAGTAAGTTGAAGGAATATTGGCAACTACGGAAACATCTGATATAAATTGGCGATCGGAGATGTACAACCCACAAGCCTTGGCAGCTTTGTTATTCTTGGCTCTGGTCGCTTCTTTAGCACAGATTTGTTTACAAATGTCTAGTGTGGCCTTTTAAGACTCGCTACTTTTAAAATTTTAAAATTCGCTGCTATCCAGTCAACTTTTTTCGGTTTATTTATAGCTTCCTATACGTAAGTAACGTAGACGTAGTCCTTCAATACTCAGGTAATTTTTTGCTTCTTTCACTTCGACGAGATTCAGTTATTTCTATTTTATCGGTACTTCTGATTTCTTTAGCTGAATATTCAGTTTTGTGCTCACACCAATATACATTTTTCGCTTCCATCATCAAATTTTCTAAGATGTTCTTGAATCTTGGCATGTAATTCCAAAATTTGAAGCCTCCACAGATCTGGTACTTTGTTATACCATGTTTGTGCAAGTGTTTTGTTCATCGTTCCCCTCACATTTTTTTTCTATATTTGACTCGTTTAATAGAGCCCTTGACTTCCCCAAAATAGTTTTGTCAAGTCTTTCTGCCTTTCCGTTAAGTTGAGAAGTGTAAAGTGTTGTGTAATCGGAAACAATTTCTTTTTGACTACATCAATTTTTTTAGAGTTACTTACGTATTCTCCTCCTGAGTCACTTCTTAATTTAGCCAATTTTAAGTTACACTTTGACCCAATAGCTTTGAATTACATTCGCCGTTTCTCCTTTATTCCTTATCAAATACAGCATTGTGAAATATGTCCAATAATGTAATTATTTATTGCTTATTGTCCCAAGTAGTTGGACTAATTCGCCCGCAGATCAGTATGAACTAATTCGAGTGGCCTTTAGACTCGAGTTCTTTCTTCACTAAATGGAAATCTTGTGTGTTTAGATTTTAAACACAATTCTTAAACTCCATCTAAACAATTCACATCATAATTTAATTTGCTGATACTAGTTGACATTTTCACTAGTTTTTCTTCGAGTAACTAAGACGATCAAGTTTCTCATGCCAGACTTCAGCAATCTTTTTATTAGCAATTAAAGCTTCTTCTTGAGCTTCGGTTCTCAGCTTCACTTCATGCCAGGTTTTGGCTTCATTTTCCCTACCCAACAACACGGTTTTACTGTTTACTTTAATTGCTACTTTGTCTTTTGTCAAACTGACTTCTTCACTATTTAGTGTTATTTGCATTCACACTAAATACATTTTTATCATGAGAAACATCCTGAGTCCACAATCCAAAACATTTCTTGAAATTTTTGATTTTCAGAATTTTGCGAGAAAAAACAAAATTTCTTCTCGTTCGACAATCTTCTTTGCTCTTAAAATTTATTTTTAGGAAAATTGCAGTCCTGTTCAGTGTGGTTTGACATTCTACAAAATTTACATGATTGCCGCCTTTAAATACGAAACATATTTCATTCACCTAAGTATCGCGTTCACGAGCTTTTTCTGCTAACAATTTTGGCGATGAGGTTTATCATTGTTCGTTCAGTTTATGTCGACTCCCACGCTGTGACTCTTGCAGAATTTTGACATTTAAATGTGGAATCTCGCTCGCATCCACTCGTAGTTGCTGTGAGATACTTTTCCTTTAGTTACATCTAGTCGTGTTTTCGTGATTTGAGATGTTGATGTGTGCATTTTATGTTAGTCAGTCCTCAAACATTGGCAAGACGAATGGTATAAGGCTATCAATTTCATGTTGATTACGTCTCGCCCCGTAATCGCAAGAAAAATAAAACATTTTTGTGTGCAGAAAAATCGCCCCAACAAAAGATATAAATCTAATAATAAAAGAATGAATTATATAGAATTAAAGCAAAATTACTTGACGAATTTCACAACCTAAGTCTTTCACAACCATTCACTATCCGGAGCGCGCTATTAAGAGCCGGCTGAGAAGTTATTTATTAAAATCAGCTCTATTCAGCTGCATCTAGTTTCACTCAATTATATGACGTTTAAAAATGTTAACTATAGACTTATATTCTTCTTAAGTCAACATTTCTGTGTAACTCATAAGTTGTAGTTGATTGTACCAAACAAATTAATTCTTATCACCTTTCCTATTTACATATTTGAAATATAAAATAAAAGTTGTAAAATTGAGTTTGAATAAAAAATTAAAAAGGGATGGTTAAATATATAAAAACACCCTATGTCTATAAATTTGGCATCTATACTTTAAACATTTATGTCACTCTTCTTAAAATCTAAATCACGAAAAGATATTGAAATTTTTTGATGGAGAGCGACACATATCACACGCTTTGCCATTTTGATTATTATGTAACTAAAACATTTGTGATAGATTTTACGTCAATAACAGCTGGTTACAAAATCAATTCAATCCACCGAAGTGGTTCAGTTTCAATTAGTAAAGCAATCTCAATCAACTTTAACGGAACGGTGTTATTCGCGTCTTGCTGTATAGAATTATAATTCTCATCGTCTGATAGCAATGAATCATTCCCGTTTTTTCAGATGTACCAGCTTCGCTCATTTCGAAGTTATAACTTTTATGCGATTAAGAAAAAATTTTCTATTTTTGGGAGGTATGCGGGTATTGGTACTTTTGAACTACACTTTATGAGCGAAGTTCCGAAAAATAGGTCCCATTTGAAACGCGATATTTTGAAAGGCGAATTATCAAAACGCTTGGTAATAAACGTTAAGCTAAAAACCAAACAAATTATTTAATTGTAATACTTGAAATATCGCGTTTCGATAATTCGGATAATTCGCGTTTTAAAAAATCGCGTTCCAAAAGGGACCCTAAAAATCGATAGGAGGCGGAGTTTAGAAACGGGTTATATCAGACGGTTGAAGGGGAAATTTAATTTCAGTTTATAGGAATTTTAAAATAAATAGGAGCGAGAGTATATAGGATCGGGTTATATCAGGTGGGTCGCTGTACTCCCGTTGCTTCGCTCCTTAGTTACAACAGAAATTTTAGTTTATAGGAATTTAAAAATCGATGGGGGGAGGAGCGGGAGTATAGGACCCGATTATATCAGGTCGGCTCCCGTCGCTTCGCAATACAAATTCTGTACCATATCGCGTTTTGTACCATATCGCACATTCTGTTGTGGAATTGAATGTGCATGGCTTCACAAGTTTTCCAAATTTCACCACGAATATTGTTAGTTTTGGTAGACGGTATTAAAAGCACAAAATTAATATTTTTTGTCGCTTTTCTTGTGAAATATACATCGAATCGAAACAAGAATAAGACACGAATTCAACATTTTCAAAACAGCTATTCCATGTTATCACAATCAACCTGCATCCCTGTCCCATGGGGTAAGAAAGAAAAAAACGTAAGCAAATAAACAAGTAAACAAGTATTTTAGCGTAGTAGGCGAATCTGCAAAAAATATGGATTTCCATTCAAGATTTCAAAATTACTCCCCGTCCCATTCCCACGAGGTAGGGTATGGTAGGTCGAGTGTGATATAATTGGATATCGTTTTTGAAAATGCTAAATGTGTATTTTTTTGTTTCCCGATTCGATGTGTATTTCTCATGATATTTGACCATTATGGGGCTTTGGACCACCCTGCATATGACGTCATTTAATAATTTTTGCAAGAATTTTATTACATTTGTATATATAACGTAGTGTAAAGTCTCAAAAATGTAATGATGAAGGTATGTGATGAAGGAGCGATGTTTTGAAAAATTGGATAATCAAATGTTATGCCCTTAGATATTTGAAGAGTGTTTGATAAGTAAATTTCATTTTCCGAATTTACATACCTACTGATCACAACAATTTGTAACATATATTTAATTGCTGACGACGCAACGCTGTCGGTTTTCATTGAGTTTATCTGTCAAAGAGGAATCAACGTTTATTCTCCCAAATATTCAACCAATTCTAGAATGGGGTAATGACTAACAGGGTCGAACTGAATCAAATTTTATTCTTTTCTTTTTCAACAATATGAAAATACGACTTATTCAATTTCTTCCTGTACGTCTCTGATAACTATTGGTTCCGTCCTGCTCAAGTCCCCCCACTAAACGACGAATTGTTTAGCTAGTAGGCGCCTGTTGTTGACGGTGTGTTCTTCGAAATTGTCATTGCATAGCGATAATTGAGTTATTGTTTCGGGCATACATTAATACCCCGATTCTGAAGCACAGTCAGTGACAAAATTGGTCTTAGGTACGATTTTGAGCTAAGTCTTAATTATGAGACTTTTCGTATTCTGTGCGTTTCGTCTTTAAGAGACTTCTTTTAAGAACTACGCCAACTAAGACTATGCGTAAAATACGAAAAGTGTCATAGTTAAGACTAAACTCAAAGCAAAGTCAAAAAGTCTTACCTAAGACCGCTTTTCAGTCACTGACTGTGATTCAGAATCGGAGTGTATAGTTTTAAAAATAGTGTCACGTTGCTGAGGTGTGAATCGATTAATTTAAATCTTTTTGAGGTACTTAACAATAATCTGAAAGGAAATTAAAAATAAAATTAAGGAAAATCAAAATCTATTATAAGCAAAGGGGTTTTTTAATTTTGGAACATAAAAAGGGTGTTCAAAAAAGGTAAGTGCATGGTTGGGGTTCATTAGGCTATGCAACCATTACTTCACTTAATCGGAGGTCTTAAAACTTTATATGACTTACATTGAAGTGGTGCTCCTCAATCCGATTTTCAAAAAAAATTACTCAATATGATAAACAATGTGTAGATTACATCCTCTCTCGATATTTTAGATCACATACATAATGTTGGTGTCTTAACTGTGTTTTCTGGATTGTATTATGGTTGATGCTCTTCATAAACTCTAATAATCGCTTCGGTCCAATATTCATTTCAGTTCTAGGCTTACAGTGTTGGACACATTAAAATAGACATGTTAAAATTATGAAGCTTTGGTATGTTTGGCTTATTAGGATTAAGTTGGAACCAAAAACTTTTAATTTTTAGCAGCGTCCAGAATTACTCTTCACTTTGTTTCTATTCCATTTATATTCTCTCAATTGATGATTTTATAATTTTTTCTCCACGTCTTCGATCGTGAATAGTAAAATAAATGATTAAGAATAAATTCAGTTTTCAACGAATAGTGAGCGAGTAATGAAAAAAAAACAGAGAAATCGATGTTTTGAGTAGATCAGAAATTATATTTTTCTACTGTCTGCTCTTTGCTAAACGAATAGTTGGTGAATACTTTATAAATTTGTATTTTAGAGTAAAATTTTTTCTAGAACTAAGGCCCTTTTCCAATTACCGACTTATTTGTGGACACCGACTTATTCAAATAAGTCACCTCGCGAGGAGACTTATTTGAATAAGTATGTCTACACAGAAATGTCTCCAAAAATGTGTCTTGACTAAATGTAATACATGCAGTTTTTTTCAAATCTAGTAGCAACGACCAATATGTCAAGAAATTTTTTTCTTCCATATAATAGAAATTGCGTTTTGTTTTGTTGTTATTACATCACAAATAAGTCGGTACAATGAATTGAAACAAATTGACTGACTTATTTAAGATGGCGTCAAATAAGTCAATAAGTCTGAAATAAGTCGGTAATTGGAAAAGGGCCTAAAACCAAATTTTATTCTCTTCTTTTGTTTTACTTTTCATATTTGTAATAGAATATCCCACTACAGTGAGAATAGAGAATACATTTTTGTTTGTTTTCTATTCTATGCAAGATGAATATAATCAGTAAAATTTTACTTCCTATTCACTATTCGAGACGATCACTAGTAAAAATTATTTGTTCGATCAGTAAAGAAAGACTAATATATTTTGTAGAGCGAATTTTAGAACCCTGATTTTTAGACTTATGTGGAGATAAATGAAACATTAATGCAGTGAAAATCAATTATTTATTTCAAGTATTTTCATAATAATAATAGTTAATGAAGGAATTCATTGGACAAAATAAAATAGACAAGTACCATTTTTTCAAATAAAATAAAAGAAATTGATCAACAATTCAGTAGGGAATGTGACCTCCACGATTAGTAATAACCATTTCGGTTTGGGATGCCCAATCCTAAATTTTTGAAAATTTCGGTGGAAATGTTATTCCATTCGTATTGTAGCGCTTGCCAGAACACTGTTCTGTTTATTCGCGATTCAAGCGATATATTATACGATTTAAAATATCTCACAAATTCCCAATTGGGTTTATATCAGGTGACTGTGGCGGCCAATCGGAATAAGCATTTTTTGTGAAGGTTTTAAATTGTCTTTCAAGCGTTTGCAAGGCTCGCACCATACTCTCTATCGATGTTTTTTAACTCAAATATAGGTTTGTACGTCCAAACAACTCGTTTCCAGAAGTTCATATGCTTCAACATATTTACTCGTGAACTCCAATCTTTTCTTAACATTAACTTTTCGCAAAAGGGGCTTCTTCTTTGGAAAAAAACTTTTTAAGCCGAGCTTTTGTAAAGTTCTTGGAACTGTTCTCTTATTTACATTCAAATTGAGGGAATCCTTAATGTTTCGAACAGATGCGTTTGGATTTTTAGTGACTTCTCCGGGAATAAGACGGGACTCGTGTATGCTCAATTTGGGTTTTCGGCCAGTACTTTTCTTGTTTTTTTTTGTAATATTTCCAGTTAAATTAAATTTTTCAATTATATTCTTCACTGTTTGATGGTTTACGTGGAACTGTTCTGCTATTTTTCGAAACGATTAACACATTTGTCGCACCTTGACAATAAGATGTTTTCATCTGAACGATGTTTCATGTTGCTGCGATCTTATTATTGAGCTTCCTAGTAAAAATCAGTTTAATAAATTTAAAAATATAATATATAATTTTATAATTTACCTATGCAAATATTTAATATTTATTTCACAATAGCGATGTTTTCAATTTTTATTCACATTGTCAATTTGTCCAGACGTATCGAAGTACGCAATAATACTAACTATTATTTATCTATAAATACCGTTATTTACAACAAAAATTTTCTCTGGATTGTTTTATTTATTGCTTTCATTAGCGTGTGTAAACAATGCAGTTTGTAGCCACCTGAAAAATATATGTATTTTTAAAGAACATTTAAAAATCTGCTGTGTCTATTTTATTATGTCCAACACTGTATATAGGCTTGCTTTAAAACTTTTTTACTATAGAACCTAACATTTTTTCATTTTTTCCCAGATTGACCGTATTGTAGAACCAGGTGACTCTATATTTCTCAAGTTATTAATTTCGAATGAAATGGCTCTGCACTTCATCTCGCCGTGATGAGAACCCTTTGCAGCGTTGGGAGTTCCTTTTCTTTTGAAACTTGACCTTTGCAAAAATTACGTAAAATTATTAAGTATTTGTTATTCATAGCAGATAGCAAAAGCTTCCTTCCTATAGGTAAGGTCACCGGAATATCTGTGTTATTTGGCCAATATTTAATACAGTGAAACTTTAAATTTCAGAAATTCATAAAATCTTTTATTGTTCATAGTTAACAATAACGTAAAATAATGAGCTTTATTTTACGTTACAATAACGCTCGTTCTGTGATGTTACCGAATTTCAGTGCATAAAACTGTTTGTCGATATGTTTGTATTAATATATACGCGGAAAGGGTTATTATTATGGGTTTCTTCGATTTCCAAAAATTTCGATCGGCGAATTTTCAAATAGTAATTTTTTAATAATAATTGCCGCCCCGGTGGCAAAGTGGTTAGCATGCTTGCTCCAGCGACCGGAGGTCCCGGGTTCGATTCCCGGTGGTGACAAGGAAAAAATTTCACGGCTGGTTTTAGGATCAATGAATTAATCACTCATTATCCGAAATGAAAATATGATTATGAAACCTCATTTGAGGCGGCCAAATCCCTTGATGGGATATAATGCCAGAGAGAGAGAGAAATTTTTTAATACCTTTTCCATCTTTTTGGGTTATGTTTGTAAACGAAAAAATTCAAAATTCGAAAAGTGCTGTTTTCTAGAGCAAACTTACTTGATCCAATCAAATTTGAATTACTCGAGCTTTTTAAAACCGAGCTTTTTAGATATTTTCCTGAGAAACGTTTAGAAGTTAAAATTAAGCTTTAATTTTTTCAAATTGATCATTTTCTGAATCAATATTTGAAACTCATGTTGGAATCTCACTAAAGCCCTAATGGTCTTTTTCATCATAAACCGAGTAACCGACTTTCCATCTTAATCGCTTGAAAATTGACTCTAAATTATTTAGATTAAAATGTTTCTAGAACTCCATGCGGGCCTCATATGTAATCCAATTTTTTGTTATACAAACTGAGTTGCACTTATATCATTTGATAAAGTATCACTTCCAAAGCCCTTATGAGTATCTATTTAATTTTATTTTCGAACAAATGAAGTATAGTAATTATGAAAATTTTCGACCTCGAAATTTCTGCAGGTTTATCATTCGGTGATACAGCCGAAGTCAAAAGAAGTCGTTTTTAAAAAATCTCTGTGTGTATTTATGATCAGTGGAAACTAAAAGTGTATGGTCTCTATACAGATCAATCGCAGCTACTGATAGAAGTACAACTGCGAACTTGGAGATCCCAGTGATTTTTGATTGAAACCTTTGTACAAGGCTTTTAAATTTTGGGATTATTTTAAAAATATTAGCATTTATGAGAAAAGCAATTATATCCACATGAATGTAAATTAAATTGGTAGCAATATGGGTCTAAATCAGTTTAAATAAGTTCGTACTTAAGATTTTTTTCTGGGATAGCTAGGATAGCTGTATCGTCTGCAAATATTCCTACTGTAGTAGGTACCTTGAATATTCGATAAATCTCTCGTATAAAGGGTGAACAGAAAAGGCTCAAGGGTCTCGATGCAGTTTAAATTCAACCCATTGGTGCCAACATTTGTCGGAAGCTTGAGCTGCATTTAAGAAAATACTGGAGCATGTCTTCTAATTCTCAAGTGTCTTCATATTCTCAATGACATTCTTTATTATGTGAACTTGTGAACAGTAGAGTGATTTTCTCTAAACCCAAACTGGTATGGTGTAATTAAACATTCTTCTATTAAAGGTTTCAGTCTCTTGAGCAGCAGTTTTTCAAATATTTTTGATATCACTGAAAGTGTGATATCGGTATGATTTTTGTATCGTTTTGTGACGTTTTCTCAATTTGACTAGAACTCATGTCTGATACTTAAATTACTATTAATTTCACTTTTTAATTCCAATGAAGCCAAATGTTCTATGTAAAAATGTATTCTCTAACTGTAAACAGTTGTATATTGATTTGGTGTTTGTCTCACACCGATTAAAAAGCCTCATCCAAATTGGCAGCAAATCTTTAGGAGTGGTTAACGGCTTGGCATTATTCCCTCCAAGTGACCTCTTTTAAAGATCATGGTCCCTGGGATATTTTCAATTTCCGTACATTTAAAGATATTTCCATTATATACGAGTACTCCATCTTGCAGGTGGAATGAAGACTTCTGGTAAAAACCTTAATATCTCGATTATTTTTATCTTCGTAGGTATGCCCCTCTTTACCTTTTGCTTTGAGCTTTGTGGCTAAAGTTCGATATATATATATATACGGTCCCTCTTCATTGAAGTATGAACACTAAAACTCCAGTATTTTATCAAAATATAAATAAATAAATAGAAGATTTTTTTATTGTTTTAATTCCTTATAATTAAATAATTTTGAGTAGGTATACATAAAGTGAAAAACAATTAAAATTTGGTTAAACTACCATTATTTTTAATCACAGCTTTTATCCTTTCAGGCATCATATTGCGAATTTGATTACTATTTATCCTAATTTTTTCAATATTTTGTTTTAGGGTAGACACTGCATTTAAATCTGTAGAGTTGCCAGGCCAAGAGAGGATGTCAATATTTTGGTTAAGGAGGACATTCTCTATTAATTTTGCGGTATGGCAAGGAGCTCCTTGTTGTATAAAAGTGAAAGAGTATTAGCCTTGAGGTAGCGACCTCATGTAAGAAAATAAGACGTATGTTAACACCTTTTCTCATGGTTTCCTCTACGAAGTATAATGGACCACGTCCGTCTTTCCTAATGCAGCTCCATACTATTACTGATGATGGATGTTTCAAGCTCCAGACTACGCAGTTTTCCCTAAACCTCTCTCCTGGTCTCCTTCTGACGAAATGGGCCGATTCTGTAACGGCCTCTACCCGCATTCGTCACTAAATATAACCTTTAAATGTAAAGTAAAAAAAACTCGTTAGTGGTTAAAAATTCAAGTTACCTACTTCCAGTCGTCTATTGCCCAGTGCTTATGAAGTTTAGCCCAAATAAGACGTTTTTTCGCATTTTTTCAGTGAATCTGATATCTCTATCCCTTCTTCACAGAGGTGCTTTTGTAGCTAACTCGTCGTTGCTCTGCGCTTTTCTAAGGCCGCTTGAATTTTTTTGGCAATGCGATGTCGAATAAATGTTTTGTTTTCCTAGAAATACAGCATTAGAAATTAATTTAAAATAAATATTTAATTTTATTTAAAGCATACATATTTGCATTTACAAATTTTAAATTATAAATGAAAATGTTATCTAGAAATGTCATATCCAATAAAATTAAATGACGCACATTCGCACTAACACAAATACATATACCACTACTATATACTTGTGCTTATTTCGTCAACTTGTCGAATTTTGAACAAAATCGACGCCTTCATGTTTGAAAGTCGGGTGTTGGCAACATACGAGTTGTATTCGAAAAGTTTTCGGGAATGTTCGTTTTTCGGAAAGAATTTTATTCATTCCTTTACATCAATGTTATCCCCTTCAAAATACAACCTTATTAGCTTTTCCTATTCCTCGAGACACTTTTCAAAAACGAGATTTGAGATAGCTTTAGCTCTCAGCGATACATTTTAAGTATCATATATGCCTTGCTTGTAAAACGACGGTGCTTTAAGGATCTCTTTATTTTTGAAAACTGAAAAAGCCACAAGGGGCCTGGACCCTCATTACAGTTTTATTATAGTCAAAAATCCACGAATAAGCAATGAAGTGTGAGCAGAGGCATTGCATCTTTTTCCGCGTTTTCCTCTGTTTTTGATGTATGTGCTAGGGCGTTCTGCGTGCTTGTCATCTTCAACTTCCTACGGCCTTCTAGGAAATGCTATGCAACTCGTAAAAACCGAATTCAATTCCATTATTTTGAGAAATGGATTAGATTCGTCATTCAGACTGGATTAGTTGAATTGGTTGACAAATGGCTTAGTTTCAATCAAATTTGCCGTTATCCACGACGTTTATGCCACCTATAAAATTATGATTTTTTATAAGAAACACATAATTCTCAAAACACGAAAGTAGAAAAATTCCACACAACAAAAAAAAAAAAAAAGTAGCAGAGTTCGTTATTGCACTGCACTTGCACGAAACCAAATGTTAGATATTAGCCCATGTCACTTTAGCCTAACGAATTGAACTTGGCTAGTTTGAGACTTGCCAAATAGAGATCCCATTCCACGACGTATCAGTTGCTTTAAACTTGTATTTTTTATTAGTTAATGTTACTTTATAAATGTAAAAAACATAAACCATAAATCCGTATATACCTAGATATCGTTAAAATATTTTATCTATTAAAGAAACAACTTCTAAATGTATATGTGGGACCATTTTCCTTTAATGGAAAAATAGCAATAGATGACCCGTTCATAATTCTATCCGTTTGGTTAAAAATTCTCAGAAAATTAATTTTTTTTTTATTTGCCTTTCTTGGCAAATCTTCAGGTCTACCTCGGCCTAAACACAACAAAAAATAAATTGAAATAACAAAATTATTAAATGTTTTGTTTATTTCTATGTATGCAGACTTATCTACTTTGAGAATAAAAGTGTAGTACAAAAAATGTAAAAACAGAAAAACGGTTAACCATTTTAGAATGGGGTGGGCTTCCCGGGGTAAAATTGTCAATACACGAGTTTAATAGATTTTTGATTTAAAATCTCTGTTATCATAAAATCGTATTTGGTTTTTTGCTATTTGGAAATGTTAAATCGATATGTTCCAGATTACTTTTTGTTTATACATATGTAGATAGAAGAGGTTTAATGGGATCGATGAACAGAAATACTAAATGTTGAATTAATTCGAGGCTTAAAAATCAAATAGATTTGGAACAAAACAACATATAGGATGATGTAGATCGGTTGATGAAACTTCGGACAGATGTTTGTTTTAATCTTTTTCTATTGTTTGCGTTTTGGTTATAATACCCGGATTTTATATGTCTGTAATCTATATAATATGTAATATTAATATGTGCGATATTAAGGTTAATCGCATACGGTAAAATGGGGATATAAAAATGTTCGCACAATACTCGTACATGCTTACTTTACGGTTTTAGAAGAGAACAAATTATCTAACCAATTTTGGTAAAATGCAACCTACGGTGCTGGTTTTAGCGAGAACTGAATGGGGGTTTGTTCTATGTATAATCTGAATTTTTTCTATCTGAAAAATTGTGATATCATGCACGTAAACTGAAAAAAATATACTTTAATAGCTGAAAACCAACTGTCACTCTTACAGGTTGATGAGTTAGCTACTAATACTTTGCGTTCGACAATTTAAAAACTTTAGTTAATTTGGACATAGTTTAAAAGTAATACATTAATAAATTAGCAACCTACCGTCAGCAAAAAAATGGTATTTGATGGGATAAATATTGAAAAAATAATTAGGCTCAAAATGAAACGCTATGCACCTAAACCATACATCTAACTGGAATTGACAACGTTTTTGATAGTTTAACAACGTCCATTCTGACCTAAAATTAAAATTAGAATTAATTATTATAATAATTTAGTCTATTCGGTCAATCCAATTTGTGTCAAAAATGGGGTGGCAAGAAATTCACTGTGAGTCCCTTACGTACGGTTTGAGTCATACGCTGATTTTATTAACGATTCCTTGAATGAAGGAATTTATATCTATTTAAAGTTTCGGCATTTAGTATCCGGACATTTGATCAGTAAGCATGAGATGATTCAAGAAAAATTCATCCAAAATAATTCTTCAAAAAATAATTTGGCGGCGCCGACCTCAACACCCTCTACCCGATTCTTTTATTTTATTGAAAACTAGGTCGCAAAGAAAAATTCTACGAAAAAGTAATTTGCGATGGATTAAGATTCGAAGAATTGTTTTGCTCAGTAAGTTGCCTTTTTTGATCTAGTTCTTCACTCAATTGGTTCAGTTTCTGATTTTAGCGTTCTGCAGTTAACGTCTGACCATTTTCCAGAAGTTCATAATAAAGCACACCCTTCATGTTCCACCAGATATACAGGAGTACCTTTTTTAGTCGATGTTGGGGTCTATCGACGAGCTTTACGTTTGGAATTCTCGTAAAAAATATACTTTTCGTCACTCGTTACAATTTTCCACAAGCAGTCCTGTGGTTGGCAGGCAAGCAGTGAAAGGCATTTGTTCATACGTTGACCTCTAGGTTATATTCGATCATCTCATGTGGGACCCATACCTTACAAATTTTTGATTTTTTCCCATTTGCTGCAAACGCTTGGAAATAGCTGTTTGGGTGTCCCGTATAGCTGAGCTGTACGCTCTTGCTGCATTTGCGTTGAGTCTTCATCCAGTAGACTTGCAATTCCGCATCTTTAAACTTTCGGCTGTCCTGTTTGCAGCTG
Source organism: Nephrotoma flavescens (assembly GCA_932526605.1). NCBI lineage: Eukaryota > Metazoa > Arthropoda > Insecta > Diptera > Tipulidae > Nephrotoma > Nephrotoma flavescens. The sequence goes on from OW052220.1 coordinate 76,982,364, forward strand.
GTCACTAAGAGCAGAATTACCCCTTAGAAGCATTTTTCCTTGCAATTAGTATAGAATGCAGTGCTGAATGCGCTGCGTATCAGTTGACATCGAAAACTCTGTTATTCTCTCTGGTAAAATGTAAAAATTAAGCCATACACCTAATATATTCTGTCAAAAAGTTACTTAAATTGGTCAATAAAACATAAAATATTTTTTTTATTTTTTCAAATTTATTGTATTACCTTCAAAGTATGCCCCTTCCAAAATAAAACACGCATGCCAACGAATAATCCAATCATCAAAACATTTTTCAGGCAAATTTTCCGGAATCGACTTCAGTTTTCACAGAGAATTCCTTTTGTCTCTTCTATCGATTAAAAATGGGTGCCTCGAAGTGTTATTTTAAGTTTTGGAAGGAGAAAAAAATCAGCCGGAGCAATGTTAGATGAATATGGTAGTTGCTCGATGATATTTGTGAAGTTTTGGCCAGAAAAAAAAATCCATGAGTTTTCTTTCCTGGCTTTTTTCAACGAATTCGCTCTCTCAAAGCGTAGGATATGCTTGACTTCTATTTTATTGAGGTTTGTCACGTCATTTAGGAGGGGAGCTCCCAGGAATGTCTGCCAAGCGCTAGACGGGGACAGGTGCAAAGCAAATGGAGAACAGTTTCCACCTCCGAATCCCATTCTGTTCGTTAGCTGTCCAGATCTTGACAGGTCTAGTTTTTACCAGATCTGCACAGTTATGATACGTGGAGGTACTGTTAAACCACTTGTCGTTCGTTATTTTTCTAGTTTCCTTTTTAAATATTAATTTGTACGTAGTGGTGACCTGCTATCACGTTAAGAGATGAGAGACAATTCCGGATTACTTTCGACGTAAGCGTCTTAATTGAAGCCTAACTGCCATAAAAATGCAGATATTAGATTATACCTCAAACAGTCAACAACTTCCCTTATAGTTCAACAACATCAACTTGCCTTATATTAGCGATTAGTTCAGCTTGAAAAACGCTGTAGTCGTCCGAGAACCGAAAAGAGAGCTTCACATTTAGTTCTTCACAGAAAACCCCACCCCAACCTTTCCATCCATCTTTGAACCATCCGCGTGAAGAAATTAACATCTTCAGTATTCAGATATGCTTCTCTCAACCAGTTCTTTCTGTGGAACTATCAGTTTCCAACCTCCGAATGCCGCGCGTTCTTTGCATGCGCTCTCTTAAGGTCCAATAGTATTTACCGAAGACACCAATCGCATCATCATCCGCAAAAGCAACCACTTTAAGGCCGAACCCTTTCAGGTTTAATATAACAGGTCATTTATGGCCAAGATCCATAGAAGAGGGGTGTGACTAATACGGTGTACCTCTACTAAAATAATTCTATTGGAGAACCCACCTAGGCAAGAAAAATTATCATAGAGTACTCCTTATGTTCAAGGGATTTCTCCATACTATAGCAATAATGGAGTGGGAATCAGTTTTGACGTATCGGTTATTATGGCTCCGGCAACACTAATTCTTTCTCTCCACAAGGATGTGCAAAGAAGAAAATGCATTCATTTTGTGTTACTGTTTGGTGCGGTTTGTGGCGTGGCGGCATTATTGGGCCGTATTTTTTCGAAGATGAGGCCGACGCGACCGTTACAGTCAACGGAATCAACTACCGCCGCATGTTAACATCTTTTTTGTGGCCATATCTTGAAGATATTGGTTTCGACGACCTTTGGTTCCAGCAAGATGCCACACATCGGGCGTTACAAAAGCGAAACTGCGCCAACAATTCGATGGCCGTTTTATCAGTTGAAATGGTGACGTGAATTGGCCGGCAAGGAGCTGTGATTTGACGCCTTTGGATTTTTGTGGAGTGCCGTGAAAAACGAGTGTTATACGGACAACCCACAATCAATTGAGCATTTGAAAGCCAATATTGAAGCACCCATTACTGAAATAGATCCGCATACAATCCAAAATGTGCTCAGAAATTGGACCGACCGAAAGGAGTATGCCAAGGCCAGCCACGGCTCCTGTTTGACTGAAATCATTTTCCATAAATAACCAGGAGGATTGTACTTTCAAACAAAAAAATAAATTTCGTAATATATTTGGCCGTTTTTGTTTTATTAAATTTTTAAATCTGAACTTTTTATTGCAACCTTTTAGCCAATATTGCAGACATATATAATACTTAGTTTAATACTGAGAATAAATTCAAAGGGTAATTCACCTCATTCTTTCGTCTCAGTGTTTCTCCAAATTTTGTAATGTGAATTTGCATTACTTCCAAGGATAACTTCAATTTTTTGCTTTTGAGCCTCCTAAATAACAGGTGGGATAACTTCCCTGACAAGGAAAGGTGAACTGATTTTTGATAGCGATTTTGATTATCCATCTCATTGCTTATTGTGACCACATCTGAATTATGGTAATTTGATAACAGGAAGATATTCTGATCAATTTTATCTACTTATTTCGCCTTTAGCAGTTTATATTTAGGAGTACAACGTTCAAGTTCCAAATCACCATTGACCCAAGGTTCTTGGACTAGAACAATGCCTATCTTCTCTGCTCTTAGTTTGAGCATGACCGCAGTAGAAGCTGCCTTGGAGAGATGGAGGTGTTAATCTGTAGGAACCTCAACATTAGGTTTTCATCTTTATTTCAACCTCCACAACAATTGCATCAGTGTTCCCCTCTGATTGTGACTCCTTCAGGAATCCACACAGTAATTTCATCGAAGTTGACATAACCGTGTCTGTAGAGAGTGTTTCTACCAGAATGTTACAGTCATTTTCACGATATTGAGGTTGTCAGCAGGGGCATATATCGGTATCGACGCCCTCCATCCGTCACCTTCATCTTTCATATAAATCTTTAGTGTAACAGCGCTGAAGGCATAGCCATACTTAAACCATTAATTCTCGCCAGCGGTTGTTTTTTTAATATGATAAGCACCAGGCTAGGCTTCACCTACGCTCTCTACACTATTTTTGTATAGGGTCAATGACAAGATGTCATCTTGACAAGACTTTAGTATCACCCTCCAGCTGGAGCTGGTTCTGGGTTTTTCCTTAACATTTTTTGGGAAATTACGACTAAGGCCTTCTCCACCTTCCTCCAAATGCTGGACGGTATATCCATTTTCATGGGATCTGTAGCCAACACTCGTATCATACAAACTCGGAGGACTTCGAGATCGATATTTCAATATTATGTTTGTAATTTAATATTATTTATTGAACCTTTGCTAAGGCTGTTTCCAAAACCGAGTCTTATTGTGGAAACTTGTTTAAGGGCCAGCCATACAAAAATTATAAAATTAAATAAAAAAATTTAATGTATGCGAAACTAATTTGCTTTGTCGGCCCACCCCATATTCGTGTCACAACATAATCAAACAATTTTCGTTATTCTATGTGACACCTTTTTATGGTTTATTTTTAGATATCATGATCTCTACATTTTTTGTAAGTTTGAACGCAAAATTTCGCTCCAATAATTTTTGTTAAGTGTCAATTGATATTTAACGAAGATTCGTTAAATTTTTTAATTTACATTTATTTTTCTACCAAAAATTACTTTGATAATTTGTTCTTTATCACTTTTCACAAGGGTCAACTAGCACAATGGATATAAAATGAACGGCCATTATTTGTACGAGCGATTTTAGATTTCTGCTTCGGTCTCATGTTGAAAACATTCCTCGTTGTCGTTTCCGGCACTGAAACTTCTTCAATCAAAATGATGTCGAGAGTTCCAAACTACTTTGCTTCAATTGACATTTAAGTGTTCCAACTGACAAGCTCGTTAACATCACCACTAAATTAATCATAAAATGTATAAGAGATCAATAGTTTTTTCCCACATCTATCAACACCTTCCAATTTAGATAGGACAAAATCGAGCTCATTTTGTGCAAAACGTGAGAGTATATGACTCGGGGATATGTATTTTAAATATGTCATTTTTTCGATGCCACGAAAATGATTCGGGAGTAAGCTAACTTGAATTGCGATAGGAGGGTTAACAGTCAAACCACGTTATTGCTTATAGTCTTCTTGAGATCTGCAAGTGAAAAGGCATTATATGATGTTTTAATGGTTGCTCAGTCGTTCAAAATTGGATCTTTATAATATCACTGCTATTCAACACCAACCGATATGCGAGGAGGTTCAGAAAGTTTTGGAGTTCTCGGCGAAATTAACTTTAATAGAAATGTTTTAATTTGTTTCTTTTATTCCTCTATTTATTCTACCGCAAAAAAATTAAAAATTTGGAAATATTGAATTTCATTCATTTATTACTGTCAGATGGTACTCGTAAAACCTGCCAGAAATTCGAATCGCAAGATCGCATTCCTTAAATTATCAAAACAGTCACAGAAATCAAATGCAGCAATTGATTTGCATGAATTTTATCGGCAGAATAAATAATGGAAGAAAAATTAATAAAAAATTTCTATTATCGTTATTTCATATAGATTTACCGAAATTATTGAACCGGCATGTTTCGTGCAGACGTTTTATAGATAAATCGTCAAACTTGTGTTCAATTTGGTGATATCGATAATCAACTCATTTTATGGTTCCAACACTCCGATGAACATTTTGGTTTACTCCAGTGACTCACTATCTTAAGAAACAACCTCGCTAGTTTTATGGTTTTTGAGTTCTGTGCTGTTACGAAATATAGTATTTATGGCCATGCCATAAATTACTTTAAGCAGGTGATTACTGTGGAATCATAAAACCTCACTTTAATTTTTAGAAACCGCTGCACCATTCCCACCTGATAAAAAAAAGTTTTAATCGTTCCCGTATAATATTCCTGTGAACATTGTTATATAACTGTTGGCGGACTTCGAAATCCAAATAAGGTCGTCGACTTTAAATAATTTATTAAAATTTATCCGTACATCCATCCGAATGTAAATATTTTGGGTTATCAACAGACAACGGTTGATTTGAGTTTGGAATCTGCTCGGTACTAAATTTGTCGACCGATCACTTTGTGGTTAGCAAAATTTGCCGACGCGTTACTTTATAGAATACTATATGAATCTTGAATGCAATCAAGCAATAAATTATCACGGTTTTAAATCCCCGCGAATTTTTTTTATACAATCACGATTTAATTTTCTTTCTCGTCCCCCCCAAAAAAAACAGACAAAATTTATGGAGCGTAATCGAATTTAAAAGTCATGTTTTTGTCAAAACCGTTAATTGTGCATAATTTTAACCGCGTAATAATTTTATGAAATGTATCCAACCCACACACAAAAAAAACTGTATACGAGTATATTTATATAAAAACAATCTAACGCCTTTAATTTTAACACAGTATGTCAACACCCACTTACTATCCACCCACCATCTAATTATATAAGAACTCGTATATTACAATATAAATATTTTTTTTGCTGTTGTCGCACATAAAAATACACTACACAATCGTATATACGCAATATATAATATAATTCGTCTGAATCCACACCACCCCCAACTATACCAAAAAAAAACAAATGTCCCAAAAATGTAAGAAAGTCACAGATTTTATACTGTCTAGACACAATTGCTAAGTTTTTGTGCCGTTTTGTGTTGTTTAAATTCGAAACTACGCCAATCGTTTTCCAGAGTTCTGTCTTCTGTAATTGCGCTAGATTAAAAAATTTTAAAATTTTTTGCTTGTTTCTTGGATATAACATTTCTTGTGATGATGCCATTTAAGAAAATAACATTATTTTTGTTCTTTGTGTCGTAATCGAGCTAATTCTATTTTTATACGAGTATATAGAATATAGATAAGATCTTTGCTATATTTATACACAAATATACTTGTAGCCATGGAATAAAATGATTTTATGCTTGAAAGAAATTTGTCGTAACATCTTGAAAAATCCAGTTCCGTTTTGATAATCCGTTACGAAAAGCTAATCTGAATAACGAAACCCAGTGGAACGAAAATGTTATCAAATTTATCACAAATGTTAGAATTATTGAAGTTTATTAGCGGTCTGAAATGATAAAGTGAAAGCAACTCATCTTAGGTTTGCTAGCTATCATCAGGTTCATATTTAAACAATAAGTTGTAGCCAATCCGCTACACGTCGACGGGATTTCATATGTAAGGCTATTCGTTGATTTTAGATCTGTAGTTCAGGCTTAAGTCTGAATGAAGGTTTAATCTACTCTAATTAATTTTCTTTGAACACCACCTTATCTTAAATTGACCGTGCTATATCCCGTCTGGAGACTTGGCCTCGTCTGTAATCAAATTCGTTGCAGGTTTATGAATGATTGGTTCATTAAATCCGAGAAATCAAATATGGCAAAAAAAATTGTGTTAACTATGCAATGGTAACCGGACAAGTGGTGCAGTGGTTAAAGCTTCGGCAATTGAACCGGGAGGTACTGGGTTCGAATCCCATCAGAGGCTAGATGCAAATCGAATTTTCATCATCGATTACTATCGGTGATGTTAATAAACACAACTAAGACCCTCTGATGGAGTGCAGAATTCAGCGCCGACCCACCGTCCATGTCAATGTACAGGTTGACATGGAGCTTGCAATGTGCAGGTGATATACTGTAGTTGTGTGAGTAGGTGAATAGGTGAATGGGTTAATGATGTGGCGTGAATGAGTGCCAAAAATGGTCTAAGTGTCAAACCACTGAAACCAACCAAATATGCAATGGTATCTTGAAGCATAGGATTGAAGCTATTACCGCGTATTATTTCTCTCTTAACCGAAAATCTTGTAATTTATTTAGAAACCGTTAATGTGAATTTAGCCGTCTTTCTTTTACCTGCACGAATGTAAATATATCTCGAATACACCACTCTTCATCTCTAAAGTGAAAAATTAAACTTAACGGAATTTTGGTTAAACTGTCTTGTATAATCAAAAATCGGTAATGTTTCAATGCTTTAATTTCAGAAACCAACCCATGTCGATAATTTAATCAATAAATTTTTATGAATCTTTGAAATAGCCACTTCTATTACACAGATTTCTACCAAATTTCGCAAGGATCTCCCTACTAAGTAAACAAGTTTTAGTATAAAGTTTTCCCTCATTTTTTTAAAAAATCAATATTCCAGAACTTTTCACTTCCCTAAAGCTAGCAGAACCCATACAGCAGAATATACTAAAATTGTTGGCCTCCATCCAACTAAAACGATGGGTTCTGCTTTCAAAGCATTTGGAAAATTAAAGGTTGATTTTAACTAAACGCTATATTAATTTTTTTTATTCTGCTCGTTCTAGAAAAAACACTGGACTTTATCACTTCACCGAGCAGAACCTTAATCGAAAATCGGATTAAAACCGAGATTAGAACGCAAACCAAGATTAATAGGCATATAAATAGTTTTTGGTTTGTTTTGTATTCTAAATTCTAAGTTTTACTTGTAAATTGAATGGCTGAAAGCTCGGTGAAGAACGAGTTGAGCTAAAAATATTTAAATGGGGAATTTGATTAGGCCATAATGAGCCTAAAATTATTTGTATGTCAATTGATCTTGGTTTGCGTGCTAATTTCAGTTTTGGTCTGATTTACGATTTGGGTTCTGTTAGCTTTAAATTAAATGAGCTGGGGTCAAGAACGAGTGGAACCCAAAATTTTCTAATGGTGCATTTTAGGCCACAATGAGTCTAAACTTATTTGTATGTCGAATGGTCTGTTTTTCGTTTTAATTTCGGTTTTGGTCCTGAAGTGACCTGAAGTTTGGTGAAGAAAGAGTGGAGCCTAAATTTTTTAATAGGTCATTTAACTAGGCCATAATGGGTCTAAACTTATTTGTATATGTCAATTGATCTTGTTTAGCGTTATAATTTCGGTTTTGGTCCGATTTTTGATTTGGGGTTTCTAGCTTTAAATTGAATGACCTACAGCTGAATCAAGAACGAGTGGAGCACAAAATATTTTACCGAGGAATTTAAATATGCCATAATAAGCCTAAAATTTTTGGCATATTAATTGATCTTGGTTTGTGTTTTAATTTCGGTTTTGGTTCTATTTTTGATTTGGGTTCTGCTAGCTTTAAAGTGATAAACGCTTTTTCTAGAACGAGCGTAATAAAAGAAATTTGCCTAAAGTAAACCTTTAATTTTACAATTGTTTTTAATAATCATTTTTTGATATGGGTTCTGCTAATTTTTTCTAAAGCTAGCAGAATCCACCGATTTAGTTGGAAGGAATGGATCCCAAATTGTTTTAATAGAACATTTAATTAGCCTGTAATTAGTCTATAATTATCCATACTATTTTGTAATGTTCTGCTGTATGGGTTGACGTTTTTCCGCTCCAAATTCGTCATCTCTGGTAAAATATAGCTAATTTTACTTGAAATTGATTTACAACCTTTTTTGTTTTTAACATTTTCTCATAAATACTAGATCGGTAGGCTGATTTCGATTAAAAATCACTAGGATCTCCCGCTTTATGAAAAGCGCTCAAGTTCAAACGTTCACTCCGATTAGTCACTCTGTCTGAGCTATAAGAGGACACGGCCACTTAGTCAAAAAACTCGAGGTCAAAAATGTTCATGACTATACAACAAAACAGTTCTTTGTCAAAAAACGACATTTTCGCTTAAATTTTGGAAAACTGATCTAAAAACCGATATTGTTGCAACTTTAATTTGGAATCTTTTAGTTCATAATCGATTTTCTCATAACTGATATATTTTCTCATAACTGATACACCAAAAAACTGATTAATGATTACTATACAAAAATTTATTGTTACAAAATTAATTTAGGGTTTTTAAGTTCATAATCGTTTTTCTTGTAAATGATGTACTTTTCAAAATATTTGTAATCATCAAAAAAGCTGCTATGGAAGCTGTCACTGCCGGTGGGCTTTGGGATATCCCAATTTAAAATTTTATTTCAAAATCACTGGGATCTCCCAATTTATGAAAAATAACTTATGTATGAAGTTAACCTATAGACCAGACAAATCGTCTAGGCTATAAAGAGGACATATTCATTTGTTCTGCACGTACACCCAGACACTTTTTCGGCGTTCGAACAAAATGAATAACTTTGGCCGAAGTTTTTCTCTTCGATCGTGCGTAGTACGCAGGTGCAAATTCATTTTGAGTATGTATGCTCGTCCATTCAAAATAAATCAAACCATTTTTCTGTAAATCAAGCATAATGGTCGAATTGGCAAGCATTTTTGATACATATCGTTTGAAGGTTGCACTTTCTAAAAATCATATGAAATTTTTATTTGATGCGCCATCTATGGGTCGGGATTTATTTAGTGACGAAATAATTGCAAGGCAAACATTTTCTTGAGTGTCAAACTGTATTTCGTCGTATATCCTCTCAATTAATTTGTTACAATTTTGATTAAACATTTGTTGTTGTAGTTGAATGTACATTAGTTTAACCCTATATTAATGAAAGTTTACTTCTAAAACCACTTTTGGTCTACGAGAATCCGAGTCTCAAAATTTTAAATTGCCTTATATTGGTATATTTTCGTATATTGGTATATTTTCAGCACTCATAAAACTCAAATTTATACCTAAGCAGATTTATACTTTCCACAAATTTTGAACTCTCAACCCTAAATCGGTCCTCCGGAAAAGGCAGTTTTCATAGGAGCTTTTTCGTTTTTTCAAGTATTTTGAAGAGTCGATGTAGCATTTACAAATTTTTTTGTAAACGCTTAGCTTGCTTGGTTAAAAAAAGGCAAATATTGTAAATTAAATTTGAAACAAAATTAGTTTAGGTCATTTTTAAACAAATAGAATATATCTGGAATATATTCGTTTTTATGTGTGTATTCGGCTTATTAATTAAATTATGCAAGGAGGCGGGATTTGTAAAAATTTGGAAGGTAGTTGTTTGGGACCTGAAGAGTATTAGAATTTATTACAGGCTGGCTACTGCCAACCTGCAGATATCACTAAGCGCACGCAGAGGCCTCCACGGTGATTTTTGCCGGCTACATTCTCAGGGAGAAGTGCGAAGGGTCGTGGGGATTGAGGCGTGCGTGGCTCCTGGCTTACACCGTGATTACAGATAGTTAAAAATGAAAGAAAAACGCAAATAATTATAACCGAGTTACGCCGAAACTTGCAACGAACAGCAGAAAAAATTTAAATAAAAAAATTATAATGGAAGAGAGGTGCCTTGGTGCGCGCATCCGCCCGAACTCACACGGTGGTAAACACCGGTTTTGAATCCGGATGCGGGCACCAAGGAACCGCCAACCCTACGCCGACACTACGCCAACATGCAACGGAATCTCCGCTCCCATCACCCCTAACCGAACGATTTTATTAGTAATTCATTTTATTAAATAAATCAACCAGAAGAAACCCCAAAGGCATGAGAAAATGAATAAATCCAACTCAAACAAAGGTCATACACAATATTTATTTTTTTAGCGTGGCCAACTGCGACTCTCACGGTCATGTTCCGCAAAAATTCAAATAAAAGAAAAGGAAGCAAAACAACAAAATGGTGAAAAGAAATTAATTATCGGTTCTTCACCGCTGTATTTACAAATCACGCGACCGAAACCACATGTACTTAAAAAAAAAAAAATTAAAAAAAAAATATGATCGGGGTAATCGGGAAACATGAGTATGCGATTACATCGAGAATTTAATCGAACATTTAAATCGAAAAGTAAAATAAACATAAAATAAGCTTAAACTAAAACCAATAAAAACTTGTCCCTTAACAGTTGCGGCTTAGCAGCAGTCATGCACACACGTGACACGCTGTTTACCTCGTAATCCGGAATCTGTAAGGCCTTGACCGACCGGAACTTTCGCCGTCTGAATTGGACTGGCCTCAACTGGCCGCCCGTTAGATGCGATGCACGCTCGAAGAAGACGCATCACTCGTTAAATAATTTTTATCCGATTATTTTTCCGGCTCAAGAATTTGATTTGTTTATAACATAAGAATGTAAAATTCGTAATACGTTAATGTGAATTATACTCGTACTATCGAAAATAATTTTTTTTATACTAATAAACAGTTGGTTACTTCTGGTAAGCACTTTTTATTATCAGTAAAAAAAAATATTCACATAAACAATGTATAATGTACTTTAGATACTACTTATTATTAACAATAATTCACTATATGTTATTAAAACTAATTATTTGGAAAAATTGGACTTCCCGTCAGACTGCAGTGACCACCCACAAAAATAATGTTTAATACATTACGTAAGATGCGGCGGAAAGTGAAGTGGAGCACTTGTTGATTTAATAGTAAATAAATAAAAAAAACTTCAATTTTAATTATAAATAAAAATTTTATTTGATGAGCTGCTCCGTGTTGCTCCGGCAAAATCCAAAATCGAATAGGCAGAAGAATTTTAATTTTTTTTGTCTTCTTGCCTAATATTGAAAAACAAACCAATCCAAAACTGGGTTTTGTTTTCCATTTTACTGCACCAAAATATTTGAGTGCACCCTATACAAATTATGTTTTAATAAACATAAATATTTGCAGTGCCATCTCTTGGACGATGACATGGTGTATGTATGAATGCGTTTTACTCGATTTTGGTTTACAAAATCAATACGAATTTAATGCTTCTCTAAATGATTAGATTGTAGAGGTTATTGCAATGCAAAATTGTTGTGTAACCAAAATATAATTTTTCAATTATATTTTGCTTACACCAGTTTCGTTATGTACAAGTGTTGTTGTACGAATATGTACAAGTTGCTATGTACATTATTTGTATATATGTACAAGATTATTGTATATTATTTGGAATAATTCTTTACATGGAGAATTGTCCGTTGAGAATAATTGTGCGAAGTTTCTTATAGTTGAAGAAATTATCCGCTACAAATACTTCATCCTTTTTCATCCTCTTTCCAATTTTTGGAAGTCTCACTTTCTCGCGTACAATATAATCTCTCCAGTTTAATCCGGAATACCCCGACATTTCAATTAAATTTATAATTTTTTGAAATAATTTTGATTAAGGATGTAAATCTAAACCTGTATTCCTAACTAAATAAATTAACTTAAATATTCATTTTGGTATATTTTTGTGAAAATTGTGCTACATTTTTTTTTATTAAAATTGATATAAATTACATTTTTAAAATTTTTCTGGAAATGATGAGTTTTGATAAAACAAACTTTATTTCCCCAAAATTCTACAACTCAGCAGCCCAGGCGGATTGATTACTCGGAATAAAACTTCATACTAAATTTCCATAAATTGGAAGATCCATGTGAAATTTGGTGGAAATTTGTGTACCGGAAGTTACAGTTTTATTGGGGTTGCAATGAGGTTGTAAAGTTGAGCATTTACAAAAATCGACGATGAATTAAAAGATTTAAGTAAATTTAAATATTAAAAGGGTTGACCTTCTTGGTTATCTGAAATTTAAACAGGGATAACGTTTTTGATTATGCAAGACAGCTTTACCAAAAGTCCTGTAAGTTTAATTTTTCGCTTTAGAGGTTTTTTCGCCCCATCAAGTAAGTATTGTATTTAAGATTTATGTATGTATGTCAATTTGTTGTAAAAGAATGTCGGGTGTTATAACTGTAAACTGTAAAAAACTGTAGCAAGGCAACTAACATTTACTAGAATCTTATAAATTTTCATATCCACCAGTCAATTCGTGATGAAAAATATTTCCGCTTAATTTTTGGATCAATTGCGTAACAAATTTTTATTAAGAATTTTTATGGCTTTTACATTTTTTTGGAAAAACTATTAAAACGAGGAAGCATTCGTTACGAGCTGCCACTTACGGTACCCAGATTAACTCCACATATCACTAGGACAATTGAATTTAATGAAAAATCTTAAGCATAATGTTTTATCCCAATAAATCAATGCATCTACATCTGGGCTGTAGAGAGGTCGATATTGTTGCAAATTTACTTTAAATTTTTTTAGTTTATAGTAATTTCTCTAATTTTTCAATTTTTTTTTTGTATATCCCAATTTATGAAAAGGTTTAATTCCGTTCATTTGCTTCTTCTGGGCTGTAGAGAGGTCACAGATTTTAAGTCTGCACAGATGATCACACTCATATTGACACACGTATACACGAGATTTTTATAAACGGCTTGTTCTGATTTCGGTGATATAGCAAATGGTAAATACGGAAAAATCTCCAGGCCGAAAATTTTCATGATTACGAACGAGTTGTATTTGTGTTGTGTTTCTTTACCTTCGTAGAAGAAAGAATTAGTTAAAAGTTATTCATCATAAATTATTATATTAAGCGAACCCTGCATAAACTTTAACCAGCCGCGACTAAACAGTATAGAAATTATAAATTATTATGAGTCATCATCTTTAATGTAATCAAATTAGTCATAATTTTGTTGTGCATTCGGAAAATTAACTACAATATAGTGTATTCATATATAATGACTAATGATCCACATTATGTAACACCCTCAATTTAACAGAACATAGGGAATTTAGAGCAACAACAATAAAATAAAATTTCAACTAAATTTATTACATTGTGTAATTCTGATAAATTTTTTGGTATACTAGTGTGTGTATAAATACATACATACATATATTCCAAATCTACATAGGAAGCTTAAATATGGTTACGCGTATGGACGACCACTTAATTATTATTGACTTTATATTTTTTTTTGCATAAAATATTAAATAAATTTATTTCGACATTAATTACAATGATTTATTGGAAGTAATGGAAAAAATTGTTGTTATAACTCCGTTTACATAAACCGTATACCACAAAATCAATCGATAAATAGGACTGTGTAGGGAGGACTATATAATATGCCCAACTACCACCAGTATTACGATACAGTAACAAACTATTCGACAAAATATGACAGCGATTTGATTTCAATCAATGTTTAATTTTTTTGTTGCCTTCCGATTTTTAATGACATTTTAATACTCTAATATAATATACCCGACGATCGAATATTGCTCGGAGCTGTATCACAATAAATTAGATTTACTGTTCCACTTTGGCATGGAATAATCTAATTATTTTCTTTAGTGGTGGAAGTCCTATTTTATACTGGTGTGTAAAGTTCAGAATATTGTGTGTATATGTGTTATGTATAAGTGTATATGCGCTGAGGAAAATACAGAATAATAATGATGTCCATTTTCATTATTTAACGGTATAAAAAAAAAAATTGGAAATAGTAAAGCTTCTTTTTAATAAAAGCTAAATTGTGGTTTTTAATGGTGTAATACCAAAATTGTATGGTTGCTGGTTATGCAAACTGTCGAAATCGGTAACTTATTTGTTTACTTTGCTATCATAATCGTAAGCATTTTATCTAGGACATTCTGCTAACAAAGTGGAGGGTTACACTTATTGCACTCACCTATTTCGTCGATCGGTACAATTTTCATAATGTCGCTATAGCTTAAACCTAATCAAATCAGATAACAACTCTACATAGACTCATATAATGTGTTTTTACATAAAATAATCTTCGTTGTGACATCCTGAAAAGAACAGTAACAGTATTGGTGTACCAATTTTAATATCACGAATTTTATAATGAGTATTTTCCAAAATTATGAAAATTAAAAAGGTAGATTACGTATGATGTTGTTCAATTGAAGAAATTACCACCCGAAGCTGTAGGCTGACTGATGCTATTTGTATAGTTTTCTATTTATGGATACAATTTTTATAACAACCTAAAGACGTCATCATGAATTTCCACTCTAGTCATATTTGGTGTATTGAAAAGCCACGTGAAATAAAGCAAGATGGGAACTATTGATAATTATTTGAGTTTCTTCATACGAGACTGGATGGTGCGTCATATAGAAGTTTTCTTAAATATGATCTACCTATCTTGGTAGATGATGTACCAGTTTTAATCAGAAACAGAATGTAATTCATGCGTGATGGCGCTTAAGCTCACTTAAGCATAATAGCTCGCGAGTTGTTGAACATAGTGTTGGTCAATTGGTGGATAGGCTGGAGTGTTCAAAGACTAAACCAAGAATGTCTCTGGAAGATCTCCGGATTTAAATCCTTTAGATTTTTTCGTGTGTAAGGGCATCTAAAATCAATACTTTATGTATGAGTATGTGTTGGCTTAGTACACATACATACATAGTGAGAATTTTCAGAAATTTTTGATTTGGTGGTATAATTCGCCAAATCGATAAGTTCTTGTTTTCTACTATCGGTACAAAGCAGGAGTTGGATTTTTGCAGTTTGGTCGTTGCAACCTGATGAGTAGGCCAACATTTTATCAGTACGAAACCAATCTGCCAAGAAGAGACCTATGGAATTTTTCATTTTTGTAAGGGTTTGTGTATTATTACACCAGATTAAAACGGAGGGGGGGGGGGGTGCATTGTTATACTTTTTCATAGAAATATTGTGAGTAAATGGTATCTTTGTTTTCTACGACCAGAAAAGTTGTGAACATTGTATGAGTGCCATTAAAAATATTATTTTGTCCGAAAAGCCGAAAAAAATCTTAAATAATTTAATATCACGGACGATTACGAAAAACTTCTAAAAGACTTCATCTTGTGTAATAGTAAAATTTAGGCTGCTTGTTTATTTTCTACATATAGTCGCATTGACATACAATCAAAAACATTTTGTTTTTTTACGTGAATGTATACGCAGTTTAACGAAAAATCACAGATGACATTGGAATTATCAGAAATAAATTTTGTTTTAATTTTTTAGTTCAAATGAAAAATCTCCTTTGATAAGCGACTACATAGAAAAGAAGCCACGAATGTGCTGACTTGAATGGTGTACTAATCGAAGAATCAGAACACTTAGAATTGTTCCAAAGTTAGAAATTTTTATTAACTGAGAAAAGAAGTTAGACTACAGGCCAAAAGTATTTGATCGATATGGTTTTTATAACTAAAAAAATTTTTTTATATAGTTTTACTATCCAATAATTTATTTAATTGTTCGTATGCAATCTTGTTCCAGGCATATCTTGCAATTTTTGTAACAAATCTCTCGCCAATGTTGGGCATGTTTTCCGAAGCTCCCGATCTAACTGATCAAGCTCTATTGGATTAAGATCGGGTGATTGTGAAGGCCAATTCAATAAATTCAGCTTTCGGTTGCGAAATTGTTGCTGTAAATACTCCTTACACACATTAGATGTGTGCTTGGGATCATTGTTGCTGCTATGTAAACCCTCCTCCTATTAGTTTTAGTCCAGATGGTATAGCATGTTTCGTCAAGATCGAAAGATAGATAGCCGAAGCGATCCATTCGACCCGGAATTTCGACCAAATCTCTTACTTGGTTATTACCAAAACAACCTAATATCATAAAATACCACGCCGTGTTTTATTGTAGAAATCATAAAGTCTGGGAGCATTTTTTCACCGAGACGACGTCGAACGTAAACTCTCCTTTTCGATCCAAAAATTTCGAATTTTGATTCATCTGACCATAGGACTTTTCTCCACTGTGACATTTGCTAATTCTGGTAGTACTTTGCCCAGCTAAGTTTTTTTTACGGTTTGTAATCGAAAAAAGTTGTTTTTAACAGCAATTCTGCCATTTAATCTCTGATCTGATAGATAAGTTGTTGACTTGCGCTAATATTTGACTATGTTGGTGATTTCTCGAATAATAAAAGTTGAAACAAAACAAAATATGCGTGTGAAGAAAGTGTGTGTAAAAAAATATATTCATAGGAAATAGTATTGCAAGTCCTTTGTTTTAATTGAAAAAAACTCATTGACCAAATAGTTTTGGCCTTTAATGTATATACTGCGCGAAATAGCTGTATGGGACAATACATTTTTTTTCTTTTTGACAACGCAGATTGCATATAGATTTCAATTCGGTTAGTTTTCAATTTTTCTTTATACATTCATCGTTATGTATAACAGTTTATTCTGATTGGTAGAAGGACAAAGCTGTATGGGACAAAACTAAGTATTCATTTATTTTATTCATTACGAACAAAAGCCTTTTAGTAGTTTGTATGAATTCCGTTGTTGTTAATGACATCCATCAATTGTCGTGGCATTGAATTTATTAACGAATAATTCCTCTTGAATGACTGTCTTAAGCTCCGCTAAAGTATTAAACTGACCTCCATTTTTGTAGACTCCCTAACTAAGAATGCTTGACAGATTTTCCATTAAATTTAAGTCCGGACTAATAGCAAACTTCTGCAATTCTGGTATATTTTGTGGCAGAAAAAATCCTTGGTGCACTTGGCAACGTATATATAGGAGCATTTTCCTGCTGTAATGTCTAGCTTTGACCGTACATTTCCTCGCCAAAACTTACTAAAATAACGTCTAATAACTTCTCCACATTCATTTTATGGGAAACAAAACAAATTGGGGTCTTACCCCGATAGCAGAAACCACCCCATTCATACGTGACCTTTCTTAAAAGTTGCGCGAATAATGTGTTTTAGGTAACTCAGGAATATCTCGCACATAATTCTGGCATCCATCTGGTCCGTCAAAATTATATTTTTTTCATCCGAAAAAATTATTGATTGCCACTCTTCATCTGAAAACTTTAATTTCACAGCAAATTCCATTCTCGGTGATTTATGGTGTGGCAGACTTTTATAGGTTTACGTTCCCGTTTCTGATTATTCAGATGAACGTCCTGTTTTAAAGTCTATATTCTTCGTTTAGTGACGTTCAGACTCAAGTCATGCTTTATTTAGGATGTACTCATACTCAACTGCAAGACGCCTTATTTCCCTTTTATTTCTTGCGACAAGTTTAGGCTTTGGTCATTGCCTTTTTATTGAGCCATATGTTTCGGGAAAAAGTTTTAGATTGTATTTTTATTTCTCCGTAGTTTTGTTGCTATCTGATTCCCTAAAGCATTCGATCCTTGCTCGTTCATTGGTTGATAGTTTTGTTCCTCGCGCCCTTAAAGAATTACTTTTGAGCAACAAAAAATTATAATTTTAATGTAAAAAATAATTAAGTCCTTTTTTTAATGCTACGAAATAATTTTTTTTTTTTTTTTTACTACATAATATTAAAATTAATAATAAACCACTTTAAAAACGCACTTGTCTCCTATAACTATTTCCTTCCACTGGTGGTTGTTAAAAACAATAAATTAACATAACGGTAATACGAAAAAGGGACGAACAGAAATTTTTCTTCTTTTTGTGGTAGATTATATATTATAGGTAGATGATATCTTTTTTTGCCGAAAAAAAGCTATATAAAAATTAATTTCCCATATTTGCAATGTAATTCTTTATAGTTTATGAAATTTTTAGGCAAATTTTATAAATTTCAATATTAAAATATGGAATATTACCTTTACCCAGTATACAAAATTACATAATGGTTTATTGAAAATTACATATCTGCACTGTTGAATTTTTCATAAATCAGAAAATTAAAATTCCATGTTGTATGTACGGTGTTATATATATCATACGTGAAGGTGTCGTATATATCATACCCTTAAAAATATGTAATTTATTTTTACTGTGTAGCGGTTACAAAATATATATCGGAAACAACAAGCATACTTCAAAACGCAGTTAACACTGCGACTAACTTGAATCAAAAATGGCGTCTAAAATCTAAACTGGATGCCTGTGGTTCTCAACTCAAACCATTTCCATACGCAAATACTTCTAAATACTTTGGAATGACCCTTGACACTAAGCAAGGTTGGAAAGAGCACATCAAGAAAATAAAGAAAAATTAAACTTCAAAAATAGGATAATGTACTGGCCCATTGGTAGAAATTCTGAGCTCTCAATACACAACAAATTGCTTCTTCACAAGCAAATACTAATACCTGTATGAAACTGTGGTATCCTAATTTTTAACAATTCAAAACCATTGCACTAATGATACAATGCTTCCAAAATAAAGTGCTGCAAGGGATTGTGAATGTCCCATATGGTACATTAGGAACGGCAACCTTCATAAGGACTTAAAGATGGAATGCGTCACGGATCAAATGCGTCACCGAAGAAACAAGCAAGGAAACACGTAGAGCGCTTATCGTTTATCTCAACATGGAAATGCAGATATTCGTCGCATGTTGGACACTATCATTATTCATTATAAACCGAAGAACTAATTCATGTTAGACAAATTACTAGATGATCTCTTCATCAGTTGTAATATTGAATAAATAAAATAAAAAAAAATATATATAGCATTGAAAATGTGGTTGAGGCTGATATATGTTGATTTCCTCTGCCCAAAAATTCTGCCTTAAAAATAATCGGGGGGGGGGGGGGGGGGTGGAGTGAAATGGAGGAATCGTAGTTGTATTTAACATTATCAATTTTTCAGTATCAGATAAGAACTCTCGCAAAATTTCAATCGTAAAACAAACTGTGTGTGATATCTGTCTTTCTTATTGGTGCCACATGTGTTCCAATCGGTCACAATGAGCGCAACTTGTTACATATGGCACAATGAAAACTCTCAAAAATTTTACTCGTTTCAATTTTATTATTATTATTTTTCTAATTTTGCCTTGCGTTAATTTTAAAAATTAAGTCTGCAAAATTCACCGAACCGACCCAGATATTCAAGTATGTGATTTTGTAGGAAAATTTCCTCTTCGTTTTTTTTTTAATTTACCAGTGTTCTGCTGAAATTTTCTTAAAATATAAATTATTTGAAAAATTAAAAGAACCTATTAAAATTTGACATAGTGGTTGTGAATAAAATGGATAAAATGTTTATAATATTTTAAGAGTAATGGCTAATCTGCTAAAAGGTTTTCGAAATTCAAACCGTTAAACTTTCGTTTCTTTGTATTTTCTTACAAAATATCTAGGTCAAAGTTGACCATTTTTCGAATATTTCTGTGTTTGTTCATTAAAATATTTTCAAACTCATCAGGCACAATGAATGTGGTTTTAATGTTCAAATCTAGCCAATCACCATAGTTTCTTCAGACTTCCAATTTGATGAAAGGGAAGGCTTAAAATTTTTGTTTTGACTCACTTTCACTTATGGATTTCCGTGTTCTGTATCTGAAACTTGCGTAAACCCTACTGTTTATTCAACCTTCATCAGTATATGGGTCATTTTACTTACATTAACGTACGCGTTGAGTCTCTCAGACGCATATTATTTTCACATTAAAATCAAGTTTATTAAATATTTTAATATTTATTTTAGAAATCCAATGTATAACAAAGAATTCATTTTAAACATAAAAATAATTAAAAAGTTATTTATTTTTGCAGTTACCACAAATTACGACCTTCTGCGTGTTCGGTAGAAACAATTTTAGTCAGGTCCCGTACAGTTATTTATTCATTCGGCCAACTTCAGGAGAAGACTTGTATAGGACCTACGTTTTTTTGTGTGTTTGTACTACTATTGATTAAAATTTGTTGTATATACAATAAATTTGATTAATTTGGAACGAAGCGCAGAACTACGCCTTTGAATATTTTGTACTACTAAATCTTGCAAGAACAGTTTGTGGCGATTATTGGGTTGGGTAAAATCCCATTATGGATATAGATTTATCCAAACCACCGGAACTGCTACTCCAGCTACGCCAATTAAATTACACAATTGAGCGATGGGCCATCTATTTGTTTTTCTTTTTACAGAGAAAGAATGACACAGCTGGGCCAGAGTATCGACTATCCCTTTTGCACTCTTACAGTACAAATTAATATTTGATTTATTCTTATTGTCGTTATCGATTTTATCATCGTTGACAATAAAATTACGGCACGGTTTTTTTTTCTGGAACGTAGCTCGCCAAAGTCATAAATTTTCGGAAAATAAAAATGTTCGATTCTACGCTACGTCGACGGTTTGGAAGATAATTATTTTGTATGCATCTCTATATGTTGTGCCAGCTCCATGCTGGTAAAAAAATTATCAAATGTTATATTCCTGTTTAAATTTTAAAAGGGAGTGCATAATTGTTTTGAACCACAGTGGGTGCTTGGTTGAATGATTTTGTGGTCCTTCTTTCCCAAAATATGGATTCCCCTACAGAGGTTTCTCCAAATATGGAATCCGAACCAACTTCGTCTGTTGGCTTGCACATTTTTGCACGTACCTCGTAACCGTATAAGTTGGTAGAGCTTATAATTTTTCCTAGTGCAAGTTTTACCTTGCTGGTACTACCTCACCTCTATAATAAGGTTACAAACGGGTATCCTTTTTGCGGAGATGAAGTACTATTCCATTGGGTCCCATCCGTCACAGTGTAGCATGTTTCGTTCAACTTAATTTTGTTCAACTAAAATATAATATTCAATAGCTCATCTGTTCGCTAACGATCAGCGTTAATTTTACAACAAACAATGCTGTTTTAAATAGGACAATTAATAAGTCTCTCAGACTCATCGTTTACGGATTCATTTATATTTTGAAAATGGTGTCTCATGACATTTATCGTTACGTATATAAATTTGACATTATACAAGTTTTTGATCACGTCAAAATAAGTTTGGGTCAAAAAGTATAAAAATATTTTTTAAGATAGTTGGTAACGGATCGTCCTACGCCATTTAAATTTTTTTCTCGAGTTTCGACGAACCGTTAACAGAATATCGGTGCAGGGACTTCTGAGCGGTAATTGGTAGCTGGCTTAAGCTCACGAAGTTAAACCAATTAGAAAGGCAGAGTAATAACCAAATCACAAGAATGCTTCCACTTCCGGGTAACATGTAATATATTTACTTAAAAACCGCAATAGCGGAATACAAAATTTTAACTTATAGTTATATTGTATAGCTGATTTGACAAGATTCGAAACTTTTGCAGAACAAAACTTCGATATCTTAACTAAACTTAACCAAGCAAAAAAAAATCTCACTGGGAAGTCTGGAGTGTTCTTTTCTCTTAATTAATTTTAGAGGGAGGTTTATATAATAAAGTTAGTGTTAATTATAGTAAAGTTCTTCAGTTAAACTGTTGCTATGATCCTCGAAAATGACAGTCGTATCAGCTCTCCGAATTAACATAACGGCACATTAAACACACATTATATAACTTGAACAATTTGTCTAAACTGTTTTATTGCTGTTTACGATGAACCCAAAAAAGAATAATATTATGCTGATTCTTTCAGAGCCAAAATTTTGCTATTTATATATATTTTTTATGACATGATGGAAGGTTATTAGCCATATGGAGGGAAAAAGAGTATGTAAGGAAAAGTACCAGTCATGAAAATGTCTAAAAAAGAAATTGATTGATCGATTGATTGGTTGGACTGTAAGACCAAGTACTGGACAAGTGTTACGGATCACGCCTGTTTACACATAACAATAAGAAGAGCAGAAAAGGTTTTTTTTTCTAACGAAAAAACCCGGTTGCAGACGCCTAGTTATCGTATGGCACAACACAATTCTAATCTACTTCTAATCTACCAGAGGAAGGATAAAGGCTTAATAGGTTTAATGGATAACGATGGTATTGTTCTTCAACAATTGTTCTCTAAATCAGCAACCTGAGAAAAAAATAATATATTGTATAATTAGGAGGAAAAGTACTGCATTCCCGGACGATAGTAAAAATCGGAATCTGCATTCCCGGACGATAGTGGACGAGGCGATAGCCTCGTCCGGCAACCACGGGAGTCCGGGAATGCACTTTTCCTCCAAATTGTACATACTATTTTTTCTCCGATCGGGCTTTAAAACGAATATAAACCTAAAATAATTTTCAGTATTATTCATTAATTATCATATTAAGAAATCAAAACAAAGTAAAAAATCGAGAATAACATAAAATTATTGCTTAGTTAGCCATGACATCATAAGACATAAATACATTTTGTTTTTTTTTTTCAAAAGTTGTCATGTTTGTGTACCTATTTGATTTATCAAAAACGTGTGAACGAAATTTAAGGGATGTGGATTGTGGACAGTGAAAGCGAATTATCCTTATCTTGTTCCCCGCCGGATATAGTGAAAGCAGCTAATTCAGCTACGTGTGATTTACTCCCGCAAAAATCGAAGGAAAAATGAGAAAATGCTTATAAACGCTTTATGGCTTATCGTCAATCCAAACACATCAAACCATTTTCGGAAAACGTCATCCTGGCGTATTTCACTGATTTATCTACAAAATTGAAATCATCGACGCTTATGGTCAAACTACTCAATGATCAGGTCGATGCTAGTGGTTAAAAATAATGTGGATATTGCAACAAATACAACATACTGGAATCATGAGCTTTTCGTTTCGAAAAACAACGGAAAGATATACTTTTTCCGACGATCGGAGAAAAATATTGTTATTCCACGTAATCTGGAAAATTCATGAAATTTAATTCTAAATTATTACTTTCCGGCTTCTTAAACAAAATTGATTGATTGAATCGGCCCGGTTGCAGACACCTAGATAAAGTCGATAGTTAGTAACACAATTCTAAGTTACACAATCAACAATTATTATTTCAAAGAAATATTAACCGTACCTCCCGACGCCCGATCCAATCCGGTTCAGCTCAAATTTCATGAAACAACCTTAGCATTTCATTTCAAAATTTGTGATCCAAAACAAGATTTGGATCAAGTTTTCTACATAAAATTTGAAACGAACCGGCTCAACGGCCGCCACAAAATACAGCTATCATTTCACAAACATCTGTAGATTTCCTGAAATTTAATTCTAAATTAATATTTTCCGGCTTCCTAAATAATATAAACATTTAATAGTTTAAACCTCCTGCAAATCCACAACTTACAATATAATTTCATGAAACCATGGTTATTTAAATTATAATAAAAATTTCTCTAAAATCCATTAGTATTTTCACAAAAAAATATGTGAGGCATCCCAAAGACAATGGTTCCCGGAGAATTGTCAATGTTATTCAATGCCATATTGCAAAAAATTCAAATGTTTTATGAATTTTGGACACCGAATTTTGGTCACCAAAAAAAAATGTCAAAAAATGAAATGGGGAAATTATCGCACCACAGGCGCTACACAGGTAACATTGTCAATCAGCTGGCGTCGTTACAACTTTTTTACATATAAACTTAAAATGAGTCTCCCAGACTCAACCCATACTGATGAGGGTTTAAACAGAAACACTGTAGATCGACGTCTGTAATTCAAGAACAACAGTTTCACTATAATTTTGGATCATTTGTATACTACAAGTATTTCATGTACACCACATTGCTATTGTCTAGAAAGGCCAACACAATTTTATTGCCTGGAGTTGCGCTTAATAAATTAAAATAATAGCTGTCCCCGGAGTAGGTTCGGGCCATAATTGCAAACCAGGTCTGGGCAGGTAATCGTTATTGAAAATAAAATTTCATTTTCAATTTTTCCCCAAGAAAAATGGTGTGTAATTTACCATTGAAGCTAATGTAATAATTATTTTCCCAACCTGTCAACAGGTAAATTTTATATCATACTCGTATGTGCATATATGTATCACACATTCATTTTTATATATATTGGCTAAATGCATATAGTAAAATACATACGTGGATAACAAGTTGATTTCACAGAATATAATATTTCGATGCGTGGAAAACACAACGAAAACGAAATCAAAAAATAATATTGTTTTTCCAATGTGTTGAATCACGTCATTTAATTAATCAGCCACGATTGTTAATATTTTTCATTTTATTTATTTTTAATGTAATATGTAGCTGTGGATAGGTGTAATTAATGAAAGTGTTTACGTTTTTCTATCATATACGCTTTCAATCAAATCAACGCACTCAAATATAAATCATTTTTTTTTTTTACTTTTCTAGTGAATCGTTTCAGCAAATTAAATTATTTTTTTTTGCAAAGATGCATTTAAATTTTTTATTTAATTTTGCTTTTATTTTACTAACAAATTGTTGGTTTTACATAAAATCGATATTCGAATTAAATAAATATTTAATTTAAGTATTATTTTGCTAACTGTACATTTATTAGGAAATATGTATACGTTTTTGATTTTACAAATTTGGCTAAATCGGAAACTCCCATTCCCATTTAACAAAATTCCAAATAGGACGCACGTTTTATTAGAATTTGTAAATTTATTACATTCACCAATATAACTCTTTTTTATGATACTCCTTAACATTTATAAGGTTATAAATATTATATATGTAAATTATATTTCTGGTTTGTTAGTTTCAAGTTTGATTACTGAAAAACCCACTTAATCAGGTAGTGTAGAACTCTACAAGCTGTCTTGACTGTAATCGATTGGGCATTTAGTACCTGTAGTGAGGTGTTCAAATAACAAGCCAGTTGGTAGTTTGGGTATTTGTTGGTTCCCTTTGTATAAATATATTACAAGTAATTGGAGCGATGTGTATGCCTCTTTTATTTCCGTCTTTCCGAAAATTGAATGGGTGTTAGTTATTAATATTTTCATTCCGGATTCTTTTTAAAATTGAATTTTTACCTTACAAGTTTGCTGATAATTCTTTTCCAAATTCTTATCTAAAGTAATGCTATATAATTTATTATTCTTTAGGCTACGCCGAGGTAACCTGAAATTTTCACACATTTGATGTTGTTGTGTCGGCGATGCTTCTTGTCGGCAATGTGGGCTTGTCGGCCAAAATTCATGTTAGCGATGTGGTTGTCGGTGATATGTACGAATTCCCTACTTCTTGACTAGGGCGTATAAATATGTGCACGTGTGTCCTTCGTATGTTCGTTGACCCATTCCTTTTACAAGATAATAATTTAATCAGCCAGCATAATATATGCTAAAATTTGACGGACTCAGAACACGTAACTCTTCTCTTCTCATAATGTCTTGAAGATATTAAAGTAAACCTTATATGGATAGATATCTCCAAAAGGATATTTATAATCTTACGTGCTATTGAATGAATAGGAAAGTGCATTATGTGCATTATATCATTATCAGATCTTTGAAATCTTATTCGGGAACTCTCTTGGCATCAACTAAAAATCATCTCATTGCATGTAGTTTTTCATCAAAATTGTATCCCGCAAATCGGGCCTTGCAGGTTCTTATTCCTTTTTATTTATTTTGCACAATTGAAATCTAGGTTCAGATATTTTTTTATTGAACGGCAACCACGTTGCACCCTTGGAAAATGTATGTTTCACATCGTCCAACCATAAAATCAATCGATCAATTCCAAAGTTCAACATCAACCTCCCCACGACGGTATTCTTACGTTCAATCACCATGTCCAATCATTTAACCGCCGCTTTGGAAGGTATCATCTTGCAGCTCGATTAACAATTGTGTGACTCCACCGGTAATCTCCATATTACATACGTCATACAAAGTTTCAAATATTACCTTTTGATCTTACAGGTAATTATCGTTCACTTTGCCAAATTGAAATTATTTCTTACACCCGCAGTGTCAAGAGAAATACCAATTTTCTTGAACTAAATTTCTCTGATATTTCTTGTAGAACATTTTCTCGATGTCTTCTGCTCCGGCCCATAAGCACCTCAAGCTGTGATTTTCTCTGGATGTAATGGTGTTTCGGCAAAGGCTTGTGGATTATCTTCACACCAAATCTGACAATTCTGTTTATTGACGCACCCATTCAACTAAAAGTGAGCTCCATCGCTGAAAAACATTTTGTTTGGAAAATCAACATCTATATCAATTTGTGCGTCAGCCCAATTTCAACAATTTGCAAGCGTTGCTCTAGCGTGAGTCTATTTATTATGAAATGGCAGACCAAACTAATGACAAAGCAAATGTCAGCTGTCAAATTCGTTGTCAAACAAAACAGTGTTGCCAACTTAAAGATGTGAAGCTCTTAAAAAACACCCTTCATTTATTTAAGTAACTTTTTTCACTTCAGCGAATGGAGATGCTCTGCTTATTTCGATTGGATCCTCTGCAAGTCGCCCGAAAGCTTTTCCTATAGAATTTGATTTTTAGATATCTCTTACTCGCCTGTTTTGCTCAAGGTCAAGGACGCTGATTAGAATCGCCTTAGGTTCTAAGGTACACAACGTAACTCTCCAATGGTGTCCTTTAAAGTGGTACAGATCATCCCTTTGCTATGTTTGTGTGGTTTCAATTCCAGGAGGCACTATACATATTGATTCGTCGTCTTCATATTTCATTTTTATGCTCAAAACACCTGAGTTTCTGATTTGATCTGACTTTCTATTTTTGGGAGTGTTGGTATTTGTTGTTCAAGTTCGATCTGGTTTTGTGTTCCCGTAGTACAATTCTGGTTTTCCATTGGTTTGGTGAGAAAGATATTTGCTTAGCCTTTTAGTCTGAATTGCAATTTTCTGAGCTTTTGGAAGCTGATTCCTGGTTGAAAAATTTTCGAAACCAAGGTTACAAAAATGTTTTTATTCAACCGTTATTTAGTGTTGCGAAAATATTCATACCAAACTCTCCTCCAATCCCTTGATAGACCAAAGAAAAGCAACTTAGACAAAACTGATATGAAAATATTTTTTTCAATGCATACTCTCTGAAAAGACATAATAGTATCACTCGTCTGTCAGGAATGTCACTGTGGCCGACAGTTCCCTTGCATGATCTACACCTTTTCCAATTGTAATTCAGAAAGCGTCAATTGTAAGTGAGAAAAAACACTTTTTTTAAACAAAAATTATATACATAGTAACCCGTGTATTTTTTGATACGATATCAAAAGGCCGAATGTCGAGGTGCCGAATTTCAAAGGGCCGAATGTGTCGAAGGGCCGAATGTCGACGGGCCGAATAGGTCGAAGACCCGATTTTTTTGTTTATTTTTTTTTGTTATTAGGAATATATATTTTTTATTTTTTTTTTATTGGGATTACAAATTAATTCGGTCCGGTCCGTTTTCAAAAAGTGTCTCTGACTATAATAAATTTTTTATAGTTAGGTTTCAGACAGATTATTCATCTACCGTTTACATTCATTTTGTAGTGCTTTGAGAATCATACTCAAACGTAAACGAATATGTCGGATTTTTTGATAACTAAACATCATTTGCGGGAAGTGGTAATTTTTTGTTTTAATTGGAAGCTGAAGCACACTAAATACTTGTGGAAGTTTACGATGAGAATGCTCCAACCGATAAATCATGAACCGATAAATCGTTGAAGATAAGCCTCGCTTAGGACAGATGAAGATCCGCCTCATTCACAAGAGGAGCTTCCCGGTACATTGGTGGTGGCCCACCAAACAGTTTCCATACGATTTAAAGCTATGGCCATGATTCAAAAGCAAGGCAATTGCTTTCTTTATGAATTGAAACAAAGGAACGTGGCAAGTCGATTTTTTTTCTTGTGAGCAGCTGCTTCAAAGACAAACAAAAAAGGGGTGATTTCATCGCATATTGAGTGGTGACGAGGAGTGGATCTTCTTCCATAACCCAAAGAGGAAACACTACTACGCTCTGCCCAGCCAATCATTGCTATCGACTTCAACATCAACACCAAAGACAAACATTCATGGTTCGAAGGTTATGCTGTGGGACCAAAGAGTCGTTGTGTACTACGAGCTGCTATAATCTCCTGCATGACAACGCTCGTTCTCACGTTGCAAAAGTCGAAAAATAAGATTTGGAAACGCTCAAGTGGGATATTCTGCTTTACCCGCTATATTCTTCGAACATTGCTCCTTCTGATTACTGGTTGTTCCGATGGATGCAACACGATTTGGCAGGCCACAGGTTGATCTCTTTCGAAGAACTTGAAAATTGGTTCAAACTTGGATCGCCTCAGAAGCCGAAATGTTTTTTCGAGATTTCGGGATTTTGTTTTCGGGGTTTTGAAATTCCAAAATTTACCTTCACAAACATGTATCGCTGACTGGATACGTGGAATTTCATGAATATCCAAAGATGAAAAATAGTAAAATACATAAATTCATAAGAAATTCACTTATGTTTAATAAAAAAAAATTTACAAAATATTCCATAAAACAACAAATTAAAAAAATTATATTTCTAAAAACAAAAAAAAAATTGGCCCTTTGACATTCGGCCCTTTGATACATTTGGGCCTTCGACACATTCGGCCGTTCGACATTCGTCATTCATTTTTTTCCCTTTGTACCAATTCCATTTTTTTCAGTTAAAACGTCTGAATTCATTTCTATATGCATATAACAATTTAAAACAATTAATTTAAATGTTTATACAGTTCAAACCCCAATTTTTGCATAAACATAAAAAATGGAACTTAAGGAAAATTGCGCAATTTGCCAATCTGTAATGAGAAGGAATCCAGTAGTACGGTTGCTGCCATGTCAACATTTATTCCACAACAAGTGCGCACAACCTATAATCGACGTTGTAGATAGAGCTTGTCCTATCTGCAGAACAATAACTATTGGAAAGAAAGCAAGTGAAAGAAAAAATTACAAAAAATAGCACAAAGGCCGAGAAAGGATAGTAAATTGTGCTAATAGAGGTGATGATTGGATAGCTTTAGCTGCAACGCTAGAAATATAACACCGCTTATTATTGGATCCAATCTGGGATTGACAAAATGTGGCCAAAAGGTTGTACAAAGCCAAAAATCATTTCTGATGATCAAATTGACTTGATAGTTTAGTGGATAAAAGAAGACTGTACCATAACATTAAAGCAATTAAACGAAAAGGTTCACTTTCAAAAGGCAGACTGTTCACTAGAAAAGGAGTACACGTTGAACCTGTTACAATGAATTCTGAGGCGGACAAAAAAAGCGAGCTGAATACGTACAATCATTGAACCAGTACATGCAGCGGGGGAATCATGTTGTTTGGATAGATAAAACAAACAAATTTTAATTTATTTTGCTGTCGAACGAGAGACCATGCAAGAGTTGGAAAAAGAGCGTACAACATCTTCCAGCATCAAGAGGTCCTAACATTAATTTAATTGGAGCAATGTCAACTACAGGAACCGTATACGTGGAACTCAGAAGGGGTTCATTTACTGCCCAGTTATCAAACGAATTGGCTAGTTATTTTAATGCAAAAGTGGCAAGATATGGAAAATCAACTGGAAGATTTGGTGATTGTTCCGGACAACGTACCTTGTCATTCAAAGCTAGAAAGAGTAATCGATAGTACGCGAATGAGGCGAAACATTACTAATATGATAATAAACATTAAAAATTTGGAATATTGAGTGTGTTCACAAGTAATTCTAAGGTAATTTACAAGACAGCCGAATCCCATGAATCTAATTAAAGTTGGCAACTAGAATGTCACATTTCTCATCCAAAATAAAATATTAAAATCAATTTATTCATTTTAATAGAAATTCGCAAGTTTAAAACTTTGGTAAGTGGACCTTATATTATTATTAGCGCTCACTAGTGCTCCATTTATCTTCTGTCTCTCAGATTTTAAAGCTGATAAAATGAACACAAATTTCACGCATACTCATGCAATATATCTTCAACATATCCGGCATTTCAAAATCATCGTGAGCCGAATACCAAACCAAAAACAAATTAAAATAAAACGACTGCTTTACTTTATTTTGTTCTGTACTTCATACAAAATACAAACGAACAAGTAAAGTCTTAATTCCATGGGAAAAAATTTACTGACAGCAAATTTACTGATAAAACGCAGAACAAAAAAAAAATTAAAATTCCATCAGAGTGACAAAGAACCGAAATATTTTTTATTTCATTTTTATAGTAAAACTTAATGGTTTTATATTTTGGCATAACCAAAAAATTTTATAAAATTTTAATTTTTTTTTGTACAATTCGATTTTTTTTATATATTTTAATTTTAATATATATACCACAAAACACCACTAACGTTAACAAATTTCAACACGAAAGAAAAATCAAATCGACATTTGACTATAAAATTGGCGAATGACTTGTTTTGTATGAGTGTGAGAAAAATTTCTTATCTTTACATACATTTTTTGTAGATGTGTGAACAATGCTGTCATAAAAAATACTTCAGTTTACATTTTTTATAGCAACTAACATCATCACAACTATTCTCTCAGTAAGTTTTTACTGATAACATTTTTCGTTTCGTACACAACCAGTAAAATCTATATATTTTTCTCGCTTTTATATTTTACTGACAGCAGATATTTCGCGGTACTAGGACAACATGAAAACATGGGCGGGCGTTCATGTGTCATAAATGAGACGAGTCATTCTATCCAGCTTGGCCGAGAAATATCAAACGATTATTTTTTGGGTGCTAAGTATGCGACCGTCTTTGGTATGCTTTGGATTTAAAGACGCCATCTGTGTCATATTACGAACTGTTTAGAGAAGAAATTGCAGATGGCTTTTTCTATCCTCCGCGGCCTGATAATCTTCCTAAGCTTGATCTAGTGACTGACCGCTTAATTTTTCCGCGCTTCGCCACGGGCTTGGAAGTACGAAATACTTGGCCAAATTATAAACGTTTCGGTATCTGTGGATACGATGGTAAACATGTTACCCCACGAGCTAGATGACGATTTTTGTAAAATGTTCATATTAAACGTAAAAAAATACATACGTCTCTCGAGGCGTTCTGAAAGACGCTGTACGCGATTCACTCACTAGTGCCTTTAAATATATCGGCCAAAATACCCACTTACTCGGGAGCAAGTTGAATCGAAATATTTCATCAGCGGTTTTATTGAAAATAACCTTGCGTTTCCTCGTTTCATTCCAAATTCGATGTACTACTGGCATCAACGTAAACGAGATCTTTTTGCTATGATCCGTCAACTTGGTAAGCCCAGTATTTTTCTATCAATGAGCATCACTGAGATCGGCTGGCCGAAGTTGATGAAGCAACTGTATACATTACAGAATCCAAATCAGAACATGCTTAGTGAGCCTGTTATATGATTGCTCGCCTCATTAGCGTTTCGGAAAAACGAGATTTTGCCTATTCTAAACTGCAGCGACATAAACATACGTTAACGTGTTATAAACATACGTTTACGAAGAGTGGTCTTCATACAGCGAACACCGTCAGAGAAATGGATGAAAATCTATTTAATCCGTTTATCCTCAGCTTGATTTGCTCTAATATGGATAGTCAGTTTATAATTGATGAGTATTCCTGTGCTGCTTATGCAGTCGAATATGTGAATAAAACTGATAGGGGTATCAGTAATTTACAGCGTTGAATAGTTCAGACTATGAACGAGTATCCGGAGTTTTATATAGTCGAACTTACAAGGAAATTGAGTATTGATCTTTTAAATTTGGTTGAGATCCCTATGGAAGTGGCTTGGTACTTGCTTCGTCTACCTATGTCGGAAAGCTCTTTAGTTGTACAGTATTGGCCTACGTGCTGGCTAATAGAGCGACAGAGTGTTAGAAATCGAAGGAGCAACTGAACGAGGAGGAAGCTCCTCGCTACTGAAACTACGGCATGACGTCGCAGCTTTACGAATATAGGGGCAAAACGGTGACATTGCATATCCCGTTCAGAAACGGGGAGACTGAACTGCTTGCTGAAGCAAAATATATGTAGATATATGACGAGAACGAGAATAATATTCTACAACGCCATCGAAGTTTGAGTCCGATTTAGACATCCGACAAACGATGGAAATTTGTAGACAACTGTGCGCAGATGCAGACAATATAGATGAACCCGCTAACCTTGATCTTGCGAAGCTAGTTACTCGATTCAATAATGTGACTGATCCATTTGCAGACTTCTATGTTGATGATGTTTTCACATAAATTTTGCGAGTGGTACGTTAACTCACTGTTTCTTTTTTTTATTGAAAATATTGTATCACCTGATTAATAATTTTAAACTAGTACTCGTATAGAGATATTTAACACTTTATTTACAAAACTAATATTCTTCTACTATA
The DNA here is from genome assembly GCA_932526605.1 of Nephrotoma flavescens. Classification (NCBI taxonomy): domain Eukaryota; kingdom Metazoa; phylum Arthropoda; class Insecta; order Diptera; family Tipulidae; genus Nephrotoma; species Nephrotoma flavescens. Next base: position 77,015,032 of record OW052220.1, read on the forward strand.
AACTTTTATACTATTCAAATACACGATACAAAAAATACACGATACAAAATCATTAAATGAGTAAAGTTATTCTTACAAATTAGAAGCTATTTAAGTATTCTGACCTCTCTCAATTTATTTTTAAGTGCTGTATTAAAATTAACGTTGAACACTATAACATAAACTATATATCATAGATAAAATAAAAATATAGTGAGATAAGATAAGATTATTGATTGAAAAAGCAAATAAATACATAAAACAAATCTATTTACTTTGAAAACTACTCATTGTGCATGACATAATATAAGATGACTTAAGAAAAACTCAAATGCACACTTCTCCCATCCAAAACATCTTAATATTGTATATATATTTAGTTCTTCACAAAAAAGCTCTTAAACTAGCTTTTTGTTACTGTAACTACTACTACTCACACACACCACACTTTAGAATTTCTTGTTGCACTTTATAGTATAAAAAAATTTTGGGTTTGGAGAAAATGATGAATCCTTATAATAGTAAAACGGCAAAAAATGGATTTTCTTGCATTTTCGTATATACTCGTAGGTACGTATATATAGAGCAATAAAAAATTGTTGACACGTTTTAAATGAAAACTTCAAAATAATAAAATTAAAGTTTTATAGTTTTCAAGAAAAAAGCTTATAAAAAGCGTGAACATTTATTATAAAGTTGGCTCGTTGTGTATACACCTGTACATCAGGGCGTATTTATGTTACCAATTTTTTCGCTTTAAACTGAAATGATTTAAAAAAAGTCATCTTAATATTTAAAAAAAACCGAAGAAAATGTGAAAACTTCTTGACAGATTTTTGTTTAAATTTGTTCGTGTGGTATATGATGATTTCGAAAATTGTTTTTGTTCGTTTACGTCAAAAAATTAATTATTTAATTATATGTTTGTAAATTATTATTAATTCAAATATTTAAACATTGTTTTGTTTATTTGATTGTTTACAGGAAAATGGAAGATCAGTGCCAGACCTTACTGCAAGTCCAGGCCGTGCACCACCTGGACCAATGCCAACAAATCAGACACAAAATTTATCACAACAGCAGCAGCAACAGCGGCAAGGTGGTGGTAATAATGGTAGTGGTGTTAAAGAGCCTGTATTATTGCAGGGCGACTTTCGTAAAGTGTCTGGTATTAGTTCGGAAATATTTCGTCAAATTGAGGCGGTTGAAAATGATCATGATCCTAGCACAGCGGCCGCGCTTGAGGTAAGTGACCCGTTTTTGATGTTTGATTTAGAATATTATAATTTTTGCTTGAAATCCTTACAAACCTTTTTCTATAGACTATATAATTTAAGAAGATAGTGATGGGTGACGTAAGCCCACTTATAAAATTTGATGTATTTTTTTTTAACTTTTAGGTCATTTTCATGATAAACACTTACACAAAACAAAATACATTTATAGAATGGGGTTTAATATTCTTACAAGTGTTTATTTGAATACTGATTTCAAATTTGTAGTATTTTTTCTAAGATTTTCTATGTTATTTTAATTTATTGCTACTTTTAAGCTTGTGCCATACGAAATGTTTACTTTCATAAATTTTTAAGTGGAAATGGGTGTGTTGAAATTTTTTTTAAGATGATTGAATTCTTGCCTGCTAAATATTTGTTTTGTAAGCTTTCAAGAGGTTGAAAAAATTCCAACAACTAAAGTAATCGTTTGCTACTATAAAAAAAACTCAATGGTCGGGTTTTTACGAATATAAAAAATATTTGATAGCGAGAATATGAACATCGCGGGTATGTGGAAAATTTTCCTAACATGGACGGCTTGCTAAACCTTTATCTGCCTTCATCCACCGAACGGTAAACGAAAATGTTCTCAATTAGTTTGGAAAATTCATAAAATTCTTTCAGTATCCAAATATGGTACCGACATTTAGAACTTGCTAGTGAATTCGACGTTAATTTTTGAAGGTTATCGTTTTATATAGCAGGCATAAGAGAAAACATAAGAGAAAAGAATAGTAAAAATTTCATTTTTTTCACTTTCTTTGCCTACTGCTGGGAAAATGATAAGCGTCGAAAATTAACATAAAATTTACTATTGAATGGAGGCACTGAATTTTTTAAACTCGTCATATTCTTCTTATGAAGTACTTTGAAGATCTTAAATTAGTTCTTTGCTTAGCGTTGGGCGGCAATATGCATTCAACTTTCTAATAAATCTGAAATCACTGCTCTTGATATTTCGAAAACATTCGATCGTACGACGTACATATATGTTTATTTTTCAAATTAGGGTGAAATGGAATTTCCTGTAAGGAAGGGAAGCTTCTGGTTCCGTTCTACATATATTGAAAGCTGGTGTTACTCATATACAGATGATAGCTCACTTCCATTTTCTATAGTATATCTACTACCTGGCCTTATGCCAGTTCTCAAATATGGTGATTCTGACAGAGGCGCAAACACAATAAAAAAAATAGAGTCCTGTGTGTGTTTTCGGTATAACAACGCGCTTTTTTCCATTTTAAATATGTAAACCCAGTGTTATTTTATATGAATCAGTGATCATACTCGGCGTTACTTTAATTAACTTCTGGCCAAATAAACTGAGCAGCGAAGCAGCGTGGTTTATGGATGATGTAATGCCTGTCAAGGCATCTCGAATATCGGAGTGAAGTTTATGCCAAAATAACAAAATATAAGTACTTAGAATTGAGAAAACACTCAAATTTTGAACTTTTATAATAATATCTTAAAATTTTAATAAACACAAATATTTTTACACTATACGTAGCAAACATCTAATATTTGTGGAAAGTTTTGAGTGAATTTTAAAAAATGAAATTTTTTACAACAAACTCACTATAAATTGCACAGAGATGATCGTAGTGGTTCTTAACTAGCAATTGATGTAAGAAACCAATCTTATTTATCCACATGCTCGCAAATCTTTGAGATTTTTGTTAATCGAGACAGAACGTCATTGAGTGTAATACGAAAATTCTTAAACATTTGAAATATTTATCTCGGCCCCTACGGATTGTCCAGATACGTTCGAAGTAGTTCTGAACTAGTAATTGATGTAAGAAACCAATCTTATTTATCCACATGCTCGCAAATCTTTGAGATTTTTGTTAATCGAGACAGAACGTCATTGAGTGTAATACGAAAATTCTTAAACATTTCAAATTATTTATCTCGGCCCCTACGGATTGCCCAGATACGTTCGAAGTGGTTCTGAACTAGTAATTGATGTAAAAAACCAATCTAATTCATCCACATGCTCGGAAATCTCTGAGATTTGTGTTATTCGAGACCGAACTTCATTGAGTGTAATATGAAAATTCTTAAACATTTGAAAATATTTATCTCGGCCACTACAGATTGCCCAGATACGGTCGAAGTGGTTCTGAACTAGTAATTGATGTAAGAAACCAATCTTTAATTGTTTATCCACATGCTCGGAAATGTCTGAAATATGAAAATTCTTAAACATTTGAAATTATTTATCTCGGCCACTACGGATTGGTCAGATACGTTCGAAGTTGTTCTGAACTAGTAATTGATGTAACAAACCAATCTTATTTATCCCCATGCTCGGAAATTTCTGAGATTTTCGTTATTCGAGACAGAACGTCATTGAGTGAAATATGAAAATTCTTAAACATTTGAAATTATTTATCTGGCCCCTACAGATTGATCAGATACGGTCGAATTTTCGTATTTCACTCAATGACGTTTTGTCTTGAATAACAAAAATCTCAGAGATTTCCGAGCATGTGGATAAATAAAATTGGTTTCTTATATCAATTACTAGTTCAGAACAACTTCGATCATCTCTGTGCAATCCGTAGGAGCAGTTCAGAGGGTCTATTATGAAATTTATCCGTCTCGGATTTTTCCGTTTACGAAAATATTCGATTCGACACGGATTTACCCTATTATGAAACTTGTATTATCGAATTGATAATAATAAACAAAATTTACTTTTATTTATTAAAAGTTTCTTAAATAAAACATTACATTTTAAATTTTTGGGTGTTAATTAATTAGAATTACTAAAATATTATTATTTATTTTATTAATATTATTAAAATATAAATCACTTTTCACTATATTTTGATGAAACGTCAAAATAAGTTCAATCGAATACAAAATACGTCAACTAAATAGCAGTCGGATTTTTTCTAGTGTACTCGGAAAAATCCGATTCGATTTTGCTCTTTATGTTCATAATAGCACAGATTTATCCGTTAACGGAAAAATTTCATAATAGACCCCCGGATCAACTTCGGTCATCTCTGTGCAATTCATAGTGAGTTTGTTGCAAAATATTTCATTTTTCACTCAAAACTTTCCACAAAAATTATATATTTGTTACGTATAGTGTAAAAATATTTGTGTTTATTAAAATTTTTTAGATATTATTATAAAAGTTCAATATTTGAGTGTTTTCTCAATTCTAAGTACTTATAGGAACAGTGTATATTTTGTTATTTTGGCATAAACTTCACTCCGATATCTCGAATCTCGAATGATTCAGGTCACAGTCATAGATCCGAATTTCAAAACTCAAATGGTCGTTGAGGCTTTCTTCTTCACCTATAATTTTCAAAAGTAGAACTAAGGCTGCGGGCCAATAGTCGGGTAAATCGTTTACTCTTGTAAAAATCGGATTTAGAACAGATTTTTCGATCAGTTTGCCATAGAGTTTTTGAAAAATAAATGAATTTACTGAAAAATTTACTTAAAATTGACTTTTACCCGACTATTGGCCCGCAGCCTAAATATCCAATGTGTAACTCTTCAAAACTTGCTATCTTTTGAGTATAAGTATGCTGTGTGCATAAAAAACAGATGATGATGTACATGTATGTTTTAGTCCAATTCTAACTTGTATTAATAATTTTTTTGATTAAATAAGCTAATTTCAGAAATTGTTATCCTTTCGCGAATGCTTCTTATTGGGCCCGTGATTTATCCCATAGATTTTAAATCATATATGTGTACAACTCCAATTGGAATTGTGTTAATTCCAATGGGAATTTTATAGATTTCCTAGTTATTTGGAGTGCACAAACCAAATAAACCGTACTCACATATTTATAAATTTCCTACTAATTTATAATAAGAATTTCATACAGTCCAACTATAAATATTTGAGTTTCATATGAATTAACAAAACTTCCAGAGATTTTTTCAGGGATTTAAAAAATATACCGAAACAAATTTGAAATTTTTTGCTTTTATATGGAAATTGGAATTAAAATGACATCAGTAAAACTTGAAGATAAAAATTCGCACCAAAAATTCTGGGGTCGCTTATTTTTAGAACTATCATCATTGGTCCCTAACTATCTAAATCACGACGAGTACAAATTTCATAAGAACAAATATATGATAAAAATCCGCAGTAAAAATCTGAGGAAGTTGATTTCTAGCACTAGGTGACCCCTGACTTGCACGACAGTCATTGTATTTGTATTAACACTGGATGGTTTTAGTTAGGCAAGTCAATGACCAATTTTATGAGAGGGTAAATCTGAATCATGATCTCCTCCAAGAATGGTCGATAATAGTCTTTCAAATTTGATTTTATCGATACTGATGCCATTTTTACTCAAATTTTGATGGTCAATATTCTCTGAGATCGTGATTCAGGTCTGACTAGTACATGAATTTGGTCATTGTGTTTCCTATTTGGGTCGTCTTCTAATTTGGGTGGCGATTATCAGCTATTCCCGGAGGTCGTGATTCCAGTCTGCTAGTACATGAAAATCGTCAAGTAGCCAACTAACTAAAACCGCCTAGTACTAATAATGTACGACTTCGGGTTTATAGCTACGAATTTTGATCTTCGAGGTATATGTCATTTGTAATCAAATTTGGATGATCATTATCGGCCATTCCCAAAAATCGTGCTTTAAGTGAGTTTAGTATATACAATTTGTCATCATTCACCCACCCCTTCGATCTAACAATGCACAACTTCAAGTTTATTTTCTAGGTGGTCTTATGTTATTTTAACTCGAATTTAAATTTTAACATTTTCACTTATTAGTTTACTTAGTTTTATTTTAATCGTAAAAAATCCTTATTTCTACACAATACTTGCGGTTGAGTTTATTAATAAATTTGTAGATTAGAAAATATTATAAATTTTTTATTTAAATTGAGGTTTGAGTCATTTTCTAAAAACACTCAAACGTATAAGCAAAGAATTTCTAAAAGTAGAATTAGTAAAATGGTCTCTTTGTTTTCTATCACTACAAAAATTTCCAGAGAATGATTAAACAATCTCCAGAAGTTTCGGATTTGGTCATATAATTCGCTAACTCGATAATTTCTTGTTTTGTACCTACAGTAAAACGAAAATGATCAAACACAATGAGTTTTTTTTTTTTTTTAGGATTATAGAATTTATTTTGCTGTTTTTTATTAAAATAAATAATTTTACAAATTAACAAATCCAAAAATACAAAATGAAAATCCCTTTACCGTTTATAATAATAAAAAAAAAAAATCAAGAAATTTTTTTGCAATGAAAATGATCATACACTTATAGTACGATCTTTGATTTCTTTTAAATCATTTACATAAATTACATTTCATAATTATTTGAATATCGAGTTACTCCTCCTTTATGTTTTATAACCTCTTTTAGCCTCTAGGCAACTTCCAGTGAAATATTATCCCATCCTTTCATTATTGTATCTTGCAAAGTTTTTTTGGTGGTAGTCCTGTATTTTCTAATTTAGCGTTTCAGGTGATCCCATAAATGTTCATTGGGGTTCAGGTTTAGGCGTTTGGGGTGGCGAATTGGTTGGATTTGGGGCGCGATTCACAATCCATTCTTTCACAACGTGTACCGTATGCTTAGGATCGTTGTCTTCCTGGAAGATCCATGATGTTACGAGCGCCAATTGGTCCACGGATGGTTTCAAATTGTCCTTTAGAATATCGACTTCTTGCGTGACACACGGCCATGTTATCCATTCCACAAAACCGTTCTAATATTTTGGAAGTGGGTGGCTGTAGTATCTTTTGCACTCCTGCAGCTAGTTTTCATGCGCTTGTTTTCAGATTTTCTCTCACCAAATCCAAAATCTTTCACTGGTCCGGATTGAAAAATGTTGCTTTTCACCATGTTCGCTGCCCGTTTTTAACCGATTGTGTGACGTTGAACCTGGATATTATTTGGGCCACCGTAGAATAGCTTCGACCAACTAATTTTCCGATTTACGCACAGATTTTCCAGTACGTTTCATATTAATTATTATTTCCCTGGACAAGTATTGCAGTATTAAAGCTTCGGCACTTGGACCGAAAGGTACTGGGTTTGAATCCCATCAGAGGCTAGATGAAAATCGAATTTTCATCATCGATTACAATCGGTGATGGCCGTTCTTTGCACCTTTTCCATCATTTTTATATATGTTACTTTCTCCAGAGCTGGCCACCACACGCCCACCCCGTACATCAGCACAGGTCTTACCACTGCGGTATAGAGCCAGTGTACCAGCTCTGGTTTCAAATCCCATTTCTTACATATGGCGTTCCTGCACTAAATGGCTACATTAGCCTTATTCACCCTTTCTACAATGTTAGGCTTCCAGGTCAGCTCTGTCAGCAAAAGCCAGTCTAATGCCGTTCACAGTAGGGGGGCTAACTACCGGAATTTTATATTTCTTAGTAAATAGTAAATAGTACCAGATCAGGAGTGCATTCTGCATAACATCTCTAATCGTGTCCAAATATTTGCCAGAGACAGCTATCGCTACATCATCTGCATATGCTACAACCCCTATCCCTTCTTTCTCCAGTTCCAACAGCAATCCATTCATCACTGCACTCCAAAGAAAGGGGGACATTACACCTCCTTGCGGGGTTCCTCTAACCACCCGCCTTCTAATGGTGGCCTCGCCCAGTTTCGAGGTAATAATCCTGCTCACCAGCATCTGATTTATCAACCTACTTATGAGGAAGTCCACGTTCAAAAATGACAATCCTTCCATGATCGCCTCCGTTTTTACATTATTAAAGGCACCCTCAATATCAAGAAATGATACCATACAGAACTCTTGCGAGTAGATTGACTTCTCAATCATGCGTACCAGATCTTGTAGAGCTGTGTCCACCGACTTACCCTTACAGTACGCATGCTGCAACATTGCCCAATTCCTGGGTTCAATTTTTGATCGAATACCTACATCTGCCAACCTTTCCAAGGTTTTCAACAGAAAAGATGATAGAGTTATAGGTCTCAGATCCTTTGGATAGGCATGTGAGCTTTTTCCCGATTTCGGGATAAAGACCACCCTAACCTCCATATTTCCTAGGAATATAGACTAGTTTCAGACATCCCCTGAAGATACCCTCCAGCCAGGGGAGGATGACTGCCGAATTCCTTTGGATCTCTGCTGGTATAATCCGATCCGGGCCCGCGGATTTATAAGGCTTAAAACCATTCAGCGCCCACCGGATTCGCTCCCTGTCCACGATGCCCTCCATCTCTAATGAAGGTGTTGCTCGATGAGCTCCAGGCTCCATCGAGTCATCAAAGCTTCCCGGAAAATGAGTCTCGATAAGGAGCTCCAATGATTCCGCACTTGAAGTTGTCCATGACCCATCTGGTCTAATTAAATAACTAGGACTGGTTGGGTTAGTAGCTAGAATTTTCCTAAGGCGAGAAGTCTGAGAGACCTCCTCCATCCTGCAACAGAAGAGTCTCCAAGTCCCCCTTTGTGCCTTCCTCAACTCTTTTTTGTATTTTCTTAGGTCCTCCTTATAGGAGTCCCAATATCGAACCTGCCTTGTGCTCTTAGCTTTAGTAAAAGCTGCCCTACACACTCTCCAATACGTTTCCAACTCTTTGGTCTACCATATCGGTTTCTGCCTGCCCTTAGGCTTTATCAGGGGGCAAGCAGCATTAAATGAAAGATTGCACGCTCTTGTGACAATATCCACCATGCAGTCTAATTCTTCTACCGTCGCCGGAGGTCCCGGGACCTCCAGCGGCAATGGTTCCTCCAACACCTCCCTATATTTGTTCTAGTTTGTCCTTCTGGGATTCCTGAAGGCTTTCCGGGCAACAGGTTTAATGTCGATGTTATATGTTACATATCGATGATCAGAGAATGAGTGCTCCTTTGCCACTCTCCACTCTCTGATCATATGAATCATCGTTTCCGATGCAAAGGTCACGCAAAAATTGCGTATAAATGCCATTAAAATTAATATTTTGTCCGAAAAGACGAAAAAAATAAATCTTAAATAAATTAATATTACGGACTATTTTAAAAATACTTCTTTATTGTATGTGTTGGGTTAGTACTTGTATACCAAACACAATGTGAGGTACCCAAAAACGCTTCCAGCGTGGAACTTTAAATAATATTTCGTGAAAATACCAATTGAAGCTACTTTCATGAAAATAAAAACTAGACAAATATTCATTTGGCGCCGTATCTGTATGCTACCTCTTTGCTAAAGAAATGAATGTTGAGGTTTGGTAATGAACGTGGATACAGTATTCGATGAAATTCATTTATAAACGCGAATTTAGCATCGCACCGTATTTTATTTGGTCTCGTTAAACTACACCTTGATGAACTCGATTCCGACTAGATGAATTCCGGCTAAAACTAATGTAGCGCGCTGGATGCAGAAATATTCTTTGAAGGTGCTAATATTTTCCGGATACCTTCACTAGACTCGAAGTGGATTACATCGACGATTGTGTAGGGTTGATAATACAAATAACAGGATCGTGCGAAACGAAAAGTTACAGGATCGTGTAGACCAGGATATTACCCCCGCGGACGATACCCCGCTGCTATTACCCCGGGAAATTACCCCTCGGCCCATTACCCCTAGTCTTTACACGCCAGATGCTGAGGAGTGATCAAAAAAAAATCTGGGGAAAATTTATGGATTAGAATTACTCGAATTTTTTGATTTTCTGCGGCCATATAAGTTATTTTCAGTTTTTTGCCAATATCTCAAAAACTTCCACTAGTAACCAATACCTTCGGTTTTTTTTCTAATTGCTTAGGTCATACTGAGACTATTTGGAAAGTTTGGGAAAAATTTATGGATCAGAATTTTCACTAGAATTTTTTGATTTTCTGTGGCCATATAAGTTATTTCCATTTTTTGTCCAATATCTCAAAAACTTCTACTAGTAACCAATACTTTCGGTTGTTTTTCTAATAGCTTAGATCATACTGAGCGTATATGGAAAATTTGAGGAAAATTTATGGACTAGAATTTTCACTAGAATTTTTTGATTTTCTGCGGCCATATAAATTATTTTTAGTTTTTTGCCAATATCTCAAAAACTTCGACTAGTAACCAATACTTTCGGTTATTTTTCTAATAGCTTAGGTCATTTTGAGAGTATGAGGAAAGTTTATGTACTAGAAAATTGGGGAAAATTTATGTACTAGAATTTTCCCTAGACTCGAAGTGGATTACATCGGCGATTGTGTAGGATTGATAATACAAATAACAGGATCGTACGAAACGAAAAGTTACAGTGTGGACCAGGATATCACCCCCGCGGACAATACCCCGCTGCTATTACCCCGGGAAATTACCGCTCGGCCCATTACCCCTAGTCTTTACACGCCAGATGCTGAGGAGTGATCAAAAAAAAATCTGGGGAAAATTTATGGATTAGAATTACTCGAATTTTTTGATTTTCTGCGGCCATATAAGTTATTTTCAGTTTTTTGCCAATATCTCAAAAACTTCCACTAGTAACCAATACCTTCGGTTTTTTTTCTAATTGCTTAGGTCATACTGAGACTATTTGGAAAGTTTGGGAAAAATTTATGGATCAGAATTTTCACTAGAATTTTTTGATTTTCTGTGGCCATATAAGTTATTTCCATTTTTTGTCCAATATCTCAAAAACTTCTACTAGTAACCAATACTTTCGGTTGTTTTTCTAATAGCTTAGATCATACTGAGCGTATATGGAAAATTTGAGGAAAATTTATGGACTAGAATTTTCACTAGAATTTTTTGATTTTCTGCGGCCATATAAATTATTTTTAGTTTTTTGCCAATATCTCAAAAACTTCGACTAGTAACCAATACTTTCGGTTATTTTTCTAATAGCTTAGGTCATTTTGAGAGTATGAGGAAAGTTTATGTACTAGAAAATTGGGGAAAATTTATGTACTAGAATTTTCCCTAGACTCGAAGTGGATTACATCGGCGATTGTGTAGGATTGATAATACAAATAACAGGATCGTACGAAACGAAAAGTTACAGTGTGGACCAGGATATCACCCCCGCGGACAATACCCCGCTGCTATTACCCCGGGAAATTACCGCTCGGCCCATTACCCCTAGTCTTTACACGCCAGATGCTGAGGAGTGATCAAAAAAAAATCTGGGGAAAATTTATGGATTAGAATTACTCGAATTTTTTGATTTTCTGCGGCCATATAAGTTATTTTCAGTTTTTTGCCAATATCTCAAAAACTTCCACTAGTAACCAATACCTTCGGTTTTTTTTCTAATTGCTTAGGTCATACTGAGACTATTTGGAAAGTTTGGGAAAAATTTATGGATCAGAATTTTCACTAGAATTTTTTGATTTTCTGTGGCCATATAAGTTATTTCCATTTTTTGTCCAATATCTCAAAAACTTCTACTAGTAACCAATACTTTCGGTTGTTTTTCTAATAGCTTAGATCATACTGAGCGTATATGGAAAATTTGAGGAAAATTTATGGACTAGAATTTTCACTAGAATTTTTTGATTTTCTGCGGCCATATAAATTATTTTTAGTTTTTTGCCAATATCTCAAAAACTTCGACTAGTAACCAATACTTTCGGTTATTTTTCTAATAGCTTAGGTCATTTTGAGAGTATGAGGAAAGTTTATGTACTAGAAAATTGGGGAAAATTTATGTACTAGAATTTTCCCTAGACTCGAAGTGGATTACATCGGCGATTGTGTAGGATTGATAATACAAATAACAGGATCGTACGAAACGAAAAGTTACAGTGTGGACCAGGATATCACCCCCGCGGACAATACCCCGCTGCTATTACCCCGGGAAATTACCGCTCGGCCCATTACCCCTAGTCTTTACACGCCAGATGCTGAGGAGTGATCAAAAAAAAATCTGGGGAAAATTTATGGATTAGAATTACTCGAATTTTTTGATTTTCTGCGGCAATATAAGTTATTTTCATTTTTTGTCCAATATCTCAAAAACTTCTACTAGTAACCAATACTTTCGGTTGTTTTTCTTATAGCTTAGATCATACTGAGCGTATATGGAAAATTTGAGGAAAATTTATTGACTAGAATTTTCACTAGAATTTTTTGATTTTCTGCGGCCATATAAATTATTTTCAGTTTTTTGCCTATATCTCAAAAACTTCGACTAGTAACCAATACTTTCGGTTGTTTTTTTAATAGCTTAGGTCATGCTAAGAGTATGTGGAAAATTTTGGGAAAATTTATTGACTACAATTTTCACCTAGTTAAGAAGTAGCGGAGTTTCCTCCAGTTTAAAATTTATTTATGTCGTGTAAAATGTACAGATACCATTTTTCATAAGGACTGGTTATGAAATGGCCAGTAAGTTCAGCAAGAAAAGATCTTAGAATTTTGTCCAAAATTAATATACTATACAAATTTCACCGTTATTCGTTCAGAAATAGCGGAAAGGCGGAATATTGTTAAATTTCATGATTTCGTATAATCAATTTGTCATTTTAAGTCAATTTTAATATTTTATTCCGCTTAGATGTTTTACGCTGGAAAATAAATTCTCTTTAGTGATAGTGCTAATCTCTTATTTTCCGTTGTCAAATTTCCGCTATATTATACATCATTTCCTATAGGCAGGCGGATTGTTTTCAACTTTAGAAAGTAGGTCGACGTAATCATTTTAATTGAATGCCGGAGAATCTAGGTCTAACGATAACGGATGGGTATCAGAGTGAGCCTTTTCGGTGCTTGATTTTAAAATTAAACCCCTGCAATTTCAATGCCCATCGTTCTAATCTCCCACTTAAATCGGTTTGGCTCATAAGCCTTGTTAGGCTGGCGTGGTCGGTCATGATGGTAAAAGAGTACTCTTCGATATAAGCCCTAAACTTCATTACGCTCAGCACAGTGGCGAGGCATTCCAATTCCGTAACAGAATAGTTCCGCTGTGCTGCGTTAAGTTTTTGAGACATATAAGCGATGGGGTGCTCGCCACCATCATCCCTGACTTGAAATAAAATGCCAGTACTACTAGTGTCGCACACTGACTACTGAATGGTCGTTTGAAATCAGGATGATTCAATACAGGTGCCCGAGATAGTGCGCCAATTTCACTTGTTCGAAAGAACTCTGGCATTCGTCCATCCACCTAAATGCTTTATGTTTATTTAACGGTTATCCGGGTTGCCAGTGTATACCTTTTTTGTAACGAATGGTACAGAAATACGAGTAGACGCACAGCATTAGTCAGTATTCAGTAGAAGAAGGTAGAATTCTCCCTCGCCTTAACAAACAAGTGTTTCACGGTTTTAATTTATTTAAATAATTAATTAATTAAACATCTACATCTTAAAATATTAATTTCCTAAAGTCAACATAAAATATAATCTGTTGATTAGGCAGTCCTTCACTACATAAAACAGCCACATTTCTATTTAATTTACTGCTTATTTAGTACACGAGTACACATCTTGCTTCTCAACAAATTCTTATTTTAATTAATACAGTAAATGGCAAAAAAATAGATAAAAATAAATAAAAGATAAATTATTATCTATATAGCTATTTTATGCTTTGCTTGTTGTGTTATTGTTGTAATTTAATTGAAGATGTTAAATTAAATGAGTATTAAGCATAATGAGCTGTTATCTCTCTCTATATATATATATATATAGAGTTTGTTACATTTATTTGTATTTATTGTAATCAAATATTTGATTTTTTGTGTAAATAGGGGGGAGGTATAATGTTCTTCGACCCAATACACGATTTTACCAGCTAAATATCATAAAATAATAGAACTTTAAATTTGTATTTCTTCGAGATGTAGAACTGTGTGCGGTGCCTTTTAATGAATTCTATTGATTTAAGCGAAACTGTATATAATACGGAACAAGGAAAATTCTTTTCCCGTTTTTTTTTTGTATACTTAGTTTCGTTTTTCATTTGATTACTGAAAAATAAAGCAGAAAAATTTAACTAGAGAGTGATATCTTCTTATCGCTGTAGATATATATAATTTACATATGCTGTACTCGTATAATAATCCGTTTTATATTGTTGTGATATCTACTCGAACATAACTGGAAGTAGAATTATACCTTATTTCTGTTTCCTTATATTTTTACATATGATGTGGATACTAAACTGGGTGACAATGAAATAAGTGAGAATTTATATTTTTACTTATCCATTTATCAAATGTAGTGTACGTACATAAAATCAAGTTTATTATCTGGAAAACTATATAGCTTGTTTTAGTTTTGCTTTGATTACAAAACTTTGTAAATCTTGTACTTTTCTGAAATATGTATTCAAAATTCTACATACATATATTGTAATATACATTCGTCTCACATCAAAATAATTCTGATACTTAGTATATAAATATCCTATTATCTATGATTATGACGAATTGATAATCTTAATAACATTTACATATTGTACAACAACAAAAGTAAACATACATAATCTTAATATATTCAACAATATAAACTGAAGAAAATTCTGAAAATTTCTTATGTACACATTCGAGAGTTTAGTAAATAAAGAAATATATGTATGTACTTGCTCATACTCGAATATGCCGAGTAGAGATATACACAGAATAAAACAAAAATCGGTACGTTTCCTTAAACAAAACGAAACACAAAAGATGGAACGGAATAAGAAAATTCCAATACATAATTTTCATTTTACATAAATACATTATACAAAAAAATAATGTTTGTATGTATTTACTTATCCGTATATATACTCGTATATACATATAAATATGTAATACAATACAAATTTTCTATGTACATACGAATACGAAGTGAAAAACAATGTCAAAAGCAGTGAAATATCAAATTATATTAAAAAATAAAGAATTTTCACAAATAAAATTTAAAATTTCCATTTCTTGTTCTTTTTATTATTATTATTATTTTCTATTATTGTAAATATATATCTTTCTATGTTATACTTGTATTGGGAGATAAATAAACAGATCACTAAATAAATAACATAAAACTTAGTTTAACAAGGGAACAACGACTGGGTGGTGGGAGGATTCAACGGGTTATAAAACTGATTTTAGATATGTGCACTGAAATCTAAATCTTCAGTGCGTGCTCATTCGTTATGCATTTTGTGATGGTAAATTTACTTTTAGATGTGAGGAATGCGGTTAAATCAAACAATAGAGTTACGTTAGAATTTGGGACGGGTCTCTGAATTATAACGCGTTGCTGTGGCTTGATAGAATCGAGATTAAGTAACGTGATTATAATTTTTAAAGAGAAACGAAGCGTAAAATACTCAATACTATAACGAGAACGGAGGCGAACTTTTTAATGAAAAGTGTAGCTATATAAATTAATGAAAAGTGTAACTACTAAAAAGTGTAATTTGTAGACCTTTACTAGAAAAGATTTTCAAAATGTATATTTGATACAGAAATTTGAATCAAATATGATTATAATCAGCCGATTTAAAGAATCTCAGAGATGTTAACAAGTGTATAGTGTCATCTAACAGGCTCCACACAAGTTTTAATTGACGTCAATTTTCATAAAAACTGAAATGTTCTTCAAAATACTTGTTATACTATAACCGATTCCAGGAATCTCAGATACGTTACCAAAAGTGTGCGTATGTCACCTAAAAGTGGAGAAATACAGGTGTTCAAAACAATTAATTACATTAAAATAAAAAGATTGTAGGAGGTTCCACACAAGTTTTAAAGTGTTCAATTTTTGAAAAATTCAAATATTCGTCAAAATATTTGGTAATATCAGTAATCTTACCAAGTGTTAGCATATATGGCCTAATAGTAGGCGGATTTACCTAATCGACTGATTCACACTATGTTTAACTCCCAAATTCTTGAAAATTTTATATATTCATCATAATACTTGCTACCTTATGGCTGATTCCAGGAATCTCAAAAATGTTACCAAGGTCATACATATTCTAATAGCGGACGAATCATATTATTCAAAACAGTTAACCGCACAAAAATGAAAATATTTGTGGTTCCGCCACGTTAATGTTAAACCGACAAATTTAATAAAAGTTCTAATATTCGTTAACATATCTGCTACACTATATGGCCGATTCCAGGAATCTCAATTAACAGCATAAAAATACAAAGATTGGGGCTACTAAAAATTCTACTATGCGTCAAAATACCTTCTACACTATGGCCGATTCCAGGAATCTCAGCTTTTTAACACCCATAGATAAAACACAACCGGCCATAGTGTAGCAAGTATTTTGACTTTTATTATAATTTTTATTAAATGTTCCGGTTTAAAAATTATCGTAGAGCAACCCCAATAAATCTTTCTATTTTTATATGGTGAACCTGCGAATCAATTTAGTTGTTCGTGCTACCTTGCATTGTCTAATAAGTAAACAGACCTGGTTTTAGCACGTGATTACTGACGTAGTTGCAAAGTTGATGATGATAAATTAATCGTAATCTATTTGCTTTGCACCTGAAAATATGAAGTTAGTATAGAGTGTTCCATCAAAAATTTCACCATTATTTTTCCAAAACAAACGTTCGTTATAAAATGCTTTTGGAGTAACAATGAAATGTGGGGGTCATTGTGTTTTGGATTTTATTTCAACATTGCTGATGCACAAACTGCGAAAATTGTTTTTACTTTACTTGTTAAAAATTTGATTTTTCATCGCAACAAATTCGGAGGCTATATTGTTTCATCCTGTAGTGTAAACAAAACAGAGCTTCATAAAATAAAAACATGAAGCGGTATGTTGTACAATCACTTCGAATCGAAAAAAGTCGAATTCGAAAAAAGTCGAATCGAAAAAGTGGAAGTTGTATTATTTTTGCTTTTCGAAAATGATACAACATACCGTCATTCGACTTTTTTCCAATTTCGATTCGAAGTGATGGTACAACATACCGCCCATGGTTATTTTATAAAGCTTTTCGCAATTACTAAACCAATCAAAAAATGTCGTTAAGTATAAATTTACAAAACAATAGCGAAAAAAATTTAATATTTTAAAACCCAAATGTTTCTTAGAAAATTTAACAATTATTATGGATACTGCATGGTGCAAGAGATTATGAGGATCTCCTGGAACTGAGAATAACCCAAAACGTTCAAATTGGATTGAAAAAGAATAAATTGGAAAAAGTGTTATTAATTTATTAATTTTTCTATTATTGTTTTACAACGCGCAGCAACTATGATGGTGAATATTTTACGACGAAAAGTTTTATTTACATTAATTAACGAAAACTAAAGTTTCGCGCTTAACTTAATAAAGGTTTATTTTCGTAAATAGTTGTTTAATTATTTTATTTTTTTCTGTAATTTCAAGAAAATTTATTATAGAGACATCTGTAAACGGATTTTGAAATTAAAGAAAGTTTCCTATGTTTTGTTGTTTTTGTAATAATATTTAATTAAGAAAATCAACGTTGTCAACGATGTTGTATACATTTTTAGTAAATAAATTTTGATGAAAAAATTTTATTATATGAATAATAATTATTGTTTCTACATGGTGATTCATAAAATCTCGATTTTGCTTGCGTTTTCTCTTCAATTTTGTTATAAATGTGATCATTACTATTAAATCCATTGTTTATCATTTATCAATCATATTTTATTAAAAATATAAAATTAAAATTTAGATGATTTGTTTAATTTTTTATTCATAAATATAAGTTCAAAAATTTTCCAGTTACCACGGTTTCTTATAGTAACTCAATAAAAGCTTCCTCTCTATTTAAGCTCACATTTTAATATTACGGCTCTTTAAAATCATAGATGGCTCTAACTATAGCCATAATCTATACAGAAAGTTTAGGACATCTGAAATAAGTAACCATAGACTAATTGCGAAGCTTCTGTTTATTCCTAAACTGTTCGAAAGCTTAGCATATGCTTCATTACATTTTCATTGCAAACCATATTGTTTTTTGAAAGCCAACATGGTTGAGTTTAACCTCAAACACCAATGGCTTTAGTAAGATAGGTTACGGCATTTTCCAATTAATTATTTTTTTAAGCTCGAGGCATAGAGAAAAGTAATATAAACAGAGGCACTGCATACTAAATTTTGACACAACTTTTTTTTATTGTAATCCCAAAATTCAAACTCGTCTGTCTTATGACGTAAATAGTAGACTTAAGCTCGGTCGTCACTCGCAAAATTTTCCCATGACGGTAGAGTGTCGTGACAAAATATTGTATGATACTCACTACTATATGTATTTTAATGTTATTTCTCCTGCCGTGAGCTGTATGAGAAAACAAAAAAAACAAAAATTTATATGCGTCAGGTCGCACTTTTTTTACAAAAAAATGTTAATTTTCGAATTTCTTGTTCCGAATTATGTTACGAGTATAATTACTCAAAAAATTAAATATAAAATATTATTACTAACTTCATTAGTTATTACTAATACAATATTCAGTAAATTAAAAATATGAATTTTGATTCATATTTTGTGGAGGGTGTATTGCAGTTCGACATTACGTGTTCGCAAATCGCAATGCATGTTTTATTTGTTTTATTATCTGATCTATCAGATTATGAGGTCGAAAGACCTGCTAGACGATTCTGGATACATCCTTTAGTATTAAGAAAGGGACGTCAAGGTTTTTTCCACAGTATTGTACGAGAAATGCGCTTAACTGATGTAGAAACATTTCGGAATTTCCATCGGATGTATCCTTTTGAATTCGATAAATTATTAAATATTGTTGGGCCGAAACTACAACGAAATCCATTGAGCCGGAAAATTGTTACCCCAGCAGAAAGGTTGTCTTTAACATTGAGGTAAATTTAACATTTTATAATTTTAAATTACTCAATTTACTGAAACACAACTCTTTCAAATATTTAGCAAGTGGGGATTCCTCGTGGTAGATATTGGCAATCCCGGGCGAAATAGTGACGGAGAAATATTTCGAAAATCAGTTTTTTCGGAAATGGAATCCTTCATAGGTCAGTGCATATGAATTTTCCAGCTGATACTGTTTTACTAGGAAGGGTTAAAGTGGTACCTTACACATTTGTGGGTGATGCGGCATTTCCTTTCCTTCCCAACTTAATGAGTCATTATCCAGATCGTAATACGGGTAGGTTGCCCCTTGATAATTTTTTTTAACTATCGTTTATCTAGATGTCGGCTCAAGGTTGAAAATACGTTTGGAATTCTTTCCGCAAGGTTTAGAATTTTTAGACAACCTATCAATAACATTAAAAACCGGTATTAAAAATTATTGAAGCAGCCATCTGCCTACATAATTGGATGATTGGCGAAACCACAAGATACATTGACGCATAACGATCTAGTAGACAGGCACGATCAAAATGGAACGATTACTGAAAGACATTGGTGTTTTGATCCAATGCCTTCAATTCGAACCAACAACTCGACAAGATACGCAACTGAAATTCGTAAAGAATTAACAAATTATTTTGTAAACGTTAATCCACTTCCTTGGCAAGAAATGCATTTAGAATAAAATGTAACAGTTCCTAAATTACAATAAATAAACTGTTGTTTTCAGGACAGCATCAAAATAACTATGAAACAGGATGTTTTTTATTTTATATCTTAAAATTTTATTTCAGATTTTTTCTACCCTAAAAACATATTAAAATTCTTCGTTATAAATTTTCAAATTATATTGTATAATAACAAAAGCACAGTGTCAACACAGAACATATAAAAATATTTTATTTAGGTAGATTCGACACAATTAATAAAATAGTCATTTAAAGGCTAATAATTTCATCATATTATATCTTCTTGGTGACTAGTCTCCATTTCATCGAAGATTTTATTATTAAATTTTGAAATCGCTTTATAAATATTTTTGCTCAGAATACTTTCGGAGCCTTCGTTCCACATAATTCATGTAACTACATAAATAATCAGGCGGTGACTTGTTTGAAGGTAGTGTATTTATTCTTGCCTGTGTTGTTGACATTGGAGTCACAAACGATGGTAGGTTATCCGTCCCTGATTGGATCGGAAATCCCGATGAAATTGAAGCTGGACTGACAATAATTGGGATAATCGATATTTTCAGTTGAATTTGGTTTGATCCCAATTTTCGAATTCATCCAAATAGCTTTCAATATATCCTTCCGAATCGTTACCTACCCTTTCTAATTCACTATTCCAAGTATCATGAAGCGAATAATTAGATGTGGTTGGCCTGTGATAAATATACATTAGTTTTGTAGATTTAAATACCATATTTGTGAATCGAATTAGTACTAACCCTTCACTAATTAAATTTCTTTTAAAATATTCCATTTCTTTCAAAAATTCTCGCATTTCTGCTATCAATCTTTTCGTAACCGAGCCGCTCCTACCTAAGTATATGTTCCAATACGTGGTGAATCGACGCTTCATATTGCAGAAAATAGATTGCACCGCAGGATCACCGAACGCTTCATATTGCAGAAAATAGATGGGTTGGGGTTGTATTTCCAGAACCCAATATTCCAGACATAAAATTCCAAACCCAAAATTCCAAAATCCAAAATTCCAAAAACCAAAATTCCAAATCCAAAACTCCAAATCCAAAATTCCATTCCAATTTAATTTCCTCAGAATAGAGAAAAAAATCGCGCGATTTTTTTCTCTATTCTGAGGAAAATTAATTGGAATGGAATATGTTCTGTGCATTACTACATGTACAATAGAATGAAATGTAATTATCATATATCACTTTTCCTGCCTACCCATACAATTGTGTGGGTAAGGCAAAAGAATCATGTCAAAATTTTATTTGTGTATGTGTTTTGAACCAACTTACACATTTGTGTATTCCTTTTAAACTTATTTTCGCCCGAAAAAAACACTATATCTATACACATAATTGTGTTGGGTGTACTTCAAACCATGCGAAATTTTTTATCAAAAACGCCATTACATACTAAGTGTTTTTCACTCACACATTTGCGTGGTTTGGACTTTAATTGAGCCAAAAAATTTTTTTTTATTTTTTCGTTCCATTGGCGTTAGCAAAGTTCTTTTGAGTAGATATTCAATGGAACGAAAATTTGTTAGTTAGAATTAAAACATAAGAAAACAAAAATGTTGATTGTGTTGATAACTAGCTAAAAGTACTTGCGAGTACTTTACTAACGCCAATGGAACGCGGTTTTATAAATTTTATTAGAAAAGATAGTAAATCTATTAAATTTAACTTGGTTGTTAAAATTAATTTTTTCTGTGGCTGGCGGCACTCCAACCTCTTAAATAAATCACATTTTACGTTCTATCTTAACTGGTTACGGCGAAATCGTAGACGATCGAGGTCCGATTTACTTATATCAACTATGTAAGCATTACTCAACACCAGGACGTCCTATACTACAGGCACTTAAGATCGATTGGCCTATAAATTCAGCACTCGCATTTCAAAGCAGTCATAGATGTATTTTAGGGTAAATTTAATTTTGCATTTTAAGATTGCACCGACGTCCCTTTCACAGATTCCCACAACTTATTTCTTTGGGAAGGGTTTTTAAATTGGGGATGTGATGGATCCACCAAAATAATAAATTTTGGATCTTTAAGTACCGTTACAATTTTTCTTTCAATAGCTGAAATATGTATATATAAAATAATTAGATATATAAACATAAAGCATATAATGCTGTTGTGACTATCAAAAACCATCCTTGAAATAAAATAATTAAATGAAAATTACTCCTGAAACCTGCACTATTGTATATTGCAAACAGATTATTATTCATAATGTAGCAAACAATTCATATAAAATTCTCCATTTACCCTTCATTATCCCAAATTCAAAAAATTATTTTGAATTAACAAATTAGATTTTAAATTAAAAAATTATAGTTAATATTATATTTATTTTACAAAACCTTAAGAAAATGGCGACCACTACAGTAAATTACTAAATGCACAAATTTGCATCAAACACATTACAAAGATTGACATCGCTCAATTAAAAACAAAAATATTTTTTTTTTCTATTACTGGGTTTAATAAAAAACATCAAGGATGCCCCAAAATTCACGCAAGAAGTAATTTTAATGAAAACAGGTTGTTTTATTCATTCATATAGTATAGGGTTCTGGGTTCGGTATGTAATAACTTAAACTTATCGGGCAAGTGTCCTGCATGGCTTTGCACGTACTCTTTCGTAGAAACATGGCAGTTTTGCATAAATATGGTTGATTTTCATTGATCTAGTGCTCAATTTACGAAATGACTCATGCAATAATTAAACTTTTCTCGGGATTTATGGCACGTGCCATCGTCTTGTTGAAGCCACATGTCGTCCAAATCCATGCACTTTAGCTACAAAAACTGAATTATCTCTCGCGATATCTGAACTGAATCATCTCTCGCCAGCACCATTAAGTCTTATTACGTTATCAGCTGCATCTTTGAAGAAGAAAGGTCCGATGATGTCTCCAACCCTAAATCCGAACCAAATAATGACGCGTTGTCGATACATTTGATTTTCAACCATTACTCGTGAATTTTCTAAACCCCAAATATGCGACAATTTTGACGATTAACGAAGCCATCAAGATGTACGGAAACCCTTCATTATTGTTAAAATATCGCAAATAACTAAATTGTCAGCTGTCATGTTGCCTTTTTTTGCTGGCAGCACTTTACTGCACAAATGGTGCAAAAATTCAAATTTTGCATGAATTTTGGGATACCCTTTATAAACATCAAATATTCAGATTTTGTCACAGTTTCATGACAAAAACTTCAACAATTTTTATTTCATTGTGCATTGTTAAGGTGAAATGCGCATGTCCATATTTAGGAAATACAAACATATTCAATACAAATACATTTTGTCATGACATTCTGGCGTCATGACAAAATTTGGTGAGTGAAGACCGAGCTTTAGGATTTCCGACTCTTCGTATTTACCTTTCGTGTTTCAATAACTTTACGTGACATTTTTGTTTTTATGTTTTTCGTCTGTAATATTGAATTTGGTCAACTTAAAACCGTATCTCGGTTGGTTTTCGACCTAATTTACTACGGTGGATTAACTCTTATCTACATGAACGCAGGTATCAGGTGTGCTTCAGTTCATGTACGTCAACACCGTTTACTGCTATATCAGGAATACCCCAGGGCAGTTATTTAGGAATACTTTCATCGTGTCGATAAATATATTTGAAAGTGTTATTAATCGCTCAGCTACGCTTCTGTGTGCGCTGATGATATGCAAGTTTTGACATAAAGTTAATTTTAACTTCAAGTGACAATAACTTGCTACAATCAGACTTAGCTACAATTAGCCATAATTAGCTACAATTAGCCATACGGTGTTGAAAAATAACCTTAACGTAAATGTTAACAAATGCCAAATAATAAATTTTTCTCGTAAACAAGAATGCTATCTCTATGCTTGGTTTTGTTACCAATAGAATTAAAACATAGATGCCTTATTAATTATTATATCTAAAATCGAACTCTAAAGTTATTTGTTTGTAGAGTTTGTAAAACTTCATTTGAGATTTAAATTTGAACGATCATCAAAATATGGTTTCCTTTTGGTATTCAAACTTCACAAATATGAATATACGTGCTGCTAAAATATAGATACAACTTGGGTAATGTGTGAGTCACGTAAAACACCCTATATGATTACAATTTTACTTATAAACATTCTAATTTAAAAATTTAATTTGAATTTAACCGAAAAGTCAAATGACGAAGTCTATACTATTAAAATTTTCGTGTGCCTTTTCGTAATGAAAAAACATTCAAAATTTAAGCTAAATGTGTATACACTATCGCCAGTCGCTATTTGCTTTTTTTTGTGTTGCTTGATGATATCCTTTCGAACAATCGTCTGTGTTTAAAGTAATCATTCATGTGTCTTAAGTCATCAATATTCACACAATTTTATTTCACTTAAAACATCACTAATAATTTTTCGCCCTGTTCGCTTACCCGTTTAATCTTTCGCGTACTGTATCTCCTGAATGGCTCACCCATTGTGTTCTTTGCACCCGTATTTATATACCTTTGGAAATTATCGACGGCTCTTTCATAGACTATACTATAGTTTGCTAGACAACAAAACCGACCTTAAACCTAGATGTCACTAATTTCACAAAAATATTATTAATTTTCTAAACCGTGAGCAGTTTTCTCTGGATAAATGTCCCGCCCACGGTTAATTGTTTTCT
This sequence comes from Nephrotoma flavescens, assembly GCA_932526605.1. NCBI lineage: Eukaryota > Metazoa > Arthropoda > Insecta > Diptera > Tipulidae > Nephrotoma > Nephrotoma flavescens. The sequence goes on from OW052220.1 coordinate 77,039,433, forward strand.
CATGAAACTACACAAAATAAAAATTACTAATTATATAAGTAGAGGGAAAAAATAGAACTTCAAGTGCCAATCAAAAGTGAAAATTAAATAGAAGAGGAATTAGACCGGCTCATTGATGTCATACAATAGTCGGCTTGGGAATGCACCCCCAAATTATCGTTCAGGAAAAAAAACTCCGTTATTTACCCAATAGAAGTAAGAGAATTAGTGCAGGAAAAACGAAAAGCCCGAAAGAAATGGCAAAATACGCGTGCGCCGCAAGATAAAATCACTTTAAACAACTTGTGCATCAAACTTAAGGTACTCATAAAAGCAGTGAAAAATGAAACAATTGGAAAATATATTTGTTCTCTAGCCCCAACTAAAGATACCGACTATTCCCTCTGGAAAGCAACAAAAGGGTTAAAACGACCAAAAACGCAGATCCCCCCAATCAAAACAAACGATGGGAATTGGGCTAGAAGTGCGAAAGATAAAGCTGACTTGTTTGCTGAACATCTTGAAGAAACATTTCAACCTCTAGGTCAGCAGACCAGTTACGAAAACACTGCTAATAAGCACTGCTATAGCTGAAATTAACAACATAAAAGTAAAGAAAGCTCCTGGTTACGATCTGATAACAGGGCAAATAATAAAGGATTTCGGCAGGAGTTCCGCAGGGTAGTGTTTTGGGACATATTCTTTACCTACTCTACACCAGAGATTTACCTCAATTAAACTATGTTACCGTTGCAACATTTGCTGATGATACTGCAGTTCTCTCAGTAGGAGACACTATCGAGGAATCGACAAGGAACTTCAAGAAGCATGTGACAAAATCATAAAATGGACAAAAAAGTGGCGTATCGGGCTCAATGAATCGAAATCCACGCATGTGAATTTTACTAATCTAAAAGTCAGTTACAAACCTGTAATCATTAACGGTCAGCAGATTCCGTATGCAAATAAGGCTAAATATCTAGGAATAACTCTAGATACCAGGCTCAGATGGAAAGAGCACGTTAAAAAGAAAATAGAAGAACTTAATATCAAATATCGAAAAATGTATTGGCTGCTCGGGAAAAACTCGGAATTGTCAACCGAAAATAAATTGCTATTATATCAACAGGTGCTAAAGCCTGTATGGACTTACGGAATACAGCTCTGGGGATGTGCAAAGAAAACCAATATCAAAATAATTCAAACTTTTCAAAACAAAGTGCTAAATATCCCGATGGTCCAAGAAGAAATAAAAAACCTTCCAGTAATACATGGACAACTTATTTATCAACACGTAAATGAAGAGCTTCGTGGTATGTTGGACCCTTCACATGCAGTAAGACGATTGCAGAGAACGAAACCAATTGATTTAATGGATTAAGGACACCAAAGCAAAGACTACTTCAGTAAATAACATATAAATGGAGCTGGCCAATGGGCGTCTTCTCATTCACAAGTGACTAAATTAAGAAAGAAAAATTACTAGATGAATTGTATTCAGGTGTAATAATTTAAATAAAAAAAAATATAAAAAAAAACAAAAAAAAAACTAATTATATGTTACGGTAAAAGCCCAAAATCGATAAATGTCCGAAAAAAAAATAGAAAAAATTTGTATTGCTTCGAAATCTATGAAATGAGAGTCCTTAATCACCCCACCGAGTATTTTTTTTTGACTTTACTAACTTTCACGTGCTCGCTTTAGCTAATTGTGCTTCTCATGATGCTTATGTAGGGGGACGGTTAACAAATATTCCGTTACCATTAAACCAATGAACAATCGGATTTAATTTCAAATTTAAATAAAAAGTGAGAATATATTTTTCTTTAGGTGATAATTGTTATTTATTGTTATTTTAAATTTGTTATTGCTACTTTTTTTTTAAGAGAATAGAGAAAATAGCTGACAAAGAGAGAACTCTCGAAACAAAATAAAAAATAAAAAATAAAAAAAACATTAAATAAAAATTATCACTTAAAGAAGATATTCCCAATTTTTATTTAAATTTGAAATTAAATCTCGCGAGATAAAAGAACACAACAAAATAATGGAAAATTAGAACCGGACTTTAACCGTAACATATATAATATATCTTTGTACGTTTATTAAATTATTTTTATTTCTATAATTAAATAAAAGAAATTCACAAGGTTAGGCACCGTTATTAATCCTCCAATAACCGACCAAGCGGCACAGTGGTTAATGCTTTGGCGTTTGGTTCGGGAGGTACCCGGTTCGAATCCCGATAGGGGCAGGATGCAAAAAGGAATTTTTATCAACAGATTACGATCAGTAATGAAATAGAATACAACTATGACCTCTTGTCGGAGTGCAAAACTCATGGGCCGATCCATCGATTTGGCAGGCGACTGCGTAAGGTAGGGACGTGAGAGCAAACTGCGAAGGTGTTGGTTCGCTTCGGTATCAGTACGGATTGCAAAAATTAAATTATAAAAAAACAAGAAAATCCTCCAACAAGCTTTTATCACTTTATTATACTTGAAGGCACATAATAATTGTTCTCAGCTTTCAACCCAAGATGCCAATGTAAAATAAATAGCAGCAATTAAATTGTATATGGGAAACAATAACAATTTTGCCGATTTTATTCCATTGTTTCCCAAAAATATACAAATAGCAAGCCATATAAATATTCAAATATTCAAAATAATTCGTCAGCTTTAAAGCAATCGCAAGAATTGGTAAGATTTTTTTCAAACAACAGAATAAAACCGGTATAGAATTGTTCCTACTTATAGAATTTTCAACCACTGCTTCGTGTAGTCGTCATTGTGTAGTTATATTATTATCCTTTGTGGTTATTTTAAGTTGAATTCAAGATCCAATGCAAAATAAAAGACTTCATTCAAATTTCAAGTATAGTATAAGTGAATTAACCAACATTAAATCATATATACTCGGGAATGCGCACATCAAATCATAATGTACTTAATACATTTATTATATTGTTTATTTACTCTTAACCATTCCAGAAAAGTACTTCAATATTTGTAAATAATATTTTAAACGAAATATTATTTTTGCAAGATTCTTACGATGTTTATGCTCTTTCATAAGACCAATTTTTATTCAAAATTAAATTTTCTCAATAAAAATGTTTTGTGTATACATAAAGCGAATTTATTGCACTACAGGTTGGGAAATAATAATAAAAGCACAAAGCACTAATTTTGAACAGTAAAAAAACTATTTCTCTAACGTATATAAAGGGCTTAAATTACTAAATTTCGGTAGCTTTAAAACTGTTCCCAAAATAATAAATGCAGATCATCCACTGCGTGTAAAAAAATTATCTACACGCATATAAAGATGTTAAATTATAACGGCTACCACTAAGTACCCCTCCTGATATTGATACACAGAATTTAAATTATTTTTTAAACGATAAAGGTTACTTAGGAAAATTAAAAATATTATAAATAATTTTCAGTCCTATTCATTTACATTAAACCCTTTCTTCGACAAAGAAGAAGTATTTTCAAAATGCTTTTGTGAATTTTAGAATTCTATATCCTCAAGGTAAAAAAAAAATAAAATATTTAAAAGTTTTTTGAAACCCATCTAACTATGTATATATGCGTGTACCGAGAAATGAGATAAATAGTAAGCAATTCGAGTGTTTTTCTTGTTATTGTATATAGTGGAGTGGTAAGCGCAAGAATTATTCACCCTCCTGGCAATATACAAAAGAAAATTTTTTATTAAAAATAAGAAAAGTATGTTGTATTCATCATAACTTCGATTTCATATAAATACTTTAAAAGGTTATCTCAATATCTACATACAAAATTTTGGTGTATTTGATAAGAGAATTCTTATGTATTATACGTCATCAAATGTTTCGGCAATGGTCCGGCTACCATTTATTTAAAAATTTTCGCGTAGGTTGATCAGTATCCAATATTGTGTACGTCATTTTACATTTACTACCCCCTACATACCTGTTTCCTACCTACTAGTCGTCTATATATACCTTTTGCTCTTTAATATTTTAAGCTTTTAAAAGTTTTGTGATTAAAGTATCATTAAGAAGGATATGAGGAAGGAAGACAACAAGGACGGACACACAGTATAGAAAATGTGTTGGGGATCTCTCGCATCGTACAAATGGGTAGAAGAAATTCGGTGGCACTTTTTCATGTTCTCGATTTTGCTTTTTATGTTTTATTAGTAAAGCCCACATAATTTATCATTTTATAGACTTTTAGAATGGATGCGTATAAATATTTAATAAAAATAAATAGCAAAAATATATAAAATAATTGTGCTTTAAGAACCCAATCAAATATTTAAACCATGTACAAGCAAATGGTACCGATTATTATACATAACAGGATGGTGTCCTATAAAAAAAAAATTTTTTGGTTATGAATAATGAATGGTTTCGAGATATGACGATGGGACAACACATTTTTTTATATTTTTATTTTTCAATGATCCAGATATGAATCTTGTGTTATAATTTATTGTCATTTGTCTTTCTAAGAATTTTTTTTTGTTGTTAGGTTTGGTACATTTGACTGTCATCACGGTGTGTACATACAATGATATTTTTTAAAATCAATATTATTTAACGCTTCACGTAGATAGATTAAATTGGACACAAATTATTTTTAATGTTTTCTTGGGGCAACCGCCACTTTCATTTAATTTATTTTGCTGTTCGAAAACGTACTTAAATTAACGCCTCGTTCAAATTAGTTGTTGCCTAAATTTTTATCGTGTCGTTGGTCAGAAAACTTTAGCAGAGCAAGAACATAATGCGATGCAATGATAAAATACTGGTAGTTTTATTTATTCACTGCTTCAGTTAATAGGCTTTATGACGATTCAGTCAAATTGGGTTCTTTCGATGCTGTATAGATAGGAAAAATGCACTAGGTCAATCAATTTGAGATGTTAAGGAACACTTAATAGTGTTCCTTAAAATCTCAAATTGATTGACCTTCGAAGTAAAGTAATGCAGTATATGGAATTTTAGAATTTTCCATCTATTTCCATTTATTAACGAATTAAAAGAATATTTGGTTAGCAGTATTGGATATGAATTCTAAAGTGAGTTTTAGACAAAATTCTATGATGTGCAATCATTATGAAATTTTCTTTCTATGGGGTTCAGTTTGGATTGAAACATAAATTTTAGAAGAAGTTTTGGTTTAAAATGTATTCTAAGATGCATTTTGCATATATTTGGTATGCTTAGCCGTATTCTCGGCTAATCCTTAATGTAAAGGAGTTTTCAATAACGATATAACAAGTTTATTTTAAAATAAAACACAGAATACTTGAGATATTGGGCTGAAATTTATTCCCGGCTCAATACACATGTTACATTTAACTATGGAATTCGATCGTTCGATATTGTCCTTGCGCTCCACTAACATTGTAGGCTTGTAATAAACAAATGTCTTAACGTTACCTCATAAAAAAGAGTCAACGGCATTAAATCGCATGAGCGAGGTTGCCTTCCGATCGGACCATCTCTCGAGATTACACGGTTACTGAACTTCCCTTTCAATACATCAATTGTTTGACTAGCTGAGCGGCAATTGGTGCCATTTTGTTTGAACCACAAATCACTGATGTCAAACCAATCCAATTCTGGCCAGAAATATTCTTCCACCATGGCACGACAACGAACTCCATTGACCGTAACATGGCGATCATTTTCATGGACGATAAAATATGATCCAATCACACGTCTGGCATGTAATTTATACCACACGGTTGCTTTTTGTGATTGTAATGCTGTTTCTAAGCCATTAAGTCGCCCTGGTGGCAAAGTGGTCAGCTTGCTTGTTCCAGCGACCGGAGGACCCAGGTTCGATTCCCGGTGGTGACAATGAAAAAATTGCATGGCTGGTTTAGGATCAATGAATTAATCACTCATTATCCGAAATGAAAATATGATTATGAAACCTCATTTGAGGCGGCCAAATCCCTTGATGGGATATAGTGCCAGAAAGAGAGAGAGGAATTAAGCCAAAAATGAGTTTCATCGCTGAAGATGATTTTTTGATTAAATTCAGGACTTTTTTCAATCTTCAACAATCAGAGCAATTTTGGCGCTTCAAATGCAAGAGGCTTCAGTTCTTAAGTTACGCAATATTCTCCACAATGTAGTTTGAGAGATTCCCAATTCGGTATTTTCGGCTGCAGCATATTCGGTACTTCGACCTGTGCGTTGTCTCACTGATATCAGAACATCCAATAGTGAATATTTTAACTCGAATTGATGCACTATAGCACGTTCAGCCTCTCTAGTTGGACGATTATAACGACCGAAAAATGGAGTAAGCCCAAACTTTGGGCTTCGTGAACTTAACCATGGTAAAAATGTTAACCTTGACTGAGATTTTGACGTTGAAAGCTCATGAGAAACGTTCACGGGTGCATTCGTATTAAAATCGTTATGTTAGTATTGGAAAACCACATACTTCTAATATGTATTTTGAACAAGGTTCTGAAATGAGTCAATGATGAGCACTTATCGTTCACTTCTTTATAAGTAAATATAAAAATAGTTATGAAAGGTTGCATTTGAATTTAAGGTTGGAAACTTTAGAATCCTAAAGGAAAATAAAAGGGGATTATCGTTTAAAATTCGCTAAGATTTGAAGAAGCAATTTGCGACTACAACAACAGGGTGGGCCAAAAGTCACCATGGGGTTAAAAAATTTAATAACTTTTTCGTTTATTATATATTTTTTTTTTCAGATTATAAAATATACAAAATGGAATTTTTTTTACACTACATATGAAAAATAATGTCACTTAAATGACCCCCGTTTTCAGCTTCGCAAAGATGGGCTCGTTTTAGAGCATTTTCCATAACATCTTTCAAAATTTGTGGCTGTAGCGTTTGAATTTGTGCAACAATGTTGGCTGGAGTTCAAGTGGCATTGGAGTTCAAGGATTGTCTCGGACTTGTTCACATATAGTCGCTCCTTCAAATAACCCCAAAAAAAAGTCGGTCGTTAACAAATCTGGCAAACGCGCGCTGGCCAATTAATTTCCGGGTTACTGGAAATTATTCGTTCTCCAAAAATTTGCCTTGAAAGTGTCATTGTGTCTCGGGCAGTGTGGCCAGTGGCTCCATCCTGCTGAAACCACATCTCAGGTCTTTTTTCAAAAGCAGGACGTAAAAAGTGTTCTATCATAAACCGATACCGCTCTCTATTTACGGTTACAGTACTTCCATCTTCATTTTCGAAGAAGTAAGGGCCAATGATATTTTCAGATGTAATGCCACACCATACTGTACACCTAATGGGGTGCAATTGACGTTGATGAATCAGATTTTCAATAAAGTTGATTTCATTTCTTGCCAACTGTTGAAATTTAACTGCAAAATTTAGACGTTGCCGATGATATCCAGGTTTTAATTCTTGCACCAACTGTACCTTATATGGGAATAACAGTAAATCATTTTTTAAAATGCGCCCTAGTGATGTAATGGACATTCCTAGCTGAGCAGAACGACTTCTGGTAGATGTTTCTGGTGTTTCGTTAACACTTTGCTTTACACTTTCAATATTTTCCGCGGTGCGAACTAATTGTAGTCTACCGGATCGAGGCAAATCTCTTACGGTGCCATGTTGGTTGTGAAAATCAACTAAGCAACGAATCATTACTTCAGAGGGTAGTATTCTGACATTAAAATGGCGACGATATGTTCTTTGCATTAAAATAATTGATCGCTGATTTAAATAACAAAATTCTATTATTCTGGTTCTTTGTTCAGTTGTGAATTTTTCCATTATTTATTCTCCAGGTGTTATTTATATAATCTGAAAAAAAAAACAAATAAAAAAATATAAAAACGAAAAAGTTATTAAATTTTTAAACCCTATGGTGACTTTTGGCCTACACTGTATTTCACCCTCTGTTTTAATCTCAGTAACCAACTCTACTACCTATTTATCTACAGTTCGAACATTGAACTCTTATTCGCCACCACTAAGTAGCATACTAACTACCCAAACTAGTCCGATAGTGTCGAATTTCCAAATTATAGAGGCTGCACCTTAACTCCTAAGGGCAGTGCCGAAACAGATAGTCTGATCTTTGTTACAGAATTTCTTCCTAAAACTTTTTCAGATGATGTTCTTAACCACATAAACAAAATCCTTAAAGCAAATAATAGCAGTAATCTTAATAAAAACAGGATTAAGTGCTACAAGCTCGCGTCTATTCGTTGTTCTTAGTGGAAATAATTAATTCCAGAGCACATTTTTACAGAATTGGTTTCTCCGGACAAATTGTGGGCTGCTGGTACCATTTAGGCTCTGACTGAAACTTATTTAAATCGGATTTGGAGGTTTGTCGTAATGATCGTAACATTACTTCTGAGGAAAGTCGAGGTGGGGGTGTGCTTATTGTTATTTGCTCATGTTTCAAGAGTTACAATTCCAGACATTGGCGATCTTGAAATTATTTGCATAACTGCGGGTGGTGTGAAAAAAAATTTACATTCTCCTATATTTCTCCAAATATTCATTTTTCGAACAAACCTGATTAGTACCAAAGATTGATTATGCAATTATTCTTCAATTCGACGTCTTTACAGTCTGTATAATGACTTTACTATCCATAGGCAACTTGAGAATGATTGTTATACCATTGCAGTTGATGTTCCACCGGTCCACGAGTGTATGTTAGTTGGTGGTACTAATTCATGTGACTTGCAACAGATCAATTAATTATTGAATAAGGATGGAAGACAACTGGATTTAGTTTTCAGCTCTTGTGTTAGTAACTCATTAGTTGAAGTATCATCCACTATTTTGTGTGGATGATACTCATTTTGTTTATGAGGCCGCTAGTGTCGCAATTTTTATATAATTCGGGTCAAACTTAACTTCAGGAAAGCTGATTTTGATCTTCTTAATCAGTTGTTAACGTGTGTGTAAGTTTATTTTACTCAAATGTTTTCGAGTGTTTTTGCCAAACTGTACCTTGTATAGTTTATAGAAATTCTGCTATAGCGCCCTTATTATATACGATAATGAGATTCACACCTTGCGTAATAGAGCGAACTCCACATGAAAAACCCATACGTAAAATCACACGACTCTGTTCAATATGTGTGATTTATCCAGCTCTTCGGCGAAATAAAAGTAAAACCTGAGCAAAGAATCAAAAAACCTGATACAAAGAATCATATTTTTCGAATAATTTTAACCATTATTCCAATAACCTGGTGTGATTGTGAATCTATTGGGAATACATACAAGTTTCGAGGGTTTTACAAGAGATGGCGTAACTAGTATTAAATCTCATTGAACTATCTTATAACTTTTTTCATGTTAAAGTGCCATCATTTCCCTATAAAAATCAGTAAAATTCATTACGCTGAAGTATAAACAACATATTTTTTGTGCTTTAACCATGTCAGCCTTTGTGCCAACAAAACACAATATGCAGAAAGCGCTGCTTTTTAGTTTTAAATTGAAGAAAATTGCAGATGATACACATCGTTGTTATGTGAAGCGTATGAGAAAAATGCTCTTTCAAAAAAATATATGAGTAATGGTTCCGCCGTTTTAAAAGTGGCGTATTTCACACCAGTGACAAAGAACGTGAAGGGAGACCAGTGTGAATTCGCTGAGTTGGAGGCATTATTACGCCAATATTCATGCCAAACTGAAGATAAGCTCGCTGATACTTTCGGAATGACTCAACAAGCGATTCAAACCCGTTTCAGGACCATGTGTATTGTACAAAAACAAAGAAATTGGGTTCCGCATGAACTCAAGCAAAGAGACGTCGAACGAAGTTTTTGACGTGTGAGCAACTGCTCGAAAGACAAAATCAGAAGACTTTTTTTGCATCAATGGGATGTCCTACCGCATCCGCCATGTTCATCAGACATTGCTCCTTCCAACCACCACTTGTTCCTATCGATGACTTATGGCCTAGTCACTACTTACGAAGAAGCCATAACTTAGATCGATTCCTGAATCGCCTCAAAACACGAGGAATTTTTCGACGCAGAATCCGTATGCTGCCTGAAAGATGGGAAAAAATTGCAGCTAGCGATTATCAAGAAGATACTTCGAATAAAATACATTGTACCTATTTCTGTGAATAAAGCTTCGAAGTAAGAAAAAAGCCTCAAAACTTATTTGTACCCCGATATTACCAACTTTTTTTCATGTAATTTTGGTGATACCAATTTCGCCAATTCCACTAATTTTCGATATATAGCATATTTCCAACTTGGACACCATTTCGGAGAGCTCGACGGCACCACTGTTTTCTCGAAAAAAGATTTGGTCCTATAAACTGTGTTAGCCAGTCCTTTTGAATTTTATAAATTTACCCGAATATCATTATGTTAGCCTTCGCAACTCAGCCCAGACATTCCACCGATTCCTAGAGGAGTCGGAGTCGCTTCGAAATGGAACACAGCGACCATATTAAGGCAGTATTTAATACTTAATAAACACATTTTTATTATTATTATTATTATTTTATTGTTTTTTGTTTCGCACAATATTTTTAATATTTTTCAAAAAGTTTAAAAAATCACTCGATCGATTTCGACTTGTTAGGTCATCATCAGGAGTATCTACTGATTTGTATTAGTAAAAATTTTGTTATATAGTAGAAAAAAGCAAAATATAAATAAAAATAAAAGGAGGGGAAAAAAATAAGCAATAAAAATTAATCTACGGATCGCGCAGGTAGGCGATGAGTCATAGGTTGAGTAACAAAATTCAAGGTATATTATTGCGTACGTGAGAATAGAAAAGGGCGGGGTCTGTAATTGGTGAGAACCGGATTTCTCTCTGTTCGTTATGGATATTTTGGTTAAGAAATATTGATTTTTGAATTTCGTAAGATTCTAAGGTATCTAAACGTCTGCCTTTGGGTTGTATATGTAATATGTCTAAATTGTTCAAGCTAGCTGTATGATTTTCTGAAGTTAAATGGTTATGGAAAGTTGATTGATTGCAACCAGATAAATGTTCTTTAGCTCTAACTCCAAAATTGCGCCCAGTCTGACCAATATAGGAGAAACTACAATCATTGCAATTAATCCTATAAACGCCAGATTTGGAAAGGCGATCAACTCTAGGTTTATTGTTAAAAATCATTTTCCTTATTTTGTTATTATTATAAAAAGCAAAACTAATATTGGTATAATTGGACACGATGTTGCTAATCCGTTGGCTCGTTTTTCCTATATACTCGAAGCGACGCCAATTTTCCCGCGTTGGACTGTCCGGTGGATAAATACATTCATCCACGTTTTAAGAACTTGTCCTCAGTCGTTTTCCGTGATACAGAGGTGCAAATGCTTAGCAACGGAGTGAATTTTGCCCCTTCGCCAAACAAAATCGACCTTCGATCATTCGAAAATCTGGCTGTAGATGCCGAAACAGCTTTATCTGGCCAGATAACCCAAATAAAATCAGTGTGTGCGTTACAAATAAAGAAAGGTATTGATAACTCTTCTACTCCACCATTCTCTTCTTCTGCTGCTTCTATAATACTAACTTCAAAGTGATTGGTGCGATAAAGAAAAAACTACGTGACCATGACCTTATAGCGTGTAAAGCGGATAAAGGCAATACAATTACCGTGCTCACAAAAGTCGATTACTGCAATAAAATTTCTGATTTTATTACAGAAAGTAAAGCAATAGAGCTTGGCAGAGATCCAACTAAGTCTTTTAAGACTTCGGTTAGTAAGTGTATCAACCAATGCCAGAAGTTATTTGATGGAACTGGTTGGAAGTACTCTGTCATGAATCCATCTGCCCCGATCCTTTATGGTTTACCAAAAATCCATAAGGAAGGCATTCCGATTAGACCAATAGTAGCGTATTGCAATGCTCCTGCCTACAAGCTATGTAAGGGTTTCATAAATTTTTTCAATTGTCATACTAATTTCTTTTCGGCTTACTCGGTTAAGAACTCGGTAGAATTGATTAACAAAATTCAAGACGTCGACATTCCGTTACATTCAAAACTAGTTTCATTTGACGTTGCCAGTCTTTTCACTTCTATTCCAATTAATACTTTGTCCCAAATAGTTTGTAATTACTTAGATAGGGATGTTGTAGATGAGAGCTTACGTCGTGAACTGAAGTTAGTTTTTGAGACTTGTATTAAACAAAATTATTTCTGTTTTGATAATAAATATTTCAAATTCGCTGATGGTCTACCAATGGGCTCCCCTCTGTCACCTTTGTTGGCTGAAATTTTCATGAATTTCTTCGAACAAATGATCATATCAAATAACAATCCTTATTTTCGTCATATAATCTTTTGGTATAGATATGTTGATGACATATTATGTCTATAGAATGGAACTTATAGACTGTTAGACTCTTTCCTTACTTGGTTAAATTCTCAATATCCCACCATTGATTTTACGTTAGAAAAAGAAGAAAATAAATGTATTAATTTTCTAGATATAACAATAACCAGGATTAATTCTGCTTTAGACTTCAAAATTTATCAGAAACCCACGTATACAGACGCTGTTATCCCTAGTTCTTCAAACCATCCCCATAATATTAAAATGTCAGCTTTCCACTCACTCATAGATAGACTAATAAACATCCCTCTGTCAAATTCAAATTATAACACTGAGCTTAACATAATTCTTCAAATGGCAACGAATAACGGATATGCAACTAGGACTATATTAAAGTTATTAAATAAAAAGCTAAAGCGTAAAACTCTAACGGGTATTTATCCACCGGATAGCCCAACGCGGGAAAATTGGCGTCGCTTAGAGTATATAGGAAAAACGAGCCAACGGATTAGCAACATCGTGTCCAATTATACCAATATTAGTTTTGCTTTTTATAATAATAACACAATAAAGAAAATGATTTTTAACAATAAACCTAGAGTTGATCGCCTTTCCAAATCTGGTGTCTATAGGATCAATTGCAATGATTGTAGTTTCTCCTATATTGGTCAGACTGGGCGCAATTTTGGAGTTAGAGCTAAAGAACATTTATCTGGTTGCAATCAATCAACTTTCCATAACCATTTAACTTCAGAAAATCATACAGCTAGCTTGAACAATTTAGACATATTACATATACAACCCAAAGGCAGACGTTTAGATACCTTAAGCTAGAAACAGAACAAGAGCGACGACGACGAGCGTCGACGAATAAATAAAATATATCGCCGCAATATCGCTGTAGCTAACAGAACTAAAGCGTCAGCTTATGCGATAAAAAAACATCCACAAACGGCATATCCTTCTGTGTTTTGACAAATGACGTTGTGGCGTTAGCCTACTAAATTGAAAAAATTGATTAATATATGACGGTTAAATGATACCAACTGAGATATATATAAAAAACAGTTGGCAACATTGTTTCGTCGGGAATAAAAATAGAAATATACTCTAAATTTATTTCAACGAAAAAATCGTCGTCGCCTGCGTCGATGGTTGTGTTTGTATTATATGTTTTCCGTGTTTTGTAATATGACAGGCGATTTCACTCGCCGCCTTCGCTCTTGTTCTGTTTCGAGCTTTAGAATCTTACGAAATTCAAAAATCAATATTTCTTAACCAAAATATCCATAACGAACAGAGAGAAATCCGGTTCTCACCAATTACAGACCCCGCCCTTTTCTATTCTCACGTACGCAATAATATACCTTGAATTTTGTTACTCAACCTATGACTCATCGCCTACCTGCGCGATCCGTAGATTAATTTTTATTGCTTATTTTTTTTCCCCCTCCTTCTTTTATTTTTATTTATATTTTGCTTTTTTCTACTATATAACAAAATTTTTACTAATACAAATCAGTAGATACTCCTGATGATGAGCTAACTCATTGAAAAATATTCAAAATATTCTGCGAAACAAAAAACAAGTGATTAATAAAAATGTGTTTATTAAGTATAAGTGTGTTTCGCCAAGTGCCTACGGCAAATAGCGTAAAAAGCAGTATTTAATGTAATTCTGCATGAATTATCTAGTTTGTTTCGTAATGCATTTTGGCCGTGTAAGATAAACGTCTGCTTGAGCCACAAAGTATTGGAAAATCCTAACATCGAATGGTGAACTATTACCATCGTTTTATAAATAAACAAAAACGGAATATTTAGATCAAAGATTGTACTGAATCATTCGAAAGGATCAAAGTATTCTCCAAACGACGTCACAAGTGTGGTATATCTGTTCATACCACAGGGTATCATACTCGGGTGGCTGGGGCTCTTACACCCCATCAACAAACAATGTTTTTAACCATTAGCTTTCTTTTTAAAGAAAATCGGTCAAAGAAAATTAAATACCCTACAATTCATAGAAGACTTTTTGTATTTTTTTATTTTTTTTTAAATCGTACAATCTGTTCTGGGGCCGAAGCACTCACAAGTCTTTCGCGGTTCGTCTTTCCCGTCCTACCTTACGCAGTTGCCTGCCAAACCGAAGAAGTATGGTTATAGGTCCATCTGGGCATGGAAAATGGGTCTGGCCATGAGTTTTACACGCTGCTACAGCCCCCTAGTTGCATTCCTTTTTATCACAGATCGTAATCTGTTGGTTGATGAAAATTTCCTTTTGCATCCTGCGAACCCGGTACCTCCCGATCCAAACGCCAAAGCTTTAACCACTGTGCCATTTGGTCGGCTGGTAATTTAGTAACCAAACACTTACACCATCCCATAAAAGAACACATTTTTTTTATTTATAGAACAAAAATCTCTCACATTAATTATTGCGCCAAAATTAGCACATAAACTCCGGGAGTTAAGCTATTTTGATTAAATTGCCCAATTCCCTCCAACATTCATCACATTAAAATAAAACACAATATGTAGAGAGACTGTTTGTCTAATTCTGGTAACACAGTTCTCGTAAAACTCAACGCTCCTATTTCGGCTTAAACGAATTATTTCAATAACAGAAACGACGTGCGCAACCATCGGGACCGGCTGAGCAGTCATCATGTAAATATGAAATGTAATTGGCGATGATTTCCGTAGTCAGTACAATACTGTTTATTACAACAGTGTTATTCGGTGTCACATCATCAAGTGATCGCAATAATTAATTTTGCTTAAAAAATTGGTACTGGAGGGTTTGTGACTCCACAAACATGCCAGTTTCTTTAGTAGCTTATGTAATTGTGAGCGCCTGGTGGAAAAGGAAGTGGGCAGATTTTGATGCCTGACTGAAATAGGCATTCTGTTTCTGCTGCTTTAAGTTTCATAGTATCGAATTGTCGAGATTTTTACACAAAATAACCTAATTAGCGTGATGCCGTAGTGACCTGCGATATAACTTGAGATTGTAAGCATGCAACATGCTGTTCATTTCTTTTAAAGCTAAGTATCCAGCTCGCGCTAAGATACATTTTAACGCGGTCTCCACAAGTCTCCACTAAATTATAGATAAATTAGTAAACTAAAAAGTTTCTGTAGAGATAAATTTTGACATTTGTTTTATTTGTCCTACAACAAACAAAAATATAGTTCGAAACTATTTTCATAGTCTAGAAAATTATTTCGTTCATCCATTAAAAAAAACAAAAATGGCCACGTTTTGCTGTCAAAATTTATCTAAATTTTATTGTTCTAGGCAGATAAATTGCTGCGGAAACGTTTGTAGAGTTTTCACTAGCAAAGTCTATATGTGAATAAGATAACTACAAAATTTTCATGTCAGCTGCGTACCGCATCTGCGAAATCGTAAGCTAAATATTTGTTTGTTATTTCAATTGCTAAATTTTACGTTAAATGTCTATGTAAAATTTGTGTAAGCGCGAGCTGGATACCGACCTTAAGCCGAACTTATTTGGCTCTGTAGGAAAATTTTTTGCAGAAAAATTTGCTGCATTTTGAAGTAAAGCTAGGAATTTATTTTTGTTAAAGTGCCTGCCTTCAGCGAATTTAACTACAGGATAAATAATTGTTATTCCAAAGGGGCAATAAGTTTTACAAAATAAAATGTAGGGGAAATTTGTTTACAAAAATATAAAAATATAACCAATTTAGCTAATTTGGTTGGTTGTTTTTCCTCTCTTTCTCTCTCTCTCTCTCTCTCTCTCTCTTCGATTTTAATTCTCCAGCAATTTCTATAAGAGTTTTTTAATATTTGAGTCAATTACATTTAAACATTCCACTTCAGGCTTCCTTTTTTGCAAATTAATTTCAATTAAAAATAGCAGACAAAATTAATTTGTTTTGCAACCCAAAAATTAAAATAAAAATTTAGTCAGAATCGACACTTGTGCGACAGTAATGACCTAAATCGTTGTAACAAAATTGTATCTAACCGGCCTAAAGCTGACAAACCACAAAACAAGAATAATAAAAAATGTCAAGTTAGTTCAAATTTCCTCGAAGATTGGGTTGAAACCAAGAACCGTTTGTCTTCGGTTCTCGGTTTCAAACCTGCGTCAAAACAGATAAAAAATATTTCAAAAAATTTGAATAGATCACCTAGAATCGAACCCGGGGCCCTCGAAATCATAGCATGCACTCTACTTACTTTACAATCGAGAGTGACAAAAAAAATTGAAATTACACTGCAACATGCAAAACTGTATTTTTGAAATAAAATAGTTTTGCATATTGGCAATACATAAGCACTTTGTCCAACCTACACGATTCTCAGAAAACATTGAAATTCTTGAAAAAGGAACAAAACATGATACAAGATTGTGTTAGAAATGATTCATTAAAATAAATCCTAAACAATCTGAATGCGTTTATCTCCAAAATTCGCACAATCATCTGATTTCAAAATAATACAGTTCGATACTTTACAAAACAAATCTGTTTGATATCAAAAATATTTGATTTAAAAAGTTTTTCGTACTCGATAGCTATTGTATTGTGGGCCCCCCACACTACACTGAATTGGTCTGTCGTCTAAGCCTGTTTCAATTTTGCCTTCGGTTCTCGTTATCAACCCCTTCCACGAGGAAATTCTGAACTTACTTGATAATTTTTATTATTCGTGTGTTGTCGCTTGTCAGATTTCGGTTGGTTATAAATAATTTTGTTTCGACGATTGCGGTCATTACTCGCATCAAAAGTCGATTCTGATTAAATTTTCATTTTTATTTTTGGGTTGCGAAACAAATTTTGTTTTTCGGTTATTGTTATTGGAAATGCTATTTCTATTGTATTTGGAATTAACTGCGAGTTCATACGGCGGATAAAAATCTCGGATTTTTCTATCCCAGATTTTTTTTTCAATATTTTCAACTTTTTTATATGAAAAGAGGCGTGCTCGTTGTATAATTTACGTGATGTAATTGGTTAAAAAAATGGGATAGTAAAATCCGAGATTTTTATCCGTCGTATGAACTCGCAGTAATACGCGAAAATGTATGCCAACATGCCATTAAATGGCGTTGTAATAAGCTTAGTGATAATTTTTACATTTTTTGACAAAATAAACTTACACTTAATACAGCCCAAATCGATCGAGTGATTTTTTACGTCCCTTAAACTACCAAAACCCATACAGCAGAACATTACGAGATGGCACGGATAATTATAGGCTAATAGTAGGCTATTTTAATGCTCTATTAAAACTTTTTGGGCTCCATCCCTTCCAACTAAAACGATGGGTTCTGCCTTCTCTCTCTCTCTATCTCTCTCTCTTTGGCACTATATCCCATCAAGGGATTTGGCCGCCTCAAATGAGGTTTCATAATCATATTTTCATTGCGGATAATGAGTGATTTTTTCATTATTTTATCGATCCTAAACCAGCCGTGAAACTTTTTCCTTGTCACACCGGGAATCGAACCCGGGACTTCCGGTTGCTGGAGCAAGCACACTTCCGGTCGCTGGAGCAAGCAACTTTGCCACCAGCTAGCAGAACCCATATCAAAAGTGATTTAGAAATATTTGAAAAATTAAAGGTTAATTTTAGACTAATTAAATGCCCTATTTAATTTTTATGATTGTGCTCGTTCTAGAAAAATCATAAGGCTTTGTCACTTCAAAGCTAACAGAACGCAAATTGAAAATCGAACCAAAAATCGAAATTAGAACGCAAAACAAGACCGTGTCTGCTAACTTTTTAAGGCTTCTTGATTGGGCCATAATAAGCCTAAAATTATTTGTATGTGATTGATCTTGATTAGCGTTCTAATTTCGATTTTTGGGCAGATTTTCGATTTGCGTTCTGCTAGCTTTGAAGTTGTAGTTCACCCATCGTTTTAGTTGAAAAGGATGGAGCCCAAAATTGATCCCCCCAATTAGCCTATAATTATCCATACTATCTCGTAATGTTTTACAGTATGTGGGTTCTGCTAGCTTAAGGGACATGATTTTTAGAACTTTTGAATTTTTGCGAAATAAAAAAAACAAGTGATAATAAAAATGTGTTTATTAAATCTTAATGGCAAAAAGTTAAATAATTTAATTGCAAACCTGAGGTTCACTCTAAAGAAAGACTGACTATACGAGTTTAAGTCGTCATTCTTAAGGCATGGTTATTTTAAACGTCATATACATAGAATGAGTCTTGTTCATGACTCACGGTGTAACGACCGTCTTGAAAATGTCGACGACATCATTCACTTTGTTTGTTGATGTCCAGCCGTCTAGTTAATTAGGACTTGGGTTTTTGATCACATATCTTTTAATGTTAGTTGCTTGTTGCCACATTTTGGTTCATTCTTGCAGTTTGCTATAGAAGCAGTATGCAATTGCGATTTGGAATAGAATCCTGGGTTTATCTCACTCATACCAATAATAATATGTAGTTGAATTAGTTGCAATAATATGTTTTGCATAATCTACCAAGTTTAGGAATTCTGTTTTTGTAAACTGTAGCTAATTATTGAAATTTTATTCAAATCTCGTCACGATTGAATTTGTTATCGTTTAAATTGCGAACTTCTCCAATTGAAATCTATTGTGAGAATCCAGTCTGTATAAAAATGCTTTTTCTTCATCCCATGATCTATTTTTCTTGCAGTCCTTTTCGTTCCTTCTTAATGCTTGCTTTCCAATTCGGTAAAATTTTGTTAGTAGATGCCATATTTCTCCGAAGTGATGCATTGGTGGTATATGGGTTATATTAACGTAAATGTCATCAGCACTATCAAACAGAAGGTTAACGTAAAAACTTTTGAATTAAGGATTGGGTTATAGTTCATTCTAAATGCATCAGAGCTGATTACAAATCTTACAATTAAAAATAAGTTCAAGTATTTTAATTATTCCACCCAAGAAAAAGTCATTTTTAATTAAAATAAATTTCCCCCCAAGAAGACAGTAAATGTTATTGCTGATTATACGAGTACAGCGTTAATGTACTTTCCCGCGTACATTCTTATGAAAAATCTGTCTATTCACCACCAGTTGCTACAATAATAAAAACCTCGTACACCACCATAACATAATTCATGCATAGTAATAAAGAAAAATGTATAAAATTAATGCTTTTCAAGGGTAGAAATACTTTTCATTGTTTCGTTTCAATGATTAATAATGAAAATTATTATTAACCGTTTTTTATTTCATTTTGGAAAATATCATTAAAAGGAAAATAATGATTAATTTACGATAAAATCAATTTAGTTTTTTTTTGGGGGATTTTCATGTATGGCGTTTAATATTTAAACCAAATGTACATTAATGAATCCGCGTATATCGATTTATATTGATAATGATTTTTGTTGGGAGTATATCGCGCTTGGGGAGGTGTCCAAATATGTACACCTTTTTATATATATATATATATATATATATATATATATATATATATATATATATATATATATATATATATACATATATATATAAAACGTAATCCACCATTTATAATTCAATCCTGGTGTATAAAAATTTATAAAAAATTAATAAACCGATAAGTATGTAGCTATATGTAATAAAATTGACGTTTCTCCTGTGCTGCCTTCATTCGCATTGGTCTACATAAAATATACATATATAATATAAAAAATTGGGTCACTCGTATTATCATAACGACGATGTAATATATTGCAGAAGATGTTGAGTGCGGCCTTAGTAGCAGTAGCGGAAGCATCTTTTGATATATAAATAAAACTTATATCTCATAATTTATATTCAATGCACAATTAAACTAAATAAAAACCCAATTCACATTTAAATTATTTCATAAGATAATATAATAAATCCTATTACTTCTAACATAAATATTATTATTGTTTTCGTATTCTCCACAAGGACGACAACGACCAATGTGTATATAGCTGGTATTCGCAGTCATGGTGATTATCTGTTTTATATAGGAACAGAATAAGTTGAAAAATATACTTAGCCCAAAGACAGTAGATATGCTATGGTAATAAAATGTCATTCTAAATGTTTTTTGTCCAATAACTATTTCAAACATCAAAATTACGAAATGGTTTTACTTTTAAGAATTTAAGAAAATATTATGTAGCTTAAATGAGCAAAATAGTTATATTGCACGATTTTCATGGAATGTCAAAATTTTCACAACAATGGAAAAATATTTATCGACCACCGTGTCACAACGACTTCGGCCGGGCGGCAAAATCCCTTCATGGGATGTGAAGCTAGAGAGAGAGAGAGAGAGTGTCACAACGACACCAACTGAAAGGACCATAAATAATAAATGTAACTTCAGTAAAAAGGTCCAACTATTCTTCCAATCTGTTGCAGCTTAGGAGGTGCAGAAATTCACAGCGGCCGCCAGTTAGTAAATTTTACTGTGTCCTTAACCTAAATTAATAATTTTTTCGTGGTAATTTTTGACGGTAGCACCAAAAATTGTCCGAAAACGACATCTTAGCGAAAAGCATTTCACCGAGAACGACAATTTATTGAAAGGCTAATCACCGAAATAGCAATTAACTACAGTTTACCGAAAACGACAATTCACCAAAAACGACAATTTACCGAAAACAACATTTAATTGAAAACGACAATTCACCGAAAAAACAACACCGAAAACGATAATTCACCGAAAACGACAACTTACTGAAAACGACTATTCCTTTATAAAATCTTCCATTTGTTCCTTTAAAAGTTGGAATTTAACTTATTTGTAATAATTAATTCAAACCTAAAATAAAATTATTATTAGAAACTATTTGCCTTACTTAATATTGGTGTCGTACTGAAAAACCGAAACCTTAAAATCCGAAAACGAAGTAAACTAAAAATCCGGAAAAATATATTTTGCAAAATATTGAAATAAAAATACTGGAATCTCGAAATTTAAAATATTAGATTTGCAAGTAGAAACTATGCTTTTTTTGGTCAAATTCAACTTTATTAAAAATATAATTGTTACAAAAATAATTAACAAAATATTCGCCATTACTTCTATGATCTTTTGTCATTTATCAGGTAGACGATTAATTCCTTCGTAATAGAAATATAACTCTTAAGTTATTTATTTATATATTTTATTTATTAAATTTTTAATTCGAATTTACATGGCGGTGTTGATGTGCAGCATCGTGGTGTGCGGCAGTGATGGCAAGCGGCGTCTTTATGTAATGATGATTGGAGACGAACTGTTTAGACATGAAATTTTTATTCTAAAGAAAATTGTGTTTTCGTTTGGTGTCGTGTTCGTCGTGTTGTTTCCGTGTATACGTATACGTACATCTATTGGTGATTTAGTTGTGCGGTTGGTATTCGTGTTCACTATGATTACACGCTGATTGAATTTGAGTTGAACCAACCGCTACATTACCTCCCCCCAGATGAGTCCCCAGTGACGAAGAGTGTCGATAGTCGTAATACCGAAGGATATCCGTCGAATTCCTTCTAATCTTTCGGTATTGATGTCGTTTTAGCCCTCGTTATCGTTTGTTCGGTCGTTTTCTTTGTTTGCTTGTTTTTCGTTCGTTTTTTGGTTTCGTGTTTCGTTTTTTGATCGTTCGTTTGTTCGTTCGTTTCTTTTACTACGCGTTGTAGTCGAATGTGGTGAAAGCACTAGTTCGCGTTGAACTAGCGAGACATACGGAACCAGGTAATCCTGCAGTTTCGAGTCTGCTTTCCGAGTTGAGGTCACTGTGGAATGGGGTGCTTGTAAATCACGGCAGTGTCGTTCACTATCTCGTGCGCGCCTTTCGTCGCCATCGATGGTAAAAAAATACACAATTTTTATTTATTTACAATAATAAAATAATAAAAAAAATTCGCGGACGTGTTGCTGCTTCGTTGTTGTTGCCGCTGGTGTCGCCGCCGCTGCTGCTGTATCTACTGCTGTTGCTGTATACTGCTGTTGCTATATTGACGTTACCGCTGTTGTTCGTGCGCTGCTGTTGTTGTGGCCGCTTGTCTGTCTTCGCCTTTGATGTTGTTGAAGGTGTCGACTATATATGCACTCGTCGAAATTTTATTTTTATCTACTTTAGTGGCGGTTAAATTGCACTTGCTCTTAAGAAAGGGTCACATGTGGGGTACAAACTGGTGAGGCAGCGTTGATGTTGCGCTCGCACTCACATAAAAAATATTTACACTGTTTAACCAAAAAAATTACCGCACACCACATTACAACAAACAATTTTACAACGATGCACAATATTGATTATCATTTATTATTATTCGTACCGTAAAAACGGACGTCGGGGTCACCAGATATAACACTTTAGTTATTTATAATTTTTATTAATTAAATTTTTAATTCGAATTTACATGGCGGTGTTGATGTGCAGCATCGTGGTGTGCGGCAGTGATGGCAAGCGGCGTCTTTATGTAATGATGATTGGAGACGAACTGTTTAGACATGAAATTTTTATTCTAAAGAAAATTGTGTTTTCGTTTGGTGTCGTGTTCGTCGTGTTGTTTCCGTGTATACGTATACGTACATCTATTGGTGATTTAGTTGTGCGGTTGGTATTCGTGTTCACTATGATTACACGCTGATTGAATTTGAGTTGAACCAACCGCTACAGAAACTTGGTGATTTCGAGCAAAATGGTCATCGAGCCATTTTTGCACATCTTCAAATTTCGTGAACAGGTGGTCTTTGAAATATAATGACATTGATCTCAATTAGTGGTAATCATAGCTATAAAACTTCCCAGCCTAAGGAGAAGATGGGTTCCCAGGTTGATTTTGCTGTATGTGGACGAGCGTTGTCATGCAGCAATATGACCTTCCGTCTTCCTTGGCCCATAAATGGCTCTTTTTTCTCCAGAGCATCACGTAATTTGCTCAATTGCGCCTGGTAACGTTCAGCTGTAACATTTTGATCAAGTTCCACAAGCCCGTAGTAAATTGCTCCTTTCCAATCTCACGAGAAACATAATAACACTTTCTTGGCATGAATATTCATTACACAGCTCCACAAAAAAAAAAACTCCGGCACCCGAGACGAGAATAGGTGTCCTATATGTTTTTGGGGTCGCTGATCACGAATCTGCACTCAGAATTGCCGTATCGCATCAAAAATTTCTTCCAAAATTGCTTCTATGCTAAAATGAAATATAAAAAAGAAAAAAAGAAATCGCCAAAAAACAGACTAAAGTCCCGAACAAATTGCGAAAAATCGTAAAAAATCGTGGACAGACAGACAGGCAGGCGGGTAGACATGCGAGTAGGTGAACTGGCAGGCTGACGAGCAGGCGGGCTTTTTTATCGATTTTTATCGATTTTCATAGATTTTTTGCGATTTATTCAAAATTTTGATGCGATACAGAAATTCTGAGTGCAGATTCGTGATCAGCGACCCCAAAAACATATAGGACACCTATTTTCGTCTCGGGTGCCGGAGTTTTTTTTGTGAAGCTGTGCAACCCATGGTTTTCTGGGTTCATGAATATCGTACAAAATCCACTATTCATCACCCATAGGGCCATAATGATCTTGTGCAAAAAAATCTTTCTTTTGTACCGAGAAAGCAAATTTCAACTCCTCGGTTTTTGTTTTCTTCGGTCAGTTTATGGTGAACCCATTTTCCACCTGGACGTGGATCGATCAGGCGACCTGAATGTGTTCAAGTATATTTTAATCCAACCACTGGCCATGTTTATAGACCCCGTGAGATCTACATAAGCCGTTTTTTTTTTAATTTAAGCGGTTTGCAATTTAAAAAACTATATCAATTTTTTTCTAGTGTATAAAACGATAGTTTTAACCTTAGTCGGAATATAAAAAGTTTTATGTATTTTAAAGTTTCTTAGTAATTTCTTTAAGAATATTTATCAGGTTTTCGAATTATTTAAAAATTTTGTTATTAAGTATTTTTAATTTCAGAATTTCAAAGTTTCAGGATTTACTTTTTCAGTATTTTTTCGGGATTTTTTATTCCAGAATTTTAATTTCAAGTAAATTACTAAAAACCTTTCAACATTATGCGAAGCGTTTGAAATATTTCCAATAAATTATCGTTTTCTGTGAATTATTTATTCTGTGAATATTTGATTTTAGTGAATTGTTTTTCGATGAATTGTTTTTTCGGTGAATGCCCGTTTTCGGCGAAATCACTTATTTAACGGGGAAATAAGTTTATAAAATTGCGACGCCTGAATGTCAGCAAAATTGTAAGAATATGGTGTAGGGGATTTTTTTTTCAAATGAATGTCTGAAATAATAACGAAATGAAATAATTACGATAAAAAATATTTTCTACAGGTTGCGGTTAGAGTCCCAAATTCGAACCAGCAAACAAATACAAATTTTTTGGGTTACAACATCCCAGATTTCAAAACTCCAAAAAAGAAATCAAAAGAAGGAAATCAAAATCCGAAAATCTTAATCCCGTATTTTAAAATACAGGATCCGTAGAAATCCCGGATATCAAGATATCGATTACAAAAATGACGAATTCTCGTATTTAAATCATTCTTGGGTTGTAGTATTAAAGTAGGGTCAAAAATTGGAATTTGGCCATACTGATTGGGCGAACTTTTGAGAGGTTGATGAGGAACACCATATGGAAATTTTTCACATTATTCAGTTTTATATAAAAAAGCAACAACAATTTTTCCAATTTTATCTTTACTATCTTAACTAATTATTTAACTAACGAATAAATTTCTTATGACTTGATTTTTCCAATTTTTATGGGAAATAATTTAACAATACCGAATTCTCATGTAATATTTAACATCCATCTAAAATTATCGTGCGGTATTCATGATCCCGCGCCTGGGGTTTTATCATATTGAGTCGCACTCCCCGTTAGCCACGCCCTGTTCTCGGATCCTGATAGAGGCAGGATGCAACACCCGATTTTTAATAATCTGGTATCGATCGGTGTTGTAAATGAACCCAACTATGATCCCCTGTCGGAGTGCCGTTACTTATATGATTTTACTTATAGTAGACCAAGAAAACCGAAGCTCCACCTTCGTTAATGCAAAACCTGCATATGACCAAAACGAGTTGCAGTTTATTGCGGACTTTATGGATTGTTTTACCTCGTTTTTATTGCGTTGCTTAGTTTTATACACCTCTTACTTACAATATTTCCATAAAAAAAATCTGGAATAATGAGGTCAAGCGATCATGAGGGCCAACGATATGGTCTGTATTTCATGAGATTATTTTTCATCAAAATCTTCACGCAGGACTACCACTGCTTCTTTTATTATGTGACAACTGGCTACATCTTCTTGAAACCATACATTTTGGAAAGGTATATTAATCATCGGCACAATTCTGGGAAAAACTGTTTCAGCATGTTAAGACAGCACTCTCCATTCGTATTATTTTCTCCAAAGAAGTAAGGGCCGACAATACAGTTGGCGCATGCTGTATATCTCACAGTTACACGTTTCCCAAACAACCTCACTCGTTGGATGTTTTTAGGATTTTTATTAGCCAACACGCGAAAATTTTGCGTGTTCACCTTTCCGTTTACATTAAAGTGCGCCTCGTTAGACATAAAGAAGCAATTTATTTGCATCATTCTCAACAAAACGCAAAACATTTTGGCAGTACTGTAATCAAATTGATAAATCTTGTTCTGTAGACAGCTGTATACGTTAGTTGTCTTATTGAAAATCTAGGGTTGTTACCAATGACCGTGGCTACTGTGGCGATAACCTTTGATGTTAAAACTGCTGGATTTCGATGGTAGGGCATCCTCTGGGTGTATTGAATCTCTTTACGCGCACTATATACCTTTTCAGCCGAAATCTTATCAGCCATATATTGCTCGGTGGAACTTATAATTCCGGCCGGAACCATACCCTCTACAGCCAAACTAGCTCACAAGTAGCACAATGGATTTTGCATTAACATATTGTGTACTATACGCTTTTTCAGCCGGAACTTGGTTAGACTGTAGACAGTATGGTTCCGGCTAGAATTATAAGGTTTCTATCGAAAAATCGTATATGGTTGGATTTATTAGGTTGCGGCTTAGAAATTATTACCTACACAACGATGCACAATGCATCGTGCTACTTGTGTCATAGTTGGTTTGGCTGTATATAACCATACCATCGTTTCACGCTTGAATTATAAGGTTCTACCGAAAAATCATATAATGCTGAATTTATAATTTTCCGGCTTACAAATTATAAAGTGCACAATGATGTACAATTCATCGTGTTACTTGTGTCATATTTAGTTTGGCTGTAGATTGTATGGTTCCAGATGGAATTATAAGGTTTACTCTAAAAAATCATATATTTCAGAATTTATAAGGTTTCGGATGAAGAATTATATAGTACATAGTACATCGTAGTACTTGTGTCATAGTTGGTTTGGCTGTCATATGGTTCTAGCTGGCTCTATCACGTTTTTCATGGAATTATAAGGTTCCGGCTGAAAAATCACAAAGTGCACAATGATGCACGTTCCATTGTGCTACTTGTGTCGTAGTTAGTTTTTCTTTAGATAGTATGGTTCTCGCTGGAATTATAAGGTTTCTACCGAAAAATCATATACCTCTGGATTTATAAGGTTCCGGCTGAAAAATTATATAGTACACAATGATGCACAATCAATTGTGCTACTTGTGCTCTAGTTAGTTTGGCTTTATATAACCATACCATCGTTTCCGGCTGGAATTAAAAGGTTCCACAGAAAAATCCTAAAATACTGGATTTATAAGGTTCCGGCTTACAAATTATATAGCATACAATGCATCGTGCTTCTACCGACAAATCGTATATTGCTAAATTTATAAGGTTCCGGCTTATAATTATATAGTGAGCAATGATACAAACTGCATCGTGCTACTTGTGCTATAGTTGGTTTTGCTGTTATATAGTTCTGGCTGCCTTTATCAGGTTCTGGCTGAAATTATAATGTTTCGGCTGAAAAATCAGATAATGCACAATGATGAACAATGTATCGTGGTACTTGTGCCATAGTTGGTTTGCTTCCGGCTGATATTGTACCGGCTGTCGTGACGGGCACCTTTTATTCTGGAAAAAAATAAGAAAAAATATGTATTTACATTTGTTTTGTAGCAACCTTAGTACTCCTCACGCTACTGTCGCGTCATTTTTCTCTTATGTAACAATACATTGGGTAAATCATTGGTCTTGAAATCAACACGTTCGCTCTCTCCACGCCATTTTTAACTCATTGTCATGCGGTGCTCGGTATACGCCTCGTTCGGTCAAAGTTACTGAAAGAGGAGGTCATTGTGACGTTATTAAAAAAACATTATTTATTTTTTGTTGTAAGGCAAAAATAAAAAATATATAAACTCCAAAAAGCCCAGAAAAAGAAGAGCATTGTGATTATACTTTTTATGTAAGTAAGTTCAAAGTATTTGCAATATTTTTGTAGTTTGGCCATTGCAGTCTGATGAGATGATGACCGATCTATTTGTGGAAGGTCTGGGGGAATATTCTTGAATTTCAGATCATTTTTTCCCATGTAAACATCTGTTCAAATTCCCTTACATATTTCCTTACTGTTTCCACGCGTAATTTCGTACGCACCCATATTCTTGAATCATTCAGAATATCAATCTTTAAATTATATTAAAGTCTGTTATTGTATATTTAACTTATCATGGAGACAGAAGTTTAAAATCAACATGTCTAAATAATTAATTTGCATAATTAAAAAGAAGAGTGAATTTTTGAAGTCTTTAGCTTTATTTGAGAATACTGGATTGGACCAGACTGAGGCGATGCAAAACGACAACACAATACTATAAATTTTTAGAACGCTAATTAAATTTACACATGTATTATTTTCACATTATTTACATGGGTATAAAGGGAAGAGGTTCTGAGTATCCCAGGACTCGGATTTTGCACACAGCGAGTTGCCTTTTTAGCTCTTTTTGAAAACTGTATGAAGTTTTTATTTGAATCGATAAATCAATGGTTGCCATATACTTTTTAAAGATTATTTGATGTAAATGTTAATACGTTGTAAGTGGTGCACGCAAGAATCAACAAAATTACCCGATATAATTAAGGGTTTGGGCTTGAAAAAAATTGTTTACGAATTTATCACTTACCAAGAAAATATTTTTATGGTTTTAGGAACATAAACCGGAAAATTTAATTTCTTTAATTTTCTCGCCATATACTTTTGTCCATTTGTGCAAAATCGAAAATTCACGTCGCCTTTTGAGCAAAATTAGGCCCAGGGCCGGAACATAAGTACTACACGACAACGACAATTTTAGACGGTAGTGAAATATGTATGTGAAAATAATAATTTTCCGGTTTTGTTCCATTCTTTGATTGATTTTAATGAAAATTCACATAGTCGTGCTCACGCTTCATTAACAGGTCTACGAGTATAACTCTATAAAATGTACGTGTTTTAACAAATTTAATCTGCCACCCCTATTTGGGACAAAAATTAAAGTGCCCAAAATTACACACCTGTTTCGCAGAATCGCAGCCTCAGTACATAATTTTCACATTTTTCTAATGGTTGTTTAATATTGTAATAAAAGAGCTCCTATTTATCTATCGCCTTAACAATTTTAATTTTATTACACCCCCACTTTAATATGAAATAAAAAAAAGAAACATTTTTATTACCAATTATAATTAGATGAACGAAACGAAAAGAAAAATCTATAAAATTTAGTATCTTGACTGAGATCAGTAAGTAAAATACACTTTTCGATTTATATGAAAAACTTCACAAATTGAATTTGCATTGAATTAACTATATACATATATACGAGTCTTATATAGATTACATAAATAGATTATTGTTATTTTACATAGTGATATTTAAAAGGAATCTTTAAAAAAATCTACATGTATATTGTAGCATCTGTTCGACTTGAGAAAGTTCATTCCCTTTAATCGAATTGTACTCGTATAAACGAGTTTATAGATGGACATCGACATAACTTTAGGTTAATGTTAATCCTTAGCTGTATATTATCGAATTACTTATTTATATTCACACAGCAACTTTATTTACTTGGAAAAGTATCACGTTCACATATCGAATTAATACAACTTTGTACATAAGAATATGTATTTTCTGTACACGATAATAAACTGTATGAGGTACATACATACATCCATACATATATTGTATATTATCTAGTTCTTAATTATTTTTCACTAAACTTAATTAAATAAAACACAAAACAAAAAAAATTCTTACAGGTATATGGATCTACCTACTTATCCATGTCTCGTACACCTACGTACAAAAATACCATAAATTTTCAATAGAATTTCGTTTACTATAATATACGAGTAGCACGCTTTCAATTGATTTCGTCAGTGTTTCGTAAATTAAAACTATTAAACCAAATAACTAACCTTCATGTGTACAAAACAAAACTATCGAACATAATTAAATATTTAAAACAACAATAACAACAAAAAAACCTAACGAAAATATATCAAGTACAAAAAGTACGGCAACAAAACCAAATACAAAAATACTTATTATTATTTTAACATGCAATTCAATTTCTCCCTAAAATAATTTAATTCCAAGAAAATTGTTTGATTTAGTATTTTATTCTAAATTAAAATTGTGTACACGAGTTTTAGAGTACAGATGTACTTAAAAATGTCTCTCTAGGATTGCATTTATTTCTAAGAATTTTGTACATACTACGTTTATGCCCATTTCGAAAATATGTTCTAGCTCTTGGAAATTGGCACCAATTATTTTTTGGGATAATTGGATTATTTATAAATAAATGTGTTTTTATTTCGTTTGGTATGGCGGACACGCGACTGATGGAATTTTAAACAGCTCGCCATTATTTTAATTGGCACGAAAATCTTGTTTTTCATTTGTTTTGTAATACACTCTCAACTCATCACGAGGTTCACTTTTCACGTCCTACTTTTAAAAATTCCGACATTATTCGAGATTGAAGGCTGAGTTTACCTTTAAAATCGGTATTGTGTCCGTCCGTCCCGCACTTAAAATCTTCTAATAGTATATGGTTAGCCGTTTCCGACCTATCACTATATTCAATGAAATATGTCTGAAAAAGGAAATCCCAAATTTGTTGCATGCAATAAACGTTTCAAAATCAATAGGCTGTTGCAACAAATTTCAATTAACAAATTTGTTCAACAAATTTCAAAAGATGGAAATGTGGGTGGTGGGTTTTCTAAAACGCTCTTGATACGTTCTCTTAACGGAACAAACGAATCGAACAATTCCTGGGGTTGGTCAACAAATTTCACAAGATTGACATGTGATTAGGGTTTTCCGGAATGTTTATGATATGGGGTCTGAAGATATCTGTAGAAATCCCGCTAGTCTTCGTACGTTTGGACAGGTCACGTTTTATCAAAATTTTGCAAAGATTGTGAAGTTTAACTAAACTAAACATTAGAGTTCGTCAATTTGACGTCCTGCGCTTTCTCCTGAATGCTCGATCTAGAATTACCGACAACAGACCTTGTCGTTCAGTAGCATGAATTATTTTTTGGAAACTATATTCTAGGGGTATATGTT
Source organism: Nephrotoma flavescens (assembly GCA_932526605.1). NCBI lineage: Eukaryota > Metazoa > Arthropoda > Insecta > Diptera > Tipulidae > Nephrotoma > Nephrotoma flavescens. Next base: position 77,070,238 of record OW052220.1, read on the forward strand.
GTGTCCAATTAACCACCTGACTTCTTTTAAGACGGATTTATTCATAAATCTCAAATAAACCACACTTGATTTCTAAGGCCACAAATACAACTTACCAGACTTTTGGTAAAACTGTCGTGTATAATCAAAAAACATTATCCCTCCTTAAATTTCAGAAAATAATCAAGGTCAACCTCCCTCCCTTGTTGGTTGAAAATTTAATTTTTAAATTTATTTAAATCTTAATTTTTTGTCGTTTTTTATAAATGCTAAACTTTTCAACATTATGGCAAAAAATCTCATGGAAGCTGCTGCTTGTAGTACACAGATATTCACCAGATTTCGCAAGGGTCTCCAAATTAATAGAAATAGTTTAAATATAAAGTTTTTACGCCTTTACTGTAGAGATCAGGAATTTTGTTGAAGCAAAGTATTTTGTGACACAACTCGTAATTTCCGGTAAAATTTAAAAAATGATCTGAACTAATTTCGCTTGGAATATAATTTTCAATTATTACGTAAATGACACTTTTCAAAACACTATGGAAGCTATCCTTGATGGATTTCGGCTAAACAAAACTGTAACCTCTTAATTTACGGTAAAACCTTAAGTATGGAGTTTCATTCCGGCAAATCAATCTACCTAGGTACCGGGTGAGAATTTTTGTGAAAAAATAGTTTTTCAAAAATCGTAGTTTCCGTTTAAATTTTGGAGGACTGGGCTGTAGTTTTTCTCTTTTCATCCGATTAATGAAAACAGTGGATTCTACGCCTAAGTATCGTGAAATGCAAATTGTTTCAATTGACTACTTGAAATGGTCCTTCGTATATGGCGGTTGAAGTGCGGTTCAGACCACATCAGTGCGAACCAACACATTGTCACAAGCTACTAAATCCGACAATCTGACTCTTTTTGTTATTCGATGCTGTTGCCGGTTCTAAAGCCTTATTTTTTTTGCGGAATCGCTTTTTGGCAAAATAAAATCGCATCCAGTCGTATATTTTTGCGGTAATCTAACTCTGCGTATGTGTTTTAAAATTTTCCAGAAAAGATGTTCTAAGACCGAGGACTATCAAAGAGAGAAACTTTGTCCATTGATAGTCAGCGGCACACATAGGTATGTTTTTCAAGTTGCGATGCCAACGTTCGTCAAACCATTCCAGTCTGGATTGTACACCGTAGTTCGCATTCCTAGTTGATAGCCCCTATCCGCCTTTATCCGCGATGATAACCGATGGAATTCCGAGGCTACTAATTCAAGTTTTTATTAGTGCGCCACCGATTGTTTCCGCCTTCTTATTTGGAATAGGTGTGGCCACTGTCCAACGAGAAAATAGATAATTATAATGAAATAGTAGGTCTCTCAGATTGTTGCAGCTTTTCTATTAAATCGACGTGGAATTAGTTAAACTATTACCGGTCGGAGGATATATCCCCCTTTCGCTTTTAACATGCAATAATAATTTACATTTCTGACACCACAACAAACATTTGGTTCAACATCAAGCCACCTCGTTCAACGATGCGACACGTTATGCACTGATTCCAAAATTTATCGCCGATAATTATTAGGGATGAAAAGACTCGATGTTCCGGTCGAAACAACGCATATTATTTATGTCTCAGTCTCGAATATCGGAAATTTTTTAAATTTTACGTCTGCCACAATATTTTTGATACTGGAAATAGGATGAATGTCAGTAGTATACTGTTCAATTAAATCCAAAGGTCTGCGGTGTCGAAGCCTTTTAAAGATTTTGGTGTAAAGCAAACGTTAAAGGTTTGTGATAGGAGAACATAATAAATTCTTTCCCTTCCACAAAATAGTTAAAATGTTTCACAGCCGCATAAGCCACCAAGAGCTCTCGATGGTACGTATTGTATCGAGTTTCGATGTCGTTAAGTTTTCGTAGAAAAAAACATAATGGCTGCCAAACACTGAGGAATATTACTACAACATTGTGCCTATTATCGCCTTAGAGGCGTCGACTATAATAGCTAGTTTCGCGTTTAAAAAGAGAAACGCTAGCTGTGTCACTTCAGCGAGACGTAATTTGCACTTTTCGAATGACTTAATAGATTCGTCATTCCATATTTGTGGTCTGGTGTCCTTTTTCTTGAGACCTCTTACGAAAGCGTTTAAATATGCTTGATCATGCGTCGCTTTAGGTGGGAAAATCCGTTAGCAATTCATCGTGCCTAGAAAACGCTGCAGACCTTGGGGCGTAGTTGGCTTTGGATAACTTGTAAACGCTCCAACGCGAGACTTATACGGAGATTTTTTTTTGCTGAATAGCCGAATCCGAGAAAACTTATTTCTTTGACTTAGAGAACGCACTTTTTGAGGTTGATTACTAAACAAACGTCACAAGCCTTTGGAAAACTATTCTTAGCAGCATGACATGATCGTGCATGGTTTTCGATGCAATCGTCCATATGTGGGTAAACGAACGCTATTTCACGAAATATGGAATGCATTAGCCGTTGGAATGTTTAAGCCGCATTCCGTAGGCAAAATGCTATAGAACTGAACTCAAATAATCCAAATGGTGTACAAAATGTTTTTGTTCGTCTTGATATTATCGAAATTTAGGGTGTCTATCAAAAATTGCAGTTGAACGTTAACTATTGTATAACTTCCGACTTTCAAAATTCCGATTTTCAAAACCCCGATTTTCGAAATCCCGATTTTACTGAAACCTTAAAAATCCTTTAAGTCGTGTGGATTTTTTTTTTAAAACATGTAATTTTCTTTTTTTTATCTTCAGTTTTATTAAAAGCTCGATCTTTTTCTGGTCGATCTTGGTTAAATTTGGGTTATTGGATAATTTGCATTTTAAAGTGAATTATTCTAAATCTTTTGGAGCTGGGTCTGCTCAATTGAACTTGGCCATTCCTCAACCAATATTTGTAACATTTAATTTACAAAATTGAATTGTATAAATTTTTTTTTTTTTATAAAATATATTTTTGGTCGTCCTGAAAATAACTTTTGGGTTTTTTTATGAACTATTTAATGATAAAACAAATAAATTTAAGCGCTATTACTGTAACTTAGCATGGGCAATATTTTTTAAATGATTAACTTTATCATTACTGTTTCTATTTACAACAACATTTAAATTCTTGTTGTTTTCTTTTCGTTTGTTATTTTAGTGGGACGCGTTCACCAGTTTTCCATTTCGCAATGCGTGTTTTGCATATCATCATCTCCTTGGCCAATTCTTCGATTAACTTATAGACATCAATGACATGAGATCCTCCGATTACTATTTTTAGTCGGGCGTGCCAGGCCTCAACTGAGTTTTGTGTTCTAGGGAAATTATCTCCATGGTTCTGAAATATTTGTCCAGAACTCTGGGCTGTATTGGGGTTTTCCTTGATATCCATGAACACACCTTATATAATTTATTCTGAGCCATTTGGCAATTCGTTTGGCGTCTAGATCAAATTCTCTTTTGATTGCGTCAAAATACTCGGAAACCTCTTCAAAAGGTACGAGTTCTAAGTTTTTCATCATGCGAATTTGCATGTTAAAAGATTCATTGTTTCCAAATTTTACCTGAAGGTGTTCCGATTGTACTTTTTTTCATAATATTTGGCCGAAATGGAAAAGGCATCCTTTGTATTCAGCCAGCTACCCTTGGGATGGATTGAGAATAACTGTCTCATTATAGAAAACCTCGAATGAACCGTTCATGAGCCAGCATTCAGCCTCTGCTAGCAACATCAAAGAAGTTTTTGCCCCTATCAAAATATTTCTATTCTGTCAAACATCTTTCTCCGACAATACAAAGAGCTCTTCGCCAATAAACTGTAATGTTTCCGGAATGGAAATTTCATTTAAACTGTTCGGCTCTTTCAGTGTTGTGGCCCTCACTCGAGCAATTTTTTGTTTTTGTGCTCTCTTTACTTTCTCTTATTATTTGAGAAGGTCGCAACCTTGGTACTTCTGCCAAACTTTTTACAGGTTCATTGGTCTTAAAAACATGTTTTTCGAAAGCCACTGGTGCGTGATTTTGATCTGATGGTTCCGTTTTTAATTCATATTTGCCTTCTTTTACTGTTGTGGTTGCTCTTGCTTTACACAACATGTTTTTCCGTTGATCGCAACACCATCGATAAGTTTGATTTTCGCCCATCTTTTCGAGATGGTAAGCGTAACGTTCAATAATCAGCTTGTCTTTATTTATTTTTGTTCGTTTTGACCAATGAGATATTCATTTGCTCCTTTTATTGTTATTTTTTTTAATTTTTTGCCTTATTTCTATTTTTAATAGGCCTCCTATTTAATATTTTTTTATAATTTTAAAAATTAAAATATTTCACACAAAATTTTTTACTGAACAACACTTTTGATTTAATAAAATTTATTGTCTCATGTCATTTTGGCTACAAAAAAGATGCAATGGTGGGAGTAAAATCAATAGTACAGATTCTTGTGGGTGGGTGTGTAACGAAATTTCGGTTTTCAAAATCCCGGTTTTTAAAATCCCGATTTTCAAAATCCTGGTTTTCAAAATTCCGGTTTTCAAAATCTTGATTTTGTATATAAAAATCCCGATTTTTAGAATTTTTAAAATTTGACTCTTAAATGATTTTTTGACAAAATTCAAAAATGAATTTGCGATAAAGTTCTAGAAAATGGTTAATAGGGATGGAATTTGGCCATTTCTTAACAGAGTTTGTTGAAATTCAATACGTGCGATTGAAATGGGATTCTAAAATGATTTTTCGATAAAGCGGTCAATAGAGATGGAACTAGGCCTTTTCAAAACCGATTTTGTTGAAATTCTACACGTGCGATGGAAATGTATTTCTAAAATGTTTTTTTGATAAATTTTTGAAATAATATGGCCATCGCTATGGAACTAGGCCATTTTTAACCGATTTAGTTAAAATTTGACATGTGGGTCCTAAATGGGATTCAACAAATGTGTTTTTGATAAAGTTCTGGAATAAGGCAGATAGGGATGAAACGTGGTCATTTCTTAACCGATTATGTCGAAAATCGACATAATCGGTTAAGAAATGACCAGGTTTAAAATGTTGTTTGATAAAGTTCTGGAATATTGTCATTAGGGATGTAACTAGGCCATTTCTGAATCGATTTTATTGAAATACGTCATGTGCGATGGAAATGGGGTTCCAATAAAGCTCTTCAATTTTTTGATAAAGCTCTGTGTATCTGGACGAAAACGGCGATATATTTCAGAATTTAGTCAAAAAATCATTTTAGAATCTTAAAGTGTGATGGACACATGTCGAATTTTTTCATAATCTGTCAAGAAATAGCAAAGTTGTGTCAGTAACGGCCATATTTAAGAGCTTTAGCAAAAAATCATTTTAGAATCTTGTTTAGACCTTTCTTGTAGAGTTTTAACAAGATCAGTAAAGAAATGGTCAAGTTCCATCCCTATCGTCCATATTCTAGAACTATATCAAAAAATCAGTTTTGAATTCGAAAGGCAAATGAATGCCGAATGTCTCAAAAGGCCGCATGTGTCCAAGGGCTATGTGTCAAAGGGGTTACTTTTCGTGTTTGGAAATATAATTTTTTTAATTTGTTTAAGGAATATTCCGTAATTTTTTTTTTGATGAAATATTAAGGAACTTAGAAAATTTTCTTTCACCAAAATGTATCACTGACTGGATACGTGGAGTTTTGACCTCTTCTTTCGCCCCTATAATCAATTATATTCGGACAGAAATTCGAAAACAAACAAATTTTTCTAGTAAATTTTTGGGCAAGATATCTTATTTTTATGATAAAATATTATTAGTCCGGCCGACCCAAATTAATAAAAAATATTTTTTCAAAATTAAAACTTTAGAACTAGAAGATAAGAAAACCGGGATTTTGAAAACAGGGATTTTAAAAACTGGGATTTCGAAAACCGAGATTTTAAAAACACTGGATTTTGAAAACCGGGATTTCGTAGTACACCTGATTCTTGTTTTGATTTTTTTATTGCTTTTCATAATTTTTCAACATATTTAATAAATCTTATTATTTAGTTAGTCGTAAAAAGTTTTAAAATTACCTGTAAGGCTCCTCCCATTATTGCGTCATCTTTTAGGGTTATACAAAAAGATCTGGTGCATTTAAATCCTTTTTAATCCTTTACGAAATAGTACTTACATAACATGTTAAAATAACATCAAGTTAATAATATATTTGTTTTCATATTTTAAGTCGTTACCACGTTAAATTTCTAAAACCCCAATTAACAAAAATATAAAAATCGATTTTACAAAATACTATAACATAAAAATCAAAATTCGTAATTTCAATTGACAAAATTTATTTATTTAAAAAAAATTCATGTACAAAATTACATTACTTCATTAGTTAAATAATATTTGCAGCATTTCGCAAAAATTCTAAACAATTTATTTCAATTTATTTATTAATAATAGTTTTTAGAAACTATTACTTAAACATGATCCCCATTCCGTCATTCCACACTTTGATTTTTTCGTCGTGATCCATTCCTCATTTCCTTCTCCTTCCCCAAGAAACTAACAACAGTTTGCCGGTTAAGGGGAAGGAAAAGAGGAAAGAATCACGACGAAAGAATCAAAGTGTTTAACGGCGGATTGTTTACCGGATTGATTAATCCTTGTTGTGATTCTAGAAAACGGGTTGGTATCGTAAGGCCAAAAATTTTATTAGCGAAAAAAAATATCCCAAAATGCCATCCCGAAAATAATAATCCAAACAATAAAAATCTCAAAACTCATAATACTAAAAATATATTTACCAAGAAAAAAATTGCTCGAAAACAAAATCTCAAAAAAATAAAAATATCGAATTAAAAATCCCAAAATTTGCCGAAAATAAAACCAAATGAGTCGAAATCTGCGCGCGCAGATTCCGACTCATTCGGTTCTATTTTCGAAAGATTCGAAAAAATTAAATCATTAGATAAATTTTCGTAAGATATATTTTTAAAATATGAAATATATATTACTATTATGTAAACTTATATTTCATTTTCTTATTTTTATTTAACAGTCTTAAATAAATATAAAATTAAATGCGAAATTTGGGGGTTTTTTTTTTGAGATTAATTTTTTCGCCCGTAAAATCTAAAATTTACAAAACGTGATTTGGGATATTTTTCGGGCTATTTATTTTGGGCAATTTGAAATTTGAGAAACTGTCTACTAGTAAGTTTTTGATCTAGTCAAAAACATCATTTTGGTAATAAAATTTTCGGGAATACGATGGTATCCCCTAGAAAACAGAGTTGGATTTTTTTGGAATACCGAACCGTTCCCCTAAAAACATACCAATAATTCCCACTAACAAACTTGTGTGTGGTACTGTCATTAATAAATAAGTACTGTAACTGTTTTAGCATATTACAAGATACATTTGAATAAGCCTCAATTAAAGATTTCCTAATTATAAATTATAAAATATTTCAAAAATGATTCAAATTTATACCCATGGAAATTTTTTGGAATTTTGTATATTCGAACTTTAAAATTTGGCATTCTGTATAGCAATTTTGTTTTTTTTTTTTCTGGAAATGCTTTTATGGGAACTGTGGTTTCTGGAATTTTGTTTTTTGGAATTCTGGTTTTGAAATTTCGTTTTAGGAATTTTGGATTTGACGAATTGTACCCAACCCCGTTACTACATTGCACTCATTTTAAAAAGATTTTTATAAATCCGATTTTTTAAATTTTAAAGTCGGGATTTTGATTTCGGAATTCTGAAAGTCGGGCAAACGATCCCATCCGTTTGTGGTAAACTGGCGGGATCCCTGATGGTCCTCGCATTGGTCATGCATGTATCAATTTATGCCCTCTTGTTTCAGCATCCTCTTCCATAGCGGTCTGTAGTCTCGGAAGCAGCTAATATATAGATGTTTAGGTTTATAACCATTACCAGTATTTGCAAAATACCACTTCTGTTACGAATTTCGGGCATTCTATATGGATCGTACTCGATTTTGCAAATTAAACACTCAGCGATTTAAGTTACAGAGTTATTTCACTCGTTTGCTGCTCACTAATACCACTTTTACTCTTCACTATCCTTCATACTGTTTATTTTTTTACTTTTTCGCTTGCACTGTTCACTGGTTAAATCGCAACTGTCTGTGTTCCAAATTGCACGCGCTTACATACTTGTATATCGCTCTTCGAGATTATTTGTTTTTGTGCATCTGGCGGTTTGGATTGTCATTCTAAAATCTAATTCTCTTAAACAGTGAAGTCTACTTGTTGCGGTAATTGGATTGATAACAGGTTGTGGTGTATAACTTTACCATTCGACTACCAAGTAATGTGCTTGCGTAGAGTATAATTCGTAACAATATAAACAAAATGTTGTAGAATAAGGGTCTATCAAATTACCAACCCTTTCTGACCTGTACAAATATCAACTTGATAATATTTTTTAATTAATGATTCTTACTAATACGTCTAGTACATAGTTTGTCTTGGTTAGTTTAACGTAACTTTTTGTTCTCATTAAAAGTTTAGAATTTTTAAACTTTTTCCGCAATTTAAATTCTTTTTTAATGACCAGAAATTACATAATGCAATTATGTGTCTAAAAGTTTGTCTGGGTATACACAAAAGCTGATTAATTTAATAAAAAATTTGTATACGAGTGAGTGTGGCAGATGAAAGTACAGTAAACTAGAAGAATGGGGGATTAGAAATTTCCTATTTCCAAACTAAAAATGTACAGTTCGGTATCCTCCAAAACGATACCGCAACAATTTCAACCATTTTTATGTACGTACGAGTACTCGTATAAATCAATTTTACCACAAAAACTAATCTGTTTAAAGTCTGGTTAAGTTTTAATTAAAATGTAAAATGAAAATCGTGTACAATTGATACAAATCTCGCTAATTATCACTTCTTATTGTTTATTTATTTATAATTCCTAAGTTTTAAATATGCTTAAATCGTATTATCACAATCATTTTTATTTTTATTATTTATTTTATGTCGTTTAATTCCTTTTTTTTATTCAATTTAATTTTTCCTTTTTACTACGTGGGCCTACCTGCGTACGAAAAATAAAGTAACAAATAATATTTGGTTTAGCATTCAATCCCAAAAAAATATATAAAAATGAAAAATTGCTTGTACGCGGTATATACACAAAACTTTTTACTTCCAAAGTAATTATAAAAAACAAAAAAAAAAGAAAATCTAATATTTAAATCAAGGAATATAAATAAATCCTATTACAAATTCTTATAAAATATACCAGAATAAATAATAAAATTCATGCAAATTCAAAATAATCATAAAAAATTTTAAGCTTTAAATTTTAATTTTTTATTTTGTTTTTCGCTTCTGTTTGGGTGTGTGTGTGTGTGTTGGTATGTAACGATGTTTTATTTTATTTCAATGGAAAAATGCCCAACAACACTTTCCATTATACGACAATACCACATTTAATTTTTAATACTTTATATTGTTTTGGTTCAAGATCTAGGGTATTTGATACCAAATGGTATGGCGGCGACTGAATACTCGTACTTGTTCTAAATTTATTTTTTTAAAGTTTTAAATTTTGTAATACACCATCTAAAATCATATTCGTGTTTTTCGTGGGTGTCAAGCCCTTGGATAAACAGCACCGGTCAAAATATTTTAAATTATTCGTTGTGATAAATGAGGCGCATGCAAACAACAATGTTATTTCGTTGTATGCTGGATATTTTCAATTAATTCAAATATAAAATGAAAGCGGGTTGAAGGCCGACATGAAATTTTTGACACTTTATATATTTTTTTTCACTATATTTTGAGCTGCTAGAGTAGGGTAAAATGGATTGTGCAGAATCTTTAAAAACAAGAAATATTAATATTTATAATCTTTAAAGTCGGTATCTTTATGAAATTTGTATACAGTATACCGCATAAGGGCCGAATCTGATTGGTGATTTTTATCTTTACTAGCTAAGCCCGTACTGCTTTCCTGGCTATAAATAAACCTTTCGTGTTGTATTGCCTCTCGATTTAAATAGATGTCATTGCAAGTAGTTATAGAAAATTCATAGAGCATAAACGTTATAACTAAAAATTGATTTAGCACTTACGAGTATTAATGAACTATTGGTATACAAACTGCTGTTAAATGAAGTCAATGGAGAGATATAACATATCGTCGGTTTGGTGCAATAGTGACACACTAAAATTTTACTAATTTCTAAGATATTCGAATCAAACGATTCTCAATAATTCATATTTTTATTATTTTGTAAACATACTCTTTTATGAAATTATTTCTAGCAAATAAGGTATAATTTATGTAAAAAATCACTCAATTCGTGAAATAGATTAACAATTTAAGATATTGGAATTAAGATCCTATTAAGGATGAATGAATAGGAAAACAAATATTTTACTGATCAGAATGTATTTTTATTTACTTTTGAAAAACGTCCTTTTTACACACAATTTTGAGTGATATTTTCAAATCGCTCTACTGAAAAATTAAAAATTATTGTGTTTTGTCACTTTTACACTAAACTGACGATATGTAGCTGAGATATATGTATCATTGGAGTTCGGAGACTGTTGAAGTAAGTTCCTTAGATATAACGCGAGATGCGGGATATAACGAAGCGGATCACTTTGTAATAATTTGATAATAAATAAAAACACTAATTGCTTAATTTAAATTTAAATAAAAACATTTTATTTAACCAAAAATAATTCGTCTGTTTATGTTGCTTGACTGGTTAGTGATGGTGTTGCTCCGGCAATTTCAAAAATCGAATAGAATGAGGATCTTTGTCTTCTTGTCCAACTTCGATCCAAAAAAAAATAACAAACCAAAATTCAAAACCTGATTTTCTGGTTTCTAAACGTGCCCCGAAAGTGCACGAAATATTTGTGCGGTGTTTCTTATAGTGGAAGAAATTACCCGCTACAGGGGCTCGATTCTGTGTCGGTGATAATGATAATGAAAAAAAAAGATTTCATTTAAATTTAAATTTTCATTTTATTTTTATCAGTTCAAATTATCATTTATTCAGCAAATACGATTCCTTGTTCAAAATGAAAAAAAAATAATAATTAATTAAAACATTTTACGCAAATTGTTTATTATATTCAGTTCACTGTTTGCTTTCGATTTATTTTGAGAAACGTCAAAATAAAAAAAATTCAAAAAATTCAATTTCTGGTCATTATTCGGCCGCGTTACCCTACTATGCTTTAAATTGTCTATTTATATATGTTCTATAATCTATAGATTATTTAAAATCATTTGATATATATATATATATATATACAAATTTTAAAAAATTGACATAAGAACACAAAAAACAATTTTTACTACCGTGATAAATATTTCTCACCGACAAAATGTGTATGATAAAATATTTAGTTTTTTCACTAAATTTGACATTTATTTATCATATATCACCAACTCGGAATCGCAATTTATATTTTATCGATGATAATTTTATCATTTATCATTATCACCGACACAGAATGTTTTCGCCTTTTCATTTTCCTTTCAAAATATTTGCTTCGATGAAGTTGTTCATTAGCTTTTTCACTGCAAGTCGTAATGGTTGAGACAACGTCGTAATGGTTGAGACTTACCTCTAACCTCTAAGTCTCTAATTTTTAATTATAGATTGCCACCACACAGGTGTTACTCGTAGATCAAGTGAATTAAAAAATCGGTAGGATAATTTACCACGTCGTCTTGATTCCTAATAGTGTCTACTGCTTCATCATTTTGAAAAGCCGCCTTAGGATTACCATATTGAGTGGTATTTTCCCATGTCCAATTTAAAGATTTCAAACACACGTTTGGTGCACCAGTAGCAACAGATCGAGGAATATCATTAAATTTTTGTCGAAAATCATCTGCTAACAATATAAAATAATAAAATGTACACTGTATTCCATAAGTACTTAAAATTGAAAAATGCTCAAAAATTGAATCCCTTAATAATATTTGAAATGAGTTTTGAGTGAAAGTTATGAAATTATTTAAAACAAAACACACTGAGTCGCACAGAGGTGATCAAAGCGGTTCTGAATTAGTACAGTTGAGAACGGCTGATCCGATTTGGCTCAATCTTTTTTTGTTGTGTTCGCAATTACCAGGAGATGGTTCTTATCCACCGTAAAAGTCGGAAAATTGAATGAAAAGTCTTTTTTATATGAATTTTGTATGTAAATTTTTTATGAGACAGGTGATGCAGTGCTTAAAGATTCGTCGCCTGTGCTGGGAGGTACTGGAAGCGAATTAGTAAAGCAAATTAGTATTTTGTTTTTTATCCAATCTATTTATTTTCTCTATCTATCTATATCTATCCCTGTTTGTCTCGCAAAAACTCGAGAACGACACGACCGATTTGGATAATTCTTTTTTTTGCTTTGTTCGTCTTAATACAGTGGTGCTTTACGAAAAATAAACTAAAAAACATTTTTATATGAATTTTGTGTGTACATTTTGTATGTGGCGGTACAGTGGTAAAAGCTTCGGTGCCTGGGCAGGGAGGTACTGGATTCGAATCCCACCAATTGATTCATGCTTTTTTTGCGTTGTACGTCTCAATACAGTGGCGGTTTAGTAAAAAAAGAAAATTCGGTAAAAGGAAAGCCGAAATATAAAAAAAAAATATTACAAAATCGAAAATTGCGTTTTGTATAGGAATTTTGTTTCGAATACACTTATCTCCAAAAAAAAAATATATATTTCGACAATAATCATTCATTTATATAGCCACTTCGGTTTATTTTCAATAGATGGCGTTGGTAGCGGACTACTATAAATATAAGTTGTGAGAATTTTGGCAACCTATGTACAAAATCATAATTTTCTACATTATAGCATATATGTATGTCAAATAATTGTAAAAAATAAAACAAGTGCAATAGCACGCGGGTTTCATTCTGCTGGTAGCACTTTACCAATCAAAAAAAAAATCTTAGTAATAATATTTATAGGCTTGAGGCCAATATATTCCTTTTTTTTAATGAAAATTTAAACCCTCAATAGTTAATTCGATCCACATAATGGGTTGATGATGCCCCCACAACTGAGGGGTCCGGTTGCCCACTCAACCTTTTTTTAATCGCGGTTAACAAGGCCACTATCTAAGCACCCCCAGCTATTCCCTCTTAAAGACCGAGCTGTGGGAGCGTAATCTAAGGTTTTTCCGTTTCAATGTTTTGATGATTTTTTACGCTGTGAAGCATGAAAAGTTGACGCAAAGCTTGAAAAATCTCAGATAATCGTGAGGTAAATTGATAAAAGCAGAAAGTTAAGGATATAAATAAGATATGGCGCTGAGGTGTGATCATTAATGCTACAACCCAGTAGATGGCGTTGTACGTTGACCCATGCGTTGTGCAATTTGACAGGTGTCGTTTTGGCATTGGTCGCTTTCAGGGTACTCAACAGTTGGTAACATGTTGAGTAAAATCGAATCCAAGGATGTTGACAGTCTGAATTACTTGATTCAAAACCAAATCAATCGCTAGGGAAATGCATTGTAACAAATCCGTTAACTGTATGACCAATCAAGAAGAGGCAACCCACTGTCCGACATATTTTTTGAATGCGCTTTATTTGCCGGGAATACCACCGCATAACTTGATGATAAAGGTAAAATCTGTCATAATCATGCTGCGTAATCTGAACCATCCTAGATTGTGTAACGGAACGCGATAACCTGTGAAGAAACTGACAAACAGCGTGATTCAAGCGACGAACATCAAGGGCAAATTAGAGGATGTTCTAATTCCGAGAATTCCTCTGATTCTAACTGCCATTCCATTCGAGTTCAAGTGCATTCAGTTCCCCGTTCGTTTGGCGTTTTCTATGACGATTAACAAATCGCAAGAACAATCGCTGGAAGTGTGCGGAATAAATCTGGGATTTCCATGTTTTTCTCATGGTCAGTTGTACGTCGCGTGTTCGAGAGTTAGTAAATCACCATCGTTGTTCATTTACGCGCCGGACAAAAAAATGAAAAATAAATTTTCGATATAGATAGATAGTTTGAATTGGCATTTCATTCACGTGTTCGTTCGTTCTGACATTTGTTTCCACCAATCACATTGCTCGATAACGATTTTTTTCTTCTGTAGCATTTTGCTACAAGAGATGATTAGACGAAAAAATGACCAATCGAACGCAACCATAAACCTGCCTTTAGTGTCAATAAAAAAGTGAATGGAATGGCCACTCAACTCAATCGTCTATTGAGAATAGAGTTGAGTTGTTTGAATTTTTCTCTCATCAAAATTAGTTTTCGGGAAGGACAAAAGTATTTGCTCGGAACTAAGTAATTTGGGGCAGAAGGAAGTTCGCCGGGTCAGCTAGTTTGATATAAAAATCGTAAGAAACCAAACTTACTTACCCACATAGTCGAAAATCTCTAAGATTTTTGTTATTCGTATGATAATATCATTGAGTGTAATACAAAAATTCGTACCCATATGAATTTTTTTCATTCGCACCCTACGGATTGTTCAGAGGAAACCATAGTGATTCTGAATTGTAATTTATTTAAGAAACCAATCTTGATTAGCCACCAGTTTGGAAGTCTATGAGATTTTCGCTACTCGAGAGATACATTTGTTGAGTGTAATACAAATTTCTTACGCATTCAGGAATTTTTATATCGAGCCTAGCGGATCGCACAGAGGTGGTGAAAGAGGTTCCGAAGTACTTATTTACTTAGCCACATGGTCGGAAATAGCTAAGATTTTTATCTTTCGACAAAATTCGAAAGAATATTAATGAGGGTAATATTATCACACGTTTTAAATATTTCCAGGCAGCCCCTACGGGTAGCACTGAGGTGGTCAAAGTGATTCTGAATTAGTATTAGATGTGTATTTCATCACATGGTCGGAAATTTCTGAGATTTTTGTTATTCGAGAGATAGTACAGTCGAGTGTAATACAAAATTCTTAAACATTCAACAATTTTTCTTTTGTCGCTACATGTATCGCACGGATGGTCCATTCGGTCATCTCTGTTTGCTCCACAGCGGCCAGGTTAAAAATTTTTAATGACTGGAATGGGTACAATTGTACCCAAATATCAACATTGATTTTGACGAAATGATTATTTATGAAATTGTTGTACATAGAGGAAAAAATTATATTTCTCCGCAAGGAAATCGACACGAAAAAAGGAAACAAAAAATTAAGATGTCGGAGAGTTTCAGCCACTTACATAAACTGTATCATAAAAAAATTTAGAGTCAAATATGTATTTGGGTGCAATTGTACCCATTCAGTAATATAAAGCTTAAGAATTTTGTATTACACTTCAAATCACCATTTCTTTCAAATAACAAAAATTTTAGAGATTTTCTAGGATGTAGGCAAAAATACAAACAAGACAAAACATATACTAATGCAGAAATAATTGAGGTAAATAATTTCAAATGTTAAAGAATTTATGTATTATAGTTAAAGATATTCGCAGCCAGTACTATAGGCTGGCATAGAGCTATGCAATGTGATAAGTTGGGAGTGCTTCGATCCTAGAACAGATTGCAGAGATAATAAAAAAAAATTCGTTTTGGCTGTATACAGGGAGAAATTTTTGTTAAAACAGTATTTTATCAAAAAAAAAAATGTTCCCTTAAATTTTGGAAAAATTCGGACAGGTATTCTTGCAAAATTAATTTAGATTCTTTTAACTCTAGTGATTCCTCCCTACATATACTATTGGTCATGCCTACACATATCTGAGATTTTAGCTATTTGATTAATAATAAATATTTTATTAATTCCGTTCATAGTTTAATTACTCTGTTAAAATGTGTTAAGAACTTCACACCGGTTTATTACTGGATTATTTTTATTCCTATATAAGTTTTATTTTACTGGCGCTACGTTCTAACGGTGGTGATCTTAAATATTTCCTTATCGATTCGATATATTTACACGAATAAATCAAATCGTCACGAATTGGAATATCTGTACAAAGACATTTTTTCACATTTTTGATGTTGCAATACAGGTTATCGCAAATTCGCTTATCCATAACTATTCTCTACATGTTCCATGTACTGTACATATTTATTATATAGACGAGCGTATGAAAAATAGTTTCCTAACTATTTCAATTTACATTCTGATAAGAAAATGCAAAAAAGTGGAAAATCCAAACCAAAAATTAAATTTACGAGTTAAATTGGGGATTTCTATTTTAAAAACAGTTATTTCTTAAGAAAATAATGGATGAAAGAATTTTATCGGGAAATTTGTTGCTATTTATATTTTGAACGTAATTTCATATAACAGTTTGCTACGAGAGAGTTATGGATGGCATGGAATTTTTTTTAATGTAAAGTGAACAACATACAAAGCATTATATTTAATAGAAATTGTTGAACATAGTTAAGTTTTATTTTGCGATTAGAATTTGGTCTATTTTATAATAAAACAAAAAGGAATTAAGAAGAAGTTTATAATAAGACGTTAAAAATAGGTAATGATAAGAAGAACAATTTAACACAGGTATGTTACATATACATAAATAGAAATGAATACGTGCTGAGAATTATTAGGAAAAATAGGTTAGTTATAAATAGTTATGTACCACTTATTACAAATTATTCTCCAAACCATTCCGGACATTATAAATTATTACAAATTATTAGAAATAAAGTAAACCAAAGATACGCCGGTATTTTGAATTTAAAACACAGCCATATCGCTGCCTTTATTCACATACTTGCAAATTTATTTGATGCTCTTCATCGAACTGCAGAAGTCAACATTAATATGAGCATTAAATGTTTTGCTCAGCAGAGGCGAATATGGTACCAGCCAACGATTGTCAATGTCAATGTCTGCTTTGTTGGTATTTAGCGTAAATGATTGTCCGCAATTTTCAATATTTTTCGACAATATATTGAATATCCGTCGACATTTCTTATCGTGTCGTTGGTGAAATTTTTAGGAAAACGCTTTGTATATTTTCCATGTTATGACGATGTATTGCATTTTGGCTTGGCAATAGCGAAGCTCCTGCCACTTTGGATTACATGTAAACGTGATAAATAAAAACGATTGTCCGCAAGCGCGCCACGCTAAATAACACACTTTAGAAGATTTAGGCGACGCTGACCATGCGTATGCCGTTTTTACACAATTCCACACTTTTCTTGTATGTGTTAGTTTCACACTGTTAAATCAAAAGATAATTAGAAAATATGGCCATTCCAATTGGAATTTTTGTTGTAAAAGATAATCTAATTGTAGTTATGTACATGTTAAACTTAAATTTTCTTTGTACGATTTAACAAACGATTCAATATACTTATTTATTGATAGATTCACGCCAAATTATAAATTTATTTCGGCTTGTAATATAATAAATAATTTTTATCATGTTAATTGTCAATTGCCATTTTAATGGCCGTTTACCATTTTCGTCCAAACTAAAATTATGAATAAGAAAATTCGTTGCAAATTTGGTG
The DNA here is from genome assembly GCA_932526605.1 of Nephrotoma flavescens. Taxonomy (NCBI): domain Eukaryota; kingdom Metazoa; phylum Arthropoda; class Insecta; order Diptera; family Tipulidae; genus Nephrotoma; species Nephrotoma flavescens. The sequence continues at coordinate 77,087,674 of OW052220.1, forward strand.
ACCTGGTTAGGAAGTGCCAATCAGGCTGGCTAGATGATCAATGTAGCCACCTAATAGAAGTGCCCGCGGAACCTGAATCCAAATCTCTGGAAAGGGGTGTTATTGGCCGTCCAATATCAAATTATAAATGCAAAAATTCGTTACAAATTTGATGATCTGGTTAGGAAGTGGCAATCAGGCTGGCTGGACGAGAAATTTAGCCACCTTAACCTCTGGGTGATAATGGCCGTTTACCATTTTCGTCTAAACTGAAATTAAAAGTACAATTCGTTACCAATTTGCCGGTCTTGTTACGAATTGGCAATCAGGCTGGCTGGACGATCAATGTAGCCACCTAATAGAAGTGCTCTTGCAACCTGAGTCCAAATCTCTGGGAAGGGGACAAAAATTCGTTAAAAATTTGCTGATCTGGTTAGGAAGTGTCAATTAGGCTGGCAAGATGATCAATGTAGCCATTTAATAGAAGTGCCCGCGGAACTTGAGTCCAAATCTCTGAGAAGGGGTGTTAATGGCCGTTTACCATTTTCGTCCAAACTCAAATTATAAATACAAAAATTCGTTACAAATTTGCTGATCTGGTTAGGAAGTGGCAATTAAGCTGGCTAGATGATCAATGTAGCCACCTAATAATAGTGCCCGCGGAACCTGAGTCCAAATCTCTGGGAAGGAGTGTTAATGGCCGTTTGGACTCAAGTTCCGTTAGTACTTCTATTAGGTGGCTACATTGATCGTCTAGCCAGCCTAATTGCCACTTCCTAACCAGATCAGCAAATTTGTAACGAATTTTTGTATTTATAATTTGAGTTAGACAAAAATAGTAAACATTAACAAGCCTTCCCAGGGGTTTACACTCAGGTTCCGTGAGCACTTATAATAGTCTGCTCATTTATTCAGCTTAACTGAAGGTTCCTAACCGACCGCAAATTTCTTTCGAATTTTTATAATTCTGTTATAAACCTGATTTAAAAATGTTAAAGTAGAAAAGAAATAATAAATCTAATCAGAATTCGCATTAGAATATTAATTAATTGTTGTACTAAAATGGTTGTAGTGTAGAATATACATTAAAAGGTTTGCAACTTTGAAAACTTATGTATGTAAAATAATTCTTAAACTTATCTTATTTAAATATTTATTTCTTTAAAATTAAATGAAAATGAATGAAATGATTTGATTTAGTACTCTTATCTTATTTGCAAATTCATAACAGTGTATTCCATTCACTAACACAAGCAAAATCAATCAGAATCTCATAGGAAAATAAATATTCCAATAGGATTTGTATACGTACACGTGTAGGAAAAAAATACAAAAACGGCATACGCATACGCTGACCTCTTAATATCTATTGGAACAGAATTCCAAAGAGAAATACCCCTAACAGAAAAGGAGATATATAAAAATCTGCACAGGTTTATAGAAAGAAGCAAACGTAAATTTGAAGAATGTGACCTACTGAACAATAATTTGTTAAATAAATAGGCAGGTTGCTTTGTTCTGAGAAGCTTAAAAATAAAAACGCATACACGAAGCACATAAAAGTTAACCAAACTACAGCCAAGGATGATCACCCCAAGTAAGAGTTTTATTAAAAATTAACCCTAAATTTCTAATTGTATTAGAGAATGGACTTAAACAATGACCGAGAAAAACTCCAGAGAAAGAGGAAGTAACTATCTATAGATTGAAGGAATTATCAGCAGAAGCAACAACTTGATCAATGAGCGAATAAAACCCTGGGCGCCTCAGTATTATAAACCGAAAGGTTAATGCTCTACTTAAGATATTTAAATAGCTACGAGAAATTAAAGTCGCTTACGAAATATCAAAATTAAAGTCACACGAAATGAAAACCTCATCATACCGACAGGAAAAAAAACTAAAAAGAGACTCAATGTCTAAAAGGGATTTTCTAAATCGAGCATAAGACCTCTTGTTCGATTTTGTCGGATTTATACACCTAAAAAGAAATTCCGCTTATTCACGAAGATATTTAAAAAACAGAAACTCAAAGTCAGAAACGAGCATTTGAGTACATAATTGAAGGGGCTACCGATACAACACTACATTTAATATGCTCGTTAACATATAACAGCATACCCCACCATAATTCGTCAATATTTACAAAAAAAGACCCTGAACATTCAAACTAACTACATTAAATATGTTGGACCTAGTCCGAAGCGGAGCTTTTAATAGAACCGAGGGCAAAGAAATACTCTCGGCGAGTCGGGGCGCACTTTAACAACAGTACTTACATGCAAAAAGAAATTCAAATAAATAAATAGTTTCCAGTATTGGTTACACCACTTCGAGTGCCAAAATCTAAGAAGAAACAAATAAAGAACAGCAAAATAATACAGGTAACAGGAAACTAAAAAAAATGCCAAAATTATAGGAAAATTTAAGCCGATTGAATTTTATTTAATAAAAGTTTTAATTTTTACCCGAGGAAGTTGGAACTATGGGTGTCAGTTGACATGAACTATTTAAAAAATAACATATATCCAAACTCTCTTCGTTTTGTCGAATTTAAAATTATCAGCAAAACCAGATTATATTACTAATAAAATTTTAAAAATCAGTTTGAATAAGTTGAATTACGTACTAATCCCACCTGTTTGGGTTGAAAAATTTGAATTCATACGTTGCCGTACACAAAACGTGTCGCACTAAACTCATTTGGAAAACAACAACATAAAACAATAATCTACATTGTTTACGACTTTTCTACATATTCTACCAATTGTCGACAATGTCTATAATATTGACAGCCGCCTACTCCTGACTAACAAAAACCATCCTTGGGCATGGGAGATTTGTTGAAGGCCTCTTTGCTTCAACGGAAGGGAATGAACGCGAAATTCGATGCCAAGTCTGAACAGCACCCAATTGGCAGAATTACAAGAGGAGCATCTGAATTTGAATAAGGCAGAACCTTGAAAAGAAAACTAAAGAGGTTGGGATCGGCTTTGAAACAACCCATTTTTTGCCCACTGTAGAGGAAGGTCTAAAAATTACTATAGAGATGCTTTTACGGAACCTAAAAAGGAGTTTTAAAGTCTCCGATGTTCTCCGTCTTATTTTGGCTTCTCGAGGGAAAACTGCAAATATGACTGCAAACTGTAACCGCAACGGAATGAAGTTATTAGCGGGTTAAGACTTAATTAGAACTAAGAAAGCAAGCGACAAGCGTACAATAAAGCTTCTGAAGATATTGTTGAGCAAACTTACCGTGAACGCATTCATCAGTGCTTCATTTGAAACCATACACTACAAGCAAAACCCATGAAAGAAATATTGGCTTTAGAATATGAGGCAACCAGAGAAGTTTAGCAACTGATTCAGGAAAGTTGTGTATAGGCTTGATTCTGAGACGGTTACGCAAATAATGAAAAAGGATATAAGAAAACTGCAGCAAGTTTTTCGAGCTAATAGAAGAAATCGATCGCGTTCCCCGTCTCGATGTTTCCGATGCCAACAACCCATGTTGACACTACATAAAGGATAAAGTATCAGTATGCATTTTAAACGTGAGCTCATCACTAAATGTAACGGATCATATTTGGTAAATCTAAGGGAATCAACTATATTGACAACTGACAGTCGAAACAAAGTTGAAAATTTATAATTACAATTTTAGTATTTCCGTTAAAAATTGTTGCATCGTAATGGGGGTGATGCTAGGCGGGAATGTTTTACAAATTAATTACAATATATTGGGAAGTTGAACCCCCATAAAACTACCTATAAGAAGTACCATACTTTAATTGGATCCCGTTTTTCGAATTTCTACTAATATGCCCACACCTACAAAAAACGATCAAAATGAAACAATTTACCTCCCTATACACGAAATAGGTACACGTAAACTTATTTCAAGAGCTCATACCGAAGGGGACACAGGAATGTAATTCAATGGATTATGAACGATTTTTGTGGGTGTGGGCTGTTGTAATAAATTCGCGGGTACCCTTTTCTTGTACTGGAAGGCAATTTGATGTATTAGGTCGATTTTTGTGGGTGTGGATTACCATAATAAATTCGACGGTTTAATTTCTTAAATAGCAATGTAATTTGATGTATTATGGTTGAGTTTGCGGCCCCTCCCCCCTCCCTTGGCTTGATTTATGACAATATGTTGTAATTAATTGCAATAAATTCCAGTAGCACCCCAATAAATATTAATAGAAATACGAATAGTGTGGTGCAGCTGTGTCTAATTCTGCTAGCCCATACTCGAATTGCAGCCTTCGGGACTTGAAATACAAATTTCTAACCATAAGAAATTTGTGTAAAATTCTAGTACTATTTTTATTGGAGTGTGCTTGAAGTCCTGTGGCTCTGTTCTGGTAATTCCCGGATAATGGAAGTTGTTTTTAGTAGTTTTATTCCCTTTTTCCGAAAGTGTATTCTGGCTTTTGGGAAAGCCTGTTTTTTTGGAAATTGGTTATACAAAATGTATTCGCCGTTCGACAAAAGATGGTGCCACCAGTAAGTTATGGTTGAAATTGCCCGTTATATCGGAAAAAGTAGTGGCTAGCGATAGGCAATACTTTGAATAAAATACAACCTATCGTTCTTTCATAATAAATGTAAAATTTTGGTTTGAAAAAGGCGGAGACTTATTTGTATACCCAATAGCAGTTTTGACGAATTAGACTGAAAACTGATATATTTATATCAATTCAATATCCAATTTTTCACTTTAATATGCAAAATTTGACTTAGTGTGTGTGCGAATTGGATAAAAATTTAAAATTTTTAAGTGTGGTAAAAGTAAAAATAAAATTTTAACTTTTTACGGACTTTCAGTGGACGATAATTAGAAAAGGGCCACTTAGGCTCATTCTTAATATTGACCTATACCAGACACACACTTAATATCAAAATAACGGGTTTTTTATAATATTTGATAGGATTTTAAAATAAGACATTTTGAAAACGTGATATTCAGGCAAACCCAATCCCTACGATTACTTTTTGAGTTATAATACTGCTATACCTAAACTTAAAGGTCAGATGTTGCTCAATGTGTAACTAATTAACATTCAATTGATGCAATTGCCCAAGTAACCAATTTCGATCATATTTTTTTAAATGCCAATTTGTAACAATAATTTGTAGTTTCAAATTATTGAGGCTTTATTTTGTTTCCAGTCTCCTCTCAACATAAAAATGCTTCTTCATGCTTGACAATCAAACACATCACAAAATCAACAAAAAATGGCCATTTTCCCAAAAAGGACCAATGATAACGGTTTTTACCTTGCCATTTTTTGCGAATGAGTATAGTATCATTATTGAATCATGTATGTGAATCCAGAAAAATAATATGGCAACACCAAAATAAATTAATTATATCTATAAGTTAATGTCGGCCCAGAAAATATTCCAAAAGACGCTATTGACTATAGTCAACCCAAAAAAAATGATCTAACTCTATAGGAAAATCCGCCATATTTAGACTATCAGCCCAAAATTAAAACTGTATGTAGAGTATAGCGATACTATAAAAATGTCAAGGTAGTCGGAATTTTACTACTATAAAAAATATTAATTTTTTCACTCAAGGAATATTCAATAAATAAAAATTAATTTAAAATTAATTTTGTAATCTCCCCGCCACAGTTTGATAATATTATAGCTAATTCACCAATATAAAGCTCTTGATTGAAATTGCTATTCCTTTTAATTTCGTGTCAAAATCATTTGACTACTGTCGTAAGTTATAGCTATGCTTTTCTATTAGACGTTGCCAAGGAGCATACATGCCAATAATCATTTTGGGGGAATCGGTGCTCTGGAGGGTCGCCATTGCCAATATATATATATCAACATATACCTGTCAACAAAATTTGCACTCGTTTTACTTCAGTGTAGAAATTATCCGAGTACTACCGTTAACTTTGAGACGCTTTTGAATTAGAGATTACCTATGAGTATATATTCCAGTAATCCAGGTAAATCATCATTTTTATCAGAATTTATCTCGTCAAACAAACTTGCATCTTTCATTATGAGGTTAAACTCGGAAATAGTACTTTTTTGTGTATTTAGACTTTAATAGCATCGTGAAATTTTATTTTAGTGTAACTTCGAAACTATGAAAAATAAAGATACGATATCTTTTACAAATTTATTTTGCTTCGATGACGTCGAAATTCATGTCACTCATCATATTTTTCATTAAATGTGCAAAACAAAGATGAATCCTTACGTATTGTGAAATATTACTTTCACTGTTGCTGCAAATGGGTGTAGCAAATCTTCAAATATTTTACAATATGGAAATCATTGCAACATTAAATAATTGCCATTTCTTCGACTCTTTATCTTGCTCTTTCATTGCTACTTGATTTGATTTTCTCGGAGCTTTTGTAACAAAGTCGGTATCTTTTTCTTTATACAAGGATCCGCTTAACTGTTCGACTGATGTTTCGAGTATTTTTTTCATATATAATCGGAAACATCTTGTTATGGTCTGCATTTTCACAAAAAGGTTTGTAATTTTATTATTGGAAAATTTCACCGCAAATGTGTTATGAGTTAGTTTGTCCTTGTTTGATAAGTGACATATCCGACATTCTAATGCTGAGGAGCATACATGCCAAAAATAATTATTGGCTCCTTCCCAACTTCTAATAGAAAAGCATCTCAAAGTAAATGGTAGTACTCGAATAGTTTCGACACGGTATTTAAACGAATGGTTATTTTGGAGATGTTATTTGTTTTTTTTTTTTTTTTCACATCTAAATATACTACCGCTCATAAGTGTTTAGGCACTGTCAAAAAACAGCATAACACATATAAAAACTCAGTAAAAGTGTGAAAATATTTATTTTTAGGTACAAATGTCAAAATTAAATCGCTTAATTTAAATTTTACTTTCATCTATATGGCCTCCTCTCCATCGGGGCATTCTTGCAATAAGTTTTGCCAGAGTTTCTGTCGTTATTGAGTTCCAAATTGACTGAAATTTACTATAACAGTAGCTGATGTTGGAGCTGATTGCTTTACATCCCGGTTCAGTTCCTCCCACAGAAACTCAGTAAGGTTCAAGTCAGGGATCTGGAGAGGTCATTCCGTAATTGTAATCGTCCTTTCCTCCTCTAAATGGCGAAGATAGCCCTTACATAATTTAGATGAAAGTTTTAGATCGTTATCTTGTTGAAAGCTAAAGTTTTGATCCAAAAGTCGAATTCCTGAAAGTGTTGCGTGGTTCACCAAAATTTGGTGGTATTCTTCTTTTCTTAGTATTCAACATCGCCTACACTTGTACCAGCAAAACAGCCCCAAATTATCACTGAGCCACTGCTTTACGGTAGCGGCAATACACTCTTTTCTGGAACGTTCACCCACAGAATATAATTCACGAATATTCGTCTTCGGGTATAGAAACACTTCAAATTTGGACTCACCCGTTCATAAAACCTTGTTCCAATCTTCTATCGTCCAATGTTGGTGTTCACTGACCCATTTAAGTTGCGTTTGCTTATTTTATTTACGTAGTAATGGTTTCTTCATAGGAATGAGGCTTTGGAGTGTAATGTGTTCTCCATGTTAATAGGGTATGGCGGGGTAGACGAAAACTTCAATGCACCGTTATTAATACTGATTGGGCGCCAGTTATATGGCCCCAGTGTACGTTTTATATTTTTTTTTGTAACGTGCACTGCACAAGTGCACACTACCAATTCTCCAACTCAATTAGTTTTTTTGCGCCCAACCGTTATTTCTTTATTACACAAAAAAACACAACAGTTCGAATATTTTAATTTTATATCCATACGAGTTGAATTTATTCACGTGCGTTATAATTATAAATTGCATATAAAATTTGGGAAAGAGTTATTATTTTAAATGTACTCAAATTCTCGTTTATTTTTTCTCATATGTAAATAAAAAAATGGTGTACCACTTGATCACATCAACATTTATAACTTTACATTCAAAAAAATGCTTAATCACTATCATAGGAATAATCCATTCCCAATTTTATTTTTGGAGTACATTTTGCCTTTCTTTCTATTTATTATGTGCTTTCGATCGACTTGACTTCGGCCGACTTGGGGATCAAATTATGAATGTCATCACTCTGTTCTTCTTTTCCGTCTGCTCCTTCCACCCATAAAACTTGACATTTTAGTGTTGTCGCCCTGCTGCTTATATGCGTAAGCTAAAACCCCATCTTATGTTTCTCAAAATATCTTCTCAACGACATTTTGTTTCCCCTCATAATGATTGTAGAAAGTTTTTAGCGATTTTCACTCTTTTCCTCGCCTAAATGTACAACGCCTCGAACACAACGTCTGCATTTATGGTGGGTGCCCATTCATTTTATTGATCATAAAAATAAAAAATAAAAATTAACAATTTTATTGTTTTATGATCTTTAATGTTGGACAATAAGCAAAATTGCAACTTCCAGCAACAAGAACCATTTGGTACCATAGCGACTTTATTTATTTGTCAACAGATTCTTTAAGGTGGGAACGGAATTCTTTGTTAATGGTGAATCCGACGCTGGTTCATGCAATTGCACGAATCCGTTCCCTATCAACGTTTACCCATTAACCCCTTAACAGGCAACCGTTACAGGAGTCCGGCTTCTATGATCATCTTCAGATATTGTCGCTCTTGGTCTTCCACTACGTCTTTTGTTAAGAAAACTACCATTTTCCCGATATTTTTTAACTTTATAATCGACCGTAGCGTGGTTTAATTTATTTTTTTTTTTGAAAATCTGCCGATTTCTTATGCCAGCTGTATGGTAAGCTATTACAAGTTCTCTTCTTGGAGGCATTTTAAATAATTGACACTCGATATTTCGCTTACGACGTTAACAGTGTACATAAATATCATACTACAGCTGATAGAATTTGACCCATTTCACTGAAATATTTAAAAAAAACATTTAAATATCAAAACGTAGAATAAACCCGAATGATAAATTTTCTACATACTTTTATTGTAAATGTACCGTAATAAACAGTTTACGACAATCCGGCGACGCACAAGTAGAGGGTAGTAAAATTAACCCTATATCAGTGGTGTTTATATAATGAAACTGCGTTTCGTATTTCATTTTATTCCGTTGTACTACGAAATCCCGGTTTTCAAAATCCTAGTTTCCAAATCCCGGGTTTCAAAATCCCAGTTTTCATACATTTTGGTGAAGCAAAATTTTATCAATTTGAATCAATTTATTTAAATGTTTTCTCGTAAGCGCCTAAACACTTATGAGCGGTAGTGCAAATATATATTCTTACAAAACTGTACGAAATTTTAAGCAAACGGCATTTAATTGAAGTTGTTGCGATGATTTTGTTTATTTATAAATGTTTGAAATATTTTTATGTCGTAGAGTTTTTTTATTTCATGATTATTGCTTTGGTATTACCAGCCTATAAAATCGTACTTTTTTGGAATACAATTGTGGACCAACTTCACAACGGTAACCGAGCCAAGAATTCTCAAAGAAAATTTTTCTCATTACAGTTAAATAAACTTATTGAAACCGGTTCGAACTTTATTTTCGCCTAAAAATTTTTGAAACATTTTCGATTGTGCAATATTAAAAAAATCAAGAACTTTATAGTTCCCTCCTTTAAACCAGAACCATATAACTTCAATGAAATTCCGAAATAATCTTATAAGTATAAAACACTTTGTAAAAGAATTGTTGTACACGTTGCTTTGATTTTAAGTTTTGTTTTTTGTCTTAATATTTCATAAAATAATAATTTCAGTGAAAAGTCTAATTAAAATATTACGTTAAGATCGCCGGCAAAATAAAAATAAAAAATTTCTATTTAATTTTTAATCATACTTTACGTAACAAAACAAAAAAAAAACTTAAAGTAACAAAAATGAAAGAACTTTTAAGCTTTCAAATGTTATTTAAATAAAAGTAGGTACGACGATGAAAAAAAAATGAAAACTTAATTTATTCATCTGGAAGAATAAAGATTGAAAGTATAAAGCTTCCATTTTACGTATTACATGTAATTTTTGGTATGAGATATAACATACCCGCAATCAAATACGCGCGCAGGTGTAGACATATAAAGAATTAATATGTGTGTGCTTAAATATATGTATCAGGTTTCACGCGCCGCTCATACAAATTAAAAGTGTATGATGGGGTTTGATGGTGGCGTCGACGCTGCAGAAAAAAAAATACGCCAAAGAAAAGCACAATCGGGGAACACACACAAAAATATAAAAATGTTGCAAATTTATGCTTTTAAAATAGGAAATTTGATTGATTACAACAATAAAGAGTTCTTCTTGTGCTTTATATAAAAATGTATAGCTACCGTTAGCTAAAAAGTTTATATCCCAAAAATACAATAATAACAATCAATCAATTAAAAAAGTTTTGATTGAAGTAAATCTTTTTGTTGTTATAATTTTAAATTAAAATATTTCTACATCAATTATCAGTTTATTGAAAATTGGATTTTTTTTTGTGTTACAAAATTTGTAGGAAATTAAAGAGAAATTAACAAGTTTTAGGGGAAACTGATTTTTTTTTGTATTATTTGTTGATTGGAAAATTGATTAAGTTTCATAGAATACAAATATTAGGATTGAAATGTTGAGGAGCTTGGGTTGCATCCGATGAATATATTCGTTTTATCCTTTATCTTAAGCCGTTTGTTATTGTTTACATCTTAGATTAGTCGCTTTCAAAATTATGTTATGCGAATGCTACAAAAAAAAAACTTTTAAGTATTTAAATTCTATAATTGGATTAATTTTTATATTTTAGACACGGGGTGGGGGCATGGATGAAGCAATAAGTTTTGGGCAGGTAAACTATATACACATAAACACATAACCATATTGTATTCATATCTAATCATGTATAATATGTAATAAATGTTCCGATTCGAATTGTATCCACATATTTATAATGCCGCCTGTTGTTTAAATTGCTATAAATTGAAGTGTATGTATAATCATATAATGCTTATAATTTTATGCGACCATCTCTGTTAAATGTCCTTAGAACTCGTAAATTATATATATATATATTTTTTATTGTGATGCATCCAGTATTAAATTTGTAATTTAATTAATTCCCAATTTCGTAATTTATTTATTTACAGGCGGTTGAACGAAGGGGCGAAATGATAGTAAGAATATTGGAGCCACGATGTATTGGTGGCCGACAAGCTGTAGAAGCTGCACAAAAATTAATGGCCAAAGGTGATGCCCGGCATATAGTTCAGGTATAATATATATCGATCTAAGTTCCATAAGACGAAAGTAGTAAATTAGATGAAAAACATTTTTATTTTAGTTGGTCGAAATTGTTAAACGGCCAGGACAAACATTAGGATTGTACATACGAGAAGGAAATGGGGCAGATCGTTCCGACGGTGTTTTCATATCAAGAATTGCTTTAGAATCGGCTGTATACAATAGTGGATGTCTGAGGGTGAGTACATAATTTTTACTCGATATTGGTATTTGATTGGCCAATATTTTTATTTTTATTTAAATGTTTATTTTTATAACTCATTTTATATATGGGCCATAGTACCGTTATAAATATATACTACCCATATGAATTTTATTATTTTTATTTGAACGATTGCGTGATTTTTAAATATTATAATTATTTCGATATATGTGTACGATTAGTGTATACTAAAATTATAGTATAACATGTTTTAAGTATTAAGGGAGGAAGACGATAACTATACAGTTGAAAATTGCGAATTAAGTACATGAATACAGTTATTAGAGACTTGGTGGTTTCATTTTATTCAATTTTCATTAGCTAAGGAACGACTGAAAATAAACAATTTAACTCAATTCATTTTTTAAACACGTCTTACGGAACATCCAATGTCCGGTTCACAAAAGCTGTAATTTCTTCTTTGGTTTTGAACCTACCCCACAATATTGGCTACAAGTATCCGGTTGCCGTAAACTGTCTAACCAATACTTTCATTATTTTGTTAGTTCGGTTCTTGATTCGCAAGGGTCCAATTTATAAATTTGCAAACCTTGTTCAAAATTTTCCGTCGCCATTAATGTTTTGTTATTATTGACCATTTATGTTCACGTTACTGTTTTATACTTTTCCTAAAAATCATATTTAGAAAAATTACCAAATAACTTTAAATTTAAGAAATTACTACAATAATTTGCGTTCGTTATCAAACGTGGGCCAGATTGTCTCTCAAGTTTTCCTCCAATAAAATCGGATGTAGTTTTTTTACGAACACTTTACCATAAAGAAGCAAAGATTTATTAACCGACTTCGGCAATATTTTACGGTTTTTTTTTCATAATTTTTTTTTGTCTTTTTTTTGCGATTGCACAGTAAACTTTATGGCTTATGCCATAGACAGACTACTGGTTTCATAACTATAATTTCGAGATCATGATTTCTTAAATGAGAACTCAAGACACACTACAATTTCTTTTGTCTTCTCGTTTAGTTTTAAACAGCCATGGAGTAGGCATTGACAAAAATATCAAGGTTGACATTTAATTGACATTTAAATTGTCCGAAATGAGTTTTATATTGACAGAACAGAAAAAAATTTGTTCGCGCCAATCATATAACTCAATGACAAATGAGGAGGTGTCTCGCAAAACCAACTTTATCACATTTTTTTAAAATCAAGATTTCACTTGATTATCAATTTTTATCTTCAAAGCTATTAGAAAACCATTAGAAAGTAGTGAAAACCCTGATTTATCCCTTTGAAATATCGTGCAAAGCTAAACCAACTTTATCCAATGATAAAACTTTTTCAAAAAACGTTTTTTTTTAATTATCCAACATTTTGATTAATGTGATAAAGTTCGTTTCGCGTGGCACCTCCGTGGTACCTCCGTAAACTATTAGTGTTCGAAATCTCCATTTTTGATGCATTCGTCGTTGTGAGCACTAAAATGCATCGAAATGAGAAAAAATATCTCATTTCCAAATTGAGTTCAAATTTGGTTTGTAACTATGGTTAAGCATGACACACTTGTACGAAACCATGATTTCGCGTTAATCATAGTTACGAAACCAGTGGTGTGTCTATGATATATGACATTAGAAAACTATCCAGCAAATTTTTATATTTTTTACTGTGCAATCGCAAAAAATTAAACAAAAAAAGGTATAAAAAAATTTATTCAAATTCAAATTTGCTTAGTAAAAGTGATTGAGTAGCCAGGTTTTGAGCTAGCATATTGCTTGATTGCTAGCTGATCGAGCAGGTGCCCCTAAAAGTCGCTATGCTATATTTCTTTTAATCACTAAATGCTGAAAGTACTTGCCGTAATACTTTTCTTTTAAAATATTAAATTGAGCAAACATTGGCCAGACTTATAATAAAGTTCATTAAAGTAAGGAGGAACTAAGAGGTGAACATAAATATTTTGTTGACTAATATTTTTAATTTACCTTAACAGTCTTGAAGCTGAAAGAGTTTAGGATTAAACTTGCAACTCTCAAACTTGACTAAGTCTCTGTTTATTCTATGGTCATAAACAAATAAAATATTTTATTTATTTTTTTACAATAATAATTAGAAAATGTAACGAATATTTTTTCAGCACAGTACTGTAATTTAATGGGATTTAATTTTTGATTTTCTTGTAATTTTCGTGCAGCCCGATTAAACAAGAATTCATTCGCTAAAATTAAAAATGTTTCGGATTGCACTACATGATTTTGAGATGAATCTACTCGCAGCTAATTTTAGCCGTTTTAGTTAAAAAAAACCGTCCCTTGGCAAGCTCCCGAAAATGAACTCGGTTTGGGGTGGGAATTTCATTGAATTTTGTTTAAATTTTCGCGCTTCTCTATAAAACGAGGTATTTCACCAAAACTAAAAATATCTCGGATCCTCGGATTAACGCTACACGATCCATTGAGATGAATATTCTCGTACCTAATTTTAACCCAAGTCAAAAAAGATTTGTTGGTTGGCAAGTTCCCAAACATGTAGTCTGGGCTAGGGATTTCATTTATTTTTATTTTAATTTTTTACCTCCGGTCATTACTCCTACGAAGTTTACCCCCGCGATTACCTCCCGGTTATTACCCATCGCCATTACTCCTCGGCCATTTACGCTCTACCACTCCCCTTTATTATTACGTTTCCCCAACATTTTGAATAGTTTTGATTAATTGTATCTTAGAAAAAAGACTCGTTGCTTGCCAAGTTCCCGAAAATGTACTCTGTGGTAGGAATTTCATTGATTTTTATTTTCGTGCCGCTCGCTAATACTAGAGCCACATGATTTTACGCGTAACAGGCGCACAAAACATTACCCCCCCCCCCCCTCGTCGGGTATTACTCCCCGTTCAATTCTGCCCTCGCCGATACTACTTCCGTACAATATCCGCCACTAATCATTATTATCCCTTCAGCCATTACCCCCGATTAATTACCTCCGATCATTACTCCGAACACTACCCCCGCAATTACTCCCCAGTAATTAATCCCCGCCATTACTCCTCGGGCATTTTCGTTCCGCCATTCTCCCAATTACTACGTTTCCCCGCCATTATGAGTTATTTTGATGAATTGTATCTTATTCTTAGCACAATTCGTTTTTGCTCATTTTTCGGGTCTCTAAGGTATTTCCTATCGAGATTTTACGATTCATCGAAATCAAGTTAGCTATATCGATATTAAGTAGATTTTGAGGTGGATTATTTTGATGAGTTGCATGATTTATTTGAAGCAATTTAAATTGCTATACTAATTCGAACATTGCGGAAACTTAGGGACCAATTGGTTTAATTTTCCTAAGTACCAAAATCGGGAAAATTCTTAAAAAAATTTATTTGTGCGATTACGAGAGTTTTGATATCAAAACTCACTAACAAATTCTAGATTGACAAAAAAATTGATAAAAATTGCAAAACATGAAGAAGTTTACCAAAAATTATCGGATTATTGGACAATACTATTGTACCTAATTTATTATTATGAAAGATTCGAGTTCAGTTTGAAAAGCTGAATCTAAAACTATATGTATATCACAAAAATAGTAGACCTGTGTCTAATTGCTATAAATTAAAATTATGTGTCATGTGACGGTTCGACTGCCAATTTTTAAAAAAAAAATCAGTGTAAATTCCATGTAAATCACATAAATATGTAATTTAACATAGGGTCTATTTTTTAATTAAACCCGAGTAAGCAGGCTTGCACTGGGTATTGTATACCGAGGGTATACTGGGTATACCGAGCACAGGTTGTGCAGTGCCAAATGAACCAGTGTGCATAGATTAATAATTTGTTTTTCACTTTGCATACTCTTCGTACACTGGCATTCTATTCAGAGTAAAATTTAAAGAACCGAGTATGCTCGGAAGAGTAAAATTTAAAGAACCGAGTAAGCACAGTTCACAAATAAAAACACAGTGTGCAGAGTAAAATCACTCAGGTTGAATAAAAAAATGCAGAATATTTTTTGACAGCGCTCTGTTTGCTCAGGTTGAATTAAAAAATAGGCCCATAGTTATGCTCTGATCATTCCTCTATCTAGATCAGTATGCCGTTTCATGATATTTTAACTATAGGAACGAATTATGATTTTTCTCGTCAACTGGTGCTAAAATCGCAAAGTACTCTTGAAAACTCTCCTCTATGCTGCCTGATATATACTTATATATATACTTATATTGTTCAAGCGTGCTTTTCCAATTTGGAGCATTATTTGACGAGAAAAATCTATCTTTAAAAATACTCCAATTGGTATGGAAGTTAACTCACATTCGTCAAAATAAAAAATAAATAAAAAAATTTACTACTGACGAAATGGTATGTTGTCCCATAATCAGCAAATTTTTTCGATTTTTTTTTTTTGTCAATCATCATGTTTCTAGTGGGTTTTAACATCAAAACTCAAGTAATCACGGAAAAATGTGTTTTAATTTTCCCGAAGGAATGATATCGGAAGATCCATTAATAATCTAATATTTCGCAATATTATAGTGTTTTTATATAATTTGGTACTTGGGACAAAAAATACTTGGTCGCTAAGTTCCAGGAATTTCGAAATTATTACAGTAAATTTAGATTACTTCAAATATATAACTAATGACAATAATCCTTGTAGCTGCTCAAAAATCTTTTTCACTTCATAGCACTCCTCGTAGCAAAATTATTTATAATTTTGCTACGAGGAGTGCTATGAAGCGCCACTTAATTACGAGGCATTGCTCGTTTTGCTGAATACAGCTATTTCGCCGTCTACATTCGCAAAACTCAATATTAATCGATTATCGATTAATATCGAGAATTTTATGAAGACGCGAAAGAAAATTGAGAGACCAAAAAGGTAATTTAGTCTGGTTTTATAAGTGCATGAGACACAGTCTCAAAATAATAATATAAAGAGTGAAAAGTGCCGAACAATCGTTCACACCCACCATTTTTTGAACTAGTTATAAAATAATAATTTATAGTGAACATTTGTTACTATACTTAACAATAAATAAATAATTGTAATAATAAAATAAATATAGTGAGTGGTAATCATTATCAAATAAAACCCCGGTAACACCGCTATATCCTCATCAAAATCTACTTAATACCAATAAAATTGTAAAATCTTCATAGGAAATCCGTTTGAAACCACAAAAATGTGCCAAAACGAATTGTGCTCAGATACAATTCATCGTAATTAATCATAATGACGTGAAAAGAGTAATAAAAGGGGGGTCCATAACGGAGGGAATATGACCGTGGGATAATGGCGGGGATAATGAGCGGGGCGATAATAAACGGGGAGTAATAATCAGGGGTGAATACCGGGGGTAATGAGCCAGGGGTAATTGATCGGTGAGTAATAGCGAGGGGTATTGGATAAAGTGCTAGATGCGATTTTATGATGTGTACACTAGTAATTAATTTTAGGCCAAGTTAGAAAAGACCGTTCCGTGGCAAGTCTCCCAAGATGAACTCTGGGCTACAATTAAATTTCATTGAATTTTGTTTAAATTTTTCGTGCCGATAAAATTAGAATTATTTGGCCAAAACTAAAAAAGTTACGGATTAGGTCTACACGATTTTGTGATGTATACACTAATAGCTAAGTTTAGCTCAAGTACGAAAAAAAATCATTTCTTGGCAAGTTTCCGAAAATGAACTATGCATCCTATGCTGGGAACTTCATTGATTTTATTTTAATTTTCGTACCGCGAGGTAAAACTAGAATTATTTCGCCGAAACTAAAAATATCTCTGTATTAGGGCTAAATTTTCTGACCATTAAATAAGTAGAATAGATTCGGGAGATATGATGGAGGACACTAATATGAACAAAACCTTATATGTCCGCACATCTTTAAAGTGGAATTTTTAAATTTCTTCGTCCATAGACTAGCACTAATTTAAATATTGAATATTTCCGATATGGAATATTACATTTTTAGATTCTAAAGATTTGCCGCTTGGGTTACTTGCACCCATCCCCCTCGAATTCTAAAACCAGAGATAGCAGAGATTTGCTTGCGGATAATGTACTCCGAAATCCCGGTTTCAAAATCCCGGTCAGACATTTTGGTGTAGGTAAATTTTATCAAGCAAATTCATTAATATTTGATACAAAAAATTACGAAATATTCCTTAAAACAAATTAAAAAAATCATAACTAACTAAATGCTCGCTGTAATGAGCTTCTTGAAATCACAAATTAACTTTAAAGCAATTTTTACTGTTCAATTAATTTTATTTTTACTCAATTAACGTTTTCGATCACTGAGTGATCATCTTCCGATTTAATTTACAACTCAAAAAAATCATATTATCTAGAACTTTAACGCAACCTGATTTTTAAATTTTGTCAAAAAATCATTTACGAGTCCCATTTTCCCACATGTCAAATTCTAAAAATTCAAACCTGGATAAACCCGGATTTTGAAAACCGGGATTTCGTTACACACCTGAAAATAACAGTTTGCACTACTCACCACAAGTGTGGGCTCCATCACAAAAGTGAGTTTCTTCAGGTATTTTATACGGTAATTTAATTTATCAAATTGGCTCACATTCAAGGTCAAGAAAGAGAAAGGGAGTTTGTAATCTTAAAATGTTAGATGGCACTACGTTCTTTCTTAACAAATGGTAATGAAGTTTGGTTTTTGTTATGCTAACATGTATTTTGAACAATCTTCCGAAATTTGTTTATTCTGATCCAAACTTCACTGCTTCGTAAGAAATGAAGCTGAAATTTAGTTCATAAGATTGGACTGGGATTCTAACATAAATTTTTGAAGAATTTCCAGTATCTTAAAATTGAACTTGACCATTTCTTTACCAATTATAATGAAAACTTGTTTATAAAACTGGACAGGGTTTCGAATATGTATTGGAGGAAGTTATAGAATCGGTTCATGCTGGGCGGTGCTTTTCGACTTTTTATACATTTTATTATAAAATAAAGTATGTACTAATGTTATATTGTGGCCCTTTCTTTTACTTTTTAATCTCTGCAATCTGTTCTGGGGCCGAATACACGGCTATAGGAAGGGTTTAAGTTACCATCTGCGCATTGCATAGCTCCATGCCAGTTTATAGTACTGGACATGGAAGATTTGTCGGCCCATGGGTTTTGCACACCGGTAGGGGGTCGTAGTTGTGCTCCTTTTAATCATAGAGTGTAATCTGTAAGCAATTAAAAAAATGGCATCGACAATGTCGGAAATTTATGTGAGTATTTTCCTAAACTGTCCTAAAAGTTGAAATAAGACAATTTAGAAAAACTTCACAAATAAGAGAGATAACTCCAAAAATGTTCTTTGCACCTGGTAGTGGTTTTTCTGAAGTTGCTTAAAATGTTCGCAAAACTCATACGATATACAAATTGAACTTTTTACCACTTTTTTACAATCCGGGATGTCTAGGTTTTCAGCGAAATGATGTTTACCTGGGTAATGTGTTGTATACGATAGTGCTAGCATTGTGTGGTATTTCGCGTAAACTGTTATTTGCTATTGGCCAAATTCCTGGTATTTCCTACAGCATTAATTTTGAGGCATCAATTACTAAAAGTATTATTATCCTTATTTTTCCGTCAGCCTTATTCATGTTGACATCTCAAGGATGCTGTTTTTCCAAGCTCTGGAACTTCATTTTAAACAGTTTCTACTTTTAGCCGTTTTGATTACCAGCTGTTTTGATTACCACTGTTTATTGTGTCTTGAAGGGGACACAAAATTTTTGAATTTTATCCAATTAAAAATGCGATAGCATATATTCGTATTATATATATTCGTATAACATATTCGTATTTTATATTAAATTAAAACGGTTTTAAAATACTGGTTATAGGTGCCTCGCCACGTCGCCGTAACCTTTGTTTAACAAAGGTACACACTTAAAAATTTTGCAGCGTTTTACGATGTAACCCTTAGGTTAGGTTAGGTTAGAGTGGCTGCTATCGCACACTTAGGCCAATAATGGCCCATTGTGATACCACAGGATCCAATCTCCCCTTACTCCCGCTGAAACCAACCAGAGCTACTGATGTAGTGTAAAATATCTCGCACCCCAAAGTCCGCGAGTTCAGAAAGGCTGTCCATTTTGTACACACCCAAGTACTTACGTCTTTTGTATGATAGTCCAGATTATCTGGATCCTGAAATTCTTGCTCATCTCATTAAGAGATGATCGACAATCCAGCGCCACCCGTGACTTCAGAGAAACCGCCTCTAGTGACCTGAGTGCCGCTTGACTGTCCACATAAATCGCGATATCCCTAACAGATACCACGTGATGCTTAAACCATGTTACGACTTCCCATATCGCCACCACTTCAGCCTGGTACACGCTGCAGTAGTCAGGGAGACGAACAGAAATATTAACATTGAGCTTCTCACAGAAGAATCCGCCTCCTACTTTGCCGTCTAGCTTAGAGCCATCCGTGAACCCTTGCATCGAGGCTTATACGAAGGAACCGTGTAACACAATTTGGCGCAAAGCCAATTTTTATAGAATTTATAAAAATTCGCTAAGTCATTGTGTATATTTTTTCAATATAAGCTTAAAATATTTTTCATATATTTGTAGTTTGGTGAGCGCAGTCTGCTGACTTGACATCTGAATTTTGATAGAGATTTTAAAATCTCATGAAGCATAAAATATAATTCGATGGGTTATATTTATAAAAAAAATTCGTATATTTCTTTTAGTAAATTTCTGTAAACTCTTTTTTACAGTAGAAGCAGACAAAATCTAATCCAAAAAACATTTGCTTCACATTTCTCTTTTCTATGTAATTAGTATCAAAATAATTTACGGCACATTTTGCCTGCATTGAATTCCACCCACACATTACGATGCAACTGTATCGATAGTTTTAATGTACACCAGCTTCACAAATCACAATTAGTCATAAGTTGCATCAATTCGTTTTAAATGTAAATTATTACATATTTTAATGCAAACTATAACGCTTCTCTTATGATGCAAAGCTTACTTCTAAAAACGATATAATTTAGCGCTGGATTCATATACGTAATTATTTGCATGGCATACCAAACTTTTTTCGAGTGTGTATGTTTCATATTTAAAACATATCAACCGTCTCGAATTTTGAGTATTTCGTGACTGCTGCTATTTTTTTTTGCTCTCTAAAATTGCAACAACATTATTTCATTCTCAGTCTCGATTAACTTTTGTTTTATATCTCTGGCTCTATACTGATTTAGATGAAGGTACCTACGCGATTTTCGGGTTTACTATTTATAAATCAATGCCTATATAAATTGAGAAATTTTAACCAACGCAACGTATGCTTTCTGGACTCCAGTATATAATAATATTATATAATTGTTTAACACCTGAATAAAGATTCTGGTTTGGTAGCGGTTAACATTTCTGAAAAAAAATATATTCCTATTAGCCATCAAATACGTTTGAAAGTGCTGAAATAAAACTTGAAATTTATTAAAAAATTCTCGGTGAATTTTGGTTATCTATTTCAGCTGAAACCTATTCTGTTTTTATACAAAGGACACATGTGGCGTTGTCATATTAATACATAGTAGTATACGATACGTCATATCACACAACATAACTATGTGATTTAACGGTAACGATAGTAATAATAGTGGTAATCGAAATTTATATAAAATAAAAATAAATAATGAAAAATTCAACAGAAATCCAAAAAACTGCAAAGTCATTGGAAAATATTGAAAATAATAGTAATTACAGTGGAATTCTATATACAAACCATCACCACCATCGTGTATATAATGTTAAATGAAAGGGTGATAGCAGGAATTTTCATTTTCTATATATAAATAGAGTGTTGTGTGGTTTTAATCGGTTCTTCTATATTCGTGTAATAATACATACTTATATTATACGAGTGTGTAAATTACAAATGAATTTTTAGAATGCTAACTTAACAAAAACACCGTGCGCTAATCTCGAGAATTAATTTAACATTTTATATTTCCGTCAAATATAGTAATGGGTGTGCGAACTGATTATATCGACCCTATATAAATTTCACAAGTTACGCGACAATTTATACTTTACATTTTAAAAGTGTGGCACAACATTTTCTGTAAACAATTTATGGATATCGTATAGTTAAGTAACAGAAAATATGCGTTCGATAAGCGATCTAAAAGGTTATTTCTATATACAAATGGATTGGGCCCGGAAAATCGTAAATCCGCATATAAATAAAATGTCAGAATCTTTTAGAAGATCAATTTTATTATATTAAGAACTACTAATTGAAACGTAGTATGAGTAGCAGATCTTTCAATCTATAAAGAAATGCACTCTACACACAAATAACTATTACGTCAAGAGTCAAGAAAGGATGGGTTATCTGTTTTAGGTTGTCTCTGATATTACCTCTGGCATTAAAATTCATGTCTGAGAATTAGCAGAATAATTATATTCCTCATCCTCTGGTTAATGGTGAACTTATTAATTCCTTAATGCAAATGTCACTATTGATCCGAATAGATGTTGTGTACGAAACAAAAAATGTCAGTAAAATTTTATTGAGAGAATAGTTATGATGGTGCTAGTGGGCTGCCATAATGTGCTATTAAAAAATGTAAACTCAAGTATTTTTATGGCAGCAGTGTTCACTCATCTACAAAAAAATGTATGTAAAGATAAGAAATTTTTGTCACACTGATACAAAATAAGTAGTTCGCCATTTTCATGGTCAAATGTCGATTTGTTTTTTTTCGAGTTTAAATTTGTTAACGTTAGTGGCTTTTTGTGGTACATTTATAAAAATTTAAATATATAAAAAAAAAATCGAAATGTTCGAAAATGTACAAATTAAAAATTTTATGAAATTTTTAGGTTATGCCAAAATGTAAAACCATAAAATTTTACTATAAAAATGAAATAAAAAACATTTCTTTTCTTTGTCAAAAACTTAAAATTCCATAAGAGAATTTTAAGTTTTTTTTTTGTGAACTGCATATGATTTTTCGATGAAAATCCGGATCATTTTGTTGCATTTGAAGAACCTAATCAGCGAAAATACGACGTTTATGGTGGTCGACCGGCTTGAGTTCTTGTGTTAACTGAAGTTTAAAAGCCTTAAGTCTAAGCGAAATACGGTGTAATGTCGTTTGTGGAATGTCCAATTCCAAAGATCGACGAGGAATCGACAAACCTTGGTTTTCGTAAACACTACGGGCTACAGTAGCAATATTCTCAATTGTTCTTGAGCGACGTACACGGTTTCGATTCTTCACATCACTAACTTGTCCTAACAGCTGTTTTTTTCTACCAGTTTCACTATTGCCGGCCGAGAAGTTGCTTCACGACGACCCAAAGGTGCTTTAGTTTTGCGAACTGTGACTGCAAAATCTTCACCATTTTTATAGTGAGTTAGGGAAGCCTCTAATTTGGGATTATTGTCAGCAAGATGTTGTAATTGTGTTGTCGTTTTTTGCTAATGAAAAAATGAAAAATTGAGAAATTATCACACTTAGAAGCACGGGACGACAATACATACTTGTAAACTCGATTTACTGTAGCTCTATTCTGGTTTTCCCCGAGAATTAGGAATTGGTGACGTTTTTCTAGGGAATTTTGTATTCCCCAAAATGTATTCTGGCGTTTGGGATTTTTTTTTGTTGGGGAAAAATAATTCCATTTTATAACAGTTTTGGCGTTATTTTTCCCCATTATTTTTTTGGGAAATTGTGAATCTATACATTTTTGAATTTTTCAACATTATTATATATTTAAAATAAATAAATAAATATATATTTAAAATTAAATTAAACTTGTAATAAAGTCGCAATACGTGTGTTAGTTTATAAATATGTACATAAAAAAATTTTCCCCAGTGACACTATTCTGGCAATTCCCCGGGAATAGGGAATTGGGGAAAGAATTTATATGTAATTTGAGTTCAAATATTTTTTTTCGGCCTTCTGAGGAGAAAAGTTTGATGTAAATATTTATAAATTGGAAATAATTTTTCCATAAAAATTAGAAATTTGTATCGAAAGTTATTCCCAATTTAACTTTGTTTTCAAAAAAATTAACACTAGCTTTTTACCTCAGTATGCCAAAAAAAAACATTTTAAATAGAAATTACATATTAAATCTTTCCCCAATTCCCTATTCCCAGGGAATTACCAGAATAGTGTCACAGAGAGTATTCCCTTTCTCCAGAATACAATTACAGCAAAATGTTTTCCCGATTCCAAATTCCCCGAGAAAACCAGAATAGGGCCACTGAAAAAATGCGACAATAAAAATTTTCGTGACTTCATCTGTCAAATCAATAATTTAAATGAGTTTTGTTTTGTGGATTCAAAAGTACATGGTATACCAGGAAGCGTTTTTTGCTTCAAAATATCGGTTGAACTATATCATCGATCATCCGAAAATATTCCTTTTGATCTGTTTTTAAATTCGGATAACTACCACGATCGTTATAGAGATATATCATATATGCAGAACTGTATATCTATGACTTAGATACCTTTATTAATTACCGACATTCAAAATTATACCTATTTTGTACGATCCCACCAGTAACCACTTGGGGTAGAATCTTAAAAAGGCTTTTTAGACTTTATTAATATGTCGCTCAATATATAAATGTGAGGGTGGGTAATGTGTATAAACATGCTTTCTACAATTATTGGTAGTTCACAATTTATGACAAAATTATACCAACACAGTATGGCGATGGTTCGTAAATTTCGTCATCCGGATTTATTTATTTCATTTACGTATAATTCGGTGTGGCCTGAAATAAAATCACAACTTAAAATTTTTCAAAATGTTTCTAACCATTTGAAACAGACGTTCCTCATGCTCATTGTCTATTTATGCTTAAAAATAAGGATTAATTTGGATTAGGATTGAAAAATCTTGAGTCTCATATAAGTTTTTGTTGTTTTGAATTTTTGACATTTTACCGGCGAAATGGCACAGTGGTTAAAGCTTTGGCGTTTGGATCAGGAGGTACCGGGTTCGAATCCCTAAAGGGGTAGAATGCAAAGGGAATTTTCATGTACAGATTACGATCTGTGGTGAAATGGGACACATCTATGACCGCCTGTTGGGGTGCAAAACTGATGGGCCGACCCATCTTCCATGCCAGTATAGATAGGCTGGCATGGAGCTACGCAATGTGCAGATGGTGATACAATCGACTGCACTTCCTCGAATTGGCTGGTGACGGCTTACAAGTATGGATGGAAAAAGCAAACCGCGAAAGAGTTGGAAGAGCCTTAGCCCCAGAACAGATTGCAATGATAACAAAAAAAAAAAAGAATTTTTGAAGAATAAAACTTCGATTTGGTGTTCTTTTGACAGTGAAGTCTAAGAATAGCTTTTAAAATAATAATGCAAAAATATTAACAATTTTTAAGAAGTTATTTAAAGTCATCCGTGATATTAATTTATTTGAGATTTTTTCGGCTTTTCGGTCAAAATATTATTTTTAATGGAACCCATACAACGTTTACGATTTTTCTAGTCGTAGAAAACATAGTGGTCATTTACTCACAATATTTCTAAAAAAAAAGTAGAAAAATGCACTCCCCCATTTTGACCCATCTTTTACATCTGTGGCACTATTCTGGTAATTCCCCGGGAATAGGGAACTGGGGAAAGAATTTACATATAAATTCTATTTAAATAATTTTTTTCTGGCATACTAAGGTAAAAGGTTATTGGCAATTTTTTTGAAAACAAAATAAAATTGGGAATAACTTTCCCTGATAATTTCGCTATGGAAAAATTATTCCCAATTTACTAATATTTACATCAAACTTTTTATCTCAGTAAGCCAGAAAAAACTGATTTATAGATAAAAGCTATGTAAAATCTTTCCCCAGTTCCCAATTCCCGTGGAATTACCAGAATAGTGCCACTGGTGTAAAAATACGCCGAATGAGAATTTCCTTAGGTCCCTTCTGGGCAGCTTGGTTTCGTACTGATAAAAAGTTGGCCTACTCATCAGGTTGCAACGACCAAACCAAATGGCCTCTTTGTTTTCTACGACTAGAAAAGTCGTAAACATGGTATGGGTTCAATTAAAAATAATATTTTGTCCGCAAAGCCGAAAAAAATCTCAAATAAATTAACAATTAAGATCTTTTAGAAAGCCTCCTTAGTCCGGCATCAACAATTTTAATTGAAAGATACTAAATTTAGTGATTTTTAAACCTTATTACTCGCGTTCAATTCAATAGACCTAAATTTGAATGCAAATATTTCCTTGATTATTTTCGCCATTTTGTACTCTGTGTGTACACTGTATGAGTTGCCAGTTTAACATTTCTCATCTCCAAAGTACTAAACTTGCTCGAAAGTATCGAAGTATTTTTCATAGAGCCAAAGTATCAAAAAAAGTACTATAGTATCGACAATATCATACCATATATTTATTATTAGCAGATCTCCTATTTTTGTAGATAGATGTCTCTAGTTAATTAGAGATTTTAAATTTATTTCAAATTTTTAATTTAAAAATGCCTTTTAAAGTTATAATTTTTTTTTAAGTAATTATTATTCCAATGTTCACGTATTTAATAGTGCACAACAAACTTTATAATATTCAATTATTCGAATTAAAAACATCATCGGTGCGGTCCAGCTAGCTTAGGCCAGGGTAAGACTCGGTCGAAATACTAACGAATAATTGATGTAATTTAGTATTAAAATGTAAACTTAATTGAACTCTGCGGGATAACTAGATAATCAACTTAGACAGCAACGTCGGCGGTCCGGCTAACGTACAATACAAAGAGAAAATAATAAGAAAACCGTGTTTTTATTATCATTTCCTAGGTTGTCGACGTTGTCTACATTATCTATATTATCGACGCAAAAAATTGCTTTAACTCGTCTTTCTGGGCGCTCTCCACTATTCGCTCAGTCTGTTATTGATCCTTTCTCTGCTTCTCTGCCGAACTTCGAATCCCCTTGCAATGCACTACCTCGTCGTAGCAGTCTCCAGCTTGTTGATCTTGGACTGATCATTTGCCTCTGGTCTAGGTAGCTTCTTCAACCCCCTGTGGTTTTCAGGTATTCGCGGTCTCTGTTCCTTTCGACAGTCGTGATGTTGCGTTAGCCACGGGAATCAGGCTGCCTCATGAAATGGCCATTCCTTTGATGCCAACATTCTCGGACGTAGTGACCAGCGTGCAGTGCAGCCGTCAGAATACGTCATGGCAATACGTCAAAATAAATAAAAATTAAAGTAAAAATCAAATGAACAAAGTTGCGATTGTTAGATTTGTTTTCTTCTACGTAGTGCAGCCTACTGCGAGGCAGAAAAATTAGAAATCGAGACATCAGTCAGAATACTTGTATTTCACAATTTTTCTGCTTTCAGAATTTCACCCAATGTCTTCATGCATTAATGTGCTCAATTTTTAACGAATAAAATAGAGTAGTTATTTGTGTTGTTCTATTAAAAGCAATAGTAAAAGAGAAGTCATCGACATAAAAGGGACTTTCGATTGACCTGGGGCGGTATGTTGTACCATCACTTCGAATCGAAATTCGAAAAAAATCGAATGGCGGTATGTTGTATCATTTTCGAAAAGCAAAAATGATACAACTTTCACTTTTTCAATTCGACTTTTTTCGATTCTGATTCGAAGTGATGGTACAACATACCGCCCCTGAATTAACAGAATTGCAATTGAGTTACTATTCAGATAATTGAGTTACTATTAACTTAATTGAGCTACTGAAGGTGGGTGTTTCAATCGCACCTCTTCATTTTCGATAAATGTCAAATATTATTTTAAATTTAATTCTTTTTTGTTTAATTTTAATTAAACAAAAATTTGTTTAATTTTAATTAGAAAAAAACACTAACACACTTTTAAATAAAAACGCAGAATGAACGCAAATCAATAAATGTCGAAAATACAACAAAAACAACCTATCTGATTTAACTACACGAGCAAAATATCTCTTCAGTTAATTCAGTAGCTCAATTTTTTAACTGAAGTGAAGAGGTGCGAATCAAACGCTCAATTCACTTCAGTTGATTCATTTAATTCAAATAATTTTGTTAATTCAGGTCAATCGAAAGTCCCTTATATTACAATACTTCATTAGCAAAAAATGAATGTTGTCACTAGACTGTAGTAAATCAGGCTTTATTAACTTTGCTATAAGCCACTTATCTATGCAGTTTTTTCATTGTAATTCACTATATCTGTGATTAATGACTGGGCTTGTAATTGGGCGGATTGTGCACTTTACAAAATTTTCTTAGGCGTCCCTAAAAATTTGAAAGGAAATTAAATAACTGTTTATGTGGACTTTTGCGATAACCTAATATTTCGTTATAGCTAAAGCACCCCAAAACTAAATAATTTCAATTTTCCGTTAAATTTTGAAAACCAAGACAGATTCATGATGCCAAAGTTTTACAAATCAATCATTTTGTCATTAATAACTTTTATTAAAGTGGTTGTGCCTAAATACATAATAAAAATATCTAAATATTTTCTGTCTAAATATTTTCTGGCTAAGAAGGAGTTGTACTCTTAAATGTTGTACTTGCAAATTAATAAGAGTTGTTCTCTTAAATTTCGGATGGAAAATTAATGATGCATGTAACCATGTACAGTTTCCCACGTCGTGTTTGTGATGAATCCTAGATGATAATCTGAAGTGTTTTTGTAGGGTTCATGACCTAGTTGTTTTAATTATATCCAGCCCACTATGTTGGTCTTGTTGAACCTCATTATATAAGCCAATAACACCAAATTAGCTACGTAGTTCATACAATTCCTCTAGAAAATTTAGGGAAATTGTACAAGTGATTTATATAGTATAATTTAAAATTTGATTGTACTAAACATCGTAAATTTCCAATATTGCCATGAAGTGAGGTTTTTTGTGGTCTAATGTGGCTTATCAACGTATAAGTCATTTTGGTTTTGGATTCCCAAAATTGTCATTTTTAGAGTTTAAATGCAAATTTGGCATCCCTAAACACCAAAAAACCCAAAGCTTATTTAAATTGAAGTGTTTTGTTTCATGCTCGTAGTACCTCAATAAACGTTACGATCTCATGACTTTTCCAAAAAAATTTAGCATAATTGTACAGGTGGTATTCTAAAATCCCAAATTTATAATTTTTTTTTTCTTTGATACGGTTCATTCATTCAGTCAGCCCCTCATTATACAAGTTTCATTTGGGTTTTGGAATCTTAATATTTTCCCAGAAAATTTGAGAAAATTGTTGAATTGTTCTAGACATCCTAAACTTCAAGTTTCATTAAGAATTAAGTATTTGTTATTGGAACCTCTGTACATTAGTAATTTTACTGTTGGTTTCTAGGATTTTGACAGAAAATTTAGAAAAATTGTACAAGTGATTTATAGAGTATCAATGTAAATTTATATGGCCTAAACACTTTTGCATTTTAATTTTATTAAAATTAAACTGTTTCTGAACCACACCATTATGTTATTTTGGTGTTGGGTTGTTACGATTCCTGTAGAAAAAATAGGGAAATGGTGCAAGTTATTTATAAAGTGAGTATCATTGCAAATTTGATTGCCACAAACATCATTTATTTGTAACGGGTGATTTTTTGTGGTTAGGATTTTCATGCATTAGTATTTGACAGATCACGCGGGATTTCAGACAAGGTGTCAAAGAGAAAGATGCTCAGTATGCTTTGACATTTCATAATGAATAGACTTACTAACGAGCAACGCTTGCAAATAATTGAATTATATTACAAAAATCAGTGTTCGGTTCGAAAAGTGTTTCGCGATTTACGTCCGATTTATGGTCTACATAATCGACCAAGTGAGCAAACAATTAATGCGATTGTGACCAAGTTTCGCACTCAGTTTACTTTATTGGACATTAAACCAACCACACGAATGCGTACAGTGCGTACAGAAGAGAATATTGCGTCTGTTTCTGAGAGTGTTGCTGAAGACCGTGAAATGTCGATTCGTCGCCGTTCGCAGCAATTGGGTTTGTGTTATTCGACGACATGGAAGATTTTACGCAAAGATCTTGGTGTAAAACCGTATAAAATACAGCTCCTGCAAGAACTGAAGCCGAACGATCTGCCACAACGTCGAATTTTCAGTGAATGGGCCCTAGAAAAGTTGGCAGAAAATCCGCTTTTTTATCGACAAATTTTGTTCAGCGATGAGGCTCATTTCTGGTTGAATGGCTACGTAAATAAGCAAAATTGCCGCATTTGGAGTGAAGAGCAACCAGAAGCCGTTCAAGAACTGCCCATGCATCCCGAAAAATGCACTGTTTGGTGTGGTTTGTACGCTGGTGGAATCATTGGACCGTATTTTTTCAAAGATGCTGTTGGACGCAACGTTACGGTGAATGGCGATCGCTATCGTTCGATGCTAACAAACTTTTTGTTGCCAAAAATGGAAGAACTGAACTTAGTTGACATGTGGTTTCAACAAGATGGCGCTACATGCCACACAGCTCGCGATTCTATGGCCATTTTGAGGGAAAACTTCGGAGAACAATTCATCTCAAGAAATGGCCCGGTAAGTTGGCCACCAAGATCATGCGATTTGACGCCTTTAGACTATTTTTTGTGGGGCTACGTCAAGTCTAAAGTCTACAGAAATAAGCCAGCAACTATTCCAGTTTTGGAAGATAACATTTCCGAAGAAATTCGGGCTATTCCGGCCGAAATGCTCGAAAAAGTTGCCCAAAATTGGACTTTCCGAATGGACCACCTAAGACGCAGCCGCGGTCAACATTTAAATGAAATTATCTTCAAAAAGTAAATGTCATGGACCAATCTAACGTTTCAAATAAAGAACCGATGAGATTTTGCAAATTTTATGCGTTTTTTTTTTAAAAAAAGTTCTCAAGCTCTTAAAAAATCACCCTTTATTACATTGTCAAAAAGTGAGGTGTTTTTCGGTTTCTTTTTTCAGTTTTCTGTTTTGTTTGACCTCCTGGTCCCTCAAAAAATAAGTTATTATAATGTTGTATACCTATAGGATTTCCCCAGAAATTGATGAAAAACTGTACAAGAGGCTTATAGAGTCTCAATGCTAATTTGGCAATCATAAACACTTTGAAATGTTTGACAAATTGAAATGTTTTTCGGGTTGACGTAACCTGATAGGATCTTAAAGAAGTCGTTTTGGTTTTGATTTCTAGAATTTTTGCAGAAAATTTAGAAACATTTTACAAGTGGCTTATGGAGTATCAATGCCAAAAAGGTTGTCTACACCCCTTAATATCCAATAAGGTTGATAAAAAATGATTGGTGTCGGGTTTTCAATTATTTTCTCAGGAAAGTTGTATATAGGGGGGTTTAGTAAGTGAGTATCATTACAAATTTGACTGTCCCATAATCTTAAATTTTCAATATTATCATGAAGTGAGGTGCTTTTCAGTTTAATGTGATTCAGTATAAGATATTAGACATTTTAGTGTTGGGTTCCCATATCAATGCAAATTTGGCAGTCCTTAACACTTTAAAATCGGTAGCTTATCATAATTGAAATGTTTTTTTTTGTTTGATGTTAAGCTTTTAGCAGCTCAACAAATAAGTCTTTATGAAATCTTTACAAGTGGCTTACCGAGTACCAAAGCCGATTAGGCAATCCAGTCACCTACATTAAAATCTCAATTTCTGAAACATTTGAAATGATTTTCGGGTTGACGTAGCATGGCAGAAGTTTTACTTAAAATTTGGGAAATATATTTCTTGTATTGTCAAAAATTGTTCAAGTGTTTTATGGAGTATCAATGCAAAATTGGTTGTCCTAATCACTATACAAACACAAATTTAAAATTGAACAAGGATTTTATAGAGTAACAATGGAACTTCTTAATACCCCAATTTTATTAAATTTGAAGGGTTTTCTTCATAATAAAAGTCATTTTGGTGTTGGGATCCTGCGATTCCCCTACAAAATGTAGATAACTTGTGATCAAGTGACCAGTACAAATTTATGGCAAGTTCTTTCCAAAAATCAAAAAATAAACTGATTTTTTGTATGTCAAAGAACACGATACACGATTGATACTTTTGTGTTAGTGCATCTGTGAAAAATTGACATTCGATTTTCAAAAATTTTCTATTGACAGTTTATTGTCAAAAAATTTTGATTGGCAGATTATTGAGTTGTGTCGGCAATTTTTATTTTACAGAGTTATTTTAACACAATTATTTTAACACAGTGATAACGGAACAATTATTTTAATGCAAAAAATAAAATTATTTCGTATATCAAAATCTCACGGTCAACTAGTCAAAAAATTATAATGTTTATGTCAAAAAAGTATTTGAAATGTTTATACTTTTGACGTTAACATATTTATGTTTGTAAACAACAAAAAATTTTCCCGAAATGTTGAGATTTTTCAAAATTGATTGATTTGAAATTTTTTGATCTCGGGTCAATTTTTTTGATTTTTATCTGTTTTTTTTAAAGAAGCCATTAGTAATCTTAAACACCTTAAAATACAAAGTTTTATCAAAATTGAAATGTTTTCACTATCATATAGCGTTGCAGTACGTCAAAATTCATTATAATGTTGGGCACTGCTAGATAACTTCCTCCTAAGGTGGCTTATAGAGTATCAATGCCAATTTAGCTCTCCTAAACTCCCTAAATAGAGGTTCTACTCGTACTCCTTCGTGTAGTACAAGTAGTTTCTCAAATTATAAGAAATTTTGGTGTTGGTTCCTAGGATTTTTGCAGACAAATTTCGATAACTAAACAGGTGATTTATAGAGTATTCAACTAGCATCAATGTAAAACTGCCTGTCAGTGTTTTTTGGGTGTACTAAAATTCCATATATTAAAATCGTAATATTTTACGGTTTGACGTGACCTAGTAGAACCTCAATATGTACGTAATTTTGGTGTGGTCCCTTAGATTTTTTAAGCAAAATTATGGAGATTCTATAACTGATCTAAATATTTATTTCTATTACAGTCTCGGAATGTTAGGATTTTGCCAAAAATTGCGGAATTTTTATATTAACAAAATTAATCAAGATAATTCGTAATATTGCAAACACGTTTTTTA
Organism: Nephrotoma flavescens; assembly: GCA_932526605.1. Lineage (NCBI taxonomy): Eukaryota > Metazoa > Arthropoda > Insecta > Diptera > Tipulidae > Nephrotoma > Nephrotoma flavescens. The sequence continues at coordinate 77,120,184 of OW052220.1, forward strand.
TTGTTGCTCTTTAAAATTTGCTCTTTTAAATTTCATCTTCGTTCATAAGAAAATTTAGGACTTACATACTGTATAAGATAGCAAAAAAATTCTAGCAGAGAAATGTGTTTTACTATTCACGGCTAGAGGCAACAATAAACTATTCGCGATTTTTTTTTTGCCATGAATTTGCGTTATGATGTTTATGGTAATTTAGGTATAAATTTTAAGAGTATACATATATGAGTACCTTATACATATATGAGTCCTTATTTTGAAAGGGGCATAAGTCACTTTTTTAAAATCGAGATATTTAAGGGTTTAGGCTTTAAAATGCTTAAAAATATTGATGCAAAATTTCTTCAAGATTTACTTATATTTGATATCTCAGGATACTTTTATTGACTTGATTTTTTTTTAATGAAGAAATACCGTCGCTTCTGTTTCATAAATCCCTTAACTTCTTATAAAACTCTCTGCTGAGATTTATTGATTTGCTTAAAAATTTCCTAAAATTTCTGCTAATTTCTAAACATACCAACAGAAAAAATTTATTTTGTGTGATAGTGCTGCTCTAGCGATGAATAGCAAAACCAATTTTTTATGCTACAGATATTCTGCTATCTTATACAGCATGAGATTTTTAGTGTTACCGAAAATCGTGATGCCAAGATTTTTTTTTTATTTTCTGGGCTACCCGATGAAATTATTTGAGGTGTAATTTATTTACGGACTTATAAATTAATGGGACAGAGAAAGGAACGTACGAACATCTGTCGCTTATTCTAATTTTTTGAAAGTGGTCTTAGAACATGTAAATTAAATAATTGCATTGCAGAGAGTAAAATTTGATATTGTTGGGTATATTGTATAAAATTTCAAAGCTCAACAAATTGCTAATGCAAACCATTAACTTCATCATAAAAACGTCTGCTAAATATTTTATACGAATTATGATTATGGCTGGTTCCAAGCATTTAGAATGGTTAAAATTATAAGTACTTCACGGTGTAAATAGCTGTACAATGTAAACCGACTAGGTAACGTAATTATTATATATAGGTACGGGTCCTTGTAATTAAAATGTCGAAAAAAAAGAACTTTTGTTCAATTCCATATCATTTCCGGATTTGCTTTTTTCCGAATTTTTACATCCCCTGTTCGTACTCTCCAAATTATTATATAAAGTAGTTAACTTTCCAAACATATTGTTGTATATGTTGTTGTTAGTTTCCACTTCTAAACATATTTTCCAGTCTATACCATAAAACAAAAATCCTCAAATACTCGTAAAAATAACACTGAATCGTTTGTAAATGCAAAAAAAAAAAATCACGATTCGCTAACAGAAATTCACCCACAATAAAAATTTAAATAAACATAAACTCTTTTTTATTTTATGATTTTATCAAAATGCGAAAACTTGCTATTGTGTGCGCGATATATAATCCGCCAGCGCCCACCACCATCCTTATATGTGATATACATATATTTATATATGTATGAACGAACAAATTTTGCGTTAATATTTTTCATAAGTTTATCGTGGTGGTGAATTCAATTGCTAATTCAGCGCAACATAAAAAATATGTTTTTCATTATTATTAGGTACAACCATAATATGTTATAATACCAGAAACAGATCGATAAACTAAAAATTAAAAATCATGATAAGATATGAGTATACAACGTATATACATATATACGGATACATAAGAATAATGTAAGCAAAAGCATAATCCCGTATATACAACATAACCAATAAAAATTTATTCTGACACATAATTTAGTCACGTATGTATATGGTTATAGTGTGAAAAATGTACAGTGTTTATAGAATCTAAAGTGGCCTCTTAATTATTTATAATTTATCAATCTAAATATAAATATATTGAAGTGTGTGGTGTCGCATTACGTACTTGACTTCTGGGAATGCAACAGATTTTGGCGCGTTTAACATGCCATTATCATGTAAGTTTACAAATTCGATTCACATTCAAAACGACAGTTTGTTATTTTTGTTAGTAATGGAATTAGATTATACTTCATTAGTGAAATTATTCTAAAGGTTTAAAAGCCCTATTTTTTAAAATCCTTGACATTTATTCAATACAATTCAAATTAACACAATGTGATGGGGCGTACAAATAAGTTTTGAGGGATTTGCAAAAGATGGCTTAATCTGATGACTAAATCACGTTACGGGGGACGAAAAGTGAATTCAGTGCGACAACCCAAAGTGCAAAATATCGTAGGGTAAGCCCGGTCATGCATCAACTTCAACCGTTAAACCAAATATTCATGGCAAGAAGTGTCTGATGGGTGTGCATCTTGTGGGATCAGTTCCGAGTGATGTGATGGTCTACTCCAGCCTAAAGAAACCATCACTGGAGAACATCATGTTGTGATCGATGCAATTAAGCCGTGCATTGAAGTTCAAACGCCTAAACACTTGAAAAAATTTGACCTATGTAATGCAAATCGCATTATATATAGGTCCTTAGCAAACTTGCATTACAAACTAATGCAGAAATTGCATTACATCAAATATTAATGCTAATTGTATTAATTTTTGTTTTATAGTTTACATTAAACTTTAACGGAATATTTTGTTAAAATTGATACAAGTTATATTAAAATTTTACAGCACATTGCATAAAAAATAAATTAAAATATCCATTTAGAAGCATAATTTTTTGTCGTAACTGGCATTCAAATTGTATAGTCCAGTACTTGAAACAGTAAAGAATTCCCCAAATAATTATATTAGCACTTATTACTAAAAGTATAAAAAATAGTTAACCCCAAAATATATAGAATTTTTCTTTTCACGCACTACTGCAGTAATTTACGCCGCAACTGCATCATAACTGTTTTTAATGCATGCTTTACGTCAGAATATATACACGATTGCATCGCACAAGCCTTAATGCAAGGGTTGCATTAGAAATTCTAGCAAAATTTCTAAGTCTGTACAATATGCCAAAAGACATGTAAACATAATCTATCAGAACGACAACGATCGGCCATATGTTGCAAGAGTCGTCAAGGAAACTTTTTTTGATTGAAGCGCTTGATGTTCTACCCCATCCGCCATATTCACCAGCCATGGTTCCTTCCAACTACCACTTATTTCAGTTGATGACTACATAATATTATATGGCCTGGCTGAGCTACACTTCCCTGCTTACGAAGAAGCTATAAATTTGGTTGATTTTTGAATCGCCTCAAACGAGGATTTTTTTTCAACTTGCAATTCGTATACTGCCTGAAATATTGGAAAAAGTCATAGCTAACGATGTTCAATACTTTGAATAAAAACATTGCACCAATATCTCTGAATTAAGCTTCGAAGTTATGGAAAACCGATCAAAACTTATTTATACCCCCGCAATAATATAAAAATATATAAATAAATGTCGCTCTTCTATATAACAATATAACAGTCTTTGTTGGCAACTGCTTTTGAAAATGGTTTAACTTCTTTGGATCTCTCATCCATGTCAGATTTGATGCGTTTTGTTATTATTCGGAAGCGCCATTTTTAGTTTAGCTTAAAAACGCATGACTGGCATTATTAATACTTAATTAATAATTTCAATAAGAGTTGGGGGACAAACAGGCAGATGGCGTCAACGTAGTCGAGATCATTGAGCTTCGTGACCGAGTGCCATTGTATTCCATTAGGTACCGACATTGATTTGCTTTATATCACTTCACTTCTTGTCGTACTCCTCTGTTACTAGTGAATTTGGTGCTTTCTTTGCTTTTGCAACTAACGCTTCATGTGGTATGTCTGACCCTTAGAATCGGAGGTTTAACTGTTTGAGGTACTCTACAATTAAATTGTTTAATGAGCTTATAAGTTTGAAAAATTAAAATAATGGTTATTTAGCTCTTTTAATATTTTATTTATTACTATTTAAGCTTTCGGAACCATTTCGGTTCCATTCTCAAAAGGAAGTAAATCAATTTTACAAAAAAAAAAATATTTTCTATACAAAATAAAATAAAATCGAAATCAAGGCTAACTAAAACGTAGCTATTTTCTTGTAGATATCGCTCGCTACTAGAAAAAATATATTCTTTATTTTAGCAAAGCAACAAAAATTGATATCTACAGAAAAAACACTCTACAAAATAAAATTTGACTAAAAACATAAATTGAAAACAATTTTATCCATCTTAAATAATATTTGAATTGTGTAAAAGCAAAAAATCAAATTATAAAAATAGATCATATGAATTGCCAATGTACGCGAAATCGTTAATTTTGTGAAGAGAATTTGAACTAGATTTTATATGTAACATTTCCAAAATGATCGTTTTCTGTAATAAGATTGTTTTTCCAAAATCTCTACATCTTCCAAAATAATATTATGGTTGGTATCTCTAATATGTTCCGAAAGTGCACTAATTTGATTTGAATTTCCCGTGGCACCACGTATATGTAGAAAAAAACGCTTCCGTAAAAACTGTTTAGTTTGTCCCGTGTAAATTAGGTTACAATCATTACATTTAATCCTATAGACAAGATTAGATTCTTTCTTTAATGGTATCGGGTCTTTTAATTTTGAAAACAAAATATCATTTAAACTGATAGCTGAACGACCAATAATTTTAAAATTATAATTTTTAAATAAATGTTTTAATTTTTCGAAAAGATTTTTTATGTAAGGTAAAGATAAATAATTTGTACTTTCAATTTCAGGATTTAATGTACAATTTTGATAACTTCTTTGTTTCCAAATCACTTTATTTATTAATTTTTTTAGGATACTGATTATTTACCAAAGTGTTTTCCAAAAGTTTGAAATTATTGTAATGAAATTTAGTATCGGACAATTTTAGAATTTTTTGAGTTAAAATTTTGATTGTATTAATTTTGTAAGAAATAGGAAGCCTAGCATTAAAATTTAGATAACGACCGGACCAAGTATTTTTATGGTACCAGTCAAAAGAAATTTTACCATCCGGTTCATGAATTAAAAGTAAATCTAAAAATGAAATTTTGAGGTCAATTTCTTTTTCAACACTAAATTTTATTCTATTGTCCAAAGAGTTAAATACATCCAGAAAAATTTCAATTTTGTCTTCAGGGATTGCCGTTATCTACATAACGAAAGTAAAATAACGGTCCAAAGAGTTTAATCCCATTTTTTCCAAAAATTCCATCATTAAATTTGCTATTATGGGACTAATAGGAGAACCCATTGGAGAACCAAAAGTTTGTTTATAAATTTTATTGCCAAAAGAAAAATCAGAATTATTCAAAACTATTTGCAATGCCGACATAAATTGAACTTTAGTCAATTTAGTAATTGTTATAACATCGCGAATTGAATATGTTACAAAAATGGGAAATTTACTCAATGATAACACAACATATGTTGAATTACCAAAAGATAATACAGTTCCGATACAGAAGTCAATTAACACAATGGTTAAAGATTGGAAAAATTCCGGTAATGTGGATGAAAAAACTAGAAAAATGTTAACCAAATATAATTCGGTGATTCCAAAATTATATGGATTACCAAAAATCCACAAACCTGGTTTTCCATATAGACCAATTATTAGTTCAATTAATGGTCCAACACATAGTTTATCGTCTTTTTTGGGTAATATTTTAAAATTTAGTGTTGGTAATACAAATTGAAATATTCTAAATTCGGAAGATTTTAAACAAAAAATTCAGAATGTTACTCTTTCTCAAAATTACCTTCTAGTTTCTTTGGATGTTACGTCTTTGTTCAATAATGTTGATAATAGACGTGTGACTAACATTATTAAAGATAACTGGAGGAGTATTAAACAAAATTCAAAAACTAAATTGACTAAAATTCAATTTATGTCGGCATTGCAAATAGTTTTGAATAATTCTGATTTTTCTTTTGGCAATAAAATTTATAAACAAACTTTTGGTTCTCCAATGGGTTCTCCTATTAGTCCCATAATAGCAAATTTAATGATGGAATTTTTGGAAAAAATGGGATTAAACTCTTTGGATTTTCAACCGTTATTTTACTTTCGTTATGTAGATGACATTATAACGGCAATCCCTGAAGACAAAATTGAAATTTTTCAGGGTGTATTTAACTCTTTGGATAATAGAATAAAATTTAGTGTTGAAAAAGAAATTGACCCCAAAATTTCATTTTTAGATTTACTTTTAATTCATGAACCGGATGGTAAAATTTCTTTTGACTGGTACCATAAACAAGCTTGGTCCGGTCGTTATCTAAATTTTAATTCTTGTCTTCCTATTTCTTACAAAATTAATACGATCAAAATTTTAACTCAAAAAATTCTAAAATTGTCCGATACTAAATTTCATTACAATAATTTCAAACTTTTGGAAAACACTTTGGTAAATAATCAGTATCCTAAAAAAATTAATAAATAAAGTGATTTGGAAACAAAGAAGTTATCAAAATTGTCCATTAAATCCTGAAATTGAAAGTACAAATTATTTATCTTTACCTTACATAAAAAATCTTTTCGAAAAATTAAATCAGTTTAAATGATATTTTGTTTTCAAAATTAAAAGACCCGATACCATTAAAGAAAGAATCTAATCTTGTCTATAGGATTAAATGTAATGATTGTAACCTAATTTACACGGGACAAACTAAACAGTTTTTACGGAAGCGTTTTTTTCTACATATACGTGGTGCCACGGGAAATTCAAATCAAATTAGTGCACTTTCGGAACATATTAGAGATACCAACCATAATATTATTTTGGAAGATGTAGAGATTTTGGAAAAACAATCTTATTACAGAAAACGATCATTTTGGAAATGTTACATATAAAATCTAGTTCAAATTCTCTTCACAAAATTAACGATTTCGCGTACATTGGCAATTCATATGATCTATTTTTATAATTTGATTTTTTGCTTTTACACAATTCAAATATTATTTAAGATGGATAAAATTGTTTTTAATTTATGTTTTTAGTCAAATTTTATTTTGTAAAGTGTTTTTTCTGTAGATATCAATTTTTGTTGCTTTGCTAAAATAAAGAATATATTTTTTCTAGTAGCGAGCGATATCTACAAGAAAATAGCTACGATTTAGTTAGCCTTGATTTCGATTTTATTTTATTTTGTATAAAAAATATTTTTTTTTTTTGTAAAATTGATTTACTTACTTTTGAGAATGGAACCGAAATGGTTCCGAAAGCTTAGGTAGTAATAAATAAAATATTAAAAGAGCTAAATAACCATTATTTTAATTTTTTACTCTACAATTGTGTCCGATCAAATGGTTGATCTTATGATGGCATAAAAAACTCTTTCGAACTCGACGAATAATACAAAAAATGGTGGGCATATTTCATATAATGATTCTGAAGGTATTTAAACAATCGACACATCCTTGGCCTACATCCTGCTTAGCTCGTTTGTAAAAAAAATCAACCGTTGAAGCAATACGATCCACAAATAAGAACACCAGCCATTTTCGAATTGTGCTACGTAGTGTGATCGCTTGCCTTTTTTAAAATAACTTTCTGAGGGATCGACACGATGGAACCATTTTTTCTAGCTGTTGGGATTGTTATTTGCATTCTAAATATCGGGCTCTATTATATAACAAGTGATCGCGTAACAATGAAAGAGGTGAATTTAGAAAGCCCCATTGGCAAATTATCTTATCCATGCCCGGTGTTCTGTTGTTTACTAATTTTGCAATTTCAATTTCGTGTTTACCGTTTTAATTCTTTGATTCTCTCCTGGCAGAGAGTTTTCTTTCAGCAGGGAAGCTGCGTCAAATCCGTTGTTATATTTTTATCCGCTACGATGAAAGAGTTTGTAAAATATTCTTGATCTGTCTGTCATCTCTCTCTGACTAGCTTTCCCATCACATGAAGCGATTTCATCCTATAAATGAATCATCACCGCCTGCACGGTGGCTCTCCTACTATCTCAGTTCATCGCACAGTCTCTCCAGTGTCGACATCCTAGTGTTCGCAGATGTTAATAACTTTCCCGAGTTGAAGCCTTCAACGTTATGAAAATTATGGTTGTCTGTTCCGAAATTTACTTTATGGATGCTCCTTGATGTTGATATTCATTGAGTTTTGTGTTGTTCACTTTCAGAACCAGTCGTTTCGCGCAGGAGATAAGCGGTATTAAATTATCCTTGGTAACATTATGTCTCCGGCCAAGAAGCACGACATCGTCTGCATATACAAGAATTTCGCATGGCTTATTGAATTTGCAGCGCAAAGATCCAATGCAGCTCCTGCTTACAACGTGCTCGGTGCCACGTGTGCGCATTACCACGTGTGCTTTTCTCTCTGTCGCACACCTGATTTTACTTCGAATCGATCAGAGGCAGTCCTTTCCACTACAATTCTACACAGCGAGCTAGATCTTGTTCACTTACAGAAAGAAACAAGCTTAACTAGCCTCTCTGATATTCCGAGACATATGAGCGTGGCCCAAAGATTTTTGCGCTTGATGCTGTCATATGCCTGTTGAAAGTCTATGTAGAGCTGATGAATGATTGTGTTATAGTCCTAATATTTTTCCAGAATCATGCTCAAAGTAAGCACCAACCAGTGGAGTAGTTGTGGTGGCGGGTAAGTGATTCGAGCAAATACATTATTAGCACTTTGTAGGTGGTGTTTAACAGAGCTAAGCCACGGTTATTTTTACATTTGAAACACTCACCCTTTTTATGGAGCAGACATAAGAGTGCGGTGTACCATTCCTCATAAAGCTCCTCCTGGGCCCAGATCGCAACGATAATTCCATATATTGTAGATGCAACAGTAGCAATAATACTGTGATGATTCCGTCAAGATCGGGTGCCTATCCATTTTTTAATCTACTATTTAATTAAAGTTTTGAAGTAGAATTGCCACAATGAGAGAAGGTCAGCCACATTATAGTTCTTAACTCTATTTGGTAGCGCGTGAACTCTTTGCGAGTGCTTCTGGTTTTGATCGTCGATTTGACGGCATTGATCGTCGAAGCGATCATTCTTTTTGGATCTCTTCTCCCAATTGTATTTTCTGCTGCTGTGTTTATAGCTGACTCTATAGCTAGCCACTGCTCCTGAATGTTTAGTGGAGTTTTGTTCTTTTCATTGTACCGGTTTAGATGTTCTGTGAAATCTGATTGTAACTTTGCAGACAACCTTTATGTTTTAGGTCATGTTATTTCAGCGCACGGTTTTCTTTGCCTGTCTGTTAACTGTGCATAATTTGCACTTATATATAAACAGAACAAGTATATGATCAGTGTCCATGTCGGAACCTCTATACCAATTTTCAACTCCAACGAAATTTTCGTAAATCGTGATTTTTCGTAATTTTGATATCATGGTGCGGAATGTTAGTCATGATGTCTACCAGCTCAACAAATAATAAATATTTAAACATTATCTCACCTGTCTTTAGTGGGCGCATGAGCATTGACAACCGTGGAGAAAGCCGACTTCAAATTCTCCTTCATTCAGATGACCGATGTAGTGGAGAGTGTAACCATTGCTGGCATAATGGATCTCACCCCCCAACTATCAAAGCTCATGTAGTGCAAGTTCGTTATCGTTTAATAAGTAAGTCTCCACATTCCATGTTTCCATTTGTACGGCGTTGTCCGTGTACATTTTCCGAGGTTGTTGTTGTGATGAATCAGATAAATTAATCCGAAGCGTTTGTGTAGGGTGCTCGCACAGAGATTGGCTGCCTCATAATACCAAAGTTATGGTAATTTTGTTTTACTTGCTTAGCTCTTTTATAAAGCAAAAACAGCTTCATGTCAGCTTAAAGTAGCAACCTGGGTCCGCTAGGCTACGTCGCTATGCATTTTGGGTAAGGGTGTGCGGAGCATAATCGTAGATCCGATTTCTCAAATCAAATTTATTTTGGTCACTACCTGATATGTTGGGTTACCCATACCTTTGATATGTAAATGCAAAGATGTAAGCTCTCAAACCATCTCGAAAGTCTGTGAATTTTATTTAGTGGTGTGTAAGTGTTTTCGGTTACCGACTAAATGGCACAGTGGTTAAAGCTTTGGCGTTTGGATCGGTTGATACCGGGTTTGAATCCCGATAGGGCCAGGATGCAAAAACAAATTTTGTGAAGAGTGTACGATCTGTTTTAAAAAGGAACACAACTAAGACCCCATATCGGCACGCGAAACTGATGAGCCAACCCATCATCCATGTCGAATACTATAGGCTGGCATGGAGTTTTGCAATGTGCAGATAGTAACTTAAATCGGGCCTATAGCCAACTGCGTAAGATAGGAGTGGTAGGACGGGAAAAACGAATCGCGAAAGAGTTGAGAGTGCTTTGGCGCCAGAACAGATTGCAGGGATTAAAACAAAAACAAGTGTTTTTGGAAACCAAGCTAAAGGCCCTATGGGAAATTAAAGTCCTATACGTTGATAGAGGTATAGTGTCTTTTGTGGAGGGCAATACGGTTGACCAAACGAAGTATGTTTTATTAGCTTCGGTAGTGATATATACAGAAAGTGGTTTTTATAATGATATGTGAGAATGTTTTCCGGTGGTTTGTAAACAAAGTGCAGTCTATTTTTTCCGTTAATTCTCCAGTCTGATACGCATGTTGTACGAGATTAAATAGGAAACTGGTGTCGTCGGGGGATTTTTTTTGTCACGTTCAATAAGAAAACTAGTCTTAAGTTTTTATAGAATCTTGGAACGTATTTCAAGCTATAGCTGGGCCCTGTGCAACCTAGCAACTATAAATTCTATTGATCCCACCTCATTCAAGATGTTTGCGGTAAACCATTTCTCTATCCAGTGATTTGAAAGGGCCAATAGAATGTAGAGCTGAACGGATATACTTTCAGAGGTGAAGATGTTAAATTAGGGCAATAGTCTTCTGGTTGAATAAAAAATAGGTTAAGTTCCTAATTATCAAGATTGTCAGTTCACGATTTGGCTTCTAACGAGATTCTGTCTCCTCCGTGTTCTCTTTCCCATCAGCACATAAATTCTCATTTGGTGAGACGGAATGGAATGAGATTATTTTTTATATTTTTCTTTCTCACTTGCTTGAATTTTCATTTTTTTTATTCTGTTTTCTCACAAAATCTCATTCCACTAACAATTTCACGCAACCGGCATCCACCTACAGAAGTGTACTGAGCCAATTTACGAGTGCTTTGTAGTTAGAAGCTTTAAGATTCACCGCTGTTATGGGGGAGGTAGATGGTTAACTGTAAAAACCCGTTTGTCCCATCTGACAGTACCACCTTGTTAAAGCAAGCCGAAAGTTGCCAGCTAAAAATAAAAAAAATGATCATGCAGATTGTGTGTTTGGTTTGATAGCCGAAATGAAAAATGCAACAATGTTGATCAATATATTTCAGCAGAAAGTTATCAGCAGATATTTAAGAAAAATTACTTCATTCATATTACTAACTTCTTTAAGTTGATATTAAAATAAAAGATTTTTCTTCAATTTTGAAGAAATTCTGATGAGGATACGGGGGTGTAATTTAACAAGTTTGCAATAGTTCAATTTCTGAAAAAATCATTGAATGGCCCGGCGCTCTTGCTTAGCCTTAATTCGCATTAATGCCACTATGGCCATTTGATAGGCCCTAATGCCTGTTAACAACATTCAGAATTTCTTCAAAATTAGACTGTTATTAACAGGCATTACGGCCTATCAAATGGTCATAGTGGCATCAATGCGAATTTAGGTTTAAATGGAGCGCCAGGCCATTCAATGAATTTTCCCCCGTATCCCCATCAGAATTTCGTTAACCGGTTTCATTAACTGGTTAATTTCGTTTCGCCAACGGAAGGGAGGGGCGGGGCAATTTCTCTAATTCAATATGTCTTCACAGTTAGGCCGAAGTTGACCAGGATGATGGTCTATCAAGTGAACATAGTGGCAGCAATGACAAGGCATGCTAATCTAGAACGACAGGCCATTCAATGCTTTTTCGATATTTAGCGAAATTTTGATAAATTACACCTTTGTATCCCGTTCAGAGTTTCTGCATAATTAGGGTGGAGTTGACCAACAATTATGACATATCAAAAGGCCATAGTGGCATCCCCACCTTACTTTATGTTCATTTGGAGCATGGTTAACAATATTGCTTTTCAAACTATAATTGATTGATCTAAACATTTTTATTTCTCAAGTTTAAATAGAATTAGATTTTGTAAAATCTTCGCATACTAAAACATTCAAATTAGTTTCTGTTGATGTGTTGTTGAAATAATTATTCGGCTGATAACTTTCTGCTGAAGATTGTTGATCAACAGTCACGTATTTATATACTTTCGGCTGAGAAAGCGAAGACACAATCTGCAATATCGATTTTTTTGATCTTTCGGCTGGAAACTTTCGGCTAACTTTAATAGTATGACAGTACCTCCAGTTCAAGTTTCGTAACTTATTTTGGCTTTTTATGCCATAACCCTTGCTTATACGACCATTTCCAAGGGAAGATACTGTTTTTTAGGCTACATGAATTAAAAAAGTTTGAATTAACAAAGTTTTTTTTTCTGAATTAAAATAAGTGTTTTTAATTCATTTTAAAAATGAATAAAAATCAGAGTTGAAAAAGAAATAAAAAAGTTCGATAAAATGAATTTAAAAAGGCATTTCATAATTCAGTTTTAAAATGAATTAACATAAGTGTTTATAAAATGAAATAATATAAGCTGTAATGTTTATAAAATGAAAAAAAATGTTATTTTCATTAACGAAAATTTTTTGGAACTTAAATTTGAATTTGACACGTAAAAATTTGGCAATGCAAAATAAGGCGTAATTTTACTTTACGTATACATCGGAAAAATCAGGTAAGGAATATAAATTTTGGAAATTTTTAAATGCAGGATTGTTTGCTAATTTTTGATTTTCCGGAAAAATTTTTATTTTTTTTTTCAATATTATTTTATATTTTTATTAATAATAATTGCTTCGTCAACCTTGCATACACAGATCAAAGAGTTTCTCTCGCTCTTATCGCTTCTTCTGACAGTGCCACAAATGTTAAAAGAATCAACTTTCGTATATATAAATTTTTTTTTAATGTAATTTTAATTCGTTTATACCTTAGAGGATGGGGGCTGGCCCCCAAACCCTCGCTTTTCCACAATTTATTTACACAATTCTTTAAGTGTCAAACTAAATAAAAAAAAATTGAAAACATTTCAAAATTCTCCTGGAAAAATTGAAAAATTTTCGGAAAAATTATATGTACTGTTGAAAAACTGTTAAGATACAATTATAAGATCCAAATTTTTATAAAGATTACACATTTCTACGTATTTTGAATAGAATAATACGCAATTTTTTTTAAAGTGAAAATTTTCCCGGAAAATGGGACAATTTTCCGAAAAAATTTAGCTTCCCCCTCTTAACAACTGTTGATAAACTATCCTGCATTTAATAATTTTAAAAATGTATACTTCTTATCTGATTTTCCCGATGTATACATACGTAAAGTAAACTTTAGCCCAAAATAATGCACATTTCTGAATATTTGTTAAAAGTCGAATTAAGATTTTTTAATTTATAAAATGAAATAAAATGTGCCTTTTTTAATTCATTTTGAAAATGAATTAAGGTAGGTGTTTTAAAAATGAAATAGTGTAAGCCTTTCTTAATTCATTTTTGAGTTTTCTCATTTTTCTAAATCGCTTTTTTTAATTCATAATTTTAAGTTAAAAATATGAATTAAAATAAGTAGCGGATATTCATGCAAAAATCAACTTTTTAAATTCATTTTTAAAGAACTTTTTTAATTCAAACTTTTTTAATTCGGTACCCCAGAAAACCCTAGCACTTTCTGGTTTTTTGCTCTCTTTTTGAAGTACTAAGCTTGGCCCTAAAAATTTTAAATTATTCCAATATTCGTTACCTAAAATTATTTATTTTCATCGAATATTTATTTTTAGTTTTTTCTTTATCTCTGAGGAGCATTAGGCGTCTACTAGACTGCGACATCTCACTGTATTAGGACACGTCGCATTTAGCTGGCAACGATCTCTTCTCGATCAATGCCGGTCTTCTTATTTAGCTTTATAGGCCCATCTCGTTTACTCATAATTTTAACATATTTTAACACACATCTTTCAGAAGTATAGTACTTTTTCATTTGTGACCTTGGAAGACATGTAAGCCATCTAAATTTAATTTATTTGTAGGCCTGTGTTCCTCAATTTGCTTCCATGGTTCATTTCTAATAGCTTCTTTTTATAGTATTGGTATTCGAGCTCGTCGGTATTATTCTTTATACATATATGCTTCTTCTAAAGGGAACAGTTTTACTGATCGATACTGGTTTAGTCCTTTACGAGATTGAGTTGGAGGTGTTTTTTGTAGCCCTATTTTTCAATCTGTTTTTATTGTTGCTAAGATTAGCTGGTGATTGATATTTTTCTCTGGTTATTGGTTCTTCCATCTGGTGTTCAGTATAATGTTGCAATGAACTAACTGGATCAAATTTCACAACGTAAACTGGAGTGGTAGTGTTACTAAGTCATTGCAAAAGGGGAATATCTCCGGTTAGCTGATTAGATTTGACGTTGGGTCAACAGAGTTGTATGATTTACGTGTGACGGTAAGGCGCATGGATGTGAATTAAAATAGGCGGAACAGTCATATTGAGACTGATGCTGAATACATATACGATAGAGGTTAGATAGAGCCCAAATTGATACTCTGGCAAACTCTAAACTAACGTCTATCTTATGTAACTGGTTTGATGATAGCTTTGCTGCGGTCACTCAAACAATTGGTAACATCAAAACAATTTGTAAAAAGTACGGCACATAAGCCCGACTACAAAAGATTATAGACAGCTTTCTTGAATACACCTCTCAACAAGTGACAATCAAAAACTTCATAGTCCTTGTTAAACACCCGCGATACCCTCGTATTGGATCAGAAATACCGTAGTTCGTTACCGCTTGGTCGTTGAATAAAGCTCCATCTCGTTGACGCATTCATAATTCGGGAGCATACAAGTTGATACGTGCCAGTAACTCGATACAATCGACACGGGAATTAATGATATCACGCACAAACAGTGCGGAAGCTACATCTCGGCGATTATGTAGACGTTGCAGTTTCAAAAGATTGCATCGATTCTGATGAGGCGGAAGTACGTAATCCACAGCGCGCTCCGAAAAAATAAACTGTTGACATTGGCAGGAGGGTGACCAAACAGGAGATGCATACTCCGAAATAGACCGAACGAAGCAGACGTATAATGATGTCAAAGTTAACGGGTCAATAAAGTCCTTGCAGTTTCGTTTAACGAAACCAAGTGTAATGTACGACTTTGAAATAATGGTGTTAACATGTCTGGTAAATGTAACATCAGATTCAAAGATCACGCCGGAATCAACTCGACCCGATCAATGGTTTTGTTGTACAGTTGATATTGGAAAAAAAAGGCGAGCGGATATCGAAGAAAAAAGAGTTTTGCATTTACTCACGTTCAAATTCAGTATGTTGTTAGTTGACCAACTGCAAAAGCGAGCAGTCTAACATCCCAGCGAAAATCTTCATGTCATCCGCGAATAGGAGGTAGTTGGCAGCATTAAAACATTTTACAACGTCGTTAATAAATAATGAAAATAACAGTGGACCGATATAACTACCCTGAGGCACGCCGGATGGTGCCCAAAATAATGTGGAGAAAGAATCCAGAATCCTAACGGATTGCCAGCGATCCGAGAGTAAGAACGCAACCAGTTGATGGGAATGAAATGACAATCGACACTCTTTAACTTGCTAACAAGAATAGAGTGATCAATTGTAACGAAAGCCTTTTCGAAGTCGGTATATACAACGTCAAGCGGCTGCTTGGAGTTTAGACTGTCAAATAAATGATTGCAAAAAGAGGACAAGTTGGACACGGTAGACCTACCGGGATAGAATCCATACTGAAAAGGAAAAATACGTCTCTTGGTATGGAAGTGCAATACTTGGTGAACCATGGACTCACACAGTTAGGGTAAGACAGAGAGGATGATTACCCCCCACGATAATTACTTACCTCACTTCTATTACCCGCCTCGAAAATTGAATGAACACATGAGATTTTCCAGGGATCCGGAAAAACCACGGCGAAGGCTTTCGTTAGACAAGAAGCCGAAATGATCAAATACATTGGAGGTGGAAGTAGTAGGAGATCCGATGTCTGTCGACCGAAGCGGCTTGTAAACCGATGCAGAGAATTTGGCAAACAAATTGCAAATGTCGGAGGGCTGACAGACGGTGGAGGCCTGGTAAAACATGTTCGACGGAAACCAGATACCTTTTTCTTACTGCTAATGAGGTTCCAGAATTTTTTGGGGTTAGAAGTCAAAACTTGCTCGATTCCCACTACTTAATTATTGTAAAGGAACCAATTAAGGGTCTTAAATTTATTATGGACGTTGATAAAATCAGGATAGTATTCTACACCGTAAAGCCTGTACAGGGAATGAAACTTGTTGTGTTGTTTCTCGAGCAGCATCAACTACCATGGCTCACGAAAGCCGGATTTATTATTGATAACACACGGAACGTGTTTCTTGAAACCACTTCCGAGAATCTGTACACCGTATCATTCAAATCCGCGTCGCGCTGTAAAAGGTCCCAATCGGCAGGACAGAGAAATTCATTCAAGGGTGCGTAGTCGGCCATTCTAAAATTAAAATGAAAATCATTAGAAAAATAATTAGGTGTAGATTTAGTATAAAAAATATTAATTGGTGTGTGATAAATGCTCTCACGCCCAGTGAAGTTCAAGCACGGAGCAACATCGGCATGCAAGACATCGTTGGCAAATAGCAGCAAATAGCATGGAAGCGAAGTAATCGTTGATAGTCAATGCTTTCTCATCAGTTGAAGATGAAGAGAACACACCGTCGACATCGTTCCAAGATGTACCGGGTAAGTTAAAGTCGCCCACAATGATAATTGGATCACAAAGACGAACTGAATTTATGACGGCTGAGTCGACGTAGTTGGACATCCCGGTTGGTTCCATAACGATATAAATGGCGACGGCAATTAAAACACCACCGCCTCTACAACTTGTGTCAAAATCATATCTGTCCTTTATATGAACGACGTAGTCAGATGAAAAGTACTCTTCGAATAACATATTGATCGTAAGCCAGATCTCGCTGATTATTATTACATCAAAATCATTGTCAGGTATGTCTAAGCGGAACTCTCTGGTTGACCTCGAATACTGGAGGCATTGTGATAGTAGCTATAAGTAAAGGCGTTGATGGTATTAGATGAAACGAGGGTCGTTGATAAGATAAACTGATTGGTTAAAGCAGTAGAGACAGGATTTACAGGATTGATAAACAGAAAAAAATCATGGACTGACTTCTTTACCTGGGAACTGGGGAACGTTGTATGTAACGCTGGCTCAATACGTCCACCGAATCAAATCTCAAATTAATATATTTCTTGGATGGTTAAGTGATATTATTACACTGCAGTCATAGTAGCATGAATGCGCCCAATTAAATTAGTTAAACAAATATGGTTGCTCCCCATTTGCCTGTGATAGAACTGTTGGCACTTAGCCCTATCGAAATCACAAGTATTTTATTACTATTCTAACTAAGCTCTCGACTCCGTATTACTAAGAAAACTTTAAATCACATCAAATCTGGTTTTCTTCCTCGAATAAAACACCTGCACATTATGTAACATTCAGCACAAAACGCAGACCCTGGATTTACCTCTTATTTATTTTATTCCCATAACTCAATGGTTATTGAATCACGAAAATAAATTTTATTTTTTATCACAATAAGTTGCCCTTCCCACGTGCTAAAAATTCGTGAAGCGTGGAACATTTTAGATGCATTCAAAATTCCACGAATTTCTAAATTTATATATAAACCCTCAGGATTTTTACTAGTAAAAACGAAAAACTCTTTATCGTTCATATCAAGGAAAAATTCCCGGAGTTCATTAAAGCACTTTTATGTGAGGGCACAGAGCATCTCATTAAATATTTATTTTCAACAAATATTTTGTTTGCATTTGTTAAAACAAATTAAAAATAATAAAGTTAAACATTTTAATTTAAATTAAATAAAATTTCACCTCGCACAATATTATACGTATATTTCCTGGAATTCAAAGTTCGCGCGTGCACCAAACCAAAACATTATATAGGCACTCGTACCACGCACGCAAAAAAAAACTCCAGATGAAATGGAAATTGGACGCGAGTGGAATAATTTATAATTTGATACCAGCGTGGTTTGTCATATAAGTAAAGCATCTTGAAAATATATGTATGTGATTGGGTGTGGTGAAAAAAATTACGGAACCTAAAATTTTATAAAAATCGAATATTCATACCCGGAAACCGTGTGATTACATCTTCGAGAGAAACAAATTCTAAAATATTTAAAACTTTGCGTGTATTGATTCACTTGTAGCCGAAAGCAATAAATTTTAATTTCTTTATAATACTTGAAAATAATTGAAAATTTAATTGTATATTTTGTTGTTACTCTACTATCGGAATATGGACAACTACACACACGAATCGATGAATGATTTATACAACATTACAAATCGAATAGAAGGATATCAAAAGGGCAGAACTAATTTCCTGCTAATAATATTTTTTTTACCCTCGACATTTCATACCTAAATACAATTTTCACTGCCAAAGCGTTGAGCAAATTTTAATTTGCACTTTAATTAAAAATAAATCGTACCTCGCACATTAAGTAGGTGGTGGACATACATATGATGACCGTTTAGAAAAATTTCCATAAATCATATTCCTCCACTCGGTTAGATGATTTTCATAAATTTCCCCTACATATTAGTATTTATGTTGGGAAAATGTGTGCACATCAGATAGAGATCCGAAATTATATTTTTGTGTAACATAAAATTTTTAATGGTAAAATTCGTCTTTCATAAAAGAAACCTTCACCATTTTCTTTACAAAACTAATTTCATTGTGAATGAGAAGCCCCGATGGTGATTACGATATACATTTAATTTGGAAAAACATATTGCTAAATAGCTGTACCCAGCGTTTTCAGTGTTTTAGCAGAAAAAGTAATATTTTTTTAGCTAAAGTTGTTTTTTTTTTGTAAAAATAAATTTTCATACATATTTATTTTGATTTTTCATCTAATTGAAAATATAGCCTAAAGGTATTAGCTTTTATTTATTTTTCCATGTTTATGGGAATGCTGTTTTATATAATTTCTTGTAACGTAATATATTATTATATTATGTTTATGTGTGTACACCAAATTTTGGGTGTATCGCGCCCACATATATATAAAAATTAATAGCGTAAATTTGTTGTTTTCCTGGTGTCTCAGCAACAAAACTTGAATCCTTTAGGGAAACTTAAAATTATTGTGGAATTGACACCCCAAGGCTATACGAATATTGACTCCGAGAGAAAATGTACTGTAAAAACTATAACTTCTATTACTACACTCAGCCCAACCTCCATTGCATTTTATCTTTTCCTACCATTGCCAAAATTTTTGTTAATAAAATGAATTTCTGTATTTTCTTTAATCGCTTAATTTCAAAGAGTGAATTTAATGGATGTTTTTTGGTATACCCTTAACGATTGTTTTAGCTATAGAAGCCGGAAGATTTTGACTAATTCAGACAAGCAGAGTTGTAAGAAGAATTGTGTTGAAATAATGTGACCTAGCCACCAACTAATTCAGCCATGCTTAAATTATAAATTTTATTCCAATAAAAAAGCCAATTTACAGAGGCACGCTCATCACTAATTGTAAACGAGATTCCTTTCCTTAAGAAAGAAGCTTTGTCAAAATCATGGTTTTACGGTAGTTTTTGCCTGTATGGTACTTGGGGTTGGAAATCTGTCACCAAGAATGTGAATATTTTTTGCAAAAGACGTTCGTTTGGTCGTTCGATGGTATGTTGACTATGTGACCAATTTATGAAAAGTCACATTAGCTTCTCAAATGATCTCCAATGGCAGGCAACGTTAGACGACTAGTGTGAGACATGTCATATACATTTCTTCTTTCATGCCAATGTCCTTAGTGAAACATGTATGACAAGTCCTCGATGTTTCTTATTTTGTCATGAACATTTTAATATGTGTGTGTGTGGGAGTGTGTGCTAGGTAAACGATATGAAAAAAAATCATTTCGTTTCATGTTCTTTCGTTATGACGTCATCGATAATAATTTTATTTTTTGGATTGAGTTAACTTTATTTAACGTTTTGTAATTCGGAAAATTTAGAATTTTTTATTTTTTATGTTCGCGAAAAAAGCAAAATTCCTATTATTGGAATACTAATACTATTACGACTTATTTTAAATGAAATATGTCTTAACATATGCCGTACATAAATTTATGTCAGACATATCACATACGATTCATTTCAGATATATTACTCACAATTCATGCCTGAAATTCCACATATTATTAGTTCATATAAAACTTATCTCAGACATGTCACAAATGAAAAGCAAGCCATAGTTATTCTGCTGTAGTAAGAAAAAAGGCCGCATATCCATTTAGTAGTTTTGATATCTAGGTATAACGTTTTTTATCTCTGCCGCCTTTAAAAAATGGCTTTTTAACTATTTTAAAAAACTAATTTAAGTTAAACTTATCCATCTTAATTTATTATTTGCACAAACTCCATGCATTTTAAGGATTAATTAAAGAAAATGGACTTTTTTGTTTACTAAAAATACACCAAATAACAACAAGAAACATAACAAAAACCGGATTGACAAGCCTTCATCATTTTTTGAGAACAGATATAAAAATTTATTTCCAATGATTCTTCACAAAAAAAAACAATATAAGTATATAGCAGAAAAAAATCAATCAATACAAAAAACTTAAAAAAACCGATTTAATCAATCACGTCGTGAGATTGCTCTGCTGCTGTTTCTGGCAGAGATCTCCAAAAATTTAAACGGTTTTCTCGTAAAATGTCCGCCAATTTTTTAATTAAACCTGATTTTCGGTTTAATGTAATACCCTGGAAACCGTTTTAGATAGAGGCTTTAAAATACCAAATTTGGCACCTTTTGCTTGCAAAAAATTTAAATCACTGAACATTTCTTCTGCAAAATCTTTTTTAAAAACTTTAAAAAATTAATATTTTTCTTGAATTTAACTTCAACCATTACTTTTAAATATATTCTTGGCACTTATTTTTTAAATTTTTGTTGAGATGACAAGCCCTTGACTTAAAAAAAATTATCAAGCTTGGGCTGTCAATGGACACAATTTATAAATATTTCAAGTGTATTTCTTGCACATTACATACTGCAGCGTTTACAATATACATATACGAAAAATGTAACTAAAGCCCAATTTTTATTTTGAGCTGCACAATTATCGAGCCAGAAAACGAAATTTTGTGCATTCCTGGCGCAGATTTATAAATGCATGCTGCCAGAGATAGCTTCATGCCCAATAGCAGCAACCGGCTGTTTTTGTTTTCTTTGCCAAGAAGGCCAAAACTTTCATTGAATGCAATGATTCGACATCGGGGAAACATTATAACCGTTTAGAAAAACATTTATGTAAATATTATCACGTAACAAGGTTTTATACAATATTCTTACTTTTTGTAAATAAACAGAAACAGTAACAATTTCTTCGTGTTCATCAAGCAGACAGTCCTTTTGGTATTCATTGTGAATTTCCCAAACATTGTAGTCCTCGCAATCTGCTGCTTAGTGTTGGTGTGGCTCGTGTTTTTTTTTTCGTGGTTTGATATTTTTTCACAAGGCCAGCATTCCTCGTGACCTAATTTCGTAAAGGAAATATTTTTTTCAGGAATAGCTTTTCGATGAATTCATATTTTTTTTTATCTGACGGTTTTTTCCCTCATAGGTCTGGCTTCGGGCTAAAGCGTTTGATTATTTATATATCATTTTTCATTTCAAAACCCCGCATTGATAAAAACATTTTTTTGCTGCACTTACTGACCGTACTGTTGAATTTGATCGTCTTCTTTTTGGTTCAAAAATATTTACTTGGTGGTAAATTAACCATTTTTGCTCCGATTCAACTAACGCACAGAATTTATTATTGGTTATAATTCGCTGCTCTTCGGTAATTTAACAGCAATCCTTATTTTACACAGTTTATTGCATGCCTCTGGGACAGTTATTTTCGAATTTCTCAATTTTTCTGCTTTACTCGTTTTTGGAGAAACTGTCGATATTTTTCTTTTTCGGGGCAATCCTTATTTTTGTTAAATATTGCACATACAAAGGAAAAAGACGGGCAAGGTTCGGGGTCGAACTCTATACGCATTTTTGTTGCCTATAAAATATAAGAAAATAGCTTATAAAAATAAACACAAATCACCACACCTAAACATTATTACCACCCCCCACCCACTATCGAATTCAAACACCCAAAACCCATCTCACCCGCACCACCCTATACCACACCACCCATATCATCACCCTTTAACACATCCATACCCACTCCCATACACACACCACCCACACAACCCTCATCCACCAAATCCCAAATTCCCACACCAAACCCAAAACACATAATCCCACCCTCCTCCACCTCCCATACCACCACTCCTACCACCCCCTTAAGCACACCACCCACATCCACACGAGATATATTTTTATTCCACATTCACGTGCTCGATGAAACCAAAATAGAATAGAAAATAAAAAAAAATAAAAATTATCAATTTTAAGGAGGGGGGGTTACAAAACCGTACATATCTCCGAACACCCTAAACACAGAAATCAATAGGGATCATTCCCATGAATTGCTTGAATTTTTAGTGAAGAAATTAAGTTGATATCTCCATCCGTTCTCAAGTTATCGTGCACACAGACGGATAGACGGACAGACAGACAGCGGCCAACCGAAACCATATAGCATTTTTTTTCAAAAAATCATATTTACTAAGCAAAAAAGTCATATGAGATTTTTTTGTTTTGATAAATGCGCCTTTATATCATAGTAAGTAGCAGATAAAACTTTTCTACCTATAGGAAACACACAAGACATGGTAGATGTAATCTTTTTACATCTCATTTTTTATTCTTTTGCACTTTTTATTCAGAAATAGGCCTTTTTAGCTTAACACAAAAATTATAAACTGATTCGCGGTTCCGAATATGTCGCTATCCTTTTTTCTTAGGACGACAGAATTGGTGTGTCTTCAATGACTTTCCTAATGGGAAGTTTGAACAAGTATTTCATAATAAGTTTATGATTATGAAGTTTGAACAAGTATTTCATAATAAGTTTAAAAGTTTAAAATCATTTAAGGAAATCTGACATGTTCCACAAAATGGTTATTTAAGGATTAGGAAACAATTAGAATAATAATACTAATAATTCTCAACAGTCAATATCCATTCCCCGCTCAAGATTGCACGCGGGTGTCCTATCAATATCATTCTATTATTATTTGCATTATACAATAATTCAGCTGAAATGAAAGATTACAGATGACAGATTTTTGTTGGTGAAGTTTACAGGCAATATTAGTAGCTCTTAAAATGTTAAAATGGGCCGTATCAGAACCCTTTGTGGTACTACTGCTGTTATTTCCTTTAATTTCGAGTATTACCCATCTAATTTAACACGAAAGTGTCGGTACTTTTTACGCTATTTGCCGTAAAAATAGCGTAAAAAGTATTAAGTTGGCAGATTTGGCCACCCTCGCCGTAATTTATCGTCGTTTGTTGGTAAGAATTTGTTATAATAATAATCAAATATGGTTTAATAGTAGTTGTAAAAAATTAAAATTGCTTCCTAACTATACTAACATTAAATGCAATAGTAAATCTTTGGAGGGAAGAAGAGCTATCAATCTAGCGCGTTGTAGCTGGAGGAATAACGAGCTGCGTAAAGGGTATGCTACCTGGAACAACTTATATCTCCATCTTAAAGTTGTTCACACTGAGTTAGCAATTCGTTTGCACTCTGTTGAGTTCGATTGGCTGGACAAAAAAGTTCGTGCAGAGGTAGCTGAAATTTCACATTATGTGAAACAAAAAGCTAAACTGGATGTGTTGCGAGATAAGGCTTATCCATTTAACCGTAGCGATAATAGTGGTTCGTCTGATTTCCAATTTCATGCACGTTTTAAGAACTTGTCCTCAGTCGTTTTCCGTGATACAGAGGTGCAAATGCTTAGCAACGGAGTGAATTTTGCCCCTCCGCCAAACAAAATCGACCTTCGATCATTCGAAAATCTGGCTGTAGATGCCGAAACGGCCTTATCTGGCCAGATAACCCAAATAAAATCAGTGTGTGCGTTACAAATAAAGAAAGGTATTGATAACTCTTCTTCTCCGATAAACTCTTCTTCTTCTTCTGCTGCTTCTAATACTAACCTCAAAGTGATTGGTGCGATAAAGAAAAAACTACGTGACCATGACCTTATAGCGTGTAAAGCGGATAAAGGCAATACAATTACCGTGCTCATAAAAGTCGATTACTGCAATAAAATTTCTGATTTTATTACAGAAAGCAAAGCAATAGAGCTTGGCAGAGATCCAACTAAGTCTTTTAAGATTTCGGTTAGTAAGTGTATCAACCAATGCCAGAAGTTATTTGATGGAACTGGTTGGAAGTACTCTGTCATGAATCCATCTGCCCCGATCCTTTATGGTTTACCAAAAATCCATAAGGAAGGCATTCCGATTAGACCAATAGTAGCGTATTGCAATGCTCCTGCCTACAAGCTATGTAAGGGTTTCATAAATTTTTTCAATTGTCATACTAATTTCTTTTCGGCTTACTCGGGTAAGAACTCGGTAGAATTGATTAACAAAATTCAAGACGTCGACATTCCGTTACATTCAAAACTAGTTTCATTTGACGTTGCCAGTCTTTTTACTTCTATTCCAATTAATACTTTGTCCCAAATAGTTTGTAATTACTTAGATAGGGATGTTGTAGATGAGAGCTTACGTCGTGAACTGAAGTTAGTTTTTGAGACTTGTATTAAACAAAATTATTTCTGTTTTGATAATACCTATTTCAAATTTGCTGATGGTCTACCCATGGGCTCCCCTATGTCACCTTTGTTGGCTGAAATTTTCATGAATTTCTTCGAACAAATGTTCATATCAAATAACAATCCTTATTTTCGTCATATAATCTTTTGGTATAGATATGTTGATGACATATTATGTCTATGGAATGGAACTGATAGACTGTTAGACTCTTTCCTTACTTGGTTAAATTCTCAATATCCCACCATTAATTTTACGTTAGAAAAAGAAGAAAATAAATGTATTAATTTTCTAGATATAACAATAACCAGGATTAATTCTACTTTAGACTTCAAAATTTATCGGAAACCCACGTATACAGACGCTGTTATCCCTAGTTCTTCAAACCATCCCCATAATATTAAAATGTCAGCTTTCCACTCACTCATAGATAGACTAATAAACATCCCTCTGTCAAATTCAAATTATAACACTGAGCTTAACATAATTCTTCAAATAGCAACAAATAACGGATATGCAACTAGGACTATATTAAAGTTATTAAATAAAAAGCTAAAGCGTAAAACTCTAACGGGTATTTATCCACCGGACAGTCCAACGCGGGAAAATTGGCGTCGCTTAGAGTATATAGGAAAAACGAGCCAACGGATTAGCAACATCGTGTCCAATTATACCAATATTAGTTTTGCTTTTTATAATACTAACACAATAAAGAAAATGATTTTTAACAATAAACCTAGAGTTGATCGCCTTTCCCTGGTGTCTATAGGATCAATTGCAATGATTGTAGTTTCTCCTATATTGGTCAGACTGGGCGCAATTTTCGAGTTAGAGCTAAAGAACATTTATCTGGTTGCAATCAATCAACTTTCCATAACCATTTAACTTCAGAAAATCATACAGCTAGCTTGAACAATTTAGACATATTACATATACAACCCAAAGGCAGACGTTTAGATACCTTAGAATCTTACGAAATTCGAAAATCAATATTTCTTAACCAAAATATCCTTAACGAACAGAGAGATATCCGGTTCTCACCAATTACAGACCCCGCCCTTTTCTATTCTCACGTACGCAATAATATACCTTGAATTTTGTTACTCAACCTATAACTAATCGCCTACCTGCGCGATCCGTAGATTAATTTTTATTGCTTATTTTTTTCCCTCCTTCTTTTATTTTTATTTATATTTTGCTTTTTTCTACTATATAACAAAATTTTTACTAATACAATTTAGTAGATACTCCTGATGATGACCTAACAAGTCGAAATCGTTCGAGTGATTTTTTAAACTTTTTGAAAAATATTCAAAATATTCTGCGAAACAAAAAACAAGTGATTAATAAAAATGTGTTTATTAAGTAAACGATAGTGTCGGATTTTAGTATTTCATAAAACTGCATTGTTTAGTATCTTTATATTTTATAACCAAAGCCTTTATCCCATACTCTGTCAAAGGCCTGTGCTACATCCAAGAAAATACTTGGACATACTTTCTTATTTTCAAATACATCTTCAATTAGTTAATTATGCTGGATTAGGCCTTTATAAGGCTTTGACGTGAACTTTATTTTCAATGTGTCAAGTGGTTGACCCAAGGGGTCGTCCATATATAGGGTTTTCCAATAGGAATGATATGATTTTTCATCCGAAGATCGTCTTAGTATTTTTCTGAAATAAGGTCAACATAAGTGCTGAAATCAATGAGTAATTCCGAATAACTTCCGAATTCTGAATAACATACTACCCAGTCATCCCCAGGAAACGACGAATTTGCTGCAAAGTTTTTAGTAAATGATAGTCAACTATGCCCTGAATCTGGGTCCACTTTAAAGCATCCCTCAATCACGAACCAAGGTACCGTGTCTCTTTTAACATAAATCTGCTTTTATCCACATTTATGGCCAAGTTTGCTTTAGAAAGTAACCTCGCCACTTCAGTCAAAAGTTGAAGGTATTCCTCAATCGTTACTGATACCACCAACAGATCATCTAAATACATGAATACTCGATCGTTTAATTGATGAGGGATGACCTTATCCATTAGTCGACAATTGGGGTGCATTACAACCAGCAACATATGATTAAACAACACGCATTTATTGCTTAAAAAAACTTAAATTTGGTAAAAGTTATGCAGAAGTTGTAAGAAAATTTTCTATCGGGTATGAGTGGAAAATTGTCCGTCGATTGACACCATTCGAAAAATTGTTCTCAATTTGTGGAATAATGGAAAACGAGTTTGTTGTTTGGCAAATTGGAAGGTATGGATTGGGAGTGCCTATGAATTTAGGACTGCCCTTCCCTAACCTACCTCTCTAATGAAAACCACAAATTTAACTTACAATAAAACTTATGAACGATCTTCAACTCTGTATGAGTATTCAAACTTGAGGCCCAATTTTGGTCGAAAAACGGTCAAACAATTATATGATTTGAAAAGGTTTTAGGGCTAGTAGGTAAATAAAACAACTGTAAATCTCATAACTTTTATTTCTATTTTTTGACCAAAATTCGGCCCTTGGTTTCGAGAGATTTTAAACTTGTTTTAGAATGAAATTATGTTTTTTTCTAAATACTTCTGTTAAAGAGTATCGGAAATACTAAGCCTTTGCCATCTGTCAAGTGACAAAAATTATGGAATTATATTCTCGGTAAACGAAATGTGCCGATATACACTTGATGACGTTGGGAAATATTGAAAACTTATTTCCAAAGTAGTCACTCAGTTGTCAAGATTTCTGTACAAAATTCGGTAAAAATGAAGCCCCGACTGAGAACAGTATGAAAAAATTTCTGAATAAAATTCCTTCGACTGCCGGCTTTTTCTAGGAAAAATGTTTACAAACTTTTTTCTAGCGTACAATTGTTAAATAGTTGGTGTAAATTTTTTCAAAAACAAAATTAAACTGGGAATATTTTTCCTACCGAATTTCGATACGGAAAAAGTATTTCCTAAATTTTAAAAATTTAGATAATACTTAATTTCTCAGTAGGCTAGAAAATTATAGTTTTGACAAACACGCTATGTACATATTTTTCCTAATTCCTTTTTCCTAAGGCCAGAGTCGATCTGCTGGCATATTAATAGACAATACACACGTTCCGCATCATCACCCAGCTCATTCGATAGAAAATATTGCTGGAACTGGAAGTGTGCTTCAACATATGAGCACCTCAGCCCGCTATTGTTCACCAGAAAAGACCTATGGAGGCCTACAAAATCCACCTGGTTCAAGAATTGAAGGGAGATGATCCATTTCGATTTCACTTTGCTGAATGGGCCAATTCTCGTATTGCAGCATTTTCACCAAAAAATCGTCATTTCTGAAGAAGTTATTGCCACATTTGCCTACGATTGGAGTGGAAGCCGTGACCGATATTTGGTTTCAACAGGACGGCGTCACTGCCCATAAAACCAACGATATACATTCGACATTTTTCACGCTTAATTTTTGAAAATCGCATATTATCAGCGAAATGACGATATCAACGATACCTAAGAGCTGTGTTTTGACTCCGTTGGCCTATTATTTGAGGGAAGCCGTTGAGAGACGATTAAGGCTTTGAAAGACGCAATTGAAATAGAGCAAACGCACAATTAAAACATTTCTTGAGTAATTTACTCATATTAGCCTTAAACTCTTAAATCAATTACATTTAAAGTACTTTTAGACTTTGTATTTTAACAACCGTTTTTCTATCTCATTTTCAGGTGGGTGATGAAATTTTAGCTGTAAATTTAGTTGATGTAACACGGATGTCCCTCGATGACGTGGTCATAATCATGTCAATACCACGGCGACTAGTATTAGCAATAAGACAGAGACGTGGCGGTCGTGGTGCCAATTCGCCAGGACCACCGCCCTTATCAAGGCCTGAACAAAAACCACCCCCGGTAGTTGTGATAAAACGTGATCTACGCGACGATGAAATAATGGATCATGATACAGGGCCACGGTCACGTTCATCGCGGGAACGACGAACTGGCGATGGCCGCGAGATGACAGAATCACGTTCACGACTAGGACTTGGCCTAAATAATTACAGTCCTCAAAGTGAACAATTAGATTTATACTATAATAGTCGATCGAATACAATGAATGATGCACCAAATTGGGGCTATAAACCACCGCCACCACCATCCGTGATAACCGAGCAACCAAAAGGAAGTCATAATTTTACGCCATCGCATGCGTACTATCAGAATGCGGGCACCCTGGAAAGTTTAGCGGAAAAAGTGCATTCATTTTATCCGGGACAACCATCATCGACATCACGGCGAATGTCTACTGGTGGCGCTGGTGGTATTGGTATGAGTCAATCGCATAATCGATTCCCGCGTAGTGGATCCGATCAACATTTACCAACATACGGTGATTATTCAACGTCGCTAGGGCGACACTCGTTGTTGCGATCTAGTTTAAAAGCAGGCACAGTAACTGGTCCAGGTGGTACGCTAGGCCGTTACAGTCGATACGAACCACCACCATCACGCACAATAAATAAATATGGCGCAACAACAGCAACATCCTCAACATTACAACGACAACGACCACGCCCCTCGCTGGATTATTCAAGTGACACAGAGGCGACAATAGGACCACGTCCTGGATATAACTACTACTATCGACCTAATTTAAGCAGTATTACAAACCGCGGTAGTACAACAGCCCTTGGCGGTGGACCCGATTTCACCAAATTCAATTCATTGCCACGTGACAGGCCGAGTGCCACTCGTTTAGGATTCCGCACACGTTTCGGAGACCGGCTTATGGATGATAGTGATGGTAATTTATCTGCACCGGAATTACCACCCGCGCAAACCAGACGAGATCGCAGTGGTGGTAAGGCGAACGGTATTATTTGAACACAAAAAACAATTTTATTTTATCATTTTTTTACAGCCCCTATGTTTGACCCACGAAATCCTCGAATGACAACAAGCCCATCAATATTCACATCGGATGAATATCGTGCATGGTTGAGACGTGCGCCAAGCAGTTCAGCAATTTGTGATCAAATGAAGATGCCTCGCGATATTTTGACGGCTCAGCGAGGTCAACGATTCTCGTGCAGTGCCGAAAATATTCATGATGCACTTCGGAATGTATGTCCATAATCTCTACATTGCCTTTGTAATTTGTTTTAAGTAATGTATATTTTATTTGTAGACCGAAAATTTGTACAATGCTAGAATGGGTGGATATGCAGCATCAACCTTAGACCGAAATATAATAGGAAATCGTGCTGGGCTATCGAATATGCCACCGGTTCGCTCGTTATCTTCGCAACATTTAGGAACAGGTTCATCAATACGTTCGCCTAGTGTACGTCGACTACGACAATTATTAGAATTAAGTACTACAACTGGTCCGGGTGGTCCGGGCGGAGTTCCAGGCAGCTCATACGGTGTCAGTACAGGACATCAAAGTCCAGCGCCGACACCAAGCACAACGCTGCCTCGTGCACATAATCGACAAATTGATATCAACCCGGCCGAATTCGCAAAATATAAATTAGACAAACCCGTGATAGATTCAAATGGTATTTCTGGAATGCTTTGGATACATCTTTTAGCTGGTCGCGGGCTACGTTCAACTCCTGAAGGTACTCAAATCGCACAACCGACGATTCGTGATTTATATTGTGTGCTCGAGTGTGATCGTGTGCACAAAGCAAGGACTGTAGTTCGGTCGGGTGATTTACAATTCGATTGGGATGAATCATTTGAGCTAGACTTAGTATATAATAAGCAATTAGACGTGCTCGTCTATTCGTGGGATCCCCAGCATCGGCATAAATTATGTTTCCGTGGTGCACTATCCCTAACCCAACTGCTGCGACAATCTCCATTACATCAGCTTGCATTGAAAGTGGAACCGCGTGGTACAATTTATTTACGGATAAGACATACGGATCCAGTGACATTATATCGGCGTCGAGGTTTGACGTTAATTCGTTCAGGCTATCCACAGCTGTTTGGCGCTGACCTAGAAACTGTTGTAACACGGGAGGCTAAAGGTGCGCCAGGTAGTGCACCTGTACCAATAGTATTGCGACGATGCGTCGAAGAAGTTGAACGAAGAGGTTTGGATATAATCGGATTATACCGTCTATGCGGTTCGGCCTCAAAGAAACGGTTATTGAGGGAAGCATTTGAACGAAATAGCCGTGCCGTAGAATTAAGCCCGGAAAATGTTCCTGATATAAATGTTATAACTGGAGTGCTCAAGGATTATCTACGGGAACTTCCAGAGCCATTGTTCACAAGATGTTTATTCCAAATGACTGTTGATGCTCTTGGTGAGATAACACGCTTTATATTTAAATTTTTTTGTTGATTCGTAATACCGGATAATTTTATACCTTCAGCTGTCTGTCTACCTGATGATCCTGAAGGGAACGCAAAACTTATGCTGAGCATATTAGACTGTTTGCCGCGAGCGAATAGGGTAATTATTTTATTTAGATTTCGTTTTCCGCATCCTAATCACTTGGTTTATTTCAGGCAACACTCGTCTTCCTTTTGGATCATTTATCCTTAGTGGTGTCGGCATCGGAGCGAAATAAAATGTCAGCTCAAGCTCTAGCTACTGTTATCGGTCCACCGCTGATGTTACATTCGTCCGCGACGGCACCAGGCGATGAAGTTGACCATGCAAAACCAATCGCGGTGCTTAAGTACCTACTGCAAATATGGCCACAGCCTCAAACCACCCACACTACTTCAGGTAATGTAGTCTAATTTAGAGTTTCTAGCAATTTTACTTTATTTCCGATATAACCGTAAATAATTATTATTTTCATTTTTTTTTTATAAAAGAAAATTATTTTATTTTTAATTATATTTAATGATTGACTGGAGGTGACTGATATATGGTGGGCACATGAAAATATAGAAAAAATATAAAAAGTATAGCGTGAAAAGCGTGGTGTGTGGTTTTGCTTTTTTTTTAGTTTTAATATAGAAATATTTCTCTATCCATTCCGTTGTTAATACAGAGTCCTATGTAGACAGGTCGTCGCGGCGAGCCAGTAGAGCAGCGTGGAAACAAAGTCAGTGCATTGCAAGTGGCCAGACCACAATCCAGCCTTCACATTTCCCCTTCACAAGCCAGCAATCTATCAATCGATCATCATCAGCTCTTAGCCACTCCCAGCATTCATCAGTCTCAGTCAGCAGTGGGTCAGTTAGTTCAATCGCCTCGTCTCTCGCCACAAGTGGGCCAACAGGTATTTTTTGTTTGTTTCTTTCAAAATGTATTTCAAAAAAAAAAAATATCTAAACTAAGCTAAAACAAATAATATAAAATGATTTGGTACGAATTGTAATGTTGTTGGATGAATTTTACTAAATTTTTGAAAGAACATTTTTTTTTTATTTATATGCTACATAAATTTCTTAAGTGTTTAAACTCGAAAACAAAAATTCCTGCAGTTTTTTTAAAATTTTTATTTGGTTTTTGTGTTTATTTAATAAAGAAAAAAATCTATTTGATGTTATATTTTGTAATTGGTGTGCTGTAAATTTTAAGCCAAATTTTCTAATGTACATTTTATTTAGATAGAATTTTCATTCACATTACACCTTATATTATCAACTTTCAGATCTGGGCAAAACGTGGATATACTAAAACCATTTATACGCTGACTACTATAAATGTATACATTTTGTCTTGAATCTTGTCTTATATACATCTTGTATCGGATCCAGTTTATGTATTCGTTGGCTTGAAGCATTACGCAAAATATATATGTTGCTATTTGCTTTGCTTTGTTCCAATTGTTTTGTTCTAAAGTTTAAGGCCTTTTCCGAGCGCTGTAATTTAATTTTTGTAATAATTTTATAATATTTCAGATAAAACATTTTTTATTTTTAAAACAAAATAGTTTCAGCATATTAAACAAGTTAGACTGTTTGCCTTGAAAGTTGAAAGGGAACCAGTGATCTTTCCAACTGAATGTTTCAATTTTTTTTTAAAATGATTGTTTTAAGACAGAACGGTAATAACGTCAAAACACTCAATGTCTTTTAAAAAATTGTTTCGTTTTACTAGTAAACATTCAAATTCAGAAGAAAGATCAGAAAGCTTAATATTTATTCTATATACCTAATTGTTTTTATCCTTCCTCGGTTGGGAGATGATGGCCACTTAAAGATAACGATTATTTATAATCTAAGTAAAACACCAAACATTTTTTTCTGGCAAGTTAATTGCTTCAAAAGACGTAGATCCGTAAGTCTTGTTATTCTTATGGCCGAACCAAGGGACCGACCATTTAACATTTTTGTATTAAAGTATATACCAAGACTATCATAAAAACCCATGTCCATATATGGGACTTTTGAAATTTCGTGCAACAACTGTTGCAGTT
Source organism: Nephrotoma flavescens (assembly GCA_932526605.1). Classification (NCBI taxonomy): domain Eukaryota; kingdom Metazoa; phylum Arthropoda; class Insecta; order Diptera; family Tipulidae; genus Nephrotoma; species Nephrotoma flavescens. Next base: position 77,153,517 of record OW052220.1, read on the forward strand.
ATTGCTTGTTATTCATATGACTGAACCGGATCAACCTTTTGGCATTTATGTATTAAAGTACATACTAAGGCTATCATAAAAAAAAATGTCTATATATGGGACTTTTGACTCCTGTAAAATAAAATTTTTCATTGACTATTCGTGTAACAACTGTTGCAGTTATTGCTTATTATTCATATGGCCGAACCCAGGGACCGACCATTTGGCATATATGTATTAAATTACATACCAAGGCCGTCCTAAAAACCCATGTCCATATATGGGACTCTTGACTTCTGTAGAATACAATTTTTCATTGAAGCTTCGTGCAACAACTGTTGCAGTTATTGCTTGTTAATCATATGACTGAACCCAAGGACCGACCATTTGGCATTTATGTATTAAATTACATACTAAGGCTATCATAAAAAACAATGTCTATATATGGGACTTTTGACTCCTGTAGAATAAAATTTTTCATTGAAGTTTCGTGTAACAACTGTTACAGTTCTTGCCTGTTATTTAAATGGCCCGGACCGACCATTTGGCATTTTTATGTTAAAGTACATACTAAGGCTACTATAAAAAAACGTTGTCTATATATGGGACGCTTGACTGTAGAATAAACTTTTTCATTGAAATTTCGTGCAACAACTGTTGCAGTTATTGCTTGTTATTTAAATGGCCGACCTCAGGAACCGATCATTTGACATTTGTTTATTAAAGTAGATACCAAGGCCATCATAAAAACCAATGTCCTTTTATGGGACTTTCGACTTCTGTAGAACCAAATTTTTCATTAAATTTTCGTGCAATGAAGAAAGGCCATTTGAAAATTTGTTAAACAATTTAAAATGTTTGTTACCAAAACAAGGTTCATCGTAAGCAAGAAAGGTATACTACAAATCTATTAAAACGAGCTCGTCCCTTGTTTGGGAATGTCAATTTAAAATCCAATCGGAAAATTGTTAAAATCTTGTAGAAGGAAATAAAAATATTTTTATCAAAATCACGGCATTCGAAATTCCAAAAATCATTGTTAGACTCACTATAATTGAACCATTTTCCGTGGACATCTCTGGTAATGGCAGTTCAAATGAAAACATGAATTCTATTATAGGAATAGCAAGACCCATTAGAATCAGATACCAATCACTATAACGGTAAAATATTGTGTAATATATTCGAAAATGTGGATGTGAACCTGTGGACATTCCTACGATCGGTGGTATAAACAAGGAATTTTTTTGTCCAAGACCTGTAAACATATTCAGCTCGCTCTTTATTAAATTAGAAATATTTGTCAAAATTGTGAAGTCTCTAACATCTTTAAAATATAGTTAAACTTATCATAATCTTAGCCCATTCACCATAGGCCCATAAGATTGGATGATCTCTTTGAAAATGTTAGTAAAACCTCGTGGACATCTCCAGAATTGGCTGGAATATTATTTGAAACCCGCCAAAAATGCTCAATTTCTAAATATAATTTTAAATAGAACGAATCTCAAAAATACATTTTACTTTATCATTTCCTTTTGAAAATAAATTCTAATAGGAAAAATAATAAATTTAACAGTGTAATGTTTTTATAATTTTTTTTAGCGCAAACTTCACTATCATAGAAATTTTAAGTTTGTCGAAAAGCCCGGATAACTTAATTTTGGATTCAACCTTTTTTGATACTACTGAAGTTAGCCGAAAATTTCAGCCGAAAAATACCTGCATTATCGACATATTTTGTATCAGGTGGTAGTAAAAAATTCTGTTGTTATGAGTCGAAAATTACATGAAATTGAAGTTATTGCAGTAAATTTTCGACGAAAAAAAATTTCATAATTCGAATGTTTACAATATAATATGAACTGGGTGAAATTAGACCAATACGTAAACTGCTGGATAAAATATTTATAATTTATCGTGCTAGATGGCTATGAATTTGAGTTGTGGCACTAACAGTGAACACCTGTGCCAAAAATCAGGCCATATTTTATGTAGCATCATAGTGAAATAAATTTAAAACTGGACCCATGTTTAGTGGTAGTTTGGACTGGGTGAAGTTAAAAATTATTGGATGAATTTGATCATAAAGCAGCGTTTTTTTTGGCCAAGATCATTTTTGAATGTACTACGTTGAATGGCAGAAATTTGTTATGCTTCATGCGCACATTTCGGTTTTGTTCCTCAAAAAAATCAGATCGGGTGAAATTGATTCTATGATTGCAACCGAAATCCCGGATGAAGCTGTTGATCAGAAATTGGGTGCAGTGAAGTCTAAGAATATGATCCATCGACCTTTCGTAGTTTTCAACAACGACTCACCCTGTATGATCGATGGCAAGTGTTTCAAGCGATATCCATGAGACCTGGTTGCGGAACCACAGTGTCGACACTGTCACATGCAATGACGGATACCAATTGAATCGTAGGCGATCAGTAGCGGACAATGGGTGATCTACAGTTGTGAGGGGCAAGATTGGTCGCATCTACACTGTGCATCTAAATAATGATTTATGTTGCTATCTTCGACTGTAGTTGATGAATGTTGGTGGTCCGACGTCGTTTCAACTCATGGGTCGACCCATCTTCCATGTCCAACCGTTAATGAGCATCTGTCTGCGACTTATCGTGAGGAGTGTCTACTCTTACATTTGCTCGATAACGATTCAGAGTGGGACAATACGCTCAAAAATACTGTCATATCTTCATCACCTCGTCAAATCCGCACATATTTTGCGATTATCATATCCACGTGTCCCCTTCGAATCCAAACAATTTGTAGGTGAAATATAAGGACGAACGCAGAAATGAAAGTGGGCCATTGATTATGATAGAAGACCTGTGTTGGCGAATAAAGTGTTGTCGTATTTGAGCATGATATTACATAATCGTTGCATGCACGATAATTCAGCCACGAATTACAAAGAGAACAATAAAACGACACTAAAGCATTAGCCGAAGCAGCTCGTACAAATGTTCCGCAATTGAATAAACCACAAAAGGCTGCTTAAGACTTTTGATAGGAGCTGTGAAAAATGGAACTGGTTGGATTTTCTTTGTGAATGCTCCCAGAAAAATTTTCTGAACTTCATTGCTTTTGGCATTAAAGTTCACCTGGCATTGGCGTCATCTGAAGTAGGTGCCGCTTTGTTGGAAGGTGGACGCACTGTACATTGTACACTGAAATTGGACCTGAACATGCGTCGTGCTTTTAATTTATTTCACTATGATGCTACATAAAATATGGCCTGATTTTTGGCACAGGTGTTCACTGTTAGAGCCACTACTCAAATGTATAGCCCGCTTATGATATGATATGATATGATATATGATATGATATGATATGATATGATATGATAGAGACGTACAGGCCAACCATAATGGTGATCCTAGGTATTTATAGCACATTCCTGGAATATGCGTGATACAGTATTAAAACCTGCATCTTACCATATTCCAGTTTGTTAGTTTGTGTTAATTGGGAAATGGTATAGGAACTTCTAACTTTCATCATACGTATTTATTGTCATCAGTCATACATAGTACGACTGGAATAATTACTTCCATTGGCATCTAGGGGTCGTCTCATCATATGCTGTTATTATATGTTCGCCTAAAAACTAACCCAACACCATTTAACCCGAGAGATACTTGTTCCTAAAAACCCGACAGCATGTATTTATACATATGATGACCTAAAAAACTTATTTTTAGTCCACGTGGTCAAATATTAATTATATTTTAATATAATCTCGTAAGTGTGTCATATAGCTACCTAAAATATTCATTTATTCACCTAATTTGGAACAGAATAGTCTGGTACCAACATCTACTCAAACTTAGTAAAATTATAATATAAATTCATTTGGAAAGGCCACCGTGAACAACATTCTATTACAGGAGGTATTTGGTTAGCTTATTTGAATTGGAAAAATCATAAAGTTAAATAAATATGAAGTTAATAAGCCAAGACAAATATCTCATAGTTCCGAAAGTTGAAAACATAACCTTTCAATGATAAGGCTTCAATATATTATATAACATAATAACATGTATAACATAAATGTTTATCCGATGGTCTGCAGATCCAAATCTTTAAGTCACGATTTCTAATAACTTGATAGCGTCCAACAACACCATCAGATTTCTCTTTCTAACTCTTTTTCTTTTTATTATTATTTTCTTAAACAAACTTATTCCAATGCACCTCCACTCATTCATTCCGCCGTTCCATACTGTGTAGTTCTCTTTCCCCGTTTACCTATAAAACCTGATCCAATTGCGCATATTTTTAACATTTTTTTTTCGGGGAAGCAGCAGTTAAATATTTTGTGTTGTTTTTGTTAATTATCAACATATACCGATGTTAAGCAGCTTCGATAAACTACACCGCATACGACGCGAACTATGCAAAAACATTTCAAAAATGATTCATCCCAGATAACTACAACTACAAATACATAGAGATCCATATATGACAAGTGACAACTCACTCTGAAGCAACAAGCAGTACTTCCAAGAAGCATAGTGTGGAACGGACGATTCACACGCAACAACAACATATCATCAAGTTTATATCATTTTCATCACCAGCCAGCTATGTACACGAAAACAAGCTGACTAGAAAAACGAGTAAATATATTGAAACAAATTGAAAACGAAAAGAGATAAACCTACATATAAACACTCGTATGATTATCCCGTGTTTGTGAGTAAAACGTACGTACTACATGTACGTATAAAATACAAATTAATGCAATCAAAGTAGAACACAATATCGAGCGCAACATCAAAAATCGAGAAGAGAGAATGTTATTATCGATTGCTGTTTCATTCACAAACTCATTTACCCTCAAGCAAAACAAAACAAGTATATTTGTGATCGTTAAATTTCAAGAGAACGCAAAACAAAATAAAATAGAACAAACATAAACCAACCACTCTCTCACTCCAACTTTATATAAAACCGCGTGCATGTTCAAACAAAATATATGTTGGATATCCTTGTGTGTGCTATATATTGTCTTGTTTATATACTATGTTCAAGTATATAAGCACTCACAAGGAAATATATAATAAAATATAATAATATAAAAATTAATATTAAATCAAAAAACTTCTCTTTTGGATCCGTTAGTTTCACGTGAAATTTAGTTTATATACATAGTAATTTAGATCCAAAATGTGCAAGTATGTATTCATGCAATGGTATCAAAATATATACGAAATTAATAGTAAAAATTATGTATATATTCTAAACAATTGCACGTGCATCTTACGCAAATTAATATTAAAAAAACTATGTACAAATTATCACTTCAACACAATTATTTAGTGCACACAAAAAATTATTCTATTTGAAAATGAGGAGCGACAGAAAAACAGGTCCACTCCGTCTCTTATTTAGATTCAAACTCTACTCAAATGTATAGCGACAAATTATAAATATGGAACCCAGCTATTTTCGAATTAGTCTAACTTCACCCAGTTCAAAATACCCCTAAACATGCGTCCAGATTTTAATTTATTTCACTACGATGCTACATGAAATATGGCCTGATTTTTGGCACAGGTGTTCACTGTTAGTGGCACAACTCAAATTCATAGCTCGCTAACACGACAAATTATTAATACGGGATCCAGCTATTTTCGAATTAGTTGAACTTCACCCAGTTCAAATTACCACTAAACATGCGTCCAGATTTTAATTCACTATGATGCTACATAAAATATGGCCTGATTTTTGGCACAGATGTTCACTGTTAGTGCCACAACTCAAATTCATAGCCATCTAATACGACAAGTTATAAATATTTTATCCAGCAGTTTACGTGTTGGTCTAATTTCACCCAGTTCATATTACCTTTCAACATTCGAATTATGTGATATTGATCTATGAAATTTTTTTTCGGCGAAAATTTACTGCTTTAACTTCAATTACATGTAATTTTCGGCTCATAACAACAGAATTTTTTACTACCAACTGATACAAATTATGTCGATAATGCAGATATTTTTTCGGCTAACTTCAGTAGCATCCTTTTTTGACATTAAAATCAGAGGCATAGATTTGCCCTTTTCAGCTCCAGAACTGGAGGCTAATCTTTTAAACAGAGTGGCTATTTTGAAATAATCCGATATCGGATTTTTTCCGATATCGAAAAATCCGATTCGCCACGAATTTTCCGATTATGAAATTGTTTGGTCGAATTTGTCAAATATAAGCATGTAGTTAGCAATAATGCTCCAGTTGTTGTAGTCTTAATAAATTCAAAATAAATAATTTAGTTATAATTATAATTTAATCCTTTGCACTCGTATGTCACACTGGAAGTGACAATACTAATTTACTCTAAAACTCGCAAATCAGTCTGTAGACCAAAAAAAGTACCACATCGAAAAAGATCACAAAAATTAAAACATTTTATAATAATATTAAATGAAATAAATATAATATGTTCAATTCTACCACTGTAAATTATTTTAATTCATTTAGCTAAAAATAATACAAGCAAACAACCACCAAAATAAATCGAGTGCAATAATAAATCGAATATTTTTTATATTTAAATATATTATACTTACATTTTAAATTTTGTTTAATTTATTGTTTTTCGTTTCTATATTTCGTAAAAATAATATATTGGTTTAAATAGTTGAAGAAATGCGATAGCAAAAAATGAAATTCGTCACCTAAATAGCAGTCGGATTTTGACATTCGATTTTCGGAAAATACAATTTCGTTTTCTCATTTTAGTTTCATAATAGCGGATTTTTCGATATCGGATTTTATAATAGCAAAATCCGCTTTCGGATCCGATATCGAATTTTCATAATAGCCCCTCAGAACTGGGAGTCGTATTATATATCTGTTATTAGTAAGTCTTCCGTCAATTGCGATGTTTACAATCCATGATGTAAAAGTAGTCAAACATTTCAACGTGTTAGTTTTATCTGGGTCAAATGATTATAGTCGATAACTAAAACTGAAATATAATAATAGACAGGTTACATTATGGCGTTAGTAGAGTACTCTTAAGTACTTCTAGCTACTCACAACTGATCAACCAAAAATTTTGTTTTTTTATGTTTTTTCTTCTACCTAACAAATTTGCGTTCTATTGAACATCAACTCACAAGTACTTGAAGTACTTTGCTAACGCTAATGTGAGTTAACTTCTTCGGAACCGATTCGAATAAATTATTTACAAAGTGCACACTCGGCCAAGTTAAATTTAACAACATAACAGAAGAACAAATTTGTACAGTTACATAAAACTTAACGTCGTCGTTTCTAATGCTTTTTTGAAACACAATTTTGATAATGTAAAAATTCAAAACCATGCTTGAGTCATTATGCTTGGAGAAAAAAAAACAATTTACCGATAATTATGATATATAGGATTTACTTTAAAGGTATGTTAATTAGAATTGATAAAACAATATTAAAATAGTAGGTAAAGTCTTTCAAAATTCCTGCCAAATTGTTCTTTTTGAATTTTCTCAAAAACCTTTTTTTTTTGTAAATAATTTGAAATGATTTTTAAAAACAAAACATGCGAGTAATGCTCCACAGTGAAACAATTTTTTTCAGTAAAAGATACTGAGAAACCGAAAAGAGGATAGTATACTCATACATATTAAAATTACGGTAGAGTGATAAAGACAAACAAATGTTGCTATAAAAAGTATTGAGCTTCATACTTTTTATGGCAAAATCTTCCCCATTTTTTTGTTTGTTGCTCTCTAACAAGTAAAGGATATATATTTTTATCTCGTGCTAATTTTACTGAAAAAATTGTTTCACTGTGGAATTCACACATAAAGCTACCGGTGTAGCTAAGGTAGTTTACCGTTATTTTTTGTTTTCTTTGAAAATAAATTTTAGTAAGAGCGTTTTGAAAATGAAATTACAAAGTATTGTGATAATTTTCGCAAAAACGAAGGCCCTAATGTGTTTTATCATTTTATATTCAAATATATTTATAAATTGCAAAACCAAATTTTGTTCATAAAGTTATTTTATTGTTGTTTAAAATTAAATGTTAGAAAATTTAAAAATTACAATTTACATTTAACATCAGAACGTCAGAATTAACATATTGTTTACATTTCAAGTAGCCATCTAGAGGCAAGTTTGATTTGCTTGGATCTATGTTCTGCGTCTGAACTAAAAATCTAAAATTATGCTCTGTCATCAACGTTTTAGCGTCCAGATCTCCGGACGCCATTCTTTTGACAGTACCCCCCAACTTCATCACATGCACCTGTTCCATGAGCTGTTTCATGAAAATGCCACTCACAATCAACTTCAAAATTCTCTTTCGTTTTAAGACGTTATATTAAATTTTTCCCATTTTATTAATGGGTGACTGATGGATATTTCAGTTCTCTAAATTTTGGTAATTTTGGTAAATTAAAAAGGATTTATTTTTATTATTCCGCTGAAAGCCTTGTGCTGCATTTTGAATTATAAATGGAAAATCCTCTGCAAAATTACACGAAACTGTCACCTCTGTAGACATCAACGCAAACTTTTTACTTTGTAAGAAGCTGGATTGCTGTAGTAAATGTAGTAAGAGGCAACATATTCTTAAGTATATTTATGAAATAATCCAGAACTTGATCTAACGGTTGTGGAAAGATTTCCAACCGACGGACTAAACGTTTGTTTAACATCCTCGCAGCCTTCTTTCTCAAATGCATTTTACTGCAAAGGTAGCATTTTGGTGTGGGCTCTTTGGTGTCATAAGTACATAATTTTACATTTTGATGTATGGTACACACGCAGACTGTATGCATTTGACTATATTACTTGGTTGCACTCAGTAATTAGGACGATGTAGTGAAAATTTGGAAAGCCCAATTTTTTTTACTAGTTGCCCGCTTTTGAAATTTATTCTACTAAATTCTAGTATCGTAAAATATTACTGCTGGCTTGAGCTTACCGCTTATTTGCTTTCCGGCTTTAGCTGCCGAAAGACTTAGTAGACCGTTTGTGTTCCGTAAAATTTTAGCTGTTCGCACCATATGCTGCATTACGTTGAACTCGCTCTGGATTCCTTGTGTGGTATAAACGACGAGGAGGTACCTTAATTAAATGTTGCTGACAATTGCCATATATAAATACTTTAAATGATAAATAAATAATAAAATAATTTAATTAAAATTATAAAATAATAAAATTAAATTGAACTTTACCAAAATACCGAGAAATATCTATGAAAATATAAATTTTCCATATGAAAAGCTAGTACGGGTCTTACGAAAACGTATTTTACAAGAAAACAAAAAATAACGGTAGTCTGTCTGGCTTTATGTTATGTTTTAAAATAATATTTGTCAAATTATTTGCAACATAAAAGAAATTTTGATTAAATCCAAAAAAAACAACTTGTCGGAAATTTTGAATATGAATGAATTAAAAAACTTACTATTTTATTATTTTTTATTAATTTATGATTGAATTACCTTTACCGCACTATACCTTAATTATCAGATAATTGGTTTTTATTGTACAAGGATATACACATAAGCGCATGCTTTTGAACTTTATTTGATTAGATATATCATAAGATACAGGGTGTTGAATACCCTGTATCTGCAATAGTTTTATTTTAAATACTTTTATCTAAGATGAACAAACCCCAATGGCTCTTACAAGAAGCAACACGGATCGTGCCAACAGATAATCATTGTCATTACCAAAAAATACCGTGTCAAGAGGCATTTCACGTACTTAAAGCTGACAGAATCCTTGCTAGCTTTAGAAAAAGTTCGAAAAACGCATATCAAAAAATGATTTAAAAACAATTGGAAAATTAATGTCTATTATGGCCTAATCGCATGCCCCATTTTGGGCTCCATTCGCCCAAGCTTTTTACTCATTTAATTTAATGCTAGCAGAACCCAAAATCGAAAATCAGACCAAACCGTTACAGCCTAATCAAAAATCAAATTAAAATTTTTTGGCTCCACTCGTCCTTGACCATGCTGTAGGTCATTTAATTGAAAGTTAGCAGAACAAAAATCGAAAATCGGACGAAAACAGAAATTAGAACCCAAAACAAAATCAGTTTACATACAAATAATTTTAAGCTCATTATGGTCAAAGTAAATGCCCAATTAAACAATTTTAGGCTCTTTAGGTCATTTAGTTTAAAGCTACCAGAACCCAACTCGAAAATCGGTTGAAAGCTGAAATTGGGACCCAAACTAACAAACAAAGCTACAGCTTGGTCTAGAAGGAATGGAGCCCAAAATTTTATAACGGTCATTTGGATTAGGCCAGAACGAGTTTACTTTTTGTATATTAACTGATCTTGTTTTACAAGATTTCTGATTTTGCGTTTGGTCCGATTTGTGATTTGAGTTCCACTATTTTTAAATGAGAAACTAAAAGCTTGGTCATGAACGAGTGGAGCCCAACATTTTTAATAAGGTCTTTAAGTAGGCCGTATAATGAGTCTAAATTTATTTGAATGACAATAAATCTTGTTTTTCGTTCTAATTTTGGTTCTGCTCCGTTTTTCGATTTGGGTTCTGCTAGCTTTAAATTAGCTAGCATGGCCAAGAACCAGTAGAGCCCAAAAATCTTAATATGGCGTTGATGAGCTCAAAATTATTTGTATGTCAAAATATCTTGTTTTTCGTTCTAATTTTGGTTTTGGTCCGATTTTTAATTTGGGTTCTATTAGCTTTGAAGTGGAAAGGCCTATACTGCTTTATCTGTATGGAGGAACAAAAAAATTTGAATGGGTTATTTAATCAGCCTAAAATTAGCTCTGAATTTTCCAATTGGTTTAAAAAAAATTAATATGGATTCTGCTAACTTTTTCAAAAGTTAGCAGAACCCATCGTTTTGGGAAGGGATGGAGCCCAACATTTTTAACAGAGTATTTAACTAGCCTATCATTAGTGCTACATAGCTTTAGGGACGCGCCATTTCTTATAAAGCAGAGAACTATAGTGGATATAATTCAAACATTTAAATCGAACTCAACAATGGTTCATTTCAAATAGCAATATATTAGTGTGAATTTATTACCCAGTTCTGAGTATCCATTTCATGGATTTGTTATACTACTACTGTACTATCAAGGCTTCTTTATGGTTGATATTTTTTCTTGTGTTCGATCTTTCTGACTATTTTTTCGACCAATCAAATTGCTCAAAAATGACGATGTTAGCAATATAATTGAACAAAAAAGTAATCTGAACGATCGAACACAAGAAAAAACATTAACAATAAAGGCGCCTTCACTATCATTTACGTATTATGTCACGTATAATGGTATGTTGATTTCGCAGTAACATTTTATATAAATCTTTAATTTCAAAATTTTATTATTTTCTCGTTTTAATTAGAAAATTTTATCTCGTATAACTCAGAAACATTTGATGCCCGGTTACACAGGAAAACGACTAACGACCGGTTAAATGTTTTATAAGAAATCTCGTTTTCGAAATCAAAAAAAATCAACGCAAACTGAATTAAATATATTTTATACCACACCGGGAAAAAAGCCACGAACTTTTTTCCCCCTACCCTTTATTAAACGGGATATTTAGATAAGATCCTGATGGTATTGCTTCAGTGGTACAATAGCAAGTTGCTATTTGAATTGCTCTTCTAGCAGGAATAGATCACTCGGACAGGGTCTTTTTTTTGAATGTGTGAAGGTGCGTTCATTGCTAGATGGCTTTGACCCATTGTTGATTAATACATCGGAACCGAGTTCGGTTATCATGATTCCGTTTAAAAGCTGATATGTTGCAAAATGAAATTTTTAAATTAAATTCGCAGTCAGCATGGATCCACGGCAATAACATGTTACGGGTGGCCTGAAGCCACCCGGCAGATTTCACCTAAACACGCAAAGACCTCACTCACGGTGATTTTTCCGTCTAGATCTCATGGTTTTGGGTCGTGGAAAAGTTGAGGCGTGCTCCTGGCCTGCACCGTCGAACAGAATAAACATAACAATAAAAAGCAAACTGTAAACTGAAATTAAATAACACCATAATCCGTCGAATGAAACTTGAGGAAACGTAATTAATTTAATAATAACCGAGTGCGCCCACCCAGGAATGAACGGATCTCTCCGAATGACAAGTGCAATGTCTGCTGAAGAAACCCCTCGAATGATCCATCAACCTCTAGAGGCCGATGTTCAGCCACTAAACAGCAACTTAAGAGGGTAAAGACGTTTCCCCTATAGGCAAGGCCTGTCTTCACCGGGAGAGACCTCTAGGCAATCTTCAACAATTCACACTCCGCCACCTTGGCACTATCTATCGGAGTGTCACAGGGAGATCGTGTAAATTTTACCGTCGTCCCCGAATGGACAACACATATGCTGGACTCACCATTTTGACCCTGTGGATGTCCTGTCAACCGACACGAAACGGAGAAACCCCCCTCCCATCATACCGACCGAAAAAAGATTTAGTAATTCAATTTATTATATAAAAAAACAAAGAAAGTAAACAGATGTAATGACGAAATTATAAAGAAACGAAATAGACCCCCAAGGAGGAAAGAAATAAGCCAAATGCCGGAAATAATTCGCCGCGCTATTTTTTTTAATTCAACAAACAACACGAGAAGAAAAGAGGGAAAAGGAAAAGTACCGATCTTAAAGAAAAAAACAAAAGTTAATAAAAGTAAAATGGAAGAAATAAAAATAAGACAATGGACGACCAAAGTTAGAGGCAAAGCCAATATGCACCCTGAGCGCGTGCCAAGCAACCGTTATGGAAGTTGATTACGCCATTATTTAAATAAAAAAAAAAAATTGGAAAAAATTGAAAAAATAAACATTTGAAAATGGAAAATAGATTGAAATTAAAATTGAATTTACTTTAATTAAAATATGCAAATCAAAAAAAATTTAATTAACCAAAAAAAATAATAAAAGTTGGTACTTGTTGACCTTAGGTTAGGGCACCCCGTACGGTTGCGGCGTCCTTGTCTGCCGAAACGGGTTGCGGTGTTCTCTCACCATTTTCAAAAATGTATAGTGTCTTCCCGCCTTTTAAAATTTTTTACAAATGGCTGGTTGGCCATAGATGTGCGACGAGCCTCAATTGGCCGCCGTCAATGTTAGGCGGTGAACCATAGAATTCGTAGCGGTGCCTTTCACCGTTACCAAATACAAATGGTCGGTTGGCCACTTGTTCATACATATGTTGGGCGTCTTCCCGCCGTAAGCCGTAGAATTTACCCAGTGGTGAGCTTCCTACAACGGGGTTTTGTTTAGTCGAATTGCGGAAACAAAGAAGGTCCGTCTGACTTTTGCGCTCTGCCGTCACCAAGAATCCATTCTCAAAACAAAATTATATACTTGTCTCTTGTCTATATAATCCCGCACATTCTCGAACCAAAATCATTTAATTTTTTTTATAAATATTGCAGTGATAAAACTATTAACTTGTTATTCAATAGGCAAGAAAAAACATGAAAAATAAAAAAAAATTGAGATTTGGCGGTTTCAAATAAAATATATCTAGGGATGTTGTAACATCACTATTTTCGATACTATCGAAATTTACATTTCTTTCATCACAAATTAAATTTATCGTTTTTCCATTTTTCGATTACATTGCTTCTATTGCGATCTCTCCCTATTCGAATAAAACACTATGTCGTTCTACTCTTATTGTATCACCTACTTATTTTAAGAGTGATACTTTATCGAAAAACAAAAAAGAGATAAATAAACAATTTATTCTAGTAGTGTGCGATCGCAATATAGAAAGCAAAATTGAAAAGTGGAACGATAAGCAATTTTGGTTTAGGAAAAAGAGATATAATATTCGATAAATATCGAAAAAGTGATGTTACAACATCCCACCCCAGAAAAATATTCGGGCACCTTGTCCTTCTCACTTTAAGGAAAAAAATTGTTTAAACAACATTTTGTTTTTTTTTATAATACTTTTTAAACCACACAATTATTGGTATACTTGAAGTTCTTAATCTACCGAAACGCGATTTTTCAAAAACAAACTCATACTATTTTTTACAAAACAAATATAATTTAAACGTAATTGGTTTACCTGAACCTCCAAAACTGAACTCTCTACTCTAAAACGGAATTCGAATTCACATCGTCAACATTCCAAAAATCTAGAAAAATATTTTCGCGTCACTTGTACACCCTCTCTACTGCGTATCAATCGCACGTACCAAAACAAGAAACCACAAAACAAATATTACTCTATACTTTAGCTGTTAGCACACACGCACAAGGTGCACATTCGTCTCGCTCTCAAAATTATTCGTCGGTCATGTAATACCATAGTGTGCGTAATAAAAACATAGAACATACAAATAATTCTCACTCACACTTCACTACAATTTTAATATTATTGTCATAATACAGATGGCAATGCTATCAGTAAAATGCATTAACTAAACGACTATAATGAAATTCAAAATTCGAAATAAAGCTGGAAATGAGCAATGTTATGACCGTGGAGTCGTAACAAACGTCCACAATGGCATGGTCCACAAATCGCGTTACTGATTTGGATTTTAACACAGCACATACGTAATGCGCTACATGGTCACATAAAAATCCTTTGCATACAAAAACATTGTCTATTATGCAATCGCTTTGGCATATCCATGAAACATCTCATTAGTATTATTTATTATTCAGTACTAATTTTGATCCGGTTGTTTCGTATTCGATTATCCGCTGTCATGATTACCCATTGGTCATTTAAACTAGTATTTTCTAATCAATTTTCAATTTCATTTTGGGTGGTTTCCGCTCCGTTCTCTACATGTTTCTTTTCAAAATACCTGTTGTCGAGATTTACGGCAAATTTTACATCGACTTCTTGACATACACAACTAAGATGACTATTAAGCCTTCGTTCGATTCCAGTTTTCAAATTTCTTAAAGATTGAAATGTTTGGTTTTTACAAAATCAATTTCCAAATGGTTATCATAACATTTTCCTGGAGCACAGTGTTGAATATGGCCATATGGTAATTGCTTCAATCCCAGAATTTCATTTATTAGTCAAGCATCGATGTGCAAATTTCCAGTAATAAAATTGATCGCGAAATGACTCATGAAAACTTAACACGATCATCATTGATTTTGAAAATTATACCAGGGGGTCTATTATGAAATTATCGACGCGCGTATTTTTTTCGACAACGTCGACCGTCAACAACGTCGAAAATCGCTATTATGAATTTTTTTTCGACGAGGTCGACAATTCGACAACGTCGATAATCAGTATTATGAATAATTTTTGAAGGAAAATAACAATTGCATTTTACTTATGTATGCGTAAAATCATTTTTATTTCATTATGGTGTTTTGAGAAGAAACGTGCTTAGACGATTTTAATTTTGGTTTTAACACAAAAAAAAATCCGTTCAAAAATAAAATTGTGTTACTCGTATATAATTATTATTCGTATATATGTAATTACCAAAAGCATTAGCAGTTTGCGCTTTTTCTATTTTAAACTTACTCCTCAAAAACCAAACTTACTCCTCAAAAGACAAAATAGTAAAAAGTGAATACCAAAAAACCAAATCCGATCAAAATAAAATTTTTCTCTTTCATTCTATTTCATTCCGGTCCCATAAGGAAAATTATATATAAAACACAAAAAAAGTTTATCGTTAGTATAACCGGGTCCCACTTGAAACTCGGTATTTTAAAACGTGAATTATCAAAACGCGATATTTCTAAACGCGATATTTCAAAACGCGATACGGTACAAAACGCGATATGGCACAAAACGCGATATTTCAAAATGCGATATTACAAAACGCGATATGGTACAAAACACGATATGGTACAAAACGCGATATTTCAAAACGCGATATGGTACAAAACGGGATATGGTACAAAACGGGAGTTTAGGATCGGGTTATATCAGGCGGGTGAAGGGGAAATTTAATTTCAGTTTATAGGAGTTTAAAAATCGATAGGAACGATAGTATATAGGATCGGTATCAGGTGGGTCGCTGCGCTCCCACCGCTTCGCTAACGCATATTCTGTACCATATCGCGTTTTGAAATATCGAGTTTCGAAATATCGCGTTTTGTACCATATCGCGTTTTGTAGCATATCGCGTTTTGTACCATATCGCGTTTTGAAATATCGCATTTTGAAATATCGCGTTTTGTACCATATCTCGTTTTGTCATATCTCGTTTTGAAACATCGCATTTTGAAATATCGCGTTTCGAGCAGATCCGAGTATAACCAATGCCTCCTAAACTACACAGGCCGCTTACACCAAATGATGACGACGGGCTATGTCGAAGTTTTTGTTGCGTTCTCTAGTTGTTTTGTTACTGTAAATACCTTAACATTATTATTGCGCAGTCTCGGTTTAGACATATTGTAAATTGACAGTAAGTAAGAGGCCTGTAGTTTAGGAGACGTTGGTATAACAAACTAAAACACTAATTAAAAAATTTACAAAATTTAAATCATACTCACATTTTGATAAAAAAAAATTATAATTTATTTATAAATTTAAATTTATTATTGGAAATTATCAAAAATATTAAATTTAAATTAATTTACTTTTATTAATTAAAATTTTATAAGTTTAAGTTATAATTTATTTTTACTAACAAACTTTGTTATTTCTCAACACTTAACACTTTTCTTTTATGTACTCGACACCTCAAGAGCTGTCGTAAAATAGTCGACGCGGTCGAAAATTTCATAATAGACCCCCCAGTTTTACAGTAAATGAAGGAAAACTTTTCTTAGAATATAAGTATCAAGGCGCCAACCTGGAACGATTTGGCACTAGCATCAAATCGTCGAATTTGTGAAATAAATGGCTGATAAAAACTGTTCTTCAGTCAAACATCTTAAAAGCGATATGCCACAATTTATTTATTTTCTGCGCCATAATGATAATTTGGCGTACTGAAGTTCCAAGCATCAACTAAATGTGTGATATTCTTCTATTCCTCAGCTACTAATAACAAAATTGTTGCTTATTCCAAGCCCTTTAAAATGGTATGCTAAATGATATGCTACATGACTATTTAGGAATGAGAAAAATTGTAACCACTTCCAGCGCTACAATGGTCGTTTTGAATACTATAGTGCTCCAAAAAATTTACAGCATTCGTCAAGACCTTTTCAATGATATATGGCAGCGCCAAAACGGCGGATTTGGGAACTATATCGTTGGTTAACCTACCTTAAGTATTAAGTAAATGCAATCTATCCAAGTATATAATATTAGTACCCTACACAATCCTACGTATATCTGTGTTTGCCCAGATCTGTTCCTTTTATAAAATATCTATTATTATCTCAATTTAAATGTTGTTGCTGATGCAACGTACCTGTTATCGTAATTATGTGTATTATTATTAACTGCTAAATAGGTCTATACTATTTTTGTATATGGTCTGGCCAGCTCGGTACTTACCTACTACCTACTTGAAATATTTAGTTTTATATGATATAGTATCTGATTTTTACAGTAAGCCCCACAATAAAATTTGTTCCAAAAATACATTTTATGTAATACTTTAAATTCAATGTTGTATATATGTTTTTATGCTTTTATATGTCTTTCATTGTTTTCGGCGCGCGCACATACTCTATCTTGCAATGTTTGAATGTTTGTTTGTTTGTTTATATATTATTTGACTCTTATGTTTAATTTATGCAGCGTGTTCTAATATTGGCGTACTCTGGTGGTACAATTTGATTCCGTTATGAATTGGTCTGTACCATCTGTGCCCGCCAACATTGGGACATTATGTATAATTTCTTTTATTGTTGTGAATGTGTTGTCACTTTGCTTAACACTAATTATATACATACACAGAAAAATTAAAGTCGTGTTTGTTATTGTGTTGTTGGCATAACGTATTTTTTGTTGTGTTGTTGCACAAAAAATTTACAACACCAATAATTTTGAAAATTTATTTAATTTCGATCAATTTTTTGCGTTTTTTAGCTCCATCAATTGGAGGGCTTAGTGGACTTGGGGGTGCAAGGCCGATTGCCACAGCCCGCCACACCCTCCCCAGGCAGCAGCTCTAGTTCAACCGCAACCGGATCAGGTTCCGGTAATTCTTGTTTTTTTTTTGTTCCATTAAATTTCACTTCTATTTATTTTTGGTAAACGGATGATACTGTTTTTAAAATTATGAGACTGTTTTCTTTTCTTCAGCCGGGTTGATGAATTGCTACGATATATAAATCGCGCGGGAATCTCGGTTCGTACATTTATGGGTGCATCGTATGGTCATATCGTGATCGTGAAAATGCTGGCCTTTTTTTTATAATTTCTTAGAATTGCATTACTGGTTTGAGAATGAATGAAAAAAATAGATTTTGCTGAACCCTTTTCGATTATATCCGTTTCGGGTATAAACCGTTTTCAAACACACGCTGCGAACTGATCTCGAGACACATTGACCTCGGGCATGATTTTTTGCTTTTATTGTTCGTTTATGGAATATTAGAGTTCCATTTTATATTGAGATAGTATACGTTTAATTTCTAGAATTTTTTAGAGATTAGATTTTACTTCATTTTGTTCTTTTATATAATGATATAGTCTCATTTTTTTAGCAATCATCCGGTGTAGTATGCGGTAGCGGAACTTTTGTATATCGAATCGATTTTAAGTCGTAAATAATAATTGTTTATCGTATACTTTCAGGTACGGACACAATTAAGCGCGGTGTATCACCAGCAACAAGTTTAACCTCAACATCAACGGTACGATTTAAAGAATCGGGTAGTAGTTATTCTATAAGACAAGAAAATCAACAAGAAATTAGTTCATTATTAACCACCGATGTAAATAAACAATCAATAATCAGCGACGATTTAACTACTACATTATTAGGAACCACTATATCTACTAAGCCAACAAACATTTATGGACCAAGTATTAATTCAACTGACCTTTTTCCATCCAGGAGTGTTCTTTTTTCATCAGCTGATCCAATATCATTGCAACAGCAACCTTCGACATCCCTATCATCATCTAATTTAAATTTATCATCGATAAAAGATTATAAATTGCCATCATACAATCGTAATAATATACAATCAACTGTGACGACAACAGTAAGCACATCACCAATATCATATTATGCATCACCGACAACAGTTACATCGACCAGTTCATCTACGACGTCATCGACCAGCTCATTAAAAAGATATACACCATATAGAAGTTTTGATGAGTTTACAGCATCATTACGTCTATCATCATCATCAGTAACATCAATCGCATCAGCAGTAGCAGCAGCAGCAGCAGCAACAACAACCGGAACCGGTACAACCACATCGACAACCATTACAACATCAACTGTATCACCATCTAGAGTAAGTTTAAGTAATACGAATACATTACCATCATCTTCAAGTGTAGCTAGAAGTATGTTATATCAATCTGAATCAAGTTATTCAATCAAACCAAATCAACAAATGTCGAATGTCACAAGTCCAGGTAATACGAATAATACTAATATTAATAATACAAATCCATATAACCAATCGAATACGATGAATATTTATGGTACCCTACCAAAAACTACAATACCCTCATATTTACAACAGTACACCTCTTCCTCTTCCATGCCGTCTTCTTCATCGTCCTCTCATTTTACGGAAACACAAAGTGATCATGGTGGTGGGGCACACCATATAAACCACACCGAAAATCAATTAGGCGCAATGTATCGAGTACAATATTCTTCCACAAATCCATTTTTACCAACATTTAACCCACCGCCGGGAGATCAACCTGTATCACCCGTACCCACAATCAGTCTAAATTTATCCGATAAAATTGACGAGGAGTGAAATTAATAATTTTAATAATTATATTTTTTAAACTAATTTAATATATTATACTAAAAAAAATAATATATTAAATAGAATTTTTATTGTCTTTTATTATTAATTAGTTAATTTATATATTTTAAATGTGCTTTTATTTAAATGAGTATAATTTTAAATTAAACAAAAAATGAACAAAAAATTTAATAACCTTAAAAGTATTAAAATAAAAGACTTTAATGTTTTTAACAGAATATTAAAATAAATTAATGAAACGAATATTATTAATTATAATATTAATTAAAAGAAATCAATAGCTTTTTACAAATATGATATATTATGAACTAATTATCTATATACTATAATAATAATAATAAAACAAACAATTTTCTTTTTATAATTTAATTTAAATTTAAAATAATAATATTTGTTGCATAAAACTATCGTTAATTTTAAAAATTAATTTATTTCTTATATTATATTTTATACAGTAACAAATTTTTGTTAATTAAAAATAAAACCGACACAAAATTTATATAGAACAGTATTCTCCCCGGGTATAATGGATAGGATTGGCGATCGGAAGACTGTGAATATTCTGTAAATTTATATATCATTATGGATTAGAAATTAGAAAAAATCCTTTGGTTTGGAACGACTAACCTTGCTCTAGTTTAACAAAAATTTTCTTGCGTCCTAAGAATAATTTCATAATGGTTCCTTGCAAATAAGGAGATCCTTGGAGACTCGTAACCTACAAGAAATTGGGTTTAACCCATTTGACCCCAGAATTATTAATTTTCGAAATTTTTAATAAACAATTAAGATCCTCGTTGGTCCTAATTATTTGAACTAAAATTTCCAACCTAAAAGTTAATTTTCCACCAGTTCGGAAAAATTCAGGAAAACTACAATGGCCGAAAAAAAGAAGTTGGGGATTGAGAAGGTCTTTAGTTAAAACATCTATTAAATATAAAAAAATCAGTTTTATTAGTTAAATTTAAGTAAAATTAAATAAAATAATATTTAGTTTTACAAATAAATTCCATTTTCAAATTTAAAAATTTTTAGAATGTTAACATGGGAACATTTCTCATGCAGTGGAATCTCACATGATAAGCACATTTTAGTTGTTCTAAGTCAACATTCAGCACATGTTTTTCTCGTCCAACCAGTTGTAATTAAATGCGACTCGCTTTGACGAACTGGATCGTTCCTTATTGATTTGGGACGTACGTAGGTTTGTTCATTGGACAAATTCATTGGACAAGATCGAAACCACATTATTGTCCATCCAGCGAAGGGCAACTTTTCTATTCATCTTGTCGCTCACCGATTTAAACTACACTCTTTCAGATTTTAATGGCACTTTACCACAACGGTGTTCCTTAACCCTGAGCAGAAACTATGCTGATTATTGAAGGATTAGTGAAAAAATTATCAAAAAAAAAATTCCAAATTAAATTGTTGTAAATTGTTTTTCAGCACATTTAATGGTAATCTAGTTGTGTTTGCCCTGATAGATATCAATTTATTTAAATGCAATATCCATTCCTCTGTGCTAAGACCCATTAAATCCGGACCAGTACAATTTTCGACGAGGATTTTTATTGTACCCCGAAATTATTAGGATTCCTATAAAAGCATACATCGCTGCTAAATCTTAGTTTTATTTTTATTTTAGGTCAAATTCGTAAATTCGACTATCATTCGCATAATTCCTTCATTGAAAACAGCTCGAAGAATTGTGCCGGATGAGAATCATCTGTTACAGACAAATCTGGTAAGACTTTTCTAAAATTGTCCAACTTGTTCGCTATATTTATATCCAAATCACCATCAGTCCTTTGAAGTATGAGTTTATTGTTCCTCCCTAATCCCAATCAGCCCGGCCCTGGTCCCTGAACTACTCCCGCTGCTACATTTTCACATATATTATCATCCAACTCCTCAAGGACTTCGGCAAGCGTAAACTTCTTTTTCCTAGAAAACAATGTCGTTAGAGTTACACAATAGATTAAAATAAAAGACACATTATATTCCAAGTGGTATTTTTCGACCAATTAGTATTTTCATTAAAACTAAGTGTAAAACCCAAATGGCTTTTAAAAGCCAATAAAATTTTTACATGGGTTTTCGTAAATATATAACGAAAATTTAAGATAAAATTTGATATTTTCCATATACCTACTCTAATATTTCATTAACACAAATCTATTATTTATTTTATAATAAAACACAATATACTCTATTACAAGCCTCCCAAGCCTCGTCCATCGTGGTACCGTACGCAGATTTAACTGCAATTTTAGTAATGTTTTTTGACATTTACTACTTTTAAATGCAACAAGACTGTAATTAGCTACCCAATCTCCAACAAAAAAGATGGTCGTTTTTGACAAAAAATTAACAAATAACGTTCATGCAATATGACCAAAGGTTCACCTATACCTCCAGTTAAAATGGCCCAGGTAAATCCTATCTGATCTGAGCAAAATGGGAGTCGCTTACATTAAAAAATCTTCACATGTTTACTTGGTTACGAAAAGATTGATCACAGCTATCAGACAAATTCAATCTGGGCTGACATGTTGTAACTATCACTATTTTCGCTTCGATGCATTTTCGATAGAATAACGGTATTTTGGGAGTAAACATTTTTTTCTTTCATGTAAATTTTTAAATTTTCATCAAAGTAGCACGGTTTTTTCGTCGAAGCGAAAATAGTGATAGTTACAACATGTCAGCCCTGGTAAAACCGCACATAAAACAATATGTTTTGCACAAACTCGTCGGGTGGCCATCTTTAAGCAGCAATTTATTTTTTTGAACTTTTGTTTAATTTGGGCCGAAACACTCCCAAAAATATTAAGATCAATCAAAAAATTGATTTTTCGGAAATTTGTCTATGTTGTGTTGCACAAGAAACGGGTGTTAAAATTGATATTGAAGTATTCGTTCCGATAATGTTCATGATCGGCGGCACATTGCAAAGGGAATTTTTATTTTAAACCTGTAGTCGGATTTAGGCTTCCACAGCGTTATGAATATTGATGAAGCTCTTCAACGTACATACTTTATTGAATACTCCCATTTTTTGGATTCGTACGATAATTTACCGAATGATAAACAGGGCTCCACCGTAGTGCGCGGCAGCTTCCATTATCCCAAATATTGCTAAAGCAATACCAACTATTGATAATATCTTTTATTTTATTTATCCTGGGTTTATAAAATATTTTTTTTTTTAAGAACGGTATATGAGATCCTAACAAATATTTTAGGTCATGTCTTACTGTTCCGGTTAATAAAGGGGCACATTTTAAACGCAGTATCATATGTAATGTTGAAATCGAAAGTAAATGATTAACGAAAGCGATGCTACATTAGGATGTGTATCGGAATTCAAAACATCAAATTCCAAAAGACATAATCCAAAAACCAAAACCCAAACTTCCAAAATCCAAACTTATTGAAAATATTTTATTTTATTTTTAAATTGCAGAAAATATTTTCAAAAAGTTCTGGTTTTTTTTTGGATTTATTATTTAAAATCTATCTTTAATAGATGAAGGAAGAAATGTAGGCCATCCCTATTGGCCATATACCAAATCCCTATTGGCCTTATCAAAAAAATGGTTTTAGAATTCCATTTACATCGCACATGTCGAATGTAAAAAAAATCGGCTAAGAAACGGCATGAAAAAGATCGAGTTGCTTGAGTTTTAAATATGTAAAATTTTTTTAGATTTTGTACCTTTTGGAATTTAAAAAAAATTGAATTTTGTCCTTTTTGGATTTTGGGTGGCATCCGCTACATTATTACTGCGCTGATTAGACTGTGCAACGCCTTAAAAAATGAACTTTCAGCAGTAGACATCGAATCCCGTGCTAAAACTAGCGCGCGAACTGCCTGAGTAAATTTCTGATACATCCGTAAATCTCACAAAATTGATCTTATGCGTTAGTCGGTCATTAAAAATATTAATTTATGATGTAAACGGCTACTAATTTGTCGGCGCCTTAACCATCTCAATCAACAAGCAACAGAGCAAGACATGTCTAAAATAAATGTCTTCAGCTGAGGAACCAAAAGATACACGCGCAATATTTAGGTTTCAAGTAGTTAGGCAAGTAGGTTTCATAACCGAACACAAGTTCGTTACCGATTACCACACAACACAAAACCCCAAGGAGGCACCAATATAATATCAAAGACGTGTGGGATCAATAAAGCCACTCAAATTTTTACCTTTGGTGAACATCTCCAGTTCAGTTTTCGATTGATATACATGAAGACTCTCACTGATGCACTAAGAATCCAGATTATAAAAAGCTTCTTCCATCAGGTGAGATGCGATCAATATAATGCTGGGTACAAAACTGCTGAATCTGCAAAATCATCCAACTGAACCTCGACGACGCAAGATTTTTTCCAAATCTGATTCCTGGATTTTAAATTGTACTATATAAAGATGTGCTAGAAAACGCCCTCTCAATATTCAGCAAAATCCCATTACCAATTGTTTAATACTCAGAAATTGTTCATTCCTGGTAACCAGTTTATATAGCTTCGTTTCACAAGAACTTTCAACTTTGTAAGCATTATGCATTTGGGGAGATAAATGGACATGAATTGGTACTTTAATAAAAATGTTCGAAGAAAAGCTTATATAGGACGAATAGTCTTAGGGTCAGCAAAGCTCAATTTGCCAGTTTTAGGTATAAAGATGACCTCTCGCCATAAGCTTAGGCAATTCAGGCTTGCATTGTAGTAAAATACGGTCTTTGGGAAAATATGGTGTAATTCAGCGGGAGAAATCCCATCAAGACCACCAAGTCATAGAGGCGATCCCACATGGAAAACGTCCGTACGTCCTCAATTAGTCTTTCCGAAAAAGACCAAACAGCCATAGCAGTAAAAGTATTGGATTGCACGAGGGCAAAAAGATCGAAACCACCGATGTTGCAACCAGGAACACGAACGCTAAGGACCAGTATTAAATTTTTTTTGTTGACTTTTCTGTTAATTGGAAGTTATCCAATCGGACTGTAAATTTGTTTTTCTCGCCACATTTTGCAGTTTTAGTTTTCTTCAAATTTTAAAGCTCAAAGCGCCAGAAAGTTTTGTTCCCAACTTCTTGGTCCATAATTAGCGAACAAAAATTTAAAAAACAGTCGAAGTTTTAGTCAACAGAGAGTTTGCAAGGGACGCAGTAACCCCATGGAATGAATAGATTAGAAGTCAAAATATCGTTTGTCACTTTCCAATTTAAAATTAAATCGATGATGGTCAGTGAATAAATGTGGTTTCCATGCTTAGACAATTACAGACTTCCTTTTTTTTCTTACGAAGTATAAGGGACTAGACCAAATGAAATGGGTGAGAGCCAATGACTTCTGTGATTAAAATGAGCGATCTGCTCTAATTGTGTTTAAATGGCCTTACACTCAGAGAAAAAACGAAATTTAAAATTAAATATAAAATTTTTAATTCAAAAACACTGCTTCATCAGTAAGAACGGGCAAAACATTTTATAACTAAAACCGCCTATATTTAAATTGAAACGAAACCTTTTAAATATGAATCTATTATATCAAAAAAATAAATGTATTAGAAACGATTTAGTTTCAAATTATATCGCATTCAAACTAAAACTTAGAATTTTTAAATTATACACGGTTCGTTTTGGTAAATTTTTTTTCAAAATATTTGTCAACATTGATAGAAACAGCTGTTTCTGAAAAATGTGGAAAACAACATTACACAAATTTCAAACTTCTTAAGCCAGTGATATAATTCGCTAAACCGTTATGTTGTTGTGTTATACTATAGGTATAAACAAGATGTGAGTTTTTACAGTTTGGTCGTTGCAACCTGATGAGTAGACCAACTTTTTATCAGTACGAAACCAAACTGCCAAGAAAGAAGGAGGGCAGTAGAGGAGGTTCTCATTTTGTAAGGGTTTTGTGTATTTTACATAATGACTCTGGGGTTCGAAATGGACGTGGTTAATTTTCTACTTTTTGTGGTAGATATTTATTATAAGTACATGAAGAAACATTACTTCTTTGGTTTTTGATGACTTGAATAGGAGAGGAAATACATAATTTTCTATTTTTTCAAACCGCATGTGAAAACGTAGTTTATTGTATTGAACATATTTGAATTGAAATTTTCCCCATTTAGATTCATATGCGATCAACGTATTCTTATCATTAATGTTGCATTTTAAATTTAAAAGAAAAGAAAACACTATTAAAATTAAACTTTTAAATTAGAAACCTCCGCAATACATTTCTATATGTTAACCGATTTAAAATAATAATTAATATCTTTAATTTAAAGTTGATTTGTTTTTAAATCTATATTTCAATTTAAAAAAAAAGAAATACGATTTTAAAATGATCATTTTCAAATCAAAATATTTCGTTGTTGCTTGGAAAACGTATATGAAATTTTGTAAAATGAAACGTTTTTTTTTATTTTTAAGTTGTTTTTTCTCTGAGTGTAATTTGCTCAACATGTTGCCAACATGTGCTGAAAGGACTCCTCAATATCTTGTTTAATAATTCGTATCTTTTAAAAAGTTTACCAAATGTATTAGCGAGACCACGCCAAACAAAATAATAGCCTTCTTTCCGGTTTAGACTAAATACAGTTAAACTGTATACGCATATATACGTTTATAATAAAATATGGAGGTACCATTTTGAGGTGTTGTTAAAACTTTTTGAAAATCGAACACTAGAGCCTCAATTGTATGTTGCATTTCTATAGCTTTGTTCTTCTCTGCTGCCTTTAAATAGCGAGCTAATTGTTTATTTTCAATGTGATTAGCATATGCCAACAGATTTTCGGGAACATTTTTTCGGCATCGGGAAGATTTTCGTGACGCGTACAACGCAGCGATCCTTTTTGGGCACGAAAAAGTCTATATTAAAGTTGGAATTGAAAATGTTCCTGTACACGCTGTAGTTTTTTCTTTCATTCACTCCAAAAATAGCCGATACATAATTGCTATATTCAAATTTCCCTCAATTTGTGACTTATTTTCGCAAATAGTGTGACTCTATCGTAGGAAAAGATTTATTATGTTCAATAACATATTTGTTGGATTGTATCGTATTTTCATCCGGTTTTCGAAAAAAAACGGCCTCGCTTGTCTACATCTAGAACTCCTTGACCTTCAGATTGTTTTTTAAATGCAGTTTGTATTCACTGTGAGTTAATATCCAAAGTGTTCAGAAATATTTCTCGGTGGTTGTTGTGAAAAAATAATCTCGATTTCAGTTCTGTTTTATCTTTGGATTGATCACTGTTCTTGTTTTATCCGTCTGCTCGGTGTATCTTTAAATATAATTCCATTACCTGTAACGATCTGCTAAATTCCAAAAATTATTAAAGTTTTTTTGGCGATCAGATAAACTAATTTTTTCACCACATCTTAATTTGCAGCTGCATGGAGGCTTCATGACATGCGATCTAATCAGTTTATCATAAACATTTAGATGCTGAATTCCGGTGCTATACATTTTTGTTTGATTTGACCGTTTTCCATTCATTTTTTTGCATTCGCCGTTTTTTTGACGACTTTACCATTATTTTCTCGTTTCTGGTCCGTTTTGAGCTTGATGGTGCTGTTGCTTCTTCCAAATGATTTAGCAAATCGTTTTGTGAACGGGAAATGAGTTTGACGGGAAATGCGCTAGCCATGAATCTATTTACATACAAAAAAGTAGAGTGGGTTATTTTAAATAAAATAAAAATATAATTGTAAAATGATACCTACCGGAAAACTTGGAGTATGTGACGTCATAATCAACAATTTGTTTTTGGAAGCATGATGAATGGTTTAAATTCACAGTACCACTATACCAGGCTCTATTAATAGAGAAAACAGAATAATACATTTTATTATTATAATTTATAGTTAATAAATTAAAATTATTTAATTACCTAAAGTTGACCTATTATCCATTTCTTAAACCTTACTAAAATGCTGTGCGAGCTCGCTTGTACAATTGTTTTTATTATGATTTAATGGATTTTCAAAATCGTATTCTAAAATAATTTTTAATGAGAACTATAAATCAAAACAATAAATTTTAAGTTACCCGGAGCCAGATGATTTTCATAACTGTATTTCTGATTATTGATACAAACTGAGAAAAGGAGAGAAAAAGGAAAGGAAAAAATTCACAATATGAAGCGCAAAATGCTCTATCTATATTTCATATAGTTCTATAGCATGACAAAATAACTTGTTATACTATTAATCGGGATGGTCGATATATATGTACCATTACCTACGTACCACCCCAATTACCTAATTATTTTTATAAGATTATTAACATCTTCTTCCTGTAAAAAGATGAAACTCGACATATTTTCGTTTTTCACCAGCAGTGCCAATTTCAATCCGTTGAAATACAACATATAGCACCATAAAACATAAAATTTATTTAAAACTACACAGACAGTAAATAATTTTATTTAGACCTACAGTACTTTCCAAATAGTTGGTAATGTTCACACTTGTGAACATTAAAAATACCAGTCCAGAAAAGAAAATTCTCCATCCTGAAAATCATGACAAGTAGTATATTATTTTTCATTTATTATTTTTCTGAAATTCGCAACCATGATCCTTCTGATAAAAAATGTTCCAATAGAATATTACACTTTGCCTCAAAGTAAACCGATTAAGGTAATATTTTTAAAAGTAATTATTTTTTCTTAACTTTGTACACTCTAACTTTAAATATTGATAACATTTTAGAGAACTATAAAACTTGTTAGAAGATTCGCAGCTTTCCGGTCCGCCTTCTCAGCCATAATACGTTTAATAATATTTTAACGAATTATTATTACCTCAATAAATACAAATTTTACAAATGTTTTTTCTAATTTGTCTTCGTAAATTAACAAATGACGGTTTCAAACCAAATTTCTCCAATCATTTAAAAAAAATACTAAATAGAACCTTACAAAACATTATTAATATTTTTACTTTAGTTTTGACATATTTTAAAATATTACAAACAACTAATAAATAATAAAACAATTTACATTACAAATTTTACAAATTTTATTAATAACAAATAATATTTTTTTTTAATAAATAAAATCCTTTTTCCACTTATATACAAATATTATATAAATAAATAAACAAAACTGCTTTTTAATAAAATATTTTTTTTTATATATATAAAATAAATAAATAATAAAAAATAAGACTAAAATTTTTAATTAAAACAATGAATTTAAATATTTATATATATATACATACTTAAAAAAATATGCTATAAATCAACAAATATTATTATTTATTACAAATTATTATTATTAATTATTGGTGTAACAGTGAGACAAACAAAAAATATTAATAATATAATTATTAAAGTTATATTTCAATTAAAAATGATAAAAAAAAATATAAAAGCGCTTCTTTCTTGAGAAATAAAAAAAATATTACTTTTGTTAATTACAAATTATTTATTTATTTATATTTATATAAATATGAATCATGTAGTTAATTATATAAAATATATTATACAATATATTAGTACTATATAGAAAAAATAATAAATAAATATAACTAAATTAAATAGATAGAAATTATACCCTACCAGAAATATTAATAAAATGTGTACATAAAAAATTTATTTCGGTTTAAAAGAAAAATAAAATAAATAGACAATTAGTATAATAAAATTATTAAAAAATTAATTTACCATAAAAAAAAAATAATAAAATAGCTGATTATTATTATTTTAATTTATTATATATATACGAGTATATTAGAGAGAGAAATTTTAAATTTTGTGTAAAAAAAATTAATTTTGTTTGCCTTTAAATTAAAAATGTTATATTAAAATGTCAATTCGCGTGTATTATTTACTTAATTATTATTATTTATTTATTCAATTATTTCTATAAATGACATAACTAAAATAAATTAATAACAAAAAAAAAATGGCAATAAATCGAAGTCAAATTAAATATTTAACTGAAAAGCTTATTTAAATATACACATTTATTTATATATTTTTTTGTTAATAAATTAAACTTAAAAAAATAAAATTATATAGCGGTGCTTGTCTTTCCCCAGAACTTATTGAAACACAAAATTGTTTTATGTTTGTTATTATTTTTAAAATGAAACAAAATTGTTAGTATTAATACGTATATTATATATATATATATATATATAGATATAATGAAATACCGCGAAGTGTGTTGTTATAATTATTATTATTAATTAAATAATTAATTTCCCATCCTTCATTTTAGTCGAAAAAAAAATAAAAAATACTAATTATAGTATCACAAAAAAATATTAAAAAATTTAGAAATATAATAGATTGTATCTAGTTCAATTCTCTATTAGTATTTTAAAATACAATAAAAAAAATTTAATATATTTAATTAATGTACTAATTATTAATATACATATATATATAAAAAAAAATCAAATAGAAATATTTATAAAATTATTATTAATGTCAATGTCAAAATTTATATATTTTTATTGGTTTCTTATTATTTATTATTTTAATAATTGTTATTTTATTTTGATATCAAGAAAGATCAAAATTTGTTAAAATGATACTTGAAAATTAATTTTATCGGATAAATTTTATATCAAATTATATTTTACTCCACCCATGTGATGTGAAGTAATTACAAAATGTTTAAGGGTATTTAATGGTCAATTTTTCGTAATAGGAACTGATCAGAAATTAAGTTTTAGTTGATTAAATTTTAATGGAAAAAATTTAATATCGAAATATAATAAAAAAAGCGATCGAAACGACTCAACGCGCTCTACCGATTTGCTAACTATACCAATTTTATATAAGCAGAATAATGATTAAAATAATATCGATTCTGCCGAGGCTTTGGTTAGATCTAACTTATAAGCAATTGTTTGTAAATTAATCATTCCATAAAAGTTTTGATAGGGGGAAGCTTTTACGCTTCCACGTTCTAGGAACAAACTAGATCTAACTATTGAAATTCGACTAAACCAACAAAATTTTCTAAAAATTCAAAATTATTTTTCGCGATGAAATTTAGCTTTGTCACTTCGTTATGCTCCAGGTGTTTTTGTGATTTTGGTATACTCTCCGAAAATTACAAATCTTCAAAAATTGGTGTTAAATATTCGAAATATTCGGAATGAACAAAAGACACACCCGATTTTAATTCCTAAATGAGGGCCGTTAGTTCTTATCTAGATATCAGAGGGTCGATTTTTTTCCAAAATTCGATAAGTTGACGAAATACCCGCAAGTATATATAGTAGTGGTGTTTGTGTTAGTGCGATGTGCGCCATTTAATTTTCTTGAGTATGACATTTCTAGATTCATTTAATTTATAATTTAAAATTTGTAAATGCAATGCAAATATGGTTTAAATAAACTTAAATTTATTTAATTTTAGTTTTAAAATAATTTCTAATTCTGTGTTTCTGCGAAAACAAAACATTCATTCGACATCGCATTAAAAAAAATTAAAATATTTGTAGTTAAAATTTTTTTTCTTAACACATTGACGCACACTTTCTAAAGGTGTGTGCTACTCAGGAACACATTTAATAACTTTTATACTTGCAATGATATTTCGTCGCAGAAAGGAATGTATTATGAGAATTGAAAAATATGTCGAATTATTCCGTAAAAAATGAATGTTATTTCCACAAACGTGTTAAAAAACGAAAAAGTTGTATGACCGCTATAGTAGTTATTTTCCCGAACGTGTTAACTCACGACTCAAATACATGGCGAGATATCAAAAAGCGAGATGACGAAGACGACATAAGCACCAAAAAACTAAACCGATTTGTACCGATTCATAATTTATGATGCTTACATTCGCAGAAAACAAACAAAAATAAACACAGAAAAATTACACACACTAATATAAAATTGTATACTATACTCCTTATACGTATACGAAAACGTCATGTGTTATTCGTCGAATTTTGGAAATAATCGACCCCTGGTGACGAAATCTTTAACATTTTACATCAATGTTAGATTGTAATACAGGGTGTGCCAAAATTCACCATGGGGTTTAAAAATTTAATAACTTTTTCGTTTATATATTTTTTTATTATTTTTTTTTCACATTATAAAATATACAAAATGAAATTTTTTAACACTAAGTATGGAAAATAATGTCACTTAAATGACCCCCGTTTTCAGCTTCGCAATGACGGGCTCGTTTTAGAGCATTTTCCATAATATCTCTCAAAATTTGTGGCTGTAGCGTTCAAATTTCTGCAACAATGTTGGCCTTGACTTCAAGGATTGTCTCGGACTTGTTCACATGTATACATATATTCACTCCTGCCAATAACCCCAAAGAAAATAGTCGGGTGCTGACAAATCTAGCAAACGCGCTGGCTAATTAATTTCCGAATTTCTGGAAATTATTCGCTCTCCAAAAATTTACTTTGAAAGTGCAATTGTGTCTCGGGCAGTGTAGGCTGTGACTCCATCTTACTGAAACCACAACTCACGTCTGTTTTCAAGAGCAGGACGTAAAAAATGTTCTATCATAAACCGATATCGCTCTTCATTTACGGTTACTGCACTTCCATCTTCATTTTCGAAGAAGTAAGGCCTAATGATATTTTCAGATGTAATGCCACACCATACGATGGGGTGCAATTGGTGTTGATGAATGGCTCTAGGATTTTTAGAACCCCAGAACCTGCAGTTCTGCTTATTAATAAAGCCATTCAAATGAAAATGAGATTCATCTCTCATAATCAGATTTTCAATAAAGTTGATTTCATTTTTGGCCAATTGTTTGATTATTCTGGTTCTTTGTTCAGTTGTGAATCTCTCCATTATTTATTCTCCAGGTGTTATTTATATAATCTGAAAAAAAAAATAAAAAAAATATAAAAAAAAAAAAGTTATTTAATTTTAAAACCCCAATATGCAGCTTTAAAAATGGCGTTTCTCGCATTTCTTCATTGGTTTGCATAAAAAATATGAGTTATATGATTGTAATCTGCGGTACAAGCACAATAATCCTGGGCGTTGGATTGACCGCAGTTGGCCAGATCTGGAAAATAATTTAGAAAGCTCAACATTCTTGTTGCTGTTACATGATCGCTCCAGCCAGTAATTCAAAATTAAAACAGTTTTGAATCTAAATCGTCTGTTTAAATTTGAGCAAAACAATTTAATTGTAGACCAAAAATTTGACATTTAGAAAACAAAAATCAATACCTTTCAAATAATGTAAAAAAATGTTGCATGAAAATCGTATCGTCTAGTAAAAATTTCCTCAAGAACACATATAAATCATTAAGCTAAAAATATTTTGTAGAAATGTTTTTCTATTTGCTTTTAATTTACCTGTGGTGGTACGCGTAATTCAAATAAAATTTATTTATATCTTAAATTTCAGTTAGCGACGTCTTAAAATTGCATATTCGCTAGGTCGATTTTTTTTTTCTAAATCTCCGACTAACTACATTGATGGTCAGTTCAAATTAATCGTTCATAGGTGGTAGTAAATAACGTTACTGTGTAATTAAATTTTTCTAAATATATTAAAATTTTTCAAACTCCGAATGAAAATCTGAACTAAGGTGGCGGTTTAGAACTACTAAGCACATTTGGTTTAGGGACCTTATAGGCATCTATTTTAATCAACTATCAAGTTAGTTAGTCAATAAGTCAAAATATGTCTTAAAATGTAATGTTTTGTGTGGAAACATTTGTTATGAAACCTATGGGACAACACCCTGCTGCCATCTAGCTTAAACTCTACAAACTTTTGAATTATTCATTTGAGCTGCACACCGATTAGTGCAACCGTGAGATAAATACCAATTTAAAAAAACTATAAAATTGATTGTGTGCTAATGGTTTAAAAATTAAACCAACAGGTCGATTCTGGCTTTTCTATAGTAAAAAGGCACTAGAAAAAATATTTACATGTGGTTTTTGTCAAAAATAACATTTCCTGGCGTACTGAGAAGGAAAAATATTCCTAATTTAATTTTGTTTTTTAAAAAATTTATATCAACTGTTTGCCATAGTATGCCAATAAACAAATGTTTGCGACAAAATACTATCGGATATGAACGGGGAAAATATTTTTTTATGAGAAATTGCAGCAAGAAAAGGCTACTAGATTTATTTTGGTTTGAAAGTAAATCATATCTACCAAGAAAAGTTAGGTATTTAGTTTTGTTTTTTGATCACCCAGTAAAATCAAAGGCCTGCTAAAATTATATTTGAGATTGTAGGGATATTTTATTGAATTTTTTAATAGATAAAATTGGCACTAGGTACCTCCGCAGTTTTTATAGTTTCTAGGACCAATTTGAATTATAATAGGCTAATAAAATCGACTTGTGAGATGAGAGGTTTTACCTAATTCAGAAGACCGTTACTTACGACAAAATATGACAAATTTTTATTTAATTTGAATTCGACGGAATTCTGCTCTACCTGTTGCATCAGTCCCACGAGCTCTGTTATCTTCTCGTGACAATTATAGGAACTATATTTCTTGTTTAAAACGTATAATTTAGTTCAGTATCTCAAGACTTTTTGCTCGCATGATTTGCATTCAG
Source organism: Nephrotoma flavescens (assembly GCA_932526605.1). Classification (NCBI taxonomy): domain Eukaryota; kingdom Metazoa; phylum Arthropoda; class Insecta; order Diptera; family Tipulidae; genus Nephrotoma; species Nephrotoma flavescens. The sequence goes on from OW052220.1 coordinate 77,187,919, forward strand.
TTTTTTCATTTTCAATAATTCAATGGGTTTAACTCCCAGATGAAAATGCCTCCTGAATGGAAAATTACCGACCAAATGGCACAGTGGTTAAAGCTTTGGCATTTAAATTGGGGGGTACCGGGTTCGAATCCCGATAGGGGCAGGACAGCTACGACTCAGTATTGGCTGGCATGAAGCTTGCAATGTGCAGATTGTCTTAAAATCGGTCCTATAGCCGTCCGTCCTCGAATTGTGGCTGACTGGCGTAAAAGTAAAGACGGAATAAGCAAACCGCGAAAGAGTAGGGAGAGCCTTGAACAGGCCTCAGAACAGATTGCAGGGATAATAAAAAAAATAATAATAATAATGCAAAATTCTTGCAATTGTATTACAGTTAAGAATTTGTGTGAATTATTTTCTTCTTATCTCCTAACCAACAAGAAACCTGTTATGAAGTTTTTACGATTCCGTAAAATATGGATATTCTTATTATGATTTTATATATGTTTTCGTAAAATACGAAATCGAAAAATCCGTCTGATATTTACGTGATGGATACCGGAAATATGAAGCAGAGATAACCTGTTGTAACATTTCTTTATTTGAAACTTTATCGAAGTTTAGGACGTGTTTCTTTAGATAAAGGAAACGTTCCATAAAACGGCACACGATTACGTCAGTTATGTGAAATCACGTCACGTCAGTTAGTAGAAGCTTATAAAATGTCCTTTATACCGTCTGACGCGCCGCTGCCAATAAACCAGTCGCTTGATTTGTTTTTCTTCCATCATTTGATGCGAAAGCAATAAATGCTTTCTTAAAATTTGGTACCTTGTTGACTGTTGGCTTATTCGTTTCATTCGAGTTTTTATTCGAACAGTCGGCTGCCTTATGGCCTTTTTCATTTCATTTACTGCATTTGAAAGGGAAAACCTTTGTTGTTGTTTCATTTTCGTATAAAAACGATTTTTGTTTTTACTCCGAAACGCACTTTGGTTCACAGCTCCACTATAATTTAAACCCAGTAATTTTAACCGTAATTGATACGGTGTCCACTCCATTCTACCACCAGCCAAACCTAAAATGAATGAATTGAATTCTTCTGGTAAACCCAATAACATGATTCCTTGACACTCTGACTGTATAAAAAGTACTTAGATACTTTTGTGCCATTTTCAGTACTTCTGAGAAAATTAACAAATTATCACTCGTAATCCGTTCATGGGACAACTTTTGTAGAAGAAAAGAATTACAAAATGCATGGGGTGGCCCATCTAGCGTTTGCAATTTCAAGTATCGGGTTTTTCGAGTATGGCAACACCTACGTCATTCGTGTTGTTATGACAAAAAATTAGTTTAATGTTTGACATTTACGAAATGGGTCGCTTTAGGCTTGAACAAAATTAGGAAATTATTGAGAAGTTACTTTCAAAGTGGTGAGTCTTCTACCAAAACCGTAAGAAATTTACATGGACAATTCTGTGGCAAAAAGGTAAAACATCTTATCTCAATTTTATACAATTCTTTTAATACTTCAAATTCTTGTTCAAATTATTTTACACAATCAGGGGAACAAAAGCACGATTGTTTTTTCGATAATTATTACGGTATAATATACGTAAAAATCATTGAAAAAATAATTTATCATTTTTTAGGTCTCTGAAATTGTTTTATTTTGGTCTCTGAAAATTGTATAAAATTGAGATAAGCTGTTTTACCTTTTTACCATAGGAAAGGTAATTTGGATCAACTTGGAAGCGGATTTGTGAAACTGGATTGTTTCGCAATGTTTTCCGTTCGCTGATTGGGCTGAGGAACGCTTGGAAGAAAATGTTTGGGGCTCAGAAAATCCACACATATAACCATGGAGTAGCCGATGCATCCACAGCGAGTTACTGTTTGGTGTGAATTTTTGGACCGACGTCATCATTCGTCCATTTTTTTCGAAAATGAACAAGGAGCCGTCGTTACAGTCAATGGGAAGCGTTACCGAGAATTGAGCTTGCATTCTGCTCACGGTCTGCTCAAACCAAATTTTCACAGCTAAGCGTTTAATTATTTTGGTTCCTATCATGGCGAAATTGAAATATCGACAATTTTCTACTTTTTTAGTTATCGCTAAAGTCGAATTAATGTTACGTCTGTCAGAATTCTCCGGAAAAGTTTGTCGCACTTTGAAGTGAAGTTTATCTGAGATTTGCCCTAACAATCAATCACAAAAGATTTACAATTCTTGTTTTGTGAGTTGGCATCTCTACGTCAAAATTTGTCGAAAGAAACATATTTTAATTCAAAAGAGAACAAAGGGATTATAAAGGGGAAGTTTGTTTCCAAATAAAATATTTTTGTTAAAAGAGACCAACTTCTTTCAATACCCTCAGTGTGTGCTTTGTCGGGAAAAATTTGATGCACTTCGAAAGGAAGTACGAACACAAAAATAAAATTTGAATATTTGTAAAAAGTAGTAAATATCTAAAAAATAATCAGCAAAATTTTTTTTATTGGACAAAAATAAATAAATTTAAGCATGGGTCTCTGTATCAAAATTTAAATCTAGATAAACCCCGTTTGTATTGCGCAGGAGAACAGACAACGTGTGAAGGGGTAGGTTTGTTTGCAAGATAGGGTATTTGGATCCACCTTGAAGTTATCAAAACTTTCACCCCACTATTTTTCATCTCATACATTTTTGATTTTCTCATCTCACGCTTTTTATTTTTATTTAAAGTAACATAATATTTTAGAGAGTAAAATTGTGTGCTGCATCTTTCTGCCTATCTCGAGTCCGAAACCGTTGAAAATAAAAAATTTTCTACCGCTTAAGGATTTAAAAGGTCAGCGAATTTGTTAATTTAGATAACTTCTAGACTCCAATGCCCGCATCTATGGTGCGAGTAAGAGATTCCGCTATTCGTGGGAATTCAGGCTATGAAAATTTGACATAACGACAAAAAAGGGAAATTCTACAGCCATTACGTTTTAAAGGTCCGTAAATTAGTTAATGTAGGAAAGTACTAGACTCTTATAGCAATGAACGAGCTACTATGTCGACCCACTTAACAGGGGAGTCCTCGCTATTTAAATTTGAGTGCGAGTTGTACGATATTCTACTACGATTTGAACTCAAAAATTTAACATTTTATCATTATTACATTTCATTCTGTAGCGTTTAAACAGAGATAGACGAACATTTTATCAAATGGCACGATAATGTTCACCAGTTGGATAGCAGGTTCATATAGATGGGTCGGTCTATAGATGGGCAGTTTTTATGCCCATTCGTTTTCGTTTTACCCTTTCGTTTTCGTTGTCACGTATATGCGAATAGTGAGAATTTTCACGATCAGTAGAACTTCATGTTTCATTAGAAATCGGCGAACAGAGTACAGAAACTACTTGCAATAACAGTTCTGCGAACCTTTTTTGCGGAACTGAGACTTAAAGCTTAATACTTGTATGGTGGATGGCCACAAGAGTCAAGAACTTGTAAAAATCAACAAATCTGCTGATCTTTTAATTGCTTTGGCACTAGAATTTTTCTATTTTTCAACGGAAAAGTACGTTTCCCGTGTCACGTACAATTGAATTATGGTTACTTCCATGACCAACGTAATTTATCACTTGGGCTTGAGATAGCCATGAAGGTTCTGAACACAATCTTGCTGAAGAATCAGTCGGCTCTCTTTAGATTTAAACAGTACAATTTGTTTCTTCCTAAGGAGTTCATTTATAAAAAATCAACTTTCATTCAAAATATTGCTTTGCATAAAAACAAAAAGTATGGGATGATAAAATCAAGAAAGTATCGGATGAAAAAAAAATCGTGAACAAAGAAATACGTTAGTGTGTAACGAAATCCCGGTTTTGTATTAAAAAAAGCCCGATTTTTAGGAAATCCCTGTTTGAATTTTTAAAAGTTGGCATGTGGGAAAATAGGACTCTTAAATGATTTTTTGACAAAATTCAAAAATGAGTTTGCGATAAAGTTCTAGAAAATGGCTAATAGGGGTGGAATTCGGATGGAAGGCTAAATGCCCGTGAGAGTTATCGAGGCCGTCAGCCTCTATAATTATTGCATTTCAACAATAATTATCATTAACAAAATATTGCTGTTTTTATTAATCTTGCAACTACAAAATGTAGCAATTACAAAATGTTGCCAGTACCAAATCTTGCAATTACAAAATTTATTTATTATTAGAAGTAAAGAAAACCGGGATTTCGTAGTACACCCGAAATACGTATTATATAAGAATGAAACATCTGGTGAGTTTTTTAACACTTACGCGGCTAATGGTATTTTTTTTTAAACGTGGGATGAATGCCTATGATAACTTCAAAGTGGAGTGTTTTAGTTGGCTGTTTACTCTCTTTCAAAACTCTCAATCAAATTTGTCCGGACAAAATTTAGCGCAGGTTAACATAAAGTTACCTTAATGGTGATTTTATATTAACCTGCGTTAAATTTAAAAAAAAAATTGACGGAGAATATCAAATCATTCTATTTGGTAAACAAACTTCATCTTAATATTTTGGTCCTCTTTTTCATCTTTGATTGTAAGATTATTTTTGGATTATTAGAATGGATGTCGAATTGAAATTATCAATAGTAGAGATCATTGACGTGAAGCAAATAAAATCGAGCGTTAGGTTTGGTGCAGTTTTAATGCCTCACTAAGTATATGCTGGTTAATTACTACTTAACAAAATAGGTTACTCGTAATAAATAAATAAATAGTCTTCTTTCAAAACGAACCAGTAGAAATCAAATTACTCACAAATACAAAAGAATTGCAAGAATTTTTTCTTTCAGCTCCTGCAAAATGCTATTTTGATGTGCGTCAAAATAGACTGAATTGAGTTTGTCTTGAAATTTGCTTGTTTATAGTTAGCTAATTATTGCTAAAGTAGGTAAATGTGTGGAAAGTACATTCAAATTAGATTCAAAACTCTGTTCCTTAAAAATTCAGTACTTTTGATTTCTTAGAGATGTATGTCCCACGTGTTTTAATCAAACGTTTCTTTTCTCTCCTTTTTTCGACAAAAATTTCAAGAAAAAATTTCACAATACACGATTTAAAAATTAATTATTCAATATTTTTTCACAAATTTAAACAATAATTGATTATTTAATTAGCCAGATGCCGCAGAATCTAATGGATTCTGGGTTTTCTGTATTTCATTTGAATAAAATTTTATTTTCCATAAAACAAACATCAAAATTAAATGTCTGTTGTTTACAGTGGAATGAATTATTTGGACAGAAGATGACAAAACTCCTGAATGTTGACTTTTAAATATCCTTTTAAACTTTTGACACTATCGTCGTGTTATTATTATAAAAATAATATTTTTTTATGCTTTCGATGTACATTTTAGACCAAAATACAACCAAAATTTATATAGACGCGCGCAACAGTAAAATAATTTAAATGTTGGAATTGTGGTGAAATTTGCTCAATAAAAATATAAAATACATAAATAATAATTAAATAAAAGGATTACATATTGCACTCGATATTATTATCATTCTAATTTAATTTCGTCACTCCATATCTATCCCCCCACCAAAAAAAAAAAACAATCCACTCGTGAATCGTACGAAATATTTTAAACACAGAAATTGCGCAAAAACTCATAATATTAAATTAAATTATTTTTATTTATTTATTTATTTAATTACCACACAATATTAATATTACACATTACAATTCATTATACCTGGGCTTGTTGTTATATCACTATTTCATATCGTAAGGATAGTTAAATGTATAATGCACAATAAATTATATATTATATTAAATATATATATATAAAAAAATTATTTATTATTATAAACTTTAAATCGATAACAAAATGATTTATATATTTATTATTATTATAAAACTATTAAAAACCAAAAAAAAGAAACTTTACCAAAAAACTAATAAAATCTTACTAAACCATAAAAAAAATTAATAAAAAATTCTAGTCCGTTTTTATTAGATTTTTAAAGATCTTATATATTAATTATATTTAAAAAAAATGTTTAAAAAAAATTCTATTTAAATATATAGGTACCTTATATTTATTAAATTTAATATTTATTTTAACGTTAATTTTTTTTTCTACAATTTTATGATCAAAACTCTATTATAATTAAAATATTATTATTAAAATTAAATGTAATAACGAAAATTTATAATCATTATGTAAAACGGTAACTATGGCATATCATCTTTTAAAATTATAAATAAATTAAAAAATTTATTTTTTTTGGATTTATCTTTTATGTTATAAAAATAAAATACTTAAATATAGCTTTTACTCGTGTATAAGAGAGAGAGAGAGAAATAACCTATATAAAATAATTGGACTTAAATAATAATAATAATAAAAAATTAATTAAAATAAAGTTTTGATCATAATTTTTTTTGAAAAAAATGCGTTATTTAAATATTTTTTTAAATCACATTATATAATTTTTAAAACCATAATTTTATTTACAATAATGACACCAAAATAGTGAAATTTTATTTTCTTTGGTTTGATTAATTATGTTTTGTTTAACTAAAAATTATATTCTTCTCTTTCTAGTTGTTAATTATATAATATACAAAAAGTCTCTAGGCTTTTGTATTTCTTTTAGAAAATCTACAAATTTTACTTTACAAATTTTATTTTGATATGTAAATGCTTTTTTTATTATTATAAAATGGGTAATCGAAAATTGGGGATTGATGGGGTCGTGTTCCTTGGAAACATGAAAAAAAGAAAGTTGTTCTCATTGGCAATCGAGTAGGTTTGAAATAATTGTGGAATTTAAATTACGTTCAAGCATTGAAAGTCTCTAGATTACTAATGAAAAATTTCTTTTTTATTTTTTCACAGGCTGGTTGCGATTAGAATTTTGGACCACCGTAGTATTGTAACGGAATCGTATTAAAATGATGTTCATGAGTAGCGGCAGTTTAGAAAAAAAATATTCCAAAATATTCAAATGGTTTTGCGACGTTCATCTTCGACAGCTATCGTTTTCTTCTAAACAAGCATTGAAACAAAAGTGAAAAGAATAAAAATAAAAATTTCATACATTTTCTTTTTTCTTCTTTGGTCTATTATAGGGAAACGATAGCCTTCGAAAATGAACGTCGAATTCAATAGTTAGGCCCCAGGATTCCTGGACAGGTATGAGATCAACAACTTTAAAACGGTACTAAAAGGCGGTAATCGTAAATAATTGGTGGTTTTTTTTCACATTAGTTACCATAACAACATAAAAATTGCTTCCCTTTGAAAATAATGTAAATAACCCCCATGTTGGTTGTAAATTTAGAAAGATATTAAGTCTTTTAAACTTTCTGGATGAGAAACTTTGATTTTCATACTCATGGTATAATTTATCTGTAGAAAGTTCTATAGATATAAAAGTCAAATTATGTGTGTGTATGTTTGTTCTCAAAAATCCGAAAGACTATACGATCGATGAACAAATCTCACTCAATGTATATCTCGGCAAGCGGGTGGTCGTGAGCATAGTGCGATTTTTTACAATAGGTGGCTCACGAGTCACACTACCAAATATAGCGAACCACTCAACCGATGCTCTTATTGGGTGTATGCATTAAAAACCGGAATTTGATAGTAGATGTCATTACTTGTTTATGCGTTATAGTACATCAGGAACATATATGTCTTTTGAAAGCCCTATTCAATACCTGTCAAAATCAGCTAAAAGTTTTTGTTTTGATTGTGCACATCCAACCGATTTCAACGATGGAAAATTTTTCAAATTTACGAAAAAACAGCATTTGCGAGAAGTTTTGTTGCGTCACTTTTTCGCAAACAAAACTGCAGCTGAAAGTCATCGTTTGCTCGTGGATTTGTATGGTGAGCATACTCTTGGAAATATACAGTGCTTTGAGTGGTTTACTTGCTTCAAAAGCGGTGATTTTGATATCAAAGACAAAGAGCGTCCTGGTCAGCCGAAAAAGTTTGAGGATGAAGAGTTGGAGGCATTGCTTGATCAAGATTCATGTCAAACGCAAGAAGAACTTGCAGAATCATTGGAAGTTGATCAAGCAACAATTTCCAGACGTTTGAAAGCCTTGGGATTCATCCAAAAGATGGGAAATTGGGTGCCATATGAGTTGAAGACTAGAGACGTGGACAGACGATTTTGCATGTCCGAAATGCTGCTCGAGCGCTACAAAATGAAGTCGTTTTTGCATCGTATTGTCACTGCCGATGAAAATTGGATCCATTACGAAAATCCCAGGCGCAAAAAAGCGTATGTCAAGAAAGGCGAGGCCGGCCTATCGACACCAAAGCCGAATATTCACGGGGCCAAGGTCATGCTGTGCATTTGGTGGGACCAGCTAGGTGTGATCCACTATGAGCTGTTACCAAGTAGCCAAACCATCAATGCCCAACTCTATCGTCAACAATTGATCCGGCTAAACCAGAAAATCCAGGCAGAGAGGCCAACTTATACGACCAGACATGAGTCAATCATTTTCCACCACGATAACGCTCGGCCACATATTGCGGAGCAGGTCAAAAATTATACCTGGAGAATAAGGGATGGGAAATCCTGCCTCACCCACCTTATAGCCCAGACCTTGCTCCTTCCGACTACCACCTATTTCGATCCATGCAGAATGCCCTATCAGGAATACGCTTCACTTCAGTTCAAGGCATCGAAAATTGGCCCGATTCGTTTTTGACCGCGCTGTTTTTCTGAGATGGAATCCATAAATTGCCAGAAAGATGGGAGAAAGTAATGAGTAGCGATGGGCAATACTTTGAATAAAAAATCTTGTTACATTTTTCCACAACAAAGGCTCAAATTTCATTAAAAAATTCCGGTTTTTAATGCATACACCTAATAAGTTTTGACCGTGTATAAGTTACAAGTCCAGAACCAACATTACAATATTTTTGGAGGGGTTGAAACCCCGGGGTCTAGGGGTTCCGGTTCAAATTTATTTAAAACACTTCCAAATATCGCGAACCACTCAACTGATCGTCTTAAAATTTTGACCGTGTATAAGTTGCATGCCCAGAACCAACCTTACCTAATTTTTGAAGGTTTTGAACCTCGGGATCTAGAGGCCTCGGTACAAATTTATCTAAAATTAAATTTTCTTCTGACCGGAAAGAGTTAAGGAAAACCCTCAATGAAATTAGTTGCATGGTTGAATCTGAGAGGTCCGGCTCCTAGATCAAAGGGGCCCTTATTATAAGTTGCCACTCCTTTGATCAAATCGGTTTTAAACATTGGATAAAGATTTTATACCGATGAGCAGGGTTCCATGGTCTGGTGCTCCATACAAATATTTTAAAAAATACGCCAAAATTCTACCTAAAATATATGGAGCCCATATGGATGTAATCATCAGTAATTGGGAATGGAATTGCCTCAGTATACTGTTGAACCTGAAATACTGTACGAAACGAATTATGGTATAAATAAATTGAATAGATCCGTCGTTATAAATTGATGGACTCAAAAAATATTTTTTAATTTAAAATTACTTAATTTGAATTTAAAATTAAAATTTTGCAATTTTTAAGCAGTTTTCTGGCATGTAAAATGGTAAAGCTTAATCAAATAAATGATAACTCGATTTTCTAATTATTTTAACAAATAAAAATAACATAAAAAAGTTAAAATATTTAATTTCCATATAACTTCAGAAACCAATCCAAGCAATCGATCCAAACTTATTTAAAGTAGTCACCAAAAATAAGATCCATGGGCTATACGGAATCATCAATTCAACATCTCCGTGCATGGCAGAAAATGCAGAAAAAATGCGCAAACAAATTATTTAAAGAAACCATCACTAGCAACGATGATTATCCATTTTATTGACATCGATAATTGCTGGGTTGTATCGTATTCGCCATTGCTCTCCAAATGTAGAATATTGCTATTCGGTCAAATCGATCAAACATAACTGCAAATATACCAACAAAGTATAGGACATGGCCGCCTTTGTATTGACCAATAGAAGCGTAATAAGGCAATTTGGCGGGTTTTGGCTTTTCCAATATAAAACGCCATCCAACAGTTGTTTTGATTTGGCTGTTTATCTGGAAAACTGACAGCGTGTCGAATGCACGACATCAAGTAGATACACCACCAGCCACAACATTGACAGTATTCTTCACATTAAACCAAAATGATGAATTCGCTAGGACCTTGGTATACTCAGAGGTGCCAACATACTTCAATGGAACATCAAAAAAATTTCAAAGACCCAAACATGGAAAAACAGCAGAAGGATTCAACAATTTTCAACAGTAGAAGGATTCAACAAGAACAGTTAGTACCCAATTATGCCAAACTTATCGTGAAGTATGGCAGAAATTAAAATTACTATAACATAATACACATCCGGATAAATCACTGGCGGCCCGGTGGCAAAGTGGTCAGCATGCTTGCTCCAGCGACCGGAGGTCCCGGGTTCGATTCCCGGTGGTGACAAGGAAAAATTTCACGGCTGGTTTAGGATCAATGAATTAATCACTCATTATCCGAAATGAAAATATGATTATGAAACCTCATGTGAGGCGGCCAAATCCCTTGATGGGATATTGTGCCAGAGAGAGAGAGAGAGGATAAATCACTAGAGGACGCATCAATCACTTGCCAACCGCACCAAATTCGTACATTATTTTCCATCATTTTGAGAACTTGCTTCCCGCCTAATCCGAAAGATTTGTGGAAAAAATACAAAGATCTAATGAGTAAAGATATTTTACATCGAGTGCATACAGCCAGCAACAACGCAAGCATGCAATTCTCCCCGGAAATGTTTAACGATGCACAAATCACAGGATAAAGGACAAGTGTTTATCAATCGTCAACAGAAGCGCGCATTCAATTAGGAATGATTTCATCGAATCAATTAGCAGACTTCCACAGATCAAGATCCAGATTTGCACAGAGGGCAGCAATTTATTGTCAATGGGCCGGAAACATTAATTCAAACAAATTGGCGGTTTGTTTTTCCTCCAGGAAAAACATTTATGTTATCATTTTTACAATCATTCGCTCACAAAATAGCATTGCATTGGCCATCGCATTGCAACAACTCTTTTGGATGCAAAAACAACAGCGCACTCTGCATTAAATTTGCTATTGAACATGCAATTCCCGTCTGTAAATGGCAGTAAGAGTCACACAACATTTTTTCGTTTTCATTGCTTTAGAGATTGTGCCGCTTGATTTCGGGGAACCATTTTCAGCCAATTGATAAACCGTATAATCTCTTCTTTATCAAATGGTTGATGGGTTTCAATCAGCGGATGACGAAACAGAAAATCGGCTATCCCCGATGCACATTTTTGTATTTATGCCCATATAGAAACTGGTGAAAAAGAGTAATTTTTCTCTGGATTAAATATCATCGCCAGTGGTTTGTTATCCAAAATTAAAATGAATTCAAGTTCATACCGATAATTAAAGAATTTTAGAAGCGCCCAGCAAATTACTGTAGCTGACGCATAAGCAATTCGACGCTCACCCATTGAAGTTGTATGTGATAAAGTCGCCGAGATTCCTACCGGAGACGCATCCGTTGCCAATATTATGATAGTTTTTCATCAAACAGCGTAAATGCTCGGTCACTTTGTAATTCCGCTATAATTTTATGAGACGCTCGTACATCATTTCGTAGTAAATTGTACTGTGGATTTAAACGTGTCGCCGACACATCCGTCGGCCTAGCAATTTTCGTTATTGCTTTGGATTTATCTGCATTTTTTACACCGCAGCTTTGCTGTTGGTGTATCCTACATATTTTACCGATTCTCTGAATAATTTTAATTTTTCTTTATTTAGGCATAAATTTTGATGATGTTGGGTGCTATTTTTATATCAAAAATTAGTATCCGTGCCATTTCCAAATTTCTCGTGTAAAATACATTTGAATATTCTTTATAAATTTTATTATCGTCATTGACGACCAATTTCGCCATCGTGATGCTTTAATGTCTGAGATATTAAAACCTTATTTGTTACCGACGATATATAAGTTCCCCTTCATTTTTTTGACTGACACTTACACTATACCTAAAGCTGGGAAAATAGGTTTCCAATATATGATTTTAACTTCATGTTGGTTGGTGAGATGTTGACGTTCGGTAACAGTGCATTTATTTCCTGATGATTATCGATTCCTACCGAATTTGTACAGCCTTTGGTTTGGATCCTTAACGATTCTTATTCAAGCACACGTTTGTGGTGTGGCTCATCGTTTTGCAATGATTGCAGTATAACTTTTTGTATACCGCAGCACTTTTGCTAATTTGGTGAACTTCATGCATAGACTGACTTTGAATTTTCGATTCCTCCATTGCTAAACCCGTTTTCATAATGCTATCCATTTTTGGTTGGATTTTTTCTAACAGTCTCTGACGTATCCCTGCATTGCTTATTCGTCGTCTAAACTGGGAGGGTAATTGGATCACAACAGTACTTGAAACGTTGTTTATAAATTGAAAATATTTTCTCATTGTCAAAGTTCCGATCAAGCTGGCTTTCAAGATACCACCAATATTAGGTCCCGCCAATTTATATGGCTTACAACTATTTAGTGACCAAAGGATAGTGGTCACCTAAGAGAGATGGGACCGAACTAGCTGTTGTGGTGCGGTATCAGAATAATCGGAATTTGGGTTTTCCTCGAGATTCATCGCTAAGTTTGCTCCATAATCCATCCGACCGTTGGAATAAATTCGGGATGTAGGTGTTTCGTTAATACTTTACATAATCTAGAACCTTATGATACGCTTTAGTGTAAACGTCAGATAGCGTGTCCACTAGGTCATCAAATTCCTGTATTTATTGTTAAAGTTTAAAACCAGTTATAGTAAAATCCCTATAATAATTCTGACGACTAGGACGTTAATCGTCGGACACGGATTTTTGAAACACCCGTTAAACGGTAAATAATTTATGAAAACCCCGATTTACCGGTAATTTACCGAATATCCAAATAAAACAACAGAACATATATTTCAAAAATTGTATTACATTGAAAAACAGAGCAACATTTCATTACTCTTCAATTAGTTGGAGAGTCGGAGTCTACGCTTGCTGGTCGAACGGACATACATTTTGTACTGTATTTAAGAACCATATTTAAATGTATCCCCCCTTTTTCCTATTTAGCAAACCGTAGTACTCGTTTTGGAGTTAGTAGTCGGTTGATCAATTACTTGGATGGTTCTTTTTATTGCCAAACCCAATTTTTCGTTAAAGATTAATGTTCCTGAATTATTTTCGTTCTCTTGAGCCATTTCGAATTCTAATTTTTTGTGAGCAAAATTGGATTTCCCAAATATTCCATAATATCCAATTAATGTAATTTTTTTTTTACATTCATTACCAACTTTATTTTAACCAATTTACAAAAAACATATATGTATATATTACAAACGGCAAAGTATGGTAAAATAATTGTACCCTAGGCTTTTAGAGCTCGTGTCGGGCACAATGATTCCTTATTAACTAAAAATACAATCAACAATCAAATTTAATTAAAAGAACACAGCAACTTACAAAAATACTTAAATTATCTTAGGTAAATAAAAAAAAATAAAAATAAAATTGATTTATACTTGAATTGAGAATAGTTTTTCTACGTCTTTCGTTGCAACTAAATACTGTTTTAGGGCTTTAGAGAAGACAGAGAAGCTCCCAGACATTCTAATTTCAATCGGTAAATTATTGAAGATGATGAGTGAAACCACATTGAAAAAATGTCTACGAAAATCTAACCTCCAGTTAGGAATATGTTTTCTGTATTGTGAGTTCGATCGAAGGCCGTAGCCAGAACAAATGACAAAGTTATTTCCACTCATAATAAAGAAAAGCATTAAGACCTTGAAGATAAACATGTGTCTCGGTGGCAGGATGTCTAGAGCTCGTAAAATGGGCCAAGAAGGAGATAGCGCATCATTAAAAGTCATTAACCGGATAATATGTTTCTGTCTAACCACAAGCGAATTCATTGTTGTTTTACAAGCACTTCCCCAACACCACGCCAGCCCGTAGAGAAGAATAGAATGAACTAAGGCATAATAAACTAACCTCCGCAGGTATAACGGGCAAAAGAGGCGTAAGACATACATCTTCTTGGATACTAATAATAGTTTATGTTTCAAGCCTTCAATGTCGGCCTTCCAATTTAGATTTGCATCAAACAAAATACCTAAATATCTAATTTCGTTTACTACACTAATCTTAAAACAGCCAATCGAAGTACATGTCTGAGCTTTGTTACAGACAAAACCGTGATAAGAAATAGCATCAGTTAGTTCCTGGCTATCCCTAAAATGTACTATTTTAGTTTTCCCGCACCCAAAAGTAAGTTGTGAGCTTTAAGCCATTCCGCCAGTAAATCTAAATCGTGTTCGATCCTTGATATGTTAACTTGTTTGCTTGAACCAGAGTACACAAATGAAAAGTCGTCAGCAAAAGCGGTGAGGGAACCTGCAAAAGGGCATCGGAAAATTTCGTTCACCTAAACAAGAAATAACAGGGGTCCCAACACCGATCGCTGAGGAACTCCTGTCGTAATCAGCGCCGGCTCTAGTGCTCTGTGGGCTCTATGCAAGAATTTTATTAGCGCCCTTTTTATCCGGTTTAAAAATTAAATTTACATGAAAACTATGATTAATTCAGACTGAACGAAAATGATGGAAGAAAAGTAAATAAATTTAAAGATACAACAGTTTAAATTTTTAATTTTCAAACATAAAAAATAATTTCATAATAATAAGTTTAACATAATATGTATATTACGGATTATCCAATTCAAGCTTGATAAAGTAAACTTAAAAAAAACACACAAAATATTCGGAATGTATTGTAATTTTTATTTCATTTTACAGATTGATTCTTGCCATTTTTAGTTAAACAAGATATCATTCAAATGTCCTCCACGGGACTTCTTACAGGCCTTGATTCTTTTGAGGTAATTTTCAATGACTTTTCGGCACATTTCGGGCGGTATCTCGGCCATTACCTTACGAATATTAGTTTTCAATTCGTCAAGAGTTTGAGGATTGTTTGCGTAAACACGATCTTTCGCGTAACCCCACAAAAAAGAAATCCAAAGGCGTTAAATCACAGGATCTTGGAGGCCAATTGAAATCAGCCAATCGCGAAATCAAACGTCCAGGAAATTTCTCTTGCAAAAGATCTCGATTTGCTCGTGTTACGTGACTGGTTGCTCCATCCTGCTAGAACCACATATCGTCAAGATCATAATCTTCGATTTTCGTAAAAAAATAATCGGTTAACATGCTGCCATAGCGCTCAGAATTGACGGTAACGGTTCGTCCATGGTTGTTCTCAAAAAAATACGGCCCAATCACACCACCAGACCACAATGCGCACCAAACAGTGACTTTTTCCGGGTGTGATGGCTTCTCTACAATCAATTGTGGATTTTCTGAGCCCCAAATTCTACAGTTTTGCTTATTAACGTATCCACCAAGCGAAAAATGAGCTTCATCACTGAAGAAAATTTTGTTCGAAAAATCAGCATCGACGGCCTGTTTTTCCAACACCCAATTTGCGTATGTTCTTCGTTGTCCATGGTCAGCAGGCTTTAGCTCTTGTGTCAAATGGACTTTATACGGATGAAGATGCAAATCCAGATGCAAAATGCGCCATAATGAGCCATAAGATAGGCCTAAATGTTGAGCTCGACGAGGAATTGACAAATTTGGATCTTCTTCCACACTTTCAGCTACAGAAGCGATATTTTCAGCATTGCGAATGTTTCGATGATGCACAGACCTTACAATATCACTAACAGATCCAGTTTGTTCAAATTTATTCACTGTATTCAATATGGTTTGCTTTGTAGGACGATTATGACGACCATAATCTGCTCGTAAAGCGCGAAATGTGGATACGACAGAATCACTATTTTTATAATAAGATTTAATAATTTTAACGCGTTGGTCGATTGTTAAATGCTCCATATTCTTAAATGGCTGAATGTCAACTAAATAAATGACAGCGTACTTGACGTTTATCTTTCACAGGTGTCGGTATACAGATTTCTACTTTATCAACCTCGAATTGGATAATATGTACAAGTATAAAAAAATTAATAATTGATTTTTATTTTACATTTTTAAAATTCAATATCTCGTCATTCGTATACCAAATTCCTTTAAAATCTGTTAAAAATTGAAATGCATCTACATGAGTTTTCATGACCTCAAATCGTTCATCTAATGAATTAGTAACTGCATCTAAAATAGGAAAGAAGAAAGAAATTTTAAATTTATACTGCGGATCAATTGGAGTTTCATCGCAGCTTTCGTAATCGAATTGTCTTTTTTTACGCCTTCGTAATGCATTGTCTTTAAATTGGGGAACAATTTCCAAATTAGATGCTAATTCTTTTGCTGTTTTCAATACAAGATAAAAATGTTCATCCGATCGTAATTCTTTAATGTATGATATTAAATTATTTAAGTCGGTCATTGAACCATTTATATTTTTATTGGGATTTTGGAATATTTTACTGACGACATCTATTCTGCTTAAAATATTATACCAAACTAAAATTGAACATACAAACTCATATTCCTTAATTTTCTGAGCTAGTGCTTTTGCCTCATGTTTTGTGGTGTTGTCAAATTGAGAATTTTCATATATATCAATTAAAGCGTCCAAAATGTGTTCAAGTTCATACCGAAGAGGATAAAGAGCATTAACTTTTGATTCCTATCTTGTAGCACACAATGGTTTAAGTGTAAATTTGATATACTAAATTAATATATCCCACCGCTTCGTTGAAGCACTAAAAAAAATATATAACTCTTGAACAATATTGAAGAAAGATATTGTTTCAAAACTTATTTTAGCAGCATCAGCGAAGGTTAAATTTAAGGTATGTGCTGCACAAGGAATGAAAAATGCTCCAGAGTTTAAATTTAAGATATGCTTTTGTACACCATTATTTTTTCCTTTCATTTTCGCGCCATTATCATATCCTTGTCCTCGTATATTTTTAATATTCAAATCAAGTTCATTTAATTTATCCACAATATTTGGTGATAAACCTTTTCCAGTAGAATCAGTTACTGGTAAAAAATCCCAGAAAATGTTCCTCTACAGAAACTATATTTTTCTCATCCTTATGAACAAACCTAATGATTATTGTCATCTGTTCAGTATGGCTCACATCAGGAGTACAGTGTACAGTCTAATAAAATTGAATAATGTTTCGAATTTTTTGTGATTTGGACAATGTAGTTGACCATTTTGTTTGAAATCAGACATATTATTTCATTTTGAATGTTTTTTCCTAAATAATGAACCGTACCTGTTTCATTATTTGTAATTCTAGCTACATAAATGCAAGGGATTTTATCATTTCAATTATTCTTTGTAATACTGCCCGCCAATGCCGTTTTTCAACTTCGTACATATTTTCGAGTATGCTGTCAACGGTAGTATATTGATTTAATCTTTTTTTAAGTTCCATTCGTTGTACAAAACAGTTTAAATGCGACGTGCTTACTTCGTGCGTAGTAAGAGTATTTGTCAAATTTTGCCACTTAGAATACCCATCAGTAGATAATTGCTGATGTCTATCATTTTAAAACAATTTACAGCAAAAACAAAACACACAATTTCCAGAAATCGAATAGACAAGCCATGATCTTGGTACAATATCACCATTTGATAATTTTCGCTGATAATACTGATTACTAAAACTACGACGACTGTTATCACGAACAAAATGATTTCGTTTAATTTGTTGTGGCCCTTGTTCAACGATGATTTTACGAAATTTACTATTAATCAGCTTAGGCCAAGTTACAGAATCATTTGAATTAAAATTTGTTATATCAGTTGTAGAAGTTGACGTTGAAGGCTGAGGTTGAGGTTGAATGTTTTGGTCCGAATCTGAAATTGACGTTGAAGGCTGAGATTGAGGTTGAATGGCAGTAGACTGGTAGTATTGAATTTGAAAGATGTTGCTCATCATTGTCTCTCTTATCCTTATCAGAAGTACTTACTTCATTTTCTTTATCAAGTTGCGCTACCTCTGCTTTTTTGAAAAATTTATTTAACTGACCTCGTAATTTCTGTGTTTCTAGTTCTTTCGCTGCTTTTCTTTTTCTATTTTCTGCTCCAGACTTCTTTTTTGATTCCATTTTGTTCGTACACTACTATAAAAAAATATTTAAATTAATTACCTACCTTTAATTTAAATGAATTACTGACATACCTCTTCTTTCACCTCTCAAAAGTACTAGTGCATTTGATATAATATTTAATTTCACTCACTGATTTTCAGTATTTTCACTAAAATGTGGAATACCGATTACAAAAAATATATTTTTTTGAAATAAGAAAATTTTAAATCATAATTGTGTGGTAAACTTCACGCAATAAATAAGGAAATTCCTTTAAAATTAAAGAGAAAGCTTTTGCAGTAGTAATTACGGTAAAAGTGATTTTTCTTATTGAACTTTACTCTTTCAAATTCATTCAGAAATTAAAATTAAATCGAACGAAGAGTGATGTAAGAATGTAAGCAAAAAATGCGACTCAAGACACCTAGGACCATTTATTAAGAATTTACAAACTAATAACTTGTATTGAATATGTAAATTCTATATAATAAATTTCCATTCAAATTGCTAAAGTTTTATAATTAAATAAAAATTGCATAATTTAATTATTTTACAAAAAGCTACAAGGAAGAAGAAAAGACAAAACAGAAAATGTAATAAAATAGAAATACATAAAAATTGTAAAGAAATAAAAATTTAAGTTTTTATGCAAAAATATTTGTCAATATCATGTTAGAATTTTTTTTTAAAACAAATATGTATGTATGCAAGTAACGTAACACATCCAAATTTTCAAATATTTTTTTTTATATAAAATTTATAAGAAAATTGTTTTGAAAAAAATTTCGCCCACAAATATTTAAAATATTAATTATTTAAATAGAAAGATGAAAGGCGCTCTTATAGATCAGCGCCCCTATATGCAGTGCATAATCTGCATATCGTGTCGAGCCGGGCCTGGTCGTAACTGCCAGTTCTCCGCTTAGTTGGTGATTAACACGCACTACTTGAGATCGATCATATAGGTAGCTTTTCAAATTTCACAAAGCCAGCTATAAGTCATTCCACGGAAACCACAACAGTAAAGTTGTTTTAAGAGAATCGCATGCGGTCTACTCTATCAAAGCTTTAGTCATATTGACAAACAGACCAGATGACTTGAGCCCTAAATCAATGCTCGCACTTATTTGTTCCAAAACTGTTAAAATAGCTTGTTCCGTGTTCTTATTATTCCTAAACCCGAATTGCAGCGGAGACAGAAAATTATTTTTATTCAGAAAATGTACCATCCTACTTTTCATGGCCTTTTCAAAGATTTTGGAAAAAATGGAAAGATGTGATATTGGTCGGTAATTGTCTAAACTCGATTTATCATTTTGTTTAAAAATTGATGAAACTTAAGACATCCACAAGATTAGATTTTTATTACATTTGTTCCATTTTTACGCTATCAATAAATAAGATTTCCAAATCAAATTATTTTGATTCTCTTCATTTATAAAAAATTTGCGAACACAAGCCAAACAAAAAATTTGATGACAAATACTTGTCATAAAAAATGTTTATATCTGTAGGTTGGTTGTCGCGGACCAAGTAGCGCAAAGATAAAAATATTTTAACTCCGGAGGGAATTTTCAAGCATTTTTTCAAGCGGTTTTATTGGTTTAGCGTCAAACGTTTACAGATTCATGTTTTTATTTGATAGAATCGCTCCAACGTCATCAGGAGGCTGTTCCAACGGGTCTCGCCGCCGATTTTTATTTATTATTTCGAAATTATCAGTATCCTCGTAATCTGAATCTTCTTCAACGGAATTGATATCATTGTTCAATTGAACTTTCTTCTTCCACAAAATGTGTTGTATACCACTTTAAGTATGGTAAAGTTACGCTTTTGAGCGAAATACCAGATTCGGTTAGTTTAGTGTTGAGAATGATAACGCACTTTTGATGAATGAATCGTGAGCATGTACATTTACATACATAAAACGATAAAATGTCCACTCATCGGAACCACCTTCGTATTCGGCGGCTTCGGAATGTTTTTATATCAATTGTGTTTTAGTAATTGTTGCGAATTATAAGATGTAATAAGTAACTCAACTCACTTGCTCGTATACGTACCTACTTTCCAAAATTTCCTCTTATGACCCTTTATGAGGAAATCCTTCAGTCCCCTTCCTCTTCCTCCATCCTTGTGTGGATGGTGAGATGATACAAGTCAAAGCTTTTCACGACTTCAGAATATAAGAACGTACCTATATATTCATATACTTAAAGGTAAATAGTTCGGGGTTCTAAGGCCAAATACTCGGGATCCAGTGACCCTAGGTGTTTGTAAAAAAATATATAAAAGTGATCTGAAGTTTGATTTGCAAGAACATGCACATTTAGGTTGCGTCGTTAGTCTCTACCACAGTTATATTGGATGCTGCGTCGTCCTCACTTTTAGCGTCATTGCTGCACACATAGCCGATCGCAATATTCGCCTCCAATAATTTAATAAAATACTCTTTAGTTGGCACAATTATTCAGGGTACCCCAAAAATAACAATCTGATTTGCTTTTCAAATAAATATTGAGTGGAATGAAAAAAGCAAATAATTAAAATTTAATACATATATGGAATGTTGCACCAAATTTCGTAAACCGTAATATTGTTGGAGCATTGCCCTGTAACGTTCTCCATTTATTGTTAGGCTTGGCACCTCGATAATTTTCGAATAAATGAACCGTGGTGCGAATTGGGCGTAATGGCATTTGATGAAGATTTGTGGGAGTTTCTAATCCCACAAATCTGCACTTTTGTTTATTTAGGAAAGCGCTCAAGTGAAAATAAGCTTCATTATTCATCATTAAATTTGCAAAAAACTTTTCGCCATTCTCAGCAACATTTAATCTCATTGATGCCTCCGAGTTTCTGTTTTGCATCAATATTGTCGACCGATCTGCCAGTACATCTTGAATCTCCAACAATGCAAAATTGAGCAAATTTATCAACCAGCAAACGAATGGCTGAACTCGTTGGAGCCGCTCTTTCGAAACGATTATTTTCAAGGAATGGGAAAACAAACTTAGTTCTTTGGGTATTATGTAGCGTTCCATTTTTTAT
Source organism: Nephrotoma flavescens (assembly GCA_932526605.1). Classification (NCBI taxonomy): domain Eukaryota; kingdom Metazoa; phylum Arthropoda; class Insecta; order Diptera; family Tipulidae; genus Nephrotoma; species Nephrotoma flavescens. The sequence goes on from OW052220.1 coordinate 77,209,111, forward strand.
ATTTCCAATATTTCATCTGTAAAATAGAAAGAAAAAACGAAGGTTAAATATTCGCAAACAATGAAGTTAAACATTTTTTATACCATATAGTTACTTTTACCGCACCCTCTACTTCTCCTGTACTCAGCTTTTGGCTTTTCTTACATAGTTCATGTATCTATGTGAAATAGCCTAAATTCATTCAGAATCGAAGACCGTACCTTGGCTCTACACAGTATTTTGCCCTTCTATTTTTATGATACCATGACTCGTGAGTCGCGACACCCGCAAACACCACAGTAGAAATCTCAATAACGCCAATTAAAATTTAATTAAAATTTTAATACTAACAATAGAACAACAAAAAACATTTATTTGGTTTGGCCGCTCACACATAACCATTTTAATACGATAACCGTCGAACACACTAAATAACTTCGCAACCATAACGTTCCTTTATTTGATTACCGCATTTATCAAAATTTTCTTGCTTGCAAAACTATTGAATAAATTCAACTAAAATAAATAAAAAAAAATTTATTATAAATAATATTAAAAACATTAAAAGCTTTAATTACTAAAAATTAAAATCGTATAATGAAAACGAAAATCATTCACTCAAAATTATTAAAAACCTTTTTATAATTTTTTATTTAAAAAAATTGCAAGAATAAATCACTAAATTATAAAAAAATTATGTATAATTAATTAAAACAATTATTATATAGAAGAAGATTGTTAATATCATAAAAAATGCTATAAATTTATAAAATGGAAATGAAAAGGTAAACATAAAAGAATATGGATTGTATAAATACAAAATTAATTATTAATTATAAATTAAAAAAAAATAATTGGCATATTTTAAATAAATTAAAATAGTAAAAAAAATTGAGCACTTTAAATTAAATTAATAAAAAAAAATGGACAAAATTACTGTATAAATTAATTAAAAATTATTATTATTAAATAATAATAATTATTATATGAAAAATATATTACATATTAAAAAAAATAAAATCAAAAGTTATAAATTTATAATTTATATTGTTAAATATTTTTTTTTTTGTATATTTTTATTTCCACCATAATTTATTAATACAAGTAGTTGATATGTAAAAAAAATTAATTTAAAACAAAACTAAAACTAAAGAAACACCTAAACACAAACAAAAGGAATTTAATTACGCGTTTAAGTTTATGTTAAATTGTTAATATAATTCACACGAATCTAGTATACCTACAAAACCCAAAAACACAGCAACCTACCAAATATCTTATAATTTAGTTTTATTCATAAAAGTTAAATTCAAATCGTATAAATTTTTTTTTCAAATTATATATAAAACAAAAAACTATTTAAAGTTAAAAACAAAGTAATTAAAAATCGCTCGTTTTTTTCTCAAAATTAATTTTCATTAAAACAAACTAAATAAAAAATTCATATTACATTTAATAATAAAAATAATAAGTTAATTAAAAATATATATATATTATAAAACTAAATAAATAATAATTAAACATATTTAAACAATAATAAATTATATAAATAATTAAATAAATTAATAACTAAATAAAATAAAACAAGGAACTTCCTCAATAAACAGAACAAAATACAATACATAATTTTTTTTTTTTTTTGTAATTTATTTTTTAAATTAAATTTATTTATTACAATTTTTTCTTATAACATATAAAAAATATATACATATTATATATAAAAAAAATATATAATTATAAATGAAAATATATTTGAATAATAATAAAATCAAACAATAGTTAAAATATATATATTTAAATAAATAAACTAAACTTATTATTAAATTAATTTAATAATTTTTTTTTTACAATATTAGTTTATCAATTTTACAGTAAAACTATTTTTTATTATGAATATTATTATTATTACAATATAAAAAAAACAAAATAAAAGTGGAATAAATAAAATAAATTATATATATAAATAAATATTAATTATTATAAATATTAATGAAGAAAAAAATAATATTAATTATAACAAAACAGAAAAAAAAATATTATATATGAAAAAGAATTTAAAATGAAAAAAATAAGAAAAAAACTGAAAAATTATAAAAAAAAATATTAAAATTAAAAAAAAATGAAGTCAGTCAAAATGGACAAATACTCTGATTTTACCACTGCCACATAGTATAGTTCTTTGGGCGAATAAAACGATGTTAAAGAAAATAATTAGTGTTTTATTTACTCGTACGTGATGTCATAACTCAACAACCGGCCATGAACTCGATTTTTTCGATGACTATCTCACAACGAAAATACCTGGAAGAAGATGTAAAAATTGGAACAATATGCGTCACCTTAAATATGACGGATACATAGGATAGAAGAAAGAATAAGTAAAAAAGACGATCAAGCAGTATACAACCATACAACACCAACCGTTTCCAAATGCCACTAACCGGTAATTTCTTACTTAATATGCTCCCTCACGCTTGGTTGTTAGCCTTACCGATTTTGAACGGATAAAATTTATTGTCACGGATTCTGCATGTAACGGTTATTTTGGATTACTGATGTAATTTTAAGCAGATCACCGTTTAAAATGTTGCAATATGTCGCCTCGTTCGCCTGTGATCCAACTTCAATGACTTAACATAAACGTGGATTTCAAAATGCGAAATTTTGCTTAACCGTGCTTCCCATATGCAACCAACCGGTAATTTCTTCCATAATATGCTCTTTACATTACCTACAATCATTTTGAGCCCGAATTTCAACAATATTTTTTTTTTCAATTTTTTGCAAAAATCCCTGATGGTTAGCCTTACCGATTTTGAACGGATAAAATTTATTGTCACGGATTCTGCATGTAACGGTTATTTTGGATTACTGATGTAATTTTAAGCAGATCACCGTTTAAAATGTTGCAATATGTCGCCTCGTTCGCCTGTGATCCAACTTCAATGACATAACATAAACGTGGATTTCAAAATGCGAAATTTCGCTTAACCGTGCTTCCCATATGCAACCAACCGGTAATTTATTCCATAATATGCTCCTTACATTACCTACAATCATTTTGAGCCCGAATTTCAACAATAAATTTTTTTCAATTTTTTGCAAAAATCCCTGATGGTTAGTTAGCCTTACCGATTTTGAACGGATAAAATTTATTGTCACGGATTCTGCATGTAACGGTTATTTTGGATTACTGATGTAATTTTAAGCAGATCACCGTTTAAAATGTTGCAATATGTCGCCTCGTTCGCCTGTGATCCAACTTCAATGACTTAACATAAACGTGGATTTCAAAATGCGAAATTTTGCTTAACCGTGCTTCCCATATGCAACCAACCGGTAATTTCTTCCATAATATGCTCTTTACATTACCTACAATCATTTTGAGCCCGAATTTCAACAATATTTTTTTTTTCAATTTTTTGCAAAAATCCCTGATGGTTAGCCTTACCGATTTTGAACGGATAAAATTTATTGTCACGGATTCTGCATGTAACGGTTATTTTGGATTACTGATGTAATTTTAAGCAGATCACCGTTTAAAATGTTGCAATATGTCGCCTCGTTCGCCTGTGATCCAACTTCAATGACATAACATAAACGTGGATTTCAAAATGCGAAATTTCGCTTAACCGTGCTTCCCATATGCAACCAACCGGTAATTTATTCCATAATATGCTCCTTACATTACCTACAATCATTTTGAGCCCGAATTTCAACAATAAATTTTTTTCAATTTTTTGCAAAAATCCCTGATGGTTAGTTAGCCTTACCGATTTTGAACGGATAAAATTTATTGTCACGGATTCTGCATGTAACGGTTATTTTGGATTACTGATGTAATTTTAAGCAGATCACCGTTTAAAATGTTGCAATATGTCGCCTCGTTCGCCTGTGATCCAACTTCAATGACTTAACATAAACGTGGATTTCAAAATGCGAAATTTTGCTTAACCGTGCTTCCCATATGCAACCAACCGGTAATTTCTTCCATAATATGCTCTTTACATTACCTACAATCATTTTGAGCCCGAATTTCAACAATATTTTTTTTTTCAATTTTTTGCAAAAATCCCTGATGGTTAGCCTTACCGATTTTGAACGGATAAAATTTATTGTCACGGATTCTGCATGTAACGGTTATTTTGGATTACTGATGTAATTTTAAGCAGATCACAGTTTAAAATGTTGCAATATGTCGCCTCGTTCGCCTGTGATCCAACTTCAATGACATAACATAAACGTGGATTTCAAAATGCGAAATTTTGCTTAACCGTGCTTCCCATATGCAACCAACCGGTAATTTATTCCATAATATGCTCTTTACATTACCTACAATCATTTTAAGCCCGAATTTCAACAATAAATTTTTTTCAATTTTTTGCAAAAATCCCTGATGGTTAGCCTTACCGATTTTGAACGGATAAAATTTATTGTCACGGATTCTGCATGTAACGGTTATTTTGGATTACTGATGTAATTTTAAGCAGATCACCGTTTAAAATGTTGCAATATGTCGCCTCGTTCGCCTGTGATCCAACTTCAATGACATAACATAAATGTGGATTTCAAAATGCGAAATTTCGCTTAACCGTGCTTCCCATATGCAACCAACCGGTAATTTCTTCCATAATATGCTCTTTACATTACCTACAATCATTTTGAGCCCGAATTTCAACAATAAATTTTTTTCAATTTTTTGCAAAAATCCCTGATCCCGGCTTTACCGATTTTGAACGGATAAAATTTATTGTCACGGATTCTGCATGTAACGGTTATTTTGGATTACTGATGTAATTTTAAGCAGATCACCGTTTAAAATGTTGCAATATGTCGCCTCGTTCGCCTGTGATCCAACTTCAATGACATAACATAAACGTGGATTTCAAAATGCGAAATTTTGCTTAACCGTGCTTCCCATATGCAACCAACCGGTAATTTCTTCCATAATATGCTCTTTACATTACCTACAATCATTTTGAGCCCGAATTTCAACAATATTTTTTTTTCAATTTTTTGCAAAAATCCCTGATGGCTAGCCTTACCGATTTTGAACGGATAAAATTTATTGTCACGGATTCTGCATGTAACGGTTATTTTGGATTACTGATGTAATTTTAAGCAGATCGCCGTTTAGAATTTTGCAATATGTCGCCTCGTTCGCCTGTGATCCAACTTCAATGACATAACATAAACGTGGATTTCAAAATGCGAAATTTCGCTTAACCGTGCTTCCCATATGCAACCAACCGGTAATTTCTTCCATAATATGCTCTTTACATTACCTACAATCATTTTGAGCCCGAATTTCAACAATAAATTTTTTTCAATTTTTTGCAAAAATCCCTGATGGTTAGCCTTACCGATTTTGAACGGATAAAATTTATTGTCACGGATTCTGCATGTAACGGTTATTTTGGATTACTGATGTAATTTTAAGCAGATCACCGTTTAAAATGTTGCAATATGTCGCCTCGTTCGCCTGTGATCCAACTTCAATGACATAACATAAACGTGGATTTCAAAATGCGAAATTTCGCTTAACCGTGCTTCCCATATGCAACCAACCGGTAATTTCTTCCATAATATGCTCTTTACATTACCTACAATCATTTTGAGCCCGAATTTCAACAATAAATTTTTTTCAATTTTTTGCAAAAATCCCTGATGGTTAGCCTTACCGATTTTGAACGGATAAAATTTATTGTCACGGATTCTGCATGTAACGGTTATTTTGGATTACTGATGTAATTTTAAGCAGATCACCGTTTAAAATGTTGCAATATGTCGCCTCGTTCGCCTGTGATCCAACTTCAATGACATAACATAAATGTGGATTTCAAAATGCGAAATTTCGCTTAACCGTGCTTCCCATATGCAACCAACCGGTAATTTCTTCCATAATATGCTCTTTACATTACCTACAATCATTTTGAGCCCGAATTTCAACAATAAATTTTTTTCAATTTTTTGCAAAAATCCCTGATCCCGGCTTTACCGATTTTGAACGGATAAAATTTATTGTCACGGATTCTGCATGTAACGGTTATTTTGGATTACTGATGTAATTTTAAGCAGATCACCGTTTAAAATGTTGCAATATGTCGCCTCGTTCGCCTGTGATCCAACTTCAATGACATAACATAAACGTGGATTTCAAAATGCGAAATTTCGCTTAACCGTGTTTCCCATATGCAACCAACCGGTAATTTCTTCCATAATATGCTCTTTACATTACCTACAATCATTTTGAGCCCGAATTTCAACAATAAATTTTTTTCAATTTTTTGCAAAAATCCCTGATGGTTGTTAGCCTTACCGATTTTGAACGGATAAAATTTATTGTCACGGATTCTGGATGTAACGGTTATTTTGGATTACTGATGTAATTTTAAGCAGATCACCGTTTAAAATGTTGCAAAATGTCGCCTCGTTCGCCTGTGATCCAACTTCAATGACATAACATAAACGTGGATTTCAAAATGCGAAATTTTGCTTAACCGTGCTTCCCATATGCAACCAACCGGTAATTTCTTCCATAATATGCTCTTTACATTACCTACAATCATTTTGAGCCCGAATTTCAACAATAAATTTTTTTCAATTTTTTGCAAAAATCCCTGATGGTTAGCCTTACCGATTTTGAACGGATAAAATTTATTGTCACGGATTCTGCATGTAACGGTTATTTTGGATTACTGATGTAATTTTAAGCAGATCACCGTTTAAAATGTTGCAATATGTCGCCTCGTTTGCCTGTGATCCAACTTCAATGACATAACATAAACGTGGATTTCAAAATGCGAAATTTTGCTTAACCGTGCTTCCCATATACAACCAACCGGTAATTTCTTCCATAATATGCTCTTTACATTACCTACAATCATTTTAAGCCCGAATTTCAACAATAAATTTTTTTCAATTTTTTGCAAAAATCCCTGATGGTTAGTTAGCCTTACCGATTTTGAACGGATAAAATTTATTGTCACGGATTCTGCATGTAACGGTTATTTTGGATTACTGATGTAATTTTAAGCAGATCACCGTTTAAAATGTTGCAAAATGTCGCCTCGTTTGTCTGTGATCCAACTTCAATGACATAACATAAACGTGGATTTCAAAATGCGAAATTTTGCTTAACCGTGCTTCCCATATGCAACCAACCGGTAATTTCTTCCATAATATGCTCTTTACATTACCTACAATCATTTTGAGCCCGAATTTCAACAATATTTTTTTTTTCAATTTTTTGCAAAAATCCCTGATGGTTAGCCTTACCGATTTTGAACGGATAAAATTTATTGTCACGGATTCTGGATGTAACGGTTATTTTGGATTACTGATGTAATTTTAAGCAGATCACCGTTTAAAATGTTGCAAAATGTCGCCTCGTTCGCCTGTGATCCAACTTCAATGACATAACATAAACGTGGATTTCAAAATGCGAAATTTCGCTTAACCGTGCTTCCCATATGCAACCAACCGGTAATTTCTTCCATAATATGCTCTTTACATTACCTACAATCATTTTGAGCCCGAATTTCAACAATAAATTTTTTTCAATTTTTTGCAAAAATCCCTGATGGTTAGCCTTACCGATTTTGAACGGATAAAATTTATTGTCACGGATTCTGCATGTAACGGTTATTTTGGATTACTGATGTAATTTTAAGCAGATCACCGTTTAAAATGTTGCAATATGTCGCCTCGTTTGTCTGTGATCCAACTTCAATGACATAACATAAACGTGGATTTCAAAATGCGAAATTTTGCTTAACCGTGCTTCCCATATGCAACCAACCGGTAATTTCTTCCATAATATGCTCTTTACATTACCTACAATCATTTTGAGCCCGAATTTCAACAATAAATTTTTTTCAATTTTTTGCAAAAATCCCTGATGTGTTATACCGATTTTGAACGGATAAAATTTATTGTCACGGATTCTGCATGTAACGGTTATTTTGGATTACTGATGTAATTTTAAGCAGATCACCGTTTAAAATGTTGCAATATGTCGCCTCGTTTGTCTGTGATCCAACTTCAATGACATAACATAAACGTGGATTTCAAAATGCGAAATTTTGCTTAACCGTGCTTCCCATATGCAACCAACCGGTAATTTCTTCCATAATATGCTCTTTACATTACCTACAATCATTTTGAGCCCGAATTTCAACAATAAATTTTTTTCAATTTTTTGCAAAAATCCCTGATGGCTGCCTTACCGATTTTGAACGGATAAAATTCATTGTCACGGATTCTGCATGTAACGCTTATTTTGGATTACTGATGTAATTTTAAGCAGATCACCGTTTAAAATGTTGCAAAATGTCGCCTCGTTCGCCTGTGATCCAACTTCAATGACATAACATATACGTGGATTTCAAAATGCGAAATTTCGCTTAACCGTGCTTCCCATATGCAACCAACCGGTACTTTCTTCCATAATATGCTCTTTACATTACCTACAATCATTTTGAGCCCGAATTTCAACAATAAATTTTTTTCAATTTTTTGCAAAAATCCCTGATGGTTAGCCTTACCGATTTTGAACGGATAAAATTTATTGTCACGGATTCTGCGTGTAACGGTTATTTTGGATTACTGATGTAATTTTAAGCAGATCACCGTTTAAAATGTTACAAAATGTCGCCTCGTTCGCCTGTGATCCAACTTCAATGACATAACATAAACGTGGATTTCAAAATGCGAAATTTTGCTTAACCGTGCTTCCCATATGCAACCAACCGGTAATTTCTTCCATAATATGCTCTTTACATTACCTACAATCATTTTGAGCCCGAATTTCAACAATAAATTTTTTTCAATTTTTTGCAAAAATCCCTGATGGTTAGCCTTACCGATTTTGAACGGATAAAATTTATTGTCACGGATTCTGGATGTAACGGTTATTTTGGATTACTGATGTAATTTTAAGCAGATCACCGTTTAAAATGTTGCAATATGTCGCCTCGTTTGTCTGTGATCCAACTTCAATGACATAACATAAACGTGGATTTCAAAATGCGAAATTTTGCTTAACCGTGCTTCCCATATGCAACCAACCGGTAATTTCTTCCATAATATGCTCTTTACATTACCTACAATCATTTTGAGCCCGAATTTCAACAATAAATTTTTTCAATTTTTTGCAAAAATCCCTGATGGTTAGCCTTACCGATTTTGAACGGATAAAATTTATTGTCACGGATTCTGCATGTAACGGTTATTTTGGATTACTGATGTAATTTTAAGCAGATCACCGTTTAAAATGTTGCAATATGTCGCCTCGTTTGTCTGTGATCCAACTTCAATGACATAACATAAACGTGGATTTCAAAATGCGAAATTTTGCTTAACCGTGCTTCCCATATGCAACCAACCGGTAATTTCTTCCATAATATGCTCTTTACATTACCTACAATCATTTTGAGCCCGAATTTCAACAATAAATTTTTTTCAATTTTTTGCAAAAATCCCTGATGGTTAGCCTTACCGATTTTGAACGGATAAAATTTATTGTCACGGATTCTGCATGTAACGGTTATTTTGGATTACTGATGTAATTTTAAGCAGATCACCGTTTAAAATGTTGCAAAATGTCGCCTCGTTCGCCTGTGATCCAACTTCAATGACATAACATAAACGTGGATTTCAAAATGCGAAATTTTGCTTAACCGTGCTTCCCATATGCAACCAACCGGTAATTTCTTCCATAATATGCTCTTTACATTACCTACAATCATTTTGAGCCCGAATTTCAACAATAAATTTTTTTCAATTTTTTGCAAAAATCCCTGATGTGTTATACCGATTTTGAACGGATAAAATTTATTGTCACGGATTCTGCATGTAACGGTTATTTTGGATTACTGATGTAATTTTAAGCAGATCACCGTTTAAAATGTTGCAATATGTCGCCTCGTTCGCCTGTGATCCAACTTCAATGACATAACATAAACGTGGATTTCAAAATGCGAAATTTCGCTTAACCGTGTTTCCCATATGCAACCAACCGGTAATTTCTTCCATAATATGCTCTTTACATTACCTACAATCATTTTGAGCCCGAATTTCAACAATAAATTTTTTTCAATTTTTTGCAAAAATCCCTGATGGTTGTTAGCCTTACCGATTTTGAACGGATAAAATTTATTGTCACGGATTCTGGATGTAACGGTTATTTTGGATTACTGATGTAATTTTAAGCAGATCACCGTTTAAAATGTTGCAAAATGTCGCCTCGTTCGCCTGTGATCCAACTTCAATGACATAACATAAACGTGGATTTCAAAATGCGAAATTTTGCTTAACCGTGCTTCCCATATGCAACCAACCGGTAATTTCTTCCATAATATGCTCTTTACATTACCTACAATCATTTTGAGCCCGAATTTCAACAATAAATTTTTTTCAATTTTTTGCAAAAATCCCTGATGGTTAGCCTTACCGATTTTGAACGGATAAAATTTATTGTCACGGATTCTGCATGTAACGGTTATTTTGGATTACTGATGTAATTTTAAGCAGATCACCGTTTAAAATGTTGCAATATGTCGCCTCGTTTGCCTGTGATCCAACTTCAATGACATAACATAAACGTGGATTTCAAAATGCGAAATTTTGCTTAACCGTGCTTCCCATATACAACCAACCGGTAATTTCTTCCATAATATGCTCTTTACATTACCTACAATCATTTTAAGCCCGAATTTCAACAATAAATTTTTTTCAATTTTTTGCAAAAATCCCTGATGGTTAGTTAGCCTTACCGATTTTGAACGGATAAAATTTATTGTCACGGATTCTGCATGTAACGGTTATTTTGGATTACTGATGTAATTTTAAGCAGATCACCGTTTAAAATGTTGCAAAATGTCGCCTCGTTTGTCTGTGATCCAACTTCAATGACATAACATAAACGTGGATTTCAAAATGCGAAATTTTGCTTAACCGTGCTTCCCATATGCAACCAACCGGTAATTTCTTCCATAATATGCTCTTTACATTACCTACAATCATTTTGAGCCCGAATTTCAACAATATTTTTTTTTTCAATTTTTTGCAAAAATCCCTGATGGTTAGCCTTACCGATTTTGAACGGATAAAATTTATTGTCACGGATTCTGGATGTAACGGTTATTTTGGATTACTGATGTAATTTTAAGCAGATCACCGTTTAAAATGTTGCAAAATGTCGCCTCGTTCGCCTGTGATCCAACTTCAATGACATAACATAAACGTGGATTTCAAAATGCGAAATTTCGCTTAACCGTGCTTCCCATATGCAACCAACCGGTAATTTCTTCCATAATATGCTCTTTACATTACCTACAATCATTTTGAGCCCGAATTTCAACAATAAATTTTTTTCAATTTTTTGCAAAAATCCCTGATGGTTAGCCTTACCGATTTTGAACGGATAAAATTTATTGTCACGGATTCTGCATGTAACGGTTATTTTGGATTACTGATGTAATTTTAAGCAGATCACCGTTTAAAATGTTGCAATATGTCGCCTCGTTTGTCTGTGATCCAACTTCAATGACATAACATAAACGTGGATTTCAAAATGCGAAATTTTGCTTAACCGTGCTTCCCATATGCAACCAACCGGTAATTTCTTCCATAATATGCTCTTTACATTACCTACAATCATTTTGAGCCCGAATTTCAACAATAAATTTTTTTCAATTTTTTGCAAAAATCCCTGATGTGTTATACCGATTTTGAACGGATAAAATTTATTGTCACGGATTCTGCATGTAACGGTTATTTTGGATTACTGATGTAATTTTAAGCAGATCACCGTTTAAAATGTTGCAATATGTCGCCTCGTTTGTCTGTGATCCAACTTCAATGACATAACATAAACGTGGATTTCAAAATGCGAAATTTTGCTTAACCGTGCTTCCCATATGCAACCAACCGGTAATTTCTTCCATAATATGCTCTTTACATTACCTACAATCATTTTGAGCCCGAATTTCAACAATAAATTTTTTTCAATTTTTTGCAAAAATCCCTGATGGCTGCCTTACCGATTTTGAACGGATAAAATTCATTGTCACGGATTCTGCATGTAACGCTTATTTTGGATTACTGATGTAATTTTAAGCAGATCACCGTTTAAAATGTTGCAAAATGTCGCCTCGTTCGCCTGTGATCCAACTTCAATGACATAACATATACGTGGATTTCAAAATGCGAAATTTCGCTTAACCGTGCTTCCCATATGCAACCAACCGGTACTTTCTTCCATAATATGCTCTTTACATTACCTACAATCATTTTGAGCCCGAATTTCAACAATAAATTTTTTTCAATTTTTTGCAAAAATCCCTGATGGTTAGCCTTACCGATTTTGAACGGATAAAATTTATTGTCACGGATTCTGCGTGTAACGGTTATTTTGGATTACTGATGTAATTTTAAGCAGATCACCGTTTAAAATGTTACAAAATGTCGCCTCGTTCGCCTGTGATCCAACTTCAATGACATAACATAAACGTGGATTTCAAAATGCGAAATTTTGCTTAACCGTGCTTCCCATATGCAACCAACCGGTAATTTCTTCCATAATATGCTCTTTACATTACCTACAATCATTTTGAGCCCGAATTTCAACAATAAATTTTTTTCAATTTTTTGCAAAAATCCCTGATGGTTAGCCTTACCGATTTTGAACGGATAAAATTTATTGTCACGGATTCTGGATGTAACGGTTATTTTGGATTACTGATGTAATTTTAAGCAGATCACCGTTTAAAATGTTGCAATATGTCGCCTCGTTTGTCTGTGATCCAACTTCAATGACATAACATAAACGTGGATTTCAAAATGCGAAATTTTGCTTAACCGTGCTTCCCATATGCAACCAACCGGTAATTTCTTCCATAATATGCTCTTTACATTACCTACAATCATTTTGAGCCCGAATTTCAACAATAAATTTTTTCAATTTTTTGCAAAAATCCCTGATGGTTAGCCTTACAGATTTTGAACGGATAAAATTTATTGTCACGGATTCTGCATGTAACGGTTATTTTGGATTACTGATGTAATTTTAAGCAGATCACCGTTTAAAATGTTGCAATATGTCGCCTCGTTTGTCTGTGATCCAACTTCAATGACATAACATAAACGTGGATTTCAAAATGCGAAATTTTGCTTAACCGTGCTTCCCATATGCAACCAACCGGTAATTTCTTCCATAATATGCTCTTTACATTACCTACAATCATTTTGAGCCCGAATTTCAACAATAAATTTTTTTCAATTTTTTGCAAAAATCCCTGATGGTTAGCCTTACCGATTTTGAACGGATAAAATTTATTGTCACGGATTCTGCATGTAACGGTTATTTTGGATTACTGATGTAATTTTAAGCAGATCACCGTTTAAAATGTTGCAAAATGTCGCCTCGTTCGCCTGTGATCCAACTTCAATGACATAACATAAACGTGGATTTCAAAATGCGAAATTTTGCTTAACCGTGCTTCCCATATGCAACCAACCGGTAATTTCTTCCATAATATGCTCTTTACATTACCTACAATCATTTTGAGCCCGAATTTCAACAATAAATTTTTTTCAATTTTTTGCAAAAATCCCTGATGTGTTATACCGATTTTGAACGGATAAAATTTATTGTCACGGATTCTGCATGTAACGGTTATTTTGGATTACTGATGTAATTTTAAGCAGATCACCGTTTAAAATGTTGCAATATGTCGCCTCGTTCGCCTGTGATCCAACTTCAATGACATAACATATACGTGGATTTCAAAATGCGAAATTTCGCTTAACCGTGCTTCCCATATGCAACCAACCGGTAATTTCTTCCATAATATGCTCTTTACATTACCTACAATCATTTTGAGCCCGAATTTCAACAATAAATTTTTTTCAATTTTTTGCAAAAATCCCTGATGGTTAGCCTTACCGATTTTGAACGGATAAAATTTATTGTCACGGATTCTGCGTGTAACGGTTATTTTGGATTACTGATGTAATTTTAAGCAGATCACCGTTTAAAATGTTGCAAAATGTCGCCTCGTTCGCCTGTGATCCAACTTCAATGACATAACATAAACGTGGATTTCAAAATGCGAAATTTTGCTTAACCGTGCTTCCCATATACAACCAACCGGTAATTTCTTCCATAATATGCTCTTTACATTACCTTCAATCATTTTGAGCCCGAATTTCAACAATAATTTTTTTTCAATTTTTTGCAAAAATCCCTGATGGTTAGCCTTACCGATTTTGAACGGATAAAATTTATTGTCACGGATTCTGCATGTAACGGTTATTTTGGATTACTGATGTAATTTTAAGCAGATCACCGTTTAAAATGTTGCAAAATGTCGCCTCGTTCGCCTGTGATCCAACTTCAATGACATAACATATACGTGGATTTCAAAATGCGAAATTTCGCTTAACCGTGCTTCCCATATGCAACCAACCGGTAATTTCTTCCATAATATGCTCTTTACATTACCTACAATCATTTTGAGCCCGAATTTCAACAATAATTTTTTTTCAATTTTTTGCAAAAATCCCTGATGGTTAGCCTTACCGATTTTGAACGGATAAAATTTATTGTCACGGATTCTGCATGTAACGGTTATTTTGGATTACTGATGTAATTTTAAGCAGATCACCGTTTAAAATGTTGCAAAATGTCGCCTCGTTTGTCTGTGATCCAACTTCAATGACATAACATAAACGTGGATTTCAAAATGCGAAATTTTGCTTAACCGTGCTTCCCATATGCAACCAACCGGTAATTTCTTCCATAATATGCTCTTTACATTACCTACAATCATTTTGAGCCCGAATTTCAACAATAAATTTTTTTCAATTTTTTGCAAAAATCCCTGATGGTTAGCCTTACCGATTTTGAACGGATAAAATTTATTGTCACGGATTCTGCATGTAACGGTTATTTTGGATTACTGATGTAATTTTAAGCAGATCACCGTTTAAAATGTTGCAATATGTCGCCTCGTTTGTCTGTGATCCAACTTCAATGACATAACATAAACGTGGATTTCAAAATGCGAAATTTTGCTTAACCGTGCTTCCCATATGCAACCAACCGGTAATTTCTTCCATAATATGCTCTTTACATTACCTACAATCATTTTGAGCCCGAATTTCAACAATAAATTTTTTTCAATTTTTTGCAAAAATCCCTGATGGTTAGTTAGCCTTACCGATTTTGAACGGATAAAATTTATTGTCACGGATTCTGCATGTAACGGTTATTTTGGATTACTGATGTAATTTTAAGCAGATCACCGTTTAAAATGTTGCAAAATGTCGCCTCGTTCGCCTGTGATCCAACTTCAATGACATAACATAAACGTGGATTTCAAAATGCGAAATTTTGCTTAACCGTGCTTCCCATATGCAACCAACCGGTAATTTCTTCCATAATATGCTCTTTACATTACCTACAATCATTTTGAGCCCGAATTTCAACAAAAATTTTTTTTCAGTTTTTTGCAAAAATCCCTGATGGTTAGCCTTACCGATTTTGAACGGATAAAATTTATTGTCACGGATTCTGCATGTAACGGTTATTTTGGATTACTGATGTAATTTTAAGCAGATCACCGTTTAAAATGTTGCAATATGTCGCCTCGTTTGTCTGTGATCCAACTTCAATGACATAACATAAACGTGGAATTCAAAATGCGAAATTTTGCTTAACCGTGCTTCCCATATGCAACCAACCGGTAATTTCTTCCATAATATGCTCTTTACATTACCTACAATCATTTTGAGCCCGAATTTCAACAATAAATTTTTTCAATTTTTTGCAAAAATCCCTGATGTGTTAGCCTTACCGATTTTGAACGGATAAAATTTATTGTCACGGATTCTGCATGTAACGGTTATTTTGGATTACTGATGTAATTTTAAGAAGATCACCGTTTAAAATGTTGCAATATGTCGCCTCGTTTGTCTGTGATCCAACTTCAATGACATAACATAAACGTGGATTTCAAAATGCGAAATTTTGCTTAACCGTGCTTCCCATATGCAACCAACCGGTAATTTCTTCCATAATATGCTCTTTACATTACCTACAATCATTTTGAGCCCGAATTTCAACAATAAATTTTTTTCAATTTTTTGCAAAAATCCCTGATGGTTAGTTAGCCTTACCGATTTTGAACGGATAAAATTTATTGTCACGGATTCTGGATGTAACGGTTATTTTGGATTACTGATGTAATTTTAAGCAGATCACCGTTTAAAATGTTGCAATATGTCGCCTCGTTTGTCTGTGATCCAACTTCAATGACATAACATAAACGTGGATTTCAAAATGCGAAATTTTGCTTAACCGTGCTTCCCATATGCAACCAACCGGTAATTTCTTCCATAATATGCTCTTTACATTACCTACAATCATTTTGAGCCCGAATTTCAACAATAAATTTTTTTCAATTTTTTGCAAAAATCCCTGATGTTATACCGATTTTGAACGGATAAAATTTATTGTCACGGATTCTGCATGTAACGCTTATTTTGGATTACTGATGTAATTTTAAGCAGATCACCGTTTAAAATGTTGCAAAATGTCGCCTCGTTCGCCTGTGATCCAACTTCAATGACATAACATAAACGTGGATTTCAAAATGCGAAATTTTGCTTAACCGTGCTTCCCATATGCAACCAACCGGTAATTTCTTCCATAATATGCTCTTTACATTACCTACAATCATTTTGAGCCCGAATTTCAACAAAAATTTTTTTTCAGTTTTTTGCAAAAATCCCTGATGGTTAAGCCTTACCGATTTTGAACGGATAAAATTTATTGTCACGGATTCTACATGTAACGGTTATTTTGGATTACTGATGTAATTTTAAGCAGATCACCGTTTAAAATGTTGCAAAATGTCGCCTCGTTCGCCTGTGATCCAACTTCAATGACATAACATAAACGTGGATTTCAAAATGCGAAATTTTGCTTAACCGTGCTTCCCATATGCAACCAACCGGTAATTTCTTCCATAATATGCTCTTTACATTACCTACAATCATTTTGAGCCCGAATTTCAACAATAAATTTTTTTCAATTTTTTGCAAAAATCCCTGATGCTTAGTTAGCCTTACCGATTTTGAACGGATAAAATTTATTGTCACGGATTCTGCATGTAACGGTTATTTTGGATTACTGATGTAATTTTAAGCAGATCACCGTTTAAAATGTTGCAAAATGTCGCCTCGTTTGTCTGTGATCCAACTTCAATGACATAACATAAACGTGGATTTCAAAATGCGAAATTTTGCTTAACCGTGCTTCCCATATGCAACCAACCGGTAATTTCTTCCATAATATGCTCTTTACATTACCTACAATCATTTTGAGCCCGAATTTCAACAATAAATTTTTTTCAATTTTTTGCAAAAATCCCTGATGCGTTAGCCTTACCGATTTTGAACGGATAAAATTTATTGTCACGGATTCTGCATGTAACGGTTATTTTGGATTACTGATGTAATTTTAAGAAGATCACCGTTTAAAATGTTGCAATATGTCGCCTCGTTTGTCTGTGATCCAACTTCAATGACATAACATAAACGTGGATTTCAAAATGCGAAATTTTGCTTAACCGTGCTTCCCATATGCAACCAACCGGTAATTTCTTCCATAATATGCTCTTTACATTACCTACAATCATTTTGAGCCCGAATTTCAACAATAAATTTTTTTCAATTTTTTGCAAAAATCCCTGATGGTTAGTTAGCCTTACCGATTTTGAACGGATAAAATTTATTGTCACGGATTCTGCATGTAACGGTTATTTTGGATTACTGATGTAATTTTAAGCAGATCACCGTTTAAAATGTTGCAATATGTCGCCTCGTTTGTCTGTGATCCAACTTCAATGACATAACATAAACGTGGATTTCAAAATGCGAAATTTTGCTTAACCGTGCTTCCCATATGCAACCAACCGGTAATTTCTTCCATAATATGCTCTTTACATTACCTACAATCATTTTGAGCCCGAATTTCAACAATAAATTTTTTTCAATTTTTTGCAAAAATCCCTGATGTTATACCGATTTTGAACGGATAAAATTTATTGTCACGGATTCTGCATGTAACGCTTATTTTGGATTACTGATGTAATTTTAAGCAGATCACCGTTTAAAATGTTGCAAAATGTCCCCTCGTTCGCCTGTGATCCAACTTCAATGACATAACATAAACGTGGATTTCAAAATGCGAAATTTTGCTTAACCGTGCTTCCCATATGCAACCAACCGGTAATTTCTTCCATAATATGCTCTTTACATTACCTACAATCATTTTGAGCCCGAATTTCAACAATAATTTTTTTCAATTTTTTGCAAAAATCCCTGATGGTTAGCCTTACCGATTTTGAACGGATAAAATTTATTGTCACGGATTCTGCATGTAACGGTTATTTTGGATTACTGATGTAATTTTAAGCAGATCACCGTTTAAAATGTTGCAATATGTCGCCTCGTTTGTCTGTGATCCAACTTCAATGACATAACATAAACGTGGAATTCAAAATGCGAAATTTTGCTTAACCGTGCTTCCCATATGCAACCAACCGGTAATTTCTTCCATAATATGCTCTTTACATTACCTACAATCATTTTGAGCCCGAATTTCAACAATAAATTTTTTCAATTTTTTGCAAAAATCCCTGATGGTTAGCCTTACCGATTTTGAACGGATAAAATTTATTGTCACGGATTCTGCATGTAACGGTTATTTTGGATTACTGATGTAATTTTAAGCAGATCACCGTTTAAAATGTTGCAAAATGTCGCCTCGTTCGCCTGTGATCCAACTTCAATGACATAACATAAACGTGGATTTCAAAATGCGAAATTTTGCTTAACCGTGCTTCCCATATGCAACCAACCGGTAATTTCTTCCATAATATGCTCTTTACATTACCTACAATCATTTTGAGCCCGAATTTCAACAAAAATTTTTTTTCAGTTTTTTGCAAAAATCCCTGATGGTTAAGCCTTACCGATTTTGAACGGATAAAATTTATTGTCACGGATTCTACATGTAACGGTTATTTTGGATTACTGATGTAATTTTAAGCAGATCACCGTTTAAAATGTTGCAAAATGTCGCCTCGTTCGCCTGTGATCCAACTTCAATGACATAACATAAACGTGGATTTCAAAATGCGAAATTTTGCTTAACCGTGCTTCCCATATGCAACCAACCGGTAATTTCTTCCATAATATGCTCTTTACATTACCTACAATCATTTTGAGCCCGAATTTCAACAATAAATTTTTTTCAATTTTTTGCAAAAATCCCTGATGCTTAGTTAGCCTTACCGATTTTGAACGGATAAAATTTATTGTCACGGATTCTGCATGTAACGGTTATTTTGGATTACTGATGTAATTTTAAGCAGATCACCGTTTAAAATGTTGCAAAATGTCGCCTCGTTTGTCTGTGATCCAACTTCAATGACATAACATAAACGTGGATTTCAAAATGCGAAATTTTGCTTAACCGTGCTTCCCATATGCAACCAACCGGTAATTTCTTCCATAATATGCTCTTTACATTACCTACAATCATTTTGAGCCCGAATTTCAACAATAAATTTTTTTCAATTTTTTGCAAAAATCCCTGATGGTTAGTTAGCCTTACCGATTTTGAACGGATAAAATTTATTGTCACGGATTCTGCATGTAACGGTTATTTTGGATTACTGATGTAATTTTAAGCAGATCACCGTTTAAAATGTTGCAATATGTCGCCTCGTTTGCCTGTGATCCAACTTCAATGACATAACATAAACGTGGATTTCAAAATGCGAAATTTTGCTTAACCGTGCTTCCCATATGCAACCAACCGGTAATTTCTTCCATAATATGCTCTTTACATTACCTACAATCATTTTGAGCCCGAATTTCAACAATAAATTTTTTTCAATTTTTTGCAAAAATCCCTGATGCTTAGTTAGCCTTACCGATTTTGAACGGATAAAATTTATTGTCACGGATTCTGCATGTAACGGTTATTTTGGATTACTGATGTAATTTTAAGCAGATCACCGTTTAAAATGTTGCAAAATGTCGCCTCGTTTGTCTGTGATCCAACTTCAATGACATAACATAAACGTGGATTTCAAAATGCGAAATTTTGCTTAACCGTGCTTCCCATATGCAACCAACCGGTAATTTCTTCCATAATATGCTCTTTACATTACCTACAATCATTTTGAGCCCGAATTTCAACAATAAATTTTTTTCAATTTTTTGCAAAAATCCCTGATGTGTTAGCCTTACCGATTTTGAACGGATAAAATTTATTGTCACGGATTCTGCATGTAACGGTTATTTTGGATTACTGATGTAATTTTAAGCAGATCAACGTTTAAAATGTTGCAATATGTCGCCTCGTTTGCCTGTGATCCAACTTCAATGACATAACATAAACGTGGATTTCAAAATGCGAAATTTCGCTTAACCGTGCTTCCCATATGCAACCAACCGGTAATTTCTTCCATAATATGCTCTTTACATTACCTACAATCATTTTGAGCCCGAATTTCAACAATAAATTTTTTTCAATTTTTTGCAAAAATCCCTGATGGTTAGTTAGCCTTACCGATTTTGAACGGATAAAATTTATTGTCACGGATTCTGCATGTAACGGTTATTTTGGATTACTGATGTAATTTTAAGCAGATCACCGTTTAAAATGTTGCAATATGTCGCCTCGTTTGCCTGTGATCCAACTTCAATGACATAACATAAACGTGGATTTCAAAATGCGAAATTTTGCTTAACCGTGCTTCCCATATGCAACCAACCGGTAATTTCTTCCATAATATGCTCTTTACATTACCTACAATCATTTTGAGCCCGAATTTCAACAATAAATTTTTTTCAATTTTTTGCAAAAATCCCTGATGTGTTAGCCTTACCGATTTTGAACGGATAAAATTTATTGTCACGGATTCTGCATGTAACGGTTATTTTGGATTACTGATGTAATTTTAAGCAGATCACCGTTTAAAATGTTGCAATATGTCGCCTCGTTTGCCTGTGATCCAACTTCAATGACATAACATAAACGTGGATTTCAAAATGCGAAATTTCGCTTAACCGTGCTTCCCATATGCAACCAACCGGTAATTTCTTCCATAATATGCTCTTTACATTACCTACAATCATTTTGAGCCCGAATTTCAACAATAAATTTTTTTCAATTTTTTGCAAAAATCCCTGATGGTTAGTTAGCCTTACCGATTTTGAACGGATAAAATTTATTGTCACGGATTCTGCATGTAACGGTTATTTTGGATTACTGATGTAATTTTAAGCAGATCACCGTTTAAAATGTTGCAAAATGTCGCCTCGTTCGCCTGTGATCCAACTTCAATGACATAACATAAACGTGGATTTCAAAATGCGAAATTTTGCTTAACCGTGCTTCCCATATGCAACCAACCGGTAATTTCTTCCATAATATGCTCTTTACATTACCTACAATCATTTTGAGCCCGAATTTCAACAATAAATTTTTTTCAATTTTTTGCAAAAATCCCTGATGGCTGCCTTACCGATTTTGAACGGATAAAATTCATTGTCACGGATTCTGCATGTAACGGTTATTTTGGATTACTGATGTAATTTTAAGCAGATCACCGTTTAAAATGTTGCAAAATGTCGCCTCGTTCGCCTGTGATCCAACTTCAATGACATAACATAAACGTGGATTTCAAAATGCGAAATTTTGCTTAACCGTGCTTCCCATATGCAACCAACCGGTAATTTCTTCCATAATATGCTCTTTACATTACCTACAATCATTTTGAGCCCGAATTTCAACAATAAATTTTTTCAATTTTTTGCAAAAATCCCTGATGGTTAGCCTTACCGATTTTGAACGGATAAAATTTATTGTCACGGATTCTGCATGTAACGGTTATTTTGGATTACTGATGTAATTTTAAGCAGATCACCGTTTAAAATGTTGCAATATGTCGCCTCGTTTGTCTGTGATCCAACTTCAATGACATAACATAAACGTGGATTTCAAAATGCGAAATTTTGCTTAACCGTGCTTCCCATATGCAACCAACCGGTAATTTCTTCCATAATATGCTCTTTACATTACCTACAATCATTTTGAGCCCGAATTTCAACAATAAATTTTTTTCAATTTTTTGCAAAAATCCCTGATGTGTTAGCCTTACCGATTTTGAACGGATAAAATTTATTGTCACGGATTCTGCATGTAACGGTTATTTTGGATTACTGATGTAATTTTAAGCAGATCACCGTTTAAAATGTTGCAATATGTCGCCTCGTTTGCCTGTGATCCAACTTCAATGACATAACATAAACGTGGATTTCAAAATGCGAAATTTCGCTTAACCGTGCTTCCCATATGCAACCAACCGGTAATTTCTTCCATAATATGCTCTTTACATTACCTACAATCATTTTGAGCCCGAATTTCAACAATAAATTTTTTTCAATTTTTTGCAAAAATCCCTGATGTGTTAGCCTTACCGATTTTGAACGGATAAAATTTATTGTCACGGATTCTGCATGTAACGGTTATTTTGGATTACTGATGTAATTTTAAGCAGATCACCGTTTAAAATGTTGCAATATGTCGCCTCGTTTGCCTGTGATCCAACTTCAATGACATAACATAAACGTGGATTTCAAAATGCGAAATTTCGCTTAACCGTGCTTCCCATATGCAACCAACCGTTAATTGCTTCCATAATATGCTCTTTACATTACCTACAATCATTTTGAGCCCGAATTTCAACAATAAATTTTTTTCAATTTTTTGCAAAAATCCCTGATGGTTAGTTAGCCTTACCGATTTTGAACGGATAAAATTTATTGTCACGGATTCTGCATGTAACGGTTATTTTGGATTACTGATGTAATTTTAAGCAGATCACCGTTTAAAATGTTGCAAAATGTCGCCTCGTTCGCCTGTGATCCAACTTCAATGACATAACATAAACGTGGATTTCAAAATGCGAAATTTTGCTTAACCGTGCTTCCCATATGCAACCAACCGGTAATTTCTTCCATAATATGCTCTTTACATTACCTACAATCATTTTGAGCCCGAATTTCAACAATAAATTTTTTTCAATTTTTTGCAAAAATCCCTGATGTGTTAGCCTTACCGATTTTGAACGGATAAAATTTATTGTCACGGATTCTGCATGTAACGGTTATTTTGGATTACTGATGTAATTTTAAGCAGATCACCGTTTAAAATGTTGCAAAATGTCGCCTCGTTCGCCTGTGATCCAACTTCAATGACATAACATAAACGTGGATTTCAAAATGCGAAATTTCGCTTAACCGTGCTTCCCATATGCAACCAACCGGTAATTTCTTCCATAATATGCTCTTTACATTACCTACAATCATTTTGAGCCCGAATTTCAACAATAAATTTTTTTCAATTTTTTGCAAAAATCCCTGATGTGTTAGCCTTACCGATTTTGAACGGATAAAATTTATTGTCACGGATTCTGCATGTAACGGTTATTTTGGATTACTGATGTAATTTTAAGCAGATCACCGTTTAAAATGTTGCAATATGTCGCCTCGTTTGCCTGTGATCCAACTTCAATGACATAACATAAACGTGGATTTCAAAATGCGAAATTTCGCTTAACCGTGCTTCCCATATGCAACCAACCGGTAATTTCTTCCATAATATGCTCTTTACATTACCTACAATCATTTTGAGCCCGAATTTCAACAATAAATTTTTTTCAATTTTTTGCAAAAATCCCTGATGTGTTAGCCTTACCGATTTTGAACGGATAAAATTTATTGTCACGGATTCTGCATGTAACGGTTATTTTGGATTACTGATGTAATTTTAAGCAGATCACCGTTTAAAATGTTGCAATATGTCGCCTCGTTTGCCTGTGATCCAACTTCAATGACATAACATAAACGTGGATTTCAAAATGCGAAATTTCGCTTAACCGTGCTTCCCATATGCAACCAACCGGTAATTTCTTCCATAATATGCTCTTTACATTACCTACAATCATTTTGAGCCCGAATTTCAACAATAAATTTTTTTCAATTTTTTGCAAAAATCCCTGATGTGTTAGCCTTACCGATTTTGAACGGATAAAATTTATTGTCACGGATTCTGCATGTAACGGTTATTTTGGATTACT
The DNA here is from genome assembly GCA_932526605.1 of Nephrotoma flavescens. NCBI lineage: Eukaryota > Metazoa > Arthropoda > Insecta > Diptera > Tipulidae > Nephrotoma > Nephrotoma flavescens. The sequence goes on from OW052220.1 coordinate 77,233,314, forward strand.
GATGTAATTTTAAGCAGATCACCGTTTAAAATGTTGCAATATGTCGCCTCGTTTGCCTGTGATCCAACTTCAATGACATAACATAAACGTGGATTTCAAAATGCGAAATTTCGCTTAACCGTGCTTCCCATATGCAACCAACCGGTAATTTCTTCCATAATATGCTCTTTACATTACCTACAATCATTTTGAGCCCGAATTTCAACAATAAATTTTTTTCAATTTTTTGCAAAAATCCCTGATGTGTTAGCCTTACCGATTTTGAACGGATAAAATTTATTGTCACGGATTCTGCATGTAACGGTTATTTTGGATTACTGATGTAATTTTAAGCAGATCACCGTTTAAAATGTTGCAATATGTCGCCTCGTTTGCCTGTGATCCAACTTCAATGACATAACATAAACGTGGATTTCAAAATGCGAAATTTCGCTTAACCGTGCTTCCCATATGCAACCAACCGGTAATTTCTTCCATAATATGCTCTTTACATTACCTACAATCATTTTGAGCCCGAATTTCAACAATAAATTTTTTTCAATTTTTTGCAAAAATCCCTGATGTGTTAGCCTTACCGATTTTGAACGGATAAAATTTATTGTCACGGATTCTGCATGTAACGGTTATTTTGGATTACTGATGTAATTTTAAGCAGATCACCGTTTAAAATGTTGCAATATGTCGCCTCGTTTGCCTGTGATCCAACTTCAATGACATAACATAAACGTGGATTTCGTTTGTCTGTGATCCAACTTCAATGACATAACATAAACGTGGATTTCAAAATGCGAAATTTTGCTTAACCGTGCTTCTTCCATAATATGCTCTTTACATTACCTACAATCATTTTGAGCCCGAATTTCAACAATAAATTTTTTTCAATTTTTTGCAAAAATCCCTGATGTGTTAGCCTTACCGATTTTGAACGGATAAAATTTATTGTCACGGATTCTGCATGTAACGGTTATTTTGGATTAATGATGTAATTTTAAGCAGATCACCGTTTAAAATGTTGCAATATGTCGCCTCGTTTGCCTGTGATCCAACTTCAATGACATAACATAAACGTGGATTTCAAAATGCGAAATTTCGCTTAACCGTGCTTCCCATATGCAACCAACCGGTAATTTCTTCCATAATATGCTCTTTACATTACCTACAATCATTTTGAGCCCGAATTTCAACAATAAATTTTTTTCAATTTTTTGCAAAAATCCCTGATGTGTTAGCCTTACCGATTTTGAACGGATAAAATTTATTGTCACGGATTCTGCATGTAACGGTTATTTTGGATTACTGATGTAATTTTAAGCAGATCACCGTTTAAAATGTTGCAATATGTCGCCTCGTTTGCCTGTGATCCAACTTCAATGACATAACATAAACGTGGATTTCAAAATGCGAAATTTCGCTTAACCGTGCTTCCCATATGCAACCAACCGGTAATTTCTTCCATAATATGCTCTTTACATTACCTACAATCATTTTGAGCCCGAATTTCAACAATAAATTTTTTTCAATTTTTTGCAAAAATCCCTGATGTGTTAGCCTTACCGATTTTGAACGGATAAAATTTATTGTCACGGATTCTGCATGTAACGGTTATTTTGGATTACTGATGTAATTTTAAGCAGATCACCGTTTAAAATGTTGCAATATGTCGCCTCGTTTGTCTGTGATCCAACTTCAATGACATAACATAAACGTGGATTTCAAAATGCGAAATTTTGCTTAACCGTGCTTCCCATATGCAACCAACCGGTAATTTCTTCCATAATATGCTCTTTACATTACCTACAATCATTTTGAGCCCGAATTTCAACAATAAATTTTTTCAATTTTTTGCAAAAATCCCTGATGGTTAGCCTTACCGTTTTTGAACGGATAAAATTTATTGTCACGGATTCTGCATGTAACGGTTATTTTGGATTACTGATGTAATTTTAAGCAGATCACCGTTTAAAATGTTGCAATATGTCGCCTCGTTTGTCTGTGATCCAACTTCAATGACATAACATAAACGTGGATTTCAAAATGCGAAATTTTGCTTAACCGTGCTTCCCATATGCAACCAACCGGTAATTTCTTCCATAATATGCTCTTTACATTACCTACAATCATTTTGAGCCCGAATTTCAACAATAAATTTTTTTCAATTTTTTGCAAAAATCCCTGATGTGTTAGCCTTACCGATTTTGAACGGATAAAATTTATTGTCACGGATTCTGCATGTAACGGTTATTTTGGATTACTGATGTAATTTTAAGCAGATCACCGTTTAAAATGTTGCAATATGTCGCCTCGTTTGCCTGTGATCCAACTTCAATGACATAACATAAACGTGGATTTCAAAATGCGAAATTTCGCTTAACCGTGCTTCCCATATGCAACCAACCGGTAATTTCTTCCATAATATGCTCTTTACATTACCTACAATCATTTTGAGCCCGAATTTCAACAATAAATTTTTTTCAATTTTTTGCAAAAATCCCTGATGTGTTAGCCTTACCGATTTTGAACGGATAAGATTTATTGTCACGGATTCTGCATGTAACGGTTATTTTGGATTACTGATGTAATTTTAAGCAGATCACCGTTTAAAATGTTGCAATATGTCGCCTCGTTTGCCTGTGATCCAACTTCAATGACATAACATAAACGTGGATTTCAAAATGCGAAATTTCGCTTAACCGTGCTTCCCATATGCAACCAACCGGTAATTTCTTCCATAATATGCTCTTTACATTACCTACAATCATTTTGAGCCCGAATTTCAACAATAAATTTTTTTCAATTTTTTGCAAAAATCCCTGATGTGTTAGCCTTACCGATTTTGAACGGATAAAATTTATTGTCACGGATTCTGCATGTAACGGTTATTTTGGATTACTGATGTAATTTTAAGCAGATCACCGTTTAAAATGTTGCAATATGTCGCCTCGTTTGCCTGTGATCCAACTTCAATGACATAACATAAACGTGGATTTCAAAATGCGAAATTTCGCTTAACCGTGCTTCCCATATGCAACCAACCGGTAATTTCTTCCATAATATGCTCTTTACATTACCTACAATCATTTTGAGCCCGAATTTCAACAATAAATTTTTTTCAATTTTTTGCAAAAATCCCTGATGTGTTAGCCTTACCGATTTTGAACGGATAAAATTTATTGTCACGGATTCTGCATGTAACGGTTATTTTGGATTACTGATGTAATTTTAAGCAGATCACCGTTTAAAATGTTGCAATATGTCGCCTCGTTTGCCTGTGATCCAACTTCAATGACATAACATAAACGTGGATTTCAAAATGCGAAATTTCGCTTAACCGTGCTTCCCATATGCAACCAACCGGTAATTTCTTCCATAATATGCTCTTTACATTACCTACAATCATTTTGAGCCCGAATTTCAACAATAAATTTTTTCAATTTTTTGCAAAAATCCCTGATGGTTAGCCTTACCGATTTTGAACGGATAAAATTTATTGTCACGGATTCTGCATGTAACGGTTATTTTGGATTACTGATGTAATTTTAAGCAGATCACCGTTTAAAATGTTGCAATATGTCGCCTCGTTTGTCTGTGATCCAACTTCAATGACATAACATAAACGTGGATTTCAAAATGCGAAATTTTGCTTAACCGTGCTTCCCATATGCAACCAACCGGTAATTTCTTCCATAATATGCTCTTTACATTACCTACAATCATTTTGAGCCCGAATTTCAACAATAAATTTTTTTCAATTTTTTGCAAAAATCCCTGATGTGTTAGCCTTACCGATTTTGAACGGATAAAATTTATTGTCACGGATTCTGCATGTAACGGTTATTTTGGATTACTGATGTAATTTTAAGCAGATCACCGTTTAAAATGTTGCAATATGTCGCCTCGTTTGTCTGTGATCCAAATTCAATGACATAACATAAACGTGGATTTCAAAATGCGAAATTTTGCTTAACCGTGCTTCCCATATGCAACCAACCGGTAATTTCTTCCATAATATGCTCTTTACATTACCTACAATCATTTTGAGCCCGAATTTCAACAATAAATTTTTTCAATTTTTTGCAAAAATCCCTGATGGTTAGCCTTACCGATTTTGAACGGATAAAATTTATTGTCACGGATTCTGCATGTAACGGTTATTTTGGATGACTGATGTAATTTTAAGCAGATCACCGTTTAAAATGTTGCAAAATGTCGCCTCGTTTGTCTGTGATCCAACTTCAATGACATAACATAAACGTGGATTTCAAAATGCGAAATTTTGCTTAACCGTGCTTCCCATATGCAACCAACCGGTAATTTCTTCCATAATATGCTCTTTACATTACCTACAATCATTTTGAGCCCGAATTTCAACAATAAATTTTTTTCAATTTTTTTACAAAAATCCCTGATGGTTAGTTAGCCTTACCGATTTTGAACGGATAAAATTTATTGTCACGGATTCTGCATGTAACGGTTATTTTGGATTACTGATGTAATTTTAAGCAAATCACCGTTTAAAATGTTGCAAAATGTCGCCTCGTTCGCCTGTGATCCAACTTCAATGACATAACATAAACGTGGATTTCAAAATGCGAAATTTTGCTTAACCGTGCTTCCCATATGCAACCAACCGGTAATTTCTTCCATAATATGCTCTTTACATTACCTACAATCATTTTGAGCCCGAATTTCAACAATAAATTTTTTTCAATTTTTTGCAAAAATCCCTGATGCTTAGTTAGCCTTACCGATTTTGAACGGATAAAATTTATTGTCACGGATTCTGCATGTAACGGTTATTTTGGATTACTGATGTAATTTTAAGCAGATCACCGTTTAAAATGTTGCAAAATGTCGCCTCGTTTGTCTGTGATCCAACTTCAATGACATAACATAAACGTGGAATTCAAAATGCGAAATTTTGCTTAACCGTGCTTCCCATATGCAACCAACCGGTAATTTCTTCCATAATATGCTCTTTACATTACCTACAATCATTTTGAGCCCGAATTTCAACAATAAATTTTTTTCAATTTTTTGCAAAAATCCCTGATGGTTAGTTAGCCTTACCGATTTTGAACGGATAAAATTTATTGTCACGGATTCTGCATGTAACGGTTATTTTGGATTACTGATGTAATTTTAAGCAGACCACCGTTTAAAATGTTGCAATATGTCGCCTCGTTTGCCTGTGATCCAACTTCAATGACATAACATAAACGTGGAATTCAAAATGCGAAATTTCGCTTAACCGTGCTTCCCATATGCAACCAACCGGTAATTTCTTCCATAATATGCTCTTTACATTACCTACAATCATTTTGAGCCCGAATTTCAACAATAAATTTTTTCAATTTTTTGCAAAAATCCCTGATGGTTAGCCTTACCGATTTTGAACGGATAAAATTTATTGTCACGGATTCTGCATGTAACGGTTATTTTGGATTACTGATGTAATTTTAAGCAGATCACCGTTTAAAATGTTGCAATATGTCGCCTCGTTTGTCTGTGATCCAACTTCAATGACATAACATAAACGTGGATTTCAAAATGCGAAATTTTGCTTAACCGTGCTTCCCATATGCAACCAACCGGTAATTTCTTCCATAATATGCTCTTTACATTACCTACAATCATTTTGAGCCCGAATTTCAACAATAAATTTTTTTCAATTTTTTGCAAAAATCCCTGATGTGTTAGCCTTACCGATTTTGAACGGATAAAATTTATTGTCACGGATTCTGCATGTAACGGTTATTTTGGATTACTGATGTAATTTTAAGCAGATCACCGTTTAAAATGTTGCAATATGTCGCCTCGTTTGTCTGTGATCCAACTTCAATGACATAACATAAACGTGGATTTCAAAATGCGAAATTTTGCTTAACCGTGCTTCCCATATGCAACCAACCGGTAATTTCTTCCATAATATGCTCTTTACATTACCTACAATCATTTTGAGCCCGAATTTCAACAATAAATTTTTTCAATTTTTTGCAAAAATCCCTGATGGTTAGCCTTACCGATTTTGAACGGATAAAATTTATTGTCACGGATTCTGCATGTAACGGTTATTTTGGATTACTGATGTAATTTTAAGCAGATCACCGTTTAAAATGTTGCAATATGTCGCCTCGTTTGTCTGTGATCCAACTTCAATGACATAACATAAACGTGGATTTCAAAATGCGAAATTTTGCTTAACCGTGCTTCCCATATGCAACCAACCGGTAATTTCTTCCATAATATGCTCTTTACATTACCTACAATCATTTTGAGCCCGAATTTCAACAATAAATTTTTTTCAATTTTTTTACAAAAATCCCTGATGGTTAGTTAGCCTTACCGATTTTGAACGGATAAAATTTATTGTCACGGATTCTGCATGTAACGGTTATTTTGGATTACTGATGTAATTTTAAGCAAATCACCGTTTAAAATGTTGCAAAATGTCGCCTCGTTCGCCTGTGATCCAACTTCAATGACATAACATAAACGTGGATTTCAAAATGCGAAATTTTGCTTAACCGTGCTTCCCATATGCAACCAACCGGTAATTTCTTCCATAATATGCTCTTTACATTACCTACAATCATTTTGAGCCCGAATTTCAACAATAAATTTTTTTCAATTTTTTGCAAAAATCCCTGATGCTTAGTTAGCCTTACCGATTTTGAACGGATAAAATTTATTGTCACGGATTCTGCATGTAACGGTTATTTTGGATTACTGATGTAATTTTAAGCAGATCACCGTTTAAAATTTTGCAAAATGTCGCCTCGTTTGTCTGTGATCCAACTTCAATGACATAACATAAACGTGGATTTCAAAATGCGAAATTTTGCTTAACCGTGCTTCCCATATGCAACCAACCGGTAATTTCTTCCATAATATGCTCTTTACATTACCTACAATCATTTTGAGCCCGAATTTCAACAATAAATTTTTTTCAATTTTTTGCAAAAATCCCTGATGGTTAGCCTTACCGATTTTGAACGGATAAAATTTATTGTCACGGATTCTGCATGTAACGGTTATTTTGGATTACTGATGTAATTTTAAGCAGATCACCGTTTAAAATGTTGCAAAATGTCGCCTCGTTTGTCTGTGATCCAACTTCAATGACATAACATAAACGTGGATTTCAAAATGCGAAATTTTGCTTAACCGTGCTTCCCATATGCAACCAACCGGTAATTTCTTCCATAATATGCTCTTTACATTACCTACAATCATTTTGAGCCCGAATTTCAACAATAAATTTTTTTCAATTTTTTGCAAAAATCCCTGATGGTTAGCCTTACCGATTTTGAACGGATAAAATTTATTGTCACGGATTCTGCATGTAACGGTTATTTTGGATTACTGATGTAATTTTAAGCAGATCACCGTTTAAAATGTTGCAATATGTCGCCTCGTTTGTCTGTGATCCAACTTCAATGACATAACATAAACGTGGAATTCAAAATGCGAAATTTTGCTTAACCGTGCTTCCCATATGCAACCAACCGGTAATTTCTTCCATAATATGCTCTTTACATTACCTACAATCATTTTGAGCCCGAATTTCAACAATAAATTTTTTTCAATTTTTTGCAAAAATCCCTGATGGTTAGTTAGCCTTACCGATTTTGAACGGATAAAATTTATTGTCACGGATTCTGCATGTAACGGTTATTTTGGATTACTGATGTAATTTTAAGCAGACCACCGTTTAAAATGTTGCAATATGTCGCCTCGTTTGCCTGTGATCCAACTTCAATGACATAACATAAACGTGGAATTCAAAATGCGAAATTTCGCTTAACCGTGCTTCCCATATGCAACCAACCGGTAATTTCTTCCATAATATGCTCTTTACATTACCTACAATCATTTTGAGCCCGAATTTCAACAATAAATTTTTTCAATTTTTTGCAAAAATCCCTGATGGTTAGCCTTACCGATTTTGAACGGATAAAATTTATTGTCACGGATTCTGCATGTAACGGTTATTTTGGATTACTGATGTAATTTTAAGCAGATCACCGTTTAAAATGTTGCAATATGTCGCCTCGTTTGTCTGTGATCCAACTTCAATGACATAACATAAACGTGGATTTCAAAATGCGAAATTTTGCTTAACCGTGCTTCCCATATGCAACCAACCGGTAATTTCTTCCATAATATGCTCTTTACATTACCTACAATCATTTTGAGCCCGAATTTCAACAATAAATTTTTTTCAATTTTTTGCAAAAATCCCTGATGTGTTAGCCTTACCGATTTTGAACGGATAAAATTTATTGTCACGGATTCTGCATGTAACGGTTATTTTGGATTACTGATGTAATTTTAAGCAGATCACCGTTTAAAATGTTGCAATATGTCGCCTCGTTTGTCTGTGATCCAACTTCAATGACATAACATAAACGTGGATTTCAAAATGCGAAATTTTGCTTAACCGTGCTTCCCATATGCAACCAACCGGTAATTTCTTCCATAATATGCTCTTTACATTACCTACAATCATTTTGAGCCCGAATTTCAACAATAAATTTTTTCAATTTTTTGCAAAAATCCCTGATGGTTAGCCTTACCGATTTTGAACGGATAAAATTTATTGTCACGGATTCTGCATGTAACGGTTATTTTGGATTACTGATGTAATTTTAAGCAGATCACCGTTTAAAATGTTGCAAAATGTCGCCTCGTTTGTCTGTGATCCAACTTCAATGACATAACATAAACGTGGATTTCAAAATGCGAAATTTTGCTTAACCGTGCTTCCCATATGCAACCAACCGGTAATTTCTTCCATAATATGCTCTTTACATTACCTACAATCATTTTGAGCCCGAATTTCAACAATAAATTTTTTTCAATTTTTTTACAAAAATCCCTGATGGTTAGTTAGCCTTACCGATTTTGAACGGATAAAATTTATTGTCACGGATTCTGCATGTAACGGTTATTTTGGATTACTGATGTAATTTTAAGCAAATCACCGTTTAAAATGTTGCAAAATGTCGCCTCGTTCGCCTGTGATCCAACTTCAATGACATAACATAAACGTGGATTTCAAAATGCGAAATTTTGCTTAACCGTGCTTCCCATATGCAACCAACCGGTAATTTCTTCCATAATATGCTCTTTACATTACCTACAATCATTTTGAGCCCGAATTTCAACAATAAATTTTTTTCAATTTTTTGCAAAAATCCCTGATGCTTAGTTAGCCTTACCGATTTTGAACGGATAAAATTTATTGTCACGGATTCTGCATGTAACGGTTATTTTGGATTACTGATGTAATTTTAAGCAGATCACCGTTTAAAATGTTGCAATATGTCGCCTCGTTTGTCTGTGATCCAACTTCAATGACATAACATAAACGTGGATTTCAAAATGCGAAATTTTGCTTAACCGTGCTTCCCATATGCAACCAACCGGTAATTTCTTCCATAATATGCTCTTTACATTACCTACAATCATTTTGAGCCCGAATTTCAACAATAAATTTTTTTCAATTTTTTGCAAAAATCCCTGATGGTTAGCCTTACCGATTTTGAACGGATAAAATTTATTGTCACGGATTCTGCATGTAACGGTTATTTTGGATTACTGATGTAATTTTAAGCAGATCACCGTTTAAAATGTTGCAATATGTCGCCTCGTTTGTCTGTGATCCAACTTCAATGACATAACATAAACGTGGAATTCAAAATGCGAAATTTTGCTTAACCGTGCTTCCCATATGCAACCAACCGGTAATTTCTTCCATAATATGCTCTTTACATTACCTACAATCATTTTGAGCCCGAATTTCAACAATAAATTTTTTTCAATTTTTTGCAAAAATCCCTGATGGTTAGTTAGCCTTACCGATTTTGAACGGATAAAATTTATTGTCACGGATTCTGCATGTAACGGTTATTTTGGATTACTGATGTAATTTTAAGCAGATCACCGTTTAAAAAGTTGCAAAATGTCGCCTCGTTTGTCTGTGATCCAACTTCAATGACATAACATAAACGTGGATTTCAAAATGCGAAATTTTGCTTAACCGTGCTTCCCATATGCAACCAACCGGTAATTTCTTCCATAATATGCTCTTTACATTACCTACAATCATTTTGAGCCCGAATTTCAACAATAAATTTTTTTCAATTTTTTGCAAAAATCCCTGATGGTTAGCCCTACCGATTTTGAACGGATAAAATTTATTGTCACGGATTCTGCATGTAACGGTTATTTTGGATTACTGATGTAATTTTAAGCAGATCACCGTTTAAAATGTTGCAAAATGTCGCCTCGTTCGCCTGTGATCCAACTTCAATGACATAACATAAACGTGGATTTCAAAATGCGAAATTTTGCTTAACCGTGCTTCCTATATGCAACCAACCGGTAATTTCTTCCATAATATGCTCTTTACATTACCTACAATCATTTTGAGCCCGAATTTCAACAATAAATTTTTTTCAATTTTTTGCAAAAATCCCTGATGGTTAGCCTTACCGATTTTGAACGGATAAAATTTATTGTCACGGATTCTGCATGTAACGGTTATTTTGGATTACTGATGTAATTTTAAGCAGATCACCGTTTAAAATGTTGCAAAATGTCGCCTCGTTCGCCTGTGATCCAACTTCAATGACATAACATAAACGTGGATTTCAAAATGCGAAATTTTGCTTAACCGTGCTTCCCATATGCAACCAACCGGTAATTTCTTCCATAATATGCTCTTTACATTACCTACAATCATTTTGAGCCCGAATTTCAACAATAAATTTTTTTCAATTTTTTGCAAAAATCCCTGATGGCTAGCCTTACCGATTTTGAACGGATAAAATTTATTGTCACGGATTCTGCATGTAACGGTTATTTTGGATTACTGATGTAATTTTAAGCAGATCACCGTTTAAAATGTTGCAAAATGTCGCCTCGTTCGCCTGTGATCCAACTTCAATGACATAACATAAACGTGGATTTCAAAATGCGAAATTTTGCTTAACCGTGCTTCCCATATGCAACCAACCGGTAATTTCTTCCATAATATGCTCTTTACATTACCTACAATCATTTTGAGCCCGAATTTCAACAATAAATTTTTTTCTGCAAAAATCCCTGATGGCTAGCCTTACCGATTTTGAACGGATAAAATTTATTGTCACGGATTCTGCATGTAACGGTTATTTTGGATTACTGATGTAATTTTAAGCAGATCACCGTTTAAAATGTTGCAAAATGTCGCCTCGTTCGCCTGTGATCCAACTTCAATGACATAACATAAACGTGGATTTCAAAATGCGAAATTTTGCTTAACCGTGCTTCCCATATGCAACCAACCGGTAATTTCTTCCATAATATGCTCTTTACATTACCTACAATCATTTTGAGCCCGAATTTCAACAATAAATTTTTTTCAATTTTTTGCAAAAATCCCTAATGGTTAAGCCTTACCGATTTTGAACGGATAAAATTTATTGTCACGGATTCTGCATGTAACGGTTATTTTGGATTACTGATGTAATTTTAAGCAGATCACCGTTTAAAATGTTGCAATATGTCGCCTCGTTCGCCTGTGATCCAACTTCAATGACATAACATAAATGTGGATTTCAAAATGCGAAATTTCGCTTAACCGTGCTTCCCATATGCAACCAACCGGTAATTTCTTCCATAATATGCTCTTTACATTACCTACAATCATTTTGAGCCCGAATTTCAACAATAAATTTTTTTCAATTTTTTGCAAAAATCCCTTATGGTTAAGCCTTACCGATTTTGAACGGATAAAATTTATTGTCACGGATTCTGCATGTAACGGTTATTTTGGATTACTGATGTAATTTTAAGCAGATCACCGTTTAAAATGTTGCAAAATATCGCCTCGTTTGTCTGTGATCCAACTTCAATGACATAACATAAACGTGGATTTCAAAATGCGAAATTTTGCTTAACCGTGCTTCCCATATGCAACCAACCGGTAATTTCTTCCATAATATGCTCTTTACATTACCTACAATCATTTTGAGCCCGAATTTCAACAATAAATTTTTTTCAATTTTTTTCAAAAATCCCTGAGCTTTACCGATTTTGAACGGATAAAATTTATTGTCACGGATTCTGCATGTAACGGTTATTTTGGATTACTGATGTAATTTTAAGCAGATCACCGTTTAAAATGTTGCAATATGTCGCCTCGTTCGCCTGTGATCCAACTTCAATGACATAACATAAATGTGGATTTCAAAATGCGAAATTTCGCTTAACCGTGCTTCCCATATGCAACCAACCGGTAATTTCTTCCATAATATGCTCTTTACATTACCTACAATCATTTTGAGCCCGAATTTCAACAATAAATTTTTTTCTGCAAAAATCCCTGATGGCTAGCCTTACCGATTTTGAACGGATAAAATTTATTGTCACGGATTCTGCATGTAACGGTTATTTTGGATTACTGATGTAATTTTAAGCAGATCACCGTTTAAAATGTTGCAAAATGTCGCCTCGTTCGCCTGTGATCCAACTTCAATGACATAACATAAACGTGGATTTCAAAATGCGAAATTTTGCTTAACCGTGCTTCCCATATGCAACCAACCGGTAATTTCTTCCATAATATGCTCTTTACATTACCTACAATCATTTTGAGCCCGAATTTCAACAATAAATTTTTTTCAATTTTTTTCAAAAATCCCTGAGCTTTACCGATTTTGAACGGATAAAATTTATTGTCACGGATTCTGCATGTAACGGTTATTTTGGATTACTGATGTAATTTTAAGCAGATCACCGTTTAAAATGTTGCAATATGTCGCCTCGTTCGCCTGTGATCCAACTTCAATGACATAACATAAATGTGGATTTCAAAATGCGAAATTTCGCTTAACCGTGCTTCCCATATGCAACCAACCGGTAATTTCTTCCATAATATGCTCTTTACATTACCTACAATCATTTTGAGCCCGAATTTCAACAATAAATTTTTTTCAATTTTTTGCAAAAATCCCTGATGTGTTAGCCTTACCGATTTTGAACGGATAAAATTTATTGTCACGGATTCTGCATGTAACGGTTATTTTGGATTACTGATGTAATTTTAAGCAGATCACCGTTTAAAATGTTGCAATATGTCGCCTCGTTCGCCTGTGATCCAACTTCAATGACATAACATAAATGTGGATTTCAAAATGCGAAATTTCGCTTAACCGTGCTTCCCATATGCAACCAACCGGTAATTTCTTCCATAATATGCTCTTTACATTACCTACAATCATTTTGAGCCCGAATTTCAACAATAAATTTTTTTCAATTTTTTGCAAAAATCCCTGCCTTACCGATTTTGAACGGATAAAATTTATTGTCACGGATTCTGCATGTAACGGTTATTTTGGATTACTGATGTAATTTTAAGCAGATCACCGTTTAAAATGTTGCAAAATGTCGCCTCGTTTGTCTGTGATCCAACTTCAATGACATAACATAAACGTGGATTTCAAAATGCGAAATTTTGCTTAACCGTGCTTCCCATATGCAACCAACCGGTAATTTCTTCCATAATATGCTCTTTACATTACCTACAATCATTTTGAGCCCGAATTTCAACAATAAATTTTTTCAATTTTTTGCAAAAATCCCTGATGGTTAGCCTTACCGATTTTGAACGGATAAAATTTATTGTCACGGATTCTGCATGTAACGGTTATTTTGGATTACTGATGTAATTTTAAGCAGATCACCGTTTAAAATGTTGCAATATGTCGCCTCGTTTGTCTGTGATCCAACTTCAATGACATAACATAAACGTGGATTTCAAAATGCGAAATTTTGCTTAACCGTGCTTCCCATATGCAACCAACCGGTAATTTCTTCCATAATATGCTCTTTACATTACCTACAATCATTTTGAGCCCGAATTTCAACAATAAATTTTTTTCAATTTTTTGCAAAAATCCCTGATGTGTTAGCCTTACCGATTTTGAACGGATAAAATTTATTGTCACGGATTCTGCATGTAACGGTTATTTTGGATTACTGATGTAATTTTAAGCAGATCACCGTTTAAAATGTTGCAATATGTCGCCTCGTTTGCCTGTGATCCAACTTCAATGACATAACATAAACGTGGATTTCAAAATGCGAAATTTCGCTTAACCGTGCTTCCCATATGCAACCAACCGGTAATTTCTTCCATAATATGCTCTTTACATTACCTACAATCATTTTGAGCCCGAATTTCAACAATAAATTTTTTTCAATTTTTTGCAAAAATCCCTGATGTGTTAGCCTTACCGATTTTGAACGGATAAAATTTATTGTCACGGATTCTGCATGTAACGGTTATTTTGGATTACTGATGTAATTTTAAGCAGATCACCGTTTAAAATGTTGCAATATGTCGCCTCGTTTGCCTGTGATCCAACTTCAATGACATAACATAAACGTGGATTTCAAAATGCGAAATTTCGCTTAACCGTGCTTCCCATATGCAACCAACCGGTAATTTCTTCCATAATATGCTCTTTACATTACCTACAATCATTTTGAGCCCGAATTTCAACAATAAATTTTTTTCAATTTTTTGCAAAAATCCCTGATGTGTTAGCCTTACCGATTTTGAACGGATAAAATTTATTGTCACGGATTCTGCATGTAACGGTTATTTTGGATTACTGATGTAATTTTAAGCAGATCACCGTTTAAAATGTTGCAATATGTCGCCTCGTTTGTCTGTGATCCAACTTCAATGACATAACATAAACGTGGATTTCAAAATGCGAAATTTTGCTTAACCGTGCTTCCCATATGCAACCAACCGGTAATTTCTTCCATAATATGCTCTTTACATTACCTACAATCATTTTGAGCCCGAATTTCAACAATAAATTTTTTCAATTTTTTGCAAAAATCCCTGATGGTTAGCCTTACCGATTTTGAACGGATAAAATTTATTGTCACGGATTCTGCATGTAACGGTTATTTTGGATTACTGATGTAATTTTAAGCAGATCACCGTTTAAAATGTTGCAATATGTCGCCTCGTTTGTCTGTGATCCAACTTCAATGACATAACATAAACGTGGATTTCAAAATGCGAAATTTTGCTTAACCGTGCTTCTTCCATAATATGCTCTTTACATTACCTACAATCATTTTGAGCCCGAATTTCAACAATAAATTTTTTTCAATTTTTTGCAAAAATCCCTGATGTGTTAGCCTTACCGATTTTGAACGGATAAAATTTATTGTCACGGATTCTGCATGTAACGGTTATTTTGGATTACTGATGTAATTTTAAGCAGATCACCGTTTAAAATGTTGCAATATGTCGCCTCGTTTGCCTGTGATCCAACTTCAATGACATAACATAAACGTGGATTTCAAAATGCGAAATTTCGCTTGACCGTGCTTCCCATATGCAACCAACCGGTAATTTCTTCCATAATATGCTCTTTACATTACCTACAATCATTTTGAGCCCGAATTTCAACAATAAATTTTTTTCAATTTTTTGCAAAAATCCCTGATGTGTTAGCCTTACCGATTTTGAACGGATAAAATTTATTGTCACGGATTCTGCATGTAACGGTTATTTTGGATTACTGATGTAATTTTAAGCAGATCACCGTTTAAAATGTTGCAATATGTCGCCTCGTTTGCCTGTGATCCAACTTCAATGACATAACATAAACGTGGATTTCAAAATGCGAAATTTCGCTTAACCGTGCTTCCCATATGCAACCAACCGGTAATTTCTTCCATAATATGCTCTTTACATTACCTACAATCATTTTGAGCCCGAATTTCAACAATAAATTTTTTTCAATTTTTTGCAAAAATCCCTGATGTGTTAGCCTTACCGATTTTGAACGGATAAAATTTATTGTCACGGATTCTGCATGTAACGGTTATTTTGGATTACTGATGTAATTTTAAGCAGATCACCGTTTAAAATGTTGCAATATGTCGCCTCGTTTGCCTGTGATCCAACTTCAATGACATAACATAAACGTGGATTTCAAAATGCGAAATTTCGCTTAACCGTGCTTCCCATATGCAACCAACCGGTAATTTCTTCCATAATATGCTCTTTACATTACCTACAATCATTTTGAGCCCGAATTTCAACAATAAATTTTTTTCAATTTTTTGCAAAAATCCCTGATGTGTTAGCCTTACCGATTTTGAACGGATAAAATTTATTGTCACGGATTCTGCATGTAACGGTTATTTTGGATTACTGATGTAATTTTAAGCAGATCACCGTTTAAAATGTTGCAATATGTCGCCTCGTTTGTCTGTGATCCAACTTCAATGACATAACATAAACGTGGATTTCAAAATGCGAAATTTTGCTTAACCGTGCTTCCCATATGCAACCAACCGGTAATTTCTTCCATAATATGCTCTTTACATTACCTACAATCATTTTGAGCCCGAATTTCAACAATAAATTTTTTCAATTTTTTGCAAAAATCCCTGATGGTTAGCCTTACCGATTTTGAACGGATAAAATTTATTGTCACGGATTCTGCATGTAACGGTTATTTTGGATTACTGATGTAATTTTAAGCAGATCACCGTTTAAAATGTTGCAATATGTCGCCTCGTTTGTCTGTGATCCAACTTCAATGACATAACATAAACGTGGATTTCAAAATGCGAAATTTTGCTTAACCGTGCTTCCCATATGCAACCAACCGGTAATTTCTTCCATAATATGCTCTTTACATTACCTACAATCATTTTGAGCCCGAATTTCAACAATAAATTTTTTTCAATTTTTTGCAAAAATCCCTGATGTGTTAGCCTTACCGATTTTGAACGGATAAAATTTATTGTCACGGATTCTGCATGTAACGGTTATTTTGGATTACTGATGTAATTTTAAGCAGATCACCGTTTAAAATGTTGCAATATGTCGCCTCGTTTGTCTGTGATCCAACTTCAATGACATAACATAAACGTGGATTTCAAAATGCGAAATTTTGCTTAACCGTGCTTCCCATATGCAACCAACCGGTAATTTCTTCCATAATATGCTCTTTACATTACCTACAATCATTTTGAGCCCGAATTTCAACAATAAATTTTTTTCAATTTTTTGCAAAAATCCCTGATGGTTAGCCTTACCGATTTTGAACGGATAAAATTTATTGTCACGGATTCTGCATGTAACGGTTATTTTGGATTACTGATGTAATTTTAAGCAGATCACCGTTTAAAATGTTGCAATATGTCGCCTCGTTTGTCTGTGATCCAACTTCAATGACATAACATAAACGTGGATTTCAAAATGCGAAATTTTGCTTAACCGTGCTTCCCATATGCAACCAACCGGTAATTTCTTCCATAATATGCTCTTTACATTACCTACAATCATTTTGAGCCCGAATTTCAACAATAAATTTTTTTCAATTTTTTGCAAAAATCCCTGATGCTTAGTTAGCCTTACCGATTTTGAACGGATAAAATTTATTGTCACGGATTCTGCATGTAACGCTTATTTTGGATTACTGATGTAATTTTAAGCAGATCACCGTTTAAAATGTTGCAAAATGTCGCCTCGTTCGCCTGTGATCCAACTTCAATGACATAACATATACGTGGATTTCAAAATGCGAAATTTTGCTTAACCGTGCTTCCCATATGCAACCAACCGGTAATTTCTTCCATAATATGCTCTTTACATTACCTACAATCATTTTGAGCCCGAATTTCAACAATAATTTTTTTTCAATTTTTTGCAAAAATCCCTGATGGTTAGCCTTACCGATTTTGAACGGATAAAATTTATTGTCACGGATTCTGCGTGTAACGGTTATTTTGGATTACTGATGTAATTTTAAGCAGATCACCGTTTAAAATGTTGCAAAATGTCGCCTCGTTCGCCTGTGATCCAACTTCAATGACATAACATAAACGTGGATTTCAAAATGCGAAATTTTGCTTAACCGTGCTTCCCATATGCAACCAACCGGTAATTTCTTCCATAATATGCTCTTTACATTACCTACAATCATTTTGAGCCCGAATTTCAACAATAAATTTTTTTCAATTTTTTGCAAAAATCCCTGATGGTTAGTTAGCCTTACCGATTTTGAACGGATAAAATTTATTGTCACGGATTCTGCATGTAACGGTTATTTTGGATTACTGATGTAATTTTAAGCAGATCACCGTTTAAAATGTTGCAAAATGTCGCCTCGTTCGCCTGTGATCCAACTTCAATGACATAACATAAACGTGGATTTCAAAATGCGAAATTTTGCTTAACCGTGCTTCCCATATGCAACCAACCGGTAATTTCTTCCATAATATGCTCTTTACATTACCTACAATCATTTTGAGCCCGAATTTCAACAATAAATTTTTTTCAATTTTTTGCAAAAATCCCTGATGCTTAGTTAGCCTTACCGATTTTGAACGGATAAAATTTATTGTCACGGATTCTGCATGTAACGGTTATTTTGGATTACTGATGTAATTTTAAGCAGATCACCGTTTAAAATGTTGCAAAATGTCGCCTCGTTTGTCTGTGATCCAACTTCAATGACATAACATAAACGTGGAATTCAAAATGCGAAATTTTGCTTAACCGTGCTTCCCATATGCAACCAACCGGTAATTTCTTCCATAATATGCTCTTTACATTACCTACAATCATTTTGAGCCCGAATTTCAACAATAAATTTTTTTCAATTTTTTGCAAAAATCCCTGATGTGTTAGCCTTACCGATTTTGAACGGATAAAATTTATTGTCACGGATTCTGCATGTAACAGTTATTTTGGATTACTGATGTAATTTTAAGCAGACCACCGTTTAAAATGTTGCAATATGTCGCCTCGTTTGCCTGTGATCCAACTTCAATGACATAACATAAACGTGGAATTCAAAATGCGAAATTTCGCTTAACCGTGCTTCCCATATGCAACCAACCGGTAATTTCTTCCATAATATGCTCTTTACATTACCTACAATCATTTTGAGCCCGAATTTCAACAATAAATTTTTTTCAATTTTTTGCAAAAATCCCTGATGGTTAGCCTTACCGATTTTGAACGGATAAAATTTATTGTCACGGATTCTGCATGTAACGGTTATTTTGGATTACTGATGTAATTTTAAGCAGATCACCGTTTAAAATGTTGCAATATGTCGCCTCGTTTGCCTGTGATCCAACTTCAATGACATAACATAAACGTGGATTTCAAAATGCGAAATTTTGCTTAACCGTGCTTCCCATATGCAACCAACCGGTAATTTCTTCCATAATATGCTCTTTACATTACCTACAATCATTTTGAGCCCGAATTTCAACAATAAATTTTTTTCAATTTTTTGCAAAAATCCCTGATGTGTTAGCCTTACCGATTTTGAACGGATAAAATTTATTGTCACGGATTCTGCATGTAACGGTTATTTTGGATTACTGATGTAATTTTAAGCAGATCACCGTTTAAAATGTTGCAATATGTCGCCTCGTTTGCCTGTGATCCAACTTCAATGACATAACATAAACGTGGATTTCAAAATGCGAAATTTCGCTTAACCGTGCTTCCCATATGCAACCAACCGGTAATTTCTTCCATAATATGCTCTTTACATTACCTACAATCATTTTGAGCCCGAATTTCAACAATAAATTTTTTTCAATTTTTTGCAAAAATCCCTGATGGTTAGCCTTACCGATTTTGAACGGAAAAAATTTATTGTCACGGATTCTGCATGTAACGGTTATTTTGGATTACTGATGTAATTTTAAGCAGATCACCGTTTAAAAAGTTGCAAAATGTCGCCTCGTTTGTCTGTGATCCAACTTCAATGACATAACATAAACGTGGATTTCAAAATGCGAAATTTTGCTTAACCGTGCTTCCCATATGCAACCAACCGGTAATTTCTTCCATAATATGCTCTTTACATTACCTACAATCATTTTGAGCCCGAATTTCAACAATAAATTTTTTTCAATTTTTTGCAAAAATCCCTGATGGTTAGCCCTACCGATTTTGAACGGATAAAATTTATTGTCACGGATTCTGCATGTAACGGTTATTTTGGATTACTGATGTAATTTTAAGCAGATCACCGTTTAAAATGTTGCAAAATGTCGCCTCGTTCGCCTGTGATCCAACTTCAATGACATAACATAAACGTGGATTTCAAAATGCGAAATTTTGCTTAACCGTGCTTCCTATATGCAACCAACCGGTAATTTCTTCCATAATATGCTCTTTACATTACCTACAATCATTTTGAGCCCGAATTTCAACAATAAATTTTTTTCAATTTTTTGCAAAAATCCCTGATGGTTAGCCTTACCGATTTTGAACGGATAAAATTTATTGTCACGGATTCTGCATGTAACGGTTATTTTGGATTACTGATGTAATTTTAAGCAGATCACCGTTTAAAATGTTGCAAAATGTCGCCTCGTTCGCCTGTGATCCAACTTCAATGACATAACATAAACGTGGATTTCAAAATGCGAAATTTTGCTTAACCGTGCTTCCCATATACAACCAACCGGTAATTTCTTCCATAATATGCTCTTTACATTACCTACAATCATTTTGAGCCCGAATTTCAACAATAAATTTTTTTCAATTTTTTGCAAAAATCCCTGATGGTTAGCCTTACCGATTTTGAACGGATAAAATTTATTGTCACGGATTCTGCATGTAACGGTTATTTTGGATTACTGATGTAATTTTAAGCAGATCACCGTTTAAAAAGTTGCAAAATGTCGCCTCGTTTGTCTGTGATCCAACTTCAATGACATAACATAAACGTGGATTTCAAAATGCGAAATTTTGCTTAACCGTGCTTCCCATATGCAACCAACCGGTAATTTCTTCCATAATATGCTCTTTACATTACCTACAATCATTTTGAGCCCGAATTTCAACAATAAATTTTTTTCAATTTTTTGCAAAAATCCCTGATGGTTAGCCTTACCGATTTTGAACGGATAAAATTTATTGTCACGGATTCTGCATGTAACGGTTATTTTGGATTACTGGTGTAATTTTAAGCAGATCACCGTTTAAAATGTTGCAAAATGTCGCCTCGTTCGCCTGTGATCCAACTTCAATGACATAACATAAACGTGGATTTCAAAATGCGAAATTTTGCTTAACCGTGCTTCCCATATGCAACCAACCGGTAATTTCTTCCATAATATGCTCTTTACATTACCTACAATCATTTTGAGCCCGAATTTCAACAATAAATTTTTTTCTGCAAAAATCCCTGATGGCTAGCCTTACCGATTTTGAACGGATAAAATTTATTGTCACGGATTCTGCATGTAACGGTTATTTTGGATTACTGATGTAATTTTAAGCAGATCACCGTTTAAAAAGTTGCAAAATGTCGCCTCGTTTGTCTGTGATCCAACTTCAATGACATAACATAAACGTGGATTTCAAAATGCGAAATTTTGCTTAACCGTGCTTCCCATATGCAACCAACCGGTAATTTCTTCCATAATATGCTCTTTACATTACCTACAATCATTTTGAGCCCGAATTTCAACAATAAATTTTTTTCAATTTTTTGCAAAAATCCCTGATGGTTAGCCCTACCGATTTTGAACGGATAAAATTTATTGTCACGGATTCTGCATGTAACGGTTATTTTGGATTACTGATGTAATTTTAAGCAGATCACCGTTTAAAATGTTGCAAAATGTCGCCTCGTTCGCCTGTGATCCAACTTCAATGACATAACATAAACGTGGATTTCAAAATGCGAAATTTTGCTTAACCGTGCTTCCTATATGCAACCAACCGGTAATTTCTTCCATAATATGCTCTTTACATTACCTACAATCATTTTGAGCCCGAATTTCAACAATAAATTTTTTTCAATTTTTTGCAAAAATCCCTGATGGTTAGCCTTACCGATTTTGAACGGATAAAATTTATTGTCACGGATTCTGCATGTAACGGTTATTTTGGATTACTGATGTAATTTTAAGCAGATCACCGTTTAAAATGTTGCAAAATGTCGCCTCGTTCGCCTGTGATCCAACTTCAATGACATAACATAAACGTGGATTTCAAAATGCGAAATTTTGCTTAACCGTGCTTCCCATATACAACCAACCGGTAATTTCTTCCATAATATGCTCTTTACATTACCTACAATCATTTTGAGCCCGAATTTCAACAATAAATTTTTTTCAATTTTTTGCAAAAATCCCTTATGGTTAAGCCTTACCGATTTTGAACGGATAAAATTTATTGTCACGGATTCTGCATGTAACGGTTATTTTGGATTACTGATGTAATTTTAAGCAGATCACCGTTTAAAATGTTGCAAAATATCGCCTCGTTTGTCTGTGATCCAACTTCAATGACATAACATAAACGTGGATTTCAAAATGCGAAATTTTGCTTAACCGTGCTTCCCATATGCAACCAACCGGTAATTTCTTCCATAATATGCTCTTTACATTACCTACAATCATTTTGAGCCCGAATTTCAACAATAAATTTTTTTCAATTTTTTTCAAAAATCCCTGAGCTTTACCGATTTTGAACGGATAAAATTTATTGTCACGGATTCTGCATGTAACGGTTATTTTGGATTACTGATGTAATTTTAAGCAGATCACCGTTTAAAATGTTGCAATATGTCGCCTCGTTCGCCTGTGATCCAACTTCAATGACATAACATAAATGTGGATTTCAAAATGCGAAATTTCGCTTAACCGTGCTTCCCATATGCAACCAACCGGTAATTTCTTCCATAATATGCTCTTTACATTACCTACAATCATTTTGAGCCCGAATTTCAACAATAAATTTTTTTCAATTTTTTGCAAAAATCCCTGATGTGTTAGCCTTACCGATTTTGAACGGATAAAATTTATTGTCACGGATTCTGCATGTAACGGTTATTTTGGATTACTGATGTAATTTTAAGCAGATCACCGTTTAAAATGTTGCAATATGTCGCCTCGTTCGCCTGTGATCCAACTTCAATGACATAACATAAATGTGGATTTCAAAATGCGAAATTTCGCTTAACCGTGCTTCCCATATGCAACCAACCGGTAATTTCTTCCATAATATGCTCTTTACATTACCTACAATCATTTTGAGCCCGAATTTCAACAATAAATTTTTTTCAATTTTTTGCAAAAATCCCTGCCTTACCGATTTTGAACGGATAAAATTTATTGTCACGGATTCTGCATGTAACGGTTATTTTGGATTACTGATGTAATTTTAAGCAGATCGCTGTTTAAAATGTTGCAAAATGTCGCCTCGTTTGTCTGTGATCCAACTTCAATGACATAACATAAACGTGGATTTCAAAATGCGAAATTTTGCTTAACCGTGCTTCCCATATGCAACCAACCGGTAATTTCTTCCACAATATGCTCTTTACATTACCTACAATCATTTTGAGCCCGAATTTCAACAATAATTTTTTTTCAATTTTTTGCAAAAATCCCTGATGGTTAGCCTTACCGATTTTGAACGGATAAAATTTATTGTCACGGATTCTGCATGTAACGGTTATTTTGGATTACTGATGTAATTTTAAGCAGATCGCTGTTTAAAATGTTGCAAAATGTCGCCTCGTTTGTCTGTGATCCAACTTCAATGACATAACATAAACGTGGATTTCAAAATGCGAAATTTTGCTTAACCGTGCTTCCCATATGCAACCAACCGGTAATTTCTTCCATAATATGCTCTTTACATTACCTATAATCATTTTGAGTCCGAATTTCAACAATAAATTTTTTTCAATTTTTTGCAAAAATCCCTGATGGTTAGCCTTACCGATTTTGAACGGATAAAATTTATTGTCACGGATTCTGCATGTAACGGTTATTTTGGATTACTGATGTAATTTTAAGCAGATCACCGTTTAAAATGTTGCAAAATGTCGCCTCGTTTGTCTGTGATCCAACTTCAATGACATAACATAAACGTGGATTTCAAAATGCGAAATTTTGCTTAACCGTGCTTCCCATATGCAACCAACCGGTAATTTCTTCCATAATATGCTCTTTACATTACCTACAATCATTTTAGCCCGAATTTCAACAATAATTTTTTTTCAATTTTTTGCAAAAATCCCTGATGGTTAGCCTTACCGATTTTGAACGGATAAAATTTATTGTCACGGATTCTGCATGTAACGGTTATTTTGGATTACTGATGTAATTTTAAGCAGATCACCGTTTAAAATGTTGCAAAATGTCGCCTCGTTCGCCTGTGATCCAACTTCAATGACATAACATAAACGTGGATTTCAAAATGCGAAATTTTGCTTAACCGTGGTTCCCATATGCAACCAACCGGTAATTTCTTCCATAATATGCTCTTTACATTACCTACAATCATTTTGAGACCGAATTTCAACAATAAATTTTTTTCAATTTTTTGCAAAAATCCCTGATGGTTAGCCTTACCGATTTTGAACGGATAAAATTTATTGTCACGGATTCTGCATGTAACGGTTATTTTGGATTACTGATGTAATTTTAAGCAGATCACCGTTTAAAATGTTGCAAAATGTCGCCTCGTTCGCCTGTGATCCAACTTCAATGACATAACATAAACGTGGATTTCAAAATGCGAAATTTTGCTTAACCGTGGTTCCCATATGCAACCAACCGGTAATTTCTTCCATAATATGCTCTTTACATTACCTACAATCATTTTGAGCCCGAATTTCAACAATAAATTTTTTTCAATTTTTTGCAAAAATCCCTGATGGTTAGTACCGATTTTGAACGGATAAAATTTATTGTCACGGATTCTGCATGTAACAGTTATTTTGGATTACTGATGTAATTTTAAGCAGATCACCGTTTAAAATGTTGCAAAATGTCGCCTCGTTTGTCTGTGATCCAACTTCAATGACATAACATAAACGTGGATTTCAAAATGCGAAATTTTGCTTAACCGTGCTTCCCATATGCAAACAACCGGTAATTTCTTCCATAATATGCTCTTTACATTACCTACAATCATTTTGAGCCCGAATTTCAACAATAAATTTTTTTCAATTTTTTGCAAAAATCCCTGATGGTTAGTTAGCCTTACCGATTTTGAACGGATAAAATTTATTGTCACGGATTCTGCATGTAACGGTTATTTTGGATTACTGATGTAATTTTAAGCAGATCACCGTTTAAAATGTTGCAAAATGTCGCCTCGTTTGTCTGTGATCCAACTTCAATGACATAACATAAACGTGGATTTCAAAATGCGAAATTTTGCTTAACCGTGCTTCCCATATGCAACCAACCGGTAATTTCTTCCATAATATGCTCTTTACATTACCTATAATCATTTTGAGTCCGAATTTCAACAATAAATTTTTTTCAATTTTTTGCAAAAATCCCTGATGGTTAGCCTTACCGATTTTGAACGGATAAAATTTATTGTCACGGATTCTGCATGTAACGGTTATTTTGGATTACTGATGTAATTTTAAGCAGATCACCGTTTAAAATGTTGCAAAATGTCGCCTCGTTCGCCTGTGATCCAACTTCAATGACATAACATAAACGTGGATTTCAAAATGCGAAATTTTGCTTAACCGTGGTTCCCATATGCAACCAACCGGTAATTTCTTCCATAATATGCTCTTTACATTACCTACAATCATTTTGAGCCCGAATTTCAACAATAAATTTTTTTCAATTTTTTGCAAAAATCCCTGATGGTTAGTTAGCCTTACCGATTTTGAACGGATAAAATTTATTGTCACGGATTCTGCATGTAACGGTTATTTTGGATTACTGATGTAATTTTAAGCAGATCACCGTTTAAAATGTTGCAAAATGTCGCCTCGTTTGTCTGTGATCCAACTTCAATGACATAACATAAACGTGGATTTCAAAATGCGAAATTTTGCTTAACCGTGGTTCCCATATGCAAGCAACCGGTAATTTCTTCCATAATATGCTCTTTACATTACCTACAATCATTTTGAGCCCGAATTTCAACAATAAATTTTTTTCAATTTTTTGCAAAAATCCCTGATGGTTAGCCTTACCGATTTTGAACGGATAAAATTTATTGTCACGGATTCTGGATGTAACGGTTATTTTGGATTACTGATGTAATTTTAAGCAGATCACCGTTTAAAATGTTGCAAAATGTCGCCTCGTTCGCCTGTGATCCAACTTCAATGACATAACATAAACGTGGATTTCAAAATGCGAAATTTTGCTTAACCGTGGTTCCCATATGCAACCAACCGGTAATTTCTTCCATAATATGCTCTTTACATTACCTACAATCATTTTGAGCCCGAATTTCAACAATAA
Organism: Nephrotoma flavescens; assembly: GCA_932526605.1. NCBI lineage: Eukaryota > Metazoa > Arthropoda > Insecta > Diptera > Tipulidae > Nephrotoma > Nephrotoma flavescens. The sequence continues at coordinate 77,259,615 of OW052220.1, forward strand.
ATTTTTTTCAATTTTTCGCAAAAATCCCTGATGGTTAAGCCTTACCGATTTTGAACGGATAAAATTTATTGTCACGGATGCCTACTTTAGATGACCAATGCATGCACAACAGCTGTTGAGGCTCTCAAGTATAAAAACTCTTAACCACCACGTATTTATTTTCATTTTTATTTTCAAATACAATTTATTATGTTTTTTTTGTGTTTTTGTTTTCTTGTTTTGTTTTGTTTTATTTATTTGTTTTTATTTACATAATAGAAACATTTTTTCATACATTTTTGTTTGTTAATTTAAAATTAATTTTTTTTTTAATCCTCACAGAATTAAAACTCACACACCAATAATAATAATAATAATAAACATAAAAATAATAATAAATTATAATTAATAATAATAATAATAATAATAATAATAATAATAAGTACATACAATAAACAATTTATATATAGAGATTCCCATTACTATTTCCATATTAAAGTTTTTAATTTATTAGTTTTTTTTTGTTTAAATATATATTTATAATATAATTTATTTTTTGTGTGACGTAATGACTTGATGAGATTATATTATATAATATAATATAAATAACTCAAAAATATATATATAAATTTATTATGTTTATTAATATGTATAGGTAATAATAAAGAGAGTGGTTTCTTTAATTATTATTAATTTATATAATTCTTTAATTCGTTTTAATTATTTAATCATAATTAGATATATTTTTTTTAATCATTTTTGTGTGCGTTAGAGATTTTTTTTACGTTTCGTTTAAAACTATAATTATAATATATAATAAAATAATTTGAGAAGAATTTTTTTTTTGTTCACTAATTAAATATGTATATATTATTTTTTGTTTTTGTTATAGTGGTAACTATTTATTATTATTATTATTAATAATTGATTAATTTTTATTTTTTGTTTTTTGTAATTTATTTATTGAAACCACGTTGTCTTTACATAATTTATTATTTTAATGGAAAATTAAAAATAAATTTTTAAATTATAATTTATTCTTTGTTTGTTTGTTTGTTATATATGTAAATATTTAATTGGTTTATAATAAAAATATATTTAAATATTTATTTTGTTTTTTTTTATTTTTTTGTATTTATATTCTAAAAGTCTAAAATAAAAATATTACTTTTTGTTTTGTTTTTTAATTAAATATATATTTATATATTTTTTTTTATATAATTTGTGTAACTATTTAATTTATATTTTTTTATATAAATATTTTAATTTAGAAAATTATATGTAACTTTTTCAATTATGTATATGTATATTTTATTATTATTTATTACATAGGTGAGAAAATAATTACAAATATAATAATATAAAATGAATCGTTTAATAAGGTTTAAGCTAATAAAATGCGCGATTTATAATTTTTTGTTTAAATTATTTATTGTCAGCTATTTAAAAAATTAATTAAAAAAATTATTATTTTATGTATTTTTTTTTCTTTAGTATGGATTTGAGTTACATAAAAATTTTCTAAATTTCCTGTAAGTGAATAGCAGCAAGTAAGTAGTTTTAGTATGTTAGTAAATTGTTATGTAATGTGTATTTGTGTAGCATTAAAATAAAACATTATTTTTTTTTAGTAATTTTTGGCAAATTTTTAAATTTTGGTGTTATAATAATTTTTTTTATTTAGTTTGCTAATAATAATAAAATTTATTTAATTTAAAAGCCAAGTTATATTTAATTAAGTTTTATTTTTTGAAAATTGATTTATATAAATATTTTTTTATTTATTAAGAAAAACTAAAATAAAAAAAATTATAAAAAATTATAACATTCCATTCATTCCTTCAATATATTATATATATATTTATAATTTTATTATTTTAATATATATTTATAATTTAATTAATTTATAATAATAATAATAATAATTCTGTTCGTTAAATTTTTTTAATATAAATTTAAAAATAATTAATAAAAATTTAGATTTGGAAGACCGAAATAAAAATAAAATATTAAATAAAATTCGACTAGGTAAAATTAAAATTATAATTTAATATATAATATATATTTATATAATTAGTGCCATACACAAAAAAAAATAATTAAAAATCGAAATAATATATTTATGTATATATTGAATTTAATAAATAATTTTGTTTCTTTATTATTGCTCACAATCAAAAAAATTTTTTTAATCATAAATAATTTACATTTATATAAAAATTTTCTTATTTCATTAATATTTTTTAATAAATTTTTCTGCACAAAAAAAATAATTCTATACATTTTAACGTTATTAAATATAAATATTTATATAATTTCTTTCGGGATTTTAGGGAAAATTAGTTTGGTTTTAGAAAATAAAAAAATTAATTTTTGTGTATTTAATAATAATAATAAATTTAATTACTCATCTATTAACAAGTCGTTTTGTTAATTTTTTAATTTTCATATTTTTTTTTTAACTTTTATTTGTTTTTTTTTATATAAATTCATTTTATAACAGTGTATCGTTTCTTTTTATTTTTAATTAAACATTTTTTATTCTTTTAATTAATTATTATCAATAATTGTTTTTTTTAATTTTATTTAGTTTTTAATTTTTTGTTTATTTATTTATTAAAGGTTTATGTTAACATTGGTTTACTCAGAAATATAACTACCTATATTTATTTATTTATTTTATTTTTTCTGTTTATTTCACTTTTTTTAATTTAATTCTTTTAATTTCTTTTTGTTTGTTATTCTTTACGTATGATTAAAAATTGTGATAAATTGATAAATTGGATTATATATAATATATAGATTTTTTTGTGGTTTTTAATTTTTATTAATTTTTTTAAAAACAAATTAAAAATAAAACATTTAAAAATTAAATATATATTTATAAATTCGATTTCTAATTAATTTAAAAAATAATTAAAAATAAAAGCATTCTGTTAACTCCAATATAAATATATTTTATTATAATTATTAGTTTTTTTTGTATTAATTAATTGTTCCTAATTTTGATTGTTTTCAAAATAAAATAAAAACAAAATATTTAATTCGTGTGTGAAACCTAAAGCTGTTCAATAGAGCGATTGCATTTTTATTTTAAAATAAATCAAATTAATTAAATTAATCCGTGTTTGGTAAATAACATAAAAAATTAAATATTTTTTTTTTTGGATTTTTTTGGATTTTTTTTAAAGTTTTTTTTTTTTGAAATTTATTTAATTTTTTTTTTATTTAAGATCATAATCATCTAAATCACAGTCGCAATCGCATCCCTCTAAGCATTCCGAACATTCTAATTCACTATCTTGTCAGTAGAGCCACGAGACGGGTACCCATTGCGCAGTCGAATGAACCTTTTCTATAGCATCCTCTAATTTTTGAATTGTTTCAGCAATGTCATTGTTCACGATGGTCAAATCGAAGAAATGGCCGTACGCTTGGCGCAACATTTCCGATTCCTTGGCGAGACGTTCAAGACTGCCATCGTACTACAATAAAAACAAATTCATTATAAATTTATAACGATATATTCTAGGATCTTATTTAGGCTTATACATTTGTGTTACTCACGTCAGCTATATTTTGTAGCGATGGGGCCGCAATGAAAACCACATACGGTGTGAATTCGGCGGTACGTAATATTTTTAATGCTTGCGGCTCAACATCTAGTATGGCCATTTTACCCTCGGCATGGATACGCCGAATGGTTTCCAATTTTGTACCGTACATTGCATCCTCGTGTGTACCATATTCTAGATATTCGTTGGCCGCTATATCGGCCATCATTTCATCGTGCGATACAAAATAATAATTACGACCGTTTTCCTCGTCAGGTCGCGGTGGTCTTGTTGTATCTGTACGTACACATAAAATGAATAATGAAAAATTGTTATAATTAAAGCGTGCATTTCTAATTGTTTTGGTTGAATTTAATAATGTTCGTACGTGCAAGTACCGCGAAGGACGAAGGTAAAAAAAACTTTCTTAATCAAAAAGTTTATAATTACTTGAATGTTTTTCGAATGGTATTAAATATTAAATTATGTTTTTATACTTACGGGGAATTGGATACGCATATTTATCAGGATATTTAGCTATAAGGGTATTTTTGATATGACGTCTTCCTACACCGTGAGCTCCAAGTAATACGAGAGTTCTTCGTTGAAACGCTGGATCACCAACTGGAAAAAAATATTAACATTTTTTTTAAATAAATCAGTTCGGAAAATTTTAATTGTTGAAGAAAATCCTGGTTTGAGTTCCAGAATTCAATTAAAGTTATTGTTTGACTGACTGAGAGACTTAATAGCAGAATACGTTTAGGTACAGATTTTATGTAAATACATAATCCAACATCAACGGTGGAGAATTTTGTCGATGCTTTTGAAAAAGACAAACAACGATGTATTAAAACATTATCCTACAATCAGTGAACGACTAAATGTTAACAAAACACATTGAAAAAACAAATCATCGAAACAGAGACGCATGTAGAGCTGTCAAATATGTTTGTTAATTTCAACTAGTTATACAGTGATACCATGGGATGCATCAAAGACTATACAAAGTCAAAATACCTTTGAAATATGATGCACAACCGAAATGTTTCAATCCTCGATAAGTTAAATTCGTGATATAAAATAATGTTGAAAAAGGAATCAACAAATTAGTTAGTGACGGCGTTTAAACACCAGTTAACCTAAGCGAAACACCGGTCGAATGCGCCACATCAAACACTGTTGGTTGATAACTTACGGCACCAACGGTACACAAGAAAACCATGGATTAGAGATGATACTTGGAGGAAAATTGAGGAACGCCGCCAACTAAAGTTACAGCTGTGTCATTCTTATTCGTCTCGTAAGACATTCCTCGAGACTTCAGAAAAGTAAAAACGGTCACCAAAAAATTTTCAAACTTACCATCCATAAACGGTTCTTCTACGCAAGTTTTAACCATAGAAAACCAGCAGCTAAATAGATGGTAACAGTTCTTCGAGGACAACGGAACAGATTAGCGAACAAAATGATGAGCTCCTTGGTGGGAAGTTAAAAGTGAGATTTAGAAGCTAAAGAACAACAACGCAGCCAGCATGGATAATATTCCAGCAGAACTACTAAATGGTGACGCATATGTAACGGAATACTGGCAGAATTCTTCAGAAATGGAAAGAGGACTTCATTAAAACAATTCCGAAGAAAGACGAAATCAGAGAATGCAAGAACTGGAGAGGCATCTCTCTCCTTAACAGTACCATGAAAATGTATGCAATGATCATACTTGAGCGGATATCACAAATAATTAACCACCGCATAAGGAATGAATAAGCTGGTTTTAGGCATAAACCGCAATGTATCTCCAGTGTTTAACGGAAATGGGCGTTTAACGGAAACCTGTGTGTAACGGAAATCTGTGTTTAACGGAAACCTGAGTATAAGGGAAACCGTCGTTTAACAGTGTACAATATTTATAACCTACAGTTATTTTTATATACTTTGGTTTCTATTTTGTTATACACTTCTGTATATACATACTTCCCGTACAATAGAGTTATTAAATAAAACTTACATTTATTTTTGAGTCTGCTCATCAATCGGACATATTTACCATATTGTGCTCCGTAAATAAATATTGACCAGATATAATAATATCCGGTCCCGTATGTTATATAAGTCTGAGATATAACAATTTGGCAACGAGGATGGATGAAGAATTCAAACAATTGTTAAAGCAAATTTTTGCAACAGAAAACTCCGGAACAAAGTCTAACACTATTTCATAACTTTCAACAAAACCGGCGCTCATGGTCTTCATATTTAATGCAGTTAGAACAGTTTTTTATTGTTGATGGTGTCACAGATGAAAACAAAAATTAAAATGCAGTACTACTGTCTAACGTTGGAGAATACATTTTAGATATTTTAAATAAATTATTCAGCGATATGGTAAGTAGGACATATACAGATTTAACTAAAGGATTTACTGAATATTTCTCATCCAAAACACATGTGCTTGCGGATTTGCGCGGCATCACAAAGAATTGTTAATTTGTATACAGCATAAGTATATGTGAAACCACGTATGTAGATGAGTTGATCCGTGACGTCGTTGTTATACTTACACCACATGAAGAGTGTTTATGAAACAACAGTGAAAACATGTGCTACTTTAAAGGGTGAAACAAAACCATCTGATATTTTTAAAGTAAATTCAGAGCATGCAACCAAGAAATGGAACGACCAAAATTTGTCACATAACTACAATAAATCGTGTCATAAATACGAATATAATCATAGTCGTTCGAATTATAAATTTTTAACTGCGACTTGTCATCAATAAAATAAAAAGGGGCATATAGCTACTGGGGCATATAGCTATCTCTCGTTAACGTGGTCGATCAAATAATTATAATTGGAGACTACGATATAGATTTAAGAGCCGTAATAGATTCACATTCTCCCACAACCTTAAATTAGTCGAGGAGAAATACACATTCAACAAATTCCGTCGATGAATTTAAAAATGTGTTCTTCATATTTTCTAATGAGAGCACAAACAATAAAATTTCAATTGGATACTGGTCACCGAATTAAATTATCCTATTTCCACATCAACAACCATAACTTTTAAAACATACGGAGGAACGCCTATACCTGTCAAAGGAAAAATTAATGTAAAAGTCGCGTTCAAAGATTTTAGTGAAGAATTATCATTGGCTGTATGTGATTCAGCAAATTGCAATAATATTCTTGGCATGGATTGGTTCGATGCCTTACAATTTCGTATTTTACACAATGCAGAATATATTTTTGGAGTAGAATCAAGCGATGAATTGAGAATAAAAATCCACGAATATTGCAAAACACATACTAAATTTTTTGATGCTATACAGACATAGGAGGGTATAATTCCCACAAAGCTGATATTAAATTAAAAAGCAATGCACAACCAAAATATTTTTCGCCATTCAAAAACCCGCCAAAGTTAAACTATCGCGATTGGTTAGTTTGCATATATTGAAACCCGTGCAAACTATAAAGTCACGGTAAATCCTTAAGTTAATGCCAATCGTCACCCTATACCACGTATTGAGGAATTGTTTTATAAATTGCAAGGTGGTCAATTTTATACAAAAATTGATCTCACAGATGGGATTTCAAGCGGGCCCGGCATTTTCAGAGGCTCATGGAAGAAATCACATCCGGTTTAAATTTGTGTGCCATATTTTTAGACGATCTGGGGCGGAATCATGAAATACGACCGGAAAAATTTAAGCGGATTTAAAAATATTTTCAAATTTATTAGATTAAAAGTACTTAAATTTACTATGATGAATGCAGACTTATGTATAAATGCAACTTCTATAATGTTATAAGAGCAATGGCTAATCTCCCACAAGATTTTCGAAACTCATTTTTCTAGCCCCAGGTTCGTCGCCATTTCATTGTATGTGTTGGCATTGAAATTTTTTGTATTTCAAAATTGTAAAAATTTCGGAAATAAATACATAATTATTTTGATGTATACAGGGGAAAGATCATGAAATCCGACCGTAAAAATGAATTGTTAGAAAATATTTCAATGGACAAACACAAAAAAAATCGAAAAATGGTCCAAGTTGGCGTAGATATTTTGTATATGAAAACACAAATAAATGAAAGTTTAACCTAAAAATTGTATTCGACAAGTACTTCATAATCGAGCAGTTTTAAACGGAAATGTTGTACCAGTAAAAAAGAATTTCGAAAATTTTGTAGGAGGTTAGCCATTGCTCTTCAAATATTATAGAAGTTGCATTTATACATCAGTCTGCAACTATCATGGTAAATTTGAATAATTTTAATCTAATAAGTTTGAAAATATTTTTAAATCCGTTTAAATTTTCCGGTCGTTTCCATAGTTTTTCATTTGTTTATTATCGTTACATTGGTCTATTACTCTTTCGGTATACTCGACGCAATTGTATTATAGTAGCTAAAATAAGATACATTATACTGTCGACTCCAACTTTTCTAATTTTTAGTGAAAAACAGCACAATGGTCGTTTCATATCTCGTAGTAGATATATTTAGATAAGTCGTTCAGCTTGAGGAACAGCAAAATTAATATTGAAATCCCCCCTCATAATCATCGGCAAAAAATGATAGTCTTCATGGGGAAATTTTTTTAGAATATGGAGCAATGACGAAATGTATGAACTTCATTATGTCTTCGATAGATTTATTCGGTGAGGTGAATACAACTACGGAAAGTATCTTATTCCCGTTGAGAAGCTGCAGTTCAGCCGTGTATATATCATCAATGGGTTGTGGTGTTACGCTCACACCAGTTGTTTGTTCAACGATGATTTCCTTATGCGAGGTGACTGTGTAAGTTCTACTTGTATTTTTGTATATTGCTACTCCGACAGCTCACTGACAATCTGAACGCAGCATTCAAAATTAATAATATTAACATGCTCGTCATTGCTTACCCAGTTATCAGAAAATTGAGCATCCCTGCGTTACTTTATCAGTTAGGTCGAGGTGATGTGACCTGAGAATCTGGCAGTTCAACGTTAAAAGCCACTAGCCAGACATCATTATTATCTCGTACAAAATTTGCCATTACAATCTGAGCTATACTTAGCGGATTTGTAGTGAGGCGCGATAGCTAATTTTAAAGAAGACCCATTGAGGTCCCATTTTTACGTCCGTGGTAGAAGACTTGACAATCGATAGCCGACGTGATGAACAGACCTTCGAGACTCGTGATAAAGCAATATACACAAGTTGTTGACAGTCGAGTTTTTTCTAGAAATGGGCACCAAACATCGGTCGATATTCGTATTCCGCGCCCATCCAACTTTAAGCAGCCTGACCTTCTTGCCATCTTGTGAATTTATAGCGAAATCCATACAGAGTCCAGAGTCGTTAGACATTTTTTTACTGTTGACGTTTTCATCGTTCTCGTTGTCCTGGCTGCATTCGATATACCTCAGACAGCCCATAGTTCCATTCGCCAGTCCATCTGTTACGTCAATATTGGTTAACCTATGACAAGTGGAAGTACATACGGCAAATTATCTGTGCCCATTATGCTCATTTTATGGATCTTTCGACGGAATTGCTACTCCGGTAGCCTCTGCTGACCATCTCTCTTGAGAGATCTCGGAAAGCAAATGAATTGAGCATCCCTACGTGACTGTGACCTGAGACTCTGGCATTTCAATGTTTAAAACTAGACTTCATTATAACCCCATTTAGTAGAAGACATGATCATTTATAGCCGATGTGATGGACAGCTCCTAGAAACTCGTTACTTGTGATAAAGCAATATACATAAGTTGTTGACTGTGTTTTTAATGGTAAGAGTATGTAATTTCGTATTCGAAATTCGTATTTCGTATCGTAATTTTTTATTTTTTGATTTTTCTGATCGATGGAATTGTTCATGGTTTCTATTTCATTTTTTAAGTTAGTTTTTTTGTTTTCCCTACTATTATACAAATACAAACAAGCATGCCATGGATAGTATACAATTTTTTTATTGAGTTTTGCCCGGTTTACATAAGAAAATTGTTTTCTTCTACAAATTGTTGCAGGTAAATAAAAAAGAATCCGCAATACAAAGATATTCAATATGCCAGAAAGAAATAATACATATATAGTAATGGCGTAATTTTTTTATAGGATCATTATTAATTTATTTTTAATTAATTAAAATGCGAAATTTACATTTTTATCTATTGCGTCTATTTATATGTATTATGAATCCTCAACATTTATAAATACGAAATAATTTTTTTCTTGTTAATTTTTAAAATTTTGCCATAAAAATACTCGGATCGAATATATTTTATGGCAACATTTTCATTTTTATGGTGGTTTTTGCTCAAAAATTCTTCTGCAAAATTTTGTTGGGATATATTGCTTTTCTTGTCTCTCATGTGCAAAAAGTCAATGTTATATCTTATTCATTTTGCAGAAGAAAAATGTTGGTCGTATGTAAACCGGGCATTTGTTGCATTTTTTTCAAACGAAGTAGGTACGTCATTTCCGTTCGTTTCATTTACAAGTTTACTCTAATACAAAAATTTTTGGTAGGCGCGAGCAAAGATGTTTACACATCAAAAAGGATTTTCGATGCCATTTAGAAAACTGTAAATTCGCTCAACCCGACATTGAGTATCTGAGGCATAATATTAGCAAAAATGGCATCCGTTCCTCAACATCTGGCTTAAAAGCACTACGTGATTTACCACGTCCATCAAATTTGAAGGAAGTTGAATCATTTATCGGAAAGATAAATTATTATAATAAATTCATTAAAAAATTTCTTAGATGTGGCGGCACCATTAAATCAATTATGCTGTTGTTGTTACGCTGCTATTGAAGGCTTACCATCGACGATTGTGAGTGACAACGGATCTCACATCAGCTGAATTTGAACAATTTTGTAAAACCAACGCCATAGAACATCTCACATTTGCGCCATTTCACCCTCAATCCAATGGCGAAGCGGAAAGGTTTGTTCGAACATTCAAGACGTCTATGAAGAAAATTTTACATCATGGTATTAATGTTGATATGGCATTAATGAAATTTCTTTCAACATATCGAACCACACCACTACCAGTTGATGATAAATCTTCATTCGAACTACTTCGGGGATGACAACCTCGTACATTACTGTCTGCAATGTTACCGTCACAAGAACATCGAGTGAAAGTTGCACCAACAACAAAATATCAATTCAACAATAAAGTGAATACCCTCGACTTTTCAACCAGAGGCAAAAAAATGGAGGAAAGGATTTATCACCAAATGTCTCGGGGAGAAAATGTACATGCTACAAACTAATCACGGAGAGTGGAAACGTCATAAAAATCAACTGTGACCGCGAATATCAACAACAAATCAAACTCCACGAAAATCAATTTTGAGAGATGGCGGATGACGACATACCTCCAACAACCTTTCAAACATCACCATTATTTGAGAACCCAATGGATGATCAACGCACAAGTCCAATTGCAACCGAATAGCCAAGTGACCAACCAATTGTTTTTCGCCGTGATCATTATGAACTGCGTCCAAAGCCACATCGATGTTAATTGAAATATAATAATTTTTTGTTAAAATTAAAGCTTTTGAAAGCCTTAAAATACAATATTTATAACCTTTATAATTTGTCCATATGTGCTACAGTTATTTTTATATACTTTGGTTTCTATTTTGTAATATACTTCTGTGCATACTCGTACAATACAGTTGTTAAATAAAAATTACATTTATTTTTGAGTCTGCTCATCAATTGGACGTGTTTATATATTTTGTTCCGTAAATAAATATTGACCAGATAATATCCGGCCCCGTATATTATATAAGTCTCAGATATAACCACCAGCAAATAGTTTTTAACGGAAACCTGTATCTAACGAAAACCTGCAACGGAAACTTGGGGGATATTATGAAACTTCATTTGTAATTTATGATAATTTCTTTGTTGTGATAAAAAATTAAATTTTAACAAAATATAAAAAAATATAAATTCATACGTTAATTTATTAATTTGTTTTCTATATTAATTAATTTTAACTTACATCTCTGTAAAAATAGTATTAACATTTATTTTTAAAATACGAAATCTTAATTATCAATCAACACTTATACACTATATGATACACGCCATCTAAATAGCAATCGATTTTTAACGTAACATTTTTGTAAAATTCGATATCGCAAAAAAAAGGTTCATAATACCAATATTTGCGGCGTGGTTTTTTTTCGAAATCGAGTAAAGTTTCAAAGTAGCCCCCTATGTTTAACGGCGTACTGGGTTTAACGGAAACATTGTGTAACGGAACCACGTGTTTAACGGAAACGTGTGTTTAACGGAATCAGGTGTTTAACAGTCTACTGCGTTGAACGGCGAAAGTGACTTTGAACGCACATTCGACTCCATTAGTAGATACGCGATCTGGAAAGCAGTCTGCGAAATGAAAATTCCGAGAGATAATTGAATTTATTACGGAAATGTACAGGGATGATATAATATTATGACACAAATACACACACCATTATACAAATAAAGAAATACATTCAATATGCTATACAAGGTCTGGAATGCGTCCGTCCTGCCTTGAACTATAAAGCTATGATTATTCAGAACTGCTCTACGGATGTCAAAGTTGGACACACACGCACCTTAGGCGTATAATAAAATATTTCTGGCCAAACAAGAGCACACACGAAGGACATCCGCGACGGACCAGCAAAATCGAACTTGAGCGTGAAATTACGAAACGAAAATGGAGGATTGGAAATGGAGGACACTAAAGAAAGGGACCAATGGTATAACAAGAACGTCATTGGGATTGAATACACAAGGGAAGAAAAAATAGGAAGATCTGCAATAACCTGGAAAATAACGGTGCTTGCCAAAGGGATATAATTCGGTAAAAAATGGGGAGAACTGAAAGCAATAGTCCCGAATCGAGAAAGATGGTTCAGTCTATTAGACGCCCCATCCTCCTAAATCGGAGATAAACAAGAACAAAAAAATACCTGATGAAGAAACACGTTTCACCAAAGTCGATCCAGAATCGCAACACTTGCTCACAATTGCAACACACACATGGGATACTACAATTTGGAAGAAATACTTGCATATGGTTACAATCAGCAGGTTTCCGTGCCAAGCGAAAAACCAAACTTTCTTACAGGATGAACGCTGACCTAGAGCGTTACACCAGGATAAATTGGAAGCTATCACTAACGCCACTCCACCAAAAAACATTAAAGAACTATGCAAACCGATAGAGTTGGGGTACCACCATGCAGACGACAAATTTCCTTCATGGGACATAGAAAAAATTTATTCTCTGATCACTTTATGTAGAATTAAGAATTATTTTGTTTGTCAGATATGTAAGCACCATTTCTAGGAAATTCAACGAAATTTTCGATTGCGGAAAACAACAATTATCTGATTTGATTCCGCCTATATAAAAATTTGGTAAATTATGTTGATTACCCAGAAATAGCGGAAAACAATTATGATTACGGATTGATGCCGTTGTCAACTAAAATTGGAAATGTATCTAATGTTGTTTTCGTAAACAAATTTAAAAATAATTTAAATTACGGATGAGATTCGCTCAGCTTCAAGCGAAACGTAAAATTAGGTTATAAAACATTATTGAGTTAAGAAAAAAAAACGCTACAACTAAGATATTATTGAAATAAGTAAAGTGAATATTAATCTGGACATCCGGAATCTGGACATTCATGTAATTGAGATCTTTATAAAAATTTACATACTTAATAAAAATAATGTGTATGTTGTTGTAGCAAATGATGTTTTCTCCATTGATCCGCTACCAATTTCAGGGTTCAATAACCAGTCCTTAAAGCAACTGAGACAGGTTCAATGAATTCTAAGGTGAGCCAATCATTGAGATGCGGTCATACGACCGAATACCTAGACAAACACACTCCGCCACTCAGAAGGAAAACGAAAATGCTGAACTACGCAGAAATCTTAAGAAGAAATGAAGAAGACATAAGTTCTGGAAATACCTATTACTAGTTATAATGAAAACTACACAAAAGACTGTATTAAGGCAGAGTTCCATACATAAACAAAAGAAAATACCTAGAACAGAAAACAAAGAGCAGAATCCCGCCGGAAGTTGGGGAGCATTTACAAGCAAAAGTTAAACTACCGAACAAGTGCCTTTACCTCAATAACACCAGCAACAAGAACAATGCAATATTCGAGATTTAATGAAATCGGTGACCAGGAAAAAGTAAAGACCGGTATATACCTGCGAAGATCAAATTAATCGAGCATTTAAGGTTAAGGATATAGGTATTCATCCCACCTGCAAGAAGGCGGATATAATGGAAAACTTCAAGATTAAAGAATTGCTAATTGAAAACGCAGTATACATTGTAACGACGGCCGCATTCGCGAGCGTCGTTCCCAGGCCTGAACTTAACCAAATTTCCCATTATTTTAATTTTAGGGAAATTTTGATCGAAGTCAAATTGTTTGTATTCCCTGTCGATTGGTTGCCCCACCACTTTCAGAAATTTGATATAAATAGACGAATGAATTATGAACCGGTTCTTTTTACCTAACGTATTGTAAGGCAGTCTGGATTTATAAATCGTGTTGTGTGCAAGCTCAAAAAGAATCCCTGTTGATTTAATAATAAAACGATATAACGCGTGGGGATCGCGTTTGCAGACTTGTAAATTAAGTTAATATTAATTAATACGAATTGTGATAAATCCTATAAGCTATAATCCCTAGTTCACAAAAATAATTCTGGTGAAACAATTTTAATGGTGGTAAATTGTCTATTAGTACAGTGTTTCTTAGCTAGACAAAAATTAAAACAATTAAAGTAAAACCTATACATAAAATATCGCACAAAAAGTAAATTCAGTGTTCCACGAATAAAACTAATTGTTCTGGGAAATCTTATAAAATTATTGAGGATCAGTTTAAAAAACTGGATAAACGAGTGAAAATCTAAAGTTTAATGTTTTCCTCAAAATAAGTTTTCCCTTGTTAAATTTAAGACATTGTTATTAATTATGTGATTTTGGACGAAATAAACTACAAACGTCCATCTTAATACCAAAATTAGTATTTTTGTTTCATTAGTGATCGGCGGATTAAAATGATTGAAATTACGAGGCGTATTCGCGCGTGTGTGTTTTTGTTATTATGGGAATTGTATTTTCGAATATTTTTTGTTTTGAAATGAATGAGTAAATTTGTATGTGATATATGGTATATATAAGTGAGTGTGTGTATTACGTATGTATAGTAATATTCAAATCTTAAAAAAAAAAAAAAATTTTAACTGTTCTGCGCAGCTCTCAGTGGTGTAGAATTTTTTTTATAAAAATTTTGATGGGTCGCATTTATCTTAGATAGTAAACTTAAATAAAATATTAAATAACCATGAAAAAGAATTATATTTCAGTTTTAATACACAAAACATTCAAAATTATTATGTATTTATGTTATTACAATCATATATCAAGTGAAAATTAATAGGTCTAAAAAAAAAAATATTGCACGCCTTTTGGAAACAATGACAACATTTAATTTTGGTACGGACTAGGGAAAATAAATAACCAAATGTGATTCGTATCGCACAAAACCACAACAACAAAAAAGTAAATTCAGTTTTCAATTTAATGGAATTTTGAACTAATACTTTACTTATCGAATTAAATATCATTTTAATTTATAAAATCTAAACTTTGTGTTTTAATTGTATCTTAAAATTCCTATTCCATTTAAATACAAATACAACGTAAAAATGTAAACAAAAAACATGAATATTATACTTAATACATCACTGTGCACCCGCCATATTACTTCTGCGCGAGAACTGTCAGAATTCCAGCGAGATTTGAATACTACTATATGTAAAATATATATGTATATATCCCTTTTCTTGCCAAACAAATCTTTTACATAGAGAAGGGTAGTGTAAGCGGAGGTAAAGCTGCATACAAAATTTTGAAACAACTTTTTTAGATTGTAACCCCAAAATACAAACTCATTTTACGACTAAAATAATAAACTTAGAATATCCAACTCTTCGAATATTCATTTAGCGTTTCTTTGACTTTTCATATTGTTTTTGTTTCAATTTTTTTTCGTTCACATTCTAACCGTAATTTTAAATTTAGTAAACATAAAACCTGATCGTGACCCCATATTTTACTATGAAAATATGCGTAAAAATTTTGTATGCAGCTTTACTTCTGTATATATTTATTTTTTTCTGTGTCTTTTATTTTATTTTTTTAGTGTGTGTTGGCCCAGAATGCATTTCAAAAATAAGTTTTTGACATGATTCTTTTGCCTTACCCACACAATTGCGATGGCAGACAGGACAGGGGATGTGGATAATATGTATATGTAATATAATTGACTGTTTTTATTTATAATTATTTTAATAATTAGTTCAATGTATTATTGTATATGTGTAAAATCCATTTATCATTTATGTTATTGTGTAAAACATTTTCGATGTGCATATCCATATTGCGGTTGCTTGAGTCCGGTAGCTTCTTCGTTGCTTTGTACTTTACCTATACAATTATAAGTTTTATGGGTGGGGTGATCGAGGAGACGGACAGGGGTTGCCGCGGTGTGGACGTACACGATGTTATATTGGGTGGACCATGCGAAGACATTTTAAAATGATTTTTTCCTACAATTTTTTACACATACATAGAAATTTATCGATGAGCTGGGACTCATGTGACGTGTGTGCGCGTGAATGGTTTTTTTTTAGGTTAGAAACTGGTCTCAACTCAAATGAGCCATCGTGTGATTTCCCCAATGTAATTTAAATTCATGTATGTATTGTAATAATAATATGTACATACATTGATAGGTGTTATTATTATTTATTTTTTTTACAGTCTATTTAAATGGTTTATAATTTATTTAATTAAATTATTTTTAATAATAATGCGCGGTAAAAATTTGTATTTTGAAAAGTTTTAAAGATTTGTATCGCCGTGGTATGGACGGGTGACACAACTGAAAACAAATGAACTTTTTCCGTTAATTCACTAGAAAGATGTGCAATATTAGTATCCATATCCCTCAATAAAAACAGTTTTATTTTTCCTTCATCGAAAATGATAGAGCACAAAGTGCCATTCTTCGTTTTAGGACTTTGGAATCTAATAACGTAATTAGCATTTTTTGTTTTTGCTCTCCTGCAAAATTTTAATTTTTGAGTTGTGTCTCTTTTTCATGTCATGAGCGATATGTGTTACGGCATGGCAAAGGGAAAATGGTTTTTAATTTTTATTTTCGTTGTAACGACAAGTAAATCTTTGATGTGCCTCGGGCTATTAATGTTGGTTATTCATTTAGATTGCTTACTGCTGGCACTGTTTTCTATGAAAGAATTTATCCGACTCGACAATATTTCTCGAAACAGGTTCGCAATTGCATGGGAACGTCAGACACAAGTATTGATGAGTTCTAAATCGTATTCAATGAATTGCTCATGCACCAATTATGTAAGAAGCATTCCGCGTGGTTTTATTTTCCGTTCGTGCCACCACCTCACGTAAACCTTGATCTTTTTTGAATGACTGAGATGTGCGAAATTGTCTCAGTAATCTGTTTCTAGACAGTATACTGCAGAAGATACATAAATTAATTTTTGGGTATGAACTGGGCTGGATTGGAATTCTAGCAAACTTCAGTTTTGGGAAGCTGGATTTGACTGGTTCATCTCTTAGCGGGTTAAGCGAAGTTTGTTTCAGCTATGGTGAATAAACGAACTGGATAGTTAGTTGGCCGATTGCTTTCGGATTTGTTTTTTGGAAAGATCCAGAACTTCATCTGGGATTTATGTTGGAGTCGCAATTTAGCCCAACATACAAGATTCGAACATGATTGATTAATAAATTGCTTAGGACGGTCGAATTCCAAAACTTCGCTAAATACCATTTTTAAATCCCCACCCAATTCTGAATACCTGATTTGACAATATATATTTATTAATATGATCCCCAAGTTCCATTTAGAATGGTCGAATTGTAGAACTTCATCAAAGAGACACGTTAAAATCCCAATTTAAGCTGACCTTTCTTATTAGAATCCTAGCCCAGCACTGCAAAATGAATTTTAAAGTTGTAGGTTAGGAGGCGGCCTGGTTTAATTCGTTATATCCGAAACCCAAAATTTCGTCAAATTCAGCTTTGCACACTGAATTTGACCATCATTTGTTGAGAAATGGCCTAGTTCCATTGAGCATAATGTTATAGTGCCAATCCAATTCTGCACACCATGTTTGACAGAAATTGGTTGAGGAACGATAAAGCTCCATTGCCATGCTCGGCATAATATGTCCTGTGCAGTATAAATTACTTGGTAATTAATCGAATATGTACCATTGCCTTTGGGATGCCTCACATATTTTTTATTAAATACTTATGGATTTTAGAATAATTTTTAATATAATTTAAACAATTATGGTTTCAGGAAATTCTACTTTAAGTTGTGGAATTGCATTAGGATTAAATTAATAAATGTTTATATTATTTAGGAAGCCGGAAAATGTTAATTTAGAATTAAATTTCAGGAAATCTACCGATGTAGGTGAAATAATATTCCTTTGAAATATTAATGGATGGTTCACAAGCCAAACCGATTAACTCCATTTTTAGAATATTTGTAAATTTTAATATCAACCTACTTGATTGGCTCCTAACGGTATATATTCAAAACAAATTTTTGGAATAAGAAGTGTTAACACCACTAAATGACAAAATTAAAAGTAACTAAAGTTGCAATTTATGAGGAATTTTAAAAAACCATTTTCGTATTTTCTCAGTTTTTATCAACTTTTTGTTTTACGGAGTTAATCGTTTTGGCAAATGAAGCATCCAATTGCAGATTGTGTAGATTAGAATTGCCTTGTTAATGTGTTACTAACTATCGACTTTATCTAGGTGTTTGTAACCGGGCTGATTCAATCAATCAACTTGTTTAGGAAGCCGAAAAGCATTAATTTAGAATTAAATTTCAGGATGTACGTGAAATAATAAAATTTTTCCCTCAGGTTGCTGATTTAAAGAAGCAATTGTTGAAGACCAATACCATCGTTATCCATTAAACCTATTAAGCCTTTATCCTCCCTCCAGTAGTTAGAAGTAGATTAGAATTGTGTTGTGCCGTACGATCGCTAGGTGTCTGAAACCGGGTCGTTCCGTCCCAAAAAAAAAAAAAAAAAAAAAATACCTTTCCTATCCCTCCTATTGTTATGTGTAAACAGGCTGTAGGAATAGGCCCGGCGTTATCCGGGACCACCTGTCAAGTACTTGGTTCTACAGTCCAATCAATCAATCAATTAGTGATCGGCGGATTAAAATGAACGTCATATTTCATTTTTTCGTTAGTGATAAATCAAAATAATAAATTGGCTCTAAATTTTAATTGAAAATGAAATGTACTAAACCCGAGCTATTTATAAAAAGAAACAAAAGAATTAATAATTGTGAAAATCTAAAAACAAAAAAATAGTTGATTATATTCGTCGTATAAAATAGTTGAAAATTTAATAAAAAAAAAACTGTGTTAATTTAGCTATGGTAGTATAAGAGGTTGTAAATACCTAAATACAATTACTTGAAGAAAAAAAAAATAGTGTTACGTAATCTGTACCAAACAAATAGGTACCCATAAATTGATGCAATTTATGATATGAATATTTTTTTTGGTATCATTGTACTAGTATAACGATGAGAATACCAAATCATGGGATTGGGATGAAATAACAATGCAGGATTACGCAACATATAGTTGGTATTTAATCATTAATTATTAAGTATATTTAAGTTTTTCTCTAGTATTAATTTTTCATTTTATAATTAATAAATTTGATTAGACTTAAGTTAATTAAGAACTACATTATATATTTTTGCTGTTATTTATAAATAAAAACGATGAATTCGTTCTTTAGTCAATTTTCTACCATTAATTTTCAAGTCCGGACTTAGTTATTTCAAATTTTATATTTTTCTTAGTTTTAAGATTAATTAAGTAGTTTTTCGGATTTTCAATTTAATATTTTGTGTAATTATTATCAATCATTTCTATTATTTAATAATTTAATGGATTTTTTTTTTTGTTATAGTTCCATTTCATTCATTCTATTATGTTGGCAATTATAATTTAATGCTATTTTTTTTTATTTTCTGATGAGAAAATATAAAACTTCATTATATTTGATTATATTGGAAAAGCAAAAATTATTTTTGGTATTTAAATATTTATTTGACTTAATTTGCTCAATTTAAAATGGTTTAAGTCATTTCAATAAGATTGTGAGACCGAGTTAAACCGTACTGTGATGATTCAATGGTTGTTCATTTTCCCGTTGGGAGAGTCTAGTGATAGTGTGATGATCTTTCTTTGTAGTACCTCCTTTTAATTATTTCCTTACTGGTCTTCGTCAAAATTATTATGCCCGGTAGTACTAAAAGTTTGATTTTCTTTTAAAGTTTTGAGTTGTTTACTTCTACTATTCTTCCGTTTTTTTTTGTTTTTTTTAAATTTCATTTAGTTTATTATCTGCGGTTTAGCAAGGCTGAACAATCCCTTAAAAACCCCACCCCATTACTCCTGAGCATTAGCCGCGCAAAAAAGTGACCGCTTAAGGGCTCTAGTTCAGCACTATTTATTTATTTATTTATTATTATTTTTCTTGTAACAATATGGTTCTCAAGATCAAAATTGTTACAACATCCTTAAAAGGGAGAAAATTGAAAATAGCCAAGGAACCTCTGAAAAAACACGAGATTAATACCCCAAATGCAAAAAACCCCAAACATTTCTTCACACCCTAACATATTTCGGGCTAGATATGAGGTGCATAAAATATGCTGGTATACATAACAGGAAAAACTGCTCCGTTGTCCGAATCGAACAGGTGTATAAACTGTAAAGAAAAGACCCAGGT
Organism: Nephrotoma flavescens; assembly: GCA_932526605.1. Taxonomy (NCBI): domain Eukaryota; kingdom Metazoa; phylum Arthropoda; class Insecta; order Diptera; family Tipulidae; genus Nephrotoma; species Nephrotoma flavescens. The sequence goes on from OW052220.1 coordinate 77,280,094, forward strand.
ACAATTGCAAAGATTAGAAATAAAAGGCACCAATCGACTCGAAACTCTAACATTCCAAGAGAGAGGATTCCAACTAAAACCAGAGTGCGGCCACAACCACAGCAGATATAGAAGCACGGAGGAAAAAATACTTGCAAATAACAGAGAGGTAAAATTTATATTTATTTTAAATTTTTTTCAAAGGGAATGAGTTTAGAAAAGAGGTTATATGAAATTAGTGACATTGTACTTGAATCTAAAAGAGTTCGTCCCCTGGATTAAGAGAACCTTTCAAAGTTTCCACACCATTCATCCAAATGGGTTTTAATTTTACAAAGGTATTTTATTATTTCAAAATGTTCAGGTTTTCGGAAGTTTGAAGGGGTCGAAAAGGGACTATATGAAACTAGTGACAATTTCAACACCATTCATCCATTCTGATTCAAACTTTGCATAGGAAATTTAAACCAAAATTAGCAGATTTCCGTATTTAAAAAGAGGTCAGACCGATGGGTGTATATGCTCCATGCACTTATTTCCAAAACACACACACACAAAAATACACTGCTAGTTAATCAAAGCTTTTAAGAAATTGTATTTTAAAGTAATTTGATTGTTCGTTGTATTTGGAATGAAATCGCCTCACTGAACCTAAGTAGAAAATAGGAAACTCTGAAATATTGTACGAAACGAATTGCATTATCAATCAATTGAACAGATCCGTCGAAAAGAATGTTGTTTTTCAGAGCTGAGAAACAAATGATCAGAGTTCGAGTATATTTTGGCCAGCTAAAAGAACAACCACGCCAGAAACAATACAAAATAAAATGCCAAAAGTAGAAACACCAGTATTTTACGATGAATATGAACGTTGAACATACTTAACGTCATAATATTCACTGAGATAATTCATCAAAACAACAAAATATCCAATAATTACCATACAGCTTGGGACATAATATAAAACAGATACAACAATGCGAGGTTACTCACTAACCATCAAATTCAATGCACTCCTGTCACTAACGACAATTGAAATGGCATCCGTACAAGCGGTAAGGAATTTGTACGATACGGCAAAAGAATTGTTACATAACATACGTCGGCTCAACATAAGTTCTTCTTCTGAAGCATTTGAAAGGTTTAAACGAATATTAATGAAAAAATTGGATCCAGAATCCATCAGGTTCTATATGAATCATCAATAGAAAAACCCAGAGTTATTCCACAACTAGAAGTAGTTTCCAAATTCCTATGGTGAACAGATTTTAATCGCTGGAAGTTTAGGGCAGTCGCAAACCAACGACAAACCGACCACAGTACCTAAACGGTCACATCAGGCATTTCTACGCTGCAACAACGCAGCTTCAACTAGCGGAGCAAAAATCGCTAAAACATTTATGGTACATCAACAAGGAAAAGTTTTATTACCAACCGCGGTAGTTAGAGCTACAAGGGCATGATCCATGATTATATCACAAGTGACATTCATTTTATTAAAAGCCGCTAATTTACTCAACCGTACAAAGTAGAAAAATAACAGCTCTGTATCCGGAATAAGAGTATAAAAAGCAGCCATTTGCAAACACACGCACAATCAAAATAAATCTCTTGGTAAAATTTGAGATAGAGTTCAATCTAAATATCGAAGCCTTATTATTTGAAAAACCTAACCAACAATTACCGGAGGAATGCTTTGACACAAGCTGCCGAACCCATCTCAAAGAAATAAAACTTGCCGATCCATACTATAACAAGTTACTACCAATTGATCTCATACTTGGTACATACATTATCTTACAACATCATAAAAGGACGTGCCAATTGGAGCCAATGACACAACAAATCGAAATTGGATGAATAATAATCGGCACCAGAAGTGGCATCAGAACACATCAACCAACAACGATGATAGCTAATATTGAGGATCAATACCATACAAAAAAAATAGTACTGAAGAGGAATGCATGATTGAACAACATTTTCAGTCAACCTTGGATTCAGTCAACCAGGATAATCATTTGCAATGAGGATGCCAATTTACTCTGCCAATGAGACATATTTCACATTACCGGACGAGATCGCCGATGTGATAGCAAACGGCGAAGCAATTTTAAATTTCATACCGCCAGTTAACCCAATTTCGGTGGTATATAGGAAGCAGTGATTAAATATATTAAATTCCTTTTAAAACGAATCATAGAGGAAGCAACACTCACATTTAAGGAGCTCTATACAGTAACCACGAAAACAAAAGCATTCCCAAATTCTTTACCACTAGCTCCAGTTGCCAGTGCCATCTGTTTAATGACATTAGCCTAAATTTTTTTGTGCAGTGTGAGATTGTATTTATACCTTAGTTCACGGTTTTTTAATTCCTACTGTGTCGCGTAATCGTCGAATGGATTTGTGAGAGCGAGACCAATGTGTGCCTTGATGCGTGTGTACGAGCGGGGAAAATGTAGATTAATATTTTTGTCATTTTAAGAAGAAATATTTTTCTGTATCGTAATTTTTTGGTGCCAGAATTTTTCTTTTTGGTAGAAGTCTCGTTTGGAATGTAAAAAAGAAAGTTTGATTTTGGAGTCTATAAGTTAGTCGATTAACATTTTTTTAGTTAAGATAAAAAATATAGTTTGAGTTTCGGGTTATACCCAGTTTTTAATTTTCCAAAAACTTGTCTTTTTTTTTATTTATTGGTTGTTAAATCAACTTTGGATTATTTCTAAAAATGAAAAATAACACCTAACCAAACTTAAGAATAAAACGTGTACAAAGTTCATTGTGGGTTCAAAAATAAAAACAAACATATAAATCAGACGACAGTTTTTTGTTTTGCTGGTGTGGTTCACGCTAAGAAAATACCAAAATTTTCTGGTGTTCAGGAATGGTGCTTCGAAACAGGAACGTGATTTTACTCCGACACCAGGAGTGTGGCAAGGACAATATTTTTGTACTGTTGGTTTCATACAATATTTTTAACATAACAGAAAACCTCCATTTTGTCTCGATACCGTTTAGTGGATCGTTTAAACCACACTCTTATCTGCATATTGAAATGGTGCGAAGATTATTTTTATTGTGAATGTTTTAAAACTTTCATGAAGTGTAGCACCAGGACACCAACATAGCCGACGAAATACATTTGGCTACTTTATCATATATGTGGGTGCTGTATAATTAAACATGTGACCCGTTGAGGCCACTAAAGTTTTGTGCGGCTTAGGCTAGCCAACGCCCAACTTATTTTGGCGGCTGATCAAGGCCAAGTTCACGGTTTACGGGTGGCCGGTTGAGGCCACCTCAACCATCTACATTCGAGGCAGCCAACCATTTGGACAGCCGTTCAAGGTCAAATTTTTGAATATCGGCGAAAAGTCGCCCAACTGTGATTTGAGTTTAGACCAATCATTTACCGGTGGCCAGTTGAGCCCACTTTATTTCTACGGTGATTAAAGCGAGACAGCGTCCAACGAGTTTTGCGAGTGGCCAGTTGAGGCAACTTCATTTGTTCGCCGGGTTAAAGCGTAGGACGCTCATCGATACAGGTGGCCAACCGACCATTTGTATAGTTTTTATATAGTTCCGGGGAGGCAACGCCCAAACAATTATTTACTGAGGGCCGGTTGAGGCCACTCCGCTTACGAACGTGTCCGGCGGCCGGTTGAGGCCAGCCGTATTATTTGTAGCAGCTTACCGGCAGTTGGGCTGCACTGTGGAATACGCGGGGATCGGTACAAAGCTGCAACGGTCCGGGTTTGGCCTCACCTGTGTCATGACGGCTCTAAGGCCACAACCTTATTTTTTTTTTTTTACTTTTAAGTTAAATTTTTTTTATTAATATTTTCCTTCGTCAAATTTAATTTTAAATATTTCAATTTATTCTATTTCACAATTTTAATTTTTTTTTGTTATTTAAAATTTTTAAACTGTAATCAACCACCATAGAACGGAAGTCGTGCGCGCGACATTGGCGCACATTGGTCTCGCCCCAAAAAATTTGATGAGGCGGTTATTTTAATCTTTTTGAATTTTTTTTCTCTTACGGGTTTTTTGTTTCCGCTTCCTCGGCAGATTTATTCAGCAGACTGGGTACTTGTCACTCGAGAAGGTCCAGTCGTTGTCGGATGAGCACACCCGGTTATAATTATTTTACTATGTTTCTCAAGATTCGTCCGACAAATTTCGGCGGAACCTCCGTTTTTTTTTGTATTTATTTTTAATTTGCGTTTTTATTTTAAAATTGTCTGTAAATACTGTGTAGGCCAGAGTCATGCAAGCATCCAAATCCCCAGGATCCAATACCCTGAGTATTAGCCGTCAAAATCGCCATGCGTGAGGCCACTGCATGACTAGTTGAAATTTGCGGGTCGGCTGCTGAGTCGTACCAAGTCAAGCTAAGTAGCTATAGTAAAATGCGAGAACAATATTTTTTAGGGGGCCAATTTTGAAATTGTGCAAACAATACCAATTAAGGAAAATTTAAAGAATCTAGTGCCCATTACAGCCAGCCAGAGAGAGTCAAGGTGAGCTACAATCATCAAAAGATACTGAGCGGATTCCGAAGCAGCAACCCCAACGACAAATAAAAACTCATAAGTTGTTTTAAAATGTTCGGGTATGTAATTCAGTTGGAGGCTCTAAAATACCAGATTGAGATTCTTGAAGCTCAGAGATAAAATTAAATTTTATTAAATAATAAATAAATATTTTTTTAATAATTCTGATATTATTCCAGTTCTTTCCATTAAACAATCTGCTCTTATCCTGAAATGAGTAGTTTTTTTTTGGAAACGATGTCTTCGGCAAATTTTCAATTAGAAAAGCACTAGGAACCATTTTAACTTTAAACAATTTATTTGGAGAATGGAGAGGCCTTAAAAGACATTTTTCTTAAAAATGGCGACTGCATACAAGAAATTTTTTGGGCAATTACTTTCCCATTTTCAACGCTATTTGCCATTTTATTAACCCCGGTCGTGGTTCTACCACTTGTTTGGGAATGCTCTGCATAGAAATTTTCGTTTATCTACGAGAATTACACTAGGATAATTACCATAATAATCCAACGATACTCTTCAACGTTTAGCTTCACAATTATCCATTAAGATTTTGAATACGATCTTTACAACAAAATATTTTGGTTTTCTATAATTAAATAAAACTACTTGCCTTGAAATTATAATATTTCACTAGTACGTCAACTTTGTTTTCAAAAAAATAACTCTAACATTTTACCTCAGTATGCCAGAAATAAAATGTTTAAATAAAAATTACATATAAATTCTTTCCCCAATTCCCTATTCCCCCGACCAGGGCCACTGGTCGTAAATTCTAGTAGATGTATCACATTACGCACTGAATTCTGTAAAATCACAGCAATCATAGACGAATTGCTTCAAAAACTTTTCCCAAATATCGCACATAATAATAAAAATCATCAGTACCAGACGGTACAAGAATTTTTTGTGAAAAAGGTGAGGTAGCGTGAAGTTTCCGACAAATTGACAAAAAAACCTTAGAAAAGCTTAAAAGTGTATATACATAAATATCCTGATTAAATTTAACCTACAGTAATCATGTGTAGTGAGGATTAATAGTTAATGACAAGGCATCGTAGAGATGTCTACGCTTAACGGTATATGAAGTCATGTTATTTAGACAAGTCTTAATGTTTTCTAGTTTCTTAAAAATTATGTCTTGTGTGAGTATTAACTCTAATAGGGGAAATATTTGTATTCTCTGGCCCTACATTAGCCCCACTAGTCTAGTTTGCACCTATATAAGCTTATTATGGGAGCTGTTGATTTATTTATTTAACATTATTGATAGGATAACCTTTTTGTCGTATGGAAGATGGCCTTTTAGCCGTTGACGACTTGAATTTGTTTTATCTTATGTGGTCGCGCTCGGACCACCCATTACGTACTATGAACGTCACGGATAGTAAGTTGAATTCAGAATTATTTCAGATCAGCTATTTTCAAAATAACTAAGAAAAGCACCTTGATTATGTATTTTCCTCGGACGCCTTTAATATTGTCGTTATAGAAGCTAATCTAGCCTTATCCACCAGAGATCATCAATACCATCCTCCCTTTTCAATCTTTATTTGTTATAAACAAAGGAGTGCTGATTTCGAAAAAATCAATAATCTATTGGCTAACATTAAAATAATGACATTGAGATTTAGACTGGTTGTTATTACTATGAAAATTTTGAATATATCAAACAATCACTATCTTACCTTCGCCAAAAGATCATATTTCCAAGTCCTCCGTGGTACAATAGAGATCTCAGAAGAAAGCGCAATTTTGGAAATAGTCATTAGCAACAATTTTTAAAAACCAAGTTTAAGTCAAAATGCTGTAAATATATCAAAGCACCCGTGTGGGATTTGCTAGGGATAGGGGATAGCCGCCAAATATGGCAGGTACCGGGGAAATCAAATACTCGGGGCGGACCTAGCATACCCAATCTAAGGTGGTACTACATACGCCGATAGCTACATGGCTAAGGGGATGCTTGGTCGTTAGAATATGAACTCTGAATTTGGCGACAATCGGTTTAAATCCATAGCCTTCCTATGATAACGCAGAGCTCTGTCATAGGTAACCGTTATTTCTCGTGCTACTATCCCACGGGTGAACAAATACAATTTGAAACAAAAAATAAATGAGAGCGATGCTTCTCAGACAGCATCAAAACATCAGGAAGAGGTAGCTTTACATGCACCAGAGCTAGATGCAAGGCAAAACCCTGCCCAAAAAGAATATACATGGCAACAGGATGAACTAAAATTACCACACAGAAGTGGACTTGGAAGAAAGGCAGGATCTCCGATTGAAACAGTGCTAGAATATTATTAAAATTATGACCAGGCATCGGAAAGACGAAAATGTTCAGAAACCGAAAGAAATGGAGCGGTACTACTTCAAGTACGTCGCCGTACGTAAAGTAAGGTACTACTTCAAAAACGTCGACGGGAATAAAAAGAGAGGCAGAGATCGTGCCTCTGCGAAAGAATCGGAGCAAGCTACAAGCATCGACAGATGAACCAAACAATTGAGTCTATGTTGGTTTGAAATGGCAGAGGAAGCTCAGTAATCAGAGAGACAGCGGGCTCAATATAATTAATACAGCTCATACCATGGAGAGAACCTAATTGGTGAACCGGAAACTCGGTATTAAAAAAACAGAAGAAGAAGAAAGAAAACTCAGCGCGAAGCAGTTATAGTGAAACCGGCCGAAGGCAAAACCTACGCTGATGTGCTGAGGGTAATCCGCAACAGTGCATGTCCAGTTGACAACGACGTGAAAATAAGGCAGATCCGTGAAACCTTGACCGGTGGAGTGTTGTTGGAGCAAGGCCGCTGTGCAGATCCAGGCAAGTTAGAACCTCTGCGCGAGGCAATTGGGCAAGATGGAGACATTCGAAGACTGGTGCCATGTATGAAGCTCAAAATAATGGATCTGAATAGCCTTATAACAGTGGCAGAGGTAACGGCAGCTGTTGCGCGAGATGCTAGCAAGGAGGAACCTGGAGATATTAAGATCAAGTTTTTTGACCTTCAAAGACGAAGTCGGAAGAAGGTAGAGGTTGAGACCAATGAACGAGACCCTTGGCGCTCTTGGAGCGAAGGAATATGGACATATAAGGGGAGGCTGCAAAAGACCTGATCGCAGTGGAAACTATTGGAGATGCTGGCAGGATGTGCATAGGGCTGCGGCATGTACATCCCAGTCAAAATGCCTACTTTGCGTCGCCAACCTCAACCACATACAGGGGCCGGGTGGTTGTAGAGTTTTCAGGGTCATCAGGGAAACCTGAATGGGTGTAGGGTTGCGGATGATATCCTCACGCAACTCGTATACGATGAAAAAGCAGAGCTGGCTGTGAATACTGAACAATATCGAAACCGGAATACGCCTAACTGGTTTTCGGACTCACTGAACACAGAAGCAATATGGGTGGTTGACCAGAATAAAATACCAGTGAGGAGTCATGGCTTGGGTAATGGCTTTTTGTGGATTGGCAGACGGAATATCACGGTATTTAGTGTTTACGACAGCATATTGGAATTTAAAACAAAATTGAACCAACTGGAAGACGCAATTCGAGATTGCTCTGGAGAAGAAATCCTTAATGCTTAAAAGGACGGCACAGCGAGCACAGAACAGGGACACCGCGTTAGTCAAATCCACCAAGCACAAAGCAGCGAAAAAAGAGCTTGGTAGAGCCATCCGGAAGAGTAAAAACCGATGCTGGTGGACAATGTGTGACGAGGTCAATTCGGACCTATGTGCCAGAGGATACAAAATCGTTATCCGCAAGCTAGGTTCTCCAGACATGTGTAGTCTAATCGATGAAACCACAATGGAGGAACTTATTGACACTCTTTTCCCCACACACGAGATTAGGCAAAGGGAAGATACCGCGATTGATGGTAAAGATGTTGCTCCACTCAACGAGGAAGACTTACTAAGTGCAGTGATGTCTATGAGAGTCGAAAAGGCTCCGGGACCAGATGGAATCCCTATTAGTAAATACTGAAGTTTGTAGCCAGAAGTTACTACTGAACATATTTAACAGGTGCCTATTGGCAGGAGTGGTCCCAACGCGATGGAAAGTGACAAGACTAACACAAGTCAAAAAGGATGCGAGAGGGAACCCTGATTTACCGTCAACATACAGACCTCGTTGTATGTTGAACATGATGGGAAAGCTGGAGAAACTGCTTAAACCAAGGTTGAAAACAGCGAAACGCGCCGCGGGCGACCAATCTCAAAGACAACACGGTTTCCGTAAGGGACATTCGAAAATTATTATCAATGATTTACATATTCGACGAATTTTTTTCACACATACATACATAAACAATATTTTGCACACAATGCCAAATCGTAGAAAAAATAAAAGAACAGAAGATTTTTTTTATCTATGTGTGCTGTGACGTCGCGCCGAAAAAATAAATTATATTCATGTCTTCGTCGTTCCGAAATATCGGCGAAGAAGTTCTTTCTGATTGGTTGAATGTGTCACGTGATGTTCGGCGCAGAAAAATCGTCGGATATGTAAATCTACCTTAATGGAGGTGATCAATGCAGTTGAGAGAGCGGAAGCAGCCTGCCATAAAATAAGACCACTCGTTTTTCTTGTTACTCTGGATGTCAAGAACGCCTTTAATTCGGCGAGCTGGGAGGACATTATCGATGCGCTCGGGCAACCTTTCGGGATACCAAGCACTCTCTCACATTAAGAAACGAGAAGTTACAGCCGGGGTAGCGCAAGGTTCGGTGCTTGGACCTGAATTATGGAATGTGTTATCGATAGTTTGTTATGGCTAGAAATTCCAGATGATGTTTTCCTGGTCGTAATTACCTCCCGGACTGCGGAATTCGGACACTATAGGATTAATCAGGCTATGCGCAGAACTAATCATTGGATGGAAAATCACGGGCTGCAATTAGCAACTGCAAGGACGGAGATAGTAATGCTCACGAAACGGAGGATACCAATCGTAACGCCCTTAACGATCAATAACGAGAAAATAAGAACCAGTAGGGCGGTAAAGTATTTAGGTGTTACTATAGACAGTTGGCTCACATATATTATGAACACACTCGCAAATCGTGCGACAAGGCAGCCACAGTGGCGGCAGCTCTTGGTAAGCTGATGGAAAATGTGGGTGGCCCGCGAACCTGTAGGTGGAGAGTAGTTATGTCAGTAGTCCAATCGATTTTATTGTACGGGGTGGAGATATGGGCTAGTGCCATGACAGTGGCGAAATATCGGAAGAGGATGGTATATACTCAACGCTGTGCAGCACTAAGACTTAGGAGTAGCATGTGCGTATCGCACTGTATCCCACGCGACGGCTCTGGTCGTTCCTGGGATAATCCCTATAGACTTCTTGGCTCTAGAACGCCAAAAAATTTACATATTTAGCGCTGTGCATGAAAGAAGGGCTGCAAGTACTATAGCACTTACTGAGACACTGGAGGTTAGGCAGCGTAGACGGGGAGACGGAGATACTGGGCGATGGACGGCAAGATTAATAAAGCAACTTGGTCCTTGGATCGAGCGTTGGCATGGCGAGATTGATTTTTTCCTTTGCTAATTCCTGACGGGGCATGGTTACTTCAGTACCTACCTACATACAATGGGTAAACTAGCATCACCTCAATGCCGGTATTGTCTAGAGAAGCGGGATGATGTTTGCCACAGTTTGTTTAGCTGTGGAGGGTTCGTAGGGGAGAGAAGTCAGCTGACGTTCTCGGCAGGGCATGTTACGCTGGATAACATCATCAACGGGGGTAACCAAGTACGTTCATGCGATCCTTCGTAGAAAGAGGGAATACGGATGCCTGATTGTCCTATAGACGAACAAGTTGAGTTGGAGCCCCAAAGGGCAAGAAGCGCGGCCCAGCCCGAAGTAATACGGAAGTGGTCCCGGACTGGTGCCTCCGCGGCGAATAGGTGATTTTTTTTAGTATGTTAGAACCTCATAATGTCGAGTGGAGCGCATTACTAACCCGTCGTCTTTCGAAGATTTTTTTTCACCAAAACAAAAAAAAAAAAAATATCGGAGCAAAATTTTAAAATTAAAAAAAATCTATGACTACCCCATCGCCTAAATTGTTGGCTTCTAGAAAACATATTGATAGATTTTGGGTTATGGACGTGACTAAATTAGCTTGCCATTGTGAACTGATTTATTTAACAGTTTATATTGTTTTTTTGAAAGTGTAGATTTACACTTTTTGGGCTGTTGTAAAGTTTTTTGCCATTTTTAGTGTGTCGGAAACTTCATTATAGTGAAAGATGATTGATGAGAAATATCATCGAAGCTACACTTTTAGGTGGAAAATTTAAAGGAAAATATGTACTGTTGCCACGCGATGCTTTCCAATGATTCCGACAGATATGCCAATCGAATTGAGACATTAGCACCTTCCGGTGCGACTCGCATCTGCAATTACCACCAACAAAGCATACGGACCATGCTTCTCACATGGACAGATTTATGTACGTACGTACGAGTCAAAAAACTTTCTGAATACTTCCATTCTCTAAGTGACATTGCGTCGCATGCCGGGGACTCCTACTTAATATTTATTATCGCATTAAATTCAAAACCATGCGATAAAAGTTGCGGGCAACAGTCAGTAAATAATAAGTAGTGAATAATAGAAATAAAATATAATACTTACGTGGTACTTTAACAACTTCTTCATACGTAACTAAATCCAATTGGTCGAACACAGCATTATGTTTCGCTAAGTATTTATCACGACATTTGTTCTTCTTTCGACCAAATATTGAGCAATTCACTGGAAATACAAGAAAACAAAATTTGTTAAAATATAAAAAAAAATTATTCAAGGATTTCTAAAATGTGTTTATTCTCAAATAAATTTATTTATTTTGAATGTTAAAAAAATAATTAGTAATAAATAAAAAAGCTTCAATCAATATTATTTAAAATATGTTTTGTTTAAAAATATATAGTTGAGTAATAATAAATAATGAAGTTTACGAACTTGTTTATATAACTAACTAATAATTAATTTATACATAAAATTTATTAAGCGATGATAAGCAAAAGTTCGATTGAGCTTTTTTCATAATAAAAGCAAAACGTGTGTATTAATTAACTAATTATGGCAGTACACAACATAAATAATATACATAAATATAACACGTAAACATAAGAAACACATATGCTCGCTTACATACATAAATTTATTTACTTTATATAACTAAATAGAAAACTTAGCACTTTTATCTGAAAGTTTGATAAAACTGAGAAAATTTTATAATTCAAGCGAAATGAATAAATTGAATTTATCTAACAAAATAAAAACTATATGTAAAGCCCTGCAAGCATATATAATAAAATACATGTATATAAGTACAAAAATTAACATATACTAGTAAAAATAGAATAACACAGCATTGCAAACAGATAAAATTGCATCCAATTATAATGAATTGGATATTGTGCTAGCGCGCGTTTTTTTTATATACGAGTACAATACACAAAGTATTTTTTTTACATAGATAAAAGTTTTAAAATTCATGATAAAATAAAATTTTAGTTTCGTTTAGCACATTGTCTTAATTGCAATAATGCTTTTTTGTTTAAGCTTTCGTATATGCTTTTCCGTTTGTATATGTACAAAGAAAAATTATTTACATTTTAAATCGTAACGGCGTTGTGGATTTCTTATTAAAATAAATGGTAATTTCAATGTTGTAAATGATATTTTAAATATTGCGTTAAATCTTAAAGATTTAATTTTTATTATTCGTGAGTACCGCCCCGGTGGCAAAGTGGTCAGCATGCTTGCTCCAGCGACCGGAGGTCCCGGGTTCGATTCCCGGTGGTGTCAAGAAAAAATTTACACGGCTGGTTTAGGATCAATGAATTAATCACTCATTATCCGAAATGAAAATATGATTATGAACCCTCATTTGAGGCGGCCAAATCCCTTGATGGGATTTAGTGCCAGAGAGAGAGAGAGAGTACTGAGTACTGCAGAAGTCTAAAATACGAGTAGTTATACCAAAGAATATATACAACAAGAAAGAGATTTTGTTCGACAGAAATATAAAAACAATAAATCGTTTATTATTTTCTGAGTTTTTGTTTTTATCTTTCGAAGAACGAGAAGGTGTTATAATCATACATTTCTCGTTCTAACATTCGTTTTCAAAATCAAAAGCTAGAAACAGAACAAGAGCGACGACGACGAGCGTCGACGAATAAATAAAAAATATCCCCGCGATATCGCTGTAGCTAACAGAACTAAAGCGTCAGCTTATGCGATAAAAAAACATCCACAAACGGCATAACCTTCTGTGTTTTGACAAATGACGTTGTGGCCTTAGCCTACTAAATTGAAAAAATTGATTAATAATAGGCACATTCGATTGAACTGATTTAACTGAATAATCTGAGTTAACTGAGGTAAACTGATGTGAACTGATTGATTGAAACTGAGGTAAACTGATGTGATATATTCAGCTAACTCAGATTATTCAGTTAAATCAGTCCAATCGAATGTGCCTTTTATTTCAACGAAAATATCGTCGTCGCCTGCGTCGATGGTTGTGTTTGTATTATATGTTTCCCGTGTTTTGTAATATGACGCGAACAGTTTTGATTTGCTCATACGTAATTTAGTTACGCTTTATCCTTCAAAGGATGCGTTTCGTTCGAATTTATTGGAAATGCAAAATATTATTACATAAATATTTTTTTCAGCTTTGGTTTGTTTACGTACGTAGCTGCACATTTTCAATCCAAATCAGCCATGCTACATTAGATTTTGATTTCTGGATTCAAACTAAGTCGTAATAGATTTTTATTGTTAATTTAAACCTTTAATTTAAATTAAAACTCCAATTTTTTTTGTATTGTTTTATTCTGACCTCTCGAAAAAAAAATTTAAACAAAAATCTACAGCTCAAAAATGTTCTAAAATTTTTTTATTTTCATTTTTTTCTATTTTTTCATTTCGAATTCACGGACAAAAATAGAACTCAAAACGAGATCTATTGACAATCGAATAATTTTAGGCTCGATATGGGCTAATTAAATGCACAATTAAACAAATTTTGGGCTTCATCCGTTTTTGACCTAACTTCAGGTCATTTAATCTAAAGCTAGCAGAACGCAAATCGAAAATCGGATCAAAACCGAAATTAGAACTCAAAACAAGATCTATTGGCAATCAAATAATATTACGCTGTTTTCTTACCACAAACCTGGCTTTGTTTAACCAATTTGCTATCTTAAACAGGATGTAGAAGCAAAAAATTTAGAATTTTAAAAATTATTAATTTTATTTCATTAACGTAATTAATTTCATTTAAAATTGTTTAATTTTCTTTTTTATAGATTAGCATTGAGAAATGAATTTTTGAGCTTCCATGTAACTTTTTTATTGCCTTGCTAAAATCATCGTACTCTACGAAATGTTCCTCTTCTGGACATATTGCTGTGTAGTGTCCAGTTATCATCCATCGTGTTTATTAGTTTCTTGTATTTCGCAATACCTATTAATGTTTGTTTAAAAAAGGATGGAGCCCAAAAAATTTTAATGAGACATTTGATTAGCCCATACCGAGCCTAAAATTATTTGATTGTCAATAGATCTTGTTTTGAGTTGTAATTTCGGGTTTGGTCCGATTTGCGATTTGAGTTCTGCTAGCTTTAGATTAAATGACCCGAATTTTGGTCAAAAACGGATGGAACCCAAAATTTGTTTAATGGGGCATTTGATTAGCCCATACCGAGCCTAAAATTATTCGATTGTCATTAGACCTTGTTTTGAGTTCTTTTTTCGGTTTTGGTCCGATTTTCGATTTGGGTTCTGCTAGCTTTAGATTAAACGACCTGAAGTTAGGTCAAAAACGGATGGAGCCCAAAATTTTTTAATGGGGCATTTGATTAGCCCATAATGAGCCTAAAATTATTTGATTGTCAATAGATCTTGTTTTGAGTTCTAATTTCGGTTTTGGTTCGATTTTCGATTTGGGTTCTGCTAGCTTTAGATTAAATGACCTGAAGTTAGGTCAAAAACGGATGGAGCTCAAAATTTTTTAATGGGGCATTTGATTAGCCCATATTGAGCCTAAATTATTCGATTGTCAATAGATCTTGTTTTGAGTTGTAATTTCGGTTTTGGTCCGATTTGCGATTTGGGTTCTGCTAGCTTTAGATTAAATGACCCGAAGTTTGGTCAAAAACGGATGGAGCCCAAAATTTTTTAATGTAACATTTGATTAGCCCATAATGAGCCTAAAACTATTCGATTGTCAATAGATCTTGTTTTGAGTTCTAATTTCGGTTTTGGTCAGATTTTCGATTTGGGTTCTGCTAGCTTTGAAATGATAAAGCCTTTTGCATTTTCTTGATCGACCCGAATAAAAAAATTTAAATAGGGCATTTAATTAGCCTAAAATTAACCTTTATTTTTCCAATTGTTTTTAAATCAGTTTTTGATATGGGTTCTGCTAACTTTTTCTAAAGCTAGCAGAACCCACGCTTTAGTTGGTAGGGATGGAGCCCAAAAATTTTTAATGGGGCATTTAATTAGCCCATAATTAGCCTATAATTATCGATAATCTCTTGTAATGTTCTGCTGTATGGGTCCTGCTAGCTTAAGGGACGTCTTTTCTCAACACATTACGTTTGCTCTCGAGCTGTAGAGTATCATTATTTAACATGCTAATATATTTTCTATTTAATAGTTTTTTTATCATCAATTAATTTTATATGGATTAATAAAACTTTATAAACCGACCAAACGGCACAGATGGTTAAAGCTTTGGCGTTTGGATCGAGAGGTGCCTAGTTCGAATCCCGATAAGGGCAGGATGCAAAAGTGAATTTTCATCAACGATCTGTGATGAAATGGAACACAACTATGACCCCCTGTCGGAGTGCAAAACTCATGGGCCGATTCATCTTCCATGCCAGTATAGGCTGGCATAGAGCTATGCAATGTGCAGATGGCGATAAAATCGGACCTATAGCCGAAAAGCGAACCACGAAAGAGTAGGGAGTGCTCACGCCCCAGAGCAGATTGGATAGATTAAAACATAAAAAAAATATAAAATCAATCGAAATAAGTTATTTAAAAAGTAACACTGTCAATACAAAAATATAGCGTTTACAATGGATAATAGATTTCGCAACAAATAGATTTTGAAAATTCTAAGTAAAAAATTTGTTCAAAAAGTTTAAAAATCACTCAATCGATTTCGACTTCTACTATCTATAGATACTTCTGATGATGAATTTAACCAGTCAAAATCGATCGAGTGATTTTTTAAACTTTTTGAACAAATTTTTTACTTAAAATTTTCAAAATCTAATTTTTACGAAATAAAAAACAAGTGTTTAATAAAATGAATTTATTAATTGTAAGTGTGTTTTGCCAAGTGCGTACGGCAAATAGTGTAAACAGTATCAAAAATCACAATTACATGATGCGATATCGATATATTCAAAATAGATTAAAAATATCTAATTCTTGTAAGGAGTAAGAATCAATGGGTAATGGCTTATGAGTAATGATCAGAAAGTACTGATCAGGGGCTTATGACAGATGAGTAATACATGGAAGGTTATTGCACAGAGCTAATGACCGAGGAAAAAAAGCCGGGGAAAATGGCGGGCGAACGGAATGTAATGACTGGTGCACCATATGACCGATTAGTAAAGATGGAGAAGCGGGGACTACTTGCCGAGGATAATGTACCGACGGCTAACTGACCAAGATGTAATGGCAGGAATTATTGACAGAAGGGAATAATATAAGGCGGTAAAGCCCTAAAACCATGTTAAAAGTACTATAACCAGAAATTTAAAGAAAATTGTAAGTAAATACAACATTTTTGATCTAGAGGACTTGCAATTTTATCAATTAAAAAGAACTCATTCTCAATGCCTTTGGCGGAAGATAATTTTTCCGATATTCTTCGTAATTAGATTCAAATGTGTTTATTTCTATTATTTATTATAATTATTCGTGCGTTTTTCTTGATTAGAAATGAGTAAGGTAGCTAGTTAGGTAGTTGTATAGGTTTCTAGCCATTCAGGCATAATTCTTAAGTACAATTCATTTCTTAAATATGGTCCTAATACTGATTACACTTACTCCAAATGCGCTTTACAAAACTACCATAACCTCCATCATGAATAAGCTGTACTTCTATATGACAGCGTTCTCTAGTTGTCTAAGCATTTGAATAATGATAACAAAATATTGTATTCTAAAAACTCTTGTGGTGTAGTTGATTTTTTGCAAATGCCTTTTAAGATCACATTTTAGTCGGAATTCTTATTATTAACTAAACAAAAATTATTATTAACTAATCTTATTTTAGCTAAATTACCAGTTTAGTAGCCTTTTAGTTAAGAATTATAATTTTAAGAACAAAGAAAGCGGATGATATAATAAAGTAATGAATGTTAGTCACTTTCTTGTTGTAAATTTTCTTTGATTGAACTACGTTTACCCCAAGATTGTGCTATACATGCCTACCATTTATTATATCATAATATCATATTTCCACCAGATCTGGCCCTCTCTAGTTATCTAAGAATTAGGTTCATGATAACCAAATCTTGTATTCTAATTATATAAATCCGTAAAAATCATGAAATATAAATCTGATGTGATTATCGAGATTTTTAGAAACTCTGATTAAAGTAAGATTTAAATAGGTTTAGGCCGCTTATGTTGGTATAATTTGTCTGAGATATTTATTGGATAGGTCAAAAATTAGAAGCTCTACTAAAAGATGCCTTATTCGCTTATTTGAGGAAGTCTACAAATTCCATGAAAATGAATATTTAGTGCCACCATTTTCACTTCGAATATTAAAGTAGTTTTTAAGTAACTTGTATACAAGGTTATCAAAATTTTTTTTTCCTATTTTTTAAACAACGTGATTTATAGGTTTTTTATTTGTCGAGATATTTGTCTATCGAATCATTCAAGATAGGTACAAGGAACGAGTCAAAACCAATGAATCTACACAAAGTCACATAATAAAAATTATTACGTTTAAGTAATTTGGGATATAATTAATATTTATAATACTATATTATATTTATAATTTATACTTAAAACAAATATCAAATAATAATTTCAAAATTTTTATTAAAACGCACAAAATTAGAAAAAACTCTTAACTAAGCCTTCTATACGGCATGTCATCAACTCCGTTAAGTAGTTAAATTTAAAATATTTAGCTTTTACAAAAATGAAAATGATTCGGTTATTTGCGTTTATTGGCTTGGGTTAGGCATGAAACGTGAACTCGTAGATATTCCGCTTTCACGCAATTGTATTTTTTCTTTACATTAAAAATTTTGCATGCAGAAGAAAAATAGTCCAAAATGAACAATGAAACGATCGAAAAAAAGATCGAAAAAATCAAAATGTATATGTTCATTTTTGTATAACAAATACCTATCCATTTCGTAAACTTATATTTGAATATTTTGTTTTTCATTTACTAATATTTCCATTCATAAACTTCCTTTACTTCGTGAGTAGCTATGTGTATCACATTTTAATTTTTTCTAAAATCAAAATTTTTCCTAAATACATACATAGGAATCAACAAAAATTTCCAAATAAATTATTCCGGTATATGTATATGTATATGTATATGTATATGTATATGTATATAATATATATTCCAAAACAAAAAAAAAATTGGATGGTTCCATGAGCTATTTTGATTAAAAATGTATAACTACGACGTACATAAACAAACCCATTTCAATAAATTCAAACGAAACGCAGCCTTTGAAGGATAAAGCTTTACTAAATTACGTACGAGATTATCAGATAATTAAAAATGTTTTGCTTCGCAATATTTTCCCCCTTTCCAATATTTTCGATTTTTTATTGATTCGTTTGATTTTGAAATCACCGAAGTTGTGATTATAAAACGAATGTTAGAACGAGAAATGTACGATTATAGGACCATCTCGTTCTTCGAAAGTTACAAACAAAAAATCATCTGTCGAACAAAATACCTTTCTTGTTGTATATATTCTTTGGGTAATATAGAAAATTCGTCGATTATTTCCCAAAATGTAGAAATTTTAGCAATTAAAAATAAAATTTTAGTAAGAACCTTTCAAATTGGAAGAAACTGACTAGCCATTGAATAATAATAAACGTTCTGTTCGCCTTTTTTATGTTTCTAGGGGCGCCATATATCCCACTAGCGAAAAATGGTCAAAATATGTCTCCAATTGAAATTGCCTACAAAATTTTTCTTTAATGTAACCATCTTCTGTTAATAGACAAAATGGCTACTGATCCCAAGTGCATTTTAAGTCAAAATTTTGAGAATTCTGAGGCTTTATAAAGGGTCCATTAAGAAGAGTGCTTGAAATTTGTAAGGTTATAGCAGCCATTTTGTTGGCTGCTATAACCTTACAAATTTCAAGCACAACATCTGTCAAATTTGTTGGTATATGTTCAGTAGTGTATAACAAATCACCATGGACAGTTATAGCGTTGAACAACATGTGCAAATCATCGACTTTTATTTTCAAAATTCGTGCTCCATTCGAGAAACATTTCACTATTCAACACTCGTGCGTTATTGAAACGTAAAGTCTGCTGAAAACATCGCAGGTGTGCGTGAGAGTGGACGGGAAAAACTGTGACAGCCAATTTGTCTTCGTTCACCAGAACTTGACCTTTCTGCGACTCCAACTTGGTTAATTTTCCGTCGGGACTAGGGTCTACACCCGTGTTCGATGATTGGGCTCTGGAGCAGTTGGAAGTTGACCCAAATTTCGCCAAAAATCTTTAGCGACGAGGCTAATTTTTGGAAAAACGGATAAATAAGGACGCAAAATTGTCGAATTTGGGGCGATATCAATCCACATAAGATAAACCAGCTGCAAATGGTTTTGGTCTGGCAGAACATCGGTCCCTACTTCTTCCAAATCGATGATAAGCACCTTTTTGTGACCTTTTTGTGATGATATGACTACCATTTGTAAAACAACTCCCTACTATTATGTACTGTAGAACCTGATTACTGGCAATATAATGCGAAAAATATGGAATTTAGGAAGCGCTGGATAATATTCAATACACACTTGGCCACTAAGAGACTATGACAAACAAAAAGGAACTAGAACATGGAAATAGTTCTAAAACAATATATCATCGGATTTGAATGCTCTCGGTAAAATTCAGTTTTTCAAAATTTCTCTTTAAAAAATACAGGTTTTGCTGCAATCTTAAAAAATACCGCTAAAAAGTGGTATTTTCTTTTGTTTTATAGGGTTATTATTAAAACCTTTTTTATCTACATACTTAAAAAGAACACGGCCATTTAGTGACCGATGATCATAGTAAAATTTGAATTATGGAATGTGATTTATTTTCACATGAGTTTTTCAGTAAATTTTAAAATTTGGTCTTTCCTTAACAAATCATGGTTAATTTTGATATGTAAGCTGGAGGGGATGGTAATATAAATATTTCACGAAGTTCTGGAGTTTGACCATTCCGAAAAGAACTAAGCAATTATGGGAACATTTAGTACCAATTCTTGTGAAATTTAATATTCAAGAAATGGATTTCGAATTTAAATTAAATTGTTGAGGCAGTTTTAGACTTTTGCCATGTTGAAAGGAAGTATTTAAGCCATTTAATTTTAGGCCAAATTTTATTTGTAGAGCTGAATTGCAATTCGGAGACACGTGTGGCT
This sequence comes from Nephrotoma flavescens, assembly GCA_932526605.1. Taxonomy (NCBI): domain Eukaryota; kingdom Metazoa; phylum Arthropoda; class Insecta; order Diptera; family Tipulidae; genus Nephrotoma; species Nephrotoma flavescens. The sequence continues at coordinate 77,300,342 of OW052220.1, forward strand.
GAGATAATGCGCTGCTTCAATTAGTATAAATTTTGGTAATCGCATGTGGGAACAGCATAAACGAAATTGTAAAGTGGAAGGAAAAATCAAGATCACCCTAACTCATAAACTTATCAATTATTAATCTGAAAAAACCTGATAATGAACCATAAAAATGAGTGAGTCCATTAGTACTCTCAAGGAGATGTGTAAACCTGGCGTGTGTATAGTACGTGGGTACAGTTTACTTTGAAGGAAGAAGGAATGCAATTTTACTAACCAGAGTTTTTCATTTGTTTATTATCGTTAAATTGGTCTATTACTCTTTCGGTATAACCGACGCAATTGGATTTTGGTAGCTAAAATAAGATATATTATATACTGTCGACTCTAATTTTAAAAATTTTCATTGAAAAACTGCACAATATGGTCGTCCCATATCTAGTAGTAAATATATTTCGATCTGAGTTCATGTGCAAATCGAATTCGTCTCGCAGGAAGTTTATAAGTGGTTCAGCTTGATCAACAGCAACATTAATATTGAAATCCCCGCTCATAATCATCGGCAAAAGATGATAGTCTCCTTGGAGAATTTTTGAAATTCTTTAGGATATGGGGCAAGGACGAAATGTATGAACTTCATTATGTCTTCGAAAGATTTATTCGGCGAGGTTAATACAACTACAGAAAGCATCTTATTCCCATTGAGAAGCTGAAGTTCAGCCGTATATATATATATCATCAATGAGTTGTGTTGTTACGCTCATACCAGTCGTTCGTCCAACGATGATTTCTTTATGCGAGGTGACTGTATGGTATGAGTATTCTATTTGAATTTTTATATATTGTTACTCCGGCAGCTCACTCACCGTCTCTCTTGAACTGAACGCAGATCTGGAAAAGCAAGAAAATTGAGCATCCTTGCGTGATTGTGTCAGTTAGGTCGAGGTGATGTGTATGACCTAAGACTCTGACAGTTCAATGTTAAAAACCAGACGTCATTATTATCTCGTACAAAATTCGCCATTACAACGGATAAAGCGGATTTGTAGTGAGGCGCGATAGCTAATTTTGAAGAAGACCCATTGAGGTCCCATTTTTACGTCCAGTCCTTCGAGACTCGTTACTCGTGCTAAAGCAAAATACACAATTTGTTAACTGTGTCTTTTATCGTAAGAGTATATACTGACTATCTCGTTGTAGGTACCACCGTGTGATGCATGAATTGTGGTGGCACATGAAGGTACGACGCTTTACATTAATTGTTGTTTATGTTTAACATTAATTGTTGTTTCGATTAATAGTTGAGCTTTTTCTAGAAATGGGCACCAAACATCGGTCGATATTCGTTTTCTGCGCCCATCCAGCTTCAAGCCACCTGACCTTCTTGCCAACTTGTGAATTTGAACCGAAATCCATCCAGAGTCGTTTGACATTTTTTACTGTCGACGTTTTCATCGTTCTCGTTGTCCTGGTTAGGATGCCTATGCATTCGATATACTTAAGACAGCCCATAGTTCCATTCGCCAGTCCATTTGTTACGTCAATATTGGTTTTGAAAAAGTACGGCAAATTATTTTTGTCCACTATGCTCATTTTATGGATCTTTTGACGGAATTGCTACTCCGGCAGCCCACTGACCATCTCTATTGAACTGAAAACAGCATTCAAACGTAGGAATATTACCAAGTTCGTCATTGCGCAGCCAGGTCTCGAAAACCAAATGAATTGAGCATACCTGCGTGACTGTGACCTGAGACTCAGTTCAATGTTAAAAACGAGATGTCATTATAACCCCATTCAGTAGAAGACATGATCATTGATAGCCGACGTGATGAACAGCGCCTAGAGACTCGTCACTCGTGATAAAGCATACAGCAGTTGTTGACTGTGTTTTTAATCGTATGAGTATGCAATTTCGTAATCGTAATTCGTATTTCGTATCGTAATTTTTTTTTTTGATTTTTCTGATCGATGGAAATGTCGATGGTTTCTATTTCATTCATTAAATTAATTTTTTCATTTTCCCTACTATTATACATATACATAAAAGCATGCCATGTATAGTAAAAATTGTTTTTGTTGAGTTTCTTGCTTTTTTTTCAAACGAAGTAGGTATACGTCATTTCCGTTCGTTTCATTTACAAGTTTACTCTAATACAAAAAATTTTGGTAGGCGCGCGTAAAGATGTTTACACATCAAAAATGTAGCGGTCAAATTCTTACATTGGATGCAGCACCAGCCCAATGAAACAGAATGAATTGGGGATGTTGCATTTATTTTGAATGAACTTCAACTTCTTCTTTTTGGGGAACACAATAAAACACATATTGGGTAGGGCAAAAGTTCGTGTCCTTTTTCCCGGTAGATGGCTTCACCTTCATATATCTCAGTAAACATTGATCGTATCGGGCAATCCGTGTTTTAAAGGTGACATTTTAACTAGCACTTTGACATTCAAAACATTAAAAACGGTGAAGTGAATAAAAAGTTACAACATTTTAAACATGGCGATAAATAATGAAAAACATCGATATTTTTTTCAATTTTATTACGACGTTCTTGCGAAAAAAATTGTACTGTTTGTGGAGAAGGCTTCAGCAGCAAAAAAAATGGTTAGCGCGCTTTCGTTCTGGAAAAATGGATGTCGCTCTGGTCGACCAACCACTGGAAAAATAAATGAAAACATGCAGAAAATTGAAGAAAACCGGCATATAAGCAGCCATGCAATTATTGATCACAAAACAGTTTTAAACCATTTGAAAATGGCTGGACAGAAAAAAAAGGCTTAACGTTTGGGTACCACATGAACTATCAGTTAAACATATAATGGATCGGATTTCTACCTGCGTAATGCTGCTGAAACGGATCGAAATCGAGCCATTTTAAAGCGAATGATTACTGGTGATGAAAAGTGGATAAGATACGACAACGTTGTGCGAAAAAGATCATGAACGAAGCGAGGTGAAGCTTCCCAAATGGTATCAGAGGGTTGATGCCAAGAAAGGTAATGCTGTGTGTTTGGTGGGATTGGAAAAGAATCGTGGATTATGAGGTGCTGCCGCACCGGGCCAAACGATTGATTCTAATCTTTACTGTCAGCAACTAATGCGTTTAAGACAAGCAATTCAGTTAAAACGTCCAAAATTGATCAGCAGAAAGGGCGTTGTGTTAGATCATGATAACGCTAGACCACACACATCATTGATGGTTTTGCATTAAATTCAAAAGGGGCCTGCAAAAATGAGTTGTCTCGATTTTTCGCCTCTAAACCACAGATGTTCTACAGTGATGGGATCATGGCTCTACCAGAAAAATGGTAAAAGGTCATCGATGAAAATGGCACGTATTTAGTTTAATAAAGTTCATTCGAAATAAGAAAATTCTTTGTTTCAATGTCACCCAAAAATCCACACGAACTATTTCTACTACCTATTATTTTATTTAAAAAATGCCTTTATTCGATTAAACATACGAACTACACTAAAACAAAAAATATATCAGGCCGAACTAAACAACGTTATCTAAAATTCATGTTAAAATTCTACTCCAGCTCTAGAAACTATTTCAAATTTGAAAATAGTCGGTTGAGAAATGGTTAAGTTTCATTTTTTATATATAGCTGCGAGTGCTTTACAAACCAAATTTCGACATAATTTGTTAAGAGCCAACCTAGTTTCATTGCTTAGCCAAAATATCATTAAATGTTCATATTAGAATTACAATCCGGCTTGTTTCGGATATTTTGTTAATGTATCATATACTTTGATCAACGGTTGTTAGCCTCTCATAGCCATTATTTGACCAACGAGAAAAATTTTAACTTGGATATCTTTTTATTATTAAACAATATTATTAAGAGTTGTACACTAATAAATCGTTTTAGAAGTCCGTTATAAGATTTTTCCCAAAATCTTCTCATTATATATTTTCAAGAAAAATAAACCAAAAACAACTACGGTCATAATCCTCTTGTGGCTTAAATATCATACCATAAACAACAAAGTTTATACATCCCTAAAGTGCGCATTACACACGTATCATAGTTGTTGCAAAATAATCACAACTATTATGTAGATGTACATACAACTTTGACTATCATCATTAATGCTTCGTCTATAATAAATTACACATACCTTGCCAGGTATTCTTAAAAAAAAATGTTACTTGGGCAAACCGTAAAATTTTTCATACATAAAAAAAAAGCTCAAGCACACAGAAAAACAAAAATTTCGTGCGGTTTATTTTTTCTCATTTGTTCACATCTCCAGAGAATTAATGTTGTTGGATTAGCACATAATTTAGGTTGCTGTAAGGTATTTACTGCAAAATTTTAATTGTGTTTTGTTGTTAAAGTTGATGATGTTACTTTTGTGTTACACTATCGTATGCTTTTTTCGTAGCAGGTAAACAGTACAGAGTCGAAACTCCTTGTACGATTCTCGGTACTTACTGTGTACATACTTGTTACGTGTATTGTATGTGGCAGAAGAGATATTATCATAGATTCACATATAAAATATATGCTCATATGCAAACATATTATCATCTTAAATTTTCTGCTTCATATAATCTTAAATAATTCATACATATATGTTTATTAAAATTATGCTCCAGAATTTATAATGTTTGTGTACACACATAACAGGAAGGTAAATATATGTATGTATGTACTTGCATGAGCTTTTTTATTCTCTCATGTATGCAAATTGTTTACAATTACGAGTATACACATATATCAGGTACATAATATAATATTCCGTATATGGGAATTAGACATGTATTTGTACGATACCTAGATACTCTTGTGGAAGTACACATGAAACAGATTTACAGGTGGGAATTTTATTTTAGTTATGTGCGATAATGTCTCATGACAAATAGTTCTTACGACAATGTATATCCTGTAATTTAATGATATTTGCTATATGTAGAAAAGGTGTCGTGTATAAACGACAAAATGATTTTGGCATGAATTAAATTTATGATAAACGTTGCTGTTGGTTATATTTTAAACTGCCATAAACAAGAAGTTGAAAATGCGCGTTGGCTTGTACAGTGCAACGGAAAATGCAAGTAATAATCGTTTTACTGTTCGCACTTTAAATTGAGTGCCTGAAATTAATCGAGAAACTACTAAAATGATCGATCTAACTGCACTGAGAAAAAAAACCAGTAAAAATAAAAAAATATACATATAAAATCAAAAAAATATACATACTTATATTTTTTAAGCGAAAAGTCTCGTTTTTAAAATCAAAAGGATAATCTTTTTATTTTTAAAATAAATTTTTTCGCCAAATTTGTTTATAAAAATTAAAAAATTGTTTTTATTTTCAAAAATACTTTCCTTGCTTTTGTCAAAGAGTTTTCTTAAATTTTAAGAGATTGTTTTTTAAAAATAAAAAACTATTGGCTAGTTTTAAAAGATTTATTTTAATTTTTAAATAATTATTTTTTAACAAATGCCACAGCCACACAATTATATTAAATCAAAGTAATCCGTAATGCACTTTACAAATACAATGACATTCACAATGTTCAAGCCAGCAAAAACAAAGAGGACATCTACCAGTGATGGAAAAGTCGGTACAATTGTACTTTTTTCGATACAATTATAGTTTGTAAAAGTACAAAAGTACTTTAGAGCGGAATTCAGTACAATCTGAAAAATTTGGTTTTCTTATTTTTTTGCTTCATTTTATCAAAATTTAACTATTTTGCTTGTGCAGTAAATTGTTACGTAACGTTGTTTGCTGAATTAGATCTGGTTTGTGGGTTAAACATTTATATTGTATAATTTTTATATTTTTATTTATTTTATAAATCACATAAAATAAATTTTCAAATGTATTTTATGTATTCTACATTTTGAATAAGGCAATTTTCAGAATAAATTTTGAATTAAAAACTATTTCTGGGTATTTCATATAAAAAAACATTAAAAAAAATTAAATACAATTCAACTCGATTTAGAACAATTTCATTTCAATTTCCACTTTCAATCCACTAATCCCTATTCAAGTGGCCAAATAACTGTTACTATGCGTTCTAGGATTGACGTTTAATTTTAATTATATGTTTCAAAGTTTATAGTCTGCATTCAATCACGATAGCAACGCCACGTTACCAATTAATGTTGGATGTTGGAATCATTTAAGGAACTTGCAGGACGAGTGGGCGTCCTTATCGGTGCCGATATCGTGGGAAGTATAATTCAAGAATAAATTGTCATTAGACAGCATAATGAGCCATGTGCGATACGACCCCATTTGAGTTGGGTTGTGTTTGGGCCAATCTCCATATACGCTGATGAATAGTCACTATAATGTATACATTTACAACATACAGTATCGATGAACAGGGACTCGATGAGTAGCTACTGCGTAAGCCCTGGGACCTCGAAGGCTAAGACATCCGTTCCAATTTCCCTTCAGATCTCTGTCTGTAAAAATGTTTCGCCAAGTGAATATCGACCCACGGCATCGACGGTGGCAATGTCAATTGAAGTCAGTAACCTGCGGTCTGGCATGCGGTCCATACAACACACGTGACATTATTTTGAATACTTTTAAAATGAATGATATCCTTGATCGCAGCGATTCTCCCACGAAGCGGTAACTGTAGCGTATGCTATTGATTTCATATTACAGCGAGGCAAATTTCTGCTAAGGAAATGGAATTAAAATGACACGGAAACACTCGCAACGATTGTTAGTTCAAAATCAGTAGCCTCAGTATTGGAACACGGCGATCCCGAAATCACAGTACACAGTTTTCTGGAGCCCGATTACCGACCATACTTAGTGATATAGCTAGACTGTACGATCCTACTGGAATGTTGCTTCCAATGATAACAGCAGCCACTTTGAAACCGTGCGGTTCAATCAATCGATGGCGACATATTCGTACAACCGCCATAGAAGGGGGCATTCGTTATGATGGTGTGGCCCACCATCATGAATCAGTTGCAACCAAAGAAATTCATTTTAATCTTCATTTGACGAACAGACCGTGGTAAGCGAGATAAAACCCATTCGGCCATTACTCTTTTCAAGCACCAGGCCGAAGATCACAACCTGTATCGACGATAAAAGTTGCATTCGACATGATGAACGATTTTATAATATACAGAGACATACAAAGTGGAAATATTCCAGCGGAATGAAGGTCATAAGAGCAGATAAGGATGAGGAGGCGTTATTTTGGCATATACGCAAGACTCAAGGTAACGTATACGTAACCAAAATAAATTCGTTAAAATATCGTTCTAGAGTAGACACACGTAGCAAACTGCCCAACCCATCTCTGTATGAAAACCTAATTCTGCGTGACTGAGGACGACTAACACACGCTGATCTCCTATTCAACCAGCGTCATCCAATGATTTTACGGAAAGACAGTACGCTGACTATATTGTTTTTAATCATGTACTTGCGGTCACTCTACCTGGTGGTATTCAGGAAACGCTATTTATCGCTGTGTAATTTGCAAACGAAATCAGCGAACCATTCACCAATACAGTGGTTTCGTCTATGTAGGCCATTCAATATTCGGTAAGGTTGTACACGGAGCATCATGAGTGGCTGTAGATCCTGAGGTCGCCGAAGATTTGTTAACCCGAGCATTTTTAGATGTGTTTGACTGCAAAACCCTGTACAGTGACAACGGCACCCAGTTCGTGAGTGTACATCGAATTCTTCAAAATGAACATCGTGAGTGGAACAACACTCAGATCAACAACAACATAGTTTATGTTGGCGTCAGATGACAGTTTATCACCCCAGCAATACCCCACATTGGTAAATTAGGTGAGGCCGCGGTACAATTCGCACAAATTGAACACGGCGGACGGCTACTATAACAACTCAGCAGGACGGGACCAAACCGAACATATCATTCAATGAGTTAATCAGTATTGGCAAAGATTACAGCGAATGGATCAATAATTTTGGCAAAACTGAAAATTGCAATACCTCACTTCACTACCTGCACGTCATAAATGGGCACGAGCAGAACTAAACCTCCAAATTATCGACGTAGCTACATTCAACATTACAAGATTCCCCCATCACGATCGCGCTTGAGACGTATTACTAATGTACATCTAGACAGTGATGGGTTGGTGATGTATTGTACGAGAAGATTTCGATTGTTTACAGTAGCGGGTTTTCCTCTAAAATTATGTCGCGTTTTGTAATCGCGCTCAACATGCACAGTTACAATTAGACATGACAATTGGGTTGTGTCGGTAGAGTTCTCAATCAATTGAGATAGAACTGAGATTATATAACGAAAGCTAGGATCTAATAAAAATTCTAATCTTAATCTTAAATTCTTAGAAAATTTTGTATGATAAGAATATAATTCTAAAATTAATCCTAGTTGTGACTCTGGAAAATGAATAAATTAGATGAAACTTAGCCATATATATTAAACGATTGGAACAAAACTCGTCTGCTGCTATGAAAATACTCAATTAGATTGGAATAAAACCGGACTCCTGTAAATTGCCCTTTAGAAAGCTGAGTTAGTGATTTATCTACGTGAGATCACCAAGAGAGAAAATTAATCCGACAAAGTACCAACACGATGAGAACGCATTCCAGTAAAAATGTTTATACAAAATGCGACAACGAACTGACAATTCAACTAACTAGAACCACCAGGAGGGAACTACTATTTATAAAGCATCAACCTTACAACTGCAGTAACATCATTGTTGCGAATTGTGTATTGACATAAATCGATTCGATTTTAAAAGAAGTTAAAGTACGGTGACTGTTACAAATCAAGCAATATAGAGATTGTTGTAGCGGCGAAATTGTTAACAACATAACGTCTAAGATGATTACGTAAGCCTGCAGTAAACTGCAAATCTCCACATCTGCGAATAAGCCTGACCTCGTGACTGAAACTGAATCCTGTACATTAGTAGTAACTGATCGAAATATTTTTATATTTTGATTCGAATTATATTCGTTAGATGGCACTGAAAAGTAGTCATAAATTTTTGCAAAGAAGAACACCCGCTTGCGACATATTGTTAGCCCATTCTGTAGTGATCAAGTTACTCAAATTATCGGAAGACCTACAAATTTTATAAAGGGTGTTTCAATGATATGATATCAAAGGGACAAATGTCGAAGGGCCGAATGTCGAAGGGCCGAATTTCAAAGGGCCGAATGTGTCGAAGGGCCGAATGTCGAAGGGCCAAATGTCGAAGGGCCGAATGTGTCGAAGGGCCGAATGTGTCGAAGGGCAGAATGTCGAAAGGCCGAATGTGTCGAAGGGCCGAATGGGTCGAAGGGGCGATTTTTTTTGTTTTTAGAAATATATTTTATTTTTTTATTTAATTTAATTATTTTATTTATTTTTTGTACATACACCCCTACTATCAGAAGGCTGACATAGGTCCGAATGTCTCATTTGGCATAACACAAAATTTTCCTTCACCAAAATGTATCGCTGACTGGATACGTGGAATTTCATGAATATCCAAAAATGAAAAATAGTAAAATACATAAATTCATAAAAAATTCATTTATGTTTAATAAAAAAAAAGTTTACAAAATATTCCATAAAACAACAAATTTAAAAAATTATATTTCTAAAAACAAAAAATAAATTCGGCCCTTCGACCCATTCGGCCCTTCGACATTCGGCCCTTTGTAACCATTCCGCTTAAATTTGTGGTTAATTTTCATATTTTACGCCACTTATTTTTTTTTGTACTAATAAAATGTCATTTGTTATTGACTTGACAGATGACAAGTAGAAATATTCTAGTTATTAAAGATGGAGAGATAAGTGATTAAAAAACGCGTACTTATTGACAACAATTATTTTAAATCTGGTGAAAGTAATGCAGCAGTGGAATGAAAGTTTCGAACATAATATGGATGAATAAATTGTCCGTCAATTATGGCCATTCTAAGTTACAAAATTTGTGGAAACTGGTTCAGTCAGAACCATACAACAGCCAAAGTAACTATGACACCAGTGGCACGATGTATTGTGCATCATTGTGCACTATATAATTTTACAGCCGGGACCTTATAATTCCTGCCAGAACCTTATAAAGCCAGCCAGAACCATACTACAGCCTAAACCAACTATATGATGCATCGGCTCCATCTTTTTAGCACCCCATCTAAAGGTTTTGAGAAAAGTGATGTTTGAATTCGTTTGGTCAGGATTGGTCACTAGTTTTAATCGTTTGGTCACTTACGACTAAACGGTAAACAAATAATGAAAAATTCAATAAAAAAATTTCCCGAGTAGCACCTCATTGCAAGAAAATCATACTGTTTTTATCAAATTTCGTTAGGTAATCGTTAGGTCACCACATTTTGGCGTTTGGTCACCAACCGGTCAGTTTTCATTGAGAAAAAACAAAATCAAAATTGTATTAATTCAATAAAATCAGGTTCGTCGCTTATTTGGGAATTTCATTTTACAAAATTAATAAAAAATCCAATTGGAATATACCATTTAGATAAAAATCTTTCATTTTAAAAGAATTGTTACTAAAGTGGAAGACTTAAGATTTAATCAATTAAATTTTTTGATTCTTCAAAACTCGTTGAGGATTGGTCAGTTGATTTCATTTGGACATCCCTATAAAATGATTTATTGCGAAAATTCTTTAAAAACTCAGTGGAAATTATGAGCTTTTAAAGAATTTTCGCAATAAATCATTAGGTAGGGATGACCAAACGAAAATAACTAGTGTCCAATCCTCAGTGGCAATTGACCAAACAGTCCTGGACGGTCATTTTGTGGTGTTTTATCACATTTGGTGATAAAAAGTGTGATAAAAAGAAATTGTCGTAGCTTAATTCATGAATGAATCGGATGAATTATGTCACGTCGTATATTGATTTGTTTAGAAAAAGAGCGCAATATCTTCTATCTCGTTTTCACAAATCAAAAAAAATGTTTTAACGTTTATGTCAAAATCAATTTTTTTTGATGTACATAAATGTTAAAAAATGTAAATTAAATTAAAACATTTAATTGAAATATATTTAAATTTAAATTTTTCAATTTAATTGAAATATATTTTAATCGTTCATTAATAAATATAAGACGATTATTCGTTCGGAAATATACACAAAAAATTTCTTACAGTGAGGTGCACAATTCGTGTTGTTTTGACGTTACATTTTTAAACTTTAAAATCTTATATGAAATTCTATTTAATTTTGATTTGTTGTTCTATTTGAACCACAAATTTCACATTGATTTGGAAAGTAAATAGAATTCAACATTAGATTAGTACTTTAATTTCTTTTTTTTTTTTTTTATATCATTTGCTTAGGTTGACTAGCACTTATAGCTGTATATGATCAGGCAATATTTTTATCAATTATGTTTTTTTTATGTGCATCCAGTCGTTACCACCGGGAATCGAACCCGAGACCCTCTATACACACAGTAAGCGTTCTACCCAATGTGTTACAGAGGGCGACTACATTAAATTTTAATCACATATTTTATATTTTAACCACTTTAAATTTTAACCGCTATTACACCACAAATAGATAAAAAAAAATTTTAAAAATATCTAAAACATATTAATAAAATTAAATTTAATTTACCATTTTGAATTTAGAAAATTTTAATAATATTTATTTATTTTTTTTTAAATTATGTTTAATATTATAATTTACGAAAATTTAAAATTATCTGTATATCACACGTTGAAAACCACTTCATAAAAAACATTCATATGACTCAACCACAAATGTCAAATTATCACTTTTAGTTCATCATTTCCCCTCAAAATTCATTTTGCAGGGTTGTGTTTGTAGACTTTTATGTTTTGAATTTTATCACAACAAAAGTCTCCACTAATGATAAAAATTGGTGATAAAGCACCACAAAATGACCGCCCTGATCGTTGGATTTATAAAATTATTTGTATTGGTGAAGTTTACAGCCCCGAACAATTTGATTTATGTGGAAATAATTAGCTTTTAAAGAATTTTCGCAATAAATTATTAGATAGGGATGACCAAACGAAAATAACTGACCAATCCTCAACGAGTTGTGACGAACCAAAAAATTTAATTGATTATATCGTATGTCTTCTAGTAACAATTCTTTTAAAATGAAAGATTTTTATCTAAATGGTATATTCCAATTGGAGTTTGTATTAATTTTGTAAAATGGAATTCCCAAATAAGCGACGAACCTGATTTTATTGAATTAATAAAATTTTGATTTTGTTTTTTCGCAATAAAAACTGGCCGATTGGTGACCAAACGCCAAAATGTGGTGACCAATCCTGACCTAACGATTACCTAACGAAATTTGATAAAAACAGTATGATTTTCTTGCAATGAGGTGCTACCCGGGAAACTTTTTTTTGAATTTTTCATCATTTATTTACCGTTTAATCGTAAGTGACCAAACGATAAAAACTAGTGACCAAACGATGACCAAACGAATTCAAACATCTTTTTTCTCAAAACCTTTAAATGGGGGGCTAAAAAGATGGAACCGCACGCATTATTGTGCACCAGCCTATATAACTTTTCAGCCGGAACTTTAAAAATCCAGTAATATATAACTTTTCGGGAAAAACCTTACAAATTCAGCCGGAATCATATCCTCTACAGCCAAACTAACAATGTCACAAGTAGTACGATGCATTGTGCATCATTGTGCACTATATAATTTTTCAGTCGAAACCTTCGATTTAAGTGTAAATGATGTGGTTTGGTTTGACGGTAGTATGGTTCTGGCTGCACAACACATTGTGCTTCTTGTTTCATAGCTAGTTAGGCTATAAATAAGGTTTCTGCCGAAAAATCATATATTGCTGGATTTATAAGGTTCCGGTTCGAAAAATTATTACACAATGGAGCACAATGGGCGCTTTCAGGTCTCCTATCATGATTAGTAAAATCATCGCCAATTTGATTTAAAAATTTCATAGTGCTAAACATTTTCATAACGTTGGCTACGATTTTACTCAACATGTTCCCAACTGTTGGGTGTCCTGAAAGCACCCATTGCATCGTGCTACTTGTGATGTAGCGGGTTTGGTTGTTGTTTGGTTCTGGCTGGCTTTATAAGGTTCTGGCATGAATTATAAGGTTCCAGCTGAAAAAGCATCCAGTGCAAAATGATACACAATCCATTGTGCTAATTAGAAACACAGTTAGTTTCTGCTTTATCGAGTTCCGGCTGCAATTATAAGGTTTCGGCTGAAAAAGCATATAATGCACAATGACACACAATGCAACGTGCTAGTTGTGCTATAGTTATTTGTTTCCAGCTGATATGGTTCCGGCTGGCGTGACGGACACGATATTTTGCGTGAACGCTTTACTAATCGAATAATTTCTCGAAGAAGAAACATTAACTGGCGGCCTAGAACTAGTTCTAGATTTTTCCTATGTGTTATTTGAAGGCAAAAGCGTATGTCAACGATCCATAAATTGATGACATTAATTAGAATATTATTACTTTATTCAAAAAATTGAGCCGCAATTATGCCAGAATGCCATCAAAAGTTTCGGTAAAAAAAATTGTAATTTGCCGCACAGAAGCAGGAGGTCACTACCTAGTAGAGACAGTAAAACTTTTTCCATTACTAAACCGGAACTTTTGTAATATATTGTGGTTTATTAAAACTTTGCCTCAAATAGGAACACACTTTGGTACTAGCAGTTCACCAAATACGATTTCTATGCAATGAGCATTTGCAAAATATTTCCCATTACACTGCCAGGTATCTTTCTACTCACGAATTTTTGCTTGGAATTAGTACGAAAAACTGCATGGTATAAATTAATAATAAAAAAACCTACAATAATATTTTTTTTTCTTTTTAAGCCCGATGTAAACGATTTTTGTATTTCACTGCCTGTTTTTAAGCTATAACCTGTCATTTTTAAGTGTCTCAACCGGTAATAGGGCAACTCTGTTTACAAACCTGAATGCTTACGAAAAACGATAAGCAACTAGAAAATCGACCGACGAAGTATATCGAAAATCGACCGACGAAGTATATTGAAATCAAAAGAATATTGGCATCTTCGGTTTAGGAATATATTATTTAAATCAAGCATGTCTTGCACCAAATTTATGTTATTATGATAAAGTTCGATTCAATGGTTAAGAAGCGCGCAGTTGTTACTTCAATGAAGCAGATTCTCTCTTACATTATAGTTTTAGAAAGGAGGACCATAGTGGGTCAAGTTTTAAAAAACCGTGGCGTAATTTTAATTTCGAATAATAGGAATGCAGAGGTAAATACTAAAATACTTCCACCGGAGGAGCCAATACGCCGAACAAGATGTGCCATTCTATTTTTGTAAAAATACAAAACACATGTCTTTGGTTCAATTCTTTAACATGGATGATATAGGGAGCGGCAATTGTATCTAACATGACTAGGAAAATTTTCGTATCCTACTTTCACGATTGTAAAATATCATCTAAAAGGTGTAATTAAAATTACGAGAAAAATTCAAATCCAGACAAAATTTAACAGAATTGGAAAGATTTTAATTCCACTTTTTTTATTGATGTAACAATAACCCAAATTTCATAGCGGTTAAGTTTAAACTAATTAATACCTACATCAAAGTTGACATACAAAAATTGCGCCCTTTATATCGATTTGAACTTTCCTTTTTTGCTAGGGTTATTGTTTTATGTATAAAAAAACCTGTCTGATACATAAAACCATCAATCATATAGAAAAATTCTATTTCCCTGAAAATAATATTAGAATTTTACCGTCCTATCATAAATTACCACAACTGTCATAAATCAACGTAAACATGATTTCATTTTTTTTTGCTAAGCTACACTAAATTGTTATACTGGAAACCATTGCAAAATTGTTCAAGAAGCACTTTACGATGTATACGTACTTATTTTAATGCCAAAATAATTTTCAAAGCATAACATACAAAATCTCATTAAAGGCTCGTGATTTTTATGTTTTCTATAATACATATAATTTAGGCCGTAATAAAAATCGCATAAATAAAACAAACAATTTTTGTCATCGTATCACTATAAGCTGAGAACACTCAGCAAGGAATAAAAATAGGAATTAAATAGGAATATACTAAACTATAAAAATATCAACGTACCCATAAAACCATAAATAAATTAAATATTCACGTTGTCCAAAAGACAAAGATATGTAATACAAACTTCGTTATTACTCATCCTTCGTTTAGAATTTGCAAAAATTTTGTAAATAATCTCATATCACTAAAACATATAAATAAATAACTTTATAGCATAACTTTACAGTGTATTACATAAAAAGCCCTAATTTATATAAAGCTCGAAATTAATAAATAAATACATGACCCAATAACCACAAGACAGATATACACAAACCCGAAAAACAATTTATTAAATTGCCACCTTCAACATCCTAAAACCACATCATATAAACAGCACCAAAAATTACTATTTACTACACCCAAAAAAAACAACAAAATATCCGGAACCTCGTAAAATTCGAAAATACGGATAAACCAAGTTTCTCATAAAATCAATATTCATACACACACAGACAACTCAACAAATAACAAGAATCATTTAATTTTTAAAATGGATAGACTTATTTTAATTTATTCATAAACTACTTCTTTCATTATATATAGTCGTGTACATCGTAATGTGCGGATATTCAAAAATTGATTCCTTATTTATGGCAGTCTTTAAAAAAATTACTTGGTATTTGTAAAGAAACACATAAATAAAAGCGAATGTAAGAAAAGCTTTTATCTATAAGTTTGGGATGAATAGTTTGTCGCATGCTATTAATGGCAGTCGCATTATGTATGACACCAAAGGAAATTTATAACGTGGGGGGAGTGGGGGGGGGGGGTATTATTATTTTCAGGTTGTTTACGAGTTGGGTAGAAACAATCCAAAGGGATGTGAGATAAGTTTCAATGTAGTATGTATTCAATTTAGACTCAAGACTGCGGTGCACGAGTGCGGATTTATGTAAATATATTAAATTCGCCCTCCAAAATTAATTTGAAGATATTTTAACATTAGGGGGAAAATATAATGGAAGTTAATTAAATTTATTAAAACGTGGTTCATACAAATTTAATAAACTGTCCGCGCCAATTTTTAAAGATCATAAGTTTCGAAAAATATAGAAAATGTATTTCGTTCGTATATAGTCCGATATAGTATATATAGAATACTATAGGTTGGAATACCTTGGAAATTAAATACGAATGAAGAAATATATGTATTTTATTAAAACCAACCATGGCCTACTCTGTATAAGATACCGGAAATTTGCCAGCGGAAAATAAGTGGCAGCACTGTCACAACATATAATTCGGATTTAAATAGAAAGATGGACTATTTTTCTTTTGTCGGTCCATTTTTTTTCTTGTATGCATTTCTTTCATACCAGAGAGTATACATACAATGGAGTGTGGTAATGCTGCACGTAAAGTTGCAAGGAACAGAACTTAAAAATTTCGAAGGATATCCGTACTTTAAAAAGAATCCCAAGTTTGAGCCTAAGGCTAAAAATTTAAACAAAGAAGATGGGGATTGACATTTTGCTTAAAGCCTACTGATTTGTTGTGGGCTAGAGTGTTTGTATTTATATAGACCTAAAAATAAAAAATTAAAAGTTTGAGCACAAAAATTGATTTTCGGCGCACCAGCGTGTTTTGGTTCCCTCATATTTACTTTTATTTCGTTGCATATTCTTGGGACAAAATTTCGTTCCATTTAGCTATATAAGTTAAAATCTCCACAACTTCGCAAATATCGTCAAATCTGAACAGAAAATAAAATTTGTTCCCAATAAATGTAATTAGTTGAATTAGATGGAAATGTTAATAACCTTCAAATGTCTTAAGATACCAAAAATAGTTAATTGTAGTAGTCAAAGTATAACATTCCAATTGCATATAATGGTTGTTTTTCACACAGGTGATTAACTTCATCCTCGTGAATAACAGCCATTGTTCTTATATACTTGTTCCGTTACTGTAGCCATACCAGTATATGCTCGTTCTATTGACTTTTAAAATTATTTTGGCGATGTATGCGAGAATTTTAGAAATGTTTTAAGTATAACACTACAAGAAAATGTAGTATGGTGGAAAATATGGAGGACAATTTTACAAGGCAAAATTTACAATAAAATTAGACGAGATATCAACCAGACCAATCGTCGATTCTACATCGTAAATCAAATAGCTACTTTCTTTCTATAGCAGGTTCTCTCGCAGAGGTAACAACCTAATTAGGTGAAGTGACAAATATTTGAAAGCTAATTTTTGGTGTTAATTTGATTTAGGTAATCACAATTATTATGTGAAAGTATTACTCGAAAAAAAATATGGAATTAATGATTTCTCCATTTTACAAATTCGCGGAGGGAGGGGCCTAATGCCTCATCAACGTCAAGCAACCGTTGCTTTGGTTAGTACAAATTTGGATTACCGCAGGGGGACAATAAATGTAAATGTAAAATGGAAGGAAAAAACAAGATCATTCCCTCCGGGATGCCAATATGCCTCATGCATAACAAAATGGTCCTTCCAGCAGCTCTGGTACATGGCTAGGATTTAATGGAGCAATCACATATTAATCCAGCAAAATAAAATAAATAAAGAAAAAAACCCTGTAAATTCGACAAGATAATTATTACAAACTCAATTTACAAAATAATTTTAAATTTACCTACATTAGAGACAATTTACCTACATTAGAGACAATTGTGTCATAATCAAAAGGTTCAAACTATTTCCAATTATAGCACATTTCACTCATAAAGTAAGTGCTGTCTTCGATTTGTTTGTAACAAAGAAAAAAAGATTCAGAAACGTCCTTATACTGCGAAAAACAAACTTTACCCTATTATCGATCTCCCCCTAGTCAAAACGAAAAAAAGAAAATTACCTGAGGTTTGCAACAATTTGAGTGTACTGTACAAAATCTTTTCTGCACGTGAACACAAGGCCGAACGAAGAAGAGCAAAATATAAAGTATTTGTTTTTTTGTCAAGACAAAGATCGTATTTCTGAAAATTTTCATTCTCTTAAAATTAACACATTTCCACATTTTCTTCCTTTTGACAAAAACTGAACGCCAAAAGTAAAAACGTAAAGGAATTTAGTGGATTTTGTATTCGATCTAGATGGTCTGTTATAAGAGTAAAAATTTTGAAATCTGAGTGGAAAACTTGGAAACTTCCGAAAAAACTCCATTTGATAACGGCTGAACCGATTTGACTCAATCTGTTTTTGCTGTGTTCCAGGAGATGGTTCTTACGAGAGAGAATTTTGGGGGAATTGTCCGGAAAAGTCGGAAAATTTGGAAAATTAAAAAAATGATGTTTTTGTATGAGATTTTGCACGTATCTGATCCAGATGGTCTTTTAGAAGAGAAAAATTGGAAAATCTGAGTGTAAAACTCGGAAACTTCCGGAAAAACTCGAAGAAAATTGATTTTTTTTCCGACGCATCAGTTGAGAACGGCTGAACCGATTTACCAGAAAGATTCGGAAAGTCGAAAAATGATGTTTTTCTACGGGATTTCGCACGTTTCGGATTCCGATGGTCTTTTGGAGGAAAAAAATTGCAAAATCTGAGTGAAAAACTCGGAAGCTTCCGGAAAAACTCCAAGCAAATCGAATTTTTCTTTTCTAGCGCATCAGTTGAGAACGGCTGAACCGATTATTGACTCAATCTTTTTTGCCGTATTCCTAATTTCTAGAATATGGCTCTTACGAGAGAAAATTTTGGGAAAATTCACCGGAAAAGTCAAAAAATTCGGAAAATTAAAAAATGATGTTTTTTTACGAAATTTCGCACTTATCCGATCCAGATGGTCTTTAAGAAGAGAAAAAATTGGAAATCTGAGTGGAAAACTAGGAAGCTTCTGGAAAAACTCTAGGAAAATTGAATTTTTTGAATTTTTTTGAAATTTGAGAACGGCTGAACCGGTTTGACTCAATCTTTTTTTGCTGCGTTGTTAATATCCAGGAGATGGTTCTTACGAGAGAGAATTTGGGAAAATTCTCCGGAAAAGTCGGAAAATTTGGAAAATCGAAAGGTGTTTTTGTACGGGATTTTGCACGTATCCGATCCAAGTAGTCTTTTAGAAGAGAAAAATTGGAAAATCTGAGTGAAAAACTCGGAAACTTCGGGAAAAACTAGAAGAAAATCGATTTTTTTTGGCGCATCAGTTGAGAACGGCTGAACCGATAATTGACTGAATATTTTTTTTGCTGTGTTCCTAGTTTCCAGGAGATGGTTCTAAGGATAAGAAAATTTTCGAAAAATTCACCAGAAAAGTCAAAAAAATCGGAAAGTCGAAAAATGATGTTTTTGTACGGGATTTTGCACTTATTCGATCCAGATCGTCTTTAAGAAGAGAAAAAATGGGAAATCTGAGTGGAAAACTCGGAAGCTTCTGGAAAAACTCGAGGAAAATTAATTTTTTTTTCTAGCGCATTATTTGAGAACGGCTGAACCGATAATTGGCTCAATCTTTTTTTGCTGTGTTTCTAATTTCCAGGAGATGGATCTTACGAGAGAAAATTTTGGGAAAACCCACCGGAAAAGTCGGAAAACCGAAAAATGATGTTTCTGTACGGGGTTTTGCATGTATCTGATCCTAGGAAGCTTCTGGAAAAACTCGAAGAAAATTCAATTTTTTTTCTAGCCCTTTAGTCTAGAACGGCTGAACCGATTTGGTTTAATCTTTTTTTGCTGTGTTCCTAATTTTTAGGAGATGGTTCTTACGAACGACAATATTTGGGAAAATGCACCAGAAAAGTAAGAAAATTCGGAAAATCGTGGAAAACTTGGAAGATTCTGGAAAAATCCGTAGAAAATTGATTTTTTTTTTGTAGCGCATCATGTGAGAACGGCTGAACCGATTTGGCTTAATCTTCTTTTGCTGTGTTGTTAATTTTCAGGAGATGGTTTTTACAGAAGAAAATTGGAAAATCCACTTGAAAAGTCGGAAAATTCGGAAATCCGAAAAATGATTTTTTTGTACGGGATTTCGCACTTATCCGATCCAGATAGTCTTTTAGAAGAGAAAAAATTGGTAAATCTGTGTGGAAAACTCGGAAACTTCAGGAAAAACTCGACGAAAATTGATTTTTTTTTCTAGGGCATCACTTGAGAACTGCCGAACCGACTTGGCTCAGTCATTTTTGTTGTATTCGCAATTGCCAGTGGTTGATATGGGAGATTGCGTTGATATGTATGTCAAGAGCAAAACGGAACGTTTAAATTTCATCCGCTTCAATCAATTAAAACTACTGTCCGAGCAGAGTACATTCATGTGCGCGATGCTATCGCTTCGGCGGCGATGCAACCAACGTATATATTCTTCCTCGATGCTCTCTGTGGAACAGATTAAACCATTCTGGCCAGGGATTTTGTACGCTATTCTCATGAGAATTCTGAGTATGGTAAACGTATACAAATCCTTATGAGAATTTCGTGAGAATATATTGAATTATTTTGAATTCCAACTCACTCCAATTCATTCCTACACTGAGATGAAAATCCAAAAAACAACTCAAATTTCGATAGATGTTAAACCTGCTTTTAGTGTTGAATTCGATGCTAAAGTGAACGGAATGGCCATTCAACTCAATCGTCTATTGAGAATTGAGTTGAGTTGTTTGATTTGTTCTCTCATCAAAATTAGTTTTCGTGAAGGTCAGAAGTATTTGGTCGGAACGAAGTAGTTTGGGGCGGAATGAGATTCGTGGGGTCAGCTAGTTTCAAATAAACCCAACCAAACGGAACATTTAATTAAAGCATTGGCGTTTGTTCACGATCGATGATGTAAATTAACACAGTTATGGCCCCTGTCGAAGTGCAGAACTCATGGGCCGACCCATCTTCCATGCCAGCAAATGGTTCTACGTAAATTGGACGTATAATCGCGAAAGAGTTTGGAATGCTTCGGCTCCAGAACAGATTACAAGGATCAAATTATAAAAAAAAATGCTACAGAGTAGGAGCTACGTGCTGAAATTCTGAGCTTTTGCGAGGCGTTAGAACAGTGGCTATCGATAATCACAAGATGAAAGGATAATACATAATGAAGAATGCTTAATCATAATTTTGATTTTTAGTTTTAAAAAGAAGCAATTCACTATATTCTATAGGTTTCATTTCAACCTGCTCTAATTATTAAATCGAACTAAATTTATCTGACCAAACGTTGATTTTTAAAATACTTTTTGTGTTATTATAAATAATACCATTAATATTAAAATCTTCTTTGAAATTATACTTATCAATAGGTCTGGGAATAAAGATCGTATACTGAATTTTGGGATTTCCAAAACCATTGTATCAATTGTAGAATAAAAACATACAAGTGTACGAGTCTTGGTATACGATTAAAAAGTAATCCTAATATACTTTACTTGAGATCTTTCGATATTTAAGTAAGCATTCGCCCTTTTAGGTCACATAATCGATCGAGTAGAGTTATTTTTGGTCTGATACGAATATTAATTATTCAAATTTAATTTGTCTGACATCATTTGAATACAAAGACAATCACGATTCAATTCTAGCTTTATAAAGATAGTTCACCATTTATTGGGCTAAACTATTACTTCAATACTCCTTTAAATTTTATTTTTGAAAAATGTGCCCCTAAATATCTATACCAATTAAAGCAATTCCCAAGCCTAGATCAGAGAATTAACTTCCAATATCGTTCTCTAGCAAGGTGAAACTTTAGTTTGACAATCTGATTGATGAGGAGCAAAGGATATATGAACTTTGGTTATTTATCAACAGCTATTTTGATTTAGTTGATAATCCTGTGGTAAAATAGTTATAAATTTATTTGGCATTCAACCTCTTATCTAATTAAGTTGAACATTTTAATTAAAATGATTCATTGACTTTGTGAACTCACAACAAAATACGATTACTTTCAAAATGACATTCGCAATATAAATCTTTTGAATTGTATCTAAGCTCAGTCTGCACTATTATTAAGTTTAGAGCTTTTTAAAACGAATTACGAAAGTTATCTGAGAGGTACACCCATAGTTACACTGAATGTTGCATGATTAGCATAAATAATAAATTCCTTTAAATAGATAAAGCTCAGCATGAACCAACATACTCGTATACCACAAATAATAAAATGTTGATCAAGGATTAAAATATATTTAATTGTTAAATTTTATATCTGTACCTGGATAAATACAAAACATATAATAATACAATTTGCAAGTTACCCAACAAACTTATTAATCTGCACGTTTTTACGATGGAAAAAGTAACAAGATTAAGTTTTGTATAAAAAGCTTTTAAAATATTTTTCATCATTTTTGTTATATGAAAACAAATAAATTTAATTATTAATAATAAATTTAAAAAAAATAGTCCTGTCAGTATATTATTTGTATGTATATATGGTACATATAATATGTAAACATAAATTATGTATAATAACAAGATAAACATAAACACAACCGAATTAAAATATAAAGCTTTCGAATTGTGTAATAACTATTGTATGTACTCAGCAAACAAACATAACAACAAAAATAACGAAATGTAATTCGTATGAATACAGGGTAGTAAATATGTATATGTATATATACGAGTATACGAAAAAGCTCTTGTTAAAATTATACTGAGTATTTTAATATATATACGTTTCAAAAATATATAAAATTCGAAACTATATAAAATAAAATATATGTAATAATTTTAAATAAAATATATAAATTTTTTTTTGTATAAATGTGTATTAGTAACTATATATGTATGTATGTATGTATAAAGCAATACAAAGTTTACGGCTAAATAATGAAATTTTACTTTTTTACTGAACAAAAAATAAATTTAAAGTTACAGTCGTATTATTTCAAATGTATATAGAGTCGTACACGGGTACATACAGTGTGCAGGTACCTTTTTATACACGCTCTAAATTTTATAAAATTTTCAAAGCGAAATAAAAATAGAAAATTTACAGCGAAAAATGGAAATCATACCATGAAGATGAACAAAATATTATTTTATCCGCACGAGTATATTAAGAGGTAAAATTAAATAATAAACCAGATTGTGGGAGGGAAAAGTTTCAATTTTATTACGATACTTTGTGTAGAGAAAAGAAACGGTTCGCAATAATCTGCAATGCTGTTTTTCGTTTAGCCCCATGGTTTACAAAAATTCTACATATTCGGAGATTATTATTGTTATTTCAAGGACGGTATAAAAAAATATTTTCTAAACACAACTGAATAATATTTTTTTTGTACTCCATCGACCAATAACAAAACTTTGTTTAAAAGTAGAAAGTAAAATGCATTCCTATATCAGGGTATAAAAATCCGTGAATATTGAAGTATTTTACTGCTTAGGTGGTAAAATAAATGAGCTACGAACTGTCAATGAAAACTAGATAACGATATAAAAAATTTAGGGTTGGATATGTTGTGGCAGAGATTCTTTTAACACGAATGTATACACATAGATCTCGACACCACTCTTGATTTCTATAAAGCGAAAAACTAAACTTATCTGACTTTTTGTAAACCTGTCTCGTATAATCAAAAAACATTATCGCTGCTTAAATTTCGGAAAACCAACAAGGTCTACCCTCGTTGGTTGAAAATTGAATCTTTAAATGTATTTAAATACAATCATTTTTAATCGAGTTTTGTAATTCACACTTTTCAACATCACTGCAAAAATTGAGAAAGCTCCCACTGGAAGCTCCAATACACAGGTTACCACCAAATTTCTCAAGAATTTCCCAATTTATGGAAAAAGTATGAAGTTTCTTCCGAATAGTCAATCTGCCTGCACTGTAACATCCCGAATTTTGGTGATATAAAGTTTTTTTAATTTTGTTCGAAATTTAGTTTACAATCTTTTTGTGTTAATCTTAAATTTTTTTTCATAAATTCTACACTTCTCTAAATATTTGCCAAATACGAGAAAGCTCCTATGGTAGCTGCTACTTCCGGTGAATCGATTTGGGCAAAAATCACTGCAAGAATCTCGAGGTCAAATTTTTTCATAATTGTTGTACTTTATTTTACTTCGTAAGAGCAAACAAAGGACTGATTGATGAAGATTAAGATGTGCAAAACGGGAGATACCAGTCGAAATCGGTATATCGGAAATGGCTTCCATAGGCCCTTTATGGTTTTTGGCAAATTTTTTGAAAAGTGTATCCTATTACGAGAGAAACCACTAATAACTAAAAGATTTCAATATAAATTTGCAACAATACCGATTCAGCTCAGTTTTCAAAATTTAAGCGGAAATAGCAGTTGTTGATATAAAAAATGTTTAACAATAAAACTTCATAATTAAGCGTTCTCCACAAATTGGGAGATCTCAGTGATTTTTGGTCAAAATCGGTCCACCGGAATTGCAGCTTCTAAAGGAGCTTTTTTTGTTTTTGGCAAATACTTTTGAAAGTATATCAATTACGAAAAAAACGACTAAGAACTAAAAGATTGCAAATTAAATTTGGAACAATACCATTCCAGATCAATTTCCCAAAATTTAAGTGAAAACGTCGGTTTTTACAAAAAACTGTTGTTCACGAAATGACGATTGGTGACAAAAAGTGTTTTTCGGCAGATCCCAGTAATTTCTGGTCGAAATTGGTCCACGGAAATGGCAGCTATGGATCTTTTCGTTTATGATAAATATTTTGAAAGTATATAGCATTTAGAAGAAAACGATCACAAACAAAAGAGTGTAAATTAAATTTTGATGATTTCATTCACATAAATTTTAAGTTTATACCGGAAATGACGAGTTTTGATAATAATAATCTTATTTTAGGCGATTAGTCAATTTGGAGAAGAACTTCATACATAAACTTTTTCCATTAAATAAGAAATTCTTGAGAAGTTTTGAGTAATGACAAAAAATGACACATACATAATTAAAATGGGCGTGTAACAAAATCCATTTTTTTATAAACCCAGGTTTTCAAAATCCCGGTTTTTATAAAAATAATCCCGATTTTTAGGTAATCCCGGTTGGAATTTTTAAAATTTTACATGTGGGAAAATGGGAGTTTTAAATGATTTTTTGACAAAATTCAAAAATGAGTTTGCGATAAAGTTCTAAAAAATGACTTATATAAGCTTTTTAATTTGTTTTAAGGAATATTTTGATTCCATAAAACAAATTAGGGGATTTTGGAAACCGGGATTTTGAAAACCGGGATGTTGAAACCGGGATTTTGAAAACCGCGATTTTGTAGTACATCTAATCAAAAGACGTAAGTTTTCAACCAACAAGAGTTGACCTTGTTGGTTTTCTGAAATTAAAGCAGGGATGATGTTTTTTGATTATAAAAGTTACTTTTATCAAAACCAGTAAGTTTAATTTTTTGCTTTACATTCGTGCTAAAAGAGAGTCTATTTTAGGCCACAACAGAAATACACCTCCAATTTTTTTCTGAGTGGTTTTGCGAAAAAAAATTACTCGTATTTTTTTCCTGGTTGGTGTGCGCAAATCGAAAATATTTTTAGAATAATTTTCTTTATGTAAACTAAATTTTCAGAAAATCAAAATTCTTTTAATTCCGAGTGCCATTTTATATTATGAACATTTTTAAACTAATGTATTGTTTATTTTACCAATGAGCATACAAATAATTTTTTACAAGTATCAATCAGGTTTTAGCCTCTAACATTTTTGTTTTTCTGACTCAGGCAGTTTGGTTTATGAGCTACATTCATCTACGAGGAATCGACAAACCTGAGTTTTCGTCAACAATATACGGGCTACAGCAGTAATATTCTCAGTTGTTCTTGAGCGACGCACACGGTTTCGATTCTTCACATCACTAACTTGTCCCAGCAGCTCAATTTTTTCCACCAGTTTCACTATTGCCGGCCGAGAAGGTGCTTCACGACGACTCAAAAGTGCTTTAGTTTTGTAAACTGTGACTGCAAAATGTTCACCATTTTTGTAGTGAATTTTAACAATCTCAATGAGTTGTAGAAGAGTGTATCGTACCATTTCTATTAATGACGTAGTTTTTACTTGTCAAAAGATGACAGCTTTAAAGTTGACAGCAGGCTATTCTAAATGACAACTCCTTTAAAAATATTTTTTAAAGCCAACTGATTAACTGTTTTTTGACTTTTGCGACCAAAATCAGTACTTCATTAGTTTAAAATCGAAAAACTGGCTACTAGCTCTCTAATTTTAAAATTAGAACAATTTTCATACAAAATGGAACAAACTTATAGTAAATATGCTTTCTACAAATTTTATGGCGGTACCTTCTTTTCAAGGATACAAAGAGAATAACATTTATTCTTAAAAATTTAAATCTTTTATGGTTCTGTAAAAAATTTTAAAAAAATATCGCACAGCATAATCAGATTTTAAAATTGTTCCATGTTGCGACTAGGAGCAAAACCTTCTGGGAAGAAGACAGTTTTATCAAAAAGGTGTTTTTCTTATTCGGATAATAATCATAAACCAAAATATAAGCAAAACCTCTTCAATGTTAAGTTTAGTGTAAGATTTTGAGCTTTGAAAACATAAATTTCCAGCCAAACTTATACATGCGGCCTAACAGTAACCGTTTACAGATATTAATGAGCAGTACAAAGAACTCGAACTAAAGGACACAAAAATGAAGTGAAATTTCCAGAAAAGTTTACTATCATCATGTTGTTTGCCAATATTTAAGATGGTTATCGTTTGCCCAAAAAGAGAAGGATCTATCCCGCACCGATATTTCTTAGTTTATTCTTGCAAAAACCAGTTAACTGCTCTGAAATTAACGCGCAAACGTTTCTGTAGCACATATACAATTTGTACAGCGCACAGCATTAGCTATAAAGGATACTGAGCGATTGATTCAGCGAAGCCAAAACAACCAATAGTCAGATTGCTGTTCACAGATAGACCTCCCTCCAGAGAAACTTTTCAATACAATATGTAAAATTAAATATTGCGGCTCTGTATGAATAACTTTAGGCTAAATCACTTGTCTATTAAAAATGTTTAGACTAAATCCTTTACATAAAACACTGTTTTTATTTATATTTTAAAGCTTGCAGAACCCGAATCGATAAACTAGTCTAAATCTAATTAGACCTAACTCAAAACAAGATTTTATAATCTGTGACTAAAGGCCCTTTACAGGCTAACTTAATTCTCTTAATAAAACCGTTTAGGCTTAACTTGTTTTTGATAAAATATTGGTTTTCTGCAAGTTTTTAATTACTAGAGCCCGAATCGAAGAACATGGTTGAAAATCTTATTTAGAATGTAGTTCAAGATCTAACAAACAGGAAACTATAAAGGCTCGTCATGCCCTAATTAAATTATTTATTAAGAAATTTTGGCTTCATTCGTTTTTAACATATCATTGAAGCAGAACCCAACCCGAAAATCGGAAAACCAAATTTAGCCACAAAACATAACCGTTTGACAAATGAATTCGAAGTTGACAGCAAAACTAGATAAAGAGAGCGAAATATAAATTTTGGCAAAAATAAATTAAAATTAATTAAATTAATTAATTAAAATTTTAAACATAATAAAATGGTTTATATGTCTATACAAATTTATCACTCTAATAAAATTTAACATACGGTTTAGTGAAAAATTCTAAGCTCAAATTGATTCTATCCTTGAAAATGATGCGCTGGTGCCTGGCGGTGGAAAAAATTATTATTTTCCTTTTACATACCCCACCGCACGAATTTTCAGTCGTACATATATCATCATCAAAATGAATATATTCTTCAGCCGATATGTCAATAGATAAGCTATTTTCAATTTTCCATCTGTTATAGACTGATATGTAACCATCAAGATCTAGTTTTTCACGTGCAATTTGGGTTTTTAAATCGGCTAATGGTACCAAATCCTCTTCAGCCCATTCAAGATCTTCCATAAATCCAGCTTTGGAAAAACAATTTTTTATTGTTGACTTGGTCACGTCGGCAACCCAGGCGGTGGAAATTGACCTTACTGCGTCTAGTAAACTGATAGCCGTTGGTTTAACGTCCTCCATTCTATTTAAAACTGTATTTAAAATTCGTCTTCGGTAGTGAGTTTTTAAGCTGTTTATTATTCCCATATCCATAGGTTGAAGTTCGGACGTTACATTAGGTGGAAAATATTCAACGCGTACAAATCGTAGTTTCGATGCTACTTCCTTAGGATGAGAGGGGCAGTTATCTACAAATAAAATAGCTTTTCTATTTTGGCGACCAAAAATTTTATCAAGTTTGGTCAACCAATCTTCCCATATTGCACTGGTCATCCATGCTTTCTGGTTTGCATAATAATCAATTCCAAGAGACTTGATTCCACGAAATGTTCGTGGATTTTTGCTTTTTCCAATAATGAGTAATTTTAATTTTTCCGATCCAGACATGTTTGATCCAACGAGAACTGTTAATCTATTTTTGCTTTGTTTACCACCAAAGCATTTATCAGCCTTAAAGGTGAACGTCTTGTTAGGCAGGCATTGGTAAAACAATCCCGTCTCATCACAATTGAATATGTTTTGTGGACTGTACTTTTTTATTAGATCAGGTAAGATGTTGTCTTTCCAATTTTTGCATGTGATAGCGCTGACTGAAGCACTTTCTCCATTAACCGTTCTAAAAACTACGTCATGGCGCGTTTTAAATTTGTCTAACCACCCACTACTTGCACTAAAATCAGAAAAGTTTAATGATTTAGCGAACTCAAGAGCTTTTTGTCTTATCAATGAACCACCCACAGGTAAATTTTTATTGCGAACTTGTTGCAACCACGTAAGGATCGCTCTGTCAATTTGATCATATTTGCACTGATTAATTCGCTTTTTCGTTTTATTTAAATTACATGCACTAATTCCAATTAGTTTTTGGCGATTTTTCAAAATGGTTGATACGGTACTCTTTGGTATATCGAATTTAAGAGCAACGCCTTTTTTAAGCACCCCTTCATCTACTTTTTGAAGTAACTCAATTTTTTGTGTTATTGTTAAACTTTTATATTTTTTTTTTCTCCATTTTACGGAGTTCTTTTATTTTAGAAAATTATTATAAATTTAAAATGTAATTAACCGGTAATCTTAATTTATACATTAGTAATATGAAACTGACATAGTGTAATGACTCAATGAGAACCGTTTTTACTTACCCAAATACAAACACTAGTAGGAGAGGATAATAGCAGAGGATAAACAGTATCTAAAATTACTGGCATCTTTATCATACGAGTGAATGAGATATATAATGAGCGCAGAGAGCGCTCTGAATTAAGTTATCATACGATATACCATACGTGAGAATGAGGCATAAACACAACAAATTTCAGTTTTCCAATTGGAAATTATGTACCTCGTGTTATATGAAATTTGTTTTCTGTTAAAAATTAAAGACAACAATAGTTATAGATATATAGAAAATAAAAGCAAAAAAAGACAAAAAATTCGAATTAGGGAAATTGAAATTATTCGTTTTTTAACTCTTTCTATTCGATTTGAAGAAAAATTCGAATTACAGAAATTCGATTTAAGGAGAAGCATTTTCATACAAAAAATACTTTTAGTGCTTTTTCCAAAAAAGTAATTCGATTTACGGAAAAATTCGAAATAAAAAAGTTCGATTTACGGAAGTTTGACTGTAGTTGTTTTTGTCGAAAATCGTCATTTCCACTTAAATTATGAAAAAATTTATTTCGACTGAATTGGGTTGCTGCAAATTTAATTTGGAATCTTTTAGTTCTTAGTTGTGTTGCTCGTTAATGAAATATATTCAATCTATATTTACAAAAACCGAAGAAGCTCATATGGAATAGAGATTTTTGTAGATTTACCATTCGCTATATCGCCGACGTCAAAATTAGTAGCTTTTAAAATATCTCTAAGTGTGCATGCGTGCATGAATTGAGATTCCAGGGATTTTTGGGCGAAATCGGTCGACCCGAAGTATGGCAGCTTCCATACAAGCTTCATTGTTTTTTGCAAATATTTTAAAAGTATGTGTATCATTTACGAGAAGAACTAAAAGATTCTAAATTAAATTTGGAACAATACAGGCCCAGAGCAGATTTTCAAAAGTTAAACGTATAAATGACGATTTTTCACAAAAAAAAATAGTCTTTCAATAAAAATGAGCCAGATGGATTGATTGAAGGAGATGTAACTGTACTATTAAGCTTTTTCTACAAATTGGAAGATACCAGTGATTTTTGGTCGAAAGCGGTCTACCGGAAATGGTAGCTTCCATAGAAGCTTTTCTTTTGTAGCAAATATTTTGAAAAGTGTATCAATTACGAGACAAACGATTAAGAACTAAAAGATTCTAAATTAAATTCGGAATAACGGTTCAGATCAGTTTTAAAAAAACTTAAGCGGACATGACGACTTTTGATAAAAAACTGTTTTTTAACAAAACAGACCAGATGGATTGTTATAAATTAAACTTTATATTTAAGCTCTTTTCACAAATTGAAAAATTCAAGTGTTTTTTGGTCTAAATCGATACACCGAAAATCGCAGCTTTCGTAGAGCTTTTTCTTTTTTGGCAAATATTTTGAAAAGTATATAGCATTTAGGAAAAAACGATTAAAAACATAAGAATGTAAATTAAATTTCCAATAAAATTAGTTCAGATCGGTTTTTAAATTTTACCGGAAATCACGAGTTTTGTGTAATGGAAGAGGCAATGGAAGCTTTTTAAATTAGTGGGTGATGTTGAAAAGTTTAGCATTTACAAAAACTGACAAAAAATTTGCAAATTTAAAACCTAAATTTTCAATCAACATCATGGCGCTATTATTGGCTATTTAACTCAAAAGTCTGAACAAATGAATCAAACATTCGATCAAATGCATGAGAAATGAAACAAGAAATTATAAAAATCAAAACAGGCAGCGAAGACATCGAGCAGAAATTGGATTAAATAGTAAATAGAAGAACATTTGGCAAAGAAAGTGATGATGTAAGCGATATGGAGCGGAATGTCGGGCATTCAGAAAACGATGGGGAATAGATGTTGAAAATTATTGTTGCAAATAAGGTGGAACCGGATGATGAATTTCATAGAGTAAGAAGTCCAGTGTGTGAGGAACCATTGGGTTTTGTAAAATCGAGTGGAGGCGAGGAGCTCGAAAGAAAAGAAACAATTTCTGCTTCATTGATGAAAATGATAACGCTGATGCTGGAGGTGGTGAGGTGACAAAAAAAAAACAAATTCGTTGCAGGTGGTGCGATGCTCTTGGATGATGTCGAAGAGTAATTGTGATAGCTACGTTTAACGCGATAGAAGGACAGCTATAAAACGAATGTTGGCCAGACCCATATAAGATTATTAGAGTGGTTGTCTTAGGATATGAAGTTCCGTTGGATAGAACGTTGCGCAAGTTTCAGACGGTCTCTATCACTTGTGACTGCTAGGCCAGCAAAGGTACCCCGAAGCGCATTTTACATTTAAACGAAGGTTATCGAGCTGGAATAGTTTATGTATTGTAATGGCCCGTGGACGAAAGAGAAATTTATGCAGAAGTTGCATATATCGGCAAGGAACCATCCACATTCTTTACGGATAATCAACATGCTTTCTAATATAGGAGAATATCGGCCGTAGGAAAATGGGAAAGATTAACGAGGAAATGCTGGTCATGAATGGCGTTGTAGCGAGGATGTCAGCAATGATGGAGTGGCTTGTTGTCAAAGATTGGGCTGCGATAGATTGAACAATGGATAGAAGCTACAAGGTTCAATGGCGTTGACCGGTAAGGACGAAGGTGAAGTTGAATTGGATTGATTTAAATGCTCTAGCGTACACAAGCGGTAGTGTGGATCCTGCTCAGAATGAACAAACTTAGGTGGATGTAACTTTACGATTCCACCTATGGCTTGATGGGGAATTAATTCAGCATGGGCAAGGCATTTATTCAACGAAAATTGCTCATTTAAGAGTTAGAAAATTAATAAAAAAAAATTGTAAAATTAGTGACATCTAGATTTAAGTAGTAGCATTAAAGTTAGTTTTGTAACAGTTTTGTGGTATTGCAAATTATATTATTGTAGAACAGAACCGTCAAGAAAATTACTTCCGTATAAACCCAGGTGAGGCTGGAATGTTCCATCGGTATTTAAATGTCAGTACAACGAACAATATGTTATGACCGTCAAATTCTATAGCGATTATCACAATCCAGTGATACAAACCAGATTTGGCAGGACAAAAGTGCAAAAATATAGGCAACACTTAGTCCGAAAGATAATCTAATACGCTCGCCGTATCTCGTCCGTGATACTTAGACGTTCTCAGAATATTTTGAGATAATGTGCTTTCAGAAGTAAAAAAATTTGAAAAAATCTTGCTGTCTCGCAATCTCTCTCCTTGATTCAACCCATGAAAAACAATACGCTTTCTGTAGGCTACTTCTACAGAAACCGTAAGTTTTATATGGTTGTCGCCGATTCCTTTTTCATTAAACAGGACTTCGTACTCAAGCTTTTGAAAAAGAGTCGTTACTCTGAACATGTAAAACAATGGAACCGAGTGTACATCTAAGTTAACTTTTTACGCACTAGATCCCTAACTCGACTATATGAAATAAAAGAAGTGTGATGTAAAATATATGAATTTTGTATTTAAGTCTGGTAAATTTATTTTTCAAAGAAAATTATTTTATACAATATTATTAAAAAACAAGCATAATACAATTTCACTGTGTTTAAAGCATATTAATAAATAAATTCTACCTAAAAAGCTCAAATTAGCGTTAGACTACAAAAACGGCCATATTAAAATAAAAATACGAATTTCCGTAATACAAACATGTTTAGCTTAAGGAAAACAACAAATACAAATGTAACAAAATAAAGCATAAAGAATAAAAGCTTCTGAATAATATTTGAAAAATAAATAAGAAAAAGTCTTATTCCATTTTCTTTCATCACTTTCCACATCAGGAAACTCTGGCTTTTTGGTTATGTATTATTTTACTTATTTATTTATATGCGCGCGAGTGCGGTTCTAAAAGCACAGACGATACACCTAATTTAATTTATTTATTCATATTAAGGTTTTTAGTTTATGTTTAGTCTCATCATGTATATATAATGTAATATGTATATTGAGCTTTCATAATCATACTACACAAAACATTTAATATATAAACAAAGAATGGCAAAATACTGGATAAAATAAATTTTAAGAAAAAATAAAACTAATAACTGAGCAAAGGATAAGGAAAATACTTTTCTCAATTTTCTTTTACATAAGGTAGTTTTTTTTTTTGCATAGCATATACCTGTTGATCCATCACATCCTTCTGCGTGTGCTGAACATCCTGGCCCAGGTTCTCCTGTATAAATGTATACGTATACATAACATAAAATTATTTCGTACGCGCGTTGTTTTACAAAATATTTGCATTTTTGGATTTTGTACAAATCAAATCAAGTCGATTTCAGATTACAAATTTATTTGCGGAATGTTTGTGTAAATATTTTGAATAGTATTAAAAACGGCCGCACACAATATACAAACACAAAAAATAAAAAAAAAAGAAAACATAGAACACATGTCAAAACATATTTTTTGTATTAAATATAAACATAAAAATTATAAGATAAGAACATTAAACCGATAAGAAAATATTTGTTTGATATAACAACAACAAAATACAATTGATAATAACACTCTTTGTCACTATATATAGAGACGTGTCCGTCCGCATTACAGTACCTCCTTTTATATTTAATGCACACAGAGAGTAACGGCGGGATATGGCGTATATGATACGATACGAGAAAATGCAAATAAATAAAAATTACACAAAGAAGAAAAATCAACATATAAAGTAAAAAAAAACATAAATAAAACCATAAATCTATTGTTTGCTGTAAACAAATTGTTGTAACATTTTTCATCTTTGGAATAATTTTGTATTCTATGTATGGAGTGGAAAATTTATGTATCTAAATTAATCTTGTGTGATGTGTAATATGTAAATGTAAAAATATTCATGTTAACCTAAGCTTTAAGCTTATTTTTATATACTGTCTCTGTGATTTATGTAACTATAATTTGAATAATATTTTGAGTTTTTTTTTTTTTTTTGAGAGAGATCAGTCAGATAATTTTTTTGTTTCTCAACTTTTGATTACCACATTAAGATTTAAAATTTATTTTGTGACATATAAACAACAATATCATAAACAATGAGAGATGGAGTTTATTCAGCATCATAAATTAAATTATTTAGGCGAAAAATTGGATTAGTAGGCTCTGAACGCTTAATGTTTGAATTGTATACGACCTAAATTTCACTATAATTGGTGCCCATCGGGGTCCTTAGCCATTTTTAAAGTTAACCAAAATAGTAGCATGGTATCAAAATTTAAAAAGACTCATACCTCGGTAACGCTTGAAAAATTGAGCGAGTTTACTGAACAAACCAGTTAATGAATTTCATTGGACACTGTGATTATGTCTGTGTAACTTAGAAAATTCACGGCGATACGATTGAACACTGGCAAATTTTATGAAGAGTTTATGTTGTACATTAGCATTCCTGGTCTGGTCGTTATGAAATTTTGTAAATTTGTCTAACAGCTGAAGAAGTAAGAAAAAAATAGTATCTCCTCTTTTAAGAGTTGTACTACAATGTCAAATTAAATTCATATCATTTGTCCTATCACATGTTATATAACATGTCATGTCACTTGTCATATACCATACTTTACCTGTCTATAAGGGTTATTTACTAATAAACTAATATCATATTGTGTTTTACATGCCATATAATTTGTTATATCATATGTTTTATTACACGTTAAATTACATGTCAAATATCACATAGCATATCACATCTTATGTCATAATATGTATGTTAACAATAGTATCAACGCATATGGCTAACATAATCAACATGTTAGTTGTAATATGAAACTTATCTAACATTCTTGATATAAATTCGTACGAAATATGTAATCTATGAATTAACAAATATTTTGTTTTTACTTGTAAAATCATGTTTTCATTAACTTTCATGGGAAAATAATTGAAATTGAAACCATTTTAAAAACAAGAAAATGCTCTAATAAAATTGTTGTTTAACTTTACTACGTGACAACTCACTTAACTTTTATTCTATAAAATGCCATGTTGTAATATTATCATGTTAGGAAGTTCCTAAGAATCATGCTAAGATACATAATTATATTCATGACCGAAAAAAAGTAAGAAAACTCAAGTTTTTCCGTAGATCGAGACGAAAATTTAGAAATTTTTCTAAACAAAAGAAAAATTTCCGGATGCCTAATTATTTTATCGTAAAACATTACTAAAATAATAAAAATACAATAAATACAAATAAAACTAATGTATGATAAATATCAGAAAGATATGAAGAGATGGCAAAACCACATATTATGACATAACAAATAAATTTCAAACCAAATGTCATATTTCATATCATATCAGTTGTCGTATAACATTTCATATCACAAATAACATTACATATTATATGGCCACATTTAATTTCGTCATATCACAACCGTTACTACACGTAAAATGTGTTATTTTGCATGTCAAATGTCGGATAACTTGCCCTAATATATGGTCATATCAAATGAGATATCAGGTATCATATCACACGACAAATCGTTTTGCAATGAAAATTTGGAAATATTTCTAAAAAATTTAAAAACGAAAATTCAACTCTGACGGTAAAATATTACATTCATGTTCCAAATTTCGTAAAAAAATTTAGTTTTTTAACGATAAGTAGTACTACAATAACAACTACATTTATTTTTTAAGTAATAAGTGGGCAAATATTAGAAAGATATTATAGGAGATGGATTAAAACACAAATCATGTCACATCACATGTCATGTCCGTGCTCATTTCATATATGTTACACCACACGTTCTGTAACATGTCATATCACTTGTCAAATATCTAGAATCTTCCCACATCATATGTCATAGAACTTGTCATATCAAAATTAAATTCGTGTCTGAAAAATTAAAATCATATCCGACATAAATATTAGCAAGAGCGAAACTTAAAACGGAAAGCGAGGTCCTTGATCCATATAGTCCTTACGGTGCTCTCTGGGTAACTCAATGAATCTGGTGGCGTAGTTGTGATGAGCAGAGGTAAAAAATAAATGTGTTCAAGGTAGGACTGGATGTTTTAACATTATTTCACAGTACTTGACTCACACACGTAATATGCGGGTTGAGAGGAAAGTTAACAACCTTCTCTCAACAAAAAAACACGACCTCGGAAATTATACACGAACAACGCTTTAAAAATGGAAAATGGACCATAATAGCAACCATAACACGTAGAGATCTCCAAAACCTTTCGAACTATACAAAGATGACACAAACGATGTACTTGCACTGCACGCGCAACAACAATGGCCAACGCGTCATCGACCTGCACCCAAATTCCGGTTTAATGATAAATGGTAATGGGAAATGGTAATGGTTTTTTTTTCGACCAGTCATTTACCATTACCATAAAATTTTCGATTCCGGTTCAACAAATGGGTTTTAACCTGGGAAACATTTAATAAATTACGTTTTTTGGTTTATTGGGCTATATTTTGACAGAAATTGTTTTTCTTGCGATGAGCAAACATATCAAAATACATAAAATATAAATATGTATATATAATATACTACAAAATGATTGTAAGAAATATTCAAAATAAATTACAAAATTAATTGAATTTTAACTTAATTCTATTTTCAGTAAAAAATGTAAAAAGTTCCGTATCGAATACTATCGGAATTTCGGAAATATTCTGCTACCACAAATTATGGGTGAATTATAATCGTAAATCCTAACTAAAATCGAAAGGAAGTAGTTGACTGAATACCACGTCGCCGTTTCACCGTATGGATTTTGGAGAACCACCTATAAAGCGTACGACTACCAGTGCATCGAAAAGGGATATGTAGTAAGTGCGGTCTAATATCTCAGCGATACACGAAATTAACGATGCCATTGAATCTCTATGTAATGGGAAAAACTATCGTTGTCAAATTATACAAGGAAACGGATGATCCGTGCCCAGCTGGAATTTTTGATAAGTGGTCGGAATATTTAATGTTTTGTAGGATTAGGGCTGCTGTAAGTGATTTGGCATCTTTATATCCACGTATGTTTCAATATATACTTAATATAAAATAAATCTTGATGTTACCGCTATCAAAATAATATTTTTTTAATTGGAAAATACAAAACCAACCAATTGTCATGAAAAAAATTCTTATGGTGTTTTTTGACATTAGTTATGGGTTTTATTTTCTCAGTCATTTAACAGGAATCGCTTTTCTGGGTTTTTATACCAATTGCATATTTTCAACTAATAAAAACCATAATGGTAAATTTACCACCGAACCGGAATTTGGCCGCTGGCAACAATGTCCAATTCAGTTGTATGAAGTACCTTTTCTCTACATAAGTGAATCCACAAAGTAACCTAGAGCTCTCGTATAAAGAATAAATTGAATACGTCCAACGCTACCTTGTGGTATACCTTCTGATATTCTATTTAATTCAGAGTACTGGTTTTCAAATTTGGCTGCATATAAGAAAATACTGTAGCATATTTTCTTATTCTCAAGTGCATGTTTAAGGACATCCGTTATTCTGTAAACTTGTTCAACTGTGATTTTCTCTAAACCCAAATTGGTATGGTGGAATTAAACATTTATATTCTATTATAGGTTTGAGTCTTTTCAGCAACAGTTTTTCAACAAATATTTTTTATTTTTGAATTTACCGGAAGTAGTGATATAGGTCTATGTATATTTTTTATCGTTTGCTGGTTTACCTGGTTTAGAAATCATAATTAATTCAGCCACTTTCGATTGACGTAGAACATAATTCAATCTGAAGGCTGCATGATTATTTGAGCTAATTTACGTAAACCTTTCCCGAGAATTCCACAATGTGCCCAGTAATTTACTCATAATCTGTAGCTTTTCTGATACTTAATCTTAAATTAAAGTTTAAAAGATTTGATTAAAAATGATACTTAAAATGTCTTATGTTAAGATTATCTACTTTGTTAACGAGCGCTGTATTTTCATCTGAAGTTTGTCTCGAGAACGCTTGAAGAGCCTCTTCCGGCAGACAAAAGTAAACTTTCGGCAGGTATATGATAGTATCAACCACAAAAAGCTATGGGCCACTCATAAATGGATGTATCTTAGAATTTCAGATAAAACTCGTTTCTCTGTGTAAATTAACAACTCCTGAGTCTACATGTAGAATTTTTATGATCTAAATTCTGATGTGATCCTAAAAATACCAAATTTATAGACCCATTATAAAAATAGTTCCCTGCCAACGGGGGATAGTCAAAGCCTATCAATAAATATTTAAAATTTCAAAAAGTAAAATTAGTTTTTTATTTACAATTAATTCCGATAAAGTTATCAAAAATAATATCAACGATAATTTATCCGAGCTTCATTCAAGAACAACGTGATTATGAAAAAGAAATCTGGTGAGGATAGAATATGCGTCGAATATCGGCGTCTTAATGATGAAACTGTAAACGATCGTTTTCCAATCCTTCAAATCGACAATTTATTAAGAATATTAACAGGAAAAACTATTTCATCGTTGTTGATTTAGCTTCCGTTTATTACCAAATTAAAGTCAACGAAGAGTCAAAGCTGTCTGTGTTTGTGACCCCGAAAATCAGAAGCAGCAAAAGAATCGATTTTATTAAAAAGATAAAGCACTGGTGGAAAAAGATTCAAAAGAGTTTTGCATGAGATAGTCTGAAAAAATTTATCAGCTCAGATGATAGCGACCTTCTGGAATTGAGACATTCCTAGTTCCGCTTACTTTGTAGAAACTACCACACTGCTTGCATAT
This sequence comes from Nephrotoma flavescens, assembly GCA_932526605.1. Lineage (NCBI taxonomy): Eukaryota > Metazoa > Arthropoda > Insecta > Diptera > Tipulidae > Nephrotoma > Nephrotoma flavescens. The sequence continues at coordinate 77,339,215 of OW052220.1, forward strand.
TATGTTTGTGGAATGGTATTGGCAATGACATAAGAAAATTATTGGGGCCTCTGGTAAATTTCTTGGTTTCCTTTTTTAATTGGTTAAAAATTTAGAAAAATGAAACGAAGTTTTGTAAAACGATGTGTACAATGCATGCAAAATTGCTTGCATCGAATAACGAAGGTAAAGTGGCCTAAATTATGAAAATTATTCCCTAATGCTTGAATAGTGAGTGATCGTGATGCAACTGACATTTTGTTTTAGTGAATTATATTTGTTTGCTTTGCCTCGTAGAAATTGTGGAAGGTAATAAACTAGGCAACCCTTTATTTTGTATTGGGGATGTAAAATTGAGAAATGCTTACCGAAATGAAAGTTTAAATTAACATAGTGAACGTAGAAAAAAGGCAGAAAAAACAATTATCACATTTGCTCCTTAATGATTGTCATGTCATGACACTATAGAAAAAATTAACGTGCTCATTATATCAGTACTTCTTATCAATGATGGTTTAATACACGACTAAGTAGTATTTATACTTTTAATACTATTTGCCGCAGGGACGTGGCGAAACACACTAACACTTAATAAATACATTTTACTAAATACTTGTTTATTATTTCGCAAAAATTAAATTTTTCTATATTTTAATTAAAAAATTTGTCCAAAAACGCTCGTAATAATATGACTAATACGCCGGGTAATTAAATGTACTTCAATATATTTATTTTTAAAAATATTTCCGTATAAACAACAGATGGTATGAACGATCATTTTTATTGCCATTTTTTGTTTCTTCTTATTTTGTTTCTATTTTTGCTTTTTCCTACTATATATAACAAAATTTTTATTTTTACAAATCAGTATATACTCCTGATGATGACCTAACAAGTCGAAATCGATCGAGTAATTTTTTAACGGTTTTAACAATTAAAAAACAAGTGTTTAGTAAAATGTGTTTATTAAGTGTAACTAGTATTTTATAAACTATATTTGAAAAAAAATAAAGCAAAAACATTTTTGCAAAAGCATTTAAACTTCTGGTTTTAAATTGATAGATCTTCACATCGTTTTTTATTTTAATAATATTTTTCTAGAAACTATAGCTCATCCGTGTTATGCATTATTAAAAGAGTAAACCACTAAATGATAAACCATTGTTGAGATTAAAAAAAAAAAAAAAAATTTTGAGGATGAAGGCAGTCCTAAAATAGCATAAAAGGAGTAAATTCATAAATTAAAAATAATTCAACGGATGTATGTTTATATACAAAGTCAAAAAGAAGACGCCAAATTTGTGCGTCGAAGAGAAAAGTAAATTCCAGTGCCGTAAATTGAAAAAAAATATTGGGTATCTCCATTAATATCAGAAAATAAAGTAAGTGCGTAACAAAGTGAACGAGGTTCAAAATTTAAAAAAGTATGAGTGATCAGAATAGTACACTAGTGAAGAAATAGTACAGTGAAAAAAATATATAGAGTTGTTAAGCGGTATTGGTGCAAGATTAGAAAATAGTGACGTTAAATTAAAAGATTTAAACTTAAAGGAAGAAATTGTGGAAACAATGACGATGGCCGGTTCTATGGAACATTTTGATACCGATAATGGGATTTTATCGGCTATGAGGAACACATGGCAAATTTTCTGAAGGTCAAAAAAATACTTGATGATCAAAACAAAGCAGAATATTTTATAACCCTCGCTGGGCCGTAAATTTATACAATTTTAAAGTCACTCACAATCAATAAGTCACCGAAAGATTTAAAGAACGCGGAAATAGTCAAAGTGTTAACGAGTCATTGCGCACCAAAGGTAAACAAACGAGTATAACGGTTTAAATTTATTCAAGCATTACAAGAAGATGGCGAAACCATAGCCAGGTTTATAATCAAGCTGAAAAGTTTAGCACAATCATGCAAGTATGGAGAATTTTTAGATGATCTTTTAAGGAAATCGGAGTAAGAACTTTTAAGGAAATCGGATGTAAGTTTTGAGAAATATCGCGAATGATCACTAAATTTGGAGATGTTGGCAAAAGAGACTAAAACAGTCAATAAGTTCTCACATTCGTCAATAAATTACCATAGTCAAAGTCAAGCTACTGTTAAGCAAAAAGGTCAACGGTTGAGAATAAGTTCGATAAACTGCTATGCACGAGATGTTCAGCAAAGAATCACCAGCAAAGTAAATGTCCTGCAGTAAATTGGAGGTGTTATAATTGTAATCGCTTCGGTCGTGCATCATATGTATGTAGAAATAAATTTAATGTAATCAATGCGGTAAAACAAATGAATCAGTCATGTAATATGCAATTAAAAGTGGAAGGCCATGTAATGACAATGGAAGTTGATACAGACAAATGTGCCTGTAATATATATGACTGTAATATCTTTAGATAAGTACGATCAGAATTTTAAACATTTAGAAATTTAAAAATATACTAATAAATGTTCTACAGTTACAGGTGAATCAATCAGGATCCTTAGAAAATTGAATATACAGTGATTCTCATAATTGATCACGATTTTATAACATGTTAATATTTTATTATACCAAAATAAAACTGAAAGTATTTTGGAAGCTTCCTTTTTTAATTCAACTGTTTATTTAACAATTTATTTAAAACATAAAAAAAAAACAATTCATTTTGACATCTCATATGCAAATAATTAATTAATAATTAATATTTCATGGGAGTGATCAATTTTGTGACCACCCTATAATCTTAATTTAATATTTAGTATAGCCTCCTTTGGTTTTCAAAACTGCATTAATTCCGTTGGGTATGCTTTCTACCAGCTTTCTGGTTATTTCGGCTGAAATGCCTCGCCATTTTAACTGAACTCTATACCAAAGATCGTCTACAGTATGCGGTGTGTCTGAAAAATCTGCAAGAAATCTTTAAAGCTCGCTCGCCCCAGAGATGCTTTATAGGATTTAGGTCGGGGAATTGAGGTAGCCACTCCCATATTACTAACCCTTTATCCTCCACCCATTTTTTCTTAATTTTAGCGGTATGCTTGGAGTCGTTATCTTTATAAAAAACGTCGTCCCATATGTTATACTGCCAGTTTTTCACGCTCTCAATAAGGTTTTCTTCCAAAATTTGTATGTAGGAGGCGGACGTCATTCTACCTTCGATTTTTTTTATCTGTCCAATACCATGAGTCATCATGAACCTCCATACCGTTATGGAACCACATCCAAATTTCATTGTTTCATTTACATTTTGTGGTAGTAAAATAGCTCCAGGTTTCCGCCAAGTCCACTTTCGACCGTCGGAGCCAAATCGGTTAATTTTGGACTCATCTAACCATATTACCTTAGCTAATTGAGAAACCGTCCAGTTTTTGTAGTTTTTCGCGAAAATTGGGCCAAATTTGCAGGTGCCGTTTTGTAAGGAGTTGTTTTTTCGCTTTTACGTAGCTCTTCATTCCCACTTCCTTCAATGTTCGTCGAATAGTTTCTGCTGAAACATTGGTTAAATTATTGGATAACAAAACTGTCCTCATGTTTACTGTGTTTCTACTGTTCCACATAACGAACACTTTTGTTAATGAACTGTTTCGCGTACTTTGTTAATTTTGGCTTAGCTCCCGCCTGGTTTTTGGGGACATTTAAGTTCAGTTTCTTTAGCAGTTTCGATATTACTCCTAATGAGACGTATAGCGATGTTACCGGGGTTTAAGTATTTAAATTAATAACACTCACTATTATTTCGTAACATAAACTATTTATTATTATTTGTTATTTATTATTTATCATGAAAGATTATTTTTATAGTAGTTCACAATATGGTGGATATGAACGATTGTTCGGCACTCTTCACTTCTTTTATTATTTTTGTTGAGACTGTGTCTCATGCACTTCTAAAACGCGACTCCGGTGTTTTTCGTTTCTCATTTTGTATCGTGAAATTAAATTCTCGATATTTATCGATAATCGATAAATATCGAGATTCGCGAATGTAGGTGGCGATTTAACTCTATTCAGCAAAACGAGCAATGCCTCGTAATTAAGCGGCGCGGTGTATAAATAGTTTTGCTACGAGGAGTGCCACGAAGTGAAAAGGGTTTTGAGCCGCTACAGACGTTTGATATTTGAAAAAAAAACCTATGTGCTTTACCTTATCACAAAAATCGTTCAATTTGGAGGACCTTATTTGTTGGAAGTCGGTTTTTGACTTGAGGAAGCATCTATCAAAGAAAAGGCATATTATGTGCTATTTTTATTTCGAAGTAATTCTTTTCATACCTTTAATTTTTTCCAATTTAAGAAAAAAAAAATAATTATTATAAAATGCGGTGTAAATCCTCGCGCTATATTACTTCTACTCTCAAAAACAAGCTAAACCAAAAAATTGATCGCAGTCGATGGATATAGAAAAATGGAAAAACAGAAATAACGGTATTTCATATTGTTCTTGTAACATTGTTTTTTTTTGTTTTGTTGTTTTATAATAGTTCTCAAAAAAAATCCAGACGACTATATGTTGTAGTTTTAATGCAATAACCAAAATGCTTCAAATTTATGAACTCGTGATCAGTTATGAGAGTCACTGTATAAGAAGAGCAGAACAAGGAGATATACGGTTCGGAAATGGTGGTAATAGATGCAATAAACGATTTTAAAACATTATTTGGGCGGTCGTGGTTACATGTTTTAAAACCGGGAGTGAAGCAATTTTTTGTAGAGTCAAATAATCAAAATGAAAGGTCAATATTGTAGCTAATACCAAATGCCGATTACGATTCTCCTTAGAAGTATAGTGTAGAGATCTTGTTAGAAGAGGATGAAAAACCGATATTTCATTGTGCATATTCAGTACCTTTTCAAATCGTAGTTGAAGTCGAAAAGAAATTGAAAAGGCTAGTCTAGAAAAAATGTTAGAACCCGTAAAATTTTCTTAGTGGGCAAGTCCAATAGTCGTTGTGCTCAAGCCAAACAAAGCTATCCGTATATGCGTAGATTTCAAAGTAACGTTAAATAAATTTTTGAAGTCAGAGCATTATCCGATTTAGCTAAGTGTTCTTATTTTTGCATAATAGATTTATCTGGAGCCTACCAACAGCTGACTGTATCAGAATCCTTTCGTGAGTTGTTAACTATAAATACACACAAAAGTCTTTTTAGGTACACTTGTTTACCTTTTAGTATAAAAACAGCTCAAACCATTTCCAGTCAATTATGGATCAACTACTGTCAGATCTGAAAAACGTTTCGTGTTAACTTGATGATATTTTAATTAGGGGCCAAATCAAATCAGATTATGAAGTAAATTAGGAGAATAACATCAAAATAAATTTAGAAAAGTCTAGAGTTTTTGAAAAACAAGTTAGTTACCTCAGACATTTAGTATCAGAAAAAGTAATAAGTTCTAATCCTGAAAAAATTACAGCTATCTTAACACATTGTTGTCGGGCGCTTCGTGTCAGAGCGATATGCATGGAGCGGGCAATTTTTCGAAAAATCTTAGCGAATTTTGTCGTTACGTAAAAACACTATAAATTAAAAACTACTCTGAATTTTTTATGAAACTGATTTTCGCAACTTAGAATGCTTCATCGTTATTATGAAATATAGGCACTTTATGAAATATACAGTTGAAAGTAAAAGAAAAGAAAAATTTGAATATTTTCGTCAATTTTATTCATTACGAAAAATTTTCAATCAAGAAATAACTTAATGCAGTAAATAATGAACACTAATAATGTTTTATAGTGTGATAGCGCTGAAAACATTTACCTCTATGAAGGAGTACGCCGCAAAATTTACAGATAAAACAAGTTTCACTTCGCACTTTTTGAGATGCACACACGCGACATTTTCTTTGCGCAATTTTCCTCTTTCCGGTTCCAACATTTTTTTCAATTACTGGTGGCTCTTGTTTAGGCGCCCTTTTCGTTAAAGTGGATGGTCCTGGCTCTTGATTACTATCTTCGGTTCGTACAGAATCAGAAACCCAATGCAAAGCTACTTCATATAAAAATTTCTTATATCTTACTTTGTTGCTTTTTGTTGAATTATAGACAACAAAGGAATTAAACAATGCACAATTTGTCATGTACATTGTTACTCGTTTTGTCCATTTCGTCGTAGTATTGAATAGTAAGACAAATACTGATTTGCACGGTCAACACATTTCATAAAGTTGTTATAATCAATCAATGCATTTGGTTTAGTTATTTTTTGGCGTGTTGTTCTGTCAATATTGTGACTCTCTTTCATTTCCGCCGAATGTATAGACGAAATAAGTCTCACTTCTTTTTTTGATTTCCAGATTTGAAGTAAAATATCCCCTTTACGGCGAAAGATTGTCTGTCCTTTTTTGAGATTTGCCTTTTTTAGACACTCCGGTATACCTCTATTTTTTCGGATGGTTCCACATACCATAATTATTGTTCTCAAAAGGGCTTGAGTGTTATCAACACTATTATAATAATTATCCATATACAGATGGTGCCAGTTATCTGTATATGGAGATACAACTGTCTGTATTGTCTCTATCGATCGTGACCCCTGACCAAAATAAATTGCAAGATTACATATGTATCCTGTATCGCTCTCAAATAACATTCTCACTAGTATGCCGTATTTTATGAGTTTTCCCGCATTATAAACCTTGAAAAATAACGGTCCTCTCAAAGGTATAATGCCTTCATCCAAGGATACTTGTTGTTTAGGTTTGTATATGTTCACAAACTTCGGGAGAAAATAATCAATTACGTGTCTGATTTTATTCAATCGGTCTGATTCATCGTTGATATTCTCGTTATTGTTGAAATGCCAAGTCTTCCATATTTGCCGAAATCTATCTCTAGTCATTGTTTTTGCAAGGAATGGCGTTTCTGTGCAAGGATCTGTGGTCCAATACTCGTCTCTTCTATCTTTTCGAACTTGCCCCATGAAAATAATTAGTCCCAAAAATTTCTTCATTTTCAATATCGTGATACCCTTCCATTTTACACTTTTTTGAGGTATTTTGAAATTATTTATATTTTGGTAATAATACCTATTCGATTCTTCTACAAAATATGTGAACAAGTCATCTCCAATAAACAAGTTCATCGCGTCGGTTATGGGTTCAGGAACTATATCAACATTTATCTCAGGGCGACCTAAAAACTTCTCTAAGATCGGTGAATTATCAATAGATGACCATTCATCTTCATGTTCTTCAGAACTTGATTCGGACTCAGATGTAATATTTCGACGGATAAAACTTCGAGGTCGTGGAATAATGTCTTCATCGTTACTCACCTCCTCACTCTGCCTATCGATATCACTATCACACGAATAATCTGACAAATTATCAGCACAAATTTCCTGGTCACTTTCGTTGTCACTGTATCTCATCTTACCAGTATTTAGAGTATTTATATATAAAAAATAATTAAACCACTTCCAAAAGAAAAACAATTATTGAAACATATCGATAACAAATTCGACTCAAGATAATTATAAAAAATACAAAATATCACAAAAAAACTAGCGATTTTTGAAAATAATATATGTTTGCGACATCCACCGATAACTACCCGAATTTACTAAAAATAAAACGTCTTGAAATTCGTAAATTTGCAGGTATAATGTGCTGTGATGAGCTCATTTATCGCTATTATTTATGACTAGGGGAACCAAAAATATGTTCCTAATTAAAAATAGGTTTTAGTGGTATATCCTCTGTCCGATCCCAAAGTATTTAATTGTAAGGCGAAGTATAGTTACTACATTTATTTTGCCATGCCAATTGACACATTTTTTTTTCAATTTAAATTTGTTTTGCGATTATAAAGGAAAAATACACGAAAAGACTGTTACGCATTTTTCGAGGTTGCATTCTTTTCATGTATTTCTACTTTACAATCACAAAACAAATTTGAATTAAAAAAAATGTGTCAATTGGCATAGCAAAATACCATCACTGAGAGAAATTATAGCCCACAGAGATATATTTTCATATATTTTTATATATAAATATATCTTGTTTCCGAACAAGAGTATTTTATATCTGTACGAGTAAAATGTCGTAAAAAGAATATTTTATATCTGTAAAAACGAAAAATACATCTAATTTTTTATAACGTTTAGAGACAAAAACACATCTCTTTTAGCTCGGTATATACTCCTCAAAGTTATTTGTTTTACTATACTATACAAAAGGTCCTTTTTTATGACTATAGCGTATATATGCACTTATCAAAAAGATAAACATATTTCTAATGTATGAATTTGAATACCTCACTGCAATAAAATTCACGAGATATGCGATTTTGCTATTGAACTTGGTTAATTTTAATACACATGCTTCAATATTTATTTCCAAATCGGTCAAATGTTGTAGATAAAACAATATATCTATATGGAAAATAATTTTTTTTTTCAGTCCATATTTCGCCTCAATTAAATAATTTGCGACCGGATAGAGGATATACCCTAACACCTATTTTTAAGAACATATTTTTGGTTGTCTATTTATGACGTTACAATCTCATACCTAATCTATTGTGGGAATGTTTATACCTGCGTAGTAGTATGTGTAAATAAGCGGCATAACAAACACACATGTAGTACTCGTATTAGCTACATTTCCCTCGTTCTACCACCAGTCCATAAAAAACGTATTTTAACGTGATCCGCTCTCTACGCACAGTTTGCGAAAAACGTAATTTTACGTTTCCCGCATACAATGTGTTAAATGCTCCAGCTCTTAAGTCTATTAGTCAACTACAGTGGTATCTTGGTTTGCTAAACTATTATGGTAAATTTATACCAAATGTATCTGTAAAGTTGCGGGAATTATACTAACTGTTAAAAAAGGATGATAATTTCAAGTGGTCAGAAACCTGTCAAAAATTATTTACTCGAAATTTATGATCCAAAGAAGCCTATAGTTGTTGCAGCTGATGGAAGTCCATTCAGAATGGGTGCAGTATTGTCGCACAAAGTCAATGGGCAGGACAACCCTGTATTTTTTGTTAGTCGCAGCTTCACATAGAGGCATTTTCGACAAAATTTGCCGTCAACAAATTGCAAAAATATATTTTTGAATCACGTTTCAAAATATATAGTGATCATCAGGCGTTGCGTGAAATATTCAATCCTACCATCAGTGGCAGCAGCACGACTACAAAGATGGGAATTCATATTATCAATGTGTGATTATCAGATTGAATACCAGGCAATAAAATAGGAAATGTAGATGCTTTATCGCATCTGCCAAAGGATTCATTGACAGATTCAATCAACAATTTCAATTTCTCGGATAAATTTCCTATTAATTTAGAGAAAATAATTGAAGCTACAAAAAATGATTCAATAATACTAAATCAAAAATATTATTTAAAAACAAGATGGCAGAATAAAGTAGTAGAGATATCCAAAGGCATGAACGAATAACGGTATATGAGATAATTGTTCACGAATTAAGCGAATAAACTGATTTACAATAACCACCTATTTCTAACGGTGGATGACTTTATCTAAGAATATTTTACTGCAATAATATGAAACCTTTGAGTGAAATTTGAATAAGTTTTTTCTTTTAAACTTGTTTCTCTACACTTTTTTTTCAAATGCCAGGTTTCTATCTCGGAAATGGTGCAAGATAGTGTAGAGGAAGAAATTGAGTAGTAATCTTGAATGTCCTTGAAACTCATTTTTCAGTGCACCATTTGGTTAGACAGTTAAGTCTTTTTTAGTCATACACAATTTTTCGTAAGAAAAAAAATAATTAAAATCAATTTCTCTTTGACTTGTTGAGCAAATTTTTAATTTAGGTACTGCCAAGTGTACTAAACCTCCCCCTTGATACTGAACAATTTTGATTATAAGAAAGCCTGATATTTTTATTTTTAAAACGGTTCATGACTTTAAAAATATGACCATTTGACGTCAGAACTATTAGTTTTATCATTAAACAGAGAATTGTGATAAAACATATCCTAAAGGCCCACAAAATGCAATAAATAAAATGCACGCACCTGCACATTTAGTTTATGTTCCAACATTCGCCATCATACATCTCACCTCCATTGCATAAAAAATTTGAGGAAACAATTTAGACCAATAACAGGAAATGAGATGTGCGTTTTAAAAATATTTTGCATAATGATGAAATTCGTAAATACGTGTGCTTTTGAAGCTCCTTAAAATTAATTTTGTACAACATTGTGCACGTAAGCTCATTAAACCAAAGTTGAGAAACAAAAAAATATATCTTGGTGTGGTGTATCTTGTATATTATGTACGTAATAAAATAAATGTGTACGTTTTTTTAATGCCAATAAAATAAAAAATTTATGTATTTATGCAAATTAGCAAATAAATTAAATCAAAAATAATTAATTCACTAAGCTTATATTTATATATAGACATAGAGCCAAAGCTCTAGAATATAAAATATTTATTTATACACAAGAAGCTGTTTCTGGTTAATTATACGTTTAGTTTATGAGTCAGTCTTAATTTCACAGTGATAATTAGTAAAGTAATTAGACCCGTCAATTATACTAACTAGATAAATTTAATTTTTTTGTTTCTGTTTTGATTATAAATTGTAATTGGTGTAAAATTTAAATTTTATTATGAGTATGAAAAAGTATGTGATTGTGTATTTACATTTTGAATATCATAATGTTGTGATTGTGTCATTTATTATTCATAAAATTTTTATTATTTTGATTTAATATTTTTTTTAAATTTTTGTTTGGTTAAATTTAAACAAATACACATAAAAAATGGAAATCAAAAAAATTATAAAAACAACAACACAACACACACACATATATATATATCTAATAAAATTTTATTATATAGAAAAATAATTTTCGGTTTTATTTTTAATTAAAAAATTTAATATTTATATGTTTTTGTTATTTAATTTGCTAAATATTTTGAATTTGGTACTTGCCTTGTTCTTGTTTTGTTTTGTCCATCGTTTGGCAGGCGATACGCCATTCCTGTAATTCGGGTGATGGTATCAGACCAGCTGAACCACCGGCTGTATCGTGTCTTGCTTGCCACCAATGATGATCATCTTTACTAATTATCTAGAATTGGCAATGAAAATATAAAATGGAAACAAATTGTTAAATTAGCGAAATGTGCTCAAATTTTTTTGGCGTGGGACGTACATCAATACTCACTTGTAAAATATCACCAGTTCTAAATGCAATACCAGCTTGAGCACATGGTATCAGATCATCCTCCAATGGATCATAATCAAATTGCGCACGAACGAAAATCTGCTCAACCAGGAGTAATTAAAGAAAAAAGAAAAATAATAATATTTTTATTTAAATAATTTTTCGAGAAAAATTTTGATAAGTTTGTGTTTTTGATTTGGTTCTTAAATTCCTAAATTCAAAATTAGTTTATGCCAAATTAAGTTTAAAGCAATACACGATTAAAAAGCATACTACAACAGATTAAAGCACATTCAACCATAAAGTTCTGTTTTGTTTTTATCTTTTATAGTAGACTATCTGGAAGGCTCTCCGTACACGTGATACTAAAGAGCGTTGCGCGCTCGACTGCCTACTCGGCACTAGGCTAATGGCACTTTCTCGCCTTTATGTATATCAAAAGATGTTTTTAACATATCAGTTAATTTCAAATGTTTAATTTTCCACAAATTTTAACAATAACCATTTTCTTATTAGTAGTCAGAAAAGAACGGGAACTATAGTTGCCAAAGCAACACACACTTAAAGATCGTCAGGTATGTAATTTGATCTATGAAACATATTTTGTTGTTATGATTAAAGCACTACAAAGTATTTTTACAAAAACGGGTTTTACAAGATGATGGACAACTCGCCGACGGACAACTCTCTCTCACTCTTTCTCTCTCTCTGGCACTATATCCTATCAAGGGATTTGGCCGCCTCAAATGAGGTTTCATAATCATATTTTCATTTCGAATAATGAGTGATTAATTCATTGATCCTAAACCAGCCGTGAAGATTTTTCCTTGTCACCACTGGGAATCGAACCCGGGACCTCCGGTTGCTGGAGCAAGCCACCGGGACGGACAACTCGGCGACGGTCAACTCGGCGACTGTCAACTCGGCGACGATCAACTAGGCGACGACGAACTCGGCGACGACCAACTCGGCGACCATCAACTCTGCGACGACTAATTCGTCGGCGGACAACTCGGCGGTGGTGAACTCTGCGATGACCAACTCGGCGACGTTCGTTTTAAATAAAATATTAAATTGTTTGTTTAAGAATTTTTTTCGGCTTTTCGGACAAAATATTATTTTAATGGACACCCATACGATGTTTACGACTATTGTAGTCGCAGAAACAAAGAGGCCATTTATTAACAATATTTCTACCACAAAAGTAGAAAAAATGTGCTCCCCTCCCCCAAACCTTTAACCTCAGGGCAATAGTGTACACAAAGATACACAAACACACGTTTTTTTGTTAAACAGCAATCGAGCCGTAATAATTGAGATTAAATCGTTGTTCAAACAACGGAACAAGGAGATAAACATGGACTAGTTCTGTTCAACATTGCAACTAGTTCAAAAATACATATTCGAAGATGCCTTTATGAATTGTATCTTGATGGTAGAACATTAACTATATGCAATGAAACTGTTTGATGTGTTTTGACAAAACTTACTCCACGGAAAACTGTAATTCGAACCAAAAAATGTATCAAATACATCAACTATCCAACTTCAGGATTCCACCTTCTATCCAAGTGTTTAAAGATGAACGTTCAATGATCAAATGTAACGATTTATTAAGCAAACTCGATTTGACTGGAATTCAACCACCAGGTAACGGTATCTCACAAATTGGAGTACTTTTTCAAACATTAGCTTTATTATAGAAACATCAGCTGAAGATCAGAGAAACATAAACCGAGCAAATATATTCATTACTATCGACCAAAATCGTTTGAGTCAGATACTGATATCGAACGGATAATCAGGGAGGCTGGGAAATTCGCCGATGAAGATAAAACCTATATCTGTCGATGATGCAAGTAGACTGGATCATTCTGGTAAAATGTGAGTATGTTTGATTAGGTATTTTGTTTTTTTTTCGGAATGAAACAGTAATTGTAATACTAGGTAAAAATAATTAAATAAGAGAAAGATGGACATTTGGATTTTATATTAACTTTCCGAGTTAAATTCTAATATAGTGACTCCTATTTTTTTAGTTCCTCAGACAGTCTATATAGCACAGGTACATTTAAATGAATATTTCCGAGTTAAGTTATAAGATTATGGTTCTAGAACTTCTTCAAAACCTCATTTTAGAATCCAATTTGAATTCGCATACTTAATCCCATCATAATCGGTCAAGAAATGGCCGAGTTCCAACCCCGGTGGCCATATTCCAGAACATTTTTCAAAACTGGTTTTACAATCCCATTACCATCCATCATACCAAATCTCATTTTAATCAATCAAGACATGGTCGAATTTAAAAAAATTTCATGAACCAAAACACAAGGAAATAACTAAGTTAGTTGTAAATTTTGGTTAGTTAAATTGAAGCAACAATGCAATTCTGAATATCCAAAACACCACTACAAACCAACACTAAGTACAATAGTTTAGCAATCTCGGGTTAAACTAAAAACTAAAAAAATCCGTCCATGGATTTCTTTTTTTTTGTCTAAAATGATTGATTTGCAAAATAAACTCTTGAAGTCCATACGGAAGCATCCCAGAAACATTAAATTGATTCAAAGAATAAAGATCCTAGAGAAAAAAATAAACTCAGCTATTTCGATAGAAACGGAACTATATTATTATTGCTATATTTGTTTTAACAACTATAAAAAAGACTTAAAAGTTCAATAGCGTGTTATAAATGAATTTTTAAACGGGAATAGGGAAAAAGTCCCTATTGCGTCCATATAGAATAATGAAATTCTGGAAGAGGAACTAAAAATTGCAAACGAATTCAATAAATATTTTGTTTACGTCATTGAGGATCTTAAAGGTAGTATCGCGCGTAGAACTCCAACTGCATTAGACGAGTCGCAGTATATTTCTTCCCTATAGTACAACAGAAATCGTTTTTCTTTATACTCCAGCTGATGAAATTGAGATACACGATATTATTACCCCTTTAAATAATTAAATGGCTTGTGGTTACGATAACATAAGCTATTCTGTGGTCAAATCTGTTGGGCCGCTCGTTTCACCTGTTTTATCTTTTATTTGTAATCTTAGCATGTCAAGCGGTATTTTTCCTCAGATTCTCAAGAAAGTTGTTGTATATAGTACCACTCTATAGAAAAGGTGATTCCCTTAAATTGGGTAATTACCGTTCAATTTCGTTACTTTCAGTATTCTTTAAACTTTAGGAGAAAATAATCAAAAATCGTTTACTTTCATTTCTTGCAAAGTGCAATTTTTTGTCAACTAGTCAATTTGGTTTTAGGCAAGGTAAAAGTACTGAGGATGCGCTGCTAGAACTTGCAAACCGTATTGTAGTGTCGCTGAATAATAATCAATCTGCTGCAGTAAATTTTATAGACACTACAAAAGCATTTGACACTGTGGATCATGACTTATTATTATAAAATTTAGATAAAGCTGGAATTTGCGGCATTGCGAATGACTTGTATCGTTCTTATCTTTCAGATATACAAGGGGTCAAAATTTCGAGCTGTATTTGCGATTTTAGAATAGTTCAGTGCGGAGTACTGCAAGGCTCAGTTTTAGGACCAATTTTATTTTAGATTTATATTAATTCAATTTTCCAATTGAAATTAGAAGGCCATTCAGATATAGCTTTGCTGATGATGTGGGATTGGTTTATAGCTCCAAAACTAGTAATACTTAATAAACACATTTTATTAAACACTTGTTTTTTATTTCACAGTATTAGATTTTTGAATATTTTAATTAAAAAATTCGTTCAAAAAGTTTAAAAAATCACTCGATCGATTTCGACTTGTTAGGTCATCATCAGGAGTATCTACTGATTTGTAAAAGTAAAAATTAGTTATATATAGCAGAAAATTAAACAAAAGAAAGAGGGACAAAAATAAGCAATAAAAAGCAATACAAATTAATCTATTGATTGCGCAGGTGTGCGATTAATCATCGGCTGAGTAACAAAATTCAAGGTATATTGAAGTACATTTAATTACCCGAGGTATAAGTCAAATTATAGAAAAGGGCGGGGTCTGTAATTGGTGAGAAACTAGTAATGTTAATACTCAGAAGACTAATAATGATCTTCGCATTCTAAGACGATGATTTGACCAACATTATATGGTCCTTAGCTCTAAAATGAATATTATGAACAACAAATCAAATTGTTTGGAATAGCACCAAACATAGATAATATTATATATCACTCTTCTGACTGTTTTTATAACAATTTTACATGTTCTGACTCTTGTAATGTGCTTGACGTTGTTGACTCTTTTAAATATTTAGGAGCAACGATTGATAATCGATTTAGTTTTAACAGTCATGTTGAGTTATTGCAAAAGTACTTATTATCTTGTAATCGACAAATATACTGCGTGATATTAGTCCCGAAGCGGTTCTTAGATCTATCTATTTTGGTATTGTCCAGTCAAAGCTTCAATATGGTTTAAACTGTTGGGGTGGTATTATTTTTCCAAATTAATGCCCTTAATAGTAGCACAAAACTTTATTGTAAGAACAATATGCCGTCAACCGAAATTAACTTCGACATTACCTTTATTTAGGAATTTAAACGTTCTTCCTTTGAGATATTTATACGTATATAAAGTTCTATAAATTTTCTTTATATGTAGTGGTCATAGAGATTTAAAAGTAACTAGTTGTTCATTATGTAACTCTAATTACGTTAAATGTCCAACAGGTAGAAAATAACATTTTAAACGATTTTTTACCTCTGTGGCACCTAAAATTTATAATCAGCTATCTAAGAGTATAAAACAAATTTCAGATCGTTCATTCTTTTTGAGGGGTGTAATATCATGGCTTAAGGAAATAGATGATATTAAATTTCTTTTTTTCACGTTGAAATGAATGTGCTTACATATTCTTTTTAATTAATTTGATGTTTTTTATCTTTTAAAATATATGTTTACTTTTCGTTTACATCGATAAATGTGTTTGAAATTGTATATTGTATATATGTGTTGCAGTTTCTCCACTGCTTCTTTTCAATTTAATATGCTATGTGGTGATATCGATACTGACCCTTTGTGATCACAGATATCATCTAATTCTCTTATTAATTAATATACAATTTCTCATTAATATACAATTCCGGTATAATAAAAGTAGACAACATCAACAACAATGTAATTCAGAATAAGGGATTACAACTGTAATATGACCACAAATTTTTAATTTTTATTACTTAATTGAATATTATGTTACATTTAAATCTTAAATATTTAATTCTCTTTTTTTTGTTTGTTATATTAATCTTTATATGTAATAATTCATATGCAATATATTCAAGAAAAGAAGATAAATAAATAAAATAAATGATAACAATGGCGGAGATTTGGTCAAAATCGGTTGAATAATTTCTGAGATAAGCCCAGACCAATAACCCGACAGACTTTATACATACTAATAGAGGACACTGCGCGCCCGTGGAGCTAGTGAGAGCTACACGCTCAAATACCTGCTCGGCGCAATGTGCCAAATAAACGTTTTCTTATCGCAAATTACTTAGTTTATCAAACACAGGGCAAATAATAAGGTAAATTGATAATAAATACCCTTCACACTGTAACAACGGTGTGAAAATCTTTAATTCTTTCAATATGTTTTTAAATTACATTATTAACTTAATCTCAAAATAGTTGGCTAATTGACTGTAATTTTGATGTATTGGGCGTGCCGATCCGCTACATATTTTCCTACCAAATGCAAATTATTATAAAATCAAGCTTCAACAGTTTACAAACAACTTTAAAGAAAAACGAGAAAAACTTTATTATTCAAATAAACTAAAATTTATTTTAGAATAGTTAAAACAGAAAAGAAATCATCTGTGTTAAAGATGTGTGTCTTGTTGTGCTAAGCATTTTGTTTTAATGTTAACATAAATTAATTCATAATTTAACAACTTGGTATTGTATTGTTTAATCAGTTTTACTATTGTTCAATTACAAAATCGCCAAGTACCCAATATTTGGACCATTATGTAAATATATCAGAGACTTGTCATTATGTAAATATATCAAAAAGTCCCTTCAATCGGGGAAGTGCGCTAGAAAGGACGGTAACGACTAGAACGCCCGCACTAGAGTAAGCTGTTGTCAATAAAATAGTAGAACATCCTAAGACAAGCAAAATAAAAATAACTCGTGAACTTAACGTGACTCAGAAGCCAACCTGGTCATATTCATCATTATATTCATCATGAACAAGAATTTTGGTCAATGGATTCAAAGAAAATTTTAAGATACCCGCATTTTATAGGTAAGGTGCTTTTGACTGATGAGGCTATTTTTTCAAAAGACACCATCATGAATTTCCACAATATCATATTTGGTGAAAACCCACATGAAATAAAGCAAACTAACTTCCAGCATAAATCTCCGGATGTCATACTATTGAATTCGCTTAGCTATATGACAAAGCATCAGGCAGAAGATTAGAGGCAATTCCGATGCCGCTCATTATACCCAGACAGAAAAGCACCTTAGAACCTTTGAAGACTAACTAAGCAGCATTTTACAAAAAATATGAATTCTACGCGACTGGAGAATACTCTGCTGATACCATCGAAGTTCTTGTAGACCTAGAGAAACCGAACCATTAGATGTGTTTATTCGAGGGTGAAGTGACGAATTATCCAAGATGTTAATTATCTAACGACCAAAAACACAACGACCGCATACACTTCGTGTCTAGAATTTTAAAACCTAAACTTTAGAAATATGGTTCTCTATAAAATAAATAACTCAAAGTTGTTTCGGTTAACGAACTGACTCATATAAATCCATAGTCTACATATAGGAAACCTAAGTTTATGCCAGCACTATAACGAAATATTGCCTGCTCGACCAGTCGAATCAAAACCAGCAACACCAATATAAGTTGATTCCTATAACCAGATGAAACGAGCCAGTTACATAAATCGCAAGGCAAGCCCAAATTACTAAAGGGCATTTAAACTCGAAGCTTCTTATCAGAACGACCCACAAAAAAGTCAGAGAATTTATCATCTCCAAGCACAAGAAGATGAAGAACAATTATACAACCAAGTAATCGATAGCAATACAGACATCAACACATCTGATTATGAAAATGAAGGGGAAACCTCAGAATTAAATTTTATGATGGGACCCTCTCTAGTGTACCATATATAAAGTATAAAACGAGGAACAACAACACGGTCAAGTTACTGATCAGAGGCAAATACAATTTTCATAAAACTAGACTTAGCCGTGAACGCAATTCCCACACCGTGGCCTAATTTAACATTAGATCCGCTGGTGGAAGGAAACATTTTTCTAACAGAAAAGATAAGATTGGGGAATTTGGAGCCATCATTGATAGGAAACATAACGTTTTATTCTTAACACCAAACATAAAAATACTACTAAAGGTGAAAAGTCATCGCAAATAAATAACCTAGAAATTCGAGATAATCATCTTTCTCACGAATCGAATCAAAATCTTAAAATGGTTCTAAATAGAAAAGATGAAATTGTAACGGCCTCCAAAAGTCCTCACAACTCCCAAGTTTGGTTAGTATCGAATACTTTTTCAAATCGGGCGAATGCAATTTTTTTTATTACAATCGACTTCACTTTTGGGTTTCATTAAATCCAGACGAACGAAGTAGACGGAAATAAAACAACATTTTCAACGATGTACGAAAAATAAGAATTTTTAAAACTTCCCTTCGGATTGAAGAACGCTCCAGCGATCCTTCAGCGAATGATTGATGGATCACTGAAAGAGCTAATCGGAATAATTTACTACGTCTAGACGATATGAACTTATTCGGAGGAAACATCGAGGAAGAAAACCCGGCTAATATCGGCAGAATATTTTCAAAATTGGAAAGAGCCAACATGCGAGTTAATCTCGACAAAACAGAGTTTCCAAAGAATGAAACAAACTTCCCTGGCTAAGTTATAACCAAAAAAGGCATCAGACTCTAGTCTAGAACGACTCGAGACTAGAAAAGAATATTCTTGCTCTGTGGAAAAATAAATGTCAAGTGGCATTATTCTGGGTTTCCCTGGGAATAGGGAATTGGGAAAAATATTTTCATAGCATTTTTATCGAAATTATATTTTTCTGGCCTACTGAGGGAATAAGTTTCTTATAAATATATTCGAAACAAAGTTAAATGGGAAAATATTTTTCCCTATAAAAATTTTGTGACACAAAAGTTTCCCAATTTACTTTGTTTTGAAGATGTTTGCACTAAACTTATTCCTTCACTTCAGTAGGCCAGAAAAATACAATTTCGATAAAAATGCTATGAAAATATTTTTCCCAATTCCCTATTCCCAGGGAAAACCAGAATATTACTACTCGCGTTTTATAAAGGACTATGCAAAAATAGTCAGTTCCTTGGCGAATCTCAAAAGAAGGGAAATGCTAAAATCAAAGCCAACCAGTCAAAAACAAGTTAAAATCACTCCGCCAACATCTATTGTCATCAACGGAAATCCTGATCTTTCCTAACTTTGAGAAACCGTACATACTAACAATGGATGTCGGACACTGCAATTGGTGCAGTAATATCAGAGGAGGTACTTTACTTGGCAGTGATAAATCAATAACATTCATCTCCAGTGGCCCTATTCTGGTAATTCCCTGGGAATAAGGGAACTGGGGAAATATTTTACATAGCTTTTATCTATAAATAAGTTTTTCTGGCCTACTGAGAAAAAAAGTTTGATGTAAATACATATTTGTAAATTGGGAATATTTTTTCCATAGCGGAATTTCCAGGGAAAGTTATTCCCAATTTTATTTTGTTTTCCACTAATTTTTTTGTTTTCCACTCATTTTACCACTAACTTTTTATCATAGTATGCCAGAAAAAGATTATTTAAATAGAATTTATATATATGTAAATTCTTTCTCCAATTTCCTATTCTCAGGGAATTTCTAGAATAGTGTCACAGGTTATTAACTCTCGTCAGGCGGCATAGGTACAATTGTACCTTTTCTGTTTTTAAATACTAATAAGTCTTCTTGTAGAAGCCGGAGAGAGTTAAAGCTTTGTGAGATCTCTACATTTTAATAATGTGGAAATTCCAAATATTATCTATTAACAAAAATTATTACTACAGTGACGATATTCATATAAAATATATGAAAGTACAATTGTACGTCTGCCGCCTTTCAGCGTAGTAAAATTATGCCGCCGGACGAGGGTTAAACAAAACAAATAAAAATTATGCTGTTAATGAGGAGATGATGCTGACCATCATCTGGGTTATGGATAGCGTACGGCATTACCTAAATGGCGCGAAAAAGGTTAAGATTGTCACAGATTATCAGCCATTGACTTTTTTATTGAGCAATAAAAATGTAAACGTGGAAAGCTCGACGTGAAGAATATAAATACGAATTAGTCTATAAACCCGGTTGTACTAACAAAGTTGCGGACGCCTTTGACTACGAAGTCCGCCAAGACCATTTCTTTCATTTTTCCCACGTCTTTCGACCACAACAGCGTAGCTAAACATCTAGCGGTGTAACAACTCGCTGGTAACACTTAAACAAAGAACCGGACACATCATTAACGAAAAATTCAAGCTAGTTTGCATCAGGGCATGTTTAATTTAAATCAGTTGATTTAAATCATTGATTAAAATCAGATTAAAATCAATTGACTTTTTTAAAAACGTCATTGATTTAAATCATATTGGTAAAAAGTATAAGAATTCATTCAAAAAACAACGTACTCTAAAACTTAACGAAGAAACTTAATTTCGTAAATATGGTAACACTAAAAAACCTCAAAACTTCGATAGAAATAAAACATATTGGGGTCGATTCCGGGATCTAAAATTTTATGTTATGTTATGTTATTTTTGTTTTTTCAATACAAATTCCAATAGGAAGAGGGGACATAAAATAACATAACATAAAATTTTCGATCCCGGAGTCGACCCCATTATATGCAACCTGTGAAATTGTCAATTATTTAATTTTCACGTTTTAAAAAGCTAAACAAAGTTAAAGGAAAATAATAACTACCATTTGCGGGATCAGTTATGCAAGAAGAAGTCATAACAAATATGACGTCTTTTGAATGGTGGAAATCGATATTTGCTTACCACCAACGATTTGAAAGTGACGTTAGACGAATATAAAATCCAACAAATGACAATAGCTACTGCTTCATCAGGTGGAGTCGAACGAGTTTTTTCGATCTTTGGGTTAGGTTCCTTCAAAATTAAGAAATAGCCTAGAGGGATAGATAAAGCAGCAAAATTAACATTTTTGGCGAAGCAGCTGAATAAATAAAAATAGTTTTTCTTTTTATTCTGTCATATGATTATAAAATACTTGGCTTTAATTTTTAAATTACTTTACAATTTTGTAATTTATTTTTTAATCAGCAGTGAAGCATAACGCAAGCAATAAAATTTACTATATATCATAATTCTTCGATATTAAAATTATTTGATTTAATTTATATTTAAATGAATCTGTTTTTGTATATTATATTAGCTTCCTTTCTTTAAAAAGTATCTAATTGTTCTCGGGAATTTATTACAATTTAAGTTCAACATCACAATTTTGTATTCAAGAAAATCTGATTTAAATCAAAAAAATCTGATTTAAATAAAAAAAAATCCGATTGTTTGATTTTTCCCAAAAAAATTAACAAAATTACATGCCCTGGTTTGCGTCATCAACCAGACCAGCTACGAGAAAATAATAGAAAGAATTTTACCCCAAATCAACCACATTGATCGAAAGAACATCCTTAGACCCAACTAATTCATCAAAACACGAGCCAGGGTACATATTCTTGAAATCGGTTGAAATTTTCTAATGAGGAATATAATTTGCATTCAAATTCTATATATTATTCGAATTTTTCGCCAGCTACTTTAATCGTTTTTTCAAATTTGTTTGCAAGTTTTCTATTATTTATTTCCCTACTAAAAAAAATAGGTGGAAATTTCCGACTAGGTAAATCGATGCGGATTTATTCCCTTAGTAGGGTGAAAAATGTTAGTAAACTTATAAACAATTCCGCGACAAATTCGACTAATATAAAGAATTTTAATGCAAATTATAATCGGTATGTGGAAACTTCCACTGAATTCAAGAATACGCGCCCAGACGATCAATCGACAGCACGGAAATGGGTAACAATCACTAGGTGACACAGACTGGTATCAAATTGCCAATAGTTAAAATGAAATTATCAACAACAAAAATTAACAATTCTAATTCAACACCGCCTTAATGGACGAACGGATAAAAAAGAACTGCCCATTCGATTCTTAACAAATACGATAAAATTATTGACTCATTACACGAAGACTCGGCTGGAAGGACCCAACAAGAACTATTCAACCGGCTCACTATTATCAAGGAAGAAACAAGGAAATAGTAAGAGCTGCACAAATGGCAAAAGGTAAAATAATTAGCACGAATTTGATAGATAAAATAGAAATTAGACATTTAGTTGCGGAAATTGAAACATTTCCATAAACAAATATGTCAAAATATTTCATCATAAGGTCAACGATCAAACAAAACAAAAAATATACCTAAAGTACAAATAGCTTCTACGTAATCAGCACTACCATTTGCGAAAAAAACTAAATAACTACATATGGAATAAATAAATAGCGACCATTGTATCAGTCAGCTGATACAAGTATCTGAGCAACTTTAAAGGATCCGATTGTAATAGCAACACTAAAAAACAGCTGTGGCAACAACACTAAAAAACGCGTACTATGGATTTTTGTCAAAAATTCTATTTTTCTGGCCTACTATTGGAATTAGTGTGGTGTAAATATTTTTGAAACAGAGATATATTAGGAATTAATTTTTTCCCATAAAAACTTTGTGACACAAAAGTTTTCCAATCAACTTTGTTTCTAAAATATTAACACCAAACTAATTCCAACAGTAGGCCAGAAAAATATATTTTAGACAAAAATTTATTAAAATATTTTTCCTAATTCCCTATTCCCAGGGAAAGCCATAATAGTGCCACTGGAACGAAACTCTTTAATACAATACAACAACAAAATCATAAACACAACAATATACCATTGACAAACCAACCGCTGGACCTACCATCACTACGCTAGCAAAATATAACGGAAAAAGGCGGTATGATCGACCCAGAATATTTAAAACTCCCGATCCAAACGCCAAAGCTTTAACTGCACTGTGCCGTTTGGTCGGTACTTATGAAGTTTAAAAACATTTTTTAATTGAATTTGATAAACGGTGGTCTAATTTATTTCACACGTAACTAACGATTTTATGTTAAATATTTAATGGTTCTGACATAGAATAGTATAATGAGGCTTTCCTTGCTGAATTTGTGTAAGTTATACATACTTTGTAACAATAAAGTACTTAGAACCATACAAATTGGAAAAATTTAACCACTGAACGAATTATCTAGATAGTAGAACCAATCTGTATACTATACTCTTATACGGCAAAATTAAAGACTATTATTTAAAACAAATTAAATACGAAACAACATTGTACGTATTCACATACGAGTAGCGAGTAAAACAAGAAACCCAAACTCTACATATATCACATACACTATCTGGTTTTGACATTAAGTGCAAGAAAACCATGTACTACTTGTTTTCCTTATGTGTTACGTAAAAAGAAATTCAGCAACAATAAAATACGAAAAAACAAAAATTAGAGATAAGTTCTATACAAACACATTGTTCTAGTGAATTACATTTGTGTTTTATTCAAATGTAAATGAAAACGAGAAATTCCTAATTATAGTCACAATTTATTATTTTATTTATCATTAACATTACTACGATTATTATATTATAATTAAAGATGTACGAATACGATTATATTGTGACGATAACATCTACGAGTACATATTCTTATAAAATTTAGTTTCTTCATATAATTATGTATAGATAATACATAATAGTTATGTTATTATGTAATTAAAATGTACACAAACTAAAATGAAATGGGCATAAGAACCAGCAACAAAATAAATAATATTCATGAGCTATAACTATACCGCCTTTAATCAATTTTTTTTATGTACATATGATTTGATGTCGATTCGACCAAATTAAAGTATAAGTTTAATGTTAAGTTGAATCTGAGTTCTTTCTACTTGCTATATATACATCGAGGTGAGGTTATCAAGATGTTGGGAGTTTTGTTTCGAACTAATCAAACATTGAATATTTTAAATTAAAAAATTCGGTCGTCGCATCAGACTCTGCAGTGACCAAACTACAAACTACTGAAACTACTTTGAACTTTTATATAAAGTATAATCACAATGCTTTAGCGAATTATTATGATTCGCTACGTAATTCTCAACCTCTTAGCAACCTCAAATTGTTTTGTATTTAACGCATACATGCGATTTCTATATAAAATTTTGGGTTATTCTGGGCGATCTTATTTTTATATTAACCCATATTAGCCCAGCGATCTATTTATAGATCAATACAAAAAATCTCTTAAAAAGACAATTGGAGAAATTATAACGGAATATTTTTACTCCAATGTACTGTTTAAATAAAAATCCTATCGAAAAACATTTAGTACGGTTTTGCAATCGCAGCGGTGCACAGGTGAATTATTCAAATACGATAATTTTACAGAACACTTTTACAATTATATTTTGTTACACAATTTCAAGGACTTTGCAGGTTAAGTTGATAATTTTTTGCATTTTTCGTAGCAGTTACCTAACTGTTGTTTTTTATTTTACCAACAATTTTTGGTTTTCCAACTTCATCATTCGAAATATTAACTAAGTAGTTCAGTTTGGTTTCGAACTAATGAAACATTGAACTTTTCAAATTAAAAAATTCGGTCGTCTCATCAGTTATTAATCTCAGTTTTACATAATTCAACGTTTTATTAGTTCGAAATCAAACTTTCAACATATTGGTAACCTCACATCGATGTAAAAATAAGATCTGGCTATCACCCAGAATAACCGAAAAATTGCTATATGCTACTGATATCGGAAATTGTATTAATATGAACCAAAACGATGGCAAATTTTTTGACGTAGGATTTTTTTATAAATTTTAATATTTTACAAAAGAAAATTATTATGTTCGTGGTATGATGTTAATATAGTCATCGCCAACATTAATACATTTATGACATCTTTTATTTTATTTTGCTCATGAAAATTTTGAATTTTTGTTAGATGTTTACAGATTCACCATTCACTATATCGCCGAAGTTGGAAAAAGTGGTTTTCGAGGTGCTGTTTGTCTGTCTGCCGATTTGTGTTCAGCTGCAGCCTTGACAAATTCACAAGTTTGGATGGAACTGAATACTAAAGATTTCTCCATAAATTAACAGGTTTCTGTCAAATCTGCCACCCTCAATTGATTCATTTTTGGCAAGTGAAATGAATGAATGAATGTTAGATGAAATGAATGTTAAATTAGGGATCGAACGGCGGATTTTAAATAAATTTCGCACTCGAGGGCCCTCAGCATTTAATTGAGTTGCCAATTCATTCCACAGAAAAATCCATTTTTCTTTGTACTGTGTTCTTGCTAATTTATTTATAGCCAAATCTATGTGCCTCTCCATAAGCCTCCTGCCCTACACAAATTTCAATAATAATTTATCATAGAGATCAAAACATCTACTATAAGTAAATAGAAACATATTTTTTATTATCACTTACACTGTTAATTATAAAGTTTTATTATTTGAAAGTACAAACCACATCAAACAATTGCCAACACAATAAGAGAATTGTCAATCAAAAAAATATCCGCCACCTTTTTGATGGTAGAACTTGTCTCGCTATCGGATAGATGGCAAAAATGTATCGTGTTGGGTGATACCAAATTCAGGATAACATGTGAAAATTGTTTCGCGGCGGAAATCTTGATAGGGCCCCAGAATAATGGCAAAAGACCACCGATCAAAATGGCACATATTTTGTTTAAAAAAGTTCATTTGAAATAAGACATTTTTTTGTTTCAATGGCACCCAAAAAAGGCCACGAACTTTTTTCCTAACCCTTTATTTCAAAATGAATTGTACAATAAAGTCGATTATACAAATAGTCTAAAATTAAATTGAAACCAAATTTGCCTAAATCTTTAACAAAAAAGTTTTTTTTTTCACCAAAATTCGAACTCTACAATACAAATAGGTCGATAGAAGAACAAAATAATTCTAAATTAAATTTGCAACAAAACTGTTGCATATCATTTTTTAAAATTTCTGTGGAAATGACAATTTAAAAATAAATGTTTTTTCACCAAAATTTTACCAACCCAATGTTCAAACAAGCGTACATGTTTGTTGATTATACCATAATGAAACTTTGTACTTAAGCGTTTTTCAAAAATTAGAAATTCTAATTAAATTTATCGGATTATGTAAACTACATAGCAACGACGAATGCTTTAGTGAAGGGTAATATGTTGAATTCAGAATTATTTCAGATCAGAAACATTCAAAGTAACTTAGGAAGACAGCTTGATTTTGTATCTTCCTCGGACGCTATTAACAGTGCCCTTACAAAAGGTAGTCGTTCGAGTCTTATCTACCATATAACAGTACAATCATCCCATCTTAATCTGATTTTCTTATGAACAAAAAAGTGCTAATGCTACTTGCGTGCTGATCACCACGACTTAATTTTCGTAAAGCTGATTTTGAAATACTCATTTATAAATAACATGACATTGAAACTCAGACTGGTTGCTTTTACTCAGCAACTTTTGGAAGAAAAATGCGCAATCTTAGAAATCAACAATAGCAACGATTTATTCTTCAAATGATTGAAAACCATAACTCGCTATATTTTTTAGTTCGGCTTTCTCGAGCGGTTTGGATCCCGACGTTGACTGTTTTAAGTATGTGAATGACAGTATTTAATATTTTTTGGTTTCTGTCTAGATTGATTACGACACTGTAGTTGGAAAAATTACAAACTTAAACGATGATTTTTCAGGCAATCTTAATGGTTTGCCATCCATCATCTTACAAAAATGCAGTGGTACTGGCTATAAGCCACTTGCGGCTCTTTTTAAAAAATTACACGCGATAGGATTTTTTCCGTTCATTTGGAAAGACAATTTTACTGTCCCTATCGATAAAAAATGCTGCAAATCGGACATTAGTGATTTTCTATACTGTAATTTTAAACTTTTGCTTTTTGTTTTCAACATGGTTTCCTCAACGGTCGTTCCATGATCACTAACCTCACCGAGTCAAGTGGATCGAGTGACATTGAAGCAGGGAATGAAGTAGATGCAGTTACCACAGATTTTAGTCTGGCATTCGATAAGGTTGCTCACAAAATTATTATATTTATGCTCAAAGCTCTTATAGGGTTTCAATCGCAACTTCTCCTGTAGGTGGACTCATATATTAGAGCTGATATCTTAAACACTCGGGTAAGCGCCGAATTATTGCTGACGTTGTGTTTGTTCATCAACTGTGGATTCGTCTATTCTGCGTGGTAAGATACATATAACACCAATTCCCGTGCGGTAAGAACAGCAACTGCCTTCAGAACTACACATCTGAACTTATTACTTGAATGCTCCGCGAAACAAAACAAAGTTAACAATAGGCTACACACGGTTCGATGCTGATTCAACCAAATTCCTCTACATAATTAGACACCTAGTACTTCTATAAAACAATCAACACGATATGTGCCTCAAAATGCTTAATTGCCTACATTAACATTAAATTTAGATACAAGAAAATACAATTGTTTAATGAATTTAGATTTAGTTTTTAAAAAAAGTGTATCAACGTAGATTAAAATAAATAAAATTATTTTTTAACTCTCCGAACATCGTTTCGTTAACTGGCGCCGAAACAGGGACCAGCTAATAAGTTCTCGAACTAAAGCCAAGTGAAAGTTAATGGACAGCGAGTGAATTACATTTGCCCAAACGTAGCAACACCGACCGCTTCAAGAACAGAGCAGGATTTGGCCGATATCTGCATGCTTCCGGATTGTGTAAAAGAGCTGCAGATATTCAATGGTAACCCTACACGGTATATATCATGGATCCATAATGTGGAAACAATACTAGAGGATTATGACATCATAAAAAGCAGGCCGTTGTACCGGTCAATATTATGCAGAGCATAAAGCAGAAAATTAGAGGAAGGTTGTATGCTGCATTAATAGCATATAGTTTGTCCCTACATAATTCCGATAAGAGTGACTTCCGGACTTTGGAGTATAAACTTAGTGGGATTGCACGACGAAACACTAGCATAGAATACGGAGCTCAATTTTATAATAACAAGTCCAGAAGTAAAAGCACAATCCGAGTCACAACTAATTCTACGGAAACATGACAGTGAAAACTGGCGGGATAAAGAAGAACAACAGAATCCAAAAAAAAACAGCTCGTGACTGGATGAGAGGAGCAATTGATCCCAAAGTGGTTAAGATAGCCAGTAAACTACAGAGAAAAAAACATTTCGGATTACAAACAAATCCAGGATTAATCCCTGGACAAAAAGTACAACTTAAAGAACTAACAACTTTCCAATTTTAATATTTCAATTTAAATCTAAACATCTAAATTCAATTTCGATTTCAACTTCAATTTCAACTATACCTATCTAGCATTTGTGCCGTTCAACATCTATGAGCGCAACAATCCTCTGGTAATAGTTAAGCAGGGAACCGGACGGATCTTCAATGGGAAGTTTAAAATCGTTCCATCAATAGCAAGATAAAAATCGTTCATGTTATGAACCTAACCTCATCGATCCGAGAAGCAGCCTTAAACCGCACTTGACACCAAATCGAACAACTTGGTCAACTAATTTCGGAGTTAAAAGGCCAAAGCACACGAGTTAAACGATCGTTCAATTGAACTGGAACAGCGTGGAAATGGATAGCAGGAACACTTGACGCCACCGATTGGGATCCGTTAACAGCCAGAATAAGATCATCAGTAAGTAACTAACAATATAAAATTAAAACCATCCTGACGAAAACGGCAAACAAAATCCTTGATGAAAATAATCAAATTGTTGACTCAATGCATGAAGACGCAGATGGGAGAAGACAACAAATTCTGTTCAACAAACTCCTAATCATCAAAAAACAGATAAAGGAAATAAAATGGCAAAAAGCAAGATAATCAATATGAATACTATGAACTAAATGGAAATCGGACGACTCGTTGTGGAAATTGAAACACTGCCGTATACCAGAATAAACAGGTTTACTTGGAATTCAAAGAACTCATCCTAAATAAACATCAATTATTCGGAATAACGCAAAAATGCGACGTATTCCACAAACTTACCATCATCTGTGAGAGGGACTGCTTAGTGGAGGTAAACGAACACCATTGTATCAGCCAACTCATAAGAGACACACACGCAAATTGCGACTACCAATTCAAGAAACATCAAATAATCGAGACGTTGAACACTATTTACCTGAAAAACTTTAATAGGGAAATCTATAGAACTTTTTGATACAGTTTAACAACGAGGCATACATCTCAATAACGTAAAAAACTATAAGAGCTGCTCACGAGCCATGAAACAAGCCCAACAACTAGGGGTTTTCAGCGGCCAACGAGAGATTCGTACAGTCACTCTCAATACATAATCCACGGGCCGTCGATTTTTAAAGGGGCATGAGTTAATAGGCTACACACGGTGGTGTGTAGCCTACACAACAAGCAACACGACATTTGCCTCAAAATGCTTAACTAAAAAATAGAATATTCTAGATAATTTCTTTATATGTAAAATTGCTTACATTAACATTAAATTTAGATATAAGTTTAGATATAAGTAAAATTGTTAAATGAATTTAGAGTTAGTTTTTACATAAAAGTGTTACGTTGATAATAATTAAAATTATTTTTTAACTCTCCGAACATCGTTTCGTTAACTTCAAACGTTTTGATTTGATGAATTGTCTTTGAAAACATCTCTTTACACTTGAGCAGTGATCTTTGTCGTCTTTAATTCATTTTTTTTAAATATTCTTTTTCAATTCAACCGCAATATCCCAATTTTATAATCTGCTTGCACTAAGTAGACCTAACTGAAAATTTTCTCTCATCTTGTTGTTGGGGGGTACCTTTCAAACTAAACTATTTTTCTACCACTTAAATATATTTGTTTTGCTTCATTTCAATTTAAAGATCACTTTTATTTTCAAATTTTCATTTAAGTTTTTAGTTCAGCAGCTTAATGTCCGAAATTAACTTAAAAAAGATAATAATAACAAGTCTGATGAATCCAAGCGTGCGGGTTCATATTCAATTTCATATTCATTCATATTCAATTCATATGCAATTCATATTAAATTCGTATTCAAATTCATATTCAATTCTTATTCAATTCATATTAAATTCGTATTCAATTCATATTCAATTCGTACTCAATTCATTTTCAATTCATATTCAATTCGTATTCAATTCATATTCATTTCAAAATGAATTCATATTCAATTCATATTCAATTCATATTCAATTCATATTCAATTCATATTCAATTCATATTCAATTCATATTCAATTCATATTCAATTCATATTCAATTCATATTCAATTCATATTCAATTCATATTCAATTCAAATTCAATTCATATTCAGGTCATATTCAATTCATATTCAATTCATATTCAATTCATATTCAATTCATATTCAATTCATATTCAATTCATATTCAATTCATATTCAATTCATATTCAATTCATATTCAATTCATATTCAATTCATATTCAATTCATATTCAATTCATATTCAATTCATATTCAATTCATATTCAATTCATATTCAATTCATATTCAATTCATATTCAATTCATATTCAATTCATATTCAATTCATATTCAATTCATATTCAATTCATATTCAATTCATATTCAATTCATATTCAATTCATATTCAATTCATATTCAATTCATATTCAATTCATATTCAATTCATATTCAATTCATATTCAATTCATATTCAATTCATATTCAATTCATATTCAATTCATATTCAATTCATATTCAATTCATATTCAATTCATATTCAATTCATATTCAATTCATATTCAATTCATATTCAATTCATATTCAATTCATATTCAATTCATATTCAATTCATATTCAATTCATATTCAATTCATACTCAATTCATTTGCAATTTATTCATTCGCAAACAATTGTACACGCTAAGATGTAAACGATTACGAAATATTGGTAGAACAACAACAGTGCCAAGGCAACCCCTAGATTTTAATAAAACAGTTAATAATTCTTGCGAACATATCCCAATCGACTTAAATATAAGGAACAAATTTGATATTCACATATAAATTGTAAATCACAATAAAAACTTTCGTCTACATCACAAACTACTCGGACATATACACTCAAAACTTGGTGAGCTGTTGTAAAGATTTAAAATATTCATCCGTAAAATGAATTTATATCCGGATTTTCCATTAATTATCTCGATATATCACAACTACGAACCACTTAATCTTATTTTTATATAAATAATAAAATTTAATTAAAACTTTAAAAATTTTCAAAATTTATTTATGTGAATAGTTTTCAGTTACGATTTACATATTATTTTTTACGAACACAAAAGATCGATTATTATGCTAATTGAATTATTTATATTTAAAAAAAATTAAAACTGTGTAGGAAGGGGACTACTCAATTGGATTTAAAATTTAAATAACACCGCCATTCACAATACTGTTGGGTGGTGTACTGAGCATTTAGCAAAAATTTAAATATAAGCTCATGTTCAATTATTCAACAAAAGTTACTATTAATTATACAAAATGAAAAAAGCATTCTTCTTATTAAGGTGGTACGGGTAGAAAGTTACTTGATTGTTGTTGTAACGAAATTCATTGAAATTTTTTACGTAGGTAATTGCAAACTGCTTTAATTAAAAATAAATATAAAATTAAACATTGCTTGTTCGCAAATTTTTGAAATATGATATTTTATGTTGGATTACAATTCACGATTTAGCATAAAAATTAAATCTCGTGTTCAATTATACAATTCTGGGAAAATTTTCATCTGAGATTTATGATTAATTTATTCAAGTTGTTTGGCTGTCTCGACGGGATTATATTTACATATGTACAAGTGTTTTTGTACGAATATATTATGCAATATTATAAAATATGTCCTAGAATAAGAAACATTTTCATTGAATATGCGCGTGTACAACTTTAAAATGTGATCCCTAAATCAATAATTTTACCAAAGCAATTTGACTACACTCTGATTCATAGGAACAGATTCATTGTTAGTAAATAAAGGATTGTCAGAAAGAAAAAGAAAATGCTTGCTTGTCCGCTTTCCAATTTATATCCTATAATCACTAAATATAAAAGTTGGTTGGTTCATTTCATCTTTTAATCTGTGGTTCAATTGAATAATTTTGGAAGAGGATCTTTTTAAGGTAATTATTAATTTTAAGTGAAAAATTGCATACTTTCGGAATTATTCAACATAAACGAGTATGGACTTACTTTTAAAAACAATTGCGCGCACTGTAAAGTCACAAATACAATCAAGGCATTGAAATTATCAGAAGTTTTTTACTCAACTCATTTTATCTCTCGATTTATAAAAAACAGAAATCTATGGTAAACTTATTTTTCTGTCCGGCAACATTCACTTTGGAAAAACTTTTTCAATATTTGCCAAGGTCGATCAAGCGTAAATGTGTTTATTGCGTGCCGCGGAGATAGGATACTGTGTTAAAATGTCAAGCGGGAAACAGCCGTAAATGGGTGCTTTCAGGACACCCAAGAGTTGGAAACATGGTGAGTAAAATCGCCACGATCCAAACTACCACGCTTCAAAAATTATAAAAAAATTGTATGAAAGCCGAAAAATTGTTGGTAGTTTCATGCATATACAAACAATAATTTAAAATTGTTTAATGAGCTTATATGTATTAAAGTTAAATAACGGTTATTTAGCTTGTTCTTACAGCAAGAAACGTCGCTGTCGTTGTTCCATAGGTAACCGTTTTTAGTTTGTATTCTCCTATTGTTTGTGATGGATTTTTTCGCCACAATATGCGTTGTAAGTTCTGGTGACCATGATGCATCCAGATTTGCCGGAACATCTTTTCCGCATCTGCTGTTAGCACGAATTTGTGTGTTCGCCACCTCAAGATGATGTCAATTAGGTCACCTTGAATTTTGGGGCCGTTCATCATTATGTCATTTAACGATAATCCCGAAGTAGTTTTGCTCGATGCATCGAATACTACTCTTAGCTTTGTGGTAGTACTTTCGTGGTTGATCACTCCATGATGTGGTATATAGTATACTGGATTCTCATCTGGATCATCTTTTGCCAATTGCATATGCCCCTGCGCTAGATAGTCTTCCATAAATTCGTGATATAATTTAGCGAATGGTTTATCTTTTAGAAATTTTCTTTCGATTTGCAGTAATCGTGCTACTGCTTTTTTTCTGGATTCTCCTAGCATAGACGGTTCTACTTTGAACGGTAAGTGTACCATGTATTTCCCATCTGGTAGTCGCGTTGTGCTTTCTGCATATAGCTTTTCAGCGATTGCTTCCTCCTGGGTATGTGTTTTTTCTTGCGGAATGGCATCATTTTCAATTAATAAGTCTAGTTGTTGCTTAATTGTTTTGGTTGTGACCATTGACAACATTTTATCTTCTTGGTTATTGCCTGTGCTGCCCATTATGATCCAACCAAGCTCAGTTTCTTGGGCAATTGGATCTTGTGGGTGTCCTCTAATGATGTTACTGTTTACAATTAGAGGATAGTAGTCAACACCGATTATTACGTCAATGCTATTGGACTTGTTGTATTGTGGATCTGCAAGTTGTAAATGCTGCAAATGTGCCCATTTGTTGGTATCAAAGTCGATGTCTGGAATATTATCCGTTAATTTTTTGAACACCATTGCTTCAAACTTAATTTCAAACGAACTCTGAAGCCTTGAAGATAAAGTTAGTTCGACCTTATGACTGCACACTCCGGCTTCCTTTCCTCCCATTCCTGAGATTTTAGTGTTGACTTGTTTCTGCGTAGCCTTAAGAAGATTTGCTGCCTTTGCGGATATGAATGACGCCTGAGAGCCTGGGTCAATTAATGCTCTAAAGAGCATTTGAGAAAACTGTTTAATTCAGCCTCAGCTTGAACTAATTTAACACTTTTAATACACTTTTAATTCCGAGCTTTCCACGGGTGAGGGCTAATACCGGAATATTGTAATAAAAGCGTATAGTAGAGTTTGATTAGAACTGAGTAGTTCATTTATTTTTTGGCGTTTATATACAATTTTGATAGTTTCTTGTTGTTGTTTTTTACATTACATATGATCATATATCAATTACAATATTTTAATATTTTATAAACTCCAAAAGTGCAGAATTGCATGTAAAAAATTAATTATTTTATTTATAGCTAAATTAAAATTAACATTCTGTAAAACTGCATATTGTTGCAGTTAAATGACCCTGTTCATATTGAACATCTTGCGGCGCGGGTTTGGACGGGACTTGGAAGAACGGATGATTGGTTACGGCGGTTTCTTCGTATGTGGCGAATTATGACAGTTATCCCAACCGCAAGTGCTATCCATAGGTCGCTGGTTCAAATCCGGCTCGAAGGACCACTGTTTAATTCAGCCTCAGCTTGAACTAATTTAACACTTTTAATACACTTTTAATTCCGAGCTTTCCACGGGTGAGGGCTAATACCGGAATATTGTAATAAAAGCGTATAGTAGAGTTTGATTAGAACTGAGTAGTTCATTTATTTTTTGGCGTTTATATACAATTTTGATAGTTTCTTGTTGTTGTTTTTTACATTACATATGATCATATATCAATTACAATATTTTAATATTTTATAAACTCCAAAAGTGCAGAATTGCATGTAAAAAATTAATTATTTTATTTATAGCTAAATTAAAATTAACATTCTGTAAAACTGCATATTGTTGCAGTTAAATGACCCTGTTCATATTGAACAAGCTCTTTTTGTATATTTTTATTGTTAAGACTTTGGCTTTCGGAACCTTTTCAGTTCCATTCTCAAAAGTATATAAATCAATTTAACAAAAAAATATTTTCTATACAAAATAAAATAAAATCGAAATCAAGGCTAACTAAAACGAAGCTATTTTCCTGTAGATATCGCTAGCTACTAGAAGAAATATATTCTTTATTTTAGCTAGGCAACAAAAATTGATATCTACAGAAAAAACAATTTACAAAATAACATTTGACTTTAAAAACATTAATTGAAAATAATTGTATCCATCTTAAATAATATTTGAATTGTGTAAAAGCAAAAAAATCAAATCATAAAAATAGATCATATGAATTGCCAATGTACGCGAAATCATTAATTTTGTTAAGAGAATTTGAACAAGATTTTATATGTAACATTTCCAAAATAGATCGTTTTCTGTAATTAGAATGTTTTCCCAAAATGTCTAACATCTTCAAAAATAATATTATGGTTGGTATCTCTAATATGTTCCGAAAGTGCACTTATTTGATTTGAATTTCCCGTAGTACCACGTGTATGTTGAAAAAAACGCTCCCGTAAAAACTGTTTAGTTTGTCCCGTGTAAATTAGGTTACAATCATTACATTTAATCCTATAGACAAGATTAGATTCTTTCTTTAATGGTATCGGGTCTTTTAGTTTTGAAAACAAAATATCATTTAAACTGATAGCTGAACGACCAATAATTTTGAAATTATAATTTTTAAATAAATGTTTTAATTTTTCGAAAAGATTTTTTATGTAAGGTAAAGATAAATAATTTGTACTTTCAATTTCAGGATTTAATGTACAATTTTGATAACTTCTTTGTTTCCAAATCACTTTTTTTATTAATTTTTTAGAATACTGATTATTTACCAAAGTGTTTTCCAAAAGTTAGAAATTATTGTATTGAAATTTAGTATCGGACAATTTTAGAATTTTTTGAGTTAAAATTTTCATTGTATTAATTTTGTAAGAAAAAGGAAGCCAAAAAATAAAATTTAGATAACGACCAGACCAGGTATTTTTATGGTACCAGTCAAAAGAAATTTTACCATCAGGTTCATGAATTAACAGTAAATCTAAAAATGAAATTTTGTGGTCAATTTCTTTTTCAACAGTACATTTTATTCTATAATCCAAGGAGTTAAATACATCCAGAAAAATTTCAATTTTGTCTTCAGGGATTGCCGTTATAATGTAATCTACATACCGAAAATAAAATAAAGGTTGAAAATCCAAAGAGTTTAATCCCATTTTTTCCAAAAATTCCATCATTAAATTTGAGATTATGGGACTAATAGGAGAACCCATAGGAGGGCCAAAAGTTTGTTTATAAATTTTATTGTCGAAAGAAAAGTCAGAATTATTCAAAACTATTTGCAATGCCGACATAAATTGAACTTTAGTCAATTTAGTTTTTGAATTTTATTTAATACTCCTCCAGTTATCTTTAATAATGTTGGTAACACGTCTATTATCAACATTAGTAAACAAAGACGTAACATGTAAAGACACTAAAAGGTAATTTTGTGGAAGCGTAACATTCTCAACAATAATTTATTGATATGGAAGAAAATTGTGTGGGAACCTGCAGCAGGGAAACTTTCGAATTTCAAAATGAAACTTTGCATACTGATAAAGAACAATTATGAGTCGAAAAAAACGGGAAAATGAAAATTGCAAATTTCGTCTGAAAGACGAAACAAATAAAACCCGATTTCTAGAAAAAACAAGAAATAATTTCAGCTTAATTTTAAAATTTCCAAAGTAGCCACCTTAATCGCATAATCTGCTGTTTAATTTGTTGTTCCAACACAAATATTATTGAATGGTATACCTCTGTTTTTTGCTGATTAACATAGTATCTTTTAGGGGCTAGGTTGTTTTTCCTCAATTTATGAATGAACAATTTTATGAATTTCTCAATTTTCATTTGAACATTTATGAAAATTATATTTCTATGATAAGCATAAATTTCGACAGTTTAGCCGCCTTTGGAAAATTTTAAAATTAGGCTTAAATTATTTCCGGTTTTCCTAGAAATCAGGTAAAAACATGCAAATTTAATTTGTGTCGTCTTTTGTTACAATATGAATATTGTCCCAAATTTTGGTGTTTGTTTGGAGTCTAAAACTAATACTGTTCAAAATTCTACTTTAATTTTCTTTTAACAAAACGTAGTTAACCAAAATTTTCGGTTTAATATTTTTGGAAACTCTTAGCCTGGAAATTCCAAAAATTTGTTTGGTCGGAAAAAAAAATTCAGTTGGAAAATTATAAAAGAAACTAACGATACCTATTCTGAAGAATAGTATTTTAAAAATAAATAAGTTTTTTTTTAAGTAATTGTAGCAAATGTGCTAGTGTTGTTTTAGATTCCCAAACAAATATAAAAATAATAATATTATAAACTATAAGTGACTGAATGGTGGTATATTATAAATAGTTATAGTTACTGAATATCGGGAATCTTTTATCAGTTATACATATAAACATATATACGTACATATATGCATATATATTTGCATAGTGCTATGAAAGAACAATATACATTTATATAAGTATTTTAAAAAAAAAAAAAATTGTGATTTTTTTTTAATAATTTGTACTCTCATATAATCAAGTCGCGAGCAATGACAGATAAATCAAGGTAATCACAACTGCATTCATGAACATTGTTTACTCCGCAAACCTCCCGAAATTAATAAATATAAGGCCCTTCGAGATGAGATAAGTAAAAAAACATTTCAGTCAGAGCAAGGTTAAATAAAACCTTTTAAAATCGACCGATACGAGCGATTTTACACCTTTTTTATTATCACTGCAATCTGTTCTGGGGCCAAGGCTCTTCCAACTTTTTCGCGGATTGCTTTTTTTCGTCCATACTTTTCTTGGACGTACGGCCAAGCAATTCGAGGACGTACGGCTATAGGTCCGATTTTTATCACCATCTGCACATTGCACAGCTCCATGCCAGCCTATACAGGGTGGCTGAGACCAAATGTTACTTACTTCACTCTGCTGTCTAAATTAATACCTTCATAAAAAAATCGTAATGGAATTCAAACGTAATAGTGCAATTGCACTGTATTTGGGTGGAAATTCACAAACAAAAATAGTTCGTCAGCTCCAGCATTTGAATGTGAATAAAATTTTTGTGTATCGAACCATAACTCGATACAACGAAACTGGTAGCATCGTTAAACGCAACAAAGGCGGTCCTAAAAAGACAGCAACATCAAAAGAAATGATACGAAAGGTGAAGAAACGAATCCAACGAAATCCTCGTGAAAGTGCCAATCAATTAGCCGCACGTCTACATGTTTCACGATACAGCATTCAAACCATATTGAAAAATGAACTACACTTGAAGCTCTACAAGATACAAAAAGTTCAAGATCTTACGGAGACACAAAAAAAGTTAGGTTTGAAAGAACACGAGCATTGAAGGACTTAGCCGAACGTGATGAGATTCCAAAAATTATCTTTTCTGATGAGAAATTGTTCACCATTCAACAGTATGTGAATAAACAAAATGATCGTGTTTGATTAGAGTACAAGTCCAACGATAATTTGGACACAAGAGTTGCAATGCGCAAGCAATCACCAGCTTATGTTATGGTTTGGGCTGCAGTGACTGCAGATGGACGCACTCGCCTGGTTTTCATCGAACATGGAGTTAAGGTAAACCAAGAGGTGTACCGCCAAAAGATCCTAAACGATGCTTTGCCACCTTGGGCACGTAAACACATTGGTACGAACCGTTGGACATTCCAACAGGACTCGGCCCCGTCACACAAAGCTCGAGCGACACAGCAATTTTTACAAAATTGCGTTCCTCTGCTGATTTCGTCGAAAGAATGGCCACCATATTCACCAGACTTGAATCCCATGGATTTCTCCATATGGTCCATTTTGGAGAGTAAGGTGTCCACTAAAAAATACGAAAGTGTTGATGCATTGAAGTCAGCTCTTGTTCGAGAATGGAATAAAATTCCGCAAGCCCAAGTTCGGTCAGCATGCAATGCTTTTTATGAAAGACTGAATCAAATAATCAGAGCCAAAGGAGGTCATATTGAGCAGTAACATGTTTTTCATAAAATCTAATATGTTTTCAACATATTCCACGAAATTTCAATAAAAAATAATCAAAATTAAAAAAATTACAGCGTTTTCATTTGGTTACACTTGGTCTCAGCCACCTTGTACTGGCATGGAAGTTGGGTCGGCCCATGAGTTTTGCAGTCCGACAAGGGGTCATGGAGGTGTACCATTTCATCACAGATCTATACATGAAAATTCCCTTTGCATCTTGCCCTTATCGGGATTCGAACCCGGTACCTCCCGATCCAAACGCCAAAGCTTGGAACACTGTGGCATTTGGTTGGTTGGATTTTATAACCTTGGGGCCGTATTCCTGAATTCGGTGGAAATTTCCCCAACCGGAATACAATTTACAATTTTTCGCCGGCTACTTTAATCATTTTTCAAATTTGTTTTTAAGTTTATTAATATTTGTCTCCCTACTAAGGGAATAATGTCGAATCGATTTACCCAGTCGGAATTTTTCCCTTAGTAGGGGGAAAAATTATGTTTCTTACTTTATAAAAAGAAAAGGAATTTAAAAAAAATGATTAAAGTAGCCGGCCAAAAATTCGAATAATATGGAAAATTTCAAAGCAAATGGTTACCGAAGGGAAAATGTCCACCGATTTCAAGAATACGGCCCTTGGAAGAAAAAGTGGGGTGATAGCTGGGTTCACTTCCGTATTACATAAGATCAATAGTTGCTATTCGGGAACAGGATGATATCAATGATTTGAATTCGCAAACCAGATTTATGAAATAAATCTATCCAATTACGTCTGTAACTCTATAGACCTAAAACCTGGCTAGTATCCAAAAAGGCATTGAGCAACTTACTGCTAGATTCAATCTCAAATTTTTAAATCGCCCCATATTAAGAAAACGATCTAATAGCAGATAAAACGATAGTTTCAGTGCGCGTATTCTTGAAATCGGTGAAAACGTCCGCATGCGGGATATAATTTGCTTTACAATTCTTTACACTTTTCAAATTTTTCTTCGGCTACTTTAACAATTTTTACAAATTTATTTGCATTTTTTCTATTATTTATAAGGGAATAATTCCGAATGTAAATCGATGCGAGTCCTCTCAGACTCCCCCTTTAGGGAAATAAACAAGTGTCAACAGAAGCCACAACAACGCACAACAACTCTCAGAAAATTAGTACCATACTTATATCACAGTCGTTGGTACCATCAAAGATTTTGGTGAGCCAGGAACATAGGTGGGCGTTTACGCCTCAAGTACTTATTGTTACGTGATTGTTTATATCATTTTCTGTTTCATTTTTTATATCATTTTCCAGCCTACTAGATTGCTACATTGTGATGTTTCTACTGCGTTACTATCACCAAATAATTTATTTTCGATTCTAGAACGAAAATAAGTGAAATAGATATTGTTCAAATATATTCTAGTAGGTTGTCATAGCAATAGAGAAGAACTAATTGATAACGAAACAGAAGTCAAATTGATTCTAGCAGAAAGAGACGTAGACTTCGATACATATCGAAAAATGGTGATGTTAGAACATCCCAGCCCAAGTTTGCATTGATTTTTTTCTGATTGCGAGAACAGATTTCATATAAAACATTTAATTGGCGAACAACTAACCGCGGCCGTTGGTCATTTTTCTGTGCAACCGGTAACTATAAAATCAAAGAGCATCTTAGAAAATAGAATATGAGTGATGAGCGAGCACCGATTATCGCTCAAACCACAATCTCTAGGATTATCTATATGGTGTCCCAGAAAAATTAGCTTTTTGCATTCCTTAACAATTGCTAAAACCAATTTTCCACTTTTCTTTTTTCAATTGTAAGTCAAACCATATAAAAATATCACAAGCTAAAAACAGATTAAACTGGATTGCGATCCGATAATACTTGGTTCTTATTACATTTTCATATTATTCGGAATACAATTGATTATAATCGAAAAGATAAGATTACAACGTTAGATAAGAATAATTTACAGTGAAAATGTATAAAAAAACTTTCAATTTAAATTTCAAGAAGACAATCATTAGGTTATGATTCTATTTTATCTAACCTAATAGCATTTTAGCAAAAAAAAAAATTAAATCTTTAAACTTCCGCAATAACTAAATATTTTCTTTAACTGTGTTCTATTTTCTATCAAAATTATATTTCTGTAGTATCTAAGTAGTACATCTAGCTAGTATATACATTACTATACGTGTATGTGAATCAACTGATTTTAATATAAATGAAACTTTTCGTATATTTTCATAAAAATTTAATGAAAATCGACATGGAAAATTATTTTTGATAATAAAAAGGATCTTTTTGAGATACTTATAAGATTTTTGGTAATCTTGTTACTGAGTATAAAAAAATTTAGGGGTGTCTTAGTATGCGCGTACGTATAGTGTTGAATACTGTTTAAGGTGTGGACCGTCCACTGGAGTGTGTTTTGGGAATGAATAAAGAACGAAAGTAAATTGTATGCAACTTTGTAAGATCTTAATAATTAGGAAACCAAGCTTCCCTATATACGTTGGCCAAAGTCCAAGGTTATGCATACGTAACGTTATTCTATGGTTACTTATGTACGTAAAATATCGAGTTCCTATAAAACCATTATTTTCCCAAATTTATCTTAAGAAAATATACCAAGGTGTATGTACCGAAAAAATAAATTAGTTTACTTTAATAGTTTTGTGTATCATTTAAGAAAAAACACAAAAAATCCTTTTAAGGGTGAGCGTGTGGTTTTTATCATTAAATTCAATTCAGGTAAAACCCTAAGTAAGGAGGCGGAATAATCAATGTGTGCGTAATATTTATACATCATGTTTCTGATGATGATGATGACGATGAT
Source organism: Nephrotoma flavescens (assembly GCA_932526605.1). Lineage (NCBI taxonomy): Eukaryota > Metazoa > Arthropoda > Insecta > Diptera > Tipulidae > Nephrotoma > Nephrotoma flavescens. The sequence continues at coordinate 77,381,312 of OW052220.1, forward strand.
GATGATGATGATGTGTACCCAAGTAAGTTAAAGGTACGGTATACCTAAGAAAATACAATTTATATCATAACTGTGTATATGTTTACTGAATTGATAACGGAAAATGATAAATTTATGGTTCGAGGCTCCGAAGGGAATTTATTTGTTTTTAATGTTGAGCATTTTTTTCCATCCGTATTTCATATTGTTTTCTTAAATATTGCCCCCTTGGCTCCGCACACAAGATTTTAATCTTTATATATGGATGCGTATTTTCCCGAAAAGATATATCAATGTATGTATGAAAGTTATGTTCGTTATGAATTATTGATTTGATAAGATTTTAGTTTTATTTTATTGAAAAACATGAGCACTAGACACCCAAGACTAATTTTATTTAGTTTTCGATTATATGATTAATGGGTGTTGTGTGTTTGAGAATTAGAAAAACAAGATTTATTATAAAGGTATATAGTGATAGTTATATACGGTTTTGCCCCCCGTGTGTATTAAAAAAATACAGAATCCGATATATATTTCAACAGAACAAGATAATTGAAAATTTAGGTACCTAACAAAGGTTATCTTGGGAATGGGTGAAAAATAAACAATCTTTAGAGTATTATCTTCTTGAAACCGGATTGGAATTAAAATAGATGGAAATATTAGTATCTGGAGGGAAGAAGCGGGTTTTAGTATAATTCACGAAATCAATTATTCGAAATAGTAGTCAAATTAATTTTATACACTTCTGGTACGAATTACATAATAATGCTAAGAGAATAACAGTCCCATGATGGAATTATTTCAAAATGTAAAAGGAATATTTCTAGGGTTGGGCGAGGTAGATTACGCAATGTAATCTACACGATTGTCCACACGTAATCTATTAGGGAGATTATGTAACGGTCATTGGCGATCTTGACGTCAACAATGTAAACAACGTCAACAACCGTAATAAAGTTGTTATCTAGCTAATAAGTAATATAGTCTTATTATCCTAGAGGCCCAAACAGATTACGTTTGGATACTAAATGGCATAAATTATTCATTAGTATATGGACCGACTCATGTGGCTGAACTAGGGCGGTATGTTGTACCATCACTTCGAATCGAAAAAAGTCGAATCGAAAAAGTGAAAGGTGAATCATTTTCGACTTTTATCGTTTTTTAATCTTGCAATACTTTTTCTAGGTGGAAATGTTAGCTACATTTATAATAACTTTGGTTTAAAATGATGAAACTTTATCATTTATTGCGATTCGAAAATGATACAACATACCACCATTCGACTTTTTTCGAATTTCGATTCGAAGTGATGGTACAACATATGTCAAATCGAAAAGAACATTCTTCACGGCACACAAAAGACGATGTCATAAGTGACGCATAGATGACGTTATTATAAACATTTTAATAAGCCACCTAGTTCAATTCAACTTAATACTTTTTAGTTTGGCCCAGATATTAATAGATGGCGTAAAACATAATGTACATACTTAAATTTCATTCTAAACCTCAATCAGCCAAAACAAAAGAGCTTCAGTTGTGCTTCGTTTGGACCACTTAGGGGGGCGGTACGACCACCAAAATTTTAGACGTTAGTTGTTTATTTGTGACGAGAATCCTTTACAATTTTGGTGATTGCAGCACTAACCGAAATGGTACAAACAGCGTGCAACTTAAGCTCTTGGTGGATTAAGTGTTGCCTGGTTGGGGCATAATTCGTTAATTTATACTTGTGTCTCAAGCCGATCTTTTTGTCTAAATTCCCGACTATATACACAAATATTCTTCATACCCATTCTTTCATAGATGGCACAAAATAAATCATGTCTAACATTTTGTAAAAATTTGCTATTTGCAAGCGCAAAAGAAGTTCAATTCGAAACGTCGACGAACCCGCCTACTGAAGATCAGAACGAGTCAGCGAAGGCCAAATTTTTAGAACGATTGACCCGACACGGTTCCGTAGGACAGCAAGCGTGAACCATGGTATGGCTGGACCGGAGGTCCCGGGTTCGCTTCCCGGTGGTGACAAGTAAAAAAAAAAAATAATTTCACGGCTGGTTTAGGATCGGTGAATTAATCACTCATTATCCGAAATGAAAAATATGATTATGAAATCTCTTTTGAGGCGGCCAAATCCCTTGATGGGATATAGTGCCAGAGAGAGAGAGAGAGAGAGAGGTAAACGAAGCGTAAAAGCCATAGAGCATTCACATCGTCTGCCATTAACGGGACAACGTCATAAGGCGACCAGAAGATTGAACTACCAAGCGCAACATTAGCAAACCAAAAACGATGTCGTCCACTCTGTAAATCCCAAACAATTACACAAAACAACTAGGTCGCACAGTCGCATCAGTAACGAATAACGCAATCACAAATATAAGTCGACAATTTCACATACTTGACAACATACCTGACTTTTCTAATAGATACAAGTGCTAATCTTTTGGTGTTCCTTGTCAGTCATTTTTGTTTGTCTATTTTTGTGAATTTAAAATCCCCAGATCTGGTATTATCGGACACCAATGCTACGAAAATCAATACTTACGGCACGAAATTGCTACAGGTTAGTCAATTTTCCCTCTAAATTTGCTCTGTTATAGTCGATATAAAACTAAAATGGCTGATTGATACATCGACTTAACTGCCAATCAATGCCGCGACGGTTTGGATTGGTACGAAACGGGTATGAAAAAACAATCTCGTTTGACCATGGTATGAGACCGTTACTCGATACCTCACATTCAAAACTGTTCCCTGTATTAGCATGGGTGCTCAATCTTTTACAAAATAGATCGCGTCAGAGCTTATCACTTAGTTCCCGTCGCACGCAAGGATGTATATGAACGACAATCCCATTTAACATTTTTGAATTCTCACACCTACTGGTTTTAGAAATGCCACAAACATTTAAACGTATTATCAAGGAAGTTGTTCGAGAGCTAGACTTGTTATTCACGTACATCGATGACATCTTTGTGGCACTGAAAAATGAGAACAAAAAGAACTCCACTTAAAAGAACAACCAAGTTCTCCTAAAAAAAACCCAAACTATCCAAAAACCGTGCATGGTCCGACCCAAAAATGTCAAGACGCATTTGTAAAATTAAAAACTGAATTGAATACAATCGCATTATTGGCACATCCGCTGAACGACGCTAAGTTCAGGGGTCTAACTATTGAATTCGACGTTAATTTTCGACGGCTATCGTTTTCCTATATAGCAAGCGTGGAAACAAAAGAGAAAAAAATAGTAACAATTTTATACATTTTTCTTTTTTCTTCATTTGTCTGCTATAAGAAAACGATAGCATTCGAAAAGGAACGTCGAATTCAATAGTTAGGCCCCAGTATCAAGACCGACACAACGAATACCGCAGCTGTTTTACAGCAACACAATAACAACGATATGTCGTCGAAGGTCGGAACTTTACTAGAGCAATGCTTTAATGGTCGAAAGTCCAACGGCATATGAAGGCGCCAATTGGACGATTCGAAATTCGACCTGGTCGATCTGAACATATCCATCGATCCTTCGACCGTTCAATGAATATATATTGCTTATAACCTATGTCGACTGATTCACTCGATAGCCTGAAGCATAAGGCACGATATTCGTCAACAATTACGTATCACGATTAGCCGTTTCACTCACTATTACAACCGATCAAGAAACGCAGTGTGAGTCCAAAGTTTTCACCAAATTTACGAAACGTTTTTACTCACATCCACAATCGAATGACGTGGCCGATTTCATCGACAGCATAAACCTGATCTGATGGCTCGAAATGCCACAATACATTGGAACTCGCAAATTTCAGTCGCCCCATTCGGAATTCAAACAACGGTGAACAACGATTTAAGTGACATGGTTTATAGAACTCATTATCGAAAACCCTCTTTTCTCTTTTTTGTCTACCATTAACCGGCACAGTCATCGGCCAATTACGCACTACGATGCAAAAGCTTATCCCCACGAGTACACGACAACTACGACACAACGACATATTAGTTTTAAAATCGATCGACAATTACGATTTTGTCTTTGTAAATAATAAATACGGGTCGCACGAGACCTCAACCCCGTACGAAGGCCACTATGAAGCCATTCGCCGATTACGTAGATTTTTTGTCATTTAAATTAAAAATGAAAGAGCTATCAGTATCTATCGACCGATTAAAAGCGGCCAATCGTTCACATTACGTTATCACTTGGATACGTTCGGGGAACAGTACAATGTCCTTTGCATTGGTTGAATGCCCAAAAAGTATTACTTTGGACTTACTTGAAACTAAAGAAAAACCATGATAATCCCTGTAATGCTGAATGTATCAGTCATTGCAAAGGCTGTATCGACGACCCCACATGTTTGGTTAAGACCGTTTTTGGAATGTCATTGAGTTCTAACCGAAACTTCATTATACACCGTCCATGGAGTAAAATGTTATAATCTGGAGAATATAATTGCAGATGAGGATTTTTTTTTTTTTTTAATTAAAGAAATCTTTATTTCTGTATAATATTACAACTAATCATATAGATTATCGGTAATTGTTTTGTTATTTTAGTAGTCTACTCTTGTGGGATGAGACCTATCGGTTCATCCCAGCTCTGTCAGTCCTTTGATTTAAGCGACTCAAGGAACCACTAATTCCAAAGGTTTTGTTCTTTTTAGGCGCCTTGGTCCATTGGTGCGAACTAGTAGGTTCCGCAGCTCCTCGTTGTCATGCTGCTGCAACCGCAGTACATGACTCCTTGCAAATTTTTGTATTTCATCGCTGACGTACTCTATGTTTAGGTCTCGATGGAGATTGTCATTTCTAATGTACCAAGGAGCATTCACAATGCTACGTAGTACTTTGTTTTGAAATGTTTGAATGATCTTCACTGTAGTTTTTCTTGCGCAGCCCCAAAGCTGAATACCATACGTCCAGATAGGTTTTAAGATTTGTTTATATAACAGCAGTTTGTTGTGCGTTGTCAGTTCAGAGTTTCTTCCAATAAGCCAGTGCATTTTTCTGAATTTTAAATTCAGTTCTTACCTTTTCTTTTTAACATGCGCTTTCCACCTGAGTTTAGAGTCTAGCGTCATGCCGATATACGTAGCATATCGGAATATGGAATTTGTTGTAAATTTAGACTAATCGGAATATATTCTAATTTCCTATTTGTAAAGTTGATATGTGTTGATTTCGATTCGTTAAGTGTTATCCTCCATCGTTTTGTCCAGCTATCCACTATATTAATAGCATCGGTGGTCATAATAGCTGTGTCATCAGCAAACGTTCCTATTCTAGCTTCTTCTATGTCCGGTAGATCATTTGTATACAGGAGGTATGATACGGGGCCTAGAACACTGCCTTGAGGAAGCCCTGCCAATATTTTCTTCAGTTAGATTATTCCCCGTCCTGTCTCACCCGGAAGTAACGGTCGTTGAAGACTTTAGCAATTGAAAATGTTGTTTTGGCAAATCTCGTTGGAGCTTAAATTCTAGACCGCGGTGCCATCAACCATTCTAATGGGTAGCACTTGCATTTTTGGCCTTTTTAAACCTTTGATGGCTTTCCACAGGGAATAGTCTGTGTCAGGTTTACCTGTCACACTACTTAGGAAGCTTGCAACTGACAGATGAGGAATGAAATAATAATCCGGTAAGGTAGCATTGTTGAGTTCGTAGTAGTCCTTACACAGCTGACGGCTCTGCACAAAAAATTGACCAGAGAAATGGTTTACCCACCATGTCCTCAAAATCCTCTTCCCATGTGATGGAATTGTATCAGATTAATAAGTTACGAATTTTGGGGTCTGTCTAAAATTAAGCATGACGGGCTGGATAAAATGGTGAGTGAACCAGATGAATAAATGACCGTAAGGTGTATTTTGTCATATCTTATCATTTTTTTTTACTTATCATTTTCGTTTTTTTCTTGTTGATTATTGTTGATTATTTTTATAATTACATATTCAAGATTTTTTTGGGGGTTTTCCATTGGCTGTGCGTCACAAGGTGGATAAAATATGCAGTCCAATCATTCAGAGTGTGTACTGTGTGAGAGATCCTTAGTGATTTCTCCAGGCACACGAGCTGTGTCTGTTGGAGACACGTATTCATCTCTGTGGCAGGACAACGGCTTTGTGCGTAGTATGTGCTTGTAAGCGGTCAATAATACACTCGGGGGTCTCCACAACAGACACGGTACTTATCAGGGAGAGCCAGCCAAGGCCGAATGGACACACCCAGATAATTATTCGTTTGTTTTTTAGTCGTTCAAGTTGTTCATTTAACTCTGATCTTCGTTAATACAGCGGCTTACTAAAGCACAGCATCACGTCTGCAAATCTTCTTGCATGATGTACAAGATCCAGTTTGACCCGTTTATCATTTCAAACTTTGGAAAATGGAATTGTATCAGCTTTTACTAGCGCAAAACGTGTAAAATTAACCAGATCAGAGATTACGATCTTTTGTTTTTTAAATTAAAACTCTTTTTTCATATAACAAAATGAGTGAAAATTTGAAATGGAAGCGCAGAAAGATTTAAAAAAATTTTTCTCTAGTTTAGATATATGAACAAGGTTTTAACATTTTAAAATTACTACATCTTAAAACTGTTGTGTTGGATTACGTTGTGGTACTTTTATGAAAAGGCGGGTTAGTGCTGCCATGAAGGCGCAAACCGTTGAGGAAGAAGTGGAACGCGCACCTTAAATATACGAGTTTAAAAAGAGTAAGATTCAGAAACAAACATCAGAATAGTTGTTACAGATTATTGACGCCTCTTTGTACTGGTCACCGGAGTGCTCTATAACATGCACGAACGCTTAGCGCGACCTGTTCGATCTAACAGAAATTGAATTATTGTGATTCTGGTGGTAAAGGCGCCGTATTTTGCAATTCTTTATACTGGGTGATTTTTTTAAACTGAAATTTTCAAATATCTCGGGAAATTAGCGCTCTACGAAAAAAATGTCTATTAAAAAAATTTGATCATTTCGGAAGGGCGTAGGGGCTGGGGGGCTTGCAAGCGGGGCGGGGGCCACCTTGAAACTAAAATAGGAACCCCTATTTTTTATTGCAGATTCGGATTCTACGGCTTTAAAGTACGCAGGATGGAAAAAAATAGAAAAAAGGACTCATCGAGCAACAGTCAGTGGGAAAAGTAATGAAACAGCTGTATTGGCTGCAGTAACTCATAATCCTCATATCCTCATATTAGAACACGAGAAATAGCTAGCGATTCCGGATTGTCTATCCTGGTTATTTGCAAAAATTTTAAAACGTCATAAATATCATCCGTGTCATGTGTCTTTACACCAAGATTATCATGGCGTTGATTTCCAAAATCTGGTAATTTTTTGTCAGTGGGCACGTGAACAAATATAGAAAATTCCCAATTTTTTCACAACGTATTGTTCTCCGACAAGACGTCTTTTACAAACCGGTTAATCGACACAACATGCATTACTGGAGTGTTGAAAATTCGCACTGCGCCCTTGGACTGTCAACCTGTGGTGCGGAATAATTGACAGCAAACTCATCGGCCCCCACATTATTGAAGTCAACTTGAATGGTCAAATGTACCGAGATATTTTTGAAAATGACCTGCCAACATTATTTGACGACTTGAGCTTAGAATTGTGACAAGACATGTTGTTTTAACATGATGGTTGTGCAGCACACTATTCGTCGGTAGCATGTAAAGTACTTGATCGTGATTTCAATAGTCGCTAGATCGGTCGAGGTGGTCCGGTAAATAGGCATTCCAGATCATCAGATATTACTTCGCCAGATTTCTTTATGCGGGGCTATCTCAAAGACAAAGTTTACCAACAACGCGTGAGATTAAGATTGAACGGATCAGAAATGCTTGTGCCGAAATTCAAGGAGTCCTCAGTTATGTACATTCATTTGAAATGCGGATTAGTAAGTGCATTGAAGTCGAAGACCATCATTTTGAACTCTTAATTTAATTAAAAAATGATGAGGCGAGGAGACTCGTGTAAATCTACTACGTCCACGTCGTTGTTCCTGGGTTACGCTGAAAGTAGTTTATTCACCAGCTCATTTAGATATTTTTAAAACAAAATATTGTACAATAAGGGGTATATCCTCTATCCGGTCGCAAGTTAATTATTTGCGACCAGAAATATGGTTACTAGATTTATTTTGCCATGCCAATTCTTACATCTTTTTTAAATATAAATTTGTTTTGCGATTGTTAAGTAGAAATGCATAAAAAAACTGTGACCTCGGAAAATGCGTAGCAGTCTTTTCATGGATTTCTACTTGATAATCTCAAAACAAATTTAAATTTAAAAAAGATGTAAAAATTGGCATGGCAAAATAAAAAAATAAATCTAGTAACCATATTTCTGGTCGCAAATAATTAACTTGCGACCGGATCGAGGATATACCCCTAAAAATAATTTATTTGAAAGTAGATTTAATCGCATGTACCTGGGATTACGATAATAGTTAGTTTTAATTCAAACGCATTGCAGAATCGTATGCATATATAGTAGGTCTTCAGTATGAGAAATCGAAAAAAAATAATATCGTTATTACAGCGCCATCTATCATGCATCGAAATTTCAAAGAAATCCTACGTACTTTAAGCCGTAGAATAGGGGTTCCTTTATTTATTTTAAAGTTACCACCCGCCCCATTTTGATAATGGACATTTTTTTCATAAAGTGCTTATTTTCCGAGATATTTGAAAGTTTCAGCTTAAAAAAATCACCCGGTATAATTAAAATTTCGTTTCTGATATAAAGTTATTTCTTTTATGCCATTTCAAAGATATCAGTAATAATATTTTATTAACATGCGTCTGCCCTAATTTAATTTAATCAAATAATATCCACATTCGAAGTTATATCATTAATTAAAATCAGCAAAGTTTGACCTTTTTTTTTGTTCAAATATATATTTATAACATAAAACCGACTTTCATCAAACTTTACAATAGAATATCAATATCCTTATCGCAGTCTGTGATGTGAACAACATATTTGCTATATACGATGACTATTATGCCTATAAAAATCGGAATGAAAAGAAATCAAGAGAAACGAGATAATCTCAGATAAGATGAAGCGAATACACAAGAAAATTATGTTAATCAAATCAAAATATCCGAATGCCTTTGTGCGTCGTATATAAATCGCATATGTACAAATGTCGGTTCATCAATTTTATGTTTTAGTTTAGGGATTTGAACTGTGTAACACGAACAGATTATGTTTTCTTCATTTTCTTTTCTTCTTATTTTCTTAATAATATACATAATACGATTTTAATTTTCCACACACCCAAACAAAGTGCTCATTATCTACTTCATATACACGATGCATACTGAATCTTAATTTCAAGATCTAAATAAAATACTAATCTTATCTGTTCTATTAAAAAGATAAAAATAAAACAGAAAACGTAAAGACCTTTATCAGGCATCCGGATTTTTAACATTTTTTACTTCGTATGGTTGAATGTGTATAAATTTTATTAGTATTTAGTTATTAACAGTTTTGATGTTATAGATAAGAATACTTACTAAAACAGGTGCTGGCCTTATCCTAAATAGCTGCTTTTTTACAAAGAAATGATTAGAAAAGAAAATGAAAGAAATTGAAAATTAATATTGGTTAATTTAATTAATTTTTATAGAATATGTAATAAAGTGTATAGATTTTAAAGAAATAAGCACAAGAAACTGTAAAAATAAGCATGCAGTGCATATAATAATAGTGCTCGCCAAGGGATGGCGGACTGTTATATAATGTTATATAATATTGTACAGGTATTCCTCAAAGGAGATCATTCGCAATTTATATTCAATTAATACAACAAATTGAGTTTAAAATAATTAGTTTTAATAATAATATTGATAGTAAATTTTTCTAATTTTAAGCATAAAATTAATTTATTGTTGTGTTATTAAATGGATTATAATTTATTTTTACTTTCCTGTTGTTTGGACAATAAATTTAAAATTTAATGTGCACTAACAAAAAAGTGTTTTATGTTTTCGAGTATGTATGTACTCGTACATAGCCTCAAACTAAATATAGTTTTATCTAGATATATATAATATATTTGCATACTTGCATATGTAATTTTATGTGCATGTATATAGTGTGACGTGGGAATTTGCAATAAAATCATGGGTGTAGTTATGTTAATGCTGTTAATCGATTTAAATTGCTATAAAATATTACATTTGGATGACATCTGGCATATGTTTATGTTATGTTTATTATGCAGATATTATTTTAATGTGTGATTATGCGTGTGTGTGTGTGTCGAAAATAATATGGACTGTGATTTGCTGGGTGGACAGAATATTTTCTATGGAAATGGTGATTTTATTTGCCCATATGAAAATTAAAATTGTAAATCGAATAAAAGTTTATTTAACAAATTTTGCAATCAATTTGAGATAACTGTCATGACCGCCTGAACTCATGATAACAAATTTTACAAGTTATTGTCATTAGAATATTACATAAACTGATATACGAGTAATAAAATGATTATGAAATTTGTACTAACAAAAATTATTAAAAAGTACACTGTTAAATTTGATTATTTCCTAATCGGATATTATTTTCAAAAGAAAATTATCACGGACACGATTCTAATTCTTGTGTCATCGAATTTAGAAATATCTACAGATCCCAACTGACATTTTTGTGATTATGTATATTTTTTTTTTTTGGATTAATTCAATAATAAATTATATTTAGAAATTGAGTATTGTGACGGATTTCAAATAATATTTCAGCCAATCCTGGAGATTTTGGAGACGGGGTCTATAGCGAATGGGATAAATTATGTTTGGATTTTACTATGTCTTATAAATGTTAGAAACTTGACAATTTTGTTAAACATTTCAAGTTGTATAACGGCCAAGCAATAGAAATAGACCAGAGAACTGAACTACTCTTGGAGTAGGTACTCTGAGCGCCTTTTATTAATTTTATACACATTTAATTAACCGGTTTCAAAATTTTGAGCGGAATTTCATTTATCGTCAACCCTAGAGAGAGAAGAGAGTTCACTAAAAGTATAAATAATTCAAAATTGGTACGTTAATTATTATATGTAATATCGTTATACATTACACGAAGTCGAAAAAATATCAGTTGCTTATTTAATTCTGAATACAATATAATTAAATAATATTATTATAAATTAGCAAATCGTCAAACAAACGAGTTTTTATTCGATTTTCATTGACCGTCATTTTCTATGCTATATGGAGCCGTTATTCCTTTCAAACTAGTTTGCGGATCTAAACCTCTCGAATGCGTCACATAGCTCTAGTTTGCGGATCTAAACCTCTCGAAGGCGTCACATAGCTGTATTATTATAAAATGAAGGAGTGTGAGTAAATTTGATTCTCATGAGCTCGTATGTTAAAATTATACTCGTCATTGAAAGGATATGGAAGTAGACATATTTTTGATATCGAGTCGTTTTGTTTGGCGCTATGTAGAAAAGGCCCTTAATGTACGTTCGGTAATTCATTCCAAAAATCAATACATCTTGTGTTGCACCTGTGTGTGTATGTTTCGTAATCTGGTAGTCTCAGACAGATACGACTGTCAAATTTACTGTAAAATAAGACAAAATGTGTTCGAAAAACAAACTTTTCTAAAACTAAAACAAAATCTTTGGTAAAAAAGCAGAATTTTGGTAAATTTTTTTTTCAAAAATCGTTATTTCAATTAAATTTTAGAAATTAAATTTATAAGAATACCTTAAGGATGAAATTTTTTGCCGATCACTTAACATGTTTGTGCTGTAGAGTCGCCGGATTATGGAGAACTAGCAAATTATTACCAAAAATCGTTATTAAACTTAAATTTAGGAGAAATAATTTAAACCAGTTCCGTTACAAATTTAATTTAGAATCCTTTAGTTCTTAAACGATTTTTTCGCAGGTGTTATATGTATTTCCAGTAGAAGTTGCATCCAAATCAAAAAATCTGTCTACGCTGTAGAGAGGACACAGACAGAAAGATTAGCGAATGGTTAATCTGCGAAAATCTGGAGGGCGAAAATGTCCAGATTACTATGCTTATTGTTAGTCTGTAAAAAAAATAGTAATTACGCCACATATACGTTTGAGAAAATTTTTATTTCACCAAATTTACTAATTTTTTCAAAATTACATCCGGAACTCATTTTGAAATCCTATCCTATGTTTAACACACAAAGAAAGTTGTATCCCAATTGGCTAAGAAATAGGTTATACCATATAGACAAATATCTGGTTTCGTAACTACGATTATGAAACTATGGTTTGCGAGATGAGAACTCAAGACACACTACTATTTCTTTTGTCTTCTCGTTTGGTTTTAAATAGTAATGGAGTAGGCATTGCCAAAAATGTCAATATTGACATTTAATTGATTTTAAAATTGTCAGAAATGACTTTTATATTGACAGAACAGGAAAAAATTGTTCCCGCCAACCAAATATCACAATGACAAATAGAAAAGTCAAAGGTAACTTGATTTACTTGGTAAATTATTAGTGTCCGGAATCTTCATTTTTGATGTATTCGGCGTTGGAAGCACCAAAATGCCTTGGAATGAGAAAATATATTTCATTCCGAAACTATGTAAAAACCGAGTTGGAAACCATGGTTAGGGCTGACACATTACAACGAAACCATGGTTAACTCGAAACCATAGTTATGAAATCAGTAATGTGTCTATAGCATTAAGTTCATTTAAACCCATTTGTGACAATTGTTGCGTTAGCGCAAAAGGAATTTTCCGTTACATGCATAAAAGTTATTTTACCAGGTATATATATAAAGAGTGGTAAAAAAGCTCGTACACGTGTGACTTGAAAAAATTGTTTTAATTTTGTAAAAAAAAAAAAAATATGGATCCTGAATCTAAGAGATATTGGTAAGTCTATAATAAAAATTATTGATTCCCAAATATTGTTTGTTTTTCTTGTTGCGCTAACGCAACTATTGTCATACACTAACATAATATTTTTTGTAGGAAAAATCCGTTGAGCAGTTTAGCGCAAATTCTAGCTGCTTTTGACAACTTGCCGGATGATGTGGAACTCGAAACAGACATTTTTTTACAGCCACCCGAATTAACCATCGATACCGATGAAGATTCGGGTGTCGAAGAAGACGCCAACCCCAACAATTTTACAACCAATCAGTTGCAGGTTGGAGTGGAATTGAGATTATATGCAGATGAAATAAATCCGAACACAATTGAGGATATAATTCCTGTAGAATCCAGTATTACGCAGCGGATTAATCAAAATTGGCAAAGGGGGACTGAATAAAATTTTAATATATCGGCTTTTTTGTACAAATTTCAACAATGGAATAGAAAGTTTATTTGCCCCTTGACGCTATCGGAAGAATCAAGTGCAATTGACTTTTTCAAGTTGTATTTTACACCAGCTCTAGTGGATTTAACAGTACAAAATACAGTTCAGTACGCTGCTAAGAAACGAAACAAAACAATATTGGATACAACGCATTACCAAAAAGACGGTTGTATTGGGCTACCGACGAAGACACAAACAATCAATTAATGACAAAATGGATGAGACGAAACCGATTTGAAGACATTTTTACCAATATCCATTTTTGTGATGTCGATTCGATTGGGAATACTACGAACCGGTTTATCAAAATACGCCGACTGATTATATATCTAAATGAAATGTTTCAAAAATGAATCCATGATTCAGTCGATAAATCCATGATTTCCTATATTATGGAAGACACCCCTGCAAGCAATTTATTCGCAACAAGCCCGTTTCGGTTACAAGGCATGGGTATGCGCTGGTAGATTGGGATACTGCTATCAGTTCGATTTTTATCAAGGACGTAATCAACAACGTCCCAACAAATTTTGTCTTGGCGAATCCACAGTGCTAACATTTGCATATAAACTACAAAACTATTTCCCAGGTATTCCGTTTTCGTTTTATTTTGATAATTATTTTACAGCACCAAACCTCATAAGCACCCAGAATGGTATGAAGTTTGTGAGTACGGGAACTTTGAGAGTGAATAGGCTCAAAAACATTTCAACCACTGATAAGAAAAGTTTAAATAAAAATTCCAGAGGCTACTTCGAAAATCACGTTGACACAGACAACGAATTAGTATTGACCCAATGGAAGGATAACCAGACCGTCTCGTTATCGTCCAATTATTTTGGAAAATATCCCAGTGGGCAAAGCTCGGCGTTATATTCACTCAGAACATCAAAAAATGGATATTCTCCAACCAGCTGTCGTTAAGATGTACAACCAAAACATGGGTGGGGTGGATTTATTGGATAACCATACATTTCGAATTACCAGATGAATATTAGAGGCAAAAAATTCTACATGCCTCTAGTCTTGTGGGTGTTCGATTTAGCAGTTACTAATTCCTAGACTTTAGCTAAATGTTACAGTGTCAAAACTGATCAACTCGAGTTTCGGCGACAGTTAGCTACATCCCTTCTAACGCGACATGGTAAGTTAGCAGCTAGAATTAAAAATGCCTAGTGATTTGACAAAAGGACTACATACTCGTGTTAAAACCGAAACAAGATTACGATGTAAACACTGTCATTCGCAAACAGTTTTATAAATGTTCGACATGCAATATTGCAATGCACAGCAAATATTCCGGAGAATTTCATCGGCAACTAACATAATTAATATTTTATATTGAAGTGATTTATTATTAAAGAATTATTTTATAATTTCATTATTTAGTACTTCAACTGAAATGAAGTGGAATATGTTTGTTATTTAATCCAAATAAAATATTTTTATTTTTGAATTTGAATAAATAAAATAAAAATTAAAACAACAAAATGCATGTGCAAATGCCCATTGTTGCGTTAGCGCAACATCCTGGCTCCTATCATCATTAGAGTAATTTGGTTTACATTCTATGTTTTTTGTAACCTCAATCATTCGAATTAAATCAAAAAAATTGAAAATTTATGCAAAAAAAGTTCTGTCGCAAACGGGTTAAATTGGCAATTTTCTATTATATATTAGATTCCCATTTTCGGAATTATATTAGATTGACATAAGACGCCAAAATAGCGGCTAAACTGGAGCACTTTTATAGGAATTCGGATCCCATTAGAGAGCCTCCTAAACAAATTTAAAATTCATTACAATCGATTCTTAGCACTCGAAACCCGAGGTCATTCATTTTTATGAAAATTCGTTCGACCCGAAAAACAAAACATAATTTTCCCAAACTTAAGACCCATCGCAACCCATTCCTGGCATTAGAAAATCATTATCACCGCAATTTTTTTCTAAATACTTCGCGCCATAAATAAAAATAAAAAAAGTCTCGTACCCCACCGAACCACCGATCGAAATCGATTCCCGGCATTGGATTCCTTAACACCAATTTCTCCTTCACCAATTTATATCAAAATCAAGATAGCCGAAAAAAATAAATAGAGACCCGCGGGCCGCACAAGGCAACATTAAAATCATTTTAGGCGGAACAAAATGTGAAAGAGAGGCCAAGATAAAATCATTAATGAGATAGCGAATGCAACAAATCAATATTGTTACACATAACAACCAACATTTTGAAAAAGACGCGATTAGGGCAACCATCTAATATCACCGTAATGCAACCAACATAACCCGACACAACATTCTGGAATATGATTAAACATAACGTCAGACATTATATCCCACAACATGATGCAGCATTAAGCAACAAGGTGCAACATAACCCTACAAGGTGCAATATGATGCAACACAATACAGCATCAAACATAGTACCACATAACGTGGTGCAACATCATGCAATTTGGCGCAAAATGACGTTTCATCCATAGGACTCCTACTAACTGAATTATCCAGAAACCAGAATTTCTTTTAATCATTTCCTGTCATTCGAAAACGCCGGCCTGCCAAATTTAATCAAACCCGTTGAGCCAAATAAAATGTAGAAAGAAGGTCCGAACCAACATGACGCAACATAGAGGAACATAGACAATAACATTCAACTAGATGAAAAATTAAGCAACATCACGCAACATGGACTATGATCAAACTCAATGCAACATTCCAGAATGTAGTGTTACATCCCACAACATGGTGCACAACATAACGCAACATCACATAAAATGGGGAAATGGAATTATTCAGAAATCACAACTCTTTGTTTTTCCTTGTATTCGAAAACCCTGTCCCGCTAATTTTTTTTTAAATCATACAAGCCTAATAAAATGTTAAAAGAAGGCTCCAAGCTTTTCGGGCAACACCAGTTTTTTATAAAAATCGTGCGAACCGAAAAGACGACCGTCTGAAGGGATTTTCCGGAAATTAGTACCCATCGCAATCGGCTCTTTGCACTTTATGATTTAAGTGGTGAGGATGGGCAAAACCCTGACGGGCTTAGCAATTTTTAATTTAGAAATTTATATTTGTCCTCATGTATGTTCTAAATGCCTACAAACGCTCCTGATTATTTCCATGCGTACTGGCCCACATTTTCGAATATCTGGGGCCGGCCTTTTGAAGAACTACTAAGACTTAGTAGTGATTATAGAATTTTTCGATTATTATTTACAAAATTTTATCACGGTAATCCTGGTGAGGTCCACGAGTTCTGGACAATAGTTTCCGACAGTTGAAACGTTACTCGATTCTGGTAAATTTTGTCATGGTTATGAAAATTTTAAAATTTTTAACAAATTTAAAGAGCAATATGGGTCAATTGTACTGAACCTTACAATGCATTTTGGAAGTTCCTGTTTTTACAAAATTATTATTATTCCCTTCTACAGCATTTTATCACTTTTTCCTATTGAATTTTAAATTGACATTCCCAAATAAAGTGACACATCCATAGAAGGCTCCTGTCCCAATTGATTTCGCAGAACGAACGCTTGCGTCGAATCTATCTCATTCGCTATAGTTCCAGTAAATTGAATGATCTATATGAAAATATTGTTGAAACCCCTTGGGCATCTCCAAGAATCGCTGGAATATTGATTGAAACCCCTCAAAAATGGTCAATTTCTAATTACTATTTTGAGTAGAATGAACACTCCGAAAACATACTTTACTTAGAAAGCAGAAATAAGTCTACGCTTGATGGACATTCCCAAAAATGTCAGCTATCTGTAGGAATTTCTAGATTCGACGGAGCAACATTTATGTCGTGTCCAATTTTATAAGTTTCTTTAGATTATAAAATTCCTTCTCTATCAAGTGTGATAGATAAGGTATCTGCTAACGATTTTGAATGCCACGAACGAATTTAAATGCCATTTTATATAAAATCTAAATTTTCTCATGATGTCCTGTTGACGGACACAGCAACGTTTTCAACTGTCGCTAGTGAACTAATATGTTTTCGCAGGATCACAACCTGATAGAATTAACTGGAAATAAATAATTTTCGCATCAAAATAGTGCCTTCTTTTGTAAAAGTTCCTCACATTCTTGAATTTGCAAGCATAAAATAATGTGAACGTGTCGTCATTTGCAAACATAAAATAATGTTAGAACCAATACACAATCGTTTAGTTCGCAAAATTTTACAAGACTCTTTAAAACGCAGTATTTTAGAAGTCTATAAGGGTACAATCTAAATTTCAGCAGCATTATGGTTAATAGCGAATTGCAATCATAATTGGTTAAGAAACAACCCAGTACCATTTTGAGATTATAAAATTCCCTATATATTGAGTTCCTTATAAACTCGGAGGAAAACCAAATTTACAATTTTATGATCATAAACTCTAAATAATTGATTATAAATTTTCGTGTTACATCTGGCAGTGAAAATTATTTCTCCGCATCTTTAATAGGTTTTCCGCACGGTTGAATTTATCTTTTGGTTCTAGAATTATGCGACCCTACCAAATTACAAAATTAAAAATAATTTGGAACTGAGAAATGACAACAGCCACAACGTCTATATACATAATGGAATAAGAATTTCTCTAATCAATAATTTCAATAATTGCTCAATTCAACAGATGAGTTTTAAGAATATCAATCAATTTTAGAAATATGTAAAGCGCATCTAAAAATATTTATTTGTGTTGTGTATTTTATCCGATTATTTTGGATTGAGACAAAACACATCGTAATATATCATTGTTGATTTCAAGAAAACGTTTTCTGAAAACGTAATCCATTTGTCAGTCGAAATAACAATTTACAGGTATAAACGTACATCTTGATGAAGTGTCACCACACGACAAATGGTACACCAACAAACCTTCATATATGCTTATTTACGTAACATTTTTCAGAGGGCTTAACAATTATGTCAGTCAACCATCTTTTTGATATTTCAATTTCTCTTATACGTCTAAATAAATTTACATAAATAATGTATGCAGACCAACCTCCTATATAATTCGTACAACAAAATTTCCAGAGAAAAAATAATACAAAATCTTTCATTTCTAAACAGACGAAAGCGCATTACACAATATGAAAAATATTTGCAAGATGTTTCCCATCCTTTTGAATATTAACAAAAAAAAATATCTTGTTTTCGTTAAAATAAAATTTAAAAATGAAATTGATCAACAAGAAAAAAATGAGTTATCCCAAAAAAAAAACTTTATCGGATTAGAGCTCGGCATTTTGTCTTATTTAAAGCGGATTCAAAATAAAATAAATAAAAATTGATATACGAAATTTAATACACGACCCATTCAAAATTCAAGGTTGAGAATTTTATTATACCCATAAGGTAAAATATCTTCTTGTTTCGTTGCATTATAAGAATATTGAATCAGGTTCTTGGAATTGAATTACTCTCATTGATGAAATTATATTTGTGAATCGTACAAGAAAATAAAATTTATACGCACGACCGCAAATTTAATGTTTTCGCATAAATTTTGTTGATTTTTAAGTTCACGATTTATTTGGAATCAAGATTGCAATATGAAAAAATTTAACCTTTTTGATAAATTTCTTAGTATGTATGCCCAATGCCAGGGTGATTTTAGATCCCTCAACTGTTGATATATTAGTGAAGTCGTTGACAATTTGATTTGATAATTTCAAAATGCACAAAATATTCATTTTGTTGGCCGTGACTTTAGTCAACATGTTGTCAACTATTGGGTGACCTGAAAGCTCTCAATAATGAAATTGTTTGCTTCGGAAAAGCTTTTCAAAATACCTACACTGGTTTAATATTAACTTGAAAATTTAAGCAAATATCAAACTGCTCTACAACTAAATTTGGATTGCAAACCGAATGGCGCAGGTCTTTAATTAAATGCACAATGCTGCGTAACATATTGGCCTACTAAAGAATTTAAGACTCAACACGTGACATCAAAAATTGGGCAATGTTAGAACATATTGCATGTGGCCATGTTAGAACATACTTCGGTCCGGCCTACCAAAAACAAAATTGTTTTTGTAAAAATTGGGTTTTATCAACTGGTGGTAATATTTTCAAGTGGAAAATTTTCATTTTGAATGAAAAGCTTCAACATTTGCTCGCTCGTTCTATGGTATATTATTCAACGAGCACATGATGGTGGTTATTGACGAGAATGAAATTTACGACACGAGCCGTTACGCGAGTTTTCGATCTCAATATACTGGTAAACATTTCAATCTATTTCAATTAATATTAATTGTGCATTTGCGGTTTAAATTAAACAAATGAAAAAATGGCACAAATTGCTTCTGACTTGCTGAAATCACAATAAAATTTTACCTTCGAGAGTTCACAATGAGAGAGAGGAGCAATAATAAAAAAATATTTAGAACAAAATTCCAATCTTGCAAGAAACTGAAGAAATTCTATTAGAAACCTCTATTATCGAGAATGAACCCGGAATTTAATTCAACATCTAAAGGAAGTATACTTGGCATGGGCATGTATGTAGTGTTTGAACCCTTGATTGTGCATAACTTGAAATCTATTAAAAAAAACGTTTATGAAAGATATCTCAAACTTGGAGGGACTACAAAACATTAACTGATAGAATCCAAGGCCAAATTTATTGCCGGAATAGTGTTCAAAAATAGTAATCTCGGATACCACAGTATTGAGATTTTGACTCGGCATGTCGGCTCTGTAAATCGGGTGGTGATCGATGACGAAATCCATCCGCTAATTAATATTTTCCAGAAAAAATATGAAAGTGGTAACATTGCAACTAAAATACCCTACTTTAGCTACTTAGCCCTATTCAATAAATATACAATCAAAAATCTCTCCACTGAACTATAGCTTTTTTGTTTAGGCGATCTGGCGGTTTCCAAGACATATTTTCCAATTAGGTACTTTAATAAATTCGACTAATAGCTGAAGTTTATACTTTAAATGAAGTTTATAGCTCAACGTTCAGAATATTCTCGAATGTTGCGGTTTTCCTAGAAAAAGTGAGTTTAAGTCAGTAGTAGTGACAGCTTTGTGAAGTACAGACCAGCAATGCCAGAACACTTATCCGAGAAAAACATGCTTACAAAATGCGTCGAGTCGTTAATGAAGAGAATTGATAGTCTCTTTATCGAGTGGAAGCCAATTGGAGAACAACGTGGCTTCTTTAAAAATATTTTATTAAGAAAAATAAAAACTGATATTTTAATTTTCTAATATATATTTACAACAAACCTATAATTTTATCATCATTTCAAAATCACCCGTCAAATACTATAATCTCGTTAAACTATTGCAATAATTGAATAAGAATTAAATTCCATATTTCAAATAGCAACGGAAATTTAAATTTTAAAACTCCTATAAATAGACAGAACTCTTTTGGAAGAAAATCTAAACCTGAATTCTAGGAAAAAAATTAAATTTTGAACTATTTCTCAGTTTCCAAATGGTTCAATGCCAATAATTCGGAATACATTTTGTTTAAATATTTTCCGAAGAGGGAACACTGCACTTTACGACAATTAAATGTTTGATGTGCATCGGTCTTTTAATGTTGACTATTTTTTTTAGATTGCTAACTGCTGGCGTTATTTTCTATGAAAGAATTTATCTGGCTCAACAATATTTATCGAAACACGTTCGCAATTGCATGGGAACGTCAGACACGAATGTCGATTGATTTGAGTTGTAAATCCTATTCAACAGATTGGCTTGCTTATGTACCATGTATGTAAGAAACCTTCTGCGTGGTTTTATTTTACATGAGCCTTCATCTCACGTATACCTTGATCTTTTTTAATTGACCGAGGTGTGTGGAATTGTCTTAATAATCTAGAGCCTTACCACCAACTCCGCCGGCGTTTGTTGCTGGATCGCTTTTACATTTTTAGTATACCACAAAAATCGCAAAGCGAAAATTTGATCGATTCAGGTGTAAATTTAAACAATTTGGTTACTAGTAGAAACGAACGACCTCATTTCGATGAGAAGCGATATTTTCAACGCGTAGTATTTTATGGCGACAAAAGAACGCACATATTTTTGTGATGTAAAGATGTAAGTATTTCCACCAACAAAATATTTCCAGCAACAAAAATTTAAACACTTCTTTTGGCACTCGAAATAACTATCTGAAACTAATATAATTTTGTATTTGCACTCTCTCTCTCTCTCTGGCATTATATCCCATCAAGGGATTTGGCCGCCTCAAATGAGGTTTCATAATCATATTTTCATTTCGGATAATGAGTGATTAATTCATTGATCCTAAACCAGCCGTGAAATTTTTTCCTTGTCACCACCGGGAATCGAACCCGGGACCTCCGGTCGCTGGAGCAAGCATGCTAACCACTTTGCCACCGGGGCGGCATTATTTGCACTAAAAATGTAAAATATATGTAAATGTTATTTTACTAACGTTGTTTCTGGAAGATTAAAGAAGAATTAGCTCTAATATTTCTCCGATCAAAAGTTTCCCAAAAAATAATGAACGATTGAATCCATGAAGTGAATAAAATCTTTATATTGATATAATTTAACCACAAACACTACATACTTGACAGATAAATTATAATTTCAATGCACGATAGCGTCGCGTTTTTCGTGGTATGATTTCACTAGGCGAAGCGAAAATAAAAAAGCGAAAACCAACGAACGCTGGCGGAGTCGGTGATAAGGCTCCTGTTTCTAAACATAGTATACTGCGGAAGATGCATAAATAAATGTTTATCATGAATTGGGCTGGATTGGAATTCTAGCAAATTTTAGTTTTGTGCAGCTGGATTTGAGTGGGCCATCTCTCAGCAGGTTAAGGCCAGGTTTGGTTCGGCTATGGTGAATGGAGGAACTGGATAGTTCCTTGGCCAATGGTTTTCGGATTTATTTTGTAGAAAAATCCAGAACTTCATCTGTGATTTTTGTTGGAGTCTCGATTCAGCTCAGCATACCACATTCGAACATGATTGGTTATGAAACTGCCTAGTAAGGCCGAACTCTAGAAATTCTCTAGAGTCCATTTTTAAATCCCAACTCCCAGTCCAAGCTCTAGAACTTCATAAAAAAAAACGTTAAAACCGAAATATATGCTGACCTTTCTTATTGGAATCCTAGCCCAGGTTGTGTGTAGTTGGTTGAGGAGTGGTAAAGCTCCATTAAGCAATTTACTTGGTAATTAAACGAATATTCTTTGGTGACCAAAATTAACAAATCATTTGAAATTTTTGCGAAATAAGCTAAAATTATTTGAAATATCCAATCCTGTAGTTAATCTGGCATTTAATAACATTGATAGTTTCCCGCAAACCATATAGCCTTTGGGATGCATCACATTTTTTTTGCAATGTTTTGAAAGATTCATATTTCGTGGTTGCCCAATTTAAGGGTTAAATACCCAGGAAATTCTGATAGAATTTGTGGAATTATAGGAGGATTAAATTAATAAATCGGCAAAAGCTAAGGGCCTAAACTGACTTAACCATACACGATAGATGAACACGAACTTCCTGCTAGTTCTATATAGAATTTCGTCAGTTTTTTTCACTCTGAATTAACGAACCAGCTGGTTCACCAATCGTATTAGCATATAGTAAAATGGCTGACGGGCTGACACAATTTGAAATGCGTAGCTCGATATAAATAATCAAAATGAATTAAAATCATAAACCAAGGCCTTGTATTAACCGAATATAATTTGTCCAATCTTCTCACAATCACTGATGATTAAGTCACAACCCTAAAATAAGGCTTGTATGTAACATATCAAAAGAAAGACTAGATCAAGCAAGACGACCTTGTTTTCACTGAAAATGATGAACCAACGGAATATAACTCGGATAAATTCATGCTCATACCGCCAGGGCCAGGCGGGGGCCGTCTGGATACCTGGTGCGCTTCAATTGAAAAAAGTAAAGAAATTTACTGAAATGAAAAGAAATTTTAGATGAAGACAGGAGGAAACTCGACGATCTAATAGAATGTGATGCAAATACACGTCACATAATCTGAGGAGCATAGACATCCTTTTATTGGTGATCCTATTTTGATTATTTACTAAATAATAACTTATTAATTTGAACAACAGTCAACATTTGCTACAAAAAAAAGATGGGAGCTGCTTAGATGTGACGCTCGCCTCTGAAATAATCTTTTGTATGGCCAAGGAGTGGAGGGATCGAAGGACCGTTCTGTACCAGATAAACAATACTTAATCTGTAATCAGTACTTGCCTGGAGTAACGGATAAGTCAAAACCAGTACTATGGTTAGCGAGAGTATTTTAAATCAGTTGTCCGGACCGGACCATTTCAATGGAAACGCAAAATAATTCAGATGTTATTATTCCTTGGGTGGAACATTCTTTAAAGGGTGTTTACGGAACCGAAGGCAAGGATATATGTATCACAAAAATGGGGAAGAGTTTACTTGGCTATCCAAAAGATCCTAGATCCATAGCTCCATCGCCCTTTATTCTGAAAACTATGGAAAGATTGTTATACGAATACATTCGATCAAGAGCCAATCCTTTAAAGGAAAGTTTGTAGATACAGCTTTCGATTTACGTATGATAGAAAAAATTATTAGGCTCGCCAGAGTATTTATTAAAATAATTTCTTGAAATTCAAGGTGTCTTAAAAGAGGGGAGTGTAAGTGGTCGCTTAAAACACATAGCGATAGCTCTCTCAGGGAACAATTAGATACGTAAAGTTCGTTTTAATCGTCACATGGGCCAACAGATGCGGATTGGGATCAACTATGCCTAATATACCAATATAGAGCTGGTCTTATTTACTAGAACAAAACTGAATATTGTCCTTCTTACTTTAAACGGTACTATATAGTGGTAAAATGAGATTATTGGGCGTTAAGTGAGCTGGCAGCCAAACTTTCCATAGAAAGAGTAAAATCAGCCATTTACTTCTGCAGATATGCAATTAGGAAAAACTGAGGTTTTTAACCAGAGTTGGTAATCGGGCCCTACACCGTCGTAGTAAAATCTGGGGCGGAATCATAAAATACGACCGAAAAAAATTAAACCGATTGAAAATATTTTTTCAAATTTTATTAGATTAAAAGTATTCAAATTTACTATAATGGATGCAGAGTGATGTATAAATGCAACTTCTATAATGTTTTAAGAGCAATGGCTAATCGCCTACAAGATTTTCAAAACTCAATTTTCTCGCCACAGGTTCGTCGCCGTTTCATTTTATGAGATGGCATTGAAGTCTTTTGTATTTCAAAATTGTAAAAATTCCGGAAATATATAATTATTTTGATGTATGCAGGTCAAGCTCATGAAATCCGATCGGAAAAATGAATTGTTGGAAAATATTTCAATGAACAAACACAAAAAAATTCGAAAAATGGCCAAAGTTAGCGTAGATATTTTGTATGAAAACACAAATAAATGAAAGTTTAACCTAAAAATTGTATTCGACAACTATTTCATAATCGAGCAGTTTTAAACGGAAATGTTGTACCGGTAAAAATGAATTTCGAAAATCTTGTAGGAGATTAGCCATTGCTCTTCAAATATTATAGAAGTTGCATTTATACATCAGTCTGCATCCATCATGGTAAATTTGAATACTTTCAATCTAATAAGTTTGAAAATATTTCTAAATCCGATTAAATTTTCCGGTCGTATTTCATGATTCCACCCCTGTACTCATATACGAGGTGAGTGTACAGTGAGCAGCAGTTAATCTATGCGTGCCTTTCAGGTAAAGTTCCAATATGGCGGTCAATACTCGGACGTACATATGCGACTTGAACGGGCAAAAATTGGGATACATATTTCAGCATTTAATCTGTTGTCTAAATATCTAGACTACAGACTATTTCATTGATAAGTTATCAGAAAATAGAATATCTACATTATCAATTTTCCATTAGGATTTTACAGCTGTAAAGCAATAGATAAGAAAACCCACTTAAAGTAATATATTTTTCTGGTCAAATCGTTGATGTATGACGAATGTATCAGTGCTTTGAGTTCTATCAAATTGAAAAATTTCCAATACGTCATAACCAAAAAATTTTCATTTTCGTGTCTTCAAAGTTTTCCGAGAAAATCTTAGACATGAGTCTCTCCCTCCCCACACCCCCCTCCCCCCTTTTATATTCTGAAGATCTTCTGAATAATATCCCAATTTTGACAAAATTGATGACTTCTTGTAAATTAGTTGGACAATTTTCCGTGCTTTTATGGAAAATTCCATAAAGCTAACATCAAAATTACTGATATGGTTTGGTTCTTGAAGCTCGCATCTGTATCAACACATCAAAACTAGTGTGAGTTGAAGGGTTTTAAATTTTAGGTTCGTCAAATTTGTCAGTTTTTGCTTTCTTGGGGCAGCCATAGAAAGCCAGCCACCCAAGACCTATACATCCTAGTATATATTAGAATTCTACTGGCTCACATCATATTCTTTCAATTATTTTAAACCCTGCTATTTTTAAAACCTGCATTTAACCCTGAACCTGTAATGTTGCCAAAATGATAAGCTTTCTGAATAAGATACAACCTAGGACTTCAAAAAGATATTTTGGTGGTGCTGTTCTACGATTTTTTTTAGAAAAAGTCGATCAACTGAAAAACAAATTTGTGATATTTAGAGAAAAGATGGTGCTCTTGAATCCTTTAAAACTCTACTTTTTATGAAATTAAGTTGATTTATAATTTGATTTGACCTAAAGTCATGTTAAAAATCAGGCATTTCGGTGTTGGCTTCAAAAAATCATTCCAGAAATTAAAAATGAGTTTAAAATAATTTTGTACAATAAAAAGTGGTAAATTTAGCAGTTCTAAACATCCAAAAATTTGATTTTTTTTAAAATTACAAAGGACCCAGTTAGACCTAAAACTACCAGTCAGATTGGTATAGGTATAGACGTATGATTTGATTTCACCCAGAAGGACATTAAAATATAAGTATTTCGGTTATTACCTAAATATGTACTTTAAACGGAGTAAATAAATTTCAAGGACGTTAAATTTGGTCCCCCAGGCTCTATACTTCATTTCGTTTCAAAGGAATTTGTTGATCAACATAATTACATCTGCTAAAGACATAAAAAGTTCATAGAACTTTTAAAACATATAAGTTAAATATTTCATATCGGGCAATGTCAAAATTAATAAGCCTGATCCTGGCGACCAACCTAAATAAAAAAAATCCCGTTGGCTGTATTTTTAATCCAACTTAATAAATATATTACGCTAATGTTCAAAGTACATTTTAATTAGTGAAAGTTATGTTCGCTATAAAATGATCTGCCAATCCACTTATCCCCATGGCACTTTTATGTGGTATGGGTACAGCAAAACTGCTGCACAAAACACAAATTAATTAAAGCTTTAATATTTTAAAGAAAACTTATTTTGTTTCTTCTCATACATCCATCAACCACCCCCCTTGGGCTGCTCTGACTGATATAATACTGATATGAATCTTGGTTCTTTAATATTTATGGAAAATATGTATAAAAACAACTTTGTTTTGGAAAAGTTTTTCCTTTTTTTTTTTGGTGTAACGCAATTATGACGAAAAATATTTTCGTTTGAGTTTCGAAATATAGAAAGCTTGGAAATTTTGTGTTGTTTTTGATTTCCTGAGTGTTTTGAATAAATTTTCCAATTTTATAACATCCAACAAAAAATATATTTTTTTTCGACTCTAATTTAGGAGGTGGGTTCCTAATTTATAGTTAATGTTGTTTTGTATGTATCTACGTGTAGTCGTATATTTACGCTTTATAACGATGCTAAAAATAATTCTCTGAAGTACAAATATAGAAAACTTTGAAGAACAATCTAAATGTATAATTTATTTGGTTGGTTTTTTTCTACGGTTTCTGAACGTAATTTCGTAAAATCTATGTACAGATGACATCAAATTATATTTAATGGATATTTACGTGTCTGCTGGTATGGTATTTTATATAAATATATACAACTAAAACGGTTTAACCTTTGATTGAACCAAAATTACGAAAACTAGGTATTTTGAAAACTTTTGAGTAGAAATGAATAACGTATTTTTATTAAATCATTAAAAATTAAAAATTGTCTACCGATTAATTGAGATTTATTATAGCAACAAGCAAATTATTATGAGCGACTATTTCACAAGTCTTGTTTTGCATCTTAGAATTTAACTGATCTAGAGAAAATCTCAATAAAATAAACTTAAATCCATAGTGATACACATCCAAAGGGATATAAATTGCCCAAGAGAATATGGCCTACCCTCACTAGCACCGAACTTTGACTAACTGGCACCCTTCGGTTTCAAGCAGCAAAAAGAGGCTCTACTATGGAGATCTTCTCTCCTCAGTAGACTTAGTGCACGAACAGTATTGATAAGAAAAATTATGAGAGCGATGACAGCTCACGCCTAGCACACTCTACGTGGACTACGTCGCAGCAAAGACACGAACGGCGAAAGCAGGCAGATAAGTTTGGAACCTGAGGGTAAGAAGAAAAGATGGTCACACTTAAGGAATTTCTAAAAAAATTAAGGCTTATGAGACAGTTTGCAAAACCAAGGACCAACAATACTTTTGCGCCAGTAACACAATAAGGGATATGGTAATTGCAGACAAACATTTTTCGAGATCATTCCAGAAATGTTAAAATTCTGCTGTTTCTGGACCACAACCAAGCTAGCAATGACGATCTAAGCACAAATTACCTGTATTGTAGGGAATATATGGATGACCATTAACCGCGCGGAGGAAAACACGACCAAATGGTTCACCACAACTGTTTCGACGCTAAAGCCAATGGGAAAAATATGCTAATTTAAAAATCATTGGAGAGAAATTATTTTCGCCTATCAGAAATACTGCAGAAAGTTGGCAACGTGTTGAGTAACATCAAAAATGGAAAGGAATTGGACTCTAAATATTATATAGGTGAGTTAATCATCTATAACAGAGGAGATGGGAAAGTCAAATAAAATTCTTTGTTGACTTCCGCATAATCTGTGCTCCATCATCTACCAACGGAGAGCAGAAACACCAAAACTTAAATGTAAATTTTTCCAAAGCCTACGACGATATCGAGTCTGGGTTCTGCTGCAACTATCCTCAACTGGCATTTTGAAGATTGCGGCATTTTATGGCTACTTTATTATTAAATTTTACTTCGAGATGATTTCAAAGAATTGTATCTTGTTGGGAATCTTGAAACGCATCAAGTGGCCATTCTACACCAATAAGCTCCATAATATTTTAACCCGTCTTCAGAACGGAATTAATAAACTTAAGGATCTTCAAAGCAAGTAGAGACCTCACCGATGCAATATTATAGACGTGTACCACTCAAGCTGACTCAAAATTCGCGACAGGAGTGCTATATATGTATACCTGTTGGTGGAATTGTAGTTTGCAGGTCAAGAGAAGAACACTTTGATAAAAAAAAACCTTTTGTTTAAAAAGGGCTAAAACAGTGACTCACCCCACAGGTGTGACAATAAACCATCTGGTGCAATACAATTTGTTATTTTTCCAGTAGTTATTTTTGTTAGTGATATTATTGTAATATGCCGAAACAAAAAGAGGTGCAGATACAGATTCTGTACGAGCAAGGGAAATCACAAGTAGAGATTTCTAAAACTGTGAAATGTTAACGCAGATCTGTGCAATATACTATTGAGCAATTCACCGCTAGTGGATCACACAGTAATAGGTACAGAACCAAGCGCAAACGGATCACCACATACCGTGATGACCGAAAGTTTAAAGAGAGAAACTTTAAAAAATAGGAAAAAAACTTCTTCAAACCTCGCTGCTGAGTTGTCAGTAGAAATTAAGAAACCAATCTCTGCTCGCACCACTCGCAGAAAGCTTCAGGAAGCTGGTTTTAAGGCTAAAAAAAAGAAGAATGTTCGCTATAAATGGGCCTCTAAATACCAAAGTTTCACCGAAGAAGATTGGTCAAATATCGTGTGGTCAGGACGAATCAAACTTTGAAGTAAGTTGACAATTCTATGCCCTACAAATATTTTAGTTTTCCGAAGTCTCTACATTTTCTTTATTTCAAATTTTTGGTACACCTGTGGGTCGATTCTGGTTTTCATATAGAAATAGGAAATAGGAAAGAATTTGAAATTTTTATAGCAATTTTGTATTTTTCCCCTATAAGCTTATTCTAGTGTCTTATGGAAATTTTTTCTTTCCTATTTATCGCAGTTTTGACGTTAATCTTTCCGCACGTACTTTGGGTACGGACAGATATTTTTTTACAACACATGCAATATTATTTTAATTTAATTCTTTTAATTAGACAAAAAAATTATAATTACATACAATTAATGTATGTTTTACATTTCTTAACCGCTTACAGATGGTTTAACCGCTTATGGTTTTCAATATTCAACTTAATCAAGAATTTGGGAAAATTTATTCCTATGTGTACCAAAATAAACCATAGGAAAAACTTTTTAGGACAAAACTGCTATCAAAATTTTTTCCTAAATAGGAAAAAAATCCTATTTCCTAAAGACACCAGTATCGACCCACTGATGTGCCTTTTGTGCGTCGCCGGGTAGGCAAAGCATTTAGTTCAGAGTATGTGATACCAACCGTAAAACACCGCGAGGACAGCATAATGGTCTGGGGTCGCATGACTAATTCTGGATTTGGCGAAATATTCGTGTGTGAAGGCCACATGAACTCTTCAAAATACATAAACGTTCTACAATCTGCGTTGCTGTCCCTATTTTTAACACTTTTTGGTGATACAAACATGGATAGCGCTAAATTCCAGCAGGATAACGCGCCATGTCATAAATCGGTCCGCACAATGAATGGCATGGTTTCGAGAAAATGGAATTGAGGTTCTGGAGTGTCTGCCCAGTCCCCGGACCTGAACCCCATAGAACATTTATGGAGTTTATTAAAACGCAGAGTCAGGCGCTACACAATAAATAACAAAGAAGACCAAAAATGCTGTCTGCACCAAGAATGGAGCGCCATACGTCCTGCAGAATGTAAAAAAACTTGTAAGCTCTCTACCCAAAAGAATTTCTGCCATAATTAAGGCAATGGGTGGACCCACAAAATATTATTTTTTTTGTAAATAAATAATTGTAAATAAAAAATTATAGGATATCATGGGTGCTCAATACTTTTGGCCAAGAGTGTACAAGGTTTTCTGCTCAGATCTTAAAAAACCAAAGGAGTAAAAAGTAGCTCAATTAAGGCGCTCAATTAATAATAATAATAATAATTTTCAACGACCAATTACCCCTCCCTGACCGCACGCAGTCGTGAGTATATTGGTGAGACTATTAATGAATTTTTTTCAAGACAAGCACAGGACCGGTTGAAAATTCATCTTTTAGTTTAATAATTTTGTAAAACACAATGTCCTGATTGTTTCAGCAAAATTATTCAAATACTTGGAATTGGAAATACGCGTCTATTTTAAAATCATTATTAGAGAAATCTTCACCGAAAAATTCGGCAGACTGATTAGTAATGATAGTGGGATCATTGGAGTATTGTAAATTGTACTCCAAGGTAGCAGGATATTCATTTGTAACAGGATATTTTTTCTTGAAATTCATGAACTACCAAAATTGCTTAGGGTTGTGGATTATGTCGTATTGCATACGGCTGATGTAATTATGATAAAATTCATGAGAAATTTGAGTAATCACTGCAAATGTTCAGATAGCTAAAATAATCTGAGTCCGCATTTATTTTTAAAAATTCAACGTTTATTTCCTAGATTGCGCAGTGTACGGGTGTTTTGATTGGACCATGGAGGAAATGGCGGGATATTTAATAAATGATGGGGGAAGGCAAGGTATGGACTTTTCGATACCTTCACAAATTGCAGCATAAAAGCTAACAGTCTGAGTTGCAAAGTTATTATTATTAATTAGAACAGTGTTAAAGTGGAGGCATGCTAGTAAACTTTTAAATTTTTCAAAATCAGTTTTTCGAAAAATATAGCAACGCAAAGCCTGAGATTAGCGTTAACATTGCCAAAATCATAACAATATGTGATCAAAATCGGTGGAGATGGTATACATCAATAGTAGAGTGCTGACATCAGAAGTAAAACAACACTAGATCGAGCTGCCGTCCGAATTGTTTTTGATGTTACTGATTTGTCCTAATTATCGTTAATAAGAGTACATATCCTTTGCTTTCGTAGCAACATAGTGAGTGATTTCATCCAATTGTGCTCACATTAGATCAGAAGGTTCAGCTCGCCATCGACGATAATGCATTTTGCATATTCTTAATTTCAAATACGTAGTCTACAAAGGGGGCGAATATAACAACACAGGGAGATAGAATGTACCCACGCCATTTGAACAAACAAAATAATTATTAGAACGATTATTTTTTAGGTTATACAGGGCTAGGTTTGGCTTGGAATACGTTTCAATATGCTGAAGAATTGTCCGGGTAATTTTCATTCTGAAAGTGAAAGTGCGAGTCATTTTGATTCCATAAATTTTAAAATAAAATTTCGAGTTCTGTGCCATAATCATCGCTGATGAACAAACACCAGTTAACAATACAATTCTCTGCGAAACGCGTATTTGGTTAGTGCGAATATAGGCAAGGTGGCGCTGTCCATAGATGGTACAACAGTTCGGGAAAACGGCCTGACTTTTGAAATTCTGCACGACTACAAAAATTTGTTTGTCGGCATCACGTGCATCAGTATCGATGAAATTGTCGTGCTGCATTCGGCCATATTCAAGAATACTTAATTGCTTGCCTATGCCACGATTTTGTAGTGTGTGGTGTAGTGTGTCGTCTACACACTTCGTTTTTTTGCAGTTCGTGGATATCTTGCATTATTGATACAAACCTGATTTTTAAAATCAAACCATCCTATAGCATTTATTACCATATTTCGAGTCTTCACAAACAATTTTCTAGAACGATTTTACAAGCGAGAACGCAATTAGTATTACTCGATGAACGTTTTATTTTTTTGGAATAAAATCCTGAAAGATTTTACAAAAATGTATAGCACACAACGGACATAATTAAATGTCAATATCACATACTAATCACCAACAAGTTAGTTATACCATTCATTGATGGAGGACACTAGTATTCACAAAGTTTGTTTGTGACACAAACCAAAATGTTATTTTAGAGCGTTCTTTACTAAATGAAATTTGTTATTGCACCTAACCTAACAATTAAATTTTTTTAAAAACTCTTTACCTACCTAATAGAAAAATTACCTATCAAATAACCTCGGCCCTCTATTTGTGGATTAGTTCGCATAATTTTTTTTTATCTGTTTTTATAATTTTTCTATAATATACAATTAAAATATTTGATAACAAACAAAACTAGGTACAAGATTATGGATTTAACTTTATTATTGAAAGATAAATTTGAGTCTATTTTTTTCTATATTCCGATCGATGCACAACTTCTTCAAGTTTGAGAGCTAATAACAAAATATTAAAAGAAAATTTCGAGAAAAAGAAAAAACTAGGGTACCTACGAATTTTTTATAATAGCTGCTGAATGTCAAAAAACTCTAGAAGAATATATTGCCCCAGATGCTTGTTGAACCCTCACAACTTACACTTACTTCAGTAAAGAACACTCTTAGCTCAAAATTGATAATTTAGCTACAATTTATGAATCGTCGGTTATAATTATTGGTAGTTCACTATCACTAGTTTGATGCCATCACCTGATGACTGAAATGACCCATCAATGCGGGTATGGCTAACCCTATTAAAGTTAGCCGACTCTAGCCGAAAAAGGTCGTTAATGCAGATTCAAACTAATCAAAAGAAAATGACAGCAAATTTTTGTCGGTAACATGTTCATCGAAAATCGCAGCCGGATTGTCGGCAATGCAGATGCAAATTTCATGTCGAAAAGTAGTTATTTATATTAGAAATTTTTATTTTGCTCTTCCTAAATACAAACTAAAAAAATTTAATATAAGAAGTTTTCATTCGAAACAATTAAAACTAATATACCTAACCAAATCTCTCTAAGTGCCGTATTAGATGTTTGGGGAGGTATGAAACGTGAAATGCATCTATAGTGATATGTATATGGAGAATGTTTTAAATGAAGTGCCTTCTAATAATTAATATTTAAAATCTGGGGAATCCGGGAACACTCGATTGAATAGATCGCACATACAAAATTTTAAAATTTTTAAAATTGAATGTTTAAAGTGTCATGGCTGGAAATATATTCAAATTTTAATGATACTCACACCTGGAAATAATTTCAGGTCAATTTTCATGAGGGGAATCCGGGAAACTCGACTAAACATATCATACAAATTTCCAAACGATATATTCAAACAATATTCCCAGACTCCCCACATGAAAATTGACCTGCAATTTTTTTCAAGTGTGAGCACCATTAAAACCTTTCATTTGAATCTATTTTCAGCCATGACACTTTAAACGGTAAAATTTTAGAAATTTTCAAATTTTATGTATTTATATATATATATACAATCGAGTTTTCCCAGACTTTCCACATGAAAATTGACCTACAATTTTATCCAGCTGTGACCATCATTAACAATTTTCATATGAATATATTTCCAGCCATGACACTTTAAAACGGTCAATTTTTAGAAATTTTCAAATTTTGCGTGTTCGATTTATTCAATCGCGTTTTCCCGGACTTCCAACATGAAAACTGAACTGACATTTTTCCAGGTGTGAGCATCGTTAAGACCTTTAATTTAAATATATTTCCAGTTATGACATTTAAAACGGCCAATTTTTATAAATTTTCAAATTTTGGTGCGAAGTATACAATCGAGTCTTCCAGGACTCCCGACATGAAAATTGAACTGAAATTTCCAGGTGTGAGCATCATTAAAACCTTTTATTTGAATATATTTATTTCTAGCCATGACACTTTAAACGGTCATTTTTTAAGATTTTTCAAATTTTGTGTGTGTGATATATTGAAACAAATTTTCCCGGATTCTTCACATGAAAATTAACCTGAAATTTTTGAACTTTTGCTAAATATATTACAACGAGTTTTCAATATTTTTTGTATTATAGTTTTAATGCATTTGAGTCTGCATGACATATTTCGGCTAGAGCAAGTTGGCTAAGCTTAACAGTATGTATGACTAACTAAGTCGAAAATTTATAATGTGTGCCTGGGCCATTAAGATATTGAGTTCTAAACTGCAAACTTAGTTCCGATTTGTCAATAGATAAGTTTATTTAAACATAACACGCGGTTTTTGCCATCGATGAATGATTAATATGAACTAACCGTCACAAAAATTAAAGAGGAAATATCATATGTTACAATTTAAATTCATCATACCAACAATTTTATTTGAATAAACGATTTGCTATATAAAAACATGTTAGACCTTTGCCTGAATGGTGCTGCCCACTCAGGCCAAAATACGCGTGACACGTTCAATCAACTAAAATTTCATAGAAAACAAAATAAAACTTTGTTTCTCTGCAGCTTATCTTTTGATTTGCCATTTCCAATTAAAATAATCTAACGACATGTTTTCAAAGACGACGTACGTGATAATAAAGTTAGACAATTTTCGAAACTTTTATTTGCTAACTATGCGGTAACAGATTTTTACGAATTTCATTTTGCTTTTTGTTTTCAATTTGAGCCCCAAACTATAAAAAAATTCATGAAAACTGTTATAAAGTCAAAGTATCAAAAATTATAGTTAAGATGACTGAGTTTTAGAGTACGTTACAAAAGTTTCCAAATTTATTTAGGGCTCCCAGTTTTATCGTAATGACTAATGATTTTATTGCAGTTACAATTATTTTGTATTGAGATCGAACAGGGAATTGTCGACTACAAAAAAATTATTTTATTTTTAATCCCCACAGGGAAATGGATAGATGCGGATAAAAATGTCTTTGAATATTTTTTTGGTGTAGATTAAGCAAAACATAATAAATAATATAAAACTCATGCAAGGCAGATTATAAAGTAAGAAGTAATCTAGGCTATTATATAAACTCACCTCGCATGGCGGCGGGGCACTTCTATAAGAAGGAACTATTTTAAATGTAACTGAACCGCGTGCATCACGCTGCAAAAAAAAAATGTAAATCCTTTATAATTTATATTAAAATTGATATACTTACTAGCATTCGCTGTAGTTGTCCAACAGATTGATGTTGTACAGGTTGACCATTTATTTCGCGTATTTCATCGCCAACATGTAGAGTCGCTTGTCTATGTATCATACCACCATGCATTATCCTTGCTACAATACATCGACCATCCTCTGTCATTTTTAACGTTATACCCTGGTTGTGGAAATAGCAGATGGTACGGTGGAAAGAGACATGGAAAAAAAGGATATAAAAAAAACATTAAATATTATTTTCTTTTAGATACGTTTTGCAGTTGTTGTATTTTTAATGTGGTGAAATATACGGAAAACCATTAAAAACCTTGCGCATAGACACAAAAATAAAGTAAAAAAGGTATGTATAATTTACAACAAAGGATATAACAAATCCTGTTTGGCTTGAGCTGCGTTCAGTGGTACATAACACCGGATTTATATATGTATATTCTCAAATCCCAAACATATAAAATTGTCAACAGTCATACATACGCAGGATCATAGTTATCTAGATTCAATTTTGCGAAAGGTATAAAATGAATGGTTCATAAAATGCTTTGTCACCATTTTTATAGCTCGATGAGATGGATTTCAATATACGAGAGTACATATATGTTTTGGCTGATCATAATATTCATTTTTCGATTACCGATACCGCACAAATCTATTGTGTGTTGCTTATATTCCTATAAATATATACAGTAGAAGTGAACTTTAACACAAAATTATTTGAATATTTATTGAGGTGATACTGAAAAATTATCGGTTTGGGTCTCACTTTTATACCTACATATGTTTTGTTCAGGAATAATGTTAGTTTTTAATATGAGAATAAAGGTATTAGAGAAAGGACGAAGGTGTAAATATTAATCGAATATTTTAAATTTGGATAAAGTTACGTCTATCTAAATGTATAAGTTGGGTCGATTTTTCTTGTTAACACACCCAACCATATCTTTTTAGATTAACTTTATCTGTTCCTAAATCACGTTTCTCATTCTAACGTTGGTGATTTACCTAAATATTGTACCAATATTCGCCCTGAATTATTGAATATTAAAAAACTCGTCAAACAAAACGTTTATGAGATTTCAAGATGTATACGTACATAGTAACAGTACCTAGAAGATAATTTAATCGAACTAATGCACAGAAATGACTAAGTTTGTAATATATGAATATTTGTAAAACCCTTGAGAAATCGGAAAACTGAAAATTTTTCTAATACTTTGTGAAATTTTTAATTAAGATAAATACTTTCCAAAACACCAACTAATTTGCAGACATTATTTATTCAAATTAATTTATTTATTTAACGTGCAGCAATTTATCGAAATAAAGATTGCGCTAATTTCAGTTTTGCAAACAAAAAGGGGCTCAATATTTATTAATTTGTATCTAGCACGATGCACTGGAAGTATGAAAGCAGCCATGCTAGCTTCTCTAGCTGGTCTACGTAGAGTGGACAATAAAAAGCGCTTTTGCACTCTATACGATCTGAGTAGTTAATATAAAACGGATTCCATACGGTAACACGATAAAGTAGTAAAACTAATTACGTACTTAAATTTGTAAAACAGTCCTGTGCAATTTTAAAAGTCATCAAAAAATCGGATCAGAAATTACAACAGTGAAAAGCAGTCGATGGACTGTCTTTTAAATATTTCCCAACATTTACTACAAAAATTAAAATAAAAAATCAAAGAATCACACAAACAAATTAACAATTAATTAACAAATTAATTAACAGTCACAACAATCACACAGTCTCAATTATTTTTTTTATTATTTTTGCAATCTGTTCTGGGAGTCTGGGACCGAAGCACTCCCAACTGTTTCGCGGTTCGCTTTTACTTTTAACCTTGCCCACTTTTAACCCTGCTAGCCAATTCGGGGACGTACCGATTATAGACGATTATTTATATTTTATTGCCAACGAGTGTTTGTTTTTTATATCCGTTTCACTCAAGCATCCACTTAACATTTGCGTGGAGGCAAGTGCTGTTTGAATTTTATTTGAAAATGCAGCGTATGGAAAGGTTAATAAGCTTCAACGTGTGGATACATTTTGATGAGGATGAGTTCGTCGATATTCAAAAACTTGCTTCCGAATGTGAAATCCCATTTAAAATTAAGAATGGATACAAAAAATATTTGCAGCATTTTTAAAATTTAATAAACGAAACGGGTATAAAATATTTTAATAAGTACAAAGAATTTCAAACGAATCACCAAGTTTCAAGTATATTTCAAAGGTTTATAGTAAATATAAACATAATTTGGAAAATACTTCAGATTTTGGCTCAAGAATTTACATATAGTTTTTATTTAAATTCTTATTTTCTAACATACTGAGGTGAAAAGTAATTGGTATTATTTTTAAACAAAATAAAATTAAGAATAATTTTCCCTGTCAATTTCGCTATTAAAAAATGATCCTAATTTTCAAATATTTACGTAAAAAATTTTGTATTACAGTAAACTTGTAAACGAGACGAACGGAAATGACCTATGGACTTCAGTTGAAAAAAAAGGATAAGAGAACAGTAAAAACAATTTTGTACTATACATGGCCTGCTTGTATGTATAAACAAATGTATAATTGTAGGGAAAACAAAAAAAATAATTGAAAAAATGAAATAGAAACCAACGACATTTCCATCGATCAGGAAAAACAAAATAAAAAATATAAAATTTAAAATAATAAAAGAAACACCAACTTTTGACGAACGCATAAATCTAAATACTCAATTCCCTTATGCTGGAAACAAAAGTGTGGAAAAACGCTTGCGTTTAAATTAGAATACACTACTTTAAATTAAATAAAATATATGCATTTCGCATAGGATGCGTTTTTCCGCAAGTTGTCTATATTTCTAAAAAAACGCACAGCAGCAGTGTTGACTACTCATAACAAAAAAGAAACTCCAAAACAAATTGCATATTGTTTATTAAAAACTCTACGGAAAAATAAAAACGCAATGTCAGAAAAATACGCTTATGTAGTTAACTTGCGTTTCCGCATGTGTATTCGCATGCGTAAATTCCGCACATCTATTTCCAGCATTAGACGTATCACTTCATGCGACGTGACTATGGGATCTGGCTACTAGATTTTAAAAACAAATTTACTTGCAAAACTCTCAATGAAAATGTTTTAAATCTTATGTGAAATTCTGTTTACCAAAATACGGCAAAAAAATTGATGTTCATCAAAAATTTTGTTCTATTTGCTAGGAAAAATCAAATTTTTTTGACGCACATCAATTTTGAAATATGTAAATTTTTTCGTGAATTTTTTTTTGATGGAGAAATACCAATACAAAATGAAACGTCAATTGAATATACATAAAATTTCGTGTGCAAAATTGATGTCGTTTTGATGTGACATTTCTAAACTGCAAAATCCTATTTAATATTTCCAATACATACATAAAACCACATCAATTTTGATTTTTTATTCTATTTGAACTACAAATTTTACATTGATTTGGAAAAGTAAATAGAATTCCATATTAGTTGGCTGCATTAGTTTGAATTTTTTTTATTTATTTGTCACGTTCAAGTGATAGAAATTGTCGTTTGAAGTGATACCGTTTGCAAGGTAGTATGTATAAAGCAGCATACTAATATTTAAAAAACAGCCAGAATGACTTAATTGAACAATTATTTTGTAACAATTTAATGATCTAGTAACCAAGAAGATCAGTAGTCACAACACTTGAAGTGATGCGACTAGGGGAATAGGTATATATATTACATAATTATAAAATATTGAACATTTATAAAAAAAATAAAAAATCCCCTGCTACACTGAAAAAAAACTCTAGGTATTATTAACAAAAATGATGGTTGTCAGTACCATAATTTTGGGTAATGAGAAGATTTTGTTGTTAGAGAAACGTAACTTTTGTTAAAATACAAAAATTTATAAATTACTAAAATTTTGTAAATATAAAGAAAAATTTATTTCCAATAAATCAAATAGCTTTTGTAAATAAAAACAAATATTTGTTTGTATTGAATATTCGTTTATTACCGATAACAAAATTAATTATTTCTAGTAAAAAACCTTTTCTGTTGAGACAGTTTTATTTTATAGTAGAAGATGAATAATTTAGTTATCCGAACAAAAAAATTTATTTCGTAGAGAAGTTTCGTTTTGTAACCCAGCTAAATTTATTTATTTGAAATAGCAAAATATCAAATTAATAAGGCAAATTCAAATAAAACTCAACAATCAAAATTAAAATTATTTATTTATTAAAATATAAATGTAACGCACAAACTTAAATTATATACTCGTATATGTATACAAATGTATATATTATTTAATTTCATAATCCATAAAAATAACAAATAAAAATTCAGTACAGTTCAGTTGATTATGAATAATAATAAAAATATAATATTTAATATTGCAGTACTAGTCAGTTTTTCTTTAACACAGAATGTAATGACAGACTATGAATAATACACTTATTTATAAAATATTCATAAATATAATAATGCAGAAATATTTGAAAGGAAGCAGTTTTTCTAAACTTTCGTTTTTATTCAACTTTCGGTTAATTTAATAAATTAATTAATAAATTAATTTAACGATTTAATAAATGTTGTTACTGAGGAATGAACTGTTTCATTTTCTAAAACAATATCATAGAAATATACTTGTATAAATTGCCATACTTTACTGCATTCTTCCGGGTACTTTAGGTTGAATACGAAAAAAATTTTAAAGACTGTGTCTATGGCAGTTTGAATGTTTGGCAAAATATATTTGATGTCATCTAAATAAACATAAATTGATTTGGGCTCGATAACGCTTCCTTCTACGAGGATAAAAGGTTGAATGCGTTGGTTATTTTCTTTTTTTGCTTCAATAAAATTATTAATTTCGCTAGCTGAATTACAAATTTTAATAAAAGATTCTTGAGATTGTAATATTGAAAATTTTTTGTATTGTCTTTCTCCATTATCAGATTTGGTACATCTTGCAGTTGTCGGTTTTAAAACGGCGTGTAATATGTGAAATACTGCCATAGCCTTTCCATCTGAAATTATAATTTGCATTTCAACTATATGGTAAAGTTTATACATACTTGCAAATGGTGTAGCTGTTTACACCAAGGAACTACTTACCTTTACAAATAAATTGGTTTTGCTTAATTTCTTGAAGGAGTTTGATAGAACCAACATCTTTGATTTCTCGCTCAAATATTTGTAGACTTTTAGCTTCAAAGTTTTCATATTGGTCGAAAATTTTAAATTTTTCGTTATATATACATCGGAAGTCTATGGTTATCTGAAAATAAAATATATTGAATTAAATCTTTAAAAAGCTATATTTAAAAAAAATACCAATTTAAACCCGTTAGAACTCTTGTAGTAGGGCCACTCAGTGATAAAATCCGTTGTGCTTCTCGATTGTTTAATTCGTTGAAGGCGGTACGATGTGGAACAAGCCCAATGATGAAGTAGTTCATCTTCAGTTAAAACTTGGAATTTAATTGCCCGCAAGCTCTCGTCCATATTTTCAGCCACATTGAGATCAAGTTTTTTTGTGGCATTGCTAGGTTCTGCTTTATCATTATTGTTATTTTCAAATTGAAAATCTAGACCGGATTTCTTAAAGGTATTTCTTTTATTATGGTACTTCGTATAAAGGCGTCCGAGGGGAGCTAAATTTTTTCGTTTCTGGTAATATACAGTCTGAAACCGAAAAAATTTAAGAAATAATATAATAAAGAGATAGATATGTATGGATAATTTAATGCAACCCTAATTCTGTTAATCCTGTTTCACTTTATTCGATCTGCCTATAGCTGTTTTGCTTTGGCAAAGTCCGCTTAGCTTTAAAAAATAAAATATTGGCGGCCAATTTTGGTTTCAGCAATATTTGCTGGTGAATTTTCAGTATCGGAAAATAATGGTTTATCATAGTTGGCGTATTTATCAGTAGTAATTAAAGAAAAGTTGGCTTTAAATTAAACCGAAAAAATAAGACTTTCATAAAACCGATTCAGCTTACAATTACTACTGACATGAAAGCCAACTATATTGAAAAATTATTTTTCGTTCCTGGAAGTTCACAAGGAAATATTACTGAAACCAAAATTGGCCGCTAATATTTTATTTTTTAAAGCTAAGCGGACTTTGCCAAAGCAAAACAGCTTATATTGCCGTTCAAATTACAAAGAAAACAAAACCAAAATTTGTCAAATATGCTTGTACTTATCATTAATTGAATATTTTTTCAAATCTAGTAAACTGCAAAAATAGATCTATTTCTATATTCTAATTTAATAAATTGTGACATAAATTTGCAAGTGATTCTGTAGTCGTAAGAAATCACTGTCAAAGACGATTTTTCTTTGTTGAATAGAACGATAAAACATTCAATGTTGTATATACAAACATATTAGAAAAATATTGCATTTTTATTAATGTATGAATAACAATTGTCACGTCGTATGAAGTGATTTGACTAAAGAAAGTATGAGATAAGAATTGTATTTATCACCTGTTCTTCTGTCGGAAACATCTCAACTATTTCAGCTGAAATTGATTCACAATCGGACGTTGAAAACGAAAGATTATTTTTTATAAAATAATCTACAATAATGTCAACCAAT
The DNA here is from genome assembly GCA_932526605.1 of Nephrotoma flavescens. Taxonomy (NCBI): domain Eukaryota; kingdom Metazoa; phylum Arthropoda; class Insecta; order Diptera; family Tipulidae; genus Nephrotoma; species Nephrotoma flavescens. The sequence continues at coordinate 77,423,446 of OW052220.1, forward strand.
AAACGACGGTTTGGTTCGTTAAATTGATTTTTTGATTCGTAACATGTTTTAAGCATTCGTCCCTGACTGTCATATGATAATATTTCATCAAGGCTGACGCTCAAACTCCGTTTATTTGATGTCGAAGATGCGGGTGACCCCGGTATAGTTAGATTTGTTAACCATGATGAAACTGTAGTGGTTGTATTAGATGTTGGTGCATTGATTTTTATTCCTTGTTCATTTTGCCATTCCACCAAAGCATGTTCAAAATCGAGTCTCTCACCAAAAGAAAATCCTTTAAGAAGTTCTCCAATACGATTTATATTAAGAAATTTTAGTTGTTTGATATACACCTTTTCATCTGTAATATTTAAATTAAAAATGTTAAGACTTGTATTTGCATATAACATATTTAGATAGATCTATAGTAAAAGTAACTTACCATCCAAGCGGCGATATAACTGCATTAGGTTCCATTGCTCCATCAAAGTTTGAAGCTCCGATTGTTTATTCGAAAGTGTAGCTGTAGATGAATTCATATCCGATATTATAATATAACTTAGTTCTTGCTCCACTATCTCATTTTCGCCAGATGCAGGTAATTGTTGCTCAACAGTAATTGGTAATGTATCTTGTTGACAAAGGTAACTCGTCTTGTTGACCTCCATATTAAAACTAGTTTTAAAATTATTAATTGAGATTTGATTCATAAAATTTACTAAAATGATCTAATATAATATTAAAAATTTCTTTATAAAAAAATAGAAAATAACTAAAAACTTTAAAATTTGAATTAAAACAATATATCTAATTTAATTTATAAAATGGTTTAAGTCTTAGCATATAGGAACCGTTTGAAAGATTTGATAGCTCGAATTTATTTATGTCAATTAGAGTTAGAATTTCACTTGAAAGTAAATTTATATCATATGATCTCTAGTGTGTACTGTAGTTGTTTGTTTCTAGTTTACTGCACACAACTTTAACTTGAGTTGAATAAACTATTATCACTTCGAGAATTTTATAGAGGTTAATAACATCACACTTCTCTTCAGAAAGACAAAACCCATTTTTTAAATACAATCCATCATATATCATACTTGAGACACTGAGAAAATCTGTGCTACGTATATCAAGAAAACTACAAATAAAGTCACTGTATTTACTACGAATTACATTATTTGGATTAAACTGAAAAAGTTCGGAAGTTAAGTCACGGCAGACAGAACCTGCAAACTTCAATTGAAATTTTTTAGCTAATGTTAAAGTAATTTGTTTTCTTGACGTTGTAGAATTAGCATACATCTTGAAATCCCTATGTTTGCCTTCATATCCCATGCTCCAAAAATGTAGTGGTGGGCCGGAATTTTCTATCACGTTAGGATAATGCGTTAAGAAATGAAATTTTGTCTTTAACGAATCATTGAAAAGTCGTTGGTATTCTGAATTATGATATTTAATTTTTTCCTTCAAATCTAAAATATCCGTTTCTGAAAATTTATAGCTTAATAAAATATCATTTAAGTCAATTAGGATTAACAAAAAAAGCCAGACATCATCATCACCTGGAATTTTATCACCTATCATGAGAGGCAAAAAATGCAAAAATGTCATCATTTCTCTGGCACACATTTTTAAATGGAAATTTTTGATGTGATTCTGTGTGATTGGTGGAGACAAATTTCCAATTTCTAAAGAACCATAATTGAAAGTTTGTTTACGCGTATTTAAAGTTTCTAATGATATATATTTTTTAATATAAATTAAATGGTAGAAAATGTGACACAAATCATAATGGCAAATGCCTTCATATAGATCGTGCATCAAATCTACAGCAAAGTTAGTTGATACGTTAAAAGAAGGAATTTGATTAAAAACGGATTCTCGTTGTATGCCGGTTGCCCTCGGTTCGTTTAAATAGACGTCATGTTCATAATTATTTTTATCTCGCAAACTAGAGCTATTTTCTACGGTTAACTTTTTTGTACTAAATTTATTTTCTTTACAGAGCCTGCAAAAATAATTAGAAGAAAATGAACTATTGAAATCTAAAACGGCATTCAAACCCAAATTATCTCCTAGAATTAATCCTAACAGGAAACGAACTGTTTTCGTTCCTTGACTAGTAATAATATCCAAACCAATTTCTTCTAAGTTTTTTAGTTCATTAACTAAAGCTTTCAGGGACATGGAATTGCCATATTCTTTTAAATCAGTTCCTTTAATAGAAGCCGCGAGATAAATGTTTTCCAATTTTGAAGAATTTGGAGAAGTAGCAAACGAATAATAGAAATTTGTAACTGCTTTATCTTTTGAGTGCGATCCTAAAGGGTTATTAATTTCAAACTCATCAACGTATAAAAAATAAGGAATTGAAATACAATTTGGATATTTGTTAATTTTTTCTTTCCACAATTTTCCTTGCACAAAATTGGAAATCACGTGCGTAGATGTTGTTAGGAGTTCCAATTTATTTAAACACTTCAGTAGATTATCTTCTCTTTCGAATACTTTACGGAATTGAAACTGAATTGGTAATAGTGTACCAACAGAATGCAATTCGTCAATAAATATTTCACCGTTTTTATACACTTCCGTAATTTCTTTGTTAATTGTATATTGCTTCGCGGATACTATTAAATCACTCGATTCTAAATGTTTGATGGACTTGTATTCTGTGTCAAACTTACTAAAAGGATTCTCACAAAACCTAATTAGTTTCCTGAATTCAATACCAATGTCTCCGATCAAAGATTTATTCAAATAATATAAAATGGGTTTTAGTATTGTGCTTTGAACGGTTTTTTGTATTTCAAGGACATCTTTTTTATTTAAATTATTTTTATTATGAAGATTTAAGAGAAATATGCACGCTTCGTTTTCAATTACTTCTACTGCATTATTATAATCAAATTGATCATCATTTTTCGCGTTATTATTGAAATGAACATTTCCATTTTGGAATAGAATTGAATCATTTTGGATAGATGGAAAAGTAACACGAGATTCAACAGAAGATTCACTGATGTTTTCACCAATATTAAATACAAATTTTTTGTCTTTGAAATGTTTTACTAGGGCATGTCTACGAAATGACCGAACATTCTGGAAAGAGCTAGAACAATTTTCTTCACAACAGCGGTAACTATCATATGTCGTTAATTTGTGAACTTTATGGTAATGAGATATCAAATCTTTCAAATTAATATAAACTTTAAAACATTTAAAACATTTCATTTTAACACAATATTTTTAGCAATAAAAAGAATTATTTTATTGAGGCACGTGTTTTCATCTTAAAAAAATGGGAAAGCACCGCTATCAAAATAATATTATATCACTTAATTAAAAAAAAATAAACTTACCGAAACTCAAATAGTGTACTAAATTTGTAGCTTCCTATAATTTTTATTTCACTGTTTAAAAATAAATCGAATAATAATTAATTTAACTTTGCGACTTAAAATTTTACAAAATTTTTATTTTTTTATTAATATCAACTTGTTGCATTAATGATTCGGATACGTCTAACACATTAAACAAGAGAACGAGAGGCGAGCAAACGGTACTTCCGATTTTATTGTGGTAAATAAATATTGAGTTATTCTAGCTATTGTCGCATTCTTTCGTCTCCTGATTTTTGGTGGTAAATAAATATTTAGTTACTTCAACTAAAATGACGTATTCTTTTGAGCCGCGTTTTGTTGTGGAAAATAAATATTTAGTTGGGCTAACTAATGTCGAATTATTTTGCGTAAAAAATATATAACTGGATCACTTTTCTGGAAAGTTTTCTTAATTGACAATATATTTCGTTACCAATACAAAATATTTATTTAAAATAAGAAAATATTTTCTTTTGTTAACGGAACTCGTAAATTACAAAAACCATTTGTTGTATTAACTATGATTTTGTTTGCGATAAATGATTTAGTTTTTAAATTTAACGTAAAATTTAAAAAAAAATCTTTTTTAGGCGTAACTCTTGATTTTCATAAAATAGAGAAGAATTTTTGTTATATGAACTGATTTTTTTTTAATAATACTAAAAATTAACAACTAAAGGAGTTTATTTAATAAAAATGTAGGATTTTTTTCAGTGTACTGGACGTTTAAAACCGCTTTACGAAAAATGATTATTTATCAAAACAACAATCGGAGAATTAATGTCAAGCGTTATCATTTTCCAGTCATACCTGTGTGTGTCACCACAATTCATGCATCACAAGGATATCGATGATCATGTCTTCCTTCTACCATGAACGTAAAAATGCAACATCAAGTCGTATTTAACCAATTGCATCACGTAAATTATACAACAGACACGCATCTTTTCATACAAAGTAGTTAAAAAAGTTGAAAAAAAATCTGAAATGGATGTAGAAATCCAGGATTTTCATCCGTCGTATGAATACGACTTCAATCCTCTTAAAAATGAGTAGCGCACCTCACCACAAACTCGCTAAGTACAGGTCAGGATGTAATGGCGAATTTTGTACGTCTCGATTTTAACATTGCAAGAGTCTCAGGTCACATCAATGCTCAATTCTCTTGCTTTCCGAGACCTGGCTACGCAATATCGAGTATGTTAATATTCCTAATTTTGAATGCTGCGTTCAGTTCAAGAGAGATGGTCAGCGGGCTACTGGAGTAGTAATATATAAAAATTCTTGTATAGAACTCACACAGTCACCGAATCATAGTTGGGCAAGCAACTGGTATGAGCATAACAACACCACCCATTGGCGATATAAACACGGCTGAATTTCAGCTTTCCAATGGGAATAGGATGCTTTCAGTAGTTGTATACATCTCGCCGAATAAAACTGCCGGAGACATAATCAAGTTCAGTGCTCCAAAGAAACAAATAAAACAAAGTTGATTGGGAAACTGTTGTTGCACAAAATTTTTATAAGGAAAAATAATACCCAATATATCTTTGTTTCAAAAATATTTACATCCTACTAATTCCAACAGTAGGCCAAAAAAATATAATTTAGACAAAAATGCTATGAAACTTTTGTTTCCCATTTCCCTATTCCCAGGGATTTTTCAGAATAGGGTAACAGCAGAATTGGATATATTGGAAATCGACAACTCTAACAAAACTAAAACTATAACGTCGTTTGTTTCCAAAAGCTCTTCTTCTACAGCCTAAACAATGAGAATGCAAATATTGCTCAACTAGAACTCATAAACGGGAACCCAGATGGGCTCTGGGATCGACCAATATTATGAGCATTCAGAAGTGATCATTATCCTTCAGGATCGGTATTCCAGTCAACTCTTCTTGATATATCCGTAGAAAACACACAATTTCAGAAAATATTAGATCTAGACTGATTAAACAAATGATTGCGTTAAAGATTGTGCAGAACAAAGTACGCCAACAGCTGGATGTGTTGGTCATGCTTTTGTTCCAAATTTGGTTAGCTTTTCGGGAAAACCGATGTATGGATAAACAGTAAAGTTGATTTAACCATCCTATTATTTAAGACTCGAATTACCATCTTATCAGGAATACAATTCTTCTTGTAATGTTATATGCTAATATTACGGCTTACACGACATATTAGGCATACATGACAAATACAAAATTAGGTTTGCGGAAATGTTCATTAAGCAAACTGAAAAACTGCATAGAGTATTATCAGAAAAATGCAGCAATTTACTCGCCGTCAAAATCAAGAAATATTGATTTATACTTTTTAATTTTTCCTGCCCCCTTTTAATTTTTTTCTGTTTTAAAGAATGCAACCGTAATATATGAAGGAAAAACTAATGGAAAAATGTTCGAAGAATATTATTATTTTTTGTTGTATTTATCTTTAATCTGTTCTGGGGCCTAGGCACTCCAGCTCTTTTGTACTTTGCTTTTCCTGTATCTACTTTCTCGCCGTTTCCCAGTCAATTCGAGGACGTACGGACATATATTCGATTTTCATAGAATCATCTCCGCATTAGATACCTCCATGCCTACTATGGAGATGGAAGATGGGTCGGCTCATGAGTTCTGCACTCGGGCAGGGAGTCATAGAAACTTATTTTTTTGTTAAATATTCATTGTTCCTGGTGGGCAATTCTCCGAAATTATTTCACAAAATTTACCGTAACCATCAATTAATCCCGACAAACAAAATGTAACCATAATCTAATTTATAGTTTAACATCGGTTAAAAGTATGTTGCAAAATTATTAATTAGAAACCGAAAAATATACGATATATAGTCGATCTGACCTGAAAAACTTTTAAAATATACGATATATTGACGAAATGAAACGAAAGAAAGCTACGATGATCCGTTGGTTTATAATTGGTTAAATATAATACAAATTTAAATACAATATGTAAATAAAACGAAGAAACTCGAAACTGGAAAGAACTGGCGACGAATATAAATAAGTGTATACCAAGTGCCATTTAACTGTGTTATGACTATACTGTGGAATAATTTGTGTTAGTTTTTTGTCATTTAAAAAAACTAAATTAGGACTAAAAGTAGTACGTTAAACGATTTAGGATGCAAAACTTATAAATAATACTGTGGGTGAAATTGCAGTTTAACTTCGGTTTAAGAAATAATTAATAACTTGATCTGAGTAATCACAAACATATCCATGATCAAAAGCATTTATTGAATGGCTTTTGAAGCATTTACTATGGCTAGTACACAGTAATAATTTTCATTCAAAAAGATAAACTTTCACAAAAACTATGTTCCTATGAGAGTTTCTTTTTACAAATCAAGATTTTCTTCGATTTTCCCAAAAAAAAAACTTTTCCGTTAACAGAATTTTCCATACCCATCCGGATTGAAATAAACTTTATAAAGCGGGTGCAAAAAAGAAAAACGTAGACCAGTTGGTTATTTAAAAAAACTAACAAAAACACAAAAAGTTTGTGGAAGTTGTAAAATCACGCATGAGATATAATACGGATACCTATCGGTTTAATATCGATTAAAAAATTAAAATATTACAACGAAAATTGTCGAAGATGCGAAAACAAAAGGAAGCGCATGCGCATTAATTTATTTTTAATTCGTACCCGACTAACACTTTTAAAAATATATGGAAATGAAAACCCGAAATAAAACACGGTGACTTGTCGGTTAAATGTCAGTTAAAAAATCAGAAAAGATAATACGAATGTAATCGAAGTTGTAAACATCAAACGGATGAGCGTTGATTTATATTATATGATCTTAATGATCACTATCAGTTGAGTTTTAAATGTTATAGAAACAAGTGTTGTGCCGATTTTTTTTACTGTCAATAAACCAGCAAAATACCGAGTGAAAATAATTTATAGTGAAAGAACATCTAGCAGCAAAAATAAAGTTTTTCTTTTAATTTTTGAAGGAAAAAAAAATCAAAAACAAAAATTTGGTAAGTTTCTTGTTTTTAACTTGTGTAGTTATAATACAGAGTGATTAAATTGAGACGATATTAAATAGTGAACAAACCGAAATGCGATGTAATTCATAATTTGATTTTTGCAATTTAGCTTGTTTCTTTAAATAAAACAAATATCCTAAAACTTTAAAACTCTATAATATATTAAAAAATATTTAATTAAATTAATTTCGACCCAATTAATCTTCTATAAAAAATATAGCATGTACAAACAACTTTCGTTTGTGTTATTATTATTACCGGGGAATTACCGATTTATATCATATACATTTCGTTATATTTTGTACGAATAGTATGAAACTGGGGTATTGTAATTAAGTTGATATTTTTTTTAAGGAAATTTAAATTATTACACCATTTTTAAATTATTAAGTTAAGTTCTACAGTTACTTACACCCCTATTCTGAAGCACAGTCACTGACTGAAAAATTGTCTTAGGTAAGACTTTTTGCCTTTGTTTTGAGTTTACTCATTATTATGAGACTTTTCGTATTCTGCGCGTAGTCTGTGATCAATAAGTACAAAAATTTGTATGTCGTACGCAAGACTTTTTTTTAGACCAATGCCAACTAAGATTATGTGCACAATACGAAAAGTGTCATAATTAAGACAAAACTCAAAACAAAGTCAAAAGTCTTAGGTAAAACATACTAATTTGGCGGTCTTATTGGTCACAGACTACGCGCAGAATACGAAAAGTCTCATAATAATGAGTAAACTCAAAAGAAAGACAAAAAGTCTTACGTAAGACAATTTTTCAGTCAGTAACTGTGCTTCAGAATCGGGATATTTAGTATTTGTTATTTGTTATGACTAGACGTCGCCAAGTGATGCGTAGGTGATAACCATAATAGGGGCATAAATGTTGTGAAGTTGTATTCGTGGTGTTTTCTGGATTGCTTTTGATTCATCGTGCCCCAAAACAGAGACATGAGCTAAGTCAAAAATTTTAGTATAAAATATCATGCCCCTTCAGTCTATCTATCTAGTCTAGGGTATTATTTGACATTAAATTGTGATTAAAAATGTAATTGTAAAATTGTAATCAAAATTGTTACTGAATGCAATTAGGTTTATATTTATTTTTATTTAGTTTATCAGCAACAAAATGCCTAAGTACAAAATGTTAGAACAATTATCAAGATAGTCGCTTAAAAGACGCCTCTCTACTTTGAATCGAATAAATAATGGGCCTTATCACTTATGTAATAGCGCACCAAATCATAATGAAGGACGTAATACATCTCAGAAAGAGGTTATTCAGGGACAGTTTTTCCGAATTAATTGATTGCAATACAGCCGAAGAAGATGAAGAAAATTAGCAAGCGACGTTATCGGATATGGAAGAAGATGAAAACATCATAAAACATTCAACGGTGTTAAAATTTTTGCAGACCTGGGCTGTAAAGTTCAACCAATTATATTTGACAGTAATTTCGTATTACCACCACTTCCAATTAGAACCGTTGAAAACTTAGTTTCATTTAATAGCAAATTATTGGTGAAATATTACATGGATCAAATAGTAACAACAATTGTATATTTAATGCATATTAACAATAATTAATTCTAATTTTATTTCAGACCATTTATCTCTACAAAATGAAAACAAATAATTTAAATAAAACCATCAAAAATGTTTTTGAACATTTGTTTTCCTACGAGCTCATAACAAAATATTCATGGTCCGGCCAAACGTCTTTCTCAAAAGGTAACATTTTTTTTTTAAATTTATGGAATTGTTAATACAATATTTTCGTCTCTTACAGATATAAACAAATTAGTGTTTTCCGAAAAAGGAAACATTTAAGAATTATTAAGAAATACTTTTAATTATTTAAATGACCAAAGTACTGCGACTTTAAACGAAATAAAAAGCGGCGTACAAGAATTTTTAAAACGAGCCAATTTTCGACAGAAGAAATTAAAACAAGCAATGTAAATTTTCCGTTGAAATTCAATTTTTGTATCAAATTTAGTTCTATATTTTTTGGATTAATTATTTAATGTGAATTAATTTAAATTAATTCCAAATTCGATTGTACTCGTATTTAAAATGAACTAATTATACGTACCTATAATGGATCAGGGTATATGTTCGAGCCAATAGCCAGCAAGTAAATTGCTAAATGACAACTTGGTTACTCTATCAATTTTATGAAGCAAATTTAAAATTATTTTCGATATAAAACATCGAAAACAAAATTATATGTTGTTGGAAGTTTGCACAAAAATAAACTAAGTATAATTATATTTGGTATAATTCACTAAAATTTATTGTTATGTCAACAAATTGACAGAGGAGCCCTGTTTTCGGATATCAAATTACTTGCTTGCGTTAAAAAGAAACAAACAATATGTATGTATACAACACGTATGTAATTTGACCAAGTAAACTAAGATTAATTTTATTTTTATAAAAAATTTATTGTGATAATTTTTATTTTATATTGAACTTTATTAAAGTTGGATATTAAAAGCATTAGCAAGTAGTTTATTGTTTAATTTAATGCAGTAGATATGATTAAATTTAAGTATTGTACCTACCAAATGAATTTATGTAATTACAACTTACATGATTATTAAATTAATAAAGATGCATGTGAAATTTCTACTTTTATGAGCAACTTACGAATCTTTTTATTTGCGATTAATTTATTTTATTATTTTGTAATTGGAAGTTAAAAATAAATGTATGAAGATCAGAAATTCTATTTTTTGTTGTTATTCATTTTGGCTAGTAGAATTGTGCGAGTAATTTAGCTGCATAAAGCTCTTGACAACCAGTCTTTTTTCTCAGCTCATAAAAAAGGCTCAATCATGACTTACAAATGTTTGTTACTCTATAACGCCTTTTGTACAGAAAAATGTATACGAAAAATTTGGTTCATACTGGTGAACTGTTCCTTTATTTGACTATACCAATCGCTGAACGTCGGTCGGTGTTTATAGACGTTGTTATTCTAAACTGTGTTTAGGATCTACAAATGCTATTACATTTCTAGTATAATATACTAAATTTTGTCAGTTAAATTACTACCGAATAACCGATAAGTATTTATGTGGTCTGAAAGTATTACATATAGTTGGAATTTTACACCACCTTAAAACCGGTTTAATTATGGTTATGCAGATGGGATTTTTACATACGATAGTGTTGGCATTTGAATGGCAAATAAACCGCTAAAACACCGGCCGGTCTTCGTCCGGTCAAAAGAGACTGCCCAAGGTAGCATAAACCGTGGTTCATCCATGTTACTTGAAGAACCGAGTGTACAACTAAAAACTAATGGGTCGTTCAGTTACGCATCGGTTATTTTATATTACTAAAACTTAAATTATTTGCCGGGACTTCAGTATTACATTACATGAGATATGAAATACCGACACTTCAAGGTTCCTTAAGGATTGATGACTTAAGCAACGTAAGTTACATTCTAGATAGGTCTCCGGAAGTCTTCATAATTTCGTTTGGATTAGTGATGACTAACTAAAAGCATTGAATAAATTGAATATGACGTCAGCATAAATCAGTTAATAGGCTTTGTACTTCCAACTTCTGAATCAGCAGAATTACCAATTTTTCTCTATTTTGAAGCAACTTCAGCTCGTAAAATTTAACAAATTTCTCAAACTCCCAATCAACATACATAAATATTGCAATCGCACGAACTTTCTAAAAGAGACGAACAACGGATGGCAAAACATTTTGTCTTTGTATTGCAAAAAGTTAATCGTGATGAAAAGCTGCGGCTTAAAAGTATTAAAAGTCAGTCAGCGCAGTGACGGCTTGTACAATATTTATAAGGTACATTCACCCCTTATATGAGACATAACAAGTTTTAATCACACAATCCGAACAAAACCTTTTAGCAAACCCAATAATAAATTTGCTTTGTGCTTATAGGCTTGGGTTTGTTAAACGATTTTATAAGGATTTTCATGACACACATTCAATGTTCTTATAAAATGATAGGTTCGCTCATTTGCTGCAAGAGTGACGTAATCCAAAATATTTCAGTAGAGCTATTTGAAAATATCACTCAAAATTGTTTGTAAAAACGGCGTTTTTCAAATGTAAATCAAAATACATTCTGATTAGTAAAATAATTTTTTTTTCTTTTCTTACATCCTCAATCGAATCTTAGTTTTTATAATTGTTTAGTATTTTACAAATTTTCTTAGAATAATTTCCAATATCATAAAATGCTAATTTCGTTCACGAATTTAGTCATTTTTTATATGGAATTTTAACTAATTTGCTAGAAATTTACCTAATGAAAAATATGAATGAATGAAAGAAATGAATGAATTTTGAGTTGTATATTACTGTTGCAGCAAATGAGCGGTTTAGCATGAGATTATGCGATGTACGCAAAGGTTTGAAATCCATATCATTAACGCACTTAACATGAAACCACAATTGCTCTTTAACTAGTTTCTCAAAAGCTTTTGTAAGACTGAAATAATATAAATACCACTATAATTCTCCACCACGCTACGAGATTCAGATTTGAAAATCTGGTGAAAATATGACGAAATGTTTGCTGACCTTGCTTTTCTCATCCCCGTAGTTTCAACTATTCCCCATTAGAGGGCTAAGCGATGCGAGGCGCGCAATTAACTCCCGCGACCTCATTACAGCGAAACCCCCTTACTATTCTAAATGACTGCACTAATTCCAGAAAAAATTTCCGCGGGGTAAAGTGAATAATTTCGTGAATATAGGACTCTCATTTCATAAATCTCGGTGCATTAAAAGGGTTTTTTGCAATTTTTATTAGGACATTTCGGTCTTTCACTATAACATGTACACTCTCAAATAAATCAACAAACAAATTACAAGTATCCATACATTATGGCAGGAACGGTCCTTCAAAAACAACGTTGGAGGGTGGTAACCATTAGATTTTATTTTGTAATCAACAAAGTGACAAAAATGTTTCGGTTTTTGTTTAATTGTTGATTCATGTTCCAGAATATAACTATTGTAAAGAAAACGGGATATATACTTCTTACGCATTACATCAAACGAGTGGTAATTAACAAAATTAGAGTGGAATTTATAGTTTTTGTGAGCCTTGACTTTTCGAAATCATTCTAGTACTAAATTTTTTAATACCTAGAATAATGATTCGATAGAATTCGCTCAACATATATCGTCGATGTTATCACAAACATAACCGGACAAGTGGTGCAGTGGTTAAAGCTTCGGCACTTGGACCGGCAGGTACTGGGTTCGAATCCCATCAGAGGCCAGATGCAAATCGAATTTTCATCATCAACTACAATCGGTTATGTTAATAAACACAACTGAGACCCTCTGATGGAGTGCAGAATTCAGCGCCGACCCACCGTCCATGTCAATGTACAGGTTGACATGGAGCTTGCAATGTGCAGGTGGTATACTGTAGTTGTGTGAGTATGTAGGTGAATGGGTTAATGATGTAGCATGAATGCGTGGTATCACAATGGGTCAAAAAATGGCCTAAGTGTAAACCACTGAAACCTATCACAAACATAAAAAGGGACGCAAAAATCGAATTGAGCATTCCAGAAAATTCTGATATAAACCAATATAATCCTAAAGTGGTTGAAGAAGGAGTGAAGGTTGATAAAATTATAGCCGTTGTGTTTCATTTTAAAAGCAAGCCATATACGATTATTCATATCTCCAGAAAGAGGCCTTCTATTTCCAATTACTAGTTGGACCTTGTAGCGTTTAGAATACTGCAACCGAATATTTATAAATCGTTCATATTGCAAAATGTAACATCTCGCAGTCTCAGCGCAATTAGTGGCACAACTCGAATATTGAGACTCGTATTCCATCAAAATTAAAAGTTCTGTAGCTTCAATAAAATAAATTGGAGGTTTGATATTACAAATTGATGTTTAACAATTGACAATATTGTTGAAAGCGAAATATTTGATTCTGAATATTTGTAATGGGTGTTGCTCGGAACGACCATCGGTTCCAATGCTGCTTTTCTATTATGGAAAACATATTGGGGATATCATATTTAAATTGAACAACTAGTCATTGTTGCAAAAGGAATTATGTGATTTTGTCGTCCTCAGTTTTAAAACTAAGGATCATTGCTCTGGAGACTAGGACAAGAGCAATAAGTATTAATAATTAAAATTTTATATTCAAACGAAAAAATCACGAAATACGAAATTCAGTTTTCCAACTTTCATGAAACTAATTTGTAATATGTACTTTCAAAACACCATGGCCTTTCACTACAAAATAGTTAGCAACATTTTATTCGGTAACAAAATAACTAATACAACAAAACTTTTTATATTAAAATTTCATCTAATTTAACACGAAAAAAATCTTTGAATTTTGGTTTTACTTTTCAAGGAAAAACAGTTTCCAACCAACAAAATAAAAATTTAAAAAGTGAAACAAACAAGCAAAGAACAATAAAGAAGCTTCCATACACGTCTATATACCATCACCAGTCATTCTATAATACAATAAAATTTAATTTGAAAAGTTTTATTTTACAGTAGTATAGGTACAAGCTTTAAGTTCTGGGCTTTTTGTAATATAGATATGTGTAAAAAATTAAATTGTTGTTTTGTACGTGAATTGGTTTGGTGGTTGTGTGTACGTTATGTTCTTAATATTTGAATACATAGGAAACGATAACAATAACACCAAGTGGAAAATCATAATTTCCAATAAAAGTTTGAAAAAAAAGTTTACGGGGGTAAAAATATACAAGCTCGAGAGCGTCAGTTCAAATATTAAACAAAAAAAAATATCAATTGAGCTTTTTTGTACCAATTTCCACATTTTTATTACTTTTATGCATGAATAGTTTTCCAGGATCCATAAAATGGTAATAACGGAAAATGAAAAACGGTTATAACAATAAGCTTTAAGTAAATTTGTTAGGTACACAAAAAGCTCTTTTATTGTTATATGCCAAACAAAAAAAAAATGTTATGCGATTTATATCTTTTGGAATTCATTAGTTGGATACTAAGCCAAAATGTTATACATATTATGTGATCCATCCGTATGTAGGTACATAAAAATCCCAAGGGTTTTTCATCATCACCCGTTTTCTTGACTGTCGTAAAAAAACGTTATTTTCTTCCAAGTTATTATTATTATTGTTACGACTATCAGTATATTTATAGAGGTGTGCTTTTGGGATTCGATATATACGTACAAAACCATTGGGAAAGAATGAAAAGTTCTTACTGAACATCATCATTTTAGATGAAAAATAATTTTTTATATTTTTAAAGAATTTGCTGATTAGGAACATAAAACGAATCAAAAATCACGTATTGATTTTTTTTTATATTTCGCATCAATTTTTTGTCGATGATATACACATACACACCAAGAGCTTTTTCATTATGGTTAATTGTAAGCATTTTTTTATGTTCTTAATACTACCGACTACATACCATTTTAAATTAGGAAAATTTGGAATTTACTTAAATAACTTTTTTAATGAACTTTAATATAATGGCGATAAAGCTTTATGCATTTTGGTATATAAAGTTTTAGTGTTCATTTTTGTAAATTGAAATTACAGCATGTGAAACTATGTACCTATGTTTGTTTCATTGACAGTGCCATAAGTGTTAATTTTAGAAATTTTGAAATTTTTTATTGCTGACAAGTATTCTAGTTCAAAGCATAATTTAGATAAACTTTTTTTTTTGATAAAATGAAAACGCTAATGGCAATTTAACTTTCGAGTGTCGATATTAAAATCATAAGC
Source organism: Nephrotoma flavescens (assembly GCA_932526605.1). NCBI lineage: Eukaryota > Metazoa > Arthropoda > Insecta > Diptera > Tipulidae > Nephrotoma > Nephrotoma flavescens. The sequence goes on from OW052220.1 coordinate 77,438,598, forward strand.
TAGTTGACATTTTTTCCATTTAAGACTATACAGCTTAAAATTTAACACACATGCTTGGTGGAATGTTTCTTTAGTAAAAGTAAAATATAACATTTTGACTGCAAATTTCTAAGTTAAAAGAATTTAAGGAACGAGTAACTTGTAAGAATCGGCTTAGTTCATAAAAGTAGTGATAAGGGTGGCAACTATTTTTTTTTATCCTTACTAAATTTGCTTAGTACACGCGAACAGTCATTTTGGATAATTGGATTTGACGTCTCTGCTACGATATTTATTACAAGTTTGCTTAGCTACTTTTGACATTAATGTATAGTTTCTATTTGCCCTCCTCCCTAGACTCATAATAGCTTACAACAACATTGAAGATCGGAACTCCTCATTCCTCAAATTGCGAAAGGTACTCGTAAACCACTCATAAAACACAACTTTTACTGGAGATGGCTGAGTTTGTCATTTTTGCACTTACATGTCGAATGAAGTAATATCACGATAAACTCTTTCTGTACTTCAGTAAACTTCACATCCAAATTCCTTCTTCTAAAACAAACTGGATTATACAAGGATAAGACATTGTTGCAATTTATAGTACTCGATCAAAATTCATCATGTTAGAATAACAATCCATTCTAATAAATAGAATTTAAATGTAAGTAAATAATAAAGAATTAACTATAGAGTTTCAGTTATTATCGTCAGATACCAGAACATCATCCAAAGTATTGACCTTTTGTTAAGTAATGGCCTTGCTCCATTTGACATAAACATAGATAAATTTCATGTGGAAAGTGAATTCCGTTCTGTATACCGAACTTGATTCAACGGTTGGGAAAAGGCGAAGACTCATTCATCAACGGACTTTACTATTCAACTCGGCCAAAATTCAGGAATTCTCCCGAAATTCATATTAGAATTATAAACATAATCAGTTGAAAAATGGGGTAGTGGTTGCAAGACAGAAAAATTCAATTATTTCTCATTTAAAGTGTTAGTGAAATTTCGGGAAATGATTGTGGGAATATTTCGAGATTATTGCAGTGATGTAAGTAGTGAGGTAGTGGTGCAAGAGTGTGAGAAATTATTTGGGGTATTTTCGCGAATATTCCGGAAGTGGGGTAAACTACGAGAATTCGAATTGTAACCATCAAATTCTATAACTGTATTCACAATGCAGTGATACAAACCGAACTTGACAGATCAAATACGTAACAATGTTAATACAATTTTGTAGAACTTATTAAAAGGAAATTTTTAATACAAAAAATGGCAATTACACTCAATTAAAATAAAGCGTGTCCTAAAATTTACGCAAGGCTTACACAAAAAAGAAAATAGTTTGACAGCTGACAGTTTAGGGTTAGTAAACATGCAGCACTACACTAAAGAACAACGCGCTTTCATTGTTAAACAATATTTCAACAAATAATGAAAATTTGAATGCTGATTTCTCGAACAAAGTCATCCTAAGCGACGAAGCTTTCACCTTGATGGCTCCGTTAATCGTCAAAATTGCCGCATTTGGAATTCAGAGAACACACATATGTGATTGTCGAAAAACAAATTCATTATTTGGTTGTTTCTGCCTAAATTGGATGATACTGATGTGGACGACATGTGCTTTCAACAAGACGATGCGACATACCATACAGCCCGTGAAACAATCCAATTATTGCATGAGGCATTTCAAAATTGGCCCCTAGATCATATGATTTAACAACATTGGATTTTTTTATATGCGGCACTATTTGAAGTCGAAGGTCTATGTCAACAAGCCCACATGCAAAATGGTCATGGAAAATTTCGACAAAAGTGCCAGCAAAGCCGCGGAGGTCATTTGCCCGAAGTGATATTCCATACATAACCTTATCCAGTACATAGGATGGATTATGGATTATGTTTCAATACAAAAAAAATAGATTTGCTATGTTATTTATTTAATTCAAATCTTGTTTACATTTGGGGGCACCTTCTACCAAGAATCAGCAAAAGGGACAAATAACTAATTACTACAATTTATTGCCGCCTTCTATCAACTGTAAATACGTTTGTTTAAGATTTTTTTCGGCTTTTCGGACAAAATATTATTTTAATGGACACCCATACGATGTTTACGACTATTTTAGTCGCAGAAACAAAGAGGCCATTTATTAACAATATTTCTACCACAAAAGTAGAAAAAATGCACTCCCCTCCCCCAAACCTTTAACCCCAGGGCAATAGTGTACACAAAGATACACAAACCTTTACAAAAATGAGAAATCCCTTAGGTAACTTCTTGGCAGCTTGGTTTCGTACTGATAAAAAAGTTGGTCTACTCATCAGGTTGCAACGACCAAACTGCAAAAATACAACTCTTGCTTTGTACCGATAATACAAAACAAGAACATATCGATTTAGCGAATTATATATCACTAAATCAGAAACCACAGGAAATTCTCACTATGTATGTGTGTGTAACAGCCAACACATATAATTAAGAAGAATTTTATAATCGTCCGTGAATTTAATTTGTTTAAGAATTTTTTCGGCTTTTCGGACAAAATATTATTTTAATGGACACCCATACGATAGCACCATATACATACATAGTGAGAATTTCCTGTGGTTTCTGATTTAGTGATATATAATTCGCTAAATCGATATGTTCTTGTTTTGTATTATCGGTACAAAGCAAGAGTTGTATTTTTGCAGTTTGGCCGTTGCAACCTGATGAGAAGACCAACTTTTTTATCAGTCCGAAACCAAGCTGCCAAGAAGTTACCTAAGGGATTTCTCATTTTTGTAAGGGTGGTTTGTGTATCTTTGTGTACACTATTGCCCTGGGGTTAAAGGTTTGGGGGAGGGGAGCGCATTTTTTCTACTTTTGTGGTAGAAATATTGTTAATAAATGGCCTCTTTGTTTCTGCGACTAAAATAGTCGTAAACATCGTATGGGTGTCCATTAAAATAATATTTTGTCCGAAAAGCCGAAAAAATTTTAAACAAATTAAATTCACGGACGATTATAAAATTCTTCTGTAAATACGTTGTTGAACCCATTCAAAAGGAGAATTTCAAAAGTCTCAGCAATGGTCTTATTTAGAGATTTACCGGACAAGATTTAAGTATCACAAGTTCCATTTAAACGCAAACTTGTTTAAAATTCAACTATGGTCGAGAATGTGGTAAAAATTGTTATACAATATTATTTTAATCACACAAACGAAAAAAAGAAATAAAATATTAAATTTGCTTATATCGGCAATATATACTGTCAAAAACGCTGAAAAGCCAAAAGCGTCACTTGGAAAATAATTCCGAACTCCATTTTTACAAATTCAGTTCGGAATTATTATATTTCCTCAGCTAAGAATGAAACTTCATGCTAACGAACCCACTGGGAATTTTAAGCTGCCACTTTGATCAAACAAATTCAGATCAATCCTTATAGTAAATCCTACTCCAATTCATTCTAAACTTCCATTAAACACTACGAGGGTTGCCTTTTATATTTCAGGATTGGACAACCTTAGTGTTGCAATCTGGCAACTGACAGCTCTATCGTAAAGTTTGACATTTTTAAGATTATACGTACTCAGAACGTTTTGACATTCGAGCGCTATTTGTGTTGTTTACAGTACTCATTAACTCAACATCTCGGCGAAAAAAACGAATTAAATCGTGAACATTTTCGTGCGATTATTTTTTACAACTTTCGACGTGGATTAAGGCAGCAAGAGTGCATGGGTGAACTTAGTTCAATTTTTGGCGATGAATCTCCATCAAGGACTAGTGTTTATCGATGGTATGGTGAATTCAATCGAGGTCGTAGTTCACTCCAAGAAAAATTTCGTGAAGGTCGTCCAGAATCAGTTGTTGTTCCGGAAACCATTGATGCTGTGCGCGAACTGATATTGCAAGGTCGTCATGTGACCTATCGTGAGATTGAGATAACCTTAGGCATTAGCGGGACTAGCATACATTCAATATTGCATAAACATTTGAATGTCAAAAAATTTTGTTCGCGTTGGATTCCACACAATTTGTCAATCGCTCAAAAAAAGGCTCCGAAAGAAAAGCTCAAAAAACGATTGCGTTGCTTCAAAACACGTCTATGACATAGTGACAGGTAATGAATCGTGGATTTACGCGTATGAGCCCGAAAATAAACAGCAGTCGACTGTATGGGTGTTTCAAGATGAGCCGGAATCCCACAAAAGTTGTTCGCGCACGAAGCACTTGCAAGCAAATGATCGCCTGTTTTTTCAGAAAAAATGGACATGTCGCAACCGTACCACTAGAACAACGCAGAACAGTCAATTCTGAGTGGTACACAAGTATCCGATAACTTTGTACAAAAATGCTATGTTGGAGGCTACGGCTCTCTTCTACAAAAATGTTTTAGCAAATGCTGAACAAATATAGTCAAAAATCGATGGGAATTTGTTTGTGATCTCTCTTTGCTAAACATTTCAGATAATTCGTTCAATTTATTATATGATCTAAATGGTGTTTCTATAGGGATGATCGCATACATCTGGCTGAATTTGTTGTATGGCGTTCGTTATCTTGACCTCAGTTGAATCCTTCACCAATATTTTGCGTATTACTCGCGTAGGCCTGCAATTTAAAATAGTTTCAAATGTAGAAATCTAAATGCATTAAATCGCACGAACTCGGTGGCTAGTTCAAATCGCCGCCATGCGAAATAACCATGCCCTCAAATCGATCTTGCAGAATGTTCATTGTGGCATGTGCAGTTGGTACGTAGCGTCGTTCTGTTGGAGGCACATGTCGTTGATACGACGTGGTACGGCCACATGCCGTTGACGGGTATGACAATACGAACACTCGCACGCACAGTAGCGACGTTTTCGACAGACGTTGCGTTTCGGTGAAATAAAGGTGTTGGCTGATTATTTATCGAATCGGTTGACTATAATTTGGCCACCAAAATTTAAATATTCGGCTCAGCAAGACAGTTGTGGCGAGGATAAAATTCGAACGGAACACTGATTTTGAAAATCAAATAAAATTTGATGATTTGCATAACTTCCATGGTGATTTGCCATAACATTACTGAACAATTGAAAACGAGTTTTTAACAAATTTCGAGTATCGCAATTGAAACCCCCTTTAGTAGAATAGTAGGTTCCAGTTCGCTGTAGAAGAATAACTTGTATACATCTTTTATCTAACTCAGACCATATTATAATGAAAAATATGCCGATGCATTTGGATGTCCCTATAACGACGATATCTTAAAAGCGACCTGTGAATCGCACAGAATTTTTTGGATCAGTCATTTTTAACATTCTTTTTAATCAATTAAAAACGATACGTTCTAAGGTTATTAATGAAACAACTATTTTGACAATATTATTTTAGATCAAAAATCTACCATTATTCGTTTATTATAGAATACGTACGAGTGGGTGAACAAACACCCCTTGAAATATTCCAGAAAAAAATCTGGAATCACAATAGTTTTGTAGCAACATTGGGTTTTGCAAATAAAATAAATTGGTACACAATTAAGGATTCGCAAAAACGATTTCGGTTCTAGTGTTTTCGAAAAAAATCAGGTTCCGCAATCAATATTTAATCACAATAATAGATTGTGCGATTTTGATGCCATTCTTCTTCTATTTTTAATTCGGAGAATTCATAAGATTTGGGACGCGTACCTGAAGAGAGCCGAGTAGCTGCCATAGGACATCACCACAAAAACCACTTAATAACGATACTGCTTTAGATTCTTCCGGTACGAGTGTGTAGTACATCGTTTGAAAGGTGTTGGAGTAGCAAACAATTTTTACAATACCATTTTCGTTCATAAACCAACTTGTGGCGCTGTGTTGGCAAATTATTCGTTTATTGTAGAATATATACTTGTCGTACATCATTGAAAAAGTTTTAAAGAGCACTGAAAAGCTAACTAAAGGACCTTAGTACTCAAGACAACCGTTGTAGCGCTGGTAGTAGTTGTGTTTTCTCAATCCCTACTATGGTAATCATGTCGCATATCAGTTGAATGGTTTTGAAACAGACAACAATTTCGTTAACAGCTATTTAGATCATAAATTCGCCGTTTAGGTGCTGATAGCTAATTATTAGTTTGCTACATATCATAGAAAAAAATTCAAAGAATGCCACAAATTAAGCTGAAGTACGTTAGTACTCTAAATTACCATTGTGGCGGTAAAAACAGTTACAGTTTGCTCGTGTTTTAGCCTTGTTTTATTGATGCAAATGGGAAACATTCTGATTCAATTAACTTTCTTCATATTTGTAACATTAAAATCTTTAATTTTGCAGCTAATTGTGAACTATAAAAAAGGTAAAAATGTTCTGATTTTGCAGTTTATGCATTAAATCTGCATTTGTGATTAAAACGAATTCTGTTGAAATTCTGCAATTGGCCCATTTTCAAATGAAATTATTACTTGTCAGACTGAAGACAAATGTAATTAAAGACGACTTGAAATTTATATAAATATTTCGGCGAAGTAGCAAATTAAGTTTATTCATTTTTATAGGAACCAATTAACTGATAAAAAACAAGCCATCCGCACCATTCGTATTCAGTACGTCAACATTTATACTTTGTTGATGTTACCAATTTTGAAATTATAATAAAATTTAGATATTATAATTGGTAATCTACATTTCGTAAAAGCATGGAATGTGTCACCAACAACACACCTAAAAACTGTTCAGTATGTCTCAGCAATTACTATGACTTTAAAACTTTTAGCCGCTTATCAAATGTGTATTACACGTTGCTTATATTGAACGGGTTGACATTGGCAAATTTTCTAAGAAGCCTTATTACTAAGACGCTGCAGTTTTCAGCAGAATTTCAATTATAAAGACCAGGATGCAGCTAACGTGAAATGAAATTTTCACTGGTCTCCAAAATTAAGCAGAGCGTCGATTTTGTACCAAAAATTAGAGCGCGAGCTGGCGAGGTATACAATTAATTTGTGTACGTATACACTGTATAATATACAATTTAATATTTGTATTATATTTTTTGTCTCATATTCAGCCTTTCCACACGAGTATGTATTACTTTTATATGATTTCAGATTTTTTACAATAGTTAAAACAGTAATTTCAAACAAAAAACTTAAAAAAAGAAAATATAAACCAAATTTTAGTTTGACAATTAAAAATTTTAAAAATAGTTCTTGAAATGTTTTCCAAGATGTAAGCTGAATCAACGTAACCAAGCAAAACGTTACCAATAAAAGCCGCGCCCAAGAGAAGACGTCTATTTTCAAGCGTGCATATTTTGTATTCCGTGCATCTTGTGGGGTATGGAAGTAAGCGAGCCACATTTTCATGGAATGGTAAGTTGTGGTCGTAATCCCAGTCACTTTTCTTTAACAAAAACATCAGGAACGTCTTTTGAATGCTTTTAATTCTTTTTATGTGCACATCATAGTATGGATTCCAGACCCTTACAGCGTATTCCAGTTGAGATCGAACATAAGCGAAATATAGTGATGTTAAAATACCCATAAATTCAAATGTGCATCTTTTAACAAATCCGAACATGGCATTCGCTTTCGCAATACAATTTTCAATATGCCTATTGAAACTGGCGTTTTCGACAAATGTGACACCTAAGTCTATAATCTCATTGACTCTTTGCAGTACTTCGTTGTTGACTTTGTATGAAGTAATAACCGGATTTCTTATACGATGAAGACATGATTTTGCATTTCTTAATATTTAAGTATAGTGAGTTTCGATCACACCACTCACTTAAGTCTTCTTGAAGTTTATCCGTATCTAACAAACTATTAATAGTACGAAAAATCTTCACATCATCTGCAAATATGAGCACGTCTGAGTTTTTGATTATCTCGGATATTCGGTCTATGAAAATAATAAAAATCCAAGGCCCAAGGTGTGATCCTTGGGGAACACCAGATGTAACTTTAATAACGTCTGATTTCTCACTTCCCATTATTACAAATTGTCGCCGGTTTGATAGATATGACTTAAACCAATTTATGTAATCGAGGGAAAACCCAAAATCGAATAAACTCTGGAGTGCTTTATGATGACAGATAGAATCAAATGCTTTACTGAAATCCGTGTACGCTACATCAACTTGACGGTGCTTTTCTATCTCGTTAATTAGTTTACTGCTGAGTTCAACCAGATTAGTTGATGTGGATCGGCCAGGCATAAACCCATGCTGGTTTATTGATATATGACATATGAATGTTTGAAAAGGTTGTGTTTTTTGTAATGTCGATATTAGAAGGTAAAGGACAATATTAGGGTAATTTTGATGAGGCTGAACTCTTACGGCTTCGGTATTTGTATATGTATATGTTCTGTAGCAAAACTTGGCGAAATCTGTGGAAATTGTTGGCGTTGCTGCACAATGTTTTGCTCTTCTAAAATTTTGGAATTCAAATAGTATTATTTTTGATTTCCGACATTTGAAATTTTCGGAAATTTTCGTGTTTCGGCTTCAACAGTCAAATTTCAAATAATAACGAAAAACAAAAAATCCGAAAGCAATTTTTTTTTTATAATTTTTCATTGTACATATTATTGAGTAACAAACCGTTCCGCAATAAAAATTTTTGAGGAAAAAACCCAAATCGATGCAACAAAAATATCCCCACTCCAAAATAAGTTTATAGGCGAAGAGGTAATAGACGAGGAAAATACATCATGTAGTGCATACACGTCTAAATAGGCCCATTGTGTCTGTGCATTTTGTTCGTCAATTTTGCAAAGGCAATCAGCAAAATAAAAAGTTCCGGTTGAACCGGTTGAATATTTATGACGATGACGTATACCTCACCTCTTCTATTCGCTTGCTTTTGGGCAGTGGAACCGATTGTTGGCTATGTCATTTGTTTTTTAATTTTCAAATATTTGAACAACATACAAAACCACATTTGACACATCAATTAAAAAAAATATATAAACAAAATGACACGCAAGCGCTCAAGCAAACCAATATTAATAAAATAATCACCGGTTTGCTGATCTCGCGCTGTAATTTTTGGTACAAAATCGACACTCAGATAAATGTTTCATGAAAAATTAGTTCGTAAAATTTTGTAAAATTGTAACGCAGTAGCTTCATAATGAATTATTATTTTGTTATAACAAAGTCTAAAAATTTTTTATGTGAGCCTGTTTAAGAACAAACAAATAAAAATATGTGTCAAAAATGTAGCTTACTTTTATCGTACCTGCAGATAAAAACGCAGTGAAAAATGTGTGGAGTCAAACAGAGACATCTAGATTTTAATACGAAACATACTAATTTCACTAGCTAAACTGCGTACCGGAAAATAAAATTTAGCAGCGAAATTTTCATTTTCGTTTTCGCTTATGTCATTTTTGTATGAAAAATTTCATTTCACGTCAGCTGCATACTAGCCTTAACATGTAATACTTATTAGAATTTTGAACAAGTTGACTTCGGCAAAATAGGTATGACAACCAAAACTAATTGTGGTATGTTTACAAAGCAGAAAAAATATTAAGATTAAATTGTTCTTAGGAGCTGGATCAATACCAACTAAGGTACAAGTTGCACAATTGACAGCCATCATTATTCATTATTTGTTTTTTCCACAGCCGGAACCACAGAAGCCGCAACCGAACAACAAAACATCATGTGAGACCGATAAAATCACCCAGACCGTTCCATAATGAACACGATTAATTTTAGGCCATTGCCACAAAATATCAGCTGAAACCGGAAACAAATAAGACCCACTGGAACTATGCTAGCCGGAACCAATGCAATGCCAGCTGGAACTAAGGTGTTACCAATCGATAACCATGTGCGTTTGCCCTATGATTACAGTATTTTGGATGATTGTTCAACATCACATTTTACCGGACAGTGGTGCATAGGTTAAAGCCCTGGCCCTTGGACCAGGTGGTACTGGGTTCCAATCGCACCAGAGGCAGAATTGAGAACGATTGTCAAACATCCATTACCAAGGGCAGGATGGAGAACGATTTTCAGGCATCCATTACGATCGGTGATGTTAATAAATACAACTACCGCCAATAAATACAACTATGGCCGACCCACCGTCCATGTCAGTGTACAGGTTGACCGGGGGATGGTACTTGCAATGTGCAGGTGGTATATTGTAATTCTGTGAGTCGGTGAATCGGTGATGTTCGTGTGTGTGAATTAAAATGAGATTATTAATTAACGTTAAGAAATACTTTTTCTAAAACAAAAAAGGAAAAAAGAAACATAAAAGCTTTCAGTCGAAACATAAAACCGCATTTTGGAACAGTTTGTTACGACTGTGCGGTCGCAACCACAATTTTTGTATTTTTATATTTCCCCGCGGTTGGTGTCTTTACTTTTGTATTTTATATTCCCCTCGGTTTGTGCGCTGAACGCACTCGCGACGTTTTGTTTTGTACCTCTTCATGTGATGGCGCGGGGGTAAGAAGAATGACGAGAGAGCGAGACCAATGCGCATCGAGTGTGTGTAGAGTAAAACAGCCTAGAAAAATGTTTTTCTTATATGCTTCTCGTTTACATCAATGCGAATTGATGTAAACGAAAAACAGAGAAAAAATACAATTCTTCTAGAACGTTTTTGCGCGTCGTTTTCGGTGCGAGAATTTTTTTTTTAATCAGTCTGGTTTTGAATTTTGTGTTAAACGGTCAAGTTCTGCATTTTTATATTGTCGTGAAAAGGATGATAAAATGGCCGAGTTTTGAAACCTAACAAGTTCAATTATTTTTCTTATAATTTTAAGAAAAATAAAAATTACATTTGATTTTATATAAAAGCATTTTTGTTGTGGTTAATTATCAACAATGTAGTGGTGCGAATGTAATTTATAATAAGAAATATCCAAAACAATAAATTGAGGTGAATTTTATTTGCGGAGTCGGAAAATTGGCGTTGGTCTAAATACAGACGAAAAAATTTTTAAGTTTGGATAAGAACGTGTATTGTTTGGGGTTAGCATTATTTAACTCACAGTGCAATTCAGTGATATTACTGAATATCTATTTAAGAGTGAAAAATATAATTATTGGGACTCGCTTGGAAAACCGACCGCGATTTATTAATGGTCACCGCATTTTAGACGGGTTGCTACGTTTCAACGGGTGCCGAATATATTATCGGGTGCCACATTTCATCCATTATTCACCAGTTTCTTGGTTAACGGCGGAGGACTCCCAACACATATTTACAGTTAAGGCGAGTTTGGCTTTAAAGCTGCACTGGTGGAGTACGGCAAAATCAAGCCGCAACTAACTGTAGCCAACCGGTTATTGTTCGTTATTTTTGGTATCGGGGAGAGGCCCCGCAACAACAACGGCACCAAGGCCGCAACCCATACATTTTTGGTTAACAGTGAAAGGCATCGCAACGGTCCGGGGCAGCGACCCTGAGGCAGGACGGCACCGCAACAGTAAATTTTTTTATATTAAGGTACGACTTTTTTATTTTTCCAAATTTTTTTGTTATTCTTAAAATTTTATTTTTTTAAATTTTTTTAATTATATATACAAATTTGTAATCGAGCGCCGGATAACGGTCGCGCGCTCGTTGCGCATTGCTCTCGTTCTCTCCTTTGGTTTCTTGAGGAAAGTTGTGTTTTCTCTATGTTTGGTTTTTTGTTGTTGTCCCAAATTTATAAAAAAATGAATTATTAAAGTTTCCGGGTTTGGTGTGATGAGGGGGGAATTCCCATCCTATGTCGGCGTATGGTTGGCGGTCCCTTGGTGCCCGCATCCGGATTCGAAACCGGTGTTTACCACCGTTTGAAGTCGGACGGATGCGCGCACCAAGCACCTCTCTTCCGTTATAATTTTTTTTTATTTACTTTTTTTCTGCTGTTCGTTCCTCAGGTTTCGGCCGACAAATTTCGGCGGAACTCGGGTATTATTATTATTTGCGTTTTTCCTTTTTTTTTTCAAATCTCTGTAATCATGGTGTAAGCCAGGAGCCACGCACGCCTCAATCCCCACGACCCTTCGCACTTCTCCCTGAGAATGTAGCCGGCAAAAATCACCGTGGAGGCCTCTGCGTGCGCTTAGTGATATCTGCAGGATGGCAGTAGCCAGCCTGTAACAAGTTACAATATCAGCCGAGACCAGCAAACACCAACTGGAACCAAATGAAAATGTTCGGACCAGTCGAAACGATGCACAATGAGCATGACCTGTTCTAAGTCATTGTGCTTTCAATCGTAACTAAAAGGAATTTTAGCGAGCCAGGAACATAAAGATCCAGCCGGGGCCTAGATTTTGGCTCTTGCACAAAAAGCACGATGTATTTTGGATGGTTGTGTAAAATATAAAATTTCAGCCGAAATCTTAAAACGCAAACTACTTTAGTATCAACCGGAAGGAAATTAAATCACTGTAAATCATCAACACCATTGCACAGTGGACAATCCATTCGCGCTTACGGTGCACTACCTAAACGAACAGTCGAGAAGAGAGAAACACCGGCTGGTGTTTTGTGGTTTCGGCAGACATTAAATGGTTTTGGATGGGATTTGTTTGGATTCGTTATGGTTTGCATCATTTTATTTTAGTCCGCATTATGCCAAATATACTGTACACATTGTACGAGTTTCTGGTGAAATTTAACATGCGCAATTTCAAATGAACAAATACCAGAACGGATTCTGGTTATCTTGCAACGGTCCGTAAGGTTCACTCTAACTATAGATGGTTCTGGTTGTTGGTTTACCATATCGAAAATTATAACTGCTATAATTTCAACTAGATTGATATTGCCCCGGATGGCATTGTAGAAGTCCGTGCATTAAATTTAGATAGTGCACAATGACTGTGTACGGATAATGCTTTGTGCGCAATTTCGGGTTTTTCCCACTGATACCATATGGTTCTGGCAGCTTCGGTTTCTGTCTATCGAGTGTAAAGCCACGTGACATGAAAAGTAAAAAACACGTTTTTTTTAACTTACTATAGGTATCATGACACTAACATTATCAGAGTTATCATTAAACAAACGAATCATACGGATAATGGTTCAAATCTGCCATAATTTGTATGAGGAAACCCAATATCAAACCGTTCAGTTGAGCCTACACAAATTTAGTCAACCGCGATATTGTTAGAGCTTTTCACGGAGAATTTGATGGAGGAATATAATGTCGGCAATTACTCGACGTATATCGAGTGGTACTATAAGTTCGGTCTCTTACGTTCTCAGACAAGAAGTCTTACTGGATCAAGCTAAGTGGAAGTGTAGAACCCGAACTCTTTCGACCAACCAAAAATTATAAAACCAAAAATTGTATTTGCTTTTTTTATTACATGGTCGAAGTGATTTCTTAAATGAAATTTCTCTCCAAGATTAATACCCACTTCACATATTTTTTTGCTTCTATGGACCCTTCTCGTTTCTAGAAAACGATAGTACATCGAACTTAGCTGCATTTAATTTTAGATCATTATTATTGCACCACATTGCAAATATGTATGTCCACATCATTTTGAAGCAGTGAACAATCTGAAATCAAGAATGCTACATCATTCTACATTATCATCATGTAGAAACATCATTGATGAATATAGGGGTATCTAATAAAAGTAAAATAGTCAGTGATTAAAAGTTAAATAGTGATTTGTTCCAAAAGTTATAGTTATTTAAACGCTGCATGACCTTTTTTCGAGCAAAATGGATAAGTAAGTGACAAAAAGTCATGCTGGTAAAGGTTTGAAATGAAAGCAATAATATTGAATGTTAGAAAAGCTTCAAAGTGTACAAATGCACCCGTATTTCGCAAATCCCGATTTGCTAATCTAATTTTCAAATAGACGTCAGGGCTAGAACAATCATCTCTCATATTGTGAATATTGCCGACAGCTTAGTCTCTACTAATATTAATGAGGTCGTTATATCAAGTATGAAAAAATATAAGGCATTTGCAAAGTAATGATCAAGAAACGCGCAGTGATAACAACTCTATCACATGTTTGAGCTAGTTTCAATGATTTGGCTCGTAGAACAAATCCCAGACGAGTGAAAAATTTAAATAACCTGAGGAGTGCGGTAAAGAGACCCACGCCATCTCAAACAAAAAATTTACTTTAAAAATCTGTATACAATTAATTATTTACGCCAGACTAACAATATAAATTTTATTGTGAACCGGAACTATTTTTATCATAATTAAAATTAATCAAACTAGTCAGGTTTAACACAAAAAATTTAATGTTATTTTCCAAATAAAATATTTGAGGGTATCTGTGACATAGCAGTAGACAATCGAAAATATTCTGCTACTTCGCGAAACCAACTTCGAATTTTTTCCTCCGTGACAATGGACCGATATTTTTGTAAATTCCCAAAATATTTGGCAAATTTTGGAAAAGCTCGTTCCAAAACGGTTTTATAGGTATTTGCTGTCATTTTTACTGTCTGAAAATCTAAATCAATTATTCCAAAAAAGACACTGATCCCTACACCATTACACCATCCCCTTTACTGTGCCTTTTTCTGCTAAAAATAGTTTTCTTTTTTCTTACGTCATAAAAACAAAATTCGTTCAAATGAATTTTTTTTCCATCGGAATAGACAACCTTATGCCACTCTCTGTCCGATAGAACGTGTTGCATTGCAAAGCAAAGACGCTGGTTCCTGCTTGCTTCATTTAACGGCGTTTTTTTTTTTTAATTTTATGAAATGTTGAATGTGAGGAACGCTGTATTATACGATGGACGGTTGCCCTGCTGGCCGTAACACCGGTTCTAGCCCTTATTTTGCTAATCAACAGGGTCTAATTTGAAGCTTCTCCCTATGGATAACCCGTCAATCTTGGATTGTTGTAGCCATGTTCACGCGTCCTTTATTGTTTCTCCATAGCTTTGGATGTTATTTAAGTAATTATGCACAACGGTTGAACTTCTTCCAATTTCAGCAGCAATTTCTCGGATACTATGGCCGTTTCCCTTGAAAGCCCGAATTTGGGATTTTCCTTCCATATTCAAGAACTTTCCTTTAGGCATCGTTGCGCACACGTCAACGTTTAATCACGAACAGATACCTTACTTTCTTTTATTTTTAATTTTAAGCCTTAGAAACGAGATATTTCAGTTGTCCTTAAACAAGTGAGACAAATAAATATGCAAATTTTAAAGGTGCACCCCGTTTTATTCGAAAAAAGTAGCGTTTCTTTAATGTACCTGCAAATTGCTGTATGGGATATCTTCTTAATAGAGCCCTCTTCCGATATAACAATTAAAATTTGTTTAATTATATATAGTATTGAAGGCACAATCTGATGTTTCAAAAAATAAAAGGCACCAGAAATGTGCTTGGTTGTAATGCGACCGAATTTAACTTGTTTTTTAGAATTAAATTTAAATTAAATCACGTTTTTATTGAATTTTCACTTCATTCAATACAAAAACTTTTAATTAAACATAAATTTTAGTTTTAAGTTGTACTTACCGTTTTTAAACTTAAAAACTGATTTCGGTGACTTCTCACTTACAATAAATTTTTTGACAGCTACAAACATACGTGGGTGTTTCTACGTAAACTTCGCATTTCAATGTAATTCTTTGTAGAGCGACAGAGAAGAGTATATTACTATTTATGAGACTGCTAATGAACTGGAGAATTTTTCTACGCTCTAGGTCACGAATACCCCCAATTACCACAAAAGAACAAATTTTGTTCAACCTAGAAGGTAAACATGTAAAGGACAACTTTTAACAGGCCACACCCAATACGAAAATCAGAACGAGTTTAAATACTTGTATATCGTCAAGGTCGAGATAGCTTGAACATGTTCAATGTTCCAAACATCACTCCATAAAACAACGCCTGGAGAGTCTGCACAAATGAAAAAAGGAACTCGCCAAACGTCCGCTGGATGTTCATTCGTTGGATGGACGTTGTCGAATGGGACCCTCAAACACTTGGTTACCGTATCTCTTATACGGAACTAGATAATATAAGCGAAGACAAGATTCTCGACCACATTGTATGGCACTTCACAGTTTATTAATATATTCCTTATTACCTTTCTGTTACAAAATGAATTGGAGGTGAACGGTTTGCTGAGGTAGAAACGTACGGTTCGATTAACCGACTATAGTTCGTACTACATTATCGAAGCTATGATTGGTTCAAATTTTATTATTTTTCTTATGTATTTCCTTGAGCGTAAAGCTTGATTAAAAAAAATCAGCAAATATAAAAAAAAACAAAGAACGTAATTATCCTTGAAAAATGCTTTAGAAGATTTTCTTATTTACTGTTCTACTTTATATCAATATAAGAAGCGATTTTAATCTTTTATGGTATGGTAAATCTTGAGATTTGATTTCATTAAAGATATAGGATTGCGGGGTATATCTATGAACCGATACGTCAATTATTATTTGATGAAGGTTAAATGTTTTAATGATGTTTAATTAACATAAAATCAAGGTTGGTTAAATTGCAAATCAGTTCATAACAGAAAAAATATCAATTTTAATATTTTAAATTTATTCCTAAACGCTTCTCATATACTCTTGTATATTACAAAGGTTAAACATTTACGGAATATAAAAATAATGGGATCAATATTTTTTGTGTTATTTTTTAAATCGAATAATTGAAAATTTAATAAATTTATTATTTTATATAGAGTTACTCACCATTGGCTCATCAGTATTTTTTTGAAATTGAACTAGTCGCACACGAGTAACATGCTGTAAATCACCGTTATCCACAGCATCCAATTCATCGCCATTCAAATAAGGTGCTATTGGAGGTGGCGTAACACGTAACGCTTCCTCACCGTATACTTCTCTGGCAACCACATCATGCGTATGTAGCAACGCCTAAAAAAAGATAAATGCAAAAAAAAATATTTAAATTATTCAGTTTTTCAGAATTGGTTATTTGTGTTTTTCTCGAAAACTTTTGAAATATGAGAAAGCACGTTTCGTATCTATGTGACATATGTACATAACATCGTATTGTTCTGATTTATTTACACCAAAAATACAATATACATTTGCATATCCCTCGATTTCGATTATGAGATTTAGACATTTTGCTTGGAATGTCTAAACTTCGTATTTATCACGCTTTGACATTATCAGCCCGACGCAGTGACACAAACAATTAAAATTAATAAAAAAATATATGAAAAAAAAGCTTCAATGGCACACCAAACCATAAAAGATAGAAATTTCTCATAACCACATCACGTTTCCCATGTCAAAAATTCATCAAAGTAATTACCACAACAAAAAATTAAATCGAAACACGTAATGTTTACATGCGCATGTAAACCACATCTTTACAGTATTGCGCACCAATAGAAATAATTTTTTTTTTCGCAGGATCGTGCACATACTGCCGGGAAGATGAGATACTCGTACAAAAAACAAAATATAATATGAGGATTTTCCGAGAAAAAATCTTAACAAAAAACTGTTTCCTATATAGCAACTGAACAAAAAACAATCAACAGTCTGTATATCTTCTCACATAAACTAAACACCACAAGCATTTTTGAAAAGCGTAAAACAAAAAAAAAATCGAAATGAGCAACGTTCAAAGTGGTTTAGTGTTTTTCCTAATAAAAAGATCAAAAAAAGTTCTAAACCAAAAAAAAAAAAAATTATATTAAAAAAGCTGTCTCAACTTTTGCGTATTTTTGAAGTTTTCTCTAAAAAAATTTCTTTGATTTTTACATTTTCAACGTTATGCTGGATTGGTTAAATGGTTTTGACAAATTTCACAAGAGATTAAATAAATTGATTTCCCTTTTTTGTATTTTTTTTTATTTTATCTGTTTTCTTCAACACACGAAAAACAAAATTTTATTTTGTTTTGACACAATTGATTCACTGATTGTGTCTTTGGAAAGATATTTTTGGTATTTATCAGCAGAGAAACGTGATTTGATTCATCGACATTGTTGTTTATTAAGTTGAAAGGTAGTGATTTCGGTCACGAAACACAATCAATTATTGTAATGTAAAAAATTTGAAAACAATTCTGATGGCTTGTCTAATTCTAAATTTTTATTTTACAATAGTAAAGATTCGAAAATTATCTAGGGCCTATAAAATGCTTGGTTTTTGCACTAGAATGAATGTTTACTAAAAGAGCGAAGCGAGGCTCATCTTTAAAATTCTAAATAGGGAGCCTAATATTTTTCGGATTCAACGCCTCAAAGTACAGGGAGCGATAAATCGAGTTTGGTCTGGTTAACTTTTTAAAAAGCATTAAGCATTACTTTTGGAGGATTTTAATGTTATTTCTTCAACCGGTATAATTAAATTAAACATGTGCGTGATTCTCGAAGAAATAATCGGAATCGATGACGATCGGTTTTGATTTCGCGTAAATTCGTTTAGAATGAGGTCATCTGGTACATTTTCGAGTGCATGGAATTTAGAGATCGTCGAAATTTTTTTTTGTTTCAAATCATGGAATATTGTACCAATTATGAACGGTTATTTAATTTTGAATAATAATCCGTTTAAATTGGGCCGAAACAACGACCAGTTTTCGTGTAATCGTCGATTGAAATCGGCTATTTTTTTACCCGGACAAATGCACTTTTGTTTGAAACGGAAAATTTTTTTGTTTCAAATCATAGAATATTGTACCAATTATGAACGGTTATTTAATTTTGAATAATAATCCGTTTAAATTGGGCCGAAACAACTATCAGTTTTCGTGTAATCGTCGATTGAAATCGGCTGTTGTTTTACCCGGACAAATGCACTTTTGTTTGAAACGAAAAATTTTTTTGTTTCAAATCATAGAATATTGTACCAATTATGAAAGGTTATTTAATTTTGAATAATAATCCGGTTAAATTGGGCCGAAACAACAACCAGTTTTCGTGTAATCGTCGATTGAAATCGGTTGTTGTTTTACCCGGACAAATGCACTTTTGTTTGAAACGAAAAATTTTTTTGTTTCAACTCATAGAATATTGTACCAATTATGAAAGGTTATTTAATTTTGAATAATAATCCGTTTAAATTGGGCTGAAACAACGACCAGTTTTCGTGTAATCGTCGATTGAAATCGGCTGTTTTTTTACCCGGACAAATCCACTTTTGTTAAACGGAAATTTTTTTTGTTTCAAATCATAGAATATTGTACCAATTATGAAAGGTTATTTAATTTTGAATAATAATCCGTTTAAATTGGGCCGAAACAACGACCAGTTTTCGTGTAATCGTCGATTGAAATCGGCTATTTTTTTACCCGGACAAATGCACTTTTGTTTGAAACGGAAAATTTTTTTGTTTCAAATCATAGAATATTGTACCAATTATGAACGGTTATTTAATTTTGAATAATAATCCGTTTAAATTGGGCCGAAACAACTATCAGTTTTCGTGTAATCGTCGATTGAAATCGGCTGTTGTTTTACCCGGACAAATGCACTTTTGTTTGAAACGAAAAATTTTTTTGTTTCAAATCATAGAATATTGTACCAATTATGAAAGGTTATTTAATTTTGAATAATAATCCGGTTAAATTGGGCCGAAACAACAACCAGTTTTCGTGTAATCGTCGATTGAAATCGGTTGTTGTTTTACCCGGACAAATGCACTTTTGTTTGAAACGAAAAATTTTTTTGTTTCAACTCATAGAATATTGTACCAATTATGAAAGGTTATTTAATTTTGAATAATAATCCGTTTAAATTGGGCTGAAACAACGACCAGTTTTCGTGTAATCGTCGATTGAAATCGGCTGTTTTTTTACCCGGACAAATCCACTTTTGTTAAACGGAAATTTTTTTTGTTTCAAATCATAGAATATTGTACCAATTATGAAAGGTTATTTAATTTTGAATAATAATCCGTTTAAATTGGGCCGAAACAACGACCAGTTTTCGTGTATTCGTCGATTGAAATCGGAATCTTCGGAATTTCGGAATGAATAAAAGAAAACAAGAAGAATTTATTATGTTTAATCCGGGCAAGCTGAGAACACAGTACAAAATACGTAATTTTAGAAGTGAGACAGTCTGCGATTTTACTTGCATAAATGAGGCATATACTAAGTCTAAAGTATTGATGGTTAAACATCCAAGGAACCATTCCTGGCTTTCCTTGGGAATAGGAAATTGGGAAAAATATTTAATAAATATTTCAAATTACCGATGTCACAAATAAAATTTTTTCTTTTTACATATTCACCTTTTCGGGTTTTAGCCAAATCCACGGTATACTTTCAAAAACGAGAGCTTACATTTTCGATATATCGCGATAAACGGCGAAATAACAGCTACTTTTAACCTATCTGCATGTGAGCATTCTCTGAATGTGTTTGTCCATAGAACTTTACAAATTTCTGGCATAGTCTTAGGTAAAGCTTACTTTTATTCATCTTACAGTTACTGGCGTTGCAGTTGTGATTTTTAGCAACCCTCTTTTTTGTGTTAAAAAAATTTCTACACAGTTAATATCAATGATTACTCTCAGCATTTTAAATTGGAAAATTTCGGGTGCGATGAAAATTTCGTATGAAAAATGTCACACATGTCAATTTAAATTGCCAGAACGTGAAGGCTGCACTGCAAGTCGTAAAAACTTTCGATTAACCTAACTCGGGCAATATTTTATTGATAGTTGCTAACGATGATCCGGTTGTTTTTTGTGGCTTGTTTAATGATATAGGAACGAGACAGGTACCCTGAAAGAATTTTTACGAATCAAAATCAAAAAATTAAACATCAATTGAGTAAGCTCTTCTATTTTCCAAATTGTTAAAGAATTCTTCAACTCATCAAGTTGCCTATGTCATTCTGTATATAATTCGACCAACTCAGGTAGAAGACCGTATTTATGAAAAATATCATATCGTTTTGGTGATTTGGATTTTACTAACTATACGAATTACCCTTAATTCCAAACGGCACAATCGTTAAAGCTTTTAGGTTTGGATCGGGAGGTACCGTTCGAATCTCGAAAGGAGCAGTATGCAAAAGATGCTGGGGCCTAACTATTGAATTCGACATTCATTTTCGAAGGCTATCGTTTTCCAAAAAAGAAACAAGAAAAACGAATGAAAGTTTTACTATTCTTTTCTCTTTTGTTTCCACGCTTGCTATAGGAAAACGATATCCTTCGAAAATGAACGTCGAATTCAAAAGTTAGGCCCTTGTTAGCGGAAATTTGACAGCGAAAATAAGTCGTAATTTTGATATGTAATTACCAGCGGAAATGTTTTATTCATTATGTATCTCTTTTTTCCACTAAATAAAACATCTCAGCTGAGATCAGCCCTCAAATTTGGGTAGTAGTATTGATCAGAGATTTTAAAGCAAATTTTGGACAAATTTCTAGTATCTGTTCGTGCTGGACTAAACAGGCCATTTCATAACAAGTCCTTATGAAAAATGGTATTTATACTTTTTACACGATATAAATAAATTTTAAACTGGAGGGAACTCGGCTATTTCTTATTTAAAATTTTTTTTAATTTGTATAGCATACAGGGACACTTCGGAAAAAATTTATGGACTAGTATTTTCAGTTGAAGTTTTTGATTTTCTGCGACCATATAAGTTATTTTCAGTTTTTGGCCAACATCTCAAAAACTTCCACTAGTGAATAATACGTTCGGTTGTTTTTCTAATAGCCTAGGTATATATTTAAATGAAAATAACTCATTCGCCACAATTAGTGAAAATTCTGGTCCATACATTTTTGCCGAATTGTCCCTGTATGCGATACAAATTTTACAAAATTTAATTAAGAAATAGCCAAATTCCCTCCAGTTTAAAACTTACTTATATCGTGTAAAATGTACAGATACCATTTTCATAAGGACTAGTTTTGAAATGGCCAGTTTAGTCCAGCACGAACAGCTCCTTGAATTTTATCCAAAACTTATTTTAAAATCCCTGGTCAATCAGTCACTACTATCCAAATTTCATCGTAATTCGTTAAGAAATGGCAGAAAGGCGGAATACTGTTAAATTTGAAGATTTCATAAAATTACTTCTCTTTAGTGATAGTGCCGCCACTTGCGGCGATCTCTGGCATGCAGCAAAGTAATGTGCATTTTGGCCACTTCGTGTGGTAAGACGCTAAATGCGAACCGCCAAAGGGTTGTGAATGCTTCGGCCCCAGAACAGATTGTGTTAATAAGTAAAAAAGTAAAAAGAAAACCTATGGGGAGAGATAGAAGTTTTTTGGCATGGTCAGTGTACTTTGCTAGACCTAAAGCAGCACTTGCACTGGCTGATAATAATGGTATGTGCTCCCGTTTAATTATTTGAAAACCCAGAATGTGCTTGTGGTTTTCCAGTTTGCACTTGACTTGAGCTCAACTAATTAATTCTATTGGATTCCCATGAAAATCAACTAGACCTCGTATTGAATTCTATACGTTTATAGGTATTCACTGTTGCGTAAGCGTTGTTACCATGTTTTTTGATAGGGTATCGTCTTCTGTCTTACGTATATTACGACATGTTCATTTTTATCATCACTAGATGTAAACTGGAGCCGTATATTGTACTATCACTTCGAATCGAAAAAAGTCGAAATTCGATAAAAGTCGAATCGAAAAAGTGAAAGTTGTATCATTGACTTTAATCCTTTTTTAATCATGTACAATTTTTTCTAGAATAAAATATCAGCTACATTTATTATTAATTTGGTTTTAAATGATGACACTTTATCATTTGTCGCGATTCGAAAGTAATACAACGCATACCGCAATTCGAATTTTTTCGAATTTCGATTCGAAGTGATAGTACAAACATACAGGCCTGGTCATCTTTATACTGGGTCTATTTTTTAATTCAACCCGAGCAAGCAGGCTTACCCCGGGTAGTGTACACCGAGCAAAGGTTGTACTGGGTAAAATTATCGGGTGTGCATAGAGTAATAAATTGTTTTTTATTTTGCACTCTTCGTACACTGACATTAATTTCAGAGTAAAATTTGAAGAACCGAGTATGCACTGTGTAATCACAGTTCACAAATAAAAACGCAGTGTGCAGAGTAAAATTACACAGGTTGAATAAAAAAATACGAAGTATTTTTTGACAGCGCACTGCCTGCTCGGATGAATTAAAAAATAGGCCCACTGTATGTTTATTTAGTTTACTCGATTTTAACGTTTACGAAACTAAAGGCTTTTTAATCGCATCACGCGCGTACTGCGCAAATTTGATATATAGCGCAAGTGGTAAAGTCTTTCGTTAAGAAGGAACATTTACGAAATTATCACAACTGCAGAAACATAATATTTTTTTTTATTATTTAATCTTCGCAATCTATTCTGAGGCCGAAGCACTCCCAACTCTTTCGCAGTTCGCTTTTCACGTCCTTACCTTACGCGGTCGTCTGCCAAATCGAGAACGTATATGGTTATTGGTCCAATTGTATCACCATCTGCACATTGCATAGCTCCATGCCAGGCTATACTGCCATGGAAAATGGGTTGGCCCATGAGTTTGGCACTCCGACAGGGGGTCGTAGTAGTGTTCCATTTCATCACAGATCGTAGTCTGTTGATGAAAATTTCCTTTGCGTCCTGCCCCAATCGGGATTCGAACCCGGGACCTCCCGATCTAAATGCCAAAGATTTAGCCACTGTGTCGTTGGTCGGTGAATAATATTTTTCTTGTTTTATTATTCTTAACTGAGAAATTTAATTACGAAAATGTTTTGCATTTTTGAATCATGTAAATGTAATTAATTTTGATCGAAAAATGAAACACACTTATAAAACTCAAATTTTATGAAATATGTACATGCGTTTAGCGTGGGTGCCGCGCTCGTTCACATTGAACCAAAACGAAAATGCGCTGTTTGGAGCCGTTGAAAAGTAGTAAATAGGATTTCATAATTGCGTACGTGACAATAAATGAAACATGGATCCACCATTATATCTCGGGATAAAACCGTCAGTCAGCTGAATGAACAGTAGCAGGTAAGGTTTTGGCCTTAGTACTTTGCTATACTCAAAGTATTTTATTCATCGACTATTTTGAGAAAGGAAAGCTTATCAACAGCTAAAATTACAAGACGTTATTCTCCGAGTCTGCCTCCCAGCGACTACTACATATTCACAGATCTCAAAAAAATGTTCCTGAGGATGAGATTTGCGTCAAATGCTGATCGTTCTACACCAAAAGGCATCGAAATGCTAGAGAAGCATTGGACAGAATGTATCACTTTGTTGAGGAAACTATGTCGATGAATAACGAGGACTTATTGCGTGACATGAAATATATCTTACCTATCTCACGTATAATGTGCATAATAATACTACATCCAGTCATAAAATATCATTAAACAAAAACGAAAATTGAAAAATGATGTACTTCATGAGCATCATGTTCGAATCCAATTTATTTGCTTAGACATTAGACGGCAGAGCACATAGCTCCATAATATTCTAGAAAAAGACATTTATAACAAAAAAAAAATATAAAATGAGTTAATCATATTTTATTCATGACTGACTCAATTTAAGAAGAAATTATTTATTTTTTGTTTTTGCATTTTGTTAGCTATTTGATTTATCTTTCGAATGTTGTTTTGAAGGAGGTGCTTTTTGTAGACGTGTGTCGAAACCTATTTACGACGTTACTTCTCGTCAAAATAATAGATAATATCGTGAGTGCGCATCGTAATAAATTAAACGCAATGTATCATCATAAAATGTACTCAATCATTTTATTTTATGGATAAAAATATGCTGAGTCTATTTTAATCTGGATCGCCCAATAAGCTAACGCAATCATGACCTTGTGTCAATTCTATATATATAAAGTATATGTCCGATTATTTTCCAATCTAATAAACAATTTAGAATGACAATAAATGTCCGCTACGTAATAAAGAAAATTTATTTGATTTTTTGAACAACACGGCACTCTACTGGACACCATCATAATATCGTTGGCACATTGTGTCATAAATTATTGAATAATCTCTAAGAACAGCACTTAGAAGAGCTGCTCGAAAAAAATGTACTTCGATTAATTATCATAATCAACATGATTTTATGTAAGAAGATAAATTCCCAATTGTAAGATAACAAAATACCTTGACGTGTGTCAATTAATAACAAACAATTTTTTAGTAAGATAAAAACAACAATAAAGTTTACTTTTATAAAACCAAGTCTAGAGATACAGCATAAAATGGGGTATGAGCGGGATTTATATTGATCCAACAAAAAACTAAATACATCACGATGATTTTTGAGAAAAAAGAGAAAGCTCAACAGAAACTTTATAAATTTGTTTTGTTCGTATAACAAAACTTTTTCGATTCCATGAATGATAAACAGATTTCTGTTTTACCCTCGGCGTGGGTGGTGATTTACTTGTACACAAAAAATTATTGCAGATCAATAATATTGGAAAATTTATTATTTTTTTAATCAATCATATTTATTGTCATTTTTGTATTGATAACGAAAATTATATTAATTGCTTGTAATATTATGAATAGACACTGTAAAAAATATTGACAATCAATGTAAATCATTTTTATTATTAAATGGTTTGTGTTGTGTATACAACGTTAATTAATTAGTACTGCTGTAGTAAATATTTTAATAATCAGAATTGAATGTTGTCAATTTTCTTTATGTTATTCTGTTAAATAATGTGGTAAAATAGATGTGCGTATGTACGCTCGGTGGCTGGCTTGTATTATATTGAAGAGGGGAGAGGTGTTGAAAGAGGGTAAACCTCTATACAATTTTACGAAATTATCTACCATTATATGTCGTTAAAATTCAACAAGCTTGTTTCAATTTTATTGATACCTTGAAAAATAAAAGTAGTATTAATCTAATTTGGGCCCTATTAAAAACTACATATGCTTTAAGATTAATCTCACTATCACTCACATCTAATATTTAGAACTAACTAATTTTTTTTTAAATTATTAAGCGATAAACAACATCGAAGTGAGGTTATCAAAACGTTGGAAGTTGATTTCGAACCAATGAAACATTAGTTGGTAAACTTCCAAAGTTCCAACGCAATAAATAA
This sequence comes from Nephrotoma flavescens, assembly GCA_932526605.1. Classification (NCBI taxonomy): domain Eukaryota; kingdom Metazoa; phylum Arthropoda; class Insecta; order Diptera; family Tipulidae; genus Nephrotoma; species Nephrotoma flavescens. The sequence continues at coordinate 77,464,590 of OW052220.1, forward strand.
AACAAACTTAATAAAAACAAAGTTTGGAATGTGGCGGACTTGGGCCATAACAACGTTGGGGATTCCAATAACAACTATGCACAGAATAATGGATTCCGATTTACACCTGTTTCCCCACAACAAATAGCTAGTTCAATCTCCTAAAACAGCTGGTTTCATAACACGTCGTAAGTACGATGGGTGAATAATTTTGGAGACACTGCTAGTACTTATCTAGGTTTTCCAAAACGACTCGAACAATGTTTTCATGGAAATTGCCTCAAGGATGGATTGACAGGGACCTGATTTAAAAAAAAAACTCGTTTAGAACTTTATTCGGTGGGGAGCGGATCCCGTTTTTAAATTTTTTTCATTGTCCAGGAATCGACCGAGAATCGCTCGCGCGATTTTTATAAAAAATGACTGGAGAAGCATTTTCGAGTACCAAAAACCGATTGTGATAGGTTCTGATTTCGGGAAAATTTATTTGGAGGGTCATCCGGTGAGGGTCGGATTATTTAACTTTTTCGGTTCACATGATTGTAATAAAAATTGATGAAACAGAGTTCTCAAGTCACAGGGATCGATTTCGATGGGTAATAATTTCGGAGAAATCCGTTTAGGGGTCCTTCGGGAAGGTCTCGAACCTTTTTGCGGCATCGATCTTAAAAGTTACAGTGGACACAGTTTTCTAATGGTAGGGTTCTAATGGATTGTAATAAGTCCTAATATGGGAAAATTTACTAGGAGGTTCTAATTTGGTGGAGACCGGGTCCAATTAAAAAAAAGCTAGTTCAAACAATTTAACAATTTTGATAAATATTGGTAAGGGGGATTTCCGAATACTGGGAATGGTTTCCAAGGAGTTGTGATTTCTGGATAATTCTGGATAATATTGTCAAGTGATGTTGCACCATGTTGTGGGATATTGCACTAAATTGCGTAATTGTGCGTGATGTTATAATCCATCATATAGCGGAATGTTGTGGTGGATGCTTTACGGTGATATTGTTGCACTAATGCAACACAACCGAAAATGTCGGTTGTTATGAGTAACAATAATGATTTGTAGCATTCGCTCACATGACTTACTGAGGGGAATTTTTTCGAGAACCAGAAACCGATTGCGATGGGTCTTAACTTCGAGAAAATTCATATAGGTGGTAATCCGGTGGAGGCTGGATTCCCACTATTAAATTTTTTCGGTTTGCACGATTTTGATAAAATTGGTTTAAGGTTGTCTTCAATTGCCAGGAATCGATTCCAATTGGTTCTCCTTTCTGACAAACCCGTTTGGGGTCGTACGGTGGAAACGATTTTTTTTTTAATTTTTTCCAGTCGGACGATTTATAAAAAATGGCGAGTAAGAGGTTCTTATTGTTGGGAGTCGTTTGCAGGTTCGAGAAAATCGGTTCAGAAGATCGTCCGATGGGGCCCGGATCTCCTCTTTAATTTTTATCGGATCGCTCTTTTTTTATATAATTTTCGGGAATACCGTTCTCGATTACCAAAAACCGATTGTGATGGGTTCGTTTCGGGAAAATTTATTTGGGGGCCATCTTGTGGCGGAGGCTTTCACAGTTTATTTTTTGGAAAAAACGAGTTTGATATAAATTGGTAAAGCGGAGATTTGAAATGCCAAGAACCGATTTTAATGAGATCTAGTTTCGAGAAAGGTTGTTTAGGAAGTCCTTCGGTGGTACCCGGGCCCGTTTATAATTTTGATTTGGCTCGATTTACTTTGATAAAAATTGCGGCGATAGCGGTTCACTAATGGAAGGAATGAATTGCAATGAGTCTTAATTTCACCACCCGTTTCAAACACCCGTTTAGCACGTTATCCGGTGGGCCCCGGAATTTATGTTTTTTGAAGAAAAAAAAAATCGTTTGAACGATTTTAATAAGACAGGGGGTTTTCGAGTGCCCGGAATTGATTTAGATGGCCCCTTATTCTCTTGAATCTGGCTGCTTGGAATTTTTTAACATTTAATTTGGCTTTAACAATTATGATAAAATTTGTAGGTGCTGGTGAAATAAAATTGATAAAATTCTTGAGTGATAAAATTTGTCGGAACAGGATTTTTGAATGCATTGAAAGGATTACCAAGAGTTATGAATTCTTATTTTGCAACATGATTTGGGATGAATGTTGCACTTTGTTCTGTGGGATGTTGCTACATAGTTGTTGTACCATGTGTACTATCTTGCGCGATCATGTACCAGAAGGTGCTATTTTCAGTGTCCCGATTTCAGCCAAACTCACTGGGTTTTCTCAAGTTATAGAAGCGGTACAGAAGCCGAACTTAAGTTGCAAAAACAAGTTTTTGCAAAAATTAAACTGAAAGAAAATAAATAGTGTTCATTACCAGCCAAACTTGGGTTCTGTATAGAAACTATAGCTCAGGCTTTAACAGTGTCTGCAAACACCTGGTGTTCTCCAGATCATTTATAAAACATTCAACTTCAAATGTTTTCAATAAATTAAGTAACAAAATAATCGGAAGAGTTCGGCTATTAAACTCAGTTTTGAAATTGCTTTTCAGACAAACTTAAGAGACAAAGGAAAGGGACACAAACATGCATAATGCTGGCTCCTTTAAAACTACCTCTAAGAACATACACTCAACTAAAACAGGTTGGAAAGAACCCAGCCCAGCCAAATTATACAATCAGGAATAGAAACGTACCTAGAAAGCTCTAAAATAGGTTCAGGAAACAGTTTACTGCAAGTAGGTTTTTCATTTAAACGTTGAAATGGTTCGCGGTAATAACTGTTATTGACAGGGCTCGAGCTGTGGTAAGTTAGAAAAGGCTCTAGGCGCCACCTACCTAAGCATATCGATTTTTCCTCGCTACAAGAAGAATGTGGATAACTTAGATGAGGTTTGGATTGAAACAATACTGGAGGTCGTTATCAGCAACGATATTTCCCAAAGAACCAGAGCTTGGATTCTAGAAAAAACCAGTGATGGTGGAGAGGTATAGGAATTACTGCAAATTAGCAATTTAAGACGAGTTTTTAAAGCTGAATTAAACGTGATTATTGAGCCTAAAAACTAGTTGAGGTATAATACAAAATCTTAAATGGATATTTTCATTTTTACAGGCCATCAGACCTTAATTCACCTTAAATTTGTTTTCCTTACGTCGAAGTAACCAAGAACTATTTTTGCACTCTTAACGAGATAGCTGATTAGTTCAACATCCACTTAATGTAATAACTACAGAGTTAAATTGAACCAAGATTAGATATGCCAAAATGCAGAAGGCTGCTATTTATGCGGAAGCGCCATATCAATCGGAAAATTCACGAGTGAACATGATGTCTACTCATGTTGCGAAAACGAAGTTTAGGGCAAAACAAAATAAAATTTATGGAAGCTAAGCCGTAATTTGTTTTTTGGCTATATTTATTGGAATAATAAATTCATCCGAATTGTAATACATAGTGAGCCATAAGTCACTGAACATTGTATTTTTGATATAATTTTTTTATTTTGAATTTTTTATCTGTTTTTATTTTCCAGTACGCAATTTAGTCGCTCGTTTTCAGTCATCGGGATCTGTTAGTGGCTTATCTCGGAGTGGTTGGCAGCTTTAAGCACGAAGCCAAGATAATATCGAATGAGTTCGGAAGAGCGTAAATGAGAACCCTGAAACATCCACTCGTAATCGTGCCACTCAGATTCAAATTAAGAAGCCTACAAAAGCTTCCATTTCCAGTCCATTTTTTCCGCCAAATTTCATTAGGACCTCTCAAATTATGAGAAAAACAGTAACGTATAAAGTTTAATACAGATCGGCCAATTCGCCTGAAAAATATTCCCGCTTAAGTTATGTATAAAATTTTATTTATAAAAAACGAGAAAGCTTTCCGTAAAAGCTGTCACTTCCGGTACATCTACAGATCACTTTGAGCATTGAATTTGTGAAAAAATTTTAAGTATGAACTTTCATCCAGTCAATCCACGTATCCTTTCAGTAACACAGGTTTTACAAAAAAAGCTATTCTGAAAAACTTCCACTTTCAGTGGACTGATTTCGACGGAAAATAACTGGGATCTTTTGGTCTGCATAGATGACACACACAAACACACATAAACACAGTTTTTTTTAGAAACGAATTTTTTGACTTCTGAATTTTGAGGTCGAAAATTTTCATGATTACTATACTTTGATATACTTCGTAAAAAAAAGTAATAATCTACAATTTCTACAGTGAATTGCCTGTATTAAAATGATTCTAAAAATCTGTAATTCAGTTACTACAATTTTTTATTTTTTCAAAATAATCAGAGGTTAACAACATTTTAGAGGTATACTATTTTAGAGAAATCATTACGGATTTTTTTCAGTGCTGACGTTTAAGGCACATCTGCTACTAACTTGTGTAACATTCGTGCGTTGCATTTTTTTCTTATTTACGCGACAAACGTATTCTTGTCATTCAATTTAAGTGTCGCGCAATGAATGTCTACTAATAAAAATTTCTCAAAGTTCAACAAACACAACCGTATAAAAAATGTTATCAATAAAAATCCAACTCCCCAAACTAACTATGATCATAACTTTTATTAAAATCATGTAAGTGCTTTCATCTGTTGTGTAGGTTAATACCTTAAAATAACTCATTCCTATACAAAGAGTTTTGCATCAGTTGCTTTTAATACGCAAATTGCCACGTCTTAATCCGAATTGAGCAATACATTGTTACGATAATCCCAAAACCATAAAAAAAAATTCTCAATCAAACAGCTTTACGATATTTTTGACTTTTTGACAAATTTGATTTTTATGAGTACACAAATTCTTTGTTCAAATAATCAGGAGCGAACTACCCAATTAATTTATACAATCATAAAATGCAGACGTTTCTCAAAATATATTTTAATTTAATTTCACAATGAACCTAATTTGATTAAATTTATTGCTATTTTACAAAAAAAAAAATCTACCTCCCCCGAAAACATAAAATAAAAATTCCAATTTTTATCATTTTCGTTTATTAAAACAACCCAAACCTAAACCGTATACACTTGATGGACTTGGAATGGTAAGTAAATTAGAATCGAAATAAAAAAAATATTTTCAATAATTTTAATCATTTTAATTATAAAGGGTGTTTTGTGTATATGCGTGCTCTTATTGCTGTTCAAAGATAAGATTTTGGCTTAATAGTATAATGTGCCCAAATAGCCAGAATATTTTAAGATAACTAGTAAAAAATTATGTTCTAACCCAAATCATAATTTTCCAAACACTTAAGATAACTCGAGTTGCTAATCTCTTGCTTGTTGCTACTGTAACCATAAATATTTCGAGTTTGTTTATGGAGATGAAATTATACATAAATTAAAGCGACTTTAAAGAGAATTTCGCCCTTGGTTGTTACACAACGTAATTTTGGGGTATTCGGAGGAGGGGATTGCCTAGCCTATCCATATAACAAAAATTGTATTTATACTCGTATAGCAATGAATATTCCAGTATTTGCATTGTACGAAGCGAACAGTAATTATAATATTTTAATGAGGTTAAAATTAAATCAAAATAATAGTTTGTTTGGTAAATAAATACAAAATGTGCTTTTAAATTATTTTAAATTTATGTATACGAAATTCTTTTTTTGGAGCTGCACATACATTTTCCGGTTCTTTATCATATTTGTAAAGCAACAAATTTTAATGAAAAAATGGCATTTACTATGTAGCTATATACGGCGGATTTAATTTTAATGAAATTTTAATTGATTTCAACAGATTTTTGTTTTATAAATCTGCATTATTATTAAATCATACAAAGTGCTTCTGAATAAGTAAATGCAGAAAAGCATTATAATTTTTGTATAATAAATTAACTAACATTTAGCTTTAAGCGTTATTTGGGGCAGTCCCATATTTTATAAAATAAAGGGCGAAATATGTTGCGAAAATAAAAATCAATTGGTACTGTCAATAATTGTGCTTATTTGGTGTATCAATTAGCAACCAGAATTTATAATATTCCCTGAAACGCAAGAATTAGCAATCGTAGGCTAGATTAAAGTAACTCAACGAAAAGGGTTCGAAGAAACGTGAAACGGAAAAAAGATATTCTTCACGGTGTGAAGGATTTCCTATGGAAAAATAACCGGGATAATCCTTTTGGTGAAGAAAACTAACCGGAAAAAGTTTGCTTTCATCCCTTTTTAGAGCGATATCTCTCCTTAACACTAAAAGTGCCAGATCCCGTTTCATCTGCTAGTGCGAATGTCGAAACCAGCGAGATTTTCAAATCGTTTGACTCCATCGAAAACTATTAAATGGAGAATGGCTATTTTTCAATTTGAGCGATCCAAGCCGCATTTTGATGAATGGAGACCAAACAAATTTCATGGTGTGCCCAAAAACGAAAAGTGTTTTAGCAAAGGAAGGGCAAAATTAGTCTGCCAAATTTAAATTTAACAATCATGTTTTCGTTCTCCATGTCAGGTTTCATGACTCCACTAATGATTGTTTACCAGAAGCACTGTAGCAGCATCTTGGAGCTATGGGATTAGCCAAAACGGATGGAAGACCAAGAAAACATTTTACGAACACATTTCGAAAGTTTTGTATCCGCATGTGCTAAAATACAAAATTAAAATTCCAATTATTTATTTTGTAGATGGACACAGAACGCACCTTACTTTACGACTAAGCTTTGCATTAAATTGTGTATTGTATTAATTGCTTTGAACACAAACTCAACCAGAATTTTAAAACCTGCGGACGAAGCGAAGCACCTTTTAAACCACTGAAAAGTGCATGAAATAACTCAGTGCTAGAATGGAAACGCGCAAGACCCCAACAAAAATTTCAGCAGAGATTTATTTGGGTTCTTATTAAAATAGTTTGTTGACCAATCAGTGTCTTCCGATACTTTGTGGAATAGATTCAACGCATGTGGCATTTTTCCTTGGAATAAGTATGCCACCAATACGTCTAAGTGCGTAGGTACATCCTCAGTAGCTCACTTGCAAAATATTAAAAATTCGGACGACACAAATATTTTTCGTGAATGCTGTAATGGTTTGGGATCCGAAAAAGTGACGTTGTTGGAAATTTTTTATATAGTGCTGTAGATATTGTAGATAAGTCGGACGATTTGAAATCTTTACACAACAGTTTTACACAAAATTTACAATAAAAAGACGTTCGCAGACGGGTTTCCCGTCACTACTATTAGACGGCATGCCTGGCAAAGATATTGCGAATATTGAATCTGATGTATCTGATGAAAAAATTGATTGGCTTCCAGAAAACATTTTAATCGTTGATGATGATACGGATATCCAGCAACAAATTTCAAAAAACTTTGAATTTACCACCCCTTCCGGCATTAATTTAAATTCTAAAACGCAAGTGTATTTTCCCATGGAGGACATATTAGACTGGCCTCAGATACCGTTAAGAATAAGTTTAAACGTTCAAAAAATCAAGAAGAGTTTTATCATTACCAACTCATTATGGATAAACGATGAAGAAAGGCGAAATGAAGGAAAAACAATATCGAATACCTTAAAGATAAAATAAACGCCGAACGAATTAGAAAGAAAGCCATAAAAGAAAATGAACAAATAACAAAAAAAATCCTTAGAATCAATCAAAAACTCAAAGCAAAATTTCAAAACTACTTTTGCCATCAACAAAAAAAATTGAAGAAATAAAGTCGCACACAGCAACAAACGGCGTTCGTTATAACAAAATTGTTCACCGACAAAAATTAAAGAAGAAATTCAAGGAGAGTTCAAGCCACCACCTCACGTGCAAAAACCGTTTCCACCCGAAAAAATTTGGATCGACTCGGAACAAATTCCTTATATCGTGGGAATGAATGCACAAAATTTATGTCAGAAGATATAAACTCTGAATCCTGTGACATCAGTTGTACAAATTGTACAAGCTTCGAGTGCAACTCATGTTTAGCTATGTCAAATTCACAAAAAAATTTGAAGAAAAGTAGCTGAGCAGCTCTTCTACATTTCGCCTAACCACTTTACTTTATTCTTAAATTTAAATGAATTTGTATGTACCTGAGTAGACACTCCTTGTGACAATATTATATTTTAAAATAAATATTTTATGTTTCTTATTATTTGTGATACAAATCATTAAAAAAATACAAAGCTAAATTCTAATTTTTATTGCGTTTTTAATTAGCAAGTAGAGCCAATTGTGGTGCTAATGGTTGTATCACGATGCTAATAAATCAATAATTTTTTGAGATGCCCATTATTATGTCTTCGTGCCTATTTTTATAGTTTTAGGAAGTATTTTTTTATTTTGGTAATTTCATAAGTTAATCAATGTAATTTAAATAAATATTGTTTTTATTTCAGCAGAAGATAATTTTATTGTTATAATTCCTAAATTTGCTAGCTATCTATACTTATTACTAATTAAACATTTTAATATGAGTGCCAATAACAGTGTTCGTTAAGCACTAGAAAATTTTCACTTCTCGCCACAGAAATTTTGTTCGAAAAGTTCAATGTTTGTGAATCTGAAAGTAATTGGAAAACAAATTAAATTGAAAAGAGTGGGTTTAATAAAATTTTACTTTTGAAAATAATTTTTTTTTGTTAGGTCAGTTTTTTTTTGTTTGGTCAGCGAGTGGTCTGCGAAACGTTAACATCTTTTCGTTCACTTTCGCTAAAATATGTCTGTCATTTAGCGGACCCAAAAATTGAGTGCAAACTGAAGCAAAAGTTAATTGTGACCATTTGTGTGCGTAAAGCATTTGACAAATTGTGTTAGAGCCACACTAGCCAACTAGTCAAATTTTCCGTGATTCGCTGGTTCAGCCATAAAACTTAACGAACAAACTTAATTTCGTAAATGTGGGGTAACACTAAAAAACCTCAAAACTTCGATAGAAATAAAAACTTAATTTCATATTAATTGGTGAATCATATATGTAGTTATTAAAATACAACCTGTCAAATTATCAATTATTTTATTTTTCACGTTTTAAAAATCTAAACAAAGTTGAAGGAAAATAATAACCCCGATTTGAGGGACCGCAGTTTTGCAAGAAGTCATAACAAATATGACGTCCTTTGAATGGTGGAAATCGATATTTACTTTACACCAAGGATTTGATAGCGACGTTAGACGAATATAAAATCCTTTGGGTTAGTTCGTTCAAAAATAAGAAATAGCCTAGGCAAAGCAGCTGAAAAAAATAAAAACAGTCTTTCCTTTTATTCTGTCATATGATTATAAAATACTTGGTTTTACTTTTTAAATTACTTTTTTAATTTTGTAGTTTATTTTTTCCTCAACATGGAAGCAATACAATTTACTAAATATCATAATTCCTCGATATTAAAATTGTTTGATTTAATTTATATTTAAATAAAGTTTAAAAAAGTTTTTAATTGTTCTCGGGAATTTAAATTCGGGGAAAAAATTCGATTTTTTACAAAAAAATCTACAAAATTCGATTTTTTGATTTTTACAAAAAAATCTACAAAATTAGCCTTGATCTCTACCAAATTCGGTTATATTGAAAATTGGATTCTAATATGTGATCTGTTAAGGCAAAGACACGGAATGGAATTTGGTTTGTATGATGAAAATGAATTTTTAGTAAGAGTACCGGACGTTGTATATTGAAAAAGTACCAATCTGACTCAAACATTATTTAAAAGATTAAAATTGAGTGTAATTTGTTAGATGTAAATGAAGCTTAGTGTGTATAATAAAAATGGAATTCCAAAGCTCCGAATGCGACAAATATTCAGAGACACGGTTTCTAAAACGAAAAGGGTCAATTTTAATGGAGCATGGTAACGGTCTGAGAGTGGCTAATTTGAATCGAGCTTATAGCTATTTCTTACCCAATTGGAATAAAACTAGGTTTACATGACGAAAATAGGATTTCAATATAAGATTCAGATGCGATTCTGAAAAATACAAAATTTCGATTGAGTTTAGCAATTTTTTGGCCATTAGTAAGGGAAGAGATATTGTAACTTCCACCTCCAAGAACCATAGACAAACAACAATAATATCTTTGACGTCAAGAATGAAAGAGTACACTATGACACTGTTCAGGGGTGTTTGGCAGAGCTGACCGAGTTCTGATATTCAGGCAGCATACCAATCGTCCCGACCAACCGTCGGAAAAATTGTTTACTACGGTAAAAATCGATTTTAGTACAGATTTTTAGAGATTAGTTTACCATAGTTTTTCAAAAATAATTGAAGTTACCGAAAAACTTACTTAAAATTGACTTTTAGCCGACTATTGGTACGCAGCCTCGATAGTAAATGCTTTAACGCCAACAAAAAAACAGATAATACAATTTTGCTTACAATTCATTCAGCACGGCCAAATTTCAGCGTCATTTAAATATCCTGAAGGAAAACAACAACAAAACAAAAACAATTCATGCAAATGTGGACTTAACAATCTGAAACCTTTTGACCGCGTGATTGTTTCTAATCTAACAAAGGAAACGCCGCAGTTAACGCTTTAGAGTTGTAAAGGTATCGAATTCTGTTTTGATAAAAATGTCTTGTTTAATCAAAAAACATTATTTATACCTTAATTTCAGAAAAGCAACAAGGCCAACATTTTTTGGTTAAAATTTAATCTAAGTTATTTAAATCTTTTAATTCTTTGTCGTTATTTGTAAATGCAGAACATTTCAACATCATTAAACAAATTGAAAAGCCTCCCATTCCCGAATAGTCATTTCACCTGTTTTTATTTATCAAAACACGTCATTTCCGGTCAAATTTAAAATATGATCTGAAATAATTTTGTTTGAAATCTAATTACAATTTTTGAGAAACTTTGTGGACCAGTATTATTGCTTGTCAAAAATCTTCTTTTACGCTTAAATATTGGACAACTTGTCTGGGCCGATATTGTTGCAAAATTAATATAAAATCTTTTAATTTCTAATCGTTTTTCTTGTAAATGATATACTTTTCAAAATAGTCAACAAGTCAACTCGTGAGGGCTGTAGAGAAACTACAGACATTTAGTCTGCACGGAACCACACACGCACGCACGCAGACTCTTTTTTAAAAACAACTTTTTCTGTTTCGGAGATATAGCGATCTTTCAAGATCTACATTTTTCATGATTACTAACAGGAAGTAAAATGGTGTTCTTTTGTTAGTTGTTTTTATAAAATATAAATTAAGGAATTTTTCCGATTTTCACAGAATAGTTTAATTTTAAAATGTGATCGTCGATCTCTCTATGTTTTTATATTAGATCTATCGACCTATCATATGCTCACATCCATAACGATTTTCAAAATTTTGTCATAGTTGTGGAATGGCCAAACATGATCCAGAATCATATTATTAACGTTTAAAGAGTTTTCCGATTTCAACGGAATACTAGTCGAGATTTTGGGAGGATCATCATTCCCACAATGTTTTCTTACTAGATCTACCAAAAGCATATATCCACGAAGATTTTCAGTATTTTACCATAGTTGTCAGTTCCAGTTGTGTGAGAAAGCACAGTCCATCGAGTTAAAGGAGTTGCCCGGAAGGTACATTTTCCACAAAGCGATGAGACATTCCTTAGGTTCCACATAACGTTCCAAATTCACAAATATAAAATTCTATACTCAACCGTTTTTTCCTGCTCATCTGAACTGTTATTTTAACCAAGCAACAAATCTGTATGGAGTTAGTGGTGAGTGTAGTGGTGCCAAACAGCAGATAACAATGTAAAGAGAGCCAAAGTTCTTGCAAAAATTAAGTCGTTGCGGCGAACTGAATTATGTTAATCACCTAGCGATTTTGAAGGAAATTACAGGGAGACGGCAGTCGACGAGAGGTTTAAAAGTATAAATAGAGCAACAAGGTCGTTAAGAAGTGATGCGGTACAAAAAGGCAAATTTTGCACACCAGATTCTGAAGATATCAATTAAAATTTATGTAAATTATTTTTAGAAAGTTTTTTTAGTTGTAAATTAAAAATATAAAAATGATGTAAATGTCGGTACTTTGTGGAAACAAATAAAAGTAAAATTTAGAATGTTCGGTGAGAATATTGTGATAAGGAAAATCGTCTTTTAATATTTCATGAAATCAAAAAAAAAGTTCCTCTATATTTCATGAAATCAAAAAAAAAGTAGGCTTGAAACCCGTCCTCCTTTGTGGAGGACAGTCCTCCTTTCGTAAGAAATGTCCTCCATCCTCCACGATGGCATAAATGTCCTCCACATGTATTTTTAATACATATTTAAAATATTGGGGTAGATACTCGATCGACTTGCAGGCAAGCAATTTGCTAGCCCCAATCCTGACTACTCGATCAATTTTACCAAGGAAATTTTGGTTTGAAAATATATTTTTCGTAAAATTTTTGATAACTTTTGCAATTGCACAGTAAAACTCCACAAAAATTTTCTGTTCATTTTTTCCAGATGCGAATTTTACTGTGGAATCGCAAAATTAATCAAAAACTTTATGAAAAATAATATAGTTTGAAATTAAAATTTCCTTGGTAAAATTGATCGAGTAACCTGGATTTAGTAGCCCGGCTAGCAAATTGCTTGCTTGCTAACCAATCGAGTATCTACCCCATTATGTACCATTTTCAAATCCTGTTAAATAACATTTTTCAAATACGGTCGGAAAGGGATCTATAATCGGCGCTTCGAATTCATCAAAATGGTATAGCACATCAGGCATCTGTATCAGCTGCTAGTTCTAGGCAAATTTTAGACAGGTATTTTGTCAAAAAGTATTCTTCTGAGGAAAACGATGTTTGTCTAACAGAAATCATTCACATATATCATATAGGTTTTGCACTTCAAATCCACGATTTTGCAAATGTTATTCAATTTTTTTAGTTCACTCACAACTTTTTACAAGTCAACCACCCTTTTTTATACTTCATTGTCAATTTTTTCTAATTCAACCTCAATTTTTTGCTAAGAAAATTCGTATTTTTTCAAAGGAACATCAATTAAATGCAGAGTAAATTCAAATATTTTTAACAAAAATTCAAGTTTTAATATTTCAAGTTCGTAAATTTTTCTCAATTCTTAACCGATTATGATGCGATTGAAGAAATTACGGAATAGGGGATCAAATTAGCAGATGGAAATGAGAAATATACTTTTAACAATTGAATTTTCTACTTATAATTTTTATTTTATACCGAAAAAAATTAGTTTGTTTATTCTTCAGATCTTACTCAGAGAATAAGGCTTGAAATTAATTGAAAATGTGATTTTTATTTTAATTTTTTTATCTTTTGTAACATGCACTTGCATGTGCTTTGGTATGAAATAATGATAATGACATTTGACAAGACATATTAAAAATTAACTTAATATAACATAACAAAAAAAATTGTACTTGTCCTCCATTGGAATTTGTAAAAGGTGGCAATCCTAGTCGGTTGGTTTAGTGTGCAGTTCATGAAGCAGAAGATCGCGGGTTTGAAACTCAGTCAAAGTGCATGTGACATTTTGCTGTGTGTATGACGTTTTTGTGGTGTCTACAAGCCAATAGACGAGTGTAGTAAAAAAAATAAACTATAAGAAATTTGAATAAAGTGCAGTGCTCATGACACATAAAAGCTTCGGTTCAAGACTGAACCAAGCAATTCACAAGTTTTTGTTTGATTCAAATGCTAAACTCAGTGTTCGTGTATAACTAGGTGGATTAGTATAATTTGAGACGATGGGGCTGGATTTTTGTTTGTTTTTGATCGAATCCATCCTGTTTAAAAAAACAGTACCATTAAAATTAGTAGTGTTTAAGGGAAAAGTGAGAGAGCGAGCTTTGAAACGGGCCAATCGTTGGATAATTTGCTGTATTATCGTGCGAATTCCGTCTATCTGTGGTAGAGTGTGTAAGGCACGAATAAATGTTTAAAGTGAGCACCAGCCCGAAGCATAGTAGGTTGTTTGGACCACATTGCATTAAAAAAAGCTGCCAGCATAATTCAAGGTGAGTTGCCACGCACTGTTCATTGACTCTATGATCATACAGCTTTATTTATTAAATAAAATACGGAAGTTATTGTATGATAGGTAGTCTACTGCCGATTTAAAAAAATGTAGTTTGAAATTCAAAAAAACAATTATTCAATAAATTCTAATAAATGTTCGTGTATAATGCAAGCAACTCAATTGATGCCATCTGTACGTAGGTACGAGTTTTCGTTTGTAGGTACGGATAGAATAATTAAATTTACATTTCAAACTCAATTATTTTATCGGTTTTTATTGATTTTTAATAGAATTGGAATTATTTATGTTTTGTTCCTGGAAAAATTCTACGAACGCTCCATTATTTCTCGTTAAACGATACAGATTTATTTAGTCATTTGTATGACAAAAAAATTAAATTAAATGAAAAAGTCGTTACACTTTTAGCTCATTATGGTGATCAAGAACCGCCTTTTAGGAAGGATATCCCCTGAAATTAGATCTCCTAACATATTATATCAGTATTTATTTCTCTTAAAAGCATGTTATCCCCTCAAGTCCTTCATTATCGAGGAATTTTAATTTCCTGCTTAATGTCTCGCACCTCATTGCCACCTTGTTCTTGAGTATTGCACAACAAAACAAAAAATATGAAAATATCAAGGTTTTCATTTGGAAAGATGAATGTTAAAATAGAGATTGCTGCTTTGTGGCTAATAATAACCTTAGATCTCTGAATCGCTCAATACTCATCATTATCTCAATACAATAACACAATTACTACAAAACGAAATGTAAGTGTACGTTTTCGTATTCCTAATCGATTTCGATGGGTGATAATTTCGGGAAAATACGTTAACGGTGTCTTTCGGTAGGGCCCAGAATTTTTTTTGTAAATTTTTTCGGCTCGAACGATTTAAATTAAAAATTGCGCTGATAAAGGTTTTTAGAATTTTGGGAAAGTGCATTTAAGGGTTTTCGAGTCGAATGACTTTTAATAAAAATGAGTGACACGAGCTTTCGTGTGCTAAGAATCAATTGTGATGAGTTCTAAATTCAGGAAAATTTGTTTAGGGTTTCTCATGAGATCTGAGTCCCTATTTAAAAAAAAAAAATGTTGGCGCTAACGACTTTTTAGCCGCTATGTTGCGTCTTTTTCCACAATATATCCACTATCTCAATCGAAGGGGATAGAACTCACACTATTTGGACATACCTCTGGAAAATTGTTAATATAAATAAACATAAGCCATTCCTTAAGTGATTGGGATACAACTCTCTTTCTTTGTTAAATATACGATAGAATTCCTAAATGGGTTCTGGTTGTGATTTTGAAAAATGAGTAAATTGGATGAAACGAATAATTTTCTCAAACTATAAGAATATCCAATTTGATTGAAATGAAACCGCGGGTTCCTTAAATTGAATAGAGCCAAGCCGTTGCTTAACCAAGTGTGGCATAATTATTATTTTCTTCGTGTTTTTTGGAATTTTTTGCCATTCGCTATACTACCAAAGTTCGAAAAATGTTTTTCGAGATGCTGTCTCTCTAACTGTGTTTTCTCTACAGCCCAAACGGACTTACTGATTGGATGAAACTAGATATTTAAACTTTTTTCATAAGTTGGGAGGTCCCAACGAAATTTAGTTGAAATCGGTATACTGAAAATGCATATAGCATCTGCGAAAAAATGATTAAGAACAAAAGGATTCTAAATTAAATTTGTAGCAAAATTGATTTAAACCGTTTAATAACTGTCATTTCACCATAATTTGGCGACTCTACAGACCAAACGGCAAATGACAAATTATGATAAAATCCTGTTTGTAAGAACTTTACGATTTTTCAAAATAGTTTGCATAAAATAGGATAATACAAAACAACTATTAAAGCCAAAATGATTTTAAATTAAATTGGCAACAAAAAGAGTCATATAACCATTCCGCATTTTTTAATAAAACAAAAAACCTTTTTTGTTACAAAAAATTGGGTTAAGTATTCGTTTTATTTTAAGAAAAGTTAATTTCGAACATATGTATTTTGTATTATTTTACAGAAAATTCGATAACTACGGGTTGGGATTACGAAACGAAAACACCACATACAGATGCAACAAAATGACACAGTTCAAAAGAATCAAGTAACCGGAATATGCTTAAGGTTCTTGCATCATAGCTAAAGAGAACAAAGAAAATGATATGAACGACCCCCTTACCCGCCCCCCCTTTATTAACTGCTAATAAGAAAATTTATTTCATAATACACTTACGTCAAGCCATCGAGAGATCGAGAGGTTTAAAATCCTCAAAACTATTTTGAAATGAATAACAATACCATCGTAGTTAACTAGTTGGTATTTAAGCGTTATTCTGTATTATAAGAGTTATTGTTAATTAGAAAAGAACTGTTTCACCCTTTATATTCAACATCAACTAATAAACATTCTTTTCTCCTGTCTGATTTTCCATCGGACAAAAATTCTTAGAAAATATTTTTCTTAATTTCCTATTTCAATCTATAGCCAGAATAGTGCAACTCTCTGGCAACTCAGGCCTTCTACCTGAAATTCCTAGTTTCCCACAACATTTACATCCAAACTATTATTCACAGTGATTATTGTGAGAGTAACAGTTTTAGAAATCAAATGCGAAGTGCCTGGATAGCCTTAGCAAATATTAATGTTCCGAAAATAACTTTGAATTAAACTCAAAATTAAAAATATTTTAAATCGACACTCAAATTAAACTTGATATTCATTTTCAATTTATGTGCATATATATGTATGTATGTGTAAAGATGCTTCCTAAATTTTATTCGGCAGTAATACATTATTTTGTAAATTGAATTAAGTTATTGTATAGAATTGACACGAACAATATAGACAAGTAAAATAAAATGATTTATCAAATTTAACCCCCCCCCCCCCCAAATAAAATTGCGTTTGTGGTTTTTTCTCACATCCCTATAAAAGCCCATCGCTATAATAACGCTTGATTGTATTTATAGCGTGTATGCTCGTATAAAGAGAACATCCCAACTGGATAATTTAAAAAGTTTCGATAAAATAAAAAACACCAATATATACTGGAGGGGATATTTTCCATATTTAGATAAAAATAAATATTATCATAATATTTCAAAGCATCACAGCAAAAAGCTATAAATTATAATAAAACTTTTGAACTTAACATAAAATATAATTTAATTTATTTAGTTATAGCAAACAATTATTCATAAATTATTATTGTAAATTAATTTTCTCGAACACATAATTTTAAGATGAACGAGCTTTTTAACAAATAAGTTTTTCTTTGTTGTAATAAAAGCTTTTATGCACTTAAATATCAATGCCAAAATCGAGTATCGGGAAAACAAAAATTAGTTCTCTCGAGTCATCTAAAAAGTGGATCTCTTCTTAGATATTCATATATATCATGTATATAATGCTATAAATTTAATTTGATTATATGCATAACATTTAGAAAATTTAGCTGAACAAGTAGAAAAATGGATTTTCCATTTTTCCTTTTTTTGTTGTTTGTGTATATTAGGTGTGGAAGAAAATATTTCTACTCTAAATATGTATACAATGTAGGAAAAAGCTATTCGCATTTAAGCTCATTCCAAAAGCATCATCAAGTTGTTTTTTTTCTAATATTTTGTTTTTGTATCTTTTCAACTTTACTTTCTTGTTCTTATGTAGTTTGAACTTTCGTTGTTGTTCTTCTCAATTTAAAACTACCTTGCGGAAAACTTATACATTCACAAGAAAAAAAACAATTTCTATTTATAGTTTTTCATATATTCTAGGTCGTATCTAGCTAGATACGTACGATGTAGAACCTTTTTGTTGCTTGTAAAATTAAATAAGATTGAATAAATATGTTTAGTTCTAAGGAATCTGAACTGAAGGAATATTAAATTGAAAAATATAAAATGTAAATTGATAATTGTTTGTTGGAAATTTGAAATTTCAAATGGTTTCAAAAAATTAATAATAGAAAAGAATTTCATAGTATATGTGTTTTATTGTTAAGATAGATATTGCAAAAAATCTATTATAGCGGACAAATTGTGTGATGGATACCCTGGACGATCCAGGAATTATTTCTTTCATTGCATCACAAAATACATATTCCAATGTACAAAATTGTTCTATTATAGGGAACAAAAGGGACTATTTAGAACAACTAAATTTGGCACCAGTGGAAAATGTACCAAATAATAAAACAGATGGATATGGAATAGATTTAGAAACATTAATTATCGGTACCGACACTATTTATCTAAGTGGCACTCATTTACGAAAGAATATTCTTTGATTCAATCAACACTGAATTGGTAAGTATTTGCTAACCAAATAAATTTAAATGTTTTTACAGTTAAATTTATTTTTTTATAATTAGATCTCAACTAGAAAATTGCGGCGTAACCCTGATTATTGGAGCGTAACCGAGCGCAATAAAAAATACCTAGGTGGCTTGGAGTTTGTAAATAATAAAAGACAAGTTAGGCATAAAAACGAAATCCATAATTCTCCAAGAATATTATAATTTAAACCAAGCAGGCAAACACAACTTCATTTTGATGGCGACAGAATGGACCGATACTAAAAGTACCTAATAAGTGCTCCAGCTCCTGCCATAAATTTTCGTTATTTTACTTTTTTTTAGTATAAATGGGAACCGAATACCTGAGAGCAAATAATTTTATTTGGGCAAATTAGCGGTTTCGCTAAAACCCGTATACACAGTATATGAAAATATGAATTTAACTGGGATGGTTTCAGAAAGTAAGTAAGGCACGAGGCACGAAAGGTCCAAGAGCGATGAATCTTGCAAAAAGTGTGAGAAGCAACTACATTTTTAATACGAGATTCAATTAAAATATCTTTAATCCAAAATCAGGCTGATGTGGCATTTGCGAACCGATTAAAATCGACAAGATACGCTTGCCGGGCGATGCCTATGTTAAGTATATCAGCTTGAAAACGACCATGCGTAAATCGAAGGATAGTGATAAACAAAGCAAATTTCCGTCCGAAATCTAATAATTTCTGTCCGAAATCTAATAATGACGACTCGTTTTATTTACCAAAGTTAAATACCTAAAAACTGCCAGCAAATTTATCGACAGAAACAAAAGTGTATTGTGCCATAATATGAAATGAAACCACAATGGGACGAACGAGTATTCAAAATTTTGGCATGGGTTATCGATGAAAATCATATTAAAAAATTAATAACGTGGAGCGGCTCTTGTGTGCCATAAAATAGAAACTCTTTCATGGCATAAGTATGCTACACAAAATTTCATAGATCCACCCAAACATAGTCTCTTGAAATGAGACTTTCGTTGCCATTCGATGGGTTGGGTACGATTTGCCAAATACAAAATTCCAAAAACGAAATTCTAAAATCAAAATTTCATAAAACAAAATTCCAAAAAAAAAAAGAAATCCAAAAAAAACTAAATTCCTATACAAAATGCCAAATTTCAAAATTCCAACAAAACAACATTTCAAAAATGCTAACCTACTACTATACTAACAATATACACGGAAAGAAATATTCTTCTAAATTCCAGAACTTCGAGCTCAAAATTTGAGAAATTAAAATATGTATTTAGAACTGAGAGATTAGTATGATCAGTAAATTCTTATTTCTTATTTTGAAAAATTGATTTGAGACCGATTTAGTTAAATTAAGTAAATATATTTTCCCATAATTAGAGAATTTAATTCTAAAAATTGGAAAATAATATTAAATTAGAACCATGATTTAAAATATTATTTTGTCCCCTATATTCTTGCATTAAGAACTTTATATGCTAGTACTTCTCAGTATAGGGAACTCAATTATCATGGTGTTTAAAGATGCGATATTGAATAATTCATTTTTATGATACTCGTATTATTCTCTAAACACGAAAACGTTTGTCATATTTGAGAACTCTTATATTCTTGATTTTAAAAAGCGTAATAGGTTCACGAATTTCAAAAGTGTATTTAAACCTTTTGTTCTTAATTTGAAATTATAAATTCTTAAAATGCTAATGTAAACGATATTACTTTTGGCCTATTTAGTTTGTGCGCATGATTCGTTTTATCATTGATTAACAACTACAATAACTATAATAAACAACAACTATTTAATCAATGGTTTTATCCAGTTACTGTTGCAATATTGCGCTTGCGTAACAACGTTTTTTCTAGAAATTTATATTTTTAGTTCCTCTTTGATTTTTGATCATAAAACATTAAATGTGGGAAAAGTGTTTTCTTATTATATAACACTTCCAAATTTAAGGTTAAATAATAAATAATTGTTGTAGTGCGCAAGTGAATTATACACCTTTAAGTAATTCAATTAGTTTAGTTAATTAAATCAACAAACTAAACGAGTGTAATAATTGTGTGAATTATTGAAAATAAATTTGTGTGCGAAATTACGATTTTTTACTTTTGAAAGTGACGCCACTCAAAAACAAAAATGGATACATATTTACATGGATAACCAACGCCAAATGTTTAATCTATTACAAAGCTGGAATATGGATGATGTTTTTCCAACATAAGTACACTAAATTATTATTTAGTAAATTTTGCTTTGGTGATATAAATTAATTAAAATTTTGTGAATATAATTTCTTAGACAGGGTTAATCAAAACAACATGAACGATTTTTGACATTTATTAACGTAATGAGCACAAAATTTGATATTTTATCATATTTACAATTAATTTTTTTAAGGCAGAGAACTTTTATGCACAAAATTGATTATGTAACATGCAACTTTCTTTGATTTATGACATGTTAGTTTATCGGTCCTGTTTTGGCACACCTTGCATGTATTTTTGATGAAAGTAACCTTTTTTATGTTTTTTGTATAATTAATTGTATATTACAAAAAATCGCGTTTCGAATCTCTTAGGTATGTATGTGCCTGGATATAAATTCATTCAAAATGTTAACCGAATCTGATCTGAGTTACCTGTTTTCCATCCCACCGACATCCAACCTGGATATAAAGTTCAATTCAGGGAAAATTTGAAAAATTGGGGACGCTCACAGGTTTGTAGGACCGTGCGACATATTAAAAATTTGTGTTTTATATATTCATTTAAATATTTCAAGAATATAGACCCGGGATTTTGCGAAATTAGTGATCTCGGAGATTGATCTCAGCTCACCAATTTGCAGAACAACATAAATCAATATCAGCATCATCAGCGACATCCTTTTCATCAAATAAGTCACCAAAAACCTGCTCAAAGACGTCATCACCAATACCACCTTACTGTGTTTCCGACCAAATATAGAAATCTTTTGTAAGTATTACAAAATGAGGATTTCCTTTTTCGGTAATTTTATAATTGATAAGATTTCATGAATTTAGAATTTAGACAAATATCTTCAAACCGTTTCTGGCAAAGCTGTGTGGAGTGGATACATCAGTAATAATAATTGCTTGCCTCTTTTGATGCGAAACAAACTTATCAACGACGTCGTCTACCATTACATAGATGGGAAAAAGTTCATGCATCGGGAAGATTTTGAAAGAATTAGGGAAAGTATTTGCCTAGTGTTCCAGTACGAAAGAAAAGTATTAAAATAAGTACTAATGCATATATTTACACACACATACACACACGCACACACACATACACACACATGCACGAGTTATTAATTGTATTGTATGAAAATGTTGTATGACTAATGATGTAAAATCAATTTTGCTAACGCTTACAAAAATAAAGCAAGCAAACGTCGAAAAATAAACTTATTCCCTCGAGAGAAGATTATCGGTACCAAACGTAAACTACAACTCATACAAAAATGTACTGACGTGTCATTAGTCAGTCTTAACACTGACGACCCAAACCAAGTTTGGCTACAAGCATATTCGGATGAATGGGAAGAAATGATTGTGCGGTGGAGACATACATGCAGTTTACGGCAGGACCAAATTGAACGAGCTGGATTTTTAATATTTTTTAAAAATTTAGTAATTTAACCAATGCTGTAACCACAGCATTTAAATTGCATTACGTCTTTGGATTAAAATACCAAATTCAATGCAAACTAATCTGGGAATTTATTCAACAATATTTTTTCGAAATTAACGTTGAGTCTAGCTCCACTACTTTGTGTACGCTGTTATCATCGTTACATTAAATACAAATATAATTTTAAAAATCATAATATAAAATCTAATAAAAATTATAATATTCAAATATAATTTGATATAAAATGGATATAATAAGATATAGAAAATATATTTGAAATTGTTTCCAGATCTTTTTGTTATATTTTTATTTGCTACTAAAAGCATATTTAATTTTAAAAAAATTTTATGTTTGATTGGGGAAGTTATGACGAGAGGGATTCAATGGATTCAATGGATGAACAAAAATTTACAGCTATTTACAGCTATGTTTAAATTTACAACTATTTTACCGATTGAAAGTCAAATTAAACAATTTTTCGAATTACCACATATGCTTTCGGACACTCTGAAATATACTTGTGATTTAGCAAACTCTGAAAGTGAAATTAAAGAAAATTTTGTGCAGGGTAACGTATGGAAATGTAGACAATCCAAGTTTAATGGGAAAAAAGTAATCCCATTTTTTCTTTACTATGACGACTTTGAGGTCAATGATGCGATAGGAAGTCACGAAGGTACACAAGCAATTTCTGCTTTTTATTATAATTTTCCTACATTTCCCCACTCATAAAACCTCAAAGGTAGAATATATATTTACAGCAATGCTCATAAATGCAAAAAATTTTAAAAAACTTGATCCGAATAAATGCCTATATAAACTAATTGACATCATTATTCATTTAGAAACCAAAGGTATTGTCATAGAAACTGAAAGTGGAGCCGAACATATTTATTTCGCGTTGGGCTTAGTAATTGGAGACAACAAAGCTATAAACGACTTATTTCTATTTGCCAGAAGTTTTAGCCACAATTTCTTTTGCACATTTTGTATAATGCCAAAATCAGAAACTCATAACTGAACTTTAGAAAACATAAATCTAAAGAGAGATATTTGTTTATATAACGAACATATAATTAGAAACAATCATAAAATTACTGGAATTTTAGGTGACTCTATTTTTAATAGAATACCATCTTTTCATGTGCTGCTTAATTATTCTGTTGATATTATGCATGGTGTGTTTGAAAGCATAATTAAGTTTGGTTTAATGAACACTAGACTATAAAGTTTTACTTTATAGACTATAAAAGTTTTGATTTAGAAACATTTAACTACAAAATGCTTCATTTTGGCTATGGTGAAATGGAGTGAAGAAATAAAATTAGAGATGTGAAGAAATAAAATTAGAACACTTCTAAGATATTCTAGAGTTTACAACTTCTGATGTTTTTTTGGATTAGAAAAAAGCAAAATTTTATGGGATAGTCACTTCAACTGTTTCCAAAAAATAGTCGGTTCTGAAGTTTCCTTTCGTAAAAAGTATAAATGAATTTAAGTATAAGCCGTTTGAATTAGATAAGATTAATTTAAAAGATTATTTTAAAATAAGATATTTATAAAATATATTTCTAAATGTATGTAAATAAATTAATAAAAAATGTAAAACACCAACATTGTTTCATTTTTGTCAAAACTACTACCTCAGCAATATATGTATAATGCGTAATTTGAGAAAATTCAGTTATTAATATAAGCATTTGAGTTCACGAATCAAGCTCGTTTAAGGCATGTTTTAAAAATAGTAATCAAAAATTGAGAAAATAAATTCTTTGATATCAGTGTAATATTCCTAATTCGAGAAAATAATTTTCTTTCTTTAATTAACAACAACGTTCATATTTTTAGAATAATGTTTTCAAAATTTATGAATAACATTCTTTAATTGAATTAATTGTGAGATTATTTTAAGAATTAACTTCTTTATATCAGAATGTCAAGGGATGATAACAATGGGTTGATTTCAGTATAAGGGGTATATCCTCTATCCGGTCGCAAGTTAATTATTTGCGACCAGCAGCTCGATTCTGGTTTTTCCTATAGGAAAAGGAATTAGGAAAAATATTTTCATAGTATTTTTGTCACAAATTTTTTTTTCTGGCACACTATGGTAAACAGTTAGTGTAAATTTATTCAAAAACAAAATTAAATTGGGATTATTTTTCCTATCCAATTTTGATACGGAAAAATTATTTCCTAAATTAGAAAATTTTAGATCAAACATGCTATCTCAGTAGGCCAGAAAATGATATTTTTGACAAAAATACTATGAAAATATTTTTCCTAATTCCTTTTCCTATAGGAAAAACCAGAATCGAGGTGCTGAAATATCGTTACTAGATTTATTTTGCAATGCCAATTGACACATTTTTTTTTAAATTAAATTTGTTTTGCGATTGTAAAGTAGAAATCTATGAAAAGACTGCTACGCATTTTCTGAGGTCGCAGTCTTTTTATGTATTTCTACTTTACAATCGCAAAAAATAATTTAAATTTAAAAAAGATGTAAGAATTGGCATGGGAAAATAAATCTAGTAACCATATTTCTGGTCGCAAATATTTAACTTGCGACCGGATAGAGGATATACGCCTAAGAAGTAAACGCTACTAATGTATGAAACATGTTCGTAAATTACCCTAGTAAAATTCGGCAATCAAGAACTAATAAAATATATTAGGATTTTTTTTCCCAAATTTACACTTACATTTTAGTCAAAGTTAAGAAGAAAAATCGTAATTTAAAGAGTAATGTCCTTAGGGCCAAATTGTTGTTGAATTATCATGATTTGTACCGGACAAGTGGTGCAGTGGTTAAAGCTTCGGCACTTGGACCGGGAGGTACTGGGTTCGAATCCCATCAGAGGCTAGATGCAAATCGAATTTTCATCATCGATTACAATCGGTGATGTTAATACACACAACTATGACCCTCTGATGGAGTGCAGAATTCAGCGCCGACCCACCGTCCCTGTCAATGTACAGGTTGACATGGAGCTTGCAATATGCAGGTGGTATACTGTAGTTGTGTGAGTAGGTGAATAGGTGAATGGGTTAATGATGTAGCATGAATGCGTGGTATCACAATGGGCCAAAAATGGCCTAAGTGTCAACCACTGAAACCTAACCTATCATGATTTGTGCGCTTGGAGAGTAGTTTTTTCTTTCCGTGATACTATAACAATATTGTTATGTGTGAATCGGGGAACGGTAAAACACAACCATATTTACTAGACACAAAACAAAAGTTAATCAATCTGGTAAATAATGAGAATCATGTTTGAGTAATAACTTTTGAACAATTAAATGTTAACTGAAATAAATCAATTAGAATTTTTGCGAAATGTTGTAAATATTATTTAATTTATGAAATAATGGAATTTTGTAAATGATTTTAGTTTTTTCTAAAATAAATAAATTTTGGAATTTTTTCAATTGGAATTTCGAATTTTGATTTTTATGTTATGGTATTTTGTAAAATGGAATTTTATATTTTTGTTAAATGGGATATTGCAAAGTTAGGTCAGTTGGACCCATTCCCAAATTCGACTGCTAAAAACAATAAATAGAAATCGACCGTATCAGGTTTTACAAATGAAACCGATCGATTTCCTAAACTTGATTTATGTATGCTCAAAAAATTTCATCTATTCGGTGATGCCGTTTAATACTTTAAAGATGTTACGATTCAGTCGAAATGTATTTAAAGTCTTGTACAGTTTACTGTACCCCCAGAAAATTAAAAAAATTGTATCAATAAGACCACAGACGAAAACTACCACAAATTAAAGTTGACCACAAAAAAAAACGGCTGTTTTTTGCATTTTTGCCAAATCCGACCGTTAGTGTTTACAACAAACCTATACCTAACACTAAGAAAATCTATAACGAAAAGATATTTAAATATATGGGACAACAAAACCTTTTTATTCTAAAATCGCGCGTGGTCGATGTCATAAATTTTATGTAAGCTCAGCTCTGCAACTGTAAAATTTCCGATATTTACTAAAATGGTATTCACAAAATGTAACTCGACTCTATAAACGTAAGTTTTGCCATGACATTGTTTTTCGTGACAACATTTTTTGAGTGAATACAAAGCCTTAACAGCACCAAATTTGGTGACGTAAAGTTACACCTGAATATTTCGATTTAGTGCCATTTGTTAAGAATCCGCACTCATCATAAATCCCTAATAAAATCTGCACCAATCAAACAATCAATTATTTATGTACGATAATTAAGTATAGTGTATTATCTGTCTGAGTACCAAAATTAACCGGAGAATACACTAACTGAGCAACATTCTATCAATTGTCACAACATCAATACCCAATGACCAGTAAAAACATCCGGTTCAAAAACATAAATTTTCGGTCACCAAACTGGATGATATTACATGGATCTTATCGAGAGCTAATGCTCGCAAATACCAAAGTATAGCTAACGAGAAATAAATAAATCCGAATCCGAATAAATAAATCCGAATGTGATCTCGCTTCATGTATGAAGAATGTAAACAAACACTATTACAGATACTTCGAAGTAGTGGTAAGATAAGCATATGCGGATTAGGGCAGAAAAGTTTGGGGATACACAATTCAAACTAAAACTGCGTTTTCCATCAGATTTTGATGAATGTTTACGTGACGAACCATATAAAAAATACTAGCTCTCCTTAAACAGTGAACCCTTCAGTGTTATAAGAATTCAGCGGAGAGAAGATGACTGATCCAAGTGCAGCGTCTGAATGACAATTACATGAGCAAAACATGTAACAATTTGTTGTTGGATACTTTCCGGAACATCTACCGCCAAGCAAGGTACTTCACGGAAAAAAATAAGCTTACTATATTAAAGAAAACTTTTTCTATATTACATAAAAAATATTTTTACTTATTTTAATACCCAAATTTCTATGAATATACCAGTTTTTCTAGTTATAAAAAAAGTTTTCTAACGAAGAGAATTATTTCTTGACAAAAAATTTAACATTCAATTCCATCTTGAGAATTATTTTTCTTGTATTTATCGTTGTTATAAATTCTCTATAATAAGAGAAAAAAGTTAGTTTGAAGAGTAATACTTTTAATTTAATCTTACATTTTCTTAAATCAAGAAATTTTAAATTTTCTTAAAACAAAACCATAAATTTTATTAAAATACAACATTTTAAAATTGAAAACGTTTCTTGATAGTAGAAAAGAAAATTCTCTTTCTGATAAACTAATGAATTCTAGAATTTCAAAAAAGTTATCTTGATTGAAGAAATAATTAATCTTTAGTCATTCTAAGTTTTCTTTAATCAAGATTTTTAGAAATTTCAAATACTTTATATATTTTTTAAATTTAAATATTTCACAGTCATAATGGAAAATACCTTTCTATTTTACATAATTTATATACATATATAAATCAAAAATGCATAATTATGTAGTGGCAAGTCAAAAGAAGTGCTAAAGTCGACTTAAGTACAAACAGTGTTATCACAAAAAATTCATTTAATTCTGTAAAATTTGGAATTATAACTCAGAACACCAGAATTTTACTATGTTACTTCGAGAAAAGTTTTTCTTATCACAAAAAGGTAATTTTTTAAACTTCATCATAATATTTCTTGGTTCAATATGTATATCTCAATCTGAGAGAATACTGTTAATTATAGAAAAGGAGTTTTAAATTTATACTTTATAGTTTCTAAAACAAGAAAACGATTCAATCATTTGAGAAATATAGTTATAGAGCACACCGTTAGATCAACTTTTACCTAAAATAAGTAATACCCATTATCTCGTGAACGTTGTATAGAAATATCGTGCGTTTTGTGATTTTCAAATAAAACATTTTAAAGTGGTTTTGAAAAATAATTAAAGTGAAGCTGAGTGATTAAATGTAAGTTATGTATGCATTATATATATTTTTAATTTAAATTAACAAGTGATCGCTCTATTTTGTGAGAGTTATTTGTGCATATGATTTTATAATTTTATATTAATTTTCATAAATAGAGAAATGGCTGACGAACATGCTACTCTAGTTTTACATAGCTCATCATTTTTAATTAATGATGATGGTATTTATAATTAAATTAATTTTACACATTTTTTATTGTGCATGTAGCTTTATTACTAGTTTTTGTTTTAAATAATAACCCACTTTTAATAAAATATGCAAAAAACTGAAACCTTTAATTGTGTGATTGTAGAATATTAATTATTTTATTTACAAGTAGTTTTATAGTAGAATTACTACCTAATTAATTGTAATTAAGTTATTATTAAATTAACAATTCTGTCGATCTGTCTTGTCTTATTTTCAGGAATTATATTATAGAGGGAGTAAAAAGCCAGCAGCCTTGTTATACAACAAACATCAAATGGAAATATGGAACACAGTTTTACTGAACAAAGGGTTTGATGAAAACACTCAAATAATTAAATCAGAAAATTGTAACATTAAAAATACAGGATATAATGAACATCAATGGGCCCTTTTCATTTGCCAGAGATTTTCAAGTTTTCTTGGTAATTCATTGCGTAAAAATTATAACTAACGATGCTGATCTTCGCATTTATTATGTTGGTGTCGAAAAAACTTATATGAATCATCCCGTGTAGATAATTCCAACTGGAACAAAAATATCTAAACCTATTATGTCTTCTATTTAATTATATTTGTATTTTAGTATTATAATTTGTGTGACATAGCTTATTAATATTAAAATGTATTTTTATATATCGTATATTAAAATAAAATAAAAACTATATAATAAATTCGTATTGTTATTATTTTGGAAATTATATTTAATGTTGCTCCAATAAACAGGAAAAATAGCATGAAACAAGAAATACTACTAAAGCTTTCAAGAAGTAACTTTCTACAATCTAGAAATTTAAAATATTTTTCAAGAAAGACGTATGAAGTATTTAAGCAATTCTTTCTCTACAACTTATAAATGGGTTCTTCCATCAAGAAAAAAAAAAACATTTCTGCCAGAAAATGCATTTTAATTATTAGAAAATTTCTCTTAACTAAAGAAATGTAGATCATACAATTATGTGTAATATTTCTTAATACAAGACTCAATTTATTGCATTTTGAGATACGGTTACCTTAAAACAAGAATTTGTTATCTTTAATGAAGAAATAGATATTAAAAATTGAGAAAAACGATTGACTCTACAAAACAATATTTTCTTGCTTTCAGAAATTCAATTTCTTTCAACGATAAAAAAAATATTATTTCAATATTTAAATAAAAACACCAAATGAAGAAATTGGAAGTTTGCATTATGAAAAAGTTATCTTAGCTGAAAATCAAGTGCTCATTTTTCTTGAATCATTCACTTTTTTCTTCGTTGTAGCCAGTTTTTTTTTCCGTGTTCTGTCTTATATTTGAGTTGTGAAATGAATAAAGAAAAGGAGTTACGCAACTTCTGGGAAAGTGAGAAAATTGACCGAAAAGAGCAACCATCGTTTCAACAAGTTTGCTGCTTTCCTCCCCCCATCATAGTATCCAGAAAGAATTGAGTGCCAATACAGGATTCAGAAGAATGGTGTTTGGTGCGTCAATAACAACATAGACCGGTATCGCATTAAATAATGTTTTGGAAATGGACCCTACGGTACAAAATTCACTGTATTAAATTCTAGAAAAGTTCGAACACATCGGGTCGCAGTTAATAGCCATATAACAAGAGACTGGCCATACAACACAAGCCATACAACACGAGATGGACATCAATGGCTTAATGAGCGATACAGGATCAGTTTAAGATTCGATAAGAGTTAGTCGTGAGATCAATTATATTTAAAAAAAATGCAGGACTAAATCTCAGGAACCAGAACCTTTCAAAGCTGAAATGGTCACCGGAGGCCGATTCCATTACGTAAAAAATTCAATCACCCGCTGCATGCCTATACCAGCGAATTGAGGAATTTTCAATTGTGGAGGCGTGTACCAGAATAACTCGCAAGAAACCAATGGCCTAGATTTAATCGTCTAAATTTCTAAAATCCGTTAGAAGGACGTACATGTCTGTTAACAAGTACTACTAATCGAGATGACAATGTTAACTTCATGTACGAGTTACAAGAAAATACTCCAGTTTTGTAAAGATAACTAACTCTTCGTGTACCATTTCCTGAATATGATAGCTAAAAAAATCCTAAAGTTAAGAAAAGGCTAATTCAAGAAGAATTGATGGGAACAATGCATGGTGCTTAAATCAATTCAAATCAAACATTTTAATATGGAGATACAACAATTCAAATTCCGAGATCAAATTCATCGAGATAACAAATTGATGTGAAATCTGACGATCTTGAACTGGAAATAATTGTCATTATGGTCCATATTAACCAATACATGTACGATATTATATGTTGGAGATTCGAAGTACAATAAGAGGTAGGGGTTTTTCGAAACTGCAGTTTGTAGTACACCTTACTTACATGTAAGGTATATCAAACAAAACCAGTTACATATGTAAGCATGTGCAAAGGTCATGCATATAAACACTACCACGGATATGACAACTAAACCATTTTTGGCCATCTTTGATCGATTTATTGCAAGAAGTGGACCATGTACCGATGCGTTATTCGACAATGGTTCCAGTTTTCGAGGGCTAAGAGTGTACTCGACAGTTTGAAGAATTTTATAATCGAGAAACAAGATGAAATTGCGTCGTAGGTGATGAGAAAGCATGAAACCAATTGACACTACCATCGGATCAACCACCGCCATTTGATGGCCTTTGCGAGGCCGCAGCAAAGTCCATTAAGTCCACAAAGTGTAACTGGTGACACAATTTTATCAAATAATAAGCTAACCACGCTCTTGGCACAGACAGAATCGTTGCTAAATGACCATTCATCAGCCGGTGTGTGTATGAATGAATGGTGCAGAGTTAGAAAACATAAGAACGTTGTAGGAATCAGCAATTTTCAGCATAATAATGAACATAGACGACAGCCTACAAATGTTTTATGAAGTCGAAGCAATAGCAACGGCATCACGGCTTACAGCCGAACAACAAAAACGTGAAGAAATATTCGAGGCCTCAACCAAGCGACAGGTGACGGGAAATTTATAGTGCAACTGCCATCTCAAGATAGTGCAACTGCCATCTCAAAACGAGATTCCGCTTTTCATCATCTTTATAATGAACTCATGACCGAATATATAAGATTCGGACACATTGTCGAAATTCCCATTGATACGAACTCGTACTATTTCCCACATCACGTACACCTTAAATCGAGTAGCACTATCTCGAAGCTTCACATAGTGGATGATGTATCTGTCAAGTTGTCGACTGGCTTACCTTTAAACAGTCAGCTTTGTGCAGGACTAACCGCACAATTAACCTTAGTCGACATAATATTGATATTTCGTCAGCATCGATTCGAGGTTGCTGGTGATAACATTGAAAAATGCACTGCCAAATTTTGATAAGCAATGTCGATACAATGCAGCCCATGGTAAAAAAAATCGTCTAAAAACACATATGGTACAAAGCCCGCGTTATTTTTAGCAACCCGGTACGTGTATGAGGTAGCAATATAAGTCAGAGAACGATCATCAATCGCAGGAGCATCAATACTGAAGGACTTGTATGTCGATGATCTCATGTTCGTTGAACTGAATGCGTTAGAAAACAAAGTAGCTATGCCGTTTATCGTCGTAGTAAAATATTAACTTTGAATCCATTTCAAGACGAGAAATGCAATTAACGTGAATTCGCTAAAATCGTGCCAACCAAGTCGCATGTAGTAAACTGAATCGTAAAACATGCACACCATTATGCTGCAATGAGTGTTCTGACAAGTATCGTAGGCAGAAAGGAGCAGGAGCAGGAGCAAAGTAGTTTCCAGAACAGAAACGCACAAATGCATCGAGAGTATTAAACAAACTCCGAGACTCGAAAATCAAATAAAGGCGTCGATTCCGCGAAAATCTTTTGCGTTTCTTCTTTTCTGAAATAATATTTCCAAAAATTTCGGAAAAATTATTTCACTTTCCGACAATTGCAGCATCAGAAGCTGTCGGGAAATTGAATTGGCGTGCGTCCTGATCAGCTGTTTGGATCATATGAATTGCCAGATTTTGACGGTCATGCGCAGTCATCTCGTCCGTAGATAATTACCAGACTGAGCTCAACTGTAAGGGTGCGCACCAAGCTCTCCATCTTTTCCTTGTCCGCGAGTAACGTGTAGCTGGCCAAGTTTGTACGGCGCATGCGCGTCCTCGACATCGTAAAAAAATATCTGCTCATACTTGGGAGCTGAACCATTTGAGGACCGTGATGTGCTGATGTGGTGATACACGGATCCATACAGTGAAAAGATGTGTGGTCCGCCAGCGCCCATGGAGAGGGCGGAATTGAGCTTCCGGATGTTAGTCTTTTAAAACCGTGATATGGAGTTGGTTCCGAGGATCAGCTGATTGAGGTACGGGAGATTGCGCAGTGCGGGGAGGGACACCTTTCCTTTACCACAGCAGCGAGTGAAGCCGAGACCCAAGACCTTCCTTTTCTGCCTGGAAGAATAGCGCGCCACAGAACTCGCAAGCTACGCCCATTGAACCTAGATAACGGATTTGAATTTCTCGAGCACTTTGGAACGCCGCGCGCGTCTCATTTTCCGTCAGGTTTGAATCTTGGAGTACGCTCACAGGATCAAAAGGCTCCTAAAAAGAAAAATTTGCGAGTTTTCAAAAATAAAAAACTAAATGACGGACTTACATCTAGTTCCATAGGAACTGCCTCGCCTCCATTTTCTTGTATGCCGTAACCGAGAAAGGTCTCCTGAATAAAAAAAATGAATATGATCGCAAATCGCAAAATGTGTTTCTTGAAAACTTACATTAAAATCGAATTGATCTTGCTCCGCCTCTTCGCCTGGAACCTGGTCTTCAAATGTCGGGAAGGCGTCTGCTGGAGATTCACTTTGAATGTTGAGCGCGTCTTGGGAGATCCATGGAAGAGTGGCTCGTGATTGCCCTGGGACCGGGTTGTTTCTATTTCGAATTGATCTGTATCTACTACTTCGTCGTTCAATCCGACCGGTTAATGTTTGCCGTCGAGGCATAGTAGAATACACTATTTAAAATATAAAAATTCTTGCGTTAAAAAACACAACTCACCTAGTATATAAAAAAATCGAGAAGGAGAATACTCACCGTGTCGAACCAAACACACAAAAAGAAAAATCGGTGTTATGACAAAAACATCAGCAATTTTAATAAATATTGTCATTGTCACGGTTTAATTTAAAACAAACATATTTTGTCATGACATTCTGGCGTCGTGATTATTATATAAGTTGTACAGTATAGGAAAAACGTTTATTGGCTTTTACACCTATTTCCCGTGCACGTACCTTAATAAAACATATATTCTGCACATATATGAAAAATACCTTTCACCTGATATATGTTTCATTGAGATACGCGCACGGGAAATAGGTTAAAAAGGGTGTACAAACTAAAAATTAAGCGTATTAATATATAAGACTAGCTGACCTGTGACTGAATAATCAGTCACGTGAATACATTTTATTAAATGTTTAGTTAAGAAGATTTTTTAAGATGTAAATTTGATGCACTGTTATCAAAAATAAAGTAAATTCATATACGTATATAGCGTATATTTAATTAGAAATGGACAAAAGGAAAATAAAATATGAATTTACATTACAATTTACCTTCTTCAAGCTTTGGCGCTGACTCTTGTTGATGGCTGTGGCGAACGCGAGCTGTACCGGAAATTGGAGGCGAGACATTTTAAATGAGAAGTTGCCTTCCGAGCGTGAGAGCTTCATGCGTGGGATGAGAACGCGCTCGCCTTTTGAGAAGCCAGTCAGCAAATCAAATTCCAGACTTTAGCGGTTTATTTTTGCGACTCGCATGTGTGTCCTATTGATAAGACCCTTGCTAGTGTTTAGATTCCTCATCAAAAGAACGATTGCGTTTACCTTTAACGGAATGGCATGGCGCGGAAGTCCGGACCCTTCAATCTTGTTGAGAAACTCGACGGGTAGCGGAGTTTCTCATTCATGTCTTTACTCTCAACTTTATCAACACTAAGTTTGACTTCTTGTCCGCCGGACAGGATGTCAAGCACCTGCTGATTGATTAGCGCGCAATCATCATTCTTGGGTGCAAGGATCCTCGATGGTTCCCTCGGCTAGTTTTGTGTTGTTGTCAACATACACGAAATCGATCACACTTTGAGAACTGGAACGGCGCGCTGGATGTGTGATCGATTCGGTTCGAGCATTGCCGTTTCCAACAGAATGCGCAAACTCGTCTTCACCTTCATCGATGCGCATGTTCTTGATCAGTGTAAGCTTGTTTACCAGTTTCCAAAGCGGGTTTAACTTGTTGGTCGATTCGCAAGTTCGCGCGCATCCCTCCTTTGGTACTACAGGCAAGCACTGTCGGAAGTCACCACACATGAGGATGATTTTTCCAGCGTATACAACACATTTTTCCGGCTTTCCTCTGTACAAATCTCATAAGAGTCTGTCTATGATTGTGAGCACTGCCCCTGGCATGATGCTGGCCTCGCCTATCATGATGAGTCGCGCGCTTTTCAACTTGGCAGCGTGGGAGGAGTTTGGCTTCATTGATGAAACTGATGACTCATCCATTAGAACCGGCAGTTTGAAAATGTTATGTAGCGTACGCTCACCTTCCATCAAGCTCGCGGCGAAAAAACCTCAAAAGGAAAAACCACACGATTGCCGAGGCGCGCAACTTTAATCTAAATATTTAATAAGAAATGTAGAAAAGGGCCGCTGTATTTGTGTGTTATTTTCATTTGTATATCAATAATTTTGACGTTTTCCAAAACAAATCTCGTATTAACAACATAACTAAAACTAATGTACTTATGTAGATGATATAGTCGATTTACCACCACACAAAAAGCAGAAACACTTCACGCTAGTTCAAGCATGAAATTAAGAGCTTAATAAATTATCCGGTTACGAAATATACTTTGGACACAAATCAACCGCATATCGGGACGAAACTTCCCGCTTAACTTTTTCGCATAAATTAAGAGATCCAATGACTTTTGCCTGAAATCGGACGAAAATGATTATTCCAAACTTTCCATAGATATTATGTTTGTGTAAGTACTATGGTCAATCTTCACTCGCAAAATTTTGTCATGACGATAAAGTGCCATGACAAAATTGTCTTTTTACACTGACAGAACACCAAAATGTTTGTACGTATGTAGAATCATTTTATGTTTTCTGTTTTGTTCTGTATTGTCACGGTGTAATGACGGTTCAATACAAACATATTTTGTCATGGCATTCTGGCGTCCTGATTAATTTATAAGAGGTACAGTATAGGAAAACGTTTCTTGGCTTTTACACCTATTTCCCGTTCACGTACGTTAATAAAACATATATTCTGCACATCTATGAAAAAATACCTTTCACCTGATATGTGTTTCATTAAGATACGCGCACGGGAAATAGGTTAAAAAGGGTGTACAAACTAAAAATTAAGCGTATTAATATATAAGATAATAATATCTTCATAAAAGAAACGGTGAAACTAATAAGGTTACCTGAGTACAAAAATTAAATTATGGACATCGGCCGCGGCCATATTATTAAGGGTTTTTTTTCTTTTTTATAAATTGCTTTATACACATTTTTTTATATTTTTAATAGTAATTGGTGTTGGGGTTTAGTTTACTTAAATTTTTGTTTTGTTTCTATCATAAGATTGAAATTATTTTACTAAATTTGATAATATATATAGCTTCGATATAGCTTCACTTATTTTGATTAATGTCAATAAATTTAATGATTTTATTAGAAATCGAAACTCTATTCTTTTTCTGGGGTCCACCGTTATGTTGGGTTGGTAATCTTCGATTATCATTTCTACTCGTTTAATTTCACCATACTAGTCACCAGAATGCGAAACTAAAAACCAAATTTGAAGGATGAGATGGTAAGTGTGATTGCGATGTGATCGGGTAAATCGGTTCGAATCCTGTTTTAATTAAAGTTGTGGTCTAGCAAGCATCTCTTGAACCTCGGTAAACTCCCCCACAAACCCTGTGCTTATACGGCATAACATGACCATGCCGGGGCTCTCAATTGATGATCAAATAAATTTTCGGTAGCGACTGGCATTATACGTTCAGAAAGTGACAAATATTCCTGCATTCAACTCATGCCAATTAAACCCGTTACAATCTCGAAGAAGTATATGATATGATGCTGACACAGTTATATAATTTAACAGTGAATAGTATCAGTCGAGCAATAAAAAGTGAACGGCGATAAATAGTGAAATAGTGAATTTGCTGAGGAAGTTGATGGTGCTGGTAAAAAAAGATTGCCCATTACAAGTTCGTATCAAACGCACTAAATACATGCCATTATTTAATCTTTTCTCGTGCATTTACTCGGTTCAAAACTCGCCATAAAAGATCCGTACAATAACAAATTTAACAAAAATTATGTTAAATAAGTAGTGATTTATTAATTAAAATGAATTGTTAGTTTATTTCAGTGCATCTGACATATCTCCTACATATACGAAAAAAAAACTATTAGCCCCAATAGGTACACATAAGTATCTATTACGAATATATAATATTATATTACGCGTTGGTCAATGCCAAACGAAACAAAAAATTTGCATACAGTATTCGGAAAATACCTAAAAAATGAAATCCATCCAATTTCACATTCAAATCCATCTACAACCACGTCCATTCACGCGTGTTCAAAACAATATTGTTAAAAAAAAAATGTTATATTTATGAATTTGTTTATAAAATAAAATGGCACCATAAAAACATCACTCACCCCCAATCACATTGGGTACGAAAAGCTTTTCCGTAACACAATAAAGCTTACATGGCAAAAACAGGAGAAACGATTTTGATTGTTGTTTTTGAGCGAAATAAAAACTGCAAATTGATTGGCAGCGAGTAAAAGTTTGGTAGGCATTTAAAAATAAACATACGGATGGATTGTTTCCCATATTTGATATTTCAGTATTTCAATATTTTAATCGTTTACTGTATCCGATATAAAAAAAATGTAAACGATACACATAAACTTTTATAACAAGGCGCGCAGGCAAATAAATAAATAAATTAGAAATAATTTCTAAACGTTCGCTTTGCGTTCGAAACGCGCTCGAATGTATTAATAATAAATATTAATTTGTTTGGATACACCCGCGAGAGATCTCAATTTTATTATTAGGCGGTTCAGCATTTTATATCAATATAATATTAAGTGGTTCTCATCACGAATACAACACGTTTAATTTATTTTTAAATAAAATATTAAAGCAATTAATTATAGTGCTACAACAATATAAATAACCTAGTACAAGAAGAAATAAACGACTTCCTCTAGAGTCTCGCATTAAAAAATGTTTTTAATTTATATATAAGGTGCGGTCTTATTACCACCCTTACTTATACCTATCCACGTATTAAATTCATAAAAGCAAAAAACTATTTAAATATTTATACAAGACCTAGAATTTTTTCCACTTTTACCGTTTACACGGTTTTTCTTTTTATGTGCGGCGAGAAATTCCCAAGCAAAATAATATAATTTATGCATCATTAATTTAAACCACATCTGGTAACACATCTTTTTGTGTTCAGATATCGATTAAAATTTATATTAACGCGCGAGAATTTTTGTGCTGGCCATCTCATATCTGTTCTGGGTATATACATTTCATATTGGAGGATTGACTTAATCAAACGGGCAAAAAAATTTATTTTTTAATTTTAATTTTCTTTTTAATTTGTTATTTTTATCTTTTTCCCCGAAAGTCTCGGGACGTTTTCCATGATGAATGTGATGGTGGTAATTTTTATATGTTTCATGATGAAGAGCATGTTTCTTCTTCAAATACGGCAGTTGTTCCCTAATTTTTTCATTCAGAGTGCGTAACAAAGGTTAATAATATTCCCATTACAGGTGTACCCTTCTCAAGATAATCGATGCACCTCAAAGGGCAGTGGCCATAACCTTACAGCAACAACTATTGCTTTCTTTGGAGCACTTGACCAGTTTCTAACGATTGCTTTGATTAGTATATTGATTTTGGCGTGTAGTGATGGATCCATGTTTCAGTAACCGTTATGATACGATGCAAAAATTCAGTTGGATTACTCTGAAACATCTCCAAACATTGTATAGAAAAGGTTATTCGATTCATTTTTGAACATTCGTTAACAAACGTAGCACTCATATCTGCTGACAGCTATTTCATATGCAATTTTTTGTGTATAGTGTTGTGTTTACGTTTATCTGAGATGTTTATAATATCAGCAATCATGCGCAACTTCATACGATGCCCATTCATAATGATTTCATAGATGTGTTCGACCATTTCTGATGTTGATACCTTTTTTGGCGTTCCAGAATGTTCAGCACATGAATGTTCGCTTGTGCTTCTGCGGCTACTATTAAATTCATTTACCCAATGATAAACGCTTGCATTTTAAAGTGCATATTGAACTAACATTGTTTTTATCTTGATCGATGGAAGACTTTTTTTTGCGCAGTACGTAATATGCGAACAAACTGCAAATATTGAAGAAGTCCGTACAATTTATGCAAATTTATGGGCCATCTACATCATGGACGCCATTGTCTTGTAAACCGTAGGCGCAAACAAACCAAAGTTCAAGAGAAAGTAAAAAAGGGAAATGCCTGTGAAGCTGGTACTGCTGTTTAGCGATGTAAAAACGAATTATCGTCAATAAAGCACTATATGTCACTTTGGAGTTGATCCCGATTCTCAAACTACCATTAATTCGGAATCTTGGGATACAACTGGCACTCGCCTCCGATTCGTTATCCATCTTATCTGATGTTGAGAGATTTTCAACAACACTTGCATTACTATAAACATGGAATACAACCAGTGTTTGTGGACAATATGCCATTATCAAATAATGTTCTGAGAATATCCACGACTGAAGTACAAACCGTCAAAGATTTTGAATATTCTGAAGATGTAAGAACATCTATTCATCAATGAGCTGGGAGAATTTCATAGCCCTCCAGTTGCATTGTATATTGTATAATTAGATTCGAACTCCGCACCTCATTCGTCTATACAAGCTCGACGGATTTCACTGGTTTTTCGAAATGGTCCGAAAGATTCCAACTTTTTCAAGCTGAGAAATGTGTATTCGGATGAAAAGTTGTCGATTTTATACACTGTAAAAAACATAAGTAAATTTAACTTAACATCTCTGTTAAAGTTGAGCCTAAGTAGCGCAAAGTGAAATTCACATGTTTTGAAATGTGAAACTAACTTCATGCTATCTAAGAATATTTTATAAAAAATGTATATCGTTGCATGTAATATTTAATTTGCATTCTGTTGATTGAACTTATTGAAAATGAAAATATGTGGACATCTTAATAAACAAATTTTTATTAATCACTTGTTTTTTGTTTCGCAGAATATTTTGAATATTTTGCAAAAAGTTTAAAAAAATCACTCGATCGATTTCGACTTGTCCATCATCAGGAGTATCTTGTCCATCATCAGGAGTATCTACTGAATTGTATTAGTAAAAATTTTTTTGTTATATACAATAGTAGAAAAAAGCAAAATATAAATAAAAATAAAAGGAGGGGGAAAAAAATAAGCAATAAAAATTAATCTACGGATCGCGCAGGTAGGCGATGAGAGTCATAGGTTGAGTAACAAAATTCAAGGTATATTATTGCGTACGTGAGAATAGAAAAGGGCGGGGTCTGTAATTGATGAGAACCGGATTTCTCTCTGTTCGTTAAGGATATTTGGGTTAAGAAATATTGATTTTCGAATTTCGTAAGATTCTAAGGTATCTAAACGTCTGCATTTGAGTTGTATATGTAATATGTCTAAATTGTTCAGGCTAGCTGTATGATTTTCTGAAGTTAAATGGTTATGGAAAGTTGATTGATTGCAACCAGATAAATGTTCTTTAGCTCTAACTCCAAAATTGCGCCCAGTCTGACCAATATAGGAGAAACTACAATCATTGCAATTAATCCTATAAACGCCAGATTTGGAAAGGCGATCAACTCTAGGTTTATTGTTAAAAATCATTTTCTTTATTGTGTTATTATTATAAAAAGCAAAACTAATGTTGGTATAATTGGACACGATGTTGCTAATCCGTTGGCTCGTTTTTCCTATATACTCTAAGCGACGCCAATTTTCCCGCGTTGGACTGTCCGGTGGATAAATACCCGTTAGAGTTTTACGCTTTAGCTTTTTATTTAATAACTTTAATATAGTCCTAGTTGCATATCCGTTATTTGTTGCGATTTGAAGAATTATGTTAAGCTCAGTGTTATAATTTGAATTTGACAGAGGGATGTTTATTAGTCTATCTATGAGTGAGTGGAAAGCTGACATTTTAATATTATGGGGATGGTTTGAAAAACTAGGTATAACAGCGTCTGTATACGTGGGTTTCCGATAAATTTTGAAGTCTAAAGTAGAATTAATCCTGGTTATTTTTATATCTAGAAAATTAATACATTTATTTTCTTCTTTTTCTAACGTAAAATCAATGGTGGGATATTGAGAATTTAACCAAGTAAGGAAAGAGTCTTTTTTTATTGCTTATTTTTTTTCCCCTCCTTCTTTTATTTTTATTTATTTTATTTGCTTTTTGCTACTATATAACAAAATTTTTACTAATACAAATCAGTAGATACTCCTGATGATGACCTAACAAGTCGAAATCGATCGAGTGATTTTTTAAACTTTTTGAAAAATATTCAAAATATTCTGCGAAACAAAAAACAAGTGATTAATAAAAAAAAATGTGTTTATTAGGGTGGCCCACGTTTATATGGGAAAAAAGTGTTGAGATATTTAACGGGACACCCCCTAGAAATGTGAGGTTATGCTAAAAACTTAACCGGAAAAAATATTGGGTCGATCGAAGGTCGTTTAGAGGTCGCGACTTGAGTGCGAAGTTCGATAAAAACGGTGTTTTTTTTGATTTTTCACGTTCAAACGAACAGAAAAATTATTTAAAATTTTTTCTCAGACTAAATAAAAATTGCGGTCAATAGAGGAGATAATTACCTTTCTAAAACATCAAAGATGTCGAAAATCGGTTAACAAATAGCGAGATTATTGCCAATTTTCGAATCTATTAAAAACTTAAATAATAAACGATTTTTTTTTAAATCCTGGAAATTGTCTTCAAAACTACAAAAAAAATAAATAAATAAATAAAAAGGTGGTATAAAGAATAAACAAAGGAATGTTTTATGATGTCATAAAAAACCGTATGAGTCATGAGAAGTTACCATAGTTGTGATTTATGATGCCATTATCATAAAACCCAACTATGTTAAGTCCTTATGACTCATTAGTTATTGTATTTAAAATTTAAATCCGCCTACTGCACTAATTATGATCTGATATGGACAATATATTTCATTGTATCATATACTATATAAACAAAATAAATGCAAATTAGTTTCAGTTTAAATCCAAATCTCTCGAGAAAAGGACACAAATTTGTAGAAATTAAATCTAGTCATTTTACCAGTTTTATTAATATTTTTAAGAAAGTGCTATTACAGTTGATAAAATGACAGCTAATTTACGGTCCACTACCGAAATTTATCTTCTTGGGCATGAGTACTGTCAAATTATTGGTGCTTAGTTACCATCAAAAAAGCAAGTGTTGTGTCTTTTTTTTTACAATCACCGTACTGTAAAATTAACTATTCGTGAAAGTGCAGCTCTGACAATCCAGGAAGTGTCTATTTTTTGGGCAAAAGCACGAATTCCAGTGAAAAAGGAACAACATTTTATTGAAAAATTGGAACAATTGCATGATGAGTGGAAAAATCTTCTAACGAATAAAAATAAACCTTTAAAAGTTTACCGCGAAAGAGAAATTGCCTTTACTAGTAAACTGGATGATATTTTCGATATCGCCCATACTAATGCCTTATCGATGATGACTAGTGAAGACGACAAGCGATTCCTCTTGTCACAGCGTGAGAAAGGGCGCCCCGGATATTTGGCTGGAGTCAGGCAATATGAAATCGAAAAGAAAAGCGGAAATCGGAACGTCTGATGGCAGAAAAAATCGTAAACGAAGACATCTTGAAGAAAAACGTAAATCAATTCCAATAGACTCACAAACATTATTTTCATCATCGGAGAGTGACAGCGAAAGGACATCTGATAACGACATAAGCTTCGAAAATATTGATTTGCCCGTGCTAAGCGCAGAAGGAGCCACTATAGGAAGCAAACGTTTCATTACTCCTAGAATATTGTCAGCTTTGGATAAGTGGAAGATTACAGATCGTGCAGCAATGCATTTAATCAGCGCCGTTGCCGAAAGTCTTGGACATTCTATTGATGACCTCGTTTTGAGTCGAACAACACTGAGGCGTCTTCGTGAAACAAATAGAGTAGAAATAGCAGAATCAATTAAATCGACTTTTAAGTTTACAACAGGCGTAGTACATTGGGATGGAAAATTATTTCCGGAGTTATCTGAAACGGTGACCGTGGATCGTTTGCCGGTGATTATTTCCCATATAGATGGAGAACAATTTTGGGCGTTCCCAAAATATCATGAGCAACTGGTTTGGAAATGGCGGAGGCTGTTTTCCAAAGCTTAATTGATTGGAGAATAGCTGACAATGTCGTGGCGGCTTGCTTCGATACAACATATTCAAATACTGAAAGACTAAATGGAGCAGCTATTATTTTAGAGCAGAAACTGGAACGAAGTTTATTATATCTTTCGTGTCAACATCACATATGTGAAATTACATTACGCGCTACAATTGAATCGAAAATGGGCAATACATCAGGAGTAAATGTTCCATTATTTGTGAGATTCAA
Organism: Nephrotoma flavescens; assembly: GCA_932526605.1. Taxonomy (NCBI): domain Eukaryota; kingdom Metazoa; phylum Arthropoda; class Insecta; order Diptera; family Tipulidae; genus Nephrotoma; species Nephrotoma flavescens. The sequence continues at coordinate 77,507,422 of OW052220.1, forward strand.
GAATGACTGGAATTCCTTGAATAAGAATAATTTTAAAGCAGGCATAGATGATCCCAACGTTTATATACAATTAGGTGATGTAAAAGCAGAATTAGCGGATTTTTGTAACAACGAATTGGCAAAGGAACATGCTCGTGATGACTACAAAGAATTATTGGAAATTACTCTAATTTTTTTGGGCATGATACCAACTGAAAATGTCCGTTTCCGCCTGCCGGGGCCTATGCATCATGCTCGCTGGATGTCCAAAGCCATTTATGTATTGAAAGTATTTATCTTTCGGGAGGAATTTAAGTTAACAGCACAAGAACAGAAGAATTTACGGGACATTTGCATTTTTGTCGTAAGATTTTATGTGAAAATTTGGTTCCATTGCACAAAAGCTGCTAAAGCACCACAGCTGGATTTCAACTATTTACGAGATATTTATTTGTACAAAACACATGACGAAAAGTTGGCGATGGCTGTACTGAATAAAATATGTGGCCAATTGTGGTATTTATCCGACGAAAGCATCGCATTCTCTTTTTTCGACGAAAACGTCCCTAGTGCGGAGAAAAGAAGAATGGTGCAACAGTTGGATATGAAGAGGGATGTAGAGGCCGAGTCAATTAAGCGCGTCGAGTTGAAAATTGATGATGTAAAAACATTTATTACGAAACAACTAGCAGATTTTGTTACACCAAACACTGGCGATCTTTTTAAAAGGTTCAATATTTCTACAGATTTCTTGAACAAAGATCCGGATATGTGGCCTCGGAATGATAATTTCAAGAACGGAATGAAGATTATCAGTCAAATAAAAGTCGTAAATGATATCGCAGAACGTGGTGTTAAATTAATACAAGATTATAATAAGAAATTGACAAGAAATGAAGATGACATGCAATATTTACTACAAGTCGTAAAGGACTACACACAGAAGTTTCCAACATACACCAAAACAGCCTTAATGGGTAGAATATCAACTTAGATTGATTATTTTAATACTAAAAATTAATTTATAATATCATTGTATAGAAGAAACATTATGCATTAATAATAAAAAAAAAGACGGGAAAGGTTCGGAGCCGAACCCTATAAGCATTTTTGTTGCCTATAAAATAAAAGAAAATAGTTTTTCCACAGAAAAAATCACAAACCACCACACCTAAACATTATGACCACCCTCACCCACCATCAAAAACCCCCAAAACCTATCTCACCCGCACCACCCTATACCGCACCACCCATATTACCACCCTTTAACACCTCCATACCCACTTCCACACACACACAAACCACCCACACAAACCCGCATCCACCAAATCCCAAATATCCACACCAAACCCAAAACGCCTCATCCCACCCCTCTACCTCCAATATCACCACTCCTACCACCCCCATAACCACACCACTCACACAAACCCACATCCAGGCGAGATATATTTTTATTCCACATTCACATGCTCTATGAACCAAAATAGAATAGAAAATAAAAAAAAATTATATCAATTTTAAGGAGGGGGGTTAACAAAACCCCCCATATCTCCGAACACCCTAAACTCAGAAATGTCCAAAACAATAGGGATCATTCCCATGAATTGCTTAAACTTTTAGTGAAGAAATTAAGTTGATATCTCCATCCGTTCTCAAGTTATCGTGCACACAGACGGACAGACGGACAGACGGACGGACGGCAAACCGAAACCATATAGCATTTTTTTTAACAAAAATGCTTAAAAATATAGTAATAATTTGACTTGTTTTTATATTTTGGAAATTTAGCAATAATCTCGCTATTTGTTAACCGATTTTCGATATCTTTGATGTTTTGGAAAGGTAATTATCTCCTCTATTGACCGCAATTTTTATTTAGTCTGACAATTTTTTTTAAATAATTTTTCTGTTCGTTTGAAAGTGAAAAATCGAAAAAAATACCGTTTTTATCGAACTTCGCGCTGAAGTCGCGACCTCTAAACGACCTTCGATCAACCCAATATTTTTTCTGTTTAAGTTTTTAGCATAACCTCACATTTCTAGGGGGTGTCCCGTTAGAAATTGGAACTTTCGAAAATTTGGACCACCCTATTGTTTATTAAGTATAAGTGTGTTTCGCCAAGTGCCTACGGCAAATAGCGTAAAAAGTATGTTTTTTTAACCGTTAATTTATTGGTTTTATTGGTGTGTTACTCTCAGAGTAACATGAGAGTAGTCCTTTCACATAAACTGGGTTGTAATAAACGGCATATCGCATATTGTTTGAGGACTCTTACAGCCACCAAACACGGGTATTCCCAAATTGGCAAGGCCGTTCTATCATTTGTGGCGGGACTTAAACAGTTGTGATTTCATGATTTTTTTATGGTCTTGAATTTACGGTCGAAATCGATATTCCGCATATCGATATCGCATATTTCAGAATGCATACAGTTATCGTCTCGTCCACCGGCCAGATAACGAGAATACAAACGGCAATGGTCTTAGTTGTATACAAAATTATGACAATAAAAGTCATATCAGCTAGAGCATCCACTTGTTCTTGCAGGAGATAGAGGATCAGCAAGAAAGGTCACAAACCTTGCACTCATTAGTTCATGCTGTATGGAGGAATGTCGGGTTAGGTAGCGGATCAGTTTAAACCACTTTAAACCTTTAAACTATTAAAGAAGTGCAAAACTCATGAGCCGACACCATGCAGAAGGTGATAAAATCGGACGTTCTCGATTTGGCAGGCGACTGCATAAGGTAAGTACGTGAAAAGCGAAATTCAAAAGAATTGGGAGTGTTTCGGCCCCAGAACTCAGTCTTTGATCAAATCTGCAAACGCAATCAGATTCATCACACATTTGTTGTTCCCTACAATCTTTCAATCAATATACAGACAGAACATTTACGGAACAGTACGGTAACCAATGACCACTTACAAAATGAAACGGGCCGGCATATTCGCCACCCTTTGGCAATATTCCTTCACCCGATCTAAATTTATCATCGACACCTAGGAATTAACATCACCCCATTAACACTATCAGAAGAAGTAGCTGGAACAGATAGTAAACTAGTAGCCCGAAACAAGCGAAGTGGCAAGATAGTGACCTAAACAACCTAAAATTGTTTAAGATCGAAGAAAAGCCGGAAACATAAATTGAGATTAATGCTGGTGTTCGCAGTTTTCAAGGAACGCAAAACCAACCAACTTTTTATATTCCGAACGCAGGTGGGGGATTTCGGTCCAACTCTTTCAATTTTCGCCGGCCAATAAAAAGGTTGGGTCACCGATAAAATATGGGCTGACTATTTTGTAAATAACCTTCACTACCAGTACTCCGACACATAGTTCAAAGCGATGTAGGGTTGTTTTCTGGGTAAGAGCGACGCGTGTGGGTCTCATTTTTAGTTAGCAAATAATGTATCTCGCAAATTTGTTGGACATGTTAATACTTTTCCGCTACCTTTGCCAATAGGTTAATATATTGAATGCAAAATGAAGTGGTAGCAATGTGCTGTCAACTGCGATAGTAAGTGAATACAATTTTTTTCAAAACTGCAACTGGTGCCAAGCCAAGAAGTCAAGTAAATAATAAATTCTTGTGACTTGTGAAAATATGGTTTTCTTTATAACGGTATTGCTGACATTTCGATATTGTTGACAAACAACTTAAACTTATTGCACGTTTGCTGCTAAAATTACGTTTAGGTCAAGTTGTTTCCACCAATGTTAAGAAATGTTTTGGTTTGTTCTTATGGCATGTAATTGGTGATTTCAAGGTTGTTAACGCACAACTTGTATAATTTAATTCACTCATGAGGAGCTGTATGCTTAAGAACTCTAATTCGGCGAGATATCTCAATTGCTCGGAACTGTAACAAAACTGAAAAAAGGTCACTCTGAACGATTTGATTGAATTGAGTGGGTTTCCGTTAAATAGCTGGGCTATCCCGACGAAAAGTATATTTGATTTTGTTGATGACCGTTTTATGATTTTATAACAAAATGATAGGAAAAATAGAAATTCAGCGTATCAGCAGCTATTTCAACAAGCACTGTAATTTCACGGGGTGACAATATATTCAATGGTCCAGAACATTTCAGTTGATCTGAATGAGCGGACATTTTTTCAACTACTATCGAGCCCAGTACGGGATTCTGGAGAACACGTACATAGTTAATAAGTAAATCGTGGTAGTATGCCGACCCCAACATAACGTACAAAACGATTATCTCCGGGAAAATGAAACTCTTAGATGGTGATCGGCAAGCGTTCAAAAGGAATCGTTCAAACGGAAGCGTTCAAAATAAATAGTATGTTGTGTCGGTCATCAATTTGCAGCTTCAGAAATTTGTATCACCTACAGTTTAGCGACGTAAATTGAATGATAATCAGATAACTTCTGCAGCGGTGGCTTACCTGAAGAACTCTTGTTCTAAGAAACTCAAAATGTAATTATGTTGTGGCAGCGGCACTAGGATTATATGTGGTTATTTGACTCGGCTAGCGAATGGTGAAAACTTGGCAAATATGAATGGAGAAGTTAATTGTTTCCTTGAAAGACACAATTTCTGCAGCCTCTAGCATATATTGATATGAGTGTGTGCTTTCGTGGTGTTTCTGTCACGCATGCTTTCGAGTGATACGTGCGGTCTCTCTCATCAGGAATTTCTAGGGCTTTTAATTGGAACATATGTCTTATGTTTTCCAATTGAATTTGTGCCTTCTCAAGTATTTATTTATCCCTTAACTGAACCACTCGAATTTTCCTGGTTCTAATAGAGATAATTTGGTATTTTCATCTTCATTCGTTAATTGATACTTTTCCAGTCGTCTCTGTCACTACATAACTGTTTTGTGTATTATAGTTCGTCTTGTGTTTTTGATGTTCATGGTCGTGGTGGTAGTCGAAACTTTTCTGTTTTGGGTTGGTTCGATGTTTTTATTTTGTGTTCACAATATGAATGTGAGCCCAGTTGTGCTTTTCACGACCCATCTCTAGTCACAGCTTATTGTACTGACATTGATGATGGGTCAGCCCTCGAGTTATGTTCATCGATAGAGGGTCATAATTCGGTTCTGATAATCACCGATCGTAAAGAGATTCGATCCCGATATCTGTCGATTTAAACAGCAAAAACATCTTTCTAGATTTCAATTTCACACCTAGTTAAGATTATGTCTTATCTGACCGACTGTTTTTATTTGAATATAATTTTAATTTTAGTTAACAAATGTATCAAATTTTCCTCATTATACAAGAAATAATCCATGAACCATCAGTACCTACAAACCTCTTAGTATTCCAACATTGGTGTCAGGAGTCGGATCTGCCGAAAACAAGCTTACTTGTTACATCGGTGTCTTCACAATTTCATCAATTAGATATTGAGCAGCTATTTAGACGTTCCATACATTTAAAGCATTGGTAAGTGTGGGTATAACAAATAATTCTTCGAGTGAGTAAGCATCGAGGAACATCGGAGCGCATGAATTAAACGACGAGAAATGATTTTGCTAGCTATTACCTCTTCCCATACAGTGATTTTAGATTCCAATAAACCACCACAATTTTTACACACTGTTATGTCCCAAAGACAACGATTGCGGAATAAAGATTGAAGGTCTCAATAGACAAGTTGCACATTACTGATTATCAGCTGCAAATGAACTATTAGCTGAGCTGAGAGATGGTCTGGCACTGCCTGCATATTTCGGAACCTTCAGTTGCAATGATTTTCAGTGACTGGTCTTGGGATACGTGCTGTCGGTGATTAGACCTATTAAAGAACCCAGGAATCTGTTAGTTTTTTATTTTAGGCCTCAGGGTTCAGTAGTTATTACTTAGGCCAGTTTTTGGCCCAATATGATACCACGCATTCACGCCACATCATAAACCCATTCACCAATTCACCTACTCACACAATTACAGTATACCACCTGCACATTGCAAGTTCCATGTCAACCCGTACATTGACGTGGACGGTGGGTCGGCACTGACTTCTGCACTCCATCAGTGGGTCTTAGTTGTGTTTATTAACATCACCGATTGCAATCGATGATGAAAATTCTATTTGTATCTATAGCCTCTGATGGGATTCGAACCCAGTGCCCTTGGTCCAAGTGCTGAAGCTTTAATCACTGAACCACTTGTCTGGTTTTTTTTTATTAAAAAAAAACATAATACATGTATGTTGGAAATTCAGGAATTTGCATGTGACCAACAACAACACGGCCTGCCTTGTGACAGGCTTGCATTCGAACATCAATTTTTTTTTTGATGACTTTTTCGAATAAAAACAGTTCAATGGCCTCAATTTCACTTCGAACGTTGTTCTTAAGACCTTCAAATGCGTTTGTGGTGGGTCATTGCTATGCACTTGACTTTTCAAAAGACCTTAACAAAAATAATCTGCCGATGACAAATCGCATGGTGGCCAATTGACATAAGAATTTCTTGAAATTACGCAATCATCGAGCTTGGTTGCCAATAAGTCGAGTGTTTCACAATTTTTGTGACACGTGGTACATTTCTGTTGGAACCAAAGTTCATCTAAATCTATCTAATTTTGACTACAAAAATCTAGTAACATATCACGATAGCACGCAGTATTCACTGTTCATGCTTGAGCTGAGATGCTTGGCGCTTCACGGACATTTTCAATTATAGCTATTACTATTCCACGAGTACGAACTGGACGATAGTGTTCATATGCTCTACGACCTGTAACTGATCCAGTTTCTTCAAATCGTTCAAAAATTTTGAGAATTTCAGGCAAATGTTTTTTTACAGAGCGACCATTTTCGGAATAAGTTTGGATAACAAAAACGCTTACTGTTGTAAACGAACACATGACTAAAAATGGCATAGTTTTAACTTTAACTTTTTTTAGATTTTAATGAAGAGGCTCGTTTTAAACCGCGTTACAAGTGAAGTTTGATAATTGAAAATACGTGTTAAATAAAAAAAAATAAATTTTAAGAATAAAATTTATAAAATTTAATAAAATTGGTTTTCCGTAATTTCTGTGAACAATTTTCATGTGTATGAAAATAAATAAAAGATTTCGTTCTAATTTTAATTATTATTTGGCCATTTTTAAATTAAATATCCAAGACGTGTGTTGGTACGTGTGGTGGACATCGAATATCGAAACTATTCGATAGGGTTTAGTGTCGGCATCTGATAATATTGTTTTACCAATTTGAGTGGCCACCTAAGAGCATTTTGAATTTCTTCGCGGATAACGACGAAAGTACCGCCTTAAAAACGCAACGGTGAACCGCATTTTGGGTTAGGGGTCCAGTCAACCACGTGGCCACTCATATAGTTTTGACGTGGAGGAAAGACACCGCTACGGATCGGCGGGACCCTATAGAGTGACCTGCTTAAGTCGCAGGTACAATTTATGATTTTTTTTTTATTATTAATTTTTTTTTGTTTCTATTGCAATTTTAATTAATGCTTCAATCTTAAATTCAAATATTTAAATTTAAATTTTTTAATTTTGATTTTTCGCACACCGCATGCAATAAAACGATAAGTACTACTTAACGCATTATTGCATGATTGCCTTTTTAGAATATGAGCAATAGGCTCTCCACATGCAATTTTTTCAGTTTTTTGTTACAGATCCTCCTGCAGAAATTATTAACCTTTAAAAATTAATTTTACAATGAGCTTACACTAAAATTTTTAGAGACCGTTTAATTGCATGCGATGTGCGTGGTATAATCGAGCATCCAAATTCATCCACGTTAAGCGGCAATATTTTTGTTTCAATTTATATTTTTCGTTTGAGATTCAACGACCATTTTTTGATGATGAATTTTCCCTCCCGCTTCGAAATTTTCAAGTTTAATCCTTGCTGTCCGATTTATTTTCCTTTCCAGTGGACAATTTTTTTTTGTTTGTATTTGAATAATAAACTAAAACCGCCCGGTGTATGAATCTTGGCATTCGACCTGATTTTCTTTTTTCCCCCTTTGGTTTTATTTTGACCCAGTATTAACCTGGTTATTTTATTTATTTTTTTTTGTATGCTGTTAAGCGAATAACATGAAGTGATAAATTTTTTCAGGTCGGTATATTGGGAGAAGGATTTCATTCTGTGTCGGTACCCTATTTACAAGCTGGGCTGGCCACTCTCCTTCATCCCCTGGGCAGGACATCGACAGGGTCGGAGCCCAGCACATGTGTCATCTAATCGGAGTGACCGTAAAATCCACTTGGTCGCCCTGTGGCACTCCGGTAGTTTGAAGCTGTCGGAGTGTGTAATGTGGGGGATTCGTTGGAGGTCTTTCCGGGCGAAGAGAGGCCTGGCCTTTTGAAGATATGTCCTTACTCTATTATGCTGCTTCGTTGTGGCTGGACATCGGATTTTCGGGGTTAGTAACAATAGTAACAATACAAGGAATTGTAATTTAGTGAGACTGGAGCTTGTTAGAATTGCAATGACCTTCGAGCCACTATAAACAGAGCGATAGTAAACAGGGAAATAAAGAGGACTCCACATTAAACCTGAACAACAAAGAAGAAAAAATTAATCAAGCTTAAGGATAATTCCAAGATGACGGTTAGAATAGTCGCAGCAGTTGTACGAGCACCATTTTTCACGATTGAACCATACCTTAAGAACCATTACTATAGTCTTAAACTTCAAAACAACCTTGAGCCTGAATATGAAGAAGCACAAGAAGCAATAGGAAGTGACTGATTAGCAATTTGACTAAGCACAATAAGCCATGAACTTGGGTTAAGGTGAGATTTATCTGCAAATTATTCGCAGCATGACGATCGCCTATATTGCAGCACATAACGGGAGAGATTGTTCAAAGCTCAAACAAAGAGATCTAATCGAATATAAAAAGGATATGGTTTAAAGCACAAATAGGGTGATCGATGAAAACAGCCATACGTAAACGGAACTGGCGCTTCTAAATTAATAATTATTAATATTTTAGACAAAGGATATTCGAAACTATGAACTTAAATATAATTGACGCAAAAAATACTCCAGCAAAAACTGTCCAACTACAAATTTAATTGTGTACTTACAAACTTTGATTTCAATTAAATCAAAAACGAATCATCAAAATTGCCAGACTCACCTGAAATGAAAAAAATAACAAGAAATTAGTCTTTGTAAAGTAGTCTCGATTTCAATTAACAATCCAATTATATTTATAATTGTAATTGACAATATTTTAATACAAAAAAGTAAATTCTATCAATTACAGTCACTGTGTATATAGAGTCATTGATCCGAACGTTATGTTAACCCTGGCAAAATAAAAGAAAACTACTTTGCTTGTGTTTCATCGTTATATTTCACTAATTGTAACTTTTCTGAACCTAAAACAGCTTAAACTATATAGATAGCGAGCGTTACAAGTAAAACCTTTGATCTCGCGCGTATACAACATCCGAAGAAAAAGATAGATGGTATCATTCCTTTCGTATACGTATACATTTATCACTTGGAATACAGCTTTGTATTGTCTTCGAATTTATTTTTCATTCTTCCACATCACTTGAGAAAAATAAATTAATAGTTTTCCTCTCGCGTATACTCAGTACACACACGTATGTGAATATGTATATCTCATTGTTATATACGAATTTCTTTTGTTTGGATACACATCTACACTGTGTTCATTTAGTCATTCGTATTAATTTAAAAGGAGAGGAAAAATTTTTTTTATAACATCGAATTCGTCTACACAATGTATATATGTAAGAAAATCGGAAAAAGTGCAATCAAGCTTAAACGACAAAGAAAAACTTAACTGGTTATATTAAGTTATTTTTATCGATTCGAAAGATTTTCTGGGTATTCGAGGGTGTTTGTATTTTTATGTACGTATCACCTACGTACACATTTTCCTCGTATAAGAATGTACGGTTACACAAATATAAGATTCAGGTAGAATTGAAAATCAACGAAAAACGATTTATGTAAATATTTTAAATTTCCCAATAACAAAGGTTAAAAATATAAAATCGGTATATAAAATTATTTGATCTCACAATGAAGTGAGATGGTATGGGAATATCCTAATTTTTAAACTTGTTGACATGGAAAATTATTTTTCGTACTTTTCGTTTATATACAATGTAAATAAAATTATGCTCTTTACCTTGGTGCACGGACATAAAGGCCTTCAAGCAAGAATATTTTATTAGGTTTATTACTAAAATGCCAAACGTTGGATTATTGTTTACGGTGGTACATCAAAGATGAAAAAATCGTTTAGGCAGTTAATTACATTCAATTAATTTTAATTCTTTCCCAATATACAGTAACCACCCCATAGTATTTTCATTGTTTTGTGAACAACATTACGTTCGGAGTCATAAAGATTTTCAATAAACCATTTATATATATTTGCGTCGCGGTTGGCGGTTGAAACAATATAATCCAGATAAAAGAAATATTTATCTCGGTAATCTTTTATGATTTTCGTTTCGCTTTTGTTCTTTACGCTTTGGGAAAACTAGCGTTCGTGGTCGCAGAACAATGTATACGAGTATAATGCAGCCATAGCAGCGCGTTCGTAATAAATACTTGTTAAGTCTTAAACATACAAAATTTCAACAATATAGCTCCAGTGAAATAATTTTTACAATATTTTACGGTACGTCATAGAAATGTCTAACGGAAAATGGAAAACAATAAATTTATTTGTATACCAGATTACGTGTAAATTGATATGAAATCAAATTATTCGAAATAAACAGACTTTTGCTTTAAATAAATATGAACGAATTACTGTTTGCTCTACTAATTTTGATCTCGTTAAATACTAAAAAAAAACATAAAATTTTAAATTGGACAATCACATAGTGAAAATTATTAACTGTATGCAAGAGATCTAAAATGTGTAGTAAAATATATTATACCAAGTAACCTCAAATCTGAGGATTGAACCCATAAAATCGTAAATGGGGTTTCATTCCGAAACATTTACTAAATAATTTGAAAAAAATGATTATTCAAGTGTGAAGACGTCAATGAACAATATTTTGACCCATTTAGTTTATTGGAAGATAATTTAAACTTGTCTGTAGAGGGTAATTGGCCACGAGCAAGTTTCAAGAATTGGATATTTTTGACAAAAACTTTTGTGATGACGAAAAGGTTTCTTATCAGATTTGACGATCATTTTTTGGTGTTAAATTCGCAACAAAAATTCTTAAGTTGTATATGTTGTTATGTATTGTATATGGTTTTTGTTAGGACACTCAATGATCGACTACAAGTTACACTTGAATCACGATCTCCAGAAACGGCTGGTAGTGGCCATTCAAATTTGAGTTTTCTTGATTTTATAGGTATGTGGCGAAACATACTCGAAGCATATATAGGGTGTTCCAAAATAGGCAGTTCAAACCAAACAGGGTGAGAACGGAGCTCATTTCCAACAAAAACAGCCAAGTATAGTTTTTTTGGATTGTTGATGGTGCAAAAGTTATTCCACTTTTAGTGTTTTTTAGAGAAATGGCACGTGCACCCACCAAAAAATTAATTTAAAAGAAACCAAGAGTTCTTTTCAGGACTTGCCAGATTTATCGGATTGTACCAGATTTCCCCCGAATTTCTTGAATTTCCCCCGAATTGCCCACGATTTCCCCCGGTTTTCATAGGTTTCTTCCGGATTTCCCACAGATTTCTAAGATTTCCCTCGGTTTAGGATTTTTCCGGATTTCCCGGATTTTGGGGAAAACCCAGTGGAAATCTAGTAGGACTTCGGGCGAATCAGGGCAAAATCTGGGAAATCCGGTAAATTCGAAGGTTGTCCAAATAATAATATTTAAAATTAATAAAAAAAAATTATTTTATTAATTTTGTTCTACTTCTGACATCATTTTCTCTCATAATTTTGTTAAGTGCGTTTTTTAATAAACACAACTTTGTGAAAAATATTGATAAAAAACGTTTTATTGTGAACAGTCGGGTGTGTGATACCATTTTAAAATCTGCATTAGTATCGCATATTTTTCTGATAGTGGGTCAACTTTCTGTAGTGCATTCTTTTCCCGCTGGCGTCACTTAAACATCAACAAACATTTTTGAGAAACGAAAAACAAAACCAAAGTTTGTATTTTACAGAAGACAATGCAACTTATAAAAATGATTTTATTGGAAAAACACACGCTTCTACATCGTATTAAAGAAGAAAGTTTAATAAAAGCACTCTTGGTTTCTTTTAACCGGCCAGAACCCAAACTATGATCAAGTGAACCGATTTCGAAGAAATTTGGTTCTGGCAAATATATAAGCAATTGAAGCACACAGTTTCGGTAAGGATTAATTTGGATGAGTGAGGAGAGATCTGGAGCACGTATGTTATATCATACTTTGGGCAGAAGTGGATAAAATAAAACCCATAGAGTATTTTAAGTAATTAACTAATTTAATCATTATTTTTATAAATAAAATTGTACTACAATTCAGGTTCATAATTAACACTGTACTTCAAGTACTTTAGCAATTTAGGAACATAAAATATAATTCAGTTTGATAAAAAAATAAAAATTTAATAATAAAAATAAAAATGATTATAACCTAAGCAGCATGTTACTGCTTGAAACAAACTGTTGGTTGCAGACCGATGTTGCATTTCTCGCATATGTATTTGGTACACTTGCCATATTCACCACACCGCTTTTGAGTGTCACTTATGACAATTAAATGATTTAGGCCATCATATCTACTTTGTTTGTTTTGATGTCTTGGGCCATGTTTTTTATTTGTAGTTTTCGTATGTAAGTTCTCTGACAACAAAGCAATTACGATCGATCGAATGAAGGGAAGTAATCTAATTTTGGGATTTTTAATTTTATATAAAATAAAAAGATTGACTAGAGAACCATTCAACACAAAACGAAAATATGGTCAATACCATTTGTTGAATCTAATTCGAGTTCTATAAAGGGTGGTTAAATTTTAAGGGCCGATGTTGATTTTGAATAAAACACAAATTATTTAGGAAATTATTGCCAATTCTTTTTCTTATGATAATATGGTATGGTTCAATTATGTATGGAACAAAATATCGTCCAAATGGTCGCCGCAACCTCGGCGGCACACCTCCAACCGATGGTCTAAATTTTCGATGACGCTTAGGCATAATTGAGGTTCTATGCCGTTAATGTGCCGAATTATCTCATCCTTTAGCTCTTGAATTGTTGCTGGCTTATCGACGTACACCTTTTCTTTCAAATCACCCCAAAGAAAGAAGTCCAACAGTGTCAAATTACATGATCTTGGCGGCCAATTGACATCGCCATCACGTGAGATAACACGGCCATTGGATTTGTTGCGCAAAAAAGCCATTGTTTCGTTAGCTGTGTGGCAAAGAACTGCACGGGCTGTAGATCTTGGTTAATAAGCTGTTCGACAATTGCTGGACGAAAATTACAGTTTATATTCGTCGGGCCAAGTGGTGAAGTGAGCATTTCCTCCGTCCAGTTCCTAATTTTTCTTGTTTAGATTTTTTGGTAGGGTTTTCATGCTGTGGTTCCGTTTCACTTACAACAGATACTCCTGGTTTAAGTTCAGTTATTGGTTCTTGTACATTTTCGTTAAAGCATAAAGGCAAAATATCTGGCAATTCGTAATTTTCACCTTCGACTGTCACATGAAGCTCGCCCTTACCCGCCAGAATTTTTCTCCCCAAAGATTCAAAATTTTCGCTACACTCATCATCGCTGTTGGCGTCATCTTTATCGCTGTCATCAACATCATTGGGTGGTACTAATACAACTTCGAAGTTATCAACGTTTTGTAGATTTACAGATTCTAAATCATTATCGGTTAACTCTTCAAAATATTTCAGAAGATGTTCGGTATCGCGCTCGCAATTAAATCTAAAAAAATCGATCACAAAACTGTATTTTATAACATACACTAGGCACATTTATAATAAAATTTCACTATTTGTGAAATATTATAACAGCCCAATGTATGATTTATCATACACTGATATAATAAGCTAATTAATTATTATACTAAAATACACAATAAACTAATTTTTACATTAATTGGAAGAATACACATTTATCTTTAAACTAAATCACCAAACATTTAAAAAACTCATTTTTTTATAATTAATAATTATTAAATTTGAAACTTACCTTTGCGGATACATTTTTCAACGTGTTTAGTACCTCAATTAATACACTGAACTAATTTAATTTTTGACAGTGGTTTTCTTATAGGTTAGTTAATTGTTTTTGCAATAAGTCGTAATAAGTCACAAATATATATAAAACTTTCCACCTATTAAATAAAAGGATTAAACAAAAATTGCGTTTGACGTATGATTAAACATACGTTGGGTTCTGGCCGGTTAAATTAAGTGCGCATGCGATTTCACGAAAAAACCCTAAAAGTGGAATAACTTTTGCACTTTCAATAATTCTAAAAAAACTGTACTTGGCTGTTGTTGGAAATGAGCTCCCCTATCACCCTACTTCGTTTGATCTGCCGATTTTGGCATACCCTGTATAACACTCGGTGATTGAGTTGCTAAGGCGTACGCCACCAAATGTTATCAACCCAAAGGTCGCGAGTTCGAACCCAATTAGAGATTATAATTTTATTGAGAGGTTATTATTTTAGTATCAACGATGATGTCGGATGAAGTACTCCTCAAAACTGATTGAGAATTGGATTATAGAATGTCATTCCAAATGGAGATGAAAGCTATTTACAATTGCGACACACATGCATCGCCAGTTACAATAAAAAGAATAATCGCGAACAGCGATAGTCAAGTATTAAACCACTGAAAGCGCAAGCTGAAAAGTAAAAACTAAAACGTAGTGAATAGTAAAAATGAACAGTTACCGACCAAATGGCACAATGGTTAAAGCTTTGGCGTTTGAAACGAGAGACACCGGGTTTGAATCCCGTCAGGAGCAGGACAAAAGGGATTTTTCATCACCTGATTACGATCGGTGATGGAAATGAACATAACTATGACCTTTTGTCGGAGTGCACAATTCATGGACCGACCCATCTTCCATGGCAGTACTATAGACTGACATGGAGATATGCGATGTGCAGATGGTTCTACGTAAATCGGACCTATAGCCGTATGTCCTCGATTTGGCAAGCAATGCGTAAGGTAGGACGTCAAAAGTGAACTGCGAAAGAGTTGGGAGTGCTTAAGCCCCAGAACCAATTGCATAGAATAACACATGAAAAAAATGAACAGTTAAAGTGAACACAGTAAAAGCGAATTAATGAGCAGTGCACGAGTAAAATTGAAATCGTGTATAAATCCATATTGAACGCCCAAAATTCCTAACATTTGGTGTCAGAGATGGGATTTTGCAAATACCAGCAATGTTTAAAAACCTTAACACCTATCCATCACAACAGTTGAGGGAAAAGCTGCGGAGCCTCGGGCTTTCGAGACTATGCAGAGCGCCTGGGAGGAGGATCCTGAAATAGGAGGACGGTAATCGCAACAATCATCACCAACGCTAGGACTATCAAAGATTCCGCCAGTTACCCCAAACCATGAGCAGAAAGTACAGCCGTGTAACGACAACCGTGAAAAAACAACCATATCGGAACAACCGCCTACTCCTGGTCAACAGAAAATCTTCTTGGACATGCGAGACATGATACAGGTACGTTAACTTCATCAAGGGAATGGACACTAGATTAGAACAGCACGGTGCAAAATTTGATTAAGCACGGTGCCACATTAGAGAAGCAATGCGCAAAATTAGACAAGAAAGGTGCAAAAATTGACCAGCTAGGCGAGCGATATGCTGAGATTCGTAAGGAACAAAACGCCCAATTGGCAAAACTACGAGTAGCACAAGATGGGCGGTTTGCCGAGTTATGCCCAGTCTTCACTCGCTTAATTTTGTCATGACGCTAGAATGTCTTGACGAGATATATTTGTGTATATTTGATCATGCAACTCTTACACCTTGACAATGAGAAAATTTATTAAAATGGCTGATCTTTTTGGGATGATACTGTGACAAAATGAGTAAAAAAAATATATTCTATTCTCAATTACAAATCAGAGAAGCTAAAATAATTTTGCACACATTTTGGTGTTGATAGTTATAAGTGTAAAAATACGATTGTGCCATGACATTCTATCGTCATTTTTTAAATTTCGCGAGTGAAGTCGTATTCATACGACGATTTAATTTACATGATGTAATTGGTTAAAACGATGGGATAGAAAAATCCCGGATTTTTATCCGTCGTATGAATACGACTTGAAGACCGAACATAAAACCTGAAGCTCAACCTGATTCAGCATGCCCAGGATATCCAAGCTAAAGAGCAAAAGAAAAATGAAGACTTTTGAAATGAAAGTAGATAGCCAGTTTCAAGATTTTGCGGAACAAATCAAGCAGAACTATAGAAAATAAAGTTAAGCAAGTAGAGGCCCGTCTCGAAATACACACATCGCAAGCTATTCTAGATGGCCAGCTACATAAAACGTTTTCGCCCGAACCAGTTGCTGGAATTTCAAGGAGAATGTTAAAGCTTCTGACCTTCGATGGCGAAATCCCATTTGAAGATTTTAAAGTGCAGTTTCAAGTGGTAGTAAAGTACAATTGTTGGGGTGCATGAGAGCTTGAGAGATTGTGGCTCTTCGTAGGAAAGCTGCACACTTCTCGCCAGATATAAACGGGTCCTGACTGAGTTGGATCTAAGATACTGGTAGTTACACGTCAGATAATTATGCAAGATTTAACTCCAAAGCAAGCGCGGCAACTATGCGGATAATGCTTGCAGTACCTGGAGAGAGAAGTATTGGCGTTGGTTTAAGAATATGAGGAAGCTAGAACAAGTTGTCACTGACATTGTTGTGCCAAAATTGTGCAAGTTAAATTACGAAAACATGGCGGAGAAAAATATAACAAGAAAGGAGTTAAGACAACTGACACCGAGCTATTGATGTCACAGAAAATTACAACAGTCAAATGGTGAGCCAGGTGACATCAAGAATCAAAGACGATGCTTCACATGCGGGAAGTTAGGTCACTACATACGAGAGTGTACGCAACGAGACGCAACAAGAAAACTGGCGTGAGGAACATACCGGGAATACAAAAAACCACAGAGGGTACAAGAAACTATCAAGGCCAGAGGCAAATGCTTGCTCTAAAACATAAAATTGGAAAACTGCGAGAAGAGAGTGCATATGAAAAGAGAAAATGAGCGACGAATTGGCTTATAAAATGAAGCATAATACTTGCGAGGGACCTTACAGAGGAGTACAGTACGACTGTTGAATGTGAGTCCGGTAGTGGAGATGGTTGCTAAAGAGAGAGTGATCCAGAAGGCCGCGACGGAGAGTTCGCAAAGGTTGTACGAATTCAACTTGAGAAGGGGTGTACTGGAATAAGACGAGGCAAAGGCACAAAGCCGAAAAACGACCGATTTGTCAAGCAGTAGTAAGATGCCGCAAAAACAACATAGTTGAACAACAACTACTAATGGACAAAAATCGTTCGGCAGTAGAGAGCAACAGCACAAACGCCAGAAATTATTAAGAAGCAGAATGTGACAAGTGTAGGGGATTTACCGATTTTCGACGAGATGAATTAGTGTAGCTGAATTATTTATCGGACGAACAGATTTAAGGTGGAGGTAGTATTACAAAATTTACTCTACCCACATATAACACTCGGTGGTCGAGTGGTTAAGGCGTACATCCCAAAGTGTTATCAACCCAGTTCGAATCTTATCAACGACTCATAATTTAATTTATGCGATTATTATTCTTCGATGTTGCTGTATCAAATACTCATCCAATGCAGATTGGGAATTGGATAGGGTTAGGCTGACATTTGGTCTTTCGACAGGTAATCCAAAACATTAGTTGAAGAGAACCTGGCTGAATATTTATATATTCAGCTGCTACGTTAATCCGAGTACTCAATTAGAGGAATATAAAACTTTCGTATATTGATTTGAAAGAAATGGGGGTTACTAAAATAGGGCATCAAATTATTAGAGGAACGAGGAGACGGTGGAAGCTTGAGTCGCATCCACTGCAAATTGTCTTGTTAAATACGGGTCATATCTCAAAAGTTAGTGAGGAACACAGAGCAACCACCAATTTGTAATCTGTAAACTCTGCGATGTTACTTCTAACAGAAAGTAATGGATAGAAGTTCCGATTGGAGATCAAAACTTTTTAATGGGACTATCGTCTTGTAACTGTTAGAAAGCTTTAGTGTCTGAGGAACCGCTGATGCATAGCGCAGGCATAGTGATATTGAGGTTTTTCGGGAAATTGTAATGACAAACTTAAAAGGCAGTTGTTTTAACCCCGTTGTTCTCGCGACAAGAACCAGGTTCAACTACCGGAAGAGCAGTAACAGACAAAGACCGAGCGAAAACCAAACGTTAAAATTCATATAGTGATTAAGACTACCTGGAAAGTTGATCATGAACGAAATTATTGATGTTCGATATTACTGTAAAGTTATTTGAATGGTATGATATCAAAGTGCCGAATGTCGAATTTCAAGGGCCGAATATGTCGAAGGGCCGAATGTCGAAGGGTCGAATTTCAAGGGCCGAATATGTCGAAGGGCCGAATATGTCGAAGGGCCGAATGTGTCAAAGTGCCGAATGGATCGATGGGCCAAATTTTTATTTATATATATTTTTTTTTTTTTTTGATTTTAGAAATATATTTTTTTATTTTTTTATTTAATTTAATTATTTTTTTATTTTTTGTACATATCCCTTTTTCAACCAAAAAAAATGGCACTTTTAAGGCCAAACCACACAAATGTGTGGGTCAAAAATCAAAGTATGTAATGGCGTTTTTGATAAAAAATTTGGCTAAAGTGTAGATGACGTATACATCGCGGAAATCGGGTAAGATGAAAATTTTTTAAAAAATTTACTTTGTAGGATTATGCATCTATCGTTTTTCAAAAAATTTCGAGAAAATCATTACATTTTCCGGGAAAATTTTGACCTTGACATTTTTTTTGGTGACAAATTGCGTATTTTTTTATTCAAAATAGTACAGATGTGTTTTTGTTTTAAATTTTGATATTAGCATTGTATTTTAACAGGTTTTCGACAGTACAAGTAATTTTCCCGGGAAAAATTTCCAATTTTTTTAGGAAAATTTTATTATGTTTTTTTCTTAGTTTAAAATTATAAATAAAATGTGCCACTTGAAGAATTGTATAAATTCTGGAAAAGCGGGGGTTTCCATCCGAATTCGTTTCCAACGAATTAAAATTATATTAACAATAATTTTATATTTACAAAAGTTTTTTAACATTTGTGGCACTATCAGAAGAAGCGATAAGAGCGATAAAAACTCTTTGATCTGTGTCTGCAAGGTTGACGAAGCAATTATTATTAATAAAAATAAATAAAACTAAAAAAAATATTGAAAAAATGAAAAAAGGAAACAATTTTACGGAAAATCAAACAGTTTTATTAAAATAACGCAAAAATGTAATTTGTTACCCGTTTCATGACAGTGTAATTCGAATTTTTATCATTAAAATTAAAATTTGATAAATAAAAACGGCAGATTTTTAATTTTTGAATGAAAATATCAAAAAAATATTTTTGGAAAAACTTTCCAGGAAAATGTGGTAATTTTTCGAAATTTTTGGCTTACACCTCCTAAAAATGATAGGTATACAATCCTATAAAGATTTTTTTTTAAAAAATTTTCATCTTACTCGATTTCGGCGATATATACGTCATCTACACTTACGCTAAAAATTTCGCTTGTTATGAAGTACAACCAACACAATTGTGTATATAGTTATACTGTTTTTTCGGGCGAAAATAATTTTAAAAGGAATGCACAAATGCGTAAATTGGGTCAAAACACATACAAAAATAAATTTTTGACATGGTACTTTTATAGTGCCCACACAATTGTGTTAACGGGCAGGAAAAGGGATATACCTATTGGTGGCGCAATACAAAATTGTCCTTCATCAAAATGTATTGCTGACGTGAAAAATAGTAAAATACATAAATTCATAAGAAATTCATTTATGTTTAATAAAAAAAAATTACAAAATATTCAATAAAACAACAAATTTAAAAAAATATATTTCTAAAAACAAAAAAAATTGGCCCTTCGACCCATTCGGTCCTTCGACACATTCGGCCTTTCGACATTCGGCCCTTCGACATTCGGCCCTTCGACCCATTCGGTCCTTCGACACATTCGGCCCTTCGACATTCGGCCCTTTGTACCCTTTCCATTTGAATGAGTGATTTCTCCAAATACGATTGTCGAAAGGAGATGTAAGGAAAGTGAAAAAATAAGTATTGTGTAAAATTGGAAGAGAATCCCAAGATAATTGTTAAATGTTATCAAAACTACTGCGGTAACAGAATTGTATAACACAGACGTTGATGCACCTACGGTTTGGCGTTATTCCACAAAGATATATGCTGAGCGAGCATACACGGCAGCGATACTAATTTTGTATAAAGAAATAAGCTTAGTCGAAAGGAAACTACTACTGAGTGTCAAACTTAAAGAAGGCAACTACAATTTGTCTCAATCCTTCGTATTACCTTGCAAACGCTCTGCTAAACTGTCACTTGTACACATTTCATTTCCTAATTTTAACACTCCAGGTTTCCACCAAAATGAATTTCTACCTAATGTCAATTTGCATAATAATCGGAAAACAGTAATGTAACTTCTGAACAAACTGTTTAGAATTGTGTTAGAAAAAAATAGAGTACTAAAATCACTGTACTATTTTTTATGTGTTGTTGAAATTGACTAACGCTTTATTTTTTAAATTTTATGTTTTTATACAAAAGTCGTGGGAAACGAAAACACAAAAGAAAAACTAAATTATGTTTCCCACGTCAAGAAGGAATGATAACAGAACATGTACAGCATGTGAGCGGATGATCATTTGATATGCATAGACAGCGCAAAAACGTCTATGTGAAAATGATACATCCGCTTCCATTCTTTACAGGTTCTTGTTATCGTGTGAAAAAAAACTGTTCAAGATTGAACATACTCCCGGGCGACTATGGCAAGGTTGTACTATGCAGTAGCGTCCGTTGATTGTGGTCGAAGTGGATCTAATGGGCGCCGGCGCCGTATGTAAGCTATGATCCAGACTATTCCGACGATAAGAGCGCTCCAGAATAAAATATGAATCATGGTGTAGTGATGAACATGATGTTGATTTTGGTTGGTGAAGAACTCATTTCTCTGGATCAGGTGCTCATTTTCCCGAAGAGCTGCTATTTCATCTTCCAACTTTTTAGTGTCCAGACCGGAGATGAAGTCAGCCGCGGCGTCATCACGCACCTTGGTTTTGATGTGATTTCCAAGATTTTTCAACTGCTTGGAAGTGGTAATGCCCGAGGTTGATCTTTGAAACGCCTTGCTTATACTGTTGGTTGCTGTGCCCACAGCTACAATATATAAATCCCTGTCGCGTAATATACAGCCTGCATCAATGCTAATTATTCCCGAGCCTTGAAGAGTGAGCGGACTAGATTGGGATCCACATAAGACATCGACCGTAGTTTCGTTGGGAACTGCATAAATCCATTGATTGGGTGCCTTGAGGGGAATCCATCTATTAGTGGAATTCCTAGTTTGAAAGCTGCAGAATTGCTCAAGAGCGGCTTTCCGCTGAAGGATGGCTACCTCGCATCGACCGTTGTTAGAGAATGCGTTGAAGACGGGTGATGTCTCGCATAGGAAATGTGCTGAGGAAACAATCTGACAACGAGATAGTTGTTCCGTAGAGAAGAACGCGAAATGTTCGCGATGGCTGTCCATGGCCAGATACTCAGTTGAAGTTACTATGCTTGACTGTGTGTGGTCATGCAGAATGTCCGGCACGGCAATCACGGAGAGAAGCGTATACTCTGTTGCGAACGCCAGTGGAATGATGACTTCGATGATCACGTTCTTCTTGGTCATTCTACTTCTGACTGTTAGACTCTGATATACATGTATCAGATCAGACAATTGGTGACCAGGGACGCTGACGGCTGTCGGTACATGTTGCCGAATCAGCGAAAGTTGTTCTTCTAATTGGTCCGGCGTGAGTATGGTGGGATGCAAAATCTCATGATGAGCGGAGTACACTATGTTAAGCAAATTGTGTTGGGTGTCTTCCAAGTTCTGTAAGATCAAGGTTAACTCGATTATGTTTATTACCACCGAGCGAACCCTGTCCTCATAGCTTCGATACTCTTGTAGTACCTTTAACTCCTCCCTTAATCGCCTCTGCTCTTGTAATAGGTTGTTCATGGACATCATGGTGAGGTTGGAATTATGCTTTATCAATTTTACCGTGTTATCTATTATTGATGTTTGATTCTGTATTAATGTCAGTAGATGATTTTCGTTGGTGTTGATCGTGTCAAACTGGGATTCGTATTGGGCTGCATCGCGTTGCGACAAGATGCCAAATATATCGCCCAAAGCAATCCCCAACGTATCTCCTAATCCTCGCTTGGATCGCTTGCGTTCCTTATTGCTATCTTCTAGTAACTTGTTTTCAGCTATTAGGTTGTTGAGTCGCCATTGCAAATGTTGTAGGGTAGTATTACAGTTGAATCCTGGCAGATCTTTACAAGCTCCTTGTAGTTGGGCTATGGCTTGCTTACAGTTTTCTACCTCTTTCCAATAGTCGGTCAAGTTGTAAAAAATTACTAATTTCCATTTCATGGCGACGGCTTCTAGGGTTCCCATTTCCTCAAAGTATATGCCTGATGGATGGTCGAAGGGGCGGATGTTAGTGATACCTCGCGCCAAACCTAGAATGGTGCATACTGATAATAGCGCCAAGGCTAAATTGCTACCCCTTAAACCACACTTTGCTCTTCTCGGCGGTTGCTTCCTGATAGGTGGGGCTTCGTTGTTGGCAGCTTCGAGTTCTGGAGTATTTGTCATCTCCGCTTCTATGGGGAGCTTGCATAGTTTGGTGATTGGTCGTTTGTACACATTGTTCTTGCATTTAACCGTGGCCACGCGAACTAGACCATCAGCACCAGCTTGAGTTTCAATAATTCGACCTAATTTCCAATATGTTGTCGGTAGTTGATTGTCTCGCAAGAGGACTAAGTCGTTTATCAATAAGTTTGGTTGCGGCGTTTTCCATTTGCTGCGTTGCTGTAATTGGTGTAGATATTCAGCTGACCATCTCTTCAAAAGTCTTGTGTCATCCGTTGTACTAGGTGCCATCTTGTGGTCAGAGGTATGTTCTCGACCATGCCAGAAGGCTGGCTCTTGAGAGCTTCCCCGATCAAAAAATGGCCAGGAGTTAATGCCTTAAGATCGGATGGATCATTGGTTAACGGCGTCAATGGTCTCGAATTTAGGCAAGCCTCTATTTGAGCGGTGATGGTACTTAATTCTTCATAGGTAAGAGTAGTGGCACCTATGACTCGTTTTAAGTGACCCTTTATGGATTTAATTCCGGCTTCCCAAATGCCTCCAAAATGAGGGGCGAATGGTGGTATGAAATGCCAAGTTGTCTCGCCTTCGGCTATTGCATTTGTTATATCGATTGGCAATGTGGTCAAGGCGACGTGAAGGTTCTTCTTCATTTCGGCATCGGCACCAACGAAGTAGGTGCCATTATCCGAATACAGATCCGTGCATAAGCCTCGTCGTGACGTGAATCGTTGGTAAGCGGCAATAAAGGCGGCCGTTGTTAAGCTACTAACTATTTCTATATGTACGGCCTTGGTCACCATGCAAACAAATAGGGCTATGTATCCCTTATAAGATTTATGACCTCTGCCTTTTGTTGTTCTCAGCTGAATAGGTCCAGCATAATCGATCCCAGTTTTAGCGAATGGTCTGCCTGGCCATACTCTGGAACCTGGAAGATCACCCATAAGTTGTCTCGTGTTTTGTTGTTGGTGCCGGAAGCATATAACACATTTATTTATCACGAGTCGTACGACTCGCCTTCCATCCAGGATCCAATATCTATCTCTTAGGTGTGATAGCGTTAGCTGTACTCCTATATGCAACATTAACTTGTGGGCTCTTTCGATGAGTTTCCGAGTAATTGAATTATTTTTACCCAAAATAATGGGATTTTTGGTGGCTGTTGGGATGTTCGCGTTCTGCAGTCGCCCTCGCATTCGTAATACACCATTGTCATCTAGAAAGGGGTTCAAAGATAAAAGCTTGCTGTTATTCGGCAATCGTTGTGTGTTTCTCAGACATCTCAGCTCCTGGTAGAAGTCTTCCTCTTGGCTCATGCGGAATATAATGGTTTCAGGCGCGATCGCCTTAAATGTTGGAATTTTCCGTGCAGCCCGATTAATGAACGTTGCGCAGCTTGCTACTACTCGTTTTAATTTGTCATAACTGGAAATCCTTTGAAACAATTCCCACCAGACGTTGGTTACATTCGTTGTTGCTATGAAGGTTACCTTCTCCTCGTATTCCTCAGGGAGATAGGCTTGTGGGTCCGTCTCACTGTTTTGCTCGATATTTTCAGGGAGTCCCCATAGAGTTGAATCATGTTGTAGAAATTCTGGTCCATGCCACCATAACTTGCAGTGGACTAATTCTCTAGGAGATGTTCCTCGAGAAGCGAGGTCTGCGGGATTCTCGTGGGACCTTACGTGATGCCAAGTGGCTGTTGGTAACTTTTGTTTTATGCACGAGATGCGGTTTGCAACAAATGTTTTGAAGCGCCTTGGTTCTCCCTTGATCCAGCTTAGCGTGATGGACGAATCGGTCCAAGCGTGCGTTTCACACTCATTTAGCTGCATTGCAAGTTGCACATGCCTTAATAGTTTAGCTAGTAGTCTAGCTGCGTTTAACTCTAATCGAGGAACTGACAGCTTTGTTTTGATGGGAGCCACCCGTGTTTTGGCCATTACAAGATTAGTGGTTACTTGTCCTGCCTCGTTGGTAGTCCTGCAATATACTACAGCGGCGTATGCAAGTTCGGAGGCGTCGGCAAAGCCGTGTAGTTCCTTTCTGGTGCTTCTTGTTGTGTTGACCCACCTAGATATTTTTATGTTCTTCACAGCGGGCATTTCGTTCTTGTAGATCAACCATTTTTTACCTATTTCTTCTGGTAGTGGTTCGTCCCATTCGATCCCAGAGACCCACGTACCTTGCATCAGAATCTTAGCAGCAATGGTGACGGGTGCTAACCAACCGATTGGGTCAAATAATTTTGATGAATCAGCCAAAAGTGAACGTTTAGTGGCCGTCCCCTCAGACAATTCCAAATTGTCTACGTGAAATTCAAAGGTGTCTTTCGTGGGGTTGTAATGAATCCCCAAGGTTTTGATGCAATCGCTTAATTTTAACAACACGTTACCGGTAGCTTGCAATTCTGTTGGTATTTGCGCTAATAGCTCCTCACTATTGGAAGACCACTTCCTTAGTTTTAGTCCACCTTTCTCGGAGAGCCCTATTAGTTGTTGTATCATGGCCGAGGCTTGGTCTAAGCTGTCGTTTCCTGTCAGCAAATCGTCTATATAGAAATCAGACAATATGGTTTCGGAGGCGATAGGAAACGATCGCCGTTCGTCTTCAGCTAGTTGCCTTAAGGCACGCACGGCCAGAAAGCTGGCGGCTGTGGTGCCATATGTGACCGTTTTTAACCTATAAATGTCTATGGGGTTTGTTGGTTCCGTCCTCCATAGAATTAGTTGATAATTTCTATCTTGCTCGTGAATCCATACCTGCCGATACATTTTTTCTATATCGGCCGTCAGCACGTACTGATGTTTACGCCAACGAAGGATTATGTCCGCCAAATCTTGCTGTAACTTTGGGCCGATCATCATTTTCTCATTAAGGGATGACCCATTTGTTGTTTTGGATGATGCATCGAATACTACACGTAATTTGGTAGTAGTGCTGTCCTGCTTCATTACACCATGGTGTGGAATGTAGTAACTATTATAGTTTGGCTGCTCTTTTACCTTGGGAACCAACTCCATATGGCCTAAGTCTAGATATTCTTGCATAAAGTTTTGGTATAGTTGTTTAAACGGGGCGTCCCTTTTAAATCTTCTCTCTAGTTGTAATAAACGAGCGGCAGCCGTTTTCTTGGATTCTCCTAACTTTGGGGGATCCTCCTTGAACGGAATGCTCACCGAGTACCTGCCATCACCGTTTCGTTGAACTGTTGATGAAAAGTGTTCCTCCGCTCTCTGCTCTTCTTCGGTACGGACCCTTTCGTCTGGAATATCGTCGTTTTCCACTAAGAGTTTTAGTTGATTCTCGATGGCTTTAGTGGTCACCATTGTAAGCTTTTCTCCAGAACGTTGACCCATGTTACCCATCAAAATCCAGCCCAGCTCAGTTTCTTGAGCCATCGGGTCGTTGGGACCCATCTTGATTATGTTGTTGATAGCTATGGACGCATAATAGTCGGCACCGATTATTAGGTCGATGGGTTGTGGATGATTGAACCTCGGATCGGCCAACTTTAGTCTACCCAGGTGGGTCCATTTGCTGTCGTCAACCTTGACTTGTGGTAGTTGATGATCCAGGTTATCGAACACTAGTGCCTCAATAGCCAAAGTGAAACTCCCAGGGAAATTGGGTGATAGCGTAGTGTTCACAGCATGTCTGCATACTCCTGCCGCTTGACCACCAATGCCAGAAATTTTAACATTAATTTTCTTCCTTTTGAAATTGAAACGATTTACGGCTCTGGATGATATTAACGTTGCCTGAGATCCAGGATCTATCAGGGCTCGCAGTGTTACGAGCTGACCGTTGGCGGTTGTTGAAAGGACCACGGCAGTTGGCAGTAGCACTGCCGATGTTTGCTGCACCACGAATGTTTTCGGACCCTGCTCGGTTTTCGATGCAGAGTTGTTGCAATGCAAGAGGGTGTTGTGTTTACCATTGCAGACTACGCAGAATTCCGTGGCGGAGCATTTGAACTTATCATGACCTTCCAGGCATCGCACACAGAATTGTAGATGGTTGACCAATTTAGCCCTCTCCAAGGTTGGCATATTCTTGAAACGTGGGCAGATCTCTAACTTGTGATTTCCGCTACAATTGGGTACCACGCAGCGTACTGAAGCTGTCGCGACATTTACACGTTTGATCGGCTGTGTGACGGTTTGACGCGGTGTTGCTACATGCTTGTTTTTACCCATGGCTTCTAAAGACTGGAGTCGTCGTTCTAAAAAGTCAAACAACACGTTCAAAGTGGGAACTTCCTTGGGCTGTTGCAAACTTGTCTCAAACAATCCTATTGACTCTGGATCGAGCCTTCTAGTGACTAAAAATACCACAAATGCTTCGAATGTGGACTTCAGTTCCAGTTGCCGGATGTTATGCAACACTTCCTTAAGCGTATCATGCATCGAGCGGATTGCTGGCCCTGTTGCTTGTTGTAGCGTAGAAATCGACAATATTGAATTGAAGTAATTGCTGGACAGCAACCTCTTGTTGTCATATCTGGCTTTTATGGCTTCCCACGCCATATCATAATTATCACCTGTTGCGGCTAGATGAGCGATGAGCTGAGCCGCTCCCTTTTGCAGCTTAGATTTTAAATAGGTCACTTTCATTGTGTTGGACAATGTATCATTGTTATGAATTATTTCAATGAACAAATCTTTGAACGAGGTCCATTTATCGTAGTCACCATAGAAGGTTGGTATTTCTACTTGAGGCAACTTGACCTTTTGTTCTACATGTGGTTTACTCGTAATACGTTCTGCCAGTTCCTGGCATTGTTGTAATCTTATTATCGTATTTTCCACTCTATTTTTGATGGTGCCATAGAAATCTTGGACGAAGTAGTTTGTTGTTTTGTCCTTTTCATCCGTTTCTATCATGATGGTTGCATGCAGTTGATATATATCACGCATTTGTCTCTGCAGTTGATTTACTTTTAGATGAAGGTATTCCTTCGGACAACTTTCTTTATCCAATCTGTATTCTATTGCGTATATGTCTTGATGTAATTGACGCATATAGAAATCTTGTCGCTTGCACTCGAGGTTTAAAGATGCAGTTGTCGTCTCATGGTGCTCATTACTGCTAGAGTGTGACGAAGAATCGGTTTTCTTGACAGGCGGAGGTTTACTGGTTTCTTGATTGCCCCCGTTTAAGTTTGGTTCCGGATCTTCTTGATGGCTCTCCGACTGAACGTCGTTATCGATGGAATCAGGCTGGGAAAGTGTGGTCCAGCCTAATTTTTCGACCGCTGTACCCGTTGGAGTGCTCGGAGGTGCTGCATTCAAGCGTTGGCGCATGTCTCCTAGAAGCCAGGTGCATTCATCCGGTGTAGTTTGTCTAGTTGAACGATATGGGTGCGAATTCTCCATTGGAGGGGATATCGCTAGAATCTTTTCATCGTTGGTGATGAACTCCTGATGTGCCGCCTTCACATATGCTATTTTCTTCTCCAAATAGCTTTTTGTTTTCCGGGAGTTGCCGTCCTTTTTATAATTGGAAAGCAACTGCCTTATGTTGGTAGCAATTTCGTGTTGTGCGAGCAATATTTGTTCCATCTCGAATGGCCTGTTGTTGACTGGCTGAGTGTGATTCGAGATGTTGCCGTTTGTTGATGGTTGGCGCAAAAAACTCGTGTCAACGATTTAATGTGAGTTAAATTTGATGGCGTGGTATTACCGGATTGCCGTTGTTGTATGCTGTTCACACCCGCTCAATGTTGTGGGCAGGCAGATTTACTCGAAATACCAAGCTTACAATTTGTTTATAATAGACTGCGGTTTATACGGCGGTTGTCGTATATCGTTGTTGTTAAACCAGCCTATGTGGACTATAATTGACTTCGAATCTCGTTGTGCTGAGATCCGGCTCGAAGGACCACTGTAACTTCTGAACAAACTGTTTAGAATTGTGTTAGAAAAAAATAGAGTACTAAAATCACTGTACTATTTTTTATGTGTTGTTGAAATTGACTAACGCTTTATTTTTTAAATTTTATGTTTTTATACAAAAGTCGTGGGAAACGAAAACACAAAAGAAAAACTAAATTATGTTTCCCACGTCAAGAAGGAATGATAACAGAACATGTACAGCATGTGAGCGGATGATCATTTGATATGCATAGACAGCGCAAAAACGTCTATGTGAAAATGATACATCCGCTTCCATTCTTTACAGGTTCTTGTTATCGTGTGAAAAAAAACTGTTCAAGATTGAACAAGTAAAAAATTTAATTGAAGTCAATTCCCTTAAGCGACTAATATTTTTAATGTGGAAAAT
Organism: Nephrotoma flavescens; assembly: GCA_932526605.1. Taxonomy (NCBI): domain Eukaryota; kingdom Metazoa; phylum Arthropoda; class Insecta; order Diptera; family Tipulidae; genus Nephrotoma; species Nephrotoma flavescens. The sequence goes on from OW052220.1 coordinate 77,536,614, forward strand.
TTTAGTTTAATATGAATTATAGAATTTGAATATCCCTTTAGCTAGTTATATTCAATTATCACAATATTACTTTATTTTCACATAACTTTAAAAAAAAAAAGCTTCGGAAACATTAAACTAATTAAAAACACAATTTTCGCTGTTTATCAAATTCAAAAAGCTATAAATAATACAAAAAAGCGGAACAATATAAAAACGAGCTTTTACAACAATTTATTGTATTATGAATATTCTATTGTGAAAAGTTGTATGCAAATTACCCAAGTAAAGGGATACATATTGCCGTTACTTAAAAAAAAAATATTGTAATGAAACTTTTACCAACCAACAAAAAAATGAGATAATTTTCGTTTTGTTTTTGTGGTTTTTATCTAGCTTTCTAATTTGAATATTATACACGCGTTCTCGTCGACGGAATGACAATAAATTTTTAACTTTTCGGGTTTTCATGTTTAGAAAGCATTTTTTGTGTATTTCATCTAACATGTATATACATATTTGTTGGAAGCTATAAATTATCTGAAAAGCTTTATAACAATAACGAGCTGTGTTTCAATAAATCACATCGTAAAAATATATGTTTTTGATTGTTAAAAGCACTATGCGGCCATAAAAAAATATACTTTATGCAAACTGGGACGCCATATCCATTAAACTAATTCTGTCAATTTTCGTGATCATAACTCATTCTCGAGAGTGTAAAAAAATCACAAAAGTAAATAAAAAGCTGCAACACGTATAAAAAATTACTAATAAATTTATACAGCCATTGCGGTATAAAAAAACATACGATGGTAAATTTGGTATCCTATTATTATTCCGAGCATTAATCCCAATCAAGATTTTTTCTTGAGCTTTTTTTTGCCAATGTAAAAAATGTTTACGATTTATAATATCTGGTGGCTTAATCTCGTGCAGTTATTATTATAGTACATCATTTTTGTATTTGTGAAAAAGAACTAGTACCTCAGTTTCCAGCGAAAAGGAGATATGAATCCATTTGCTTACAAATAAATCCCAAATTAATATGGCGTTGCGTGGGTTTGTTTAAACAAATTTTTCTTAAGACAACCCAATTAAAAATATTAATGTATATTACATATAAATTACTTATGCGTAAAATGAACTGAAATCAAAAATAACTTCAATGTGCGTGTACGTCACAAAATTGGGTTTTATTTTCAACAACACCAAAGATAAATAAATCTGTTCGAATATATACATACGTACATCTGCAATGTGCGGTAGTTGGGTGCGCGTACGCAAAGGGTGTGGAAAATGAAAATACACAGCAGTTCGTTAAAAGAGGAAAGGCTTTAAAATTGGTTTGTTTAAATTATGTGACGAGGAAAAACCCAACAACAATACATAATAATGTATATATGAGCTTTACATTTTCTTTTTTGGTTTATTTGTATTTATGCGAAGTTTATGAATTTTGAGTGGCATAATTTTGAAACGAAATAAATTGCGCAACAATTTTTTATCCTCCCGGATTTTTAATGATCAATACAGATTTACGATGTAGCGTGTGCGCTCAATTTGATGCGCGAAAAAACAGTTCAAGAGTTTATAGTCGTTATATAAATTGATAAGATCTGATTCCTTATTAAGGAGTTTTAAATTTTGAGATGATTTTACCGACGACCTTAAATTCACTTATTTCTACTTAATTCTAGAATTTTTTTGATGAAATATCAACGAAAAACTAAAAACGTTGGTCTTGGGCTACTGACTTCAAATACCTTTAAATAATTTGAAAATTAAGCATAACAAAAATAGTGGTTTTAATAACTCTTTAGTTTCAAAGAATTTATTTTAAATTCGTAATTCTTGGAAAATTCTTATTGGAGAAGTGGATTGTATTGTCGTTAGACTTTCTTCAGACGGTACTCCTCTCGTACTTGATTATTCACAATATTTTCCAAACTGCATTCAGCTTTGCCAAGAATTAACTAAGGGAAAACATAGAGCACGTTCTTCCAAAGTTCGAAATGACAAATGAGTCATTTTGTTTTTATCAATCACAAATCGAAAAATGAGGATAATGAACATGATAAGTTAACCTGTGTAATTTGCGCTAGTTAATGGTTCGCTAAATATTTCCATGTAACCAAATCAAAAAACTAGAGCCTTAGCATAAGAACTATAACGCACTCTAAATGGTGGATTCAGATACTTGGCTCTTGTATGAATCGCGGATCTCTGCATAAATAGACAACCTTTTTCTTTGTTGTTCTTTGTACAATTTATGGATCTAAATAAGATAACCAAAGTAAAATGCTGTCTAACAAATCCGAGAACTAGAGAACGGGACGCAATCAGCAATAATGCTGGTCTCTCACAAACCGCTAATATGGATAAAGGCATAACGATTAAAACTGATGGTTTTCATGCGTCTAACTATACCAAACGAAAAAGCAGCTAGAATGCTACAAAATAGCTCAACAAGATTCCAGTGGCGAAGCGAACATTGTTAAGGGTAGCGGTTCTTCGATAGCTCTTTGTCCAAGAAGTGGAAATTTTAAGGGGAATCACATACGGTTGCGAAACGACCATGCTCCGCAGGTAACTTCTAATGAGAGCTTCAATGTTCAAGACGAATATATATAGTGTAAATAAATTTGGGGTATCAGAGAATCATGAATGAGGACCAGTGGCTAGCTCTATCATGGCGGAGTGCAAAATGGGGTCAGTAACAATGTAGGCAGGCAGTCGATAAATTAGATATTTCATTTAGACTCAGAGCACGAAATGGAATCGCTCAACAGCCTCTAGTGATTCTTGGAATATTACAGATGAACAATCCATAAGAAAAACCGCAAAATTATATCACTCAATCCATTTCTCGACAAAGAAAACAAAATTCGGGTTGGTGGCAGGTTGTAAAACTATTCCCTGTCCTATACGAGGAAAAACAACCCATCTTTTTACCGTATAATGGGGCATTTACCAAGTTAATATTGAATCCGGGGCGACATAACGAAAAAAATTCTGGATCCTCAGAGGAGTCAAAGCATAGATTCAAAGTTAGAACCGCAGAACAACTAATGAGAAATCTGTCAATTCCCGGGTTACTGCATCATGCCCTTTTATCCACAATTTGGTAATCGCCGGCTCGATCCATATTCGAATTAGCAAAGATCGTGGAAATAAGGGATACATTTGCATATTTATCCGCTCGTCGAGGTGATGTTGCACACATATACAGCGACACAGGGACTAACTTCGTGGGAGCGCGAAAACTATACTACAACGTGGCATGTCTAACCACCATCGTCACCACATTTCGGTGGAATGTGAGAAGCAGGAATGAAATCTATAAAAAAACCCACTTAAAAATACTTTATTGAATCAAATAGAAGCCTGTCTGCCCGCTTGCCATACTAACGCTAGGACCTTTCCTGATTAGAGATGCCTTTCTAGCACCACAAGAAAAGGAATAGTTAGCCCAACATGGAAATGTCCTGTCCCGGGGAACCATGTCCAGAATATGCGTACCCAATTTTGGCAAAAGTGGGTATCAAATTATTTACATCGTCTGGAGCAACGTCGCGGCGGTGCACATCGGCAGTGATGGGCAGACCAGGGTAGTAACGCACAAAACAGTGGACAATTTGAACGTCAAAAGATGCATAAGCAAGCGTGCCCCTTTATCCAGCAAACAGCCACTGAAAGAAGATGAAACTCAAGAAAAACTGGAGCGTCTGGCAGAAGCGATGGAATGGGGGCACATATTTGGGGACATGTTCAGAATATGGTCACAAAAAGAGGCGGAAAAATACGAACAGCAGTTCGATCAGATACAAGAAAATACACTCTAAAACTTCTGAAAAATCAAACCTCGATTCTTAACAATACGTTGAAACTATTTAAACACAGTAACAACATCACCTCTTAACAATTGAAACAACTAATAGAGGCGCAACAACAGTTCGACGCCGAGTTAGTACTCCTCAATAAATACCGAAACCATCAAGATAAAGCGTTAGTTGTCATTCTTTTATCCCTGCAATTGGGGTTGGCGATCAAACACTGCTGTAGCAAGAGATATCCACTAAGCTTTAACATCTTCCAGGTCTTCGGAAGTAGACATCTCTTGTCCCAGTTGCATCGAAGAAAATAACGATGGATGAATAATCTGATGTTTCGCACCTGTAAATACCTCCGCTAGTCCTCCTAATTACACAACTTGTATCGCCATCTCTGTTCCAATTTTCAAAGTAAATACTTGTTGATCCGTATCGAGAGCGCTTGGCGCCCATCACAGTCCCGGAATTAACCAAGTGCAAGGAACTGACGGATTATTGGTATGTGATAGAGCGACGTTTTATACTCGATAAAGTGAGCAGAATCAATGTGAGATATGAATCAAGACAACAGTTCCACAACCAAGCTGCAGCACCGAGGTCATGAAAGCAGAAATCTATTTCATCAAATTATAAGCTGCAAATCAATGGATTTTCGGGGCCAAGCAAAAAATCACCGCGGCTATAATTTGCAAATCAAGAATACAAACAGAAGCATTAAAACATTATGCCTTCATAAAACTACAGCCAGGTTGTATTCTTAGAATCAATGCAATGCATCTCTACGCAGTCAGCCCCACTGACAGTGAGAGAAGTGGATCATATATCTCTCGTTTAGCATCTCGGTATTCGCGCCGCTTATATTGATAGTGAACACTGCTTGTGTAAGCATCAACTCAACTTCACCGTCACCACACTCAACACTACCCAATAGGAGCAGGACATAAGACGCAGTTACAAAAAAAAATATTTTTCATACAAATTCAGTTGTTTTGATATTTAATTATTGCAATCTCTCAGTAAGTTTTTGCTTTCAAACTAACACAGATTGAATATAACATTAGACGCCTTTGAAAACGTAAGGGAAAACGTTTGAATAAAGAAGAAATAGCGCAAATTGAAATATTAAAGAAATTAACTATTTAATCGCCTCGTTGCCAAGGAAATCAAAAGTACTGGGAGATTGGGACAAATTACTTAAAAACGTATCAAAAAGCCTACACGAGAAAATTCAAGCACCACACGCCGAAAGCGGTAAATTAAACAAGAATATGCCATTTCGTAACCAAATAATTGCAAAACTTGGTTTGCCGGTAGTCAAATCAACTGTTAGCTCGGATTCTAAGGACAACAAAAACCATTAACAGGTTCAAACCTAAATCGAAATTCCGTCTAACAACTGCACATATGGAACAACGTTTGAAGTTTACCCAGTAGTGCATTGGACAAAAGAATGGAGCTAAATGAATTTTTCTGAGGAAAAAAATAATAATTTAGACGGGTTAGACTGCTACAGTTGTTATTGGCATAATTTACGCAATCACACTGTCGTTCGACTAAAGAGAAATTTTGGTGATGAGACTGTGGGGGAGCGTTCTACTAGAATGGCCAGCATGTAGCCAGACTGAAACCCCATTGAGAATCGTTCGGGTATTATGGCTGCAAATGTGTATGCAAATGAACGTCAATTTTCGTGAGTAAATCATCTGAAGTAGTGAATCAAGCAATTCTGGGATGGAATCAGTCCCAATGTGCTCCAAAATCTTTTGCAATCAATGCAAAAGCAAATTTTTGAAGTTATTAAGAATAAGGGAGGTAGGACAAAGTATTAGTATTTCATTCCTTCCCTCAAGTATTGTTTGTATATAATTGAGGTAATTACATGGTTTTCCTAAGTAGTATTTCGTCATGGAACCTTCTCTTATGAGCACTTCGAGACATCGGGGGTCCATGGAGTCCACAAGCTTCTAGCATTTAATAACCGGTATTTTTCCCAGTCTTTTTTAATAGCATTAAATAATTTCTGCTTATTGCCGTATTTTCTTTTGCTAATGGCTAGTTTCAGTTGATTGCACAAATTCTCGATCGGATTCAGATCGGGTGACCATTGCAAAACGTCCACTACATTTTCACTAAACCAAGCTTTCGCCTCTCTCAGGGTCAATATCTTGCTGAAAACTCCATCAGTGCGACATAAGATATGTCGCAGACATTCGAGTAACACATTGTTCAATATTTAGACATAAACATCCGCTGCTATACGTTCTTTTATCCAATAAATTGAACCTGTACCACGAGAAAGTGCCGTAAACCATAATAGAACCGCCACCAAGTTTAATTGTTTTTTTCATGTAGTGTGGCGATAAACTTGTATTACGTGGTCGCTGTACATAATGATGGCCATCAGAACCAAACAAATTCACTTTTTTCGGTATCTGCATTAGCTAAGTGATTTTTAGCAAAATTAATGCGGGCTCTTATATATTTTGTTTGATCAAGTGGGAAAATATTATACCAGCAGCCGTCGACGAATGATGACAGTTGAGTAAATCATCCTTTCTTATCTCATTAAAGCTAATGAAAAGATATTTTCTTTGCGATTCGCATAATTAAAGCATCCTCTTTTTTGGTTGTCTTGCGCGTCTACCACCACGATTAGGTTCTCCTGTTTTAGTGCATTTAATACTAGTCTACGTGATCTTGCAAGGATTCTTGCGATTTCGGGGTTTAATTTTTCCCCGAAATTCAATTGTCTTGCAATTTGCCTTTATTCATCGTTATAATGATTTGCACGATCTATTCTAACTCCATATTGATTCATAACCAAGTTTATTTTTTAAATTAATTATTTGATATGTTTCTCGCAAAACTCAAACTAGTATTGATGTTTATTTCATTGAACACGAAAAAATGGTATACGTTTGTTTTCGGTGATTTCCCTAATTGTATGAACAATTTAAATTTTTTGCAATAGGTAGTTCTTTAGTAGGCAATATTGCTATTGTCCTCACCTGCATAAAATTGAAAGGTTTAGTAACAACGAACTAAATAAATCAGAATTTATACAAACATAAAGTGAATAATTCGTTCTCATTATATATGAAGCTTAACATTCCCGCACCAATCGTACATTTTTTAAGCGTCCCAGTAAAAATCTAAATAGAAAGTAGCATTACAATCTACTACTAATCCTACCAGATTTACACTGACGGGATTCTATTGTTACTCAGATAAAAGTTAGATTTTGAAAAAAATCAAAATTATGGACTAGCACTAGATGACTCAATATAAAAATGTATATTCCCATAGCTTCAGCAGCTTTTTATAAAAAATTTAATACATTCTTGGTACTCTAACCTTACAATGTAATCATGTTAGACCGGCGACTCGATACAAAATTCTGTCAAGACGACTTAATACAAAATTCTGTCAAAATTGTACAATTTAAAATTGTGTGTACCAAATTTGGTACATAAATCCCGAAAAATGGAAAATGATAAATTAAAAACTGTATATTCCGTTTTTAGCACGTTCACGACCGAGCTGCTACCCTAGCCTGAAGTGGCCACAAATCAGATGATAAATGTACACTAAATGAGCTAATTGAAGCCTAATGGTAGAATAAATGGTTTAGTTATGTGTTTTGTGAGGTTTGTGACGTTAATAGTATGACGCATAAACAAGGCACCGGTTTTTTAGAAAAAAATTTCTTTGTATAAACCGCACGACGCACATATGCGTCGTGTGGTCATGATCGTGTTAATTTGTCACTTGTAATTTTCCGCCATTCATGTACGAAATTTGGTACACACAATTGTAAATTGTACAATTTTAGAAAATAGTTTGAATGAAAATTTAAGTCCGTTAATTTATTTAGTGCAAATATATAAAATCTTTTTCATATATGGAATCTGTGGACCGATTTTAATGAAATTTTGGGTGTGTGTTTGAGTGAGTCCTTGGATGGTTTAGATTTACTATTGGACCCGGTAGGTGGCACTGCAATCGGGTTCTAGGATTTTTTTTTTGTTTTTTGACGAAATATTTTATTTTTTTTTTATTTTGTATATTTCACATATCAGAATATATAACCCCAAAGTTCACCACCCCAAAATTTTCTGTACGTGTGTATGTGACTGAACTCCTCCTAAACGGCTGGACCGATTTTAATGAAATTTTGTGTTTATTTGAGTGGATCCTTGGATAGTTTAGATTCACAATTGGACCCGGTAGATGGCACTGCGTTCGGGTTCTATGAAAATTTTATTTTGTTTTTTGGAATTTTTTTTTTATTTTGTTTAGATTTCTCTCATATCCAAACATATAACCCCACAATTTCATCACACTCCCACTACCCCCAATCTTTATATATATAATTCTTCTGTACGTGTTTATCTAATTGAACTCCTCCTAAACGACTGGACTGATTTTAGTAAAATTTGGTGTGTGTGTTTGAGTGGGTTCCTATTTTTTAAATGCGCCGCTTATCATTTCAATTAAAATTTCTAATGTGGGTACTTCTGTTGCGAACAGATATTCCTTAGCAGGTTCCCAGACGTAGAAACCCAAGGGTGCGGGGTCTTGGGACCGTGCGGGCCAAGGAATAGGGTCATCCCTATTAGGGTCATCGGTATTTAATTAGGAAATAAATAAATACAGACCCCTACCAATATGAGTTTGAGAATTAATCACCAAGTATTATCTTACCGTTCGTTGTTTATGTGCCATATTAAGTTTAATCGTTAAGAATTTTTTCTTGCGTTTGTCTTCGCTGTTGTTACGGTACCTAACTTAAGTAACGAAGAACATGCTGACATGCTGTGGACGTATGGTAGTGCTAATTGCAATGCGCGTGAAGCGAGAAGAATTGAGAATGATATCCTGAATAATGTTTACCGCACCACGAAACTTGCTCAACAACCTATCGACACGTTTGAGGAAAACCGGCAGCTTTCACTTTCAAGAGTCTCGGGTGCATGTAAGGCAACATAATGTTGCAGTCGATAGAAGAATAATACAAGCTTTTCACGAGGATTATGTAAGGCATATAACCAACCAACGGTAAGAGAATACTTAGATGATTCATTCCCAAGCTCATACATTGGTAGAGGTGGCCCTATTTCTTGGCCCGCACAGTCCCCAGACCTCACACCCTTAGATTTCTACGTCTGGGGATCTGCTAAGCAATTACTGTTCGCAACAAAAGTACCCACATTAGAAATTTATATGAAATGATAAGTGGCGCATTTAAAAAAATGAAAAATTAAATTCAACCTTGCACAACAACCTCGGAGATAAGAAAAATGTACCTTGCATGCATACGGAGTGGAGGAGTGCGTTTTAAACAAAATGTAATAAATGAAGTTGATTAAAAAATTTTCAATAACTTAAAACGTATATTCTTAAACCTGGCCCCGGCGAAATAGTATTTCTAATTTTGACCACAAATTGAATGATTTCTGTAGCATGTAGCATACCGTTGGAAAGGGAATAAATTAGAAAAGTTTTTAAAATAAAAGTTATTTCAAAACAATCGCTAGTTTTTTTTAAATGCATATAGAATAACTCAATTTTTTAAGCCGATGGTATTAAATAATGATTTATTTAAAATAAAATTTCATTGCAGAACGCAATAAAAGTTATTTAGTGTCTTTACGTCAACAAACAAAAAAGTTATGACCATGTTAAGGTGAAATTTTGGGTAATTTAAAAAAAAAACCTTAAAAATATCATATCTCAGTCACCGTGAGACTTAGGACATTGGTTCCATGGGATGAAAGCTTCCAAATGACTCCCTCAATCTGCCATAAAACATTGTCGGTCCACCTGCAAAACACCCTGTATAGAAGTGACACCAAAAAATATAGGTATCTTCCCCCCAACAATTGCTGAGACTTAAATTGGTTCGCCAATTATTTTGTTTCGGAATTGAAATGCACCAAAGCTACACAATGGAACGCGATTGGTCATAAAAAATGATGGGCAATGTTCTTGAAGCTACTATTTTGAACGGCAAGTTTCAAGGTGAAGTTGGTCTCCTGCTACGGATCCCAATGATCCCTTCAGACTCGCCTATTCCATTCAGACGCATGCAATTTCCAATTCGCTTGGCATTCGCAATGACTATTAATAAATCACAAGGCCAAACATTGTCCTTTTGTGGGTTGGATCTCGAAAATATGTATGGCCAATTATATGTTGCGTGTTCTCGCGTTGGCAAACCATCAAGTTTGCTCATTTATACACGTCAAGGATTGACGAAAAACGTTGTTCATCAACTCGCGTTAAGATAAAAACAAAACAAACATTATTTCTTTTATTTTTCAAGTTTGCTATTATTTAATCAAAATGAAAATCGCTTGTTGATCAATTATGAGCTCACGGACGAATTGAGGTCAATTTATATTATCCGTTCCTTTCAGTTCCTGCACGTAACGTGTCAGACAAAAATAAAATTTGAATTTTGATTTTATGGATGGAAAATGTGTAAGAATCCCAACAATCAGTTTCGAACAGATAAGATTATTGATTTGAAAAAATCAGTCTTTTCATCAGGTCGCGACGACTGACGTTGTATTATTTACATGGAATATTGTCTATATATATAGAGCAATACCATGTAGTTGTACTACTAGCGAATTACTGCATAGCGTACGAAATTCGATTCTTTTTTACATTTATCATCTATATTCTATTTTTGCAACTAACTTTTTCGTGTTTACGAATTTTATTATATTTTAACTTTTGGTTTTTTGTTTTTCGATAATAATGGTTTGTGATTGTTTCGTATATTGGTCTATTTTCAGTATTCTCGAATTAAATACAGAACCGTAGGAAATTCTTCCATTTGCGTCAATCTGTATGACAACGACTATGATAATCGACACTTACTAATCCACAATCAATTTCCCAACCACCCCAATATACGAAACAATCACAAACACCATTACTATTAAAAAAAAAAAACCAAAAGTAAAATATAAAAAAAAATTGTTCCATGTACTTTCTATAGGAGTTTTTATATTATCCGTTCCGTATATGCAGGAACTGAAAGGAACGGATAATATAAATCGACCTTTACACGCAGTCTTCTCCACACAACTAATTTATTAAAAAAAAAACAATGCTGTTAGTCATTTACACAAATACAATAACAGCAATATATTTTTTGCAATCACATTATTATACTGAAAACCAATCTCACGAAAAGTGCTGCCTCTTTCGCCAAATGTGCCAATGATAAACACCAAATGTCGTCTAGCCATGACACGAGAATTTAACGGCATAGGATAACGAGGAATTGCTCTTATTTTTTGATTTTGCTTTGAGTAACAGCAAATCACACAATGACAAAACAAAAAGATTGAAATGTCAAACGCAATGTCAAATGTCACTTAGTTAGTATATAGTTTATTAAAAATTCGAATATCGTGAAAACGTTTGCTGAACCCGCCAGATCAGCCAACATTCAGACAGGGCAAAGTCTGTCGGGTGCGCTAGTTATTTATAAAGTTGTACATATTTACAGGGTTATCCAATTCGAGGTTGATAAAGTAAACTTAAAAAAAACATACAAAATATTCGGAATGTATTGTAATTTTTATTTCGTTTTACAGATTGATTCTTGCCATTTTTAGTTAAACAAGATATCATTCAAATGTCCTCCACGGGACTTCTTACAGGCCTTAATTCTTTTGAGGTAATTTTCAATGACTTTTCGGCACATTTCGGGCGGTAAAAATACGGTCCAATCACACCACCAGACCGCAATGCGCACCAAACAGTGACTTTTTCCGGGTGTAATGGCTTCTCTACAATCAATTGTGGATTTTCTGAGCCCCAAATTCTACAATTTTGCTTATTAACGTATCCACCAAGCGAAAAATGAGCTTCATCACTGAAGAAAATTTTGTTCGAAAAATCAGCATCGACGGCCTGTTTTTCCAACACCCAATTTTCGATTGTTAAATGCTCCATATTCTTAAATGGCAGAATGTCAACTAAATAAATGACAGCGTACTTGACGTTTATCTTTGACAGATGTCGGTATACAGATTTCTACTTTGTCAACCTCGAATTGGATAACCCGTTATTTCACGAATAAAGAAAGATACGACGGACTCAACACGTAAAAATACTCCTGTATTTAAAAATATTTGATTGTCGGATAATTTAATTAAATCAACAATTAATTTTAAATTGCATTCATATTCATTATAGCTGCATTGAAGCTTTATTAAATATTGTATATATAAATAAATTATTTTTTTATTGAAAATTTAAAAAATTAAAATTCTCAACAAACTTGTTTTGCTATTTGAACAATCCTTTCAATACTTATATAATGACCGCAGTAATTGGAGCTTTAATCAAATGCTGTATCCAAAACCTTTTTCGTTTTATTACTTTTGTCGTCCACGAAAAAGCGTTTTCTTTTTGAAGTCCAACACAATGAAAATTCAAATACTTCTTAAGTACACAAAAAAATTCATTTGAGATTGAAGCTTTGAATCATGTACTTAAAATGTTTAATTATTTAAAAGTATTTTTTTAAATGCACATTCAACTTTATACAAAAACAAAAAAGCTCTTAGAGGTACATTGGGAAATTTTACACCGTGTTAAGCATTTAGAAATTCATTTGCATATAAATTATTATGAAAGCTCGCGTATCGCGTAAAAATATTTAAATCGTCTCTATATTCAAATCTCTTTTATAGAATATAAAGCACATTCACTTATTCGCTATTATTATTATTGCTGCTGTAAAAATAACATAAAAGCGGTTTATCTGATTATGTACTTTATACGTAAATTATCCTCGACGTCTAGTCATTGTTGACAAACATCAAATTTAAGATGAATAAATTAAGCGAATATACAAAAAAAAATACGTGTCGCACATATAAGTAGGAATATTGTATATACAAAAAAAACAAAATGTGTTGGATCATAATTTATACGGTTGTGAAAGCTCCCTTTGGACAAATCCAATTTATAATATTATGTTATCTTAGATTTATGAGATAAACAAAATTAACAGCATATCTCAACAGGAACACAATGTGTATGGATGGTGTAAGAAGACAATCTAAAATTCAACACCTAGATCTTTATATAAATTTCTATATTGTTAAGCTGCTGTATTTTGTATGTATCATATCGTAAGAATGAAGCAACAAACAATAATATTTGTGACACAGTGGGAAGCTTTTGTTCTTTTTTTACGCTTTACTTTCTTCGGTATAAATATCAATTATTTAGCAACCGCAAACGGTGTTAGAAAGTTAATTGTATTCTTATATACACACTTCAGGGATACAATCATCTACACACACACACACATTAATTATATCATAATGTTAAAGGGAAGCATCACACACACTCGTTTTTAGGTATAAAAGAAAAAATGTATAGTTTTTTGGCAGAAAGCTTTTGGTTGTTTGAAAAGAAAATCCGTGTAATTTAAGACATTTACCCAATAATGGCGGTGTGTTGTTCTTTGCGGTAATAAAATTTTACGATTATGATTTTTTATGTATTTAGATGAAAATCGAAAACACATTTTTGGTTCGGTTTATATTTGGCCATTAATACATGTAATAAACGAACGCCATTACAATTTTAACCTAAATACTGCGGTAATATTTTGAGTGTGTACATTCTCAATTATAAGAGTTTATTGATTTCGATGCGCACGTGAGAGCTATATTAATATACCTTAATTTAACAATCAATTTTATTTGTATTGTTTGTGTGCTAACATGACTGTTTTACAATTAAAAAATGCTGGAGCAAAAAAATTGGAGTTTTTCCGTTTTTTTGTGGTATAGTTGTTTGGGGTTTCAATTTTACTCGTATTCCAAAAAATTTATCAGAGATAATTTTTTTTTAAAAGCTTAAAAGCTTTAGTTTATTAAATGTGCTCTGTTTTTTTTTGTGTATACGTGCAAAGCTTATGTGTGTACTTTTAATTAATTATTTATTTTTCTGCTGTTGAATTGGAATAGTAATTGGTTTGGTAGACTACTGCAGAACTGTATATATAGCAGTTTTAATTTATCATTCACAACAATCAAATAAACGCAACGAAGTTCGTACAGTTGCACGTACATTTTCAGCCATTCAAAACAACAACATTAAAATAAAACAGAATATGAAATATTTATTATACCACTTTTTCCATTTAACAAATAATTATTAATTAGTTGTTAATCAGTAGTCAAATATATTGTTCGAATATAGTGTACCCACATATTTGGCTGCTCTAAAACATTTTCAAAATTCCTTAATATTATATATAAATATTTTACTCGTGAATCTGAAATCAATACTAAAGTATCAAAAGTAATATAGCTTTTGAGATACACTCGTATCTCAAAAGCTATATTACTTTTGAGTCTGCGTATCATATTTAAGTTATATTTGTGAGATGCGACACCCAAACAAGAATATGTGTCTGGAGAGCATCTCTATGCCTTTAGCGGGATTTCTTTTGACACTAAGTCCATTTATCATTTCTATGGTGTTCTTTGTTCCTGGTGTACCAGAGTACACACACCATACATTTAATACTTTGATATGAAATCATTGGATGACATCTATGAAGATTTTTTTGGTACATTAAATCTGAATACATAAAACCCATATATCATTTGCAATATTTCATTATAAAAAAATCATGTTGTATGTTGAAATAGTGGAGTTTTTCCCAATCATTCAATACATTTTACTGTATTTAAGCTGTATTTCACCATTTTTCGACATGTATTTTTTATAGAAGCTTAACCTCCAGGATCATGGGTAGATATGCTGTATTCGATGCGATATTATTTGATACATCATGTGGACTGATTCAGTTTTGTTTAATCCGCCATTGTTTTGGTCAAATTGTTTATTTAAAGAACAAGTGATTCTACCTTCTGTAGGGATTTTTCATTAGTATCTGCAACAGGAAGTTAAACCTAGCATCAACAAAAACCACTGTAACAGCATTATTTTCAATACACAGTAGGTAGAAAACTCACCCTAATACTCAGCCCTGTAGAACTCCGATGATTTCCTTCAGTTCAGTATAGGTACGGTCTAATTTGATTCTGAAGAGTGAAATTGTTAGGTTTTTAACTTGTGTGTTAAGTTCCTTGTGCTAAACCGTCATGCGCATGTGCAACGTCTGGCAATACCATGGAGCAGACTATTTTCTCCTCTAATACTTTCTCAATAAGATTGGTTATCCTGTGGATCTGATCTATAATAGAGCGCTGGCTACGAAATCCAAACTGATAATTTGGAATTAGTTTTTTCCTCGTGGTTAACTTATTAAAAACGAACCAAATGGCACAGTGGTTGAAACTTTGGCGTTTGGATCGGGAGGTACTGGGTTCGAATCGCGATAGGTGCAGGATCCAATGGGAATTTTCATCAACATATTACGATCTGTGGTGAAATGGAACTCATCTATGACCCCTGTCGGAGTGCAAGACTTTGGATCGACCCATCATCCACGCCATTTTTTTTTTTTTAATGTTTTTAAAAATCTCCATCTGTATTATTATTATTTTTTTGAGTATAATTCAAGTGAATTATAAACAAGGATATCGAGATGCTTAACCAGTGAAATTAAAAAATTGGATTTTAAAGCGGCAAAAAAAAATCAAATGTGATTATAAATAGATATCTAAATGAATAGTTAAGCAAGACGATACCCGTCGCAGATGGCAGGAAAACGAAAGTCGAGTCTGCTTAGTACAAATAGATTTGATAGATTAAAAAAAATTAAAATAGATTAAAGATAAAGTCAAGCAAAATAAAATGACACAAAAAAAACAAGAAACAAATAAGTTAAATAAAATATCAAACCATAGTCAAGAAAAATAAAGATATTTTTTCAACGTGCGTTTTGTCATATTTTAATCGATAAGATGGCAGTGCTGATTAGCTTCGTACAACATTCTAGAGACGGGCTCATTCTTTCCGTAATCAGTTCGATGAGGGTCGATTTTAAACATAGGTACTGATTATAGGCTGGCATAGAGCTATGCAATGTGCAGATGGTGATAAAAATCGGACATATAGCCGTACGTTCTCGAGTTGGCTGGCAACGACGTAAACGTATGGCGGGAAAAGCAATCTGCGATAGAGCCGTACATCCTCGATTTGGCAAGCAACGCGTAAAGTAGGACGTGAAAAGCGAACCGCGAAAGAGTTGGAGGTGCTAGGGCCCTAGAACAGATTGCATTGATTAAAACATAAAAAAAACTTATTAAATCTTTTTACCAATGGCTTTGACAAAATGATATTCTTGACTTAATTGCTGGCAGCTCATTTCGAATTGTATCAGTAATGAGACTGTAATCAGGAGGTTTTCTTAGTTTCATTGCGTTTATGCCATGCATTACTTCATTTGGTGTAGCTAGAAGAATATCTAAACAATTAACGGTTCAAATTTTTCACTGTGTGGGCGGGTGTGCGTACGTGTGCGTGCAGACTAAATCTCTGTGACCTCTCTACAACCCATGTGGTTTGTTAAATCAGGGTAGAACTTCAAACATACGTTTTCTTCATAAATTGGGAAATCTCAGTGATTTTTGGGCGTAATCGGTCCAACGGAAGTGGCACTTCCTTAAAAGCTTTTCCGCTTCCAGCAAAATATTTTGAAAGGCACGTACAAAAATTTGGCTCTATACAGCCCAGATGGATTGGTTGATCGAAATGAATCTTGATAGTTAAATCTTTTCCATAAATTTGGAGATCCCAATGATATTTGGCAAAAATCGGTCTACCAGAAATGACACCTTCCATAGGAGCTTTTTCGTTTTTTGAAACTATATTGAAAAGTATTTCAATTATGAGAAAATCGAATATGCACTAAAGGATTCTAAATTAAATTTGCAACAATATCGGTTCAGATCAGTTTGTCAAAATTTTTGACAAACATCTCTTTTACTTTTTTATTTTCGAAATTCTTTAAATTATATCAGAAATGACGAGTCTTGATAGAAAAACTTTATTTTACCAAAATTCGGGATCTAAACCAGGCGGATTGACTATTCGGAATAAAATTTCATACTTAATAATTTTCCATAAGTTGGGAGATCCGTGAGAGTTGTGCTAGACATCTGTATACCAGAAGTTGTAGCTTCCGTAGGAGCTTTTGTGATTTTTGCAAGGAAGATTAAATTTTTTTACAATGGTTTTTTAGCTTACACTTTTCGCTTTTGAAAATTTGTGATGTTTCTTTGAGATCTATATTTACATTTTTCGTAAAGCAAAGGCAGTCGTTAGCCACAACAGTTAGGCCAAACCAATCCATTTTTTTCGAGATATTTTTCAAAACAATTTGTTTGCTGTTGTTTTGGAGGAATTCGCATAACTATGGTCGTTTAACTTTCGTGGTGGCTCGTGGTTTTATTTTCATTAGTTAAATTTTGTTGTCGTTTGTAATTTCCTAAATTGAAATTGGTTCCTTGGATTGGTTGATGTCACACACAAAACTCGTTTTATTAGCATATTTGCTAAGTAACATTTTCTTCTACGGGCTTTCTAAAATAATTCCAATTGGTGTGCTAATCTATATATATATATATATATACAAATGAATCCCTATTTTTCTTGGTCACGCCATAACTTGAGAACGGCTTTACCGATTTCATTCATCTTTTTTTTAAGTTTCCTAATACTTGGTAGAAGGTTCTTACGGAATGAAAAATTACGAAAATTGCTAAGAAAAATGGAATATTTCAGAAAAACTTAACGACTAAATTAAAGTACCATTGATAGTTGGGTACAAATTAAGTGGCCTGTGGTTTACGCAGCAAGTTTAGAAAACCTGTCAGTTTTTTGCTTGCTTCAAAAAGTTTTCTTATGTTTAATTTTTTCCAGTGAAATTATAAAATGTTTAGAATCTGGCACATTTCCGGAAACCAATGAACGTAGTGGCTCTAATGGCGAAAGGCCCAAGAGTCATAGCGTATATAATATCGGTCAAAATTGTATATTGGTATTAGTGAAAAAAAAATCAAATTATTTTCTTGGAGAAATTTACCATCCCAATTTTTTACCAATTTTTCCTTGAAGATATCTTAAAATTTTTGATTTGGTGTTTTGACACTTTCTTCATTAAATAAAAAGTGGAGTATCCCATATGTTTCTTTATCAAATTGGCATAAAAAACTTTCTAATCCTTGAATATGGATACATCCAAATATTGTTGTGAAATATTGTAGTATATTGCGATGCGGCCGAAACAAAAAGGTTTGATTTATATGATTTATCATATACATAATTTTAATCCATTTTTACACCTAATATCTCGATATTCTTGATCAGGTGATAAAAATAATCAAGAAAATTCACTTTTCCAAAGCCTTTATTGGCTCATTTTTTTATTAACAAAAAATGGATGTATCGTGATCAACGATTAAAATCTACAGTTCTTCCGCATCTTTTTGAATCTATTCGGATACTACTTGACTTTTAGACCTTGAGTGTAATCCACACTTTACATTAACTATTTTTTTGGAGGGATCAGTATTCCTTTCAACTTTTATTTTTGACATTTCGGTGAAGAATGATAAAACTAAATAAAGGGTCCACTTTTTATAGATAATATAATATTATACCATCATATTCTATATGGTTGAAATTAGTATACAATCTACCCACACATATGTGTAAAATGACTCGAAAGGGATGCTAAAATGGCTTTGTTTTCGTTATAATGTCGAAGGGGTCGGACCCCTGGATTGTTTTTTTAAATTCCAATTTTTTTTTAATTTTTTTATGGTAATGAGTTTAAATAAATGTTTAAATGGGATTAATTATATGCTCTGATCCCAGGAGTCGGACCCTTGGACTTATAAGTCATTATTTGTTTATGTATATTTTTTATATAAAGCTACACGCCTTAGCCGATTTGATTTAAACTTTACACAAACATTGTTAAATACCTAAGGAAGGTGCATTGAGCATTTCTCAAGCCTCCTTTTCTCTAATGGGGGGGAGGTGGTCTGGGTAGGGGCATGATGACGGGTTACAAAGTTACTATGAAAAAATGTTTAAAACTTCACGGAATGATGTCTGAAAAACAAATCATGGTCATAGTTTGAAGGTATGATGCTATGATGGTGATGATGATGACGATGGTGGATGGTGGATGTTGGAAGGTGGATGGTGGATAGTGTATATTAGATGGTGGATGAACCTCAATGCTTTTTTTTACCAAATTTGAATACTTAGTACAAATTAAATTAAACCACTATTTTTTTCGAGCAACGCCGGGTGATTCAGGTAGTATTTACTAAAATTGGGTTGGTTTTTGTATGACTTTTCATTGGGGAATGGTCGCAACTTAAATTTTGGACTTGTACTGGGGAATGGTCGCAACTTAAATTTTGACTTTCGCCTATCTGTACATAGTTTACATAATTTGATTAAGAAAAAATCAGTCAGATCGAAGGTATTTTATTTCGAAGTCGGCCAATAAGATGTTTTTTCAGTTGATAATGCTTTGCAACTATGTTACATTTCCAAGAGCAGTAAGGGAGTTCTTTATTGGTAGTTGCTAGTCTAGAGCTATGGTTTGTATTCCTTCGATATTTTAATTTCTCGTAATGACGAATATTATTTCGAATTATAACTGCCCTACCCCCCACCCCCCCCTCCCCCCGTTAGAAGTACAATATAATTGGATGTTTACAAATTGTATAAACGCTTGTGTATTAAAGTGTGTTTCAAGATATTTAAAAAAAATGTTTGCGGCGAGGACCATCAGAGGAATAATTACCATCATTCAAGTTTCTATAGTCGCCCATCAGAAATGTTGTGTTGACCAAGTTTTCTTTGATTCTCGCTCCTCTACTCCAATGAGAATTTTGTTATTTGAGCATAAGTTTTTAGTGAGCGCACAAAATAAAGGCAATTTTCAATTAATTCTTCAGTTATTAAATTAAACTGCGCAATTATTGAATTTTGGCAGCAACTGAAGGTCAATACTCATACATATTGAGAGCTTATTAGCTTAAATAATGCTGCAGTCACCTTAAACTACTTTGCTTTTAGGTCATTAATTATTTTATCTAGTTTAAAAGTAGAATGTAAATTTGTTTGCTATTACTTTGATTAATCTGGTAGGTTTGTTTTCAAACGGTCCACCCTTTTTCAAGCATTTTTAACACTATCCTCCAATTTAACAGTTGTTGCTATTATTTTAATGTCTTCATAGTGTTAGCTGATATTAAGATAACTTTAGGAACTATTGAAACTGCCTCATGTACTTGTGGTGGAGACGGTGTTGTATTTTGCTTCCTTCTTCTCTTTGGTTTCTTGCTCTGATCCCCTCAATTTTTAAAGCTAACCTTTTTTCAAGACAACGCTGAAAAAGTCGATGATTGTTCGACCCGAACATATTTTGAAATGTCTACGATTACTAAATTATGGTGTAGTAGTGCGTTATTTAATGCAAAACTGCACAATCCGACCCACAAATGATTTTCTCTTGATTTATATCCAAAACCCACCGCACATGCGTTACAGTACTTATTATATTTTCAATAGAGGAGTGCTGGGTGGTAGCACTCCGCTATGGAAAATAATAGGTGCTATAATGCATGTTCTGTTTTTGGATATAAATCACTGAGAGCCACTCTCCGAGATTCACTTAGTTTTCTACAGAAGCTACAACAACATCTTTTCATATAAAAATTGCGAATAGCGTGAATGTTCAAAATTTCTATGCGAGTGCTCTACGGCTTATTTCTAAATGACGTTAGATGATTCAATTCCACAATGTATGCTTTTTCAAACCTATATAGCAACTATGAGATCAAATCTCTGAGATTCGTGTAGTTTGCATAAGCTACAATGACATCCTTTCACAAAAAAATTGCGCATATAAGAGAAGAAATAAGAAATACAAGAATTTTCTTTCGGAGAATAAGAAATACAAGAATTTTCTTTTTTACAAACAACCCACATCAAACATTTACACTTTTAAGAACATTTACACGCTGGCAAATATGGGTCTAAAATCTTTTTTTTTTCAAAAAATTAGTTTTGGACATTCGCATAAATTTCTGTTCAAAGTTATAACAGTATCTAGTAATTTAAAAATGCCCAGAAATTTCACACCTGTATAACTCAATTTGCACACAAAATATCAATCTGGAGGGAATTATTCCAAAACAATCTATACTAGATTGTGTTATTATGTTGTAGGATAGGCTTTGAGCTTGCTTTACACGAACCACCATCTGTCTTGTGACCCACTCACATAAAAAACGAGGTGAGCGGCAAGCTAACACACTTCTTTCACAAAAACTACTAAATTATGAACCCTATACCTATATCAGATTCTTCACAATCACGACACCGGAAACTATATACGGACACCGTTGTATAGCCGGGTAGGACGTGTTTAGCTTTCAAAGACTTAGAAATCTATGCTGTATAAGATAGTGGAATTTTGACAGCGGAAAATAAGAGATTACGCTACTCGCCGCAATTAGCAGCACTATCACTAAAGAGAACTAATTTTGTTATATAATAACCAGCGGACCGGACAAGTGGTGCAGTGGTTAAAGCTTCGGCACTTGGACCGGGAGGTACTGGGTTCGAATCCCATCAGAGGCTAGATGCAAATCGAATTTTCATCGTCGATTGCAATCGGTGATGTTAATAAACCCAACTAAGACCCACTGATGGAGTGCAGAATTCAACGCCGACCCACCGTCCATGTCAATGTGCAGATTGACATGGAGCTTGCAATGTGCAGGTGGTATACTGTAATTGTGTGAGTAGGTGAATCGGTGAATGGGTTAATGATGTGGCGTGAATGCGTGGTATCACAATGGGCCAAAAAATGGCCTAAGTGTCAATCACTGAAATCTAAACCTAAACCTAAACCAGCGGAAACTTTTCATTCATTATGTATATATTTTTTCACTAAATAAAACATCTCAGTGGAATAAAATATTAAAAGTGATCCTTAAAATGGAAAATTGATTGATCTCCGAAGTAAAGGAACTCGGTATATGAAATGTTGAAATTTAACAATATTCCATCTTTCCGGCATTTCTTCCACTAATAACCAATATTTTCGGTTGTTTTTCTAATAACTTAGTAAGATAGTATTGGTTACTAGTGGAAATTTTTGAGATACTGGCCAAAAACTGAAAATAACTTAGATGGCCGCAGAAAATCAAGAAATTCTAGTGAAAATTCTAGTCCATGAATTTTCCCCAAATTTCCATATAGTCTCAATATAACCTAAACTATTAGAAAAATAACCGACAGTTTTGGTTACGAGTAGAGGTTTTTGAGATACTGGCTAAAAACTGAAAATAACTTATATGACCACAGAAAATCAAAAAATTCTAGTGAAAAGTCTAGTCCATTATTTTTCCCTAAATTTTCCATTTAATCTCAGTATAACCTAAGCTATTAGAAAAACAACTGAAAGTGTTGGTTACTAGTAGTAGTTTTTGAGATATTGTCCAGAAACTGAAAATAACTTATTTAGCCGCAGAAAATAAAAAAAAATTTTGAAAATTCTAGAGTATGAATTTTCCCCAAACTTCCTATTTAGTCTCACTATGACCTAAGCTATTATAAAAACAAACGAAAGTATTGGATACTAGTGGAAGTTTTTGAGATATTGGGCAAAACTAAAAATAACTTATTTGGCCGTAGAAAATCAAAAAATTCTAGTGGAAATTCTAGTCCATGAATTTTCCCCAAATTTCCCATTTAGTCTCACTATGACCTAAGCTATTATAAAAACAATCGAAAGTATATTGGTTACTAGTGGAAGTTTTTGAGATATTGGTGAAAAACTGAAAATAACTTATATGGCCGCAGAAAATCAAAAAATTCTACTGCAAATTCTAGACCATGGAATTTCCCCCAAATTTCCCATATAGTCTCAGTATGATCTAAGCAATTAGAAAAACAACCGAAAGTATTGGTTACTAGTGGAAATTTTTGAGATATTACTAATTTTCCCCAAATTTTCTATCTAGTCTTAGTATAGCCTAAGTTATTAGAGAAACAACCGAAAATATTGGTTACTAGTGGAAGAAATGCCGGAAAGACGGAATATTGTTAAATTTCAACATTTCAAATACCGAGTTCCTTTACTTCGGAGATCAATCAATTTGCCATTTTAAGGATCACTTTTAATATTTTATTCCGCTGAGATGTTTTATTTAGTATTTTTTCATATACAAAATGAATGAAAAATTTCCGCTGGAAGTTACATAACAAAATTAATTCTCTTTACTGATAGTGCTGCCACTTGCGGCGAGTAGCGTAATCACTTATTTTCCGCTGTCAAAATTCCGCTATCTTATACAGCATTAGAATTCTACAAAATATTTGGAACGTGGCATTAGATGTACACGCATTATAAGTACTATAGAAATTGAACTCGGTTTTCTCATTCATTAGGGTGCGAAGCAACACATCATCGGCTTCGGCTTGATACACACGGTCAGATTCCACACTAAGAAAAATAATATCACGATCGTTTATGTACACGCACCCGCCGAAGATAAATGTAGTGAGTGCAGAAAATAATTCGTTTATCAATCCTGATAACTTACACTACTACCTGTCACCGAATAGTTGTATCAAATACGTTTTCATTATAAAAGAATTCATAAAGCAACATGAGCATGATGGAGGAACGGAAACCCAAATCGATCACGTCATGATACCAAAAAAATATTTTCTACCATACCAAACGTTGGATTCTTAAGCTTGAAACAGAACAAGATCGACAACGATAGCTTACAGAATAAGAGCGCCAGAGTATGCCGATAAAAACAACCACAAACGAGATAACGATCACATATTTTATCTATGTCAAAATGGATAATAAAAATTTTAAAATTATAAAAATTGTTTATCTTTTATTACTTTGGTACTTGACGTTAGGGCATTACCAACTAATATATATGTATATTAGAAACAGTTGGCAACATTTTTTCGTCAGCGATAAGAGTAGAAAAAGACTCAACAATTTGTTTCAACGAAAAATTGCCGTGGCCAGCGTCGATCGTTGTGTTTGTATTGCATGTTTTTGGTGTTTTGTATTATGACGCAGGCGATTTGGCTCGTGAACCTTCGCCCTGGTTCTGTTTTGTCTCTGCTTTACAGAGGCGCCGATATGGCCACCGATCACATGCTTATCGTTCTCAAATAGAAGTGAAAATTGTCATCTATACAATCAATAGACAAGCACAAAAGACCGTCCGTTGGAATTTCGATGCTTTAAAAGATCAAGTATCACTGAAGGGTTATCAATCACCTGTTACTGACTATTTAGGAAGAGGACAACCGAGAACCAGCAGTGATCGGTTCAATGACCAGTGCCACCTGGTCGTTGGAAATTAACAAAAGCTTTGTAAAAAAAGGATAGAAACGCTCTAGCAGAACAGTTTTGTGCTAGGAAAGCCAGGACCAAACATCTCCGACAAAAAAAGCACGAATCTTACTAAAAACTTTCTCCCAAAAAGTACAACCCATGGGACGAGAATGGAGAGCTGAAAACAAACGTGGTTATTATTCTCTCAGTTTGGCAAACCTACTTTCAAAATCTGCTAAATCGAACCGACGAAGTGACCCCTATAAGAGCAATTACTCCGCTCGGTGAGGTAGTCTTTATTCACGCAGAATTAATTCTCGTATCAAATCTGTACGATCCATCTTATCGTTGCAATATAGGACCATGGAGAATTGGAAGACTACAGGCATATGTCATCTACACAAAAAGGCGACTGCTTATAAGGTATTGGTTGTTGCACTTGCCAGACTCATCCCTCTTACCGATAGCATAGTTGGATTGTTGGCAAAATATCATAAAATATATTGGATACATGAAAAACCGCGAAGTACTAAATCTCTAGGGGCAATAAATAACGAAAATAACCTTGGCTTACCTGATCGCGGTTATATTTCGATGTCGGAGCTGTCGAAATATGAATATGTTAATGTGAGAACCAAATGCAATTTAATTATATTAAAGCTCCTTTTATATTTTGGTCTCCAAAAAAAAATAAAAAAAAATATATTTACAAACTTTTATGGCAATTCCGCTTAAGTGTGTAGCCCCATAACCTAATAACATCAAAATAAATCTCTTGTTTATGTAACCGATTCCAGTTCATGCAATTGTATCTACTCGAAACTCACAAACAAACCCTTGTACAATCATTGTAAAGAGGACAACAAATTATTCGGAAGTCAATAATTTCCAAACTTTAAGCTTTCTTTTTTATGCACGTCTATTGTTTATGTCCCATAAATTATTCGAAAGCTTTGTGAAAATGAAATATTTATTCCTTTCATATACTTCTGTGTGTGTGTGCAGCAGTGGGATACAGAACGAGACGAGAAAGCAAAACGAGTTGATACACAATAAATCAACGATGTTTCCAAAAAAATAAGAATCCAAAATGAATTATTATACAAGAGTGGTGGAAGAAGTTTTAGAGCCGAAATATGTGAATATTCAAATTGATGTAGAAAAAAACCAAGCGCGCTCGTCCTCGCGCCTATACATATCAAAATCAGTAGATAGCGTTTCAAAACAATAAATTTGCTAGGAGCACCAAAAAATATAATAAAATAATTATTGTTATTTTAAATCAATAACTTAAAAATAATAGAAAAAATATATATCTAAATACGACTAGAAATTTTATTGTTTAATTAGAAAAACTGAAAAAGCAAAAAAAAAATTTATTTTTACACTGATTAAAACAATTCAATTATAAATATTATAACCACAAAACAAAAATATCATCGCCCATCCAGATCCGAATATATATTTTAGGGTTGCAACAAAAGAAATGGTTTGTTCCTTTTTATCATTCTTGAAAAAATAAATAAAAAGATTGAAGCGCTTTTTATTTAATTAAATTAAATAATTATTATTTTTTAGGACATTCAGATAAAATCATATCGTTTTAATTATACAAATAGTGCCAGGCTTAATATTATGGGTTTTAGAAAAATTTGTCCTTTATCATTGATCTGAACAGTCGTACAGAATACTCAAACCCCATTTTCTACTCTGTTGAGTAGTCCAATGATGCGACATAAAACGTATTAAATTTAATTTGTTGTTTATTTTCAAAAATTCTTAATCTAAAATTAAATTATGATTTAAGGATTTCGTTTTATATTTTTTGTTTTGTTGTCCAGTTAAGCAGAAATTCTTAAGCAAATAATTTGTAAAAAGGGACCATTTTAAATGAAGTCATTGTAATACATCTTTATTTGATTAAATTTAATTTGACCCAATTCTAAACTACATAATATAAATAATTAACCAAAGAAAACTTATATGAGCGAGTTATAAAATCAGAACGTTCAATGATCTCGCATTTATTTGAAACCACAAAACAGAATACATGTTAATTTGAACCAGCAAAGCGATAAAAAGTGAAATGAATAAAAGTTATCACATTTCAAGGCTAACATGTGTTAACATATTAACGGCCAGTGATAATTTTTCTTAGTTCTGTTATGTGACGTAAATCAGATTTTGGTAGCCAGGGTGTATAACAAAATTTAAAATCGTTGATTTGGAATTTATGTTGTAAAGTGAAGAACAAATTAGTAAATAACACACGATCTTGTCTTCTTATCGTTTTACAAGTTATTTAATGTCTGGTAAATTGAAATGTTCTTTTTTTATCGCATTTTACTTTTTGTTCTCAACACTTCTTAATAATGGGTAAATTATATTTACTGTTTTACCGGTGTAGCAGATTTTTAAGGAAGATTTTTATTTTCTTTAAAATTCGATTATCATTACTTCGCCGCCGTACAGTCCATCATCGTACATTTGGCCCTACGAGCCGGATCGAGTGACCACGAAATAATAAATTACCACAAACAACCAAGTGCGGATCGCCATCATAGAAACCTTAAGTATCATTTTTGTTTAATTCACAGGCACGTCTGGATAAAACCAATACTCGTGAGCCGTTTTCACTAAATGCGAAAATATAATAGCTGTGTTTCTTGACGCTTGCTCTGATCCATTTCAGTTCATGTTTCATGAAACAATACAAAGGCGCTTACTAGGTTTAAAATCAAAATTTGTGATATAAAACAAAATTTGGATCATGTTTTCCATATAAAATTTGAACTGATTCGGATCAATGAGCGTCAAGAAACACGGCAAATGTGTAAGTTATGCCATAGACAAACTACTGGGTGGTCATTTTATGGTTGTTATATCACGAATTTATATCACTTTTGGGGAATTTTTTCATGATATGATTCAAAACAAAGTAGTCGAAAAATATAAACCCGCAAAATGAATGATGTTGTAAAAGGTTTTTTTGTTTGGCCATATAATACGAATAATTTTGACAACAAACGTCAAACCAATTTGTTTTTTTTTAGTGAAAGGAGATGGGAGATATTGCGGTCTTTTTCATCCGAATTAAAATACGACGTGGCATAATTCACCCGAAATAAGATACGACATTTTCTTTATATCAGGAAATGTGATATAACTGCCATAAAATGACCGCCACTTGGGGTGGGAAGTTGTAACACCACATTTTTCGATACTTATCGAAAATTGTGTCTCTTTTTTCTTGAACAAATTTGCTTACAATTTCGCATTTCAATTATCCTTTTCTATTGCGATCGCAGTCTGCTAGAACAATTTTGTTGCTTGTCTTAATTTTTTTTTCAATAAGTATCACATATAAAACAAATTTATGATAGAAACAGAGTAGAGAGGCATAATGTTATATTTGAGCTTGCTGAGATCGCAATAGTATGATGATGAAAGACACGAAAATTTCCATAGTATCGAAAAAAGTGATGTTACAAAATCCCACCTCTGGTTTCATAACTTCGAGTCAACCATGATTTCGTTGTAATGTGTCATGCCTAACCATGATTTACGTCTTGGTTTATACATAGTTTCGAAATGAGATATTTTTTCTCATCTCGAGACATTTTAGTGCTCCCAACTGTGCATAAACATGGAGATTCTGGACACTAAGACCCGTATTTTTAAATGTGGATAAATCTTCGGATTAATCCATGGTTTTCGGAAATCTACTGATTCAGCCAAGGCTACTTTGGTAATTTTAAAGGTGGATAAATCCACGGATTTTTTTGTGGTATTTTTGAATGAAGCTCAAATGTTTGATTTTCGATATACACGAATGAAACGACTATCGAATTAAAACTGCTTGCTGAATGCTAAACTGCTTGCTAATTTTTTTTGTTTATCATTAATGTACGTAATATTTTTACTAAACATTTTTGTTTATTTTTCTAGGGAATACGAGAAAATTTCTTTTTATAAAGCTCGGTACTTTTAAATTTTGTGCTAAGAATTCCGACAAATCTCTTCTCTTACATCGAAATTGGCTTCACCATCGAACACATTTGAAATATAACTCTGTAATTCTGCCGGAATATTGTTGAATTCGTTCTGCCAGTTGACGTTACTAATGATCAGCATATTGTTGAATTCGTTCTGCCAGTTCACGTTTTTTATTTCCGAATCTTTGAAAATAATGTAGCCACTGTTTTAGCTATCGATATCGAAGGTTTCAATCCGTGGATTTATCTACGTTTAAAAATACGAAAGAGAGGATAAATCCACCAATTTATCTCTATCCACGTTTAAAAATACGGGGCCTAATAGTTTACCAAAAAAAATCCACTTTTCTTTGAGTTTTGTGATTGTCATTTAGATAATTAGTTGGCGGGAACAATTTTTTTCTGTTCTATCATTACAAAGGCAGTGATACAGATTTTGCCTTTAAGGCATAACAATTTTGCGCGTTGATTGGTTGAAAGTCGGCCATCTTGAATCGTCTTAAAGGCAAAAATTTAAAATTGAACAATTCTCAATTTTGTTATTAGGCAAATTTTTTTTACGTGGAACAAACAAAAAAATCAGACAGATTATTAAAGCGGTAAAGTGCTGGATTGAAATAAATTGGATATTTTTAATAAAATTTATAATATACATATAACAAAATCAACTTTATTTTATCTATCTATGAATTTTTGCAAATCCGTTAAAAAATGTGTACTGTGCCGAAAAGCGCATTATAGCAAAATATTACATGTATTCTCTATAAAAGAATTATGGTATTTGCCTAATAAAGTACTGTAAACTAACCAATCAGAACGCAGAATTAAAAGTTATCTTCAGGACACACAACAGTTGGGAACATGTTGAGTAGAACCGTAGCCAACGTTATGAAAATGATTGGTACTACGAAATTTTCAAGTCAAATTGGCAACGATTTTACTAATCTTCATAGGGTATCTGAAAGCGCCCAACGTAAAAGGTAATTAACCGTCAATTTTGACATTCTTGTAGACGCCTACTCCATAACTATTTAAAACCAAATGGGAAGACAAATGAAATTGTAATGTGTTTTGAGTTCTCTCGCAAATTATGATCTCTAAAATTATGTCTATTGTCTGATATCATAAAAGAAATTGTAAGAGGACTCAAATCTGTCGGAGCTCAAGGGGAATTGAGAGACCCTTGGCTAATTTATGCAATTGCTGGCAAGTTAGATGATGATAGAAGTATACAATAAAAAATGTAATTGCCTATCTCCACACTAGACCAGACACCATTGAAGGCGTAACAGAAATAAGCCATCATCTCTCCACAACCCTTAGTACGAGTGAATCTTATACCACCACAACCTATACCAGTAAAAGTTAAAGTTGCCCATTTTGTCACATAGAGCATATGTTTTACTTGTCCCCAAAATTTAAATAAATGATGAATATCACAGATAGAAGAGTATTCATCCAAGAAAATTCTCGACTGACAACTCCCACGCGGAGCAAGCCTGTAAATCCAAACGTTCTTGTCAAATCTGCAGAAAACGGCATAATAGACTGCTCCATGTACCTGGTACTTCAAACCAAAACGAACCAGTATCGAATCAATCAACTAAATTGACGAATACCACGCAATCACCGATAAACACACAAAAAAATTTGGAAGCATTATTGCCACCACTAACCAATGCACAATGCTAACATTGAATTTATCACCTACTCTCGTTTACCAATTACCTATGAACTTCAATCAAGCAAACTTAAACCCGCTGTTCATGTCAAAGATGCTTGTAGAAAATTCCGATCGTTCCGGGCATTGTTAGGTTCAAGTTCACAGACATCATTCGTTACCGACGCCTGGATCGACCTATTAAGGTTAACTCATCAAGAAACCAACATTACAATTATGGTTGTAGGACATACGAAGGGAGATAGCGCATGTTCATCCGCAAGCAGTTCTCGAAATTTCATCGAGATATCAGCCAGATAACGCAATTCCAGTTAATACTTTCAAAAATTATTGCAATATTGTAGTTTATGAGTCAGACCAAAGAGACTGGTCAGCCCAAAGCACCGCACAAGAGACAGGAAATAAAATATAGGAAGAGAATTCCCAAGAAAATTGCGTGACAGCGAAAAGTGAAACGAAACATCACCTATCTCACTAAAGAGGTCAGTATTGTGAAAACAAAATGCATTGGATTTGAAGAACCGTGCTTGACGTGAATCTATAACATTCAAACATTTCATCTTTGCATCTTTATAATAAATATAAAGGTCTACATAAATGGCTATAAATAGCGACGTCCAGAAAAGGACAACAGCATAAAACTTATAAATTTATCTGTGTTTGAGGTTAAGACTGAAATATCTTGGAGCAGCCACCTTAATTTTAAAATGGATAAATCGAAAACTGAATCATTATGTCAAAAAAGAATTTAACTTTTCTAATGATTGACCTATAGATCATCGTCTCGAAGCAGCACGATTAAAGACAGAACAATAAAAACAGCTTAACATTAAGCCACAACAAGCAAAGCACCCACGGGCTAAAATATAAAATAAAAATTAGAAATTTTTCCTTTGATCTAACTTTCAAAAAAATCAACCAATTTTATAAATTTCAAAAATGTTTATGTTACATACTCGTTGAACAAAAACAACAATATTTTAGCAGCTTGTCTCGTACTTCAAAGAATTGATTCAATTAAACGCGGATGCAATTTATTGAAATACCAATTTATCTAAAATACCACGTGCGCTTGATTGAGTTGTGTACGAGTATAAATATATGATAAAACACATCGAGCTATATTCTGCAAATTTAATTGGGTACCAATATTTCATTTCATCAATAATTTTATTATTATATTGAATCGATCCAATTTATATTCGTACACACATAAATATTTCGATAACATAATTTAAATAAAATATGAATTCGTCTTCGAAGGAGGAAGACCCACGTATAATGTTTATAAAACATAAAACTTGATAAGTATAAAAAATTTAATTTGAATGAAAGAAACATTTTTATCGGGTAAGCTGGCAATATCTCTTAACCAAATATATCCGGTATACGAGTATAACCTCATAAATATTTCAATAAAATATTACCAATAAGAAATTTGAAAAAAAAATTGTATATCCGCAATATACTCGAGATACGTAACTAAGGATTTTGGTTGGTACATTGGTGAATTTATTATTTAGGTTTTCATACAACACATTTTAAAAATTCAGGTACTCCCCCTCCGTATGAGGAAATTAAAATCAGGACGACAAACGTTTATAGAGTAGTCAGCAAACACGAATCTCAAAGCAAAAGAAAAATTTTATGTTTAAATATATGGAGTGGAAAGTCCATTTGTCCTAATATTATCGACTTATTTGGCAAATTAAACTACATTTCCTTCGCATTTCAAAAAATTCCAACGTAACAGAAATGTTTCAGCATTATTAAAGCTTTATGATTTACATAAGTAAATTTATCCGATTGGTGAAATAACAGTCAAAAATATGATAATATTTGCATAAATTGGAGCAAATTTGTCTTGATAATGTACATCAAACTTTTTTAATTGAATTTTTAAAAATATATACGTTTTAGGTTCCACTTCCAACTTTTTGGATTACAAGTGTGCAACATAACTAGACTACATTATTACTGGAAAGCGTGGCTAATTAAGATAATTTAAAAAATGTCGTCTCTATTTAAATCACCACTTTTAATAAGCAAAAAAAATTAGTAGCTCCTTTTGTAGTGATCGAGGGTCCTAAGCAACGATAATCCTTTGCAGTGCCATGTTTTGCGAGAGTCGTAATTGCGTAAGCCAGGGAAGCACAGTCCAGATTATTATAAAAAATATAGCGAGTGATCCCTAACAGTTTCTTACAAATTAAACTAAAAATGTTAGAATGAATTTTCGTAGTTATTTTTTCTCAGAAACATCACACGCAACAAATTATTTTATTCCCCAATAACCCAATAATTAATTCAAGATGAAATGATCCAATTTATGTAAAGCTGTAACAGAATTCTATTTAATTTGTTACTGACCTACCCCACCACCCAGTAATACAAATTTCCTAATAACATGACCTCGAAGATAATATCTTCAGCTATTTCTAAAATAATGTGACCGTCATGTTTCAATTTTTACATTTTCTTAGGGTTCATTTAATTAAAGGTAACATGATTCATTCACTTTAGAATATTTTATGCAAATACGTTCATGAACGTAATTTGATTATGTCGTTTATGCACATATAAAATGTAAGTTTTTTTATACGTACGTGTTACATAGGTAATATGACAATGGCCGATGCAGAAATTGGAAATGTTGTATTTGTTGTTGTCTTGTGTCCAATTTACCGATAATGCGCGGTAATTAATATTTATTTTCGATTATCATCAAAAAATGTATTAGAGAGGATGAGAGGAATTTTTCAATGTAAGTATACTAAAAAATGTTATTTCCCCCCTCTCAACCAACTTTTCGTTGAGCAAATAGCCAGACCGTTTTTTAGTTCAAGACACATTTGCGTGATAGACCAACGTACGGTCGGATAAATTTCCTTGGTTTTTTTTTGGATTTTTGTTAAGTTCTGGTGATTTTTTCTATTTTGTCGATAAAAAAGTAGCTTACGAGTTCAAAAAAAATTAAATTTTGTTTCGATTTCTGGATTTTGTACGATTTGAAGTGGGTAACTGGGAATAAGAAGGCGTTTATAATTATATAACGATAGTGGGTTGCTACAGACAGCCAGTGAAAAAAAAAATTGTTGACGCTAAGCCGCTCTTCTTTTTCATGGGCATATAGATAGCATACCACTATCATTTGTTTTTGTACTAACATTACCCCTTTAAGGCATATGGGCCAATTTAAGTTAGTAAGGTTTAGACAGAAAAAACTGTTTGGCCTAAAATAATACAACCACAGTCGATGCTGCCCACGTGATTGGCAGATCATGTAACTCACTACTTCGGGGTCAGATACCCTAATCATATCATTTGCTTTATTTTTTTGGTATTGTACACCAAAACTTTCAGCAGCAAACTATAGGCTGCTATACAAGCACTCATAAAACCACGACCGCATCTTCGAAATGACTGAGCAGCGGGAAACAATGCTGCGTGAGGTGCTAGAGGATAGTGACATTTTTGTGAAAGTAGGACTGCTTTAGCAGTAGTTAAAATTTAACCCGTTTCAAAGCTTAGGCATAAATTTTCTCCGTGATCAATAAATCTGACAATTTGCCAAAAAATTATCAATTCAGGGTCGGTGATTTTCACCGTTGAGCGTTGGTTGCTATTTACAAACTTGAATTAAAATGTAAACCCTTTCTAATCCATTCAACGTCACCAGTATTCAAAATATCGTAGCTTTAATAAGAAAACTGCCACATTTGGTGTAATGGATTCAATAGCAAATAACTCTGGAATCTAAGGTCTGGGAATTCACGTGTAAACAGCTTAATTATGAATTTTGATAGCAATCAAATAAGTGAGCAGCAATCGAAAAACCACCTTAGTAAATTGTCTCTTCAAATCCATTGTAAAAATTAGATTTTTTTCGAAAATTAAAATGCTTACTATAAATAAATTCTTCTACGTAACAAAGAATGCGCTTGTCAATCTTTTATATGAAATTTTGGCATTGCTCGAACTAGAGATAATTTAAACAATAATGTCACCCTTCATTTCTAAGTCGATTGTCTTGCCTTTTGTGACGTATTCCTTACTTTCCGAGCCATTGTTTCTTGTGTCCTGCTGAAATCACATACTAAGAGTGCATGCCATCTAACAAGCTTTAGACAATTTTATGTTATGTCACAATAAAAGTGACCGTTTACTTTAAGATCTACATCATTTTCAAAAGAGTTTGATGACCCAACCAGATTAAAAGCCATCCCAATCAGTAACTGGTAGTGCATGTGGGTCCCATTTGAAATGCGATATTTTAACATGCGAATTATCAAAACGCGATATTTCTAAAATTCAAAATTTAAAAATCGATAAGAACGGGATCAGGTTATATCAGGCGGGTGAAAGGGAAATTTAATTTCAGTTTATAGGAATTTAAAAATCGATAGGAGCGGGCACATTCTGTACCATATTGCGTTTTGTACGTTATCTCGTTTTGTCATATCTCGTTTCGAAATATCGCGTTTTAAAATATCGCGTTTCAATCGGTTCCCAGTGCATGCATATAGGTTTCACTTGAATGACATATGCATCTATTTAAGATTTGTTTCGAAAAGCCGACATTAACCGCTTGTTGTTAAAACTTCAATCTGGTAAATATATCGCACTACTAATGATATCGTCAACCAGCCCTACTAAATTTGATAAAGCCTCTAGATATAGATAACAGTTTAATTTTAAAACGAAAAATCACGGCCAACTTAAAAATATTCGATGTCGAAGACGCTTGCATTTAATCGCCCTATTTTTGATTGTCGGACGATAATTTCAAACGTTTTATAGAATACCGAAAAGTAATTTTTCAACGGGAAAATTAAAATTATCCCAATATAGCACATGGTAGACTACAAATAAAAGTTCGTCCACCATTAATCATAAATTATTCCAAAGTAGAAAACCACAGAATAAAATTGTTTCAATTAGTAATGACATTAATAAATCATTTGATCTAAGAAGGCGAGGAAAATTTCAATTGGATTTGTATTATTTTACTTTTAACTTTGCTTGAAATTGTTATTTTGTTTATCCATGAAAAAAAATTAGTAACCCAATAATGTACTGAGAAAACGCATTGTTTGGCCATTACTGACCTATCGGAAATGTTTTATCTTATAACTTTAAAACAGAGTAAGATATCGAGATAAAACAAAGTGCAGATTGTGCTCGTAATTGACAGCTTCAAATCTATTTAAGCTACACCTAAATCAGTGCAGTGTCATGTTGGCATGAAAACCGAACTACGAAACTGGTGCAAACGGACAGATAAAGACAGACAGAAGCAGAAAACTCAAAAACAGTAATTTACTTCAAAATTACAGACAATCACACCAACTTTGTTTATTTGTATAGATTTGATTGCAAAGCTTTCTGGTATTTTGTCTTTTAATTAAGTAAAACGTTTACGGTTAGTGCCAACTGCTTAATGTTGTGTTTCGCGCGTACTATCTAAATTAATTTAGCAAATTTGATTTTCATCGATAACCTTCCTAATATTTCATAGTAATCACGTTTCGTGGATATCAATTCTTCACTAAAGCATCCGTTAAAATTTGAAAATTTTTAGAAAGGAATACAACAAACCTTAAAATATTTTCGTCTAGTAAAAGGCTGTATTATTTTTGTACGAATGTGGAATCCAAAAGTTATAATTTAAATATCAGCCTGACCACGTCAGTAAACTTCACTTCACCAACACATCATAAAAGACAATAATTATCAATTTCGAATTCACTTGTCAATTATGTGTGCCGAGTAAAATTGTTAAATACATCAAACCTTCAACTTCCGAAATTTGTATTGCCGTAGAAGACAATATGTTTGGTTTCAACCGTTAATATAGATTCGTCACGGTTGAACTTACCAGAGAGCTAAATGGAAAACCAAACACTCTTTTAAAACATCTATTGAAGCTACATTCAATATAAGGCTACCCAAATTAAGAAAAGTTGAATTAAGAAAAGTTGATAGAAATGAAATAATAAAAGTTGACTTAATATGTGCACTTCTTAATTCATTTTCAAAATATTTTAAGAAAAGTTAAAAAACTGAAATAAAATATGTTTTTTTTTAAATTATTTAGGAAATGATTTTAGAAAAGTATTCCAAAAATATGTAATTAAATTTTTCCCGGAAAATTTTGAAATTTTTTCATTTTTTTTAACTTAGTTTAAAATTATAAATAAGTCATTTTGAAAATGAAATAAAATGCGTGTATAAAATCGAAATAAAACGTAAAAATGTACTACAGTAAAAACCCGATTATCCGGCATACAATACAATTAACCGAAACACTTAGTTAACCGGATTTTTAATTTTGAGGAAGTTTTTTTTGCTTTTTTCTCTTTCTTTTCTCTTTCATATTCATTTTGAAAGTTGCAATTATTTTTTGCACATTTTCATTAATGAAAGCATTAGTTGAAAATTTTGCATAGGTTTAATTTTCATATTACAGTAAAAGCCAGATTATCCGGCATCCAATTAACCGGAATACTCAGTTAACTTGAATTTTAATTTTGAGGAAGTTTTTTTTGTTCTTTTCTCTTTCATATGCATTTTTAATTGATTTTCAAATTTGTAATTGATTTTTGCACATTTTCATTAATGAAAGGATTAGTTAAAAATTTTAAATGGCTTTAATTTTCATATTACAGTAAAAGCCCGATTAACCGGAACACTAACCGGAATTTTAATTTTTAGAATTTTTTTTTTGCTTTTTTCTCTTTCACAAGGGAAATTATTTTTTTCATTATTCGGGGATTCACAAGAAATACACTTCACTTTACTTTTTTTTCTGTTTTGTGCATTATTCTATTTGAATTGAATGTGTAAAGTCGTATT
Source organism: Nephrotoma flavescens (assembly GCA_932526605.1). Taxonomy (NCBI): domain Eukaryota; kingdom Metazoa; phylum Arthropoda; class Insecta; order Diptera; family Tipulidae; genus Nephrotoma; species Nephrotoma flavescens. Next base: position 77,573,316 of record OW052220.1, read on the forward strand.
ACAGTTAGGTTAATAAAATATCGAATATATTATTAAATTTTGGGTACTCGTATGGATGTACTCATATACATAATATGTATGTATTTATTATTTGCAATAAATTCAATGAACTGATGTATAAAGAAATGTTTTATGGTACATAACTTGAAAATAAATAAACGAGAATCCTAAAAAATATTGAAACCAAGCGACATTCTTGTAAAATTTCTAGTTTTAATGAAACATCCAATTATCCGGAATGCTCTCATCCCCAAGCATTCCGGATGACAGAGCTCTTAGTATAGTATATTTTCTGTGAATTCCCGAATAATAAAAAAATAATTTCCCTTGTAAAAGAGAATTTTCCCTTGCAAACAGATTACTAAAAATTAAAACTCCGGTTACCTGAGTGTTCCGGATAATTGGATGCCGGATAATCGGCCTTTTACTGTAATATGAAATTAAAGCCATTCAAATTTTCAACTAATCCTTTCATTAATGAAAATGTGCAAAAAACAATTGCACATTTGAAAATGAATTAAAAAATGCATATGAAAGACAAAAAAAGAGAGAAAAGCATAAAAATTCCTAAAAATTAAAACTCCAGTTATAACTGAGTGTTCCGATTAATTGTATGCCGGATAACCAGGCTTTTACTTAATCCTTAATTTAATTTTATTAATGAAATGTGCAAAAACGCAAATTTCTTAATGAATTCAAAAATGTTTATTTTAATTCACAATTAATACACAAATAATAATTCACAAATGAAATTTATTTATTTAATTTTTTATGTTTTTTATCTTTCTCTACAATACAACAAAAAAAAACTGTAAGAAGAAACATTTTCTTAAAAACATTAAATTTGTCATGCATTTCTTTGTTATTAAAAACAAATGTAAATTTTTTGTTTATAATGTGAAATAAAATACACCGAAACCTTTTTTTACACTGCGATACGTGCCAACCGTGTAAAAAAATCAACATTCATAGAAACACCACTTTTTTAATTCTCTTTTCTTAATTCACCTTTTCTTAATTTAGGGAGCGTGACGAAACCATTATTATTAATAAAAATAAATGAAACAAAAAAAAAATATGAACAAATAAAAAAATAAAATTTCCCGGAAAACCAAAAATTTTTCCGGAAAAATTTAGCTTTTCCCTCCTAATAACTATTAATAAACAATCATGCATTTAAAAATTTTAAAAGTGTATACTCCTTACCTGATTTTATCGATGTACATATACGTAAAGTAAACTTTAACCTAATAATCTTCCATTCATTTTGAAAATGAATTAAGAAAAGTGGGCAAAACATGAAATAAAATAAACTTATTTTAAATCAATTTGAAAATGAATTAAGATAAATTTTCTAAAAAATGAAACAAGATGTGCATTTTTTAATTCATTTTGAATTGAGTTTTTTTTGTTGTAATTACTTTTTTAAATTCAGGAAATTTGTTCAAAATACGAATTAAAATAAGTGGAAATTTTTCATACAAATAACACTTATTTTAATTCACTTTTCTTAATTCATCTTTTCTTAATTCGGGTAGCCTCAGTATGATCCAAAACATATTTTAAGGCTTCCTCAAAATTGGTTAAACCAACTGTTTTACCAACAAATTAAGCATTCATTGGTAAACAGTGAGTCTAAGACTACGATAAGTTCAACTACCTATTTCGATTAACTAGGTACTTGCAAAACTTTCCTGATTTTAGCTTGTCTACATTTAAAATGTAAGGGATACCATCGTATTCCCGAAAATGTTATTACCAAAATGATGTTATTGGCTAGATCAAAAACTTAATAATAGGCTGTTTCTCAAATTCCAAAAAATATCCTAAATCACCTTTGAAAAAAATTCAAAATTTGCATTTAATTTTATATTTATTTCAGTCTATTAAAATTTAAATTGTACATAATTTAATTCTAAATTGATTTGCGAGGTAAAATTCAGAGAGTCTATGCAAACTGGAATGACGTATTCTAAGAACTAAACCAGTTATTAAGCAATGGAATTCTAAAAGTTGTTTGGACCGTTTCTGGTATATATTGAGCAAAGATAACAGAGACACTGATCTACATGATAGTAGAATGATGGGTTGGGATATAAAATTTAAAATTTAGTTTAAATTAAATTTTAAACAAAATTAGCTCAGATCAAGAAAACTTTATTTCATCAAAATTCAGCATTTCTACAGAATCCGCCTGACAATTCGGAATGGAACTTCATACTTCATCTTTTTCTATTAATTGGGAGATCCACGCGAAATTTTGTATAAAACTGTATATCATAACTAGCAGTTTTGAAAGAAATGTTCAACCAACAAGAATTGACGTTGGTTTTCTGAAATTTAAGCAGGAATAATGTTTTTTGATTTTACAAGACAATTTTATCAAAAGTCCGGTGAGTTTAATTTTTCGGCTACAAATCAAGTTTGATGTATTCAAGATCTATGTATACAAAAGTCGGCTGTTGGCCAAAACACATGCACCCCTCTCCCCTCCCCCTACACCCATCTTTTAAGCAACCAGTTCTGGAATATAGTGTAAAAAAGGAACAAAGAGAAACAATTCACTATGATAGTAGAATGGTAAATAGATTGCGATTTGAAATTTAGTTTTGGCACAACCTTTGAAACTGTCTGGTTGCCCAATACTGAATGCAATAATGGATATTGTTAAAGAAATTTTATAGTAGAATTGTGTACAAATTATGCAAATGGCAAGAAGTTGGCATGAAGAACTGGATTATGGAAATTTATTCAAAAAGGTGTTACTATTCTGGTATCGTCGTAACAAATTTTATCTCGCTTAGAGCAAATTTATTGTCTGGATTGTTTGCTCCGAATATTTTCATTTGTGTATAAAAATATTCAAATTTGAAAAAAACCCTAATAACAAATATCGGTTTGTTGTCAATACCAAAAGCAGTTTTTTTGGTTACAACATCCTATTGAAAACTTAAATAAGACAAAAATAAGTTCAGTGCGAAACCGGGAAAGATATAGAAATGTACTTTTTTGCTTCGTATCGTTGTCATTTATTTTGAAAGATGAAAAAAAACGTGAGGTGGAAGAAAAAAATTGTTTTGCTAGAGAGTTAGAATTTAGCAGTCAACAGTACGGGCTGCATTTTTAAGATATACGGCTAGAATTGGCGATTAGAAATGTTCCGAATTACAAAGCTGTTAAACCTACACCAGAATGTAAATCGATCAATGAACTATGAGAAGCAAAATACTTATACGAGTCAGCGTATTGCCCAGAAACGGACGAATAAATATTAATCATTGAAACGCGGCCAGCACATAGCTTGCCTAATAATTATCGGGGGAAAGAAGCCGCAACCTTGCAGGTTGCCTAACGAAGCCTAATTAATAATTATATTGGCGTGGATGCCACAATCCACACGGGTTGCGTAACGGAGCCTGAAATTTATTTTCGGTAAATTGGGAATGCCTCAACTACAACCAACAGTCAACAAGTAACCCGCATAAGTTTTTATCGGCCAGCCAAGCAAAGCTTGGTCCGATTAATTTTATCTTTGATAACAGGCAGTCAAGAAGTGGTTAACCGTCAGTTGGCGGCCAAAACGTGGCCCGTATACATTTTAACGTATGTAGCTTTTCTTTAATTTATAGATAAATTGTAAATTGAATGCGAATCGTGCTTTGTGTATAGATTCGGGTTAAAACGCATCGCGTTTTAGGTTAGGTAAAGCTGCCCTAATTTTATAATTTGTTTTTGATCGATATTTTGAGTAAGTGATTAAGAGTATTTTTATTAACAACTATGAGTCGGGGTAAAATTTGATTCAGCGTACTGTTGCGGCATATTTTGTCTCAATAGATAAATTTAGTTTTCGAAAATTTTATTATTCAGGTGATTTATAATAAATTAACGGAATAACAAAATTTTTCTACTTCTTTGTGTAACCATTTCGTTATATTTATCCGTCTCCGAAGGGCAACTCGATTTATTATTTTCGGTTTTTATTACACCCCGATTACGCCAGTTGTGTCGTTTGACGTTTCAAGTGACTCGTTTAATATGAAACCATATAGTCGCCTGCCTTGCCAATATGTCTAATATGTTTAATATCGTAGTCACTTCAAACGACAATCGGTGTATTTTATGTTTCTTTTAGTCACTTCAAAATTTCACATGACTCGAAATAACACTTTTTAATTGTTTCTTTCGTCTCAAGTCGCACCTATAGGCAAAGCAACTGGCTAATTTGGGAAAATTTATTATGGGATCATTCGAAGGGCAACCCGAAAATTATGCGCAACACAATTTAACACAACCACAAAAGTGCGACAAACAATTGTTAGAAATGAATTCAGAGAAGGATAATTGTAATACAAACAATTTTGCACGGAAACAATTCTACACTGAACAATTCATCGAAAAGACTCGTAATGCAATTAAAAAATATTGATCGCAATTTTCTCTTAATTGTTCAATTATGTGGTACGGAAAGCGAAGTAGGACATCTTCATTAATGACACTTGATTATTTGTACAAATTCTGGAAAATTGGGGGTTTGGGGGCAGCCCCCATCCTCTAAGGTATACAACGAATTAAAATTACATTAAAAAATAGTTTATATTTTCAAAAGTTGATTTTTTTAACGTTTGTGGCACTATCAGAAGAAGCGATTAGAGCGATAAAAACTCTTTGATCTGTGTCTGCAAGGTTGACGAAGCAATTATTATTAATAAAAACAAAAAAAAAAAGATTGCAAAAAATTAGCTGAAAAATAAATTATGCACCTCATTACAATAATCCGGTGCATTACAATGAAAAATTTTGTTTCGATGAATTGTTGTTTCCACGCACACTTGGTTATTGTAGAGTTGTAGTTTTCATATTTGTTTTTCGATGAATTGTTTGTTGCAAATTGTTTGTGGCATAATTGTTTGTCGCAGAAATTTCGGGGAACCCAATCTAAGAGGTCCATACTTAATAAACTTAATAAACACATTTTATTAAACACTTGTTTTTTATTTCGCAGAATTAGATTTTTATTTCCAGGAACTGATTTCCGAAAACTTAGATTAGAAGTTGTACCATGTTGCATTGTTTTAATATTTTATGGTGCAACATGTTGCGTTATATTTTATTATGTTGCATTGTGTTGCGTTATACGATTTGTGTTAATTAAATGTCTGGTTTTATATTGGATCGTGAGGTTATGTCGCGTTGTTTATGATGAAATTTGGTGTGATAGATGGAAACAGCATTCTAAAATAATTTTTGGAGTAAATGCTGGAATGTGACGAATAGGGACAAAACATGTTACATTTTATTTTAAATGGATGAAATAAAATTTTGAAATGACTTTTGGAAAAAAAGTTCTGTGATATGGCCCACTATTATGCAATTAGAGCATTTAATTTCCTATTATGACGAAATAGATGGGTCAATCATAAGACAGAACTAGGCTAATTATTAATTTAACCAATTTGAAAATGAGATTTTAAAACTAATTTTAGAGGAAGTACTTGACTATCGCGCTAACCGAAGGCAAGGGAACTAAATTCGTTTAGATTCCTAGTTTCTTTTTTAATTTTACAATTTTGTTGGTTATTGTGTGCTATTTAGTTACTTTCTTATTTTGTAAATTTTGTAATTTTTATATAGGATTCCGGGACCAATAAGACAGTTTGAATGAATCTAAACCATTCGAAAATCAATCACTCGGTCGTTTCTAAATATTTAGTTCAGGTAAACTCGGTTTGTATGATAACGATAGGATTCTAATCTGAGTAACGGATGTGAACTGAAAAATGGTTAATTTTATTAGAACTAGGCCACTTCTCAACAGATAAAAATTAACATTTCTATAAAGAAAATGTGATTCATATGTTAATTCCAAATCACATTTGGCTATAGAAAATTCAAAATTTAATAGAACTAAAGAAACTGCCATTATGGATCTGGAAAAGGCCAATTCTAATGGAATTTAACTGTTTTTCAACAAATTTGATAGAATTTTAGCTGGTGTAATAAAGGTGGTGTTCTTATATATGAGATCTGGATGAGGTTCCGGAAAATGACAAAATAGGACATTTTTCAACCGATTAGAATATACCTCAGTTTTTCTACAAAAATGAGTTCCTTATGTGGATCTGACAAAAGGCTGAATGGAATTTAGTTATTTCCACCCGATTATGAAAATAATGACCAACTGATTATGACAATGAACGGGGGAGTCCAATATGGCTATCGCTTGCATATACAAGCAATCGTATATATTTGGGGTACACATTTTAACTCAAAACATCAGAATTCATGAAAAGTTTCAAATGCATAATCAAAGAGTAATAATAATCAATAAGTAGCCCCCTTAAAATTCCGTTATACAAAATATAACGCAAAATAACATATTCTATAATATTAATAGCTTGTCCTAGCTCTGAATGTTCCAAAAATAAATCAACTAAAAAGTATTATGTTTCATTATCGTCATTTTACATAACTGAAAATGAACTGAGCTGAACTGAAAATGAATAATTAAAATAATTTTAAAATATTTTTAAAAGGAAAATAACTTTATGTTTAAATATTTAATAGAGGCAGCAAAAATTAATACGTGGCAGCAATGGCAGATGAAAAAAATGAAAAAGGCTAAAAAATGTACCCATTTGTTGTCAAGCGTAAAACTGGAAAAAAAATACTTTTTTATGAAAATTGATCGATACAAAAAAGGACGGGAGGATAAGGTGGTTAATGGTTACATGGTAGTTTACTCATTAATCAAATTATTTATGTGCACACGCACAACCCAAGACCCAAGATATATAGAATATTGTCACATACTTTTTGTGTTTTTATCAAATCCAAAAGTATGGGGATACCTACATTAACCTTTTTCATGTGGGGTTTTGTCTTAATTTAACTGTTTTGAAACAATCATGTTGTCGTTATTATCTAATTAAATTAAGCACAAAAAATTAACAAGAATTTTTCATTTCTCTGTATATGTATGTGTAACGAGTATTTTGTAAGCGCCACCCAAAAATAGCTAATTAATCAAAATTATTTTGCACTCGAGAATCTTATCTCATTCGTCTCCCACATGTACTCTCGATTAAATCCACCTTTATCGTATTTATAAATCATATTTTAAAATGTCTAGGATAACAAATTATGATGAGAGAATATCATGTGTGTGTGTGTGTGCGCGGTTTAATTTCGTTTTAAGGTGTTCTTTGCAAATTTCAACATCATTTACACAAATTTATTATTACACTTTAAATTTAAGCGTTAGATTAAGATTAATTGATGTGTTCTTGGTTCTTGTTGTATGTAGGTATGCTGCGCTCGAGACGAGGGTTTAAAAAACAAAAAATTTTGTTTTATGTTGTGCTTGGGTATGTGACATCAAAATTGTGTATTAGATTTTATCAAAAACAACCTTTTTGTTCTTTGGGTTTTATTTTCTTAGTGCGAAAAAATTGATTTTGAGAATTTGTCAACTTTTTATTAAAGGTTTTACTTATCTTAATTACGCAGCTCTTAATTCAAAAGTCAAGTTGTTTTATCAATCTAATGGGGTCTCCGGTAGGAAAGACAATTATGGTATATGATAGACATTTCCGAAGCAATACACAGTAATTATTAAAAAAAAACTAAATCGTTTTGTATAAGAGTTTTCTTGAGAGGTTAAAGAATAAAATGTTCACTTTGATGGCCGCTCACACAACATGTATGTGATAGCCGGAACTACTGTTAGACGTGCGGCCATTAAAGTGTTAATAATGAAACCTTCTAAATTTTAAATTTTAATATCGCCTCCAGATGTGTTGGTTTCACTTACTAAAACCGGAATTTATTAAACCTTTGCACAAAAGTATTGAATTTTAAGTGAAGATTTCAACAATATGGTACCAGAGCCAAAACGGTGGATTTATCACATAATTGACTAATAATAAAATTTTTGCTTTTTCCAAGACCTTTCAAATGATATAAATCATGATTATACAGGGTGGCTGAGACCAAGTGTTACCAAATGAAAACGCTGTAATTTTTTTAATTTTGATTATTTTTTATTGAAATTTCGTGGAATATGTTGAAAACATTAGAGCACAAGTCCAACGATAGTTTGGACACAAGAGCTGCCATGCGCAGGCGATCACCAGATTATGTTATGGTTTGGGCTGCAGTGACTTCAGATGGACGCACTCCTCTGGTTTTCATCGAACATGGAGTCAAGGTAAACCAAGAGGTGTACCGCCAAAAGATCCTAAACGATGCTTTGCTACCTTGGACACGTAAACACTTTGGTACAAACCGTTGGACATTCCAACAGGACTCGGCACCGTCACACAAAGCTCGAGTGACACAGCAATTTTTACAAAATTGCGTTCCGCGGCTGATTTCGTCGAAAGAATGGCCTCCATATTCACCAGACTTGAATCCCATGGATTTCTCCATATGGTCCATTTTGGAGAGTAAGGTGTCCACTAAAAAATACGAAAGTGTTGATGCATTGAAGTCAGCTCTTGTTCGAGAATGGAATAAAATTCCGCAAGCCCACGTTCGGTCAGCATGCAATGATTTCTATGGAAGACTGAACCAAATAATCAGAGCCAAAGGAGGTCATATCGAGCAGTAACATCAACGCAGTAGTAACAACGTTTTTCATAAAATGTAATATGTTTTCAACATATTCCACGAAATTTCAATAAAAAATAATCAAAATTAAAAAAATTACAGCGTTTTCATTTGGTAACACTTGGCCTCAGCCACCCTGTATTAGAGTGAGGAAAATGCAACGGCTACCAGCGCCACTATGGTAGTTTTGAGTAATATGTTGCATCATCTAAATTTGTGAGATTCTACAAAACCTTTTCAATATGCGACATCTATATATATTCTATAAGCCATTCGTCAGATATCATTGGTTCAGACACTCAGACGAATGGACCATTTTTTTACATTTTTGTGATCGCGATTGTTAAGAAAAATTGTGTTGGACCAGACAGGGTCCATCATATTTATCAGGATTACAATAACTTGATCTATAGACTGAAGTTTATTTGAAACTGTTTGGATTCCGGAGTCGAAAGGCCATATAAACCTTTTGAAAAAAACTACTTTTTGTCGTTATTGTTTCTGTATTTGTTGATCGCTTATATTTAGTTCGTCAAAGGTTGCTACGAAAATCAAGCAAGCATTTGCTGCTTTAATGGATGATTTCCTGATTATCTCTCGTCTGATATATTCAACAAAAATCAAATTATTCTGAGTCATTACTGCAAGATACATTTAACTTCGAGGAACATAAGGCATCCGTTGAAGGATTATTGGAACAACTTCGTCCTATGCATGAATCATCGTGAAATTAGAGTTCTCACTCAAAAAAAAATCCCAGTTATGTGGTTATCACCGAAAAGCTGGAGTTCCTTGACATTACCATCAAGCTCAGAATTTCATGCTATCATCGCAATAGAGCGATTGAAGAAAAATAAACCGCTGAGCTCGGATGCCTTCACACCTCAAATCGAATTCAGATCGTGTGCGGTCAGTGCATCAGAGAAGAACGATGTTTATAGATAATGCATCAAGGTGATCAATCGTAAGATCAGTAATTCTAAAATCCTTTCATAGTGTGACTTCCATACCAATTAAAATGAACACTTGATCGAAACAGATGAATTTTACGAGACGGTTCATTTCTATGGTTCACGATTTTATAGTGGCGTGTGCTGGTTTTTTGATTATAACTACAAACAATATCCTTCAATCTACGGTAACCTCGACGATCGCATGGATTCAGCAAAATCGGAAATCGGAGACTTTTTAACATTAATTAAGCGCGAATTTTGCTTTCAAACATAAAGTTAAAGTGTAAAATATACGTTTATTAAAACGGGAACGGTCAATCGTGCTTTTTCGAGTGCAGCAGCATTAAAGAAATGCGGAATTTATTCTCGATTGCGATTGAAATCACTGTTAATGGAAAAACACTGTGCAAGATGCCTATGCAAAGCCACGTCTCCACAACAATGGTATAAGCTTAGTTCATCGACATTAGACCACCTCCACCATTTTACGACTCATACCAACATATCATCAGTTCACACCAACTTAAAATTCGTAAATTTAAACTCATAGTTTCTAGACATCATTTGTGGTTCCCATTGATACATCATATATAATAACGAGAGGCTATCCTAATGAACGCTGTAACGTATGGCTCAAGCTGTATACATACGTCGGATGGAAATCCGGGATTTTTACATCCGAGATTTTTTTTCAATTTTTTTCAACTATTTTGTATGAAAAGAGGCGTGTCTGTTGTATAATTTACGTGATGTAAGTGGTTAAAACGATGGGATAGAAAAATCCCGGATTTTTATCCGACGTATGTATACGGCTTCAAAGAACTAGCTGACAGAAATGTCTTTCATTTTGCGATGAACCATTCAAAAATTCGAAATGAAGTTGTAGCGTAGCGCCCGAAACTAAAATAAATATTTCTGCTTCATGACAAAATCAATCGTCAGAAAAATACTTATTACAATGCGTCGCGAGTAGGTGCGTGTTCTGTTGATTAGAACTATTCCGCCAAGTTAATCTTACCTCCCGATGAATATCGATCATCGATATTTATCGAATGCCTGCAAAAGGCAGATTAAAATTAGATTGAGGAATTGATTGAAAAAAAATCAAAAATCAAACTGTTTTTGCAACAATCATACACATAATGCATAATGTAGTCCAGTACGTCGTCAGTGCCATGTACGATACTTCAAACTGCAAAAACTTCATTCCCGTTTATGACAGATATAGGAATTGGCCACCTCTTATCACCATTTTCTGCTCCATTACATATGGAGCAAAAGAAAATAACGAATGGTACACTGTCGATAGTTAAACATATAGTCCCAGTTAGATATAACCTAAAGCACACAAACTATGTTTCTCGTTGTAACTACTAAATATAGCTGTTCCAATTAAAGTTTTTGAGTTATACTGCTCAGATATCCCAATAATTTCTTAACGAAGTATTAAAAGAACTGGAATTCGTATCCACTCTGAGATGGAATACAGTGAACATCTCACGTCATTATTTAAACGATTCCCCCTATTTCAAATTAACATTAAAGCCTCGAAATGCATTTTCGGCGTATACATCGACTTCTGGAGAAGAATTACAGCGTTGATATCATTTCCAACTGTCTAGCTAGAGCCAACTTCAATCTGCTGCCAGCAGCTTGATGTTAAAGTGATCTATTACCACCGCTTTTACCACGAATATTCACCGCAAAACAGCTAGATATATGTTTCATAGGCCGGAAAATTACACTAAATCGAAGTGGTCAAGTTCGTCCTATTGCCGCTGCCAAACATTTAAACAGCCGTTGCCTTATATTCAGTTCAACATAACGACAGACACTACAAAGTTGCATTTTAAGCTGTCTTACAAGAATGCAACAAAGGATTTCGCATCATTAGCGATATTTTCCAAAAAAGTCTTACTTGTGGATATTAAATACTACATTTGAACTTGTCCCATATATAGAAATGAAACACTTTCGCGGAAAACTCGAACAGCAACCACGCAACAACAAATTGCAGAAACTGATTTCAGTATGCAACCTACAAGCGTAGGCCCACAGATAAGAATCCAAATTTAGCACGAGACGTCCACAGGCAACAATCGACCCTTATTTATCCCCATCGATATGGGACGGTCATCATACCAGGAGCTCACGAAACTCATAGGGTTCAATCGCATTTCGAACAGAATAATACATTCCGAAAGCAAATGATTTTATCGAACGGTTTAACTTAAAGCCACTTTAACAGCTCGGTTTTATACAACCCGTATTAACTGTTCCAACCTCAGTCAAGCATGACCTTAACTGCGCTCCAGTAGAGCTTGCGCATGATAAATTCACAGATATTTCAAATTTCGTGAAACCGCTTCCTACTACCAGTAGGATCTTAGATCTTACGAAACAAGACTTGAAGTACGCAAATTTTGCAAACTCTTTATTTTGAATGTAAATCGAAAATAAATAAAAAAAACTCAACTGAGGTTTTCTTTTTTTTTTTGAAAGAATGTATAAAACACTACAGAATATAATCACACTGGAATGAATAAGTCATTAGAAATACAGACGCACCGAATCACCTACAGTACTAAATTCCCAAGTTTCTTCTAAACTAATTTTCGTTGCTTTATTCACAATTGCACGATTCTCGCACGATTTTAGTCACAATTTCACATCACATAAATTAATAAATTTTTTAAACTACATTGTGGTCGGATAAAGCCAACGTCTTAGCAATGCAAGCAACCACTGCTTTAAAAGCCGGAGTCCACTCGGTTTTACTGTCTAACGATCGGTAAAACATTAAATTCTAATACTACTAACCGCAATAATGTTAATCTAAAATTCCAAATTGTTAGCCAAGAAACATAAAATTTTCGAAAAAATCTAGCTACCTATCGGCTAATACCGGATGATACATTTAAACTAAACTACATTGTTGTCAAACTTCAATTGAACTTAACAAAAAAATATTAAAGTAAAGTAAATTCGAAAATGTTAAACATTTACAGGTAAACTTAATCATATTTTTTTAGTTTTAATCAAATTTGGTCAGCTGTCAATTAACAATTGCAAATACAGATAAAACTCTCTCTATCTCCAAATCAAGAAGTTCGACTGTAAAAATCAATTGTTCCAAAATATTTCTATGAGAAAAAAAAAGATTGAAAAATGATCAAAGTTGGCTTAAAAATTTTGTATGAAAACACAAATAAACAAAAGTTTAACGGAAACAGTATTCTCGACAACTTTAGTGCTGGTACAACCTGAATTTCCCAAATCTTGTAGCAGAAAAGACATTGCTTATAACGTATTTATATAAATTAAAATTATGCGTCACTTCAAATCACGTAAGGCTAATTTTAATAGATTTAAGCGAGTATGTTGGAAAATATTTTTCAATCCGTTTATATTTTGCAATCGTATTTCATGATCCCGCTCACAAAACTAAAATGGTATAGCGGTAAATTTTAACATTGTAGTTCCACGTAAAATAAATCTAAAATTACAGCCCCAATCGTCAATACGATTTACTTTTATCAAATTATACAACTACATTAAAATGTAAACAGGTGGAATTTAAATTTTTCGTGATAGATCACATCATTTACGAATTGTCTACATAGTCACTAATTATTAACATTTTCTATGCTATTTTCGACACCATCATGTAGACAAGTCTGAAATACGCGTGAACACACCAGACTGGTGGTACTAAACTATTTAAAAAAATTATTAATCAGGTAAAAATTGTAAAATAAGTAAATTAAACTTATTCCAGTTTTTTATTGGAATAGAATTTGTCAACCATCATATAGTTAAAAACATATTTTATTTTCGAAACCAATATCGATATGATTCCGGAACTTTAAAAATATAATTGGTGTCAATTTAATCCTACCTATATTATGACCAATAAATAGGTAACAATAATTTTGTTGATGATTTTTTAGTTGTTCACCTACCTGAAAAAGAAGAAAAGAATATTTTAGTAAACAATTATCTAATTTTTAAATATTTGTTCGTTGGGTGTGAAATATTTAAAATTGAATAATATCGGCAACAAACAGCTCAAGTCAGTACAAAATATGATATGACAGTTACCTATATTAAAAAAGCATTCCGTACGTCTCACAGCTTTATGTTAATATTTCTGTCACTCAAATTGTAAATACTTTTATATTGATTTTGTGATTTTTTGAAAAATTTATTTGACATATTTTTTTCTCAAGGATATTTTCTATTTGTGCTTCTGAGAAGGACCATTTTCTTTTAATACTGATTTTAAATTCCTTGTTGATATATATACATGTTATTTATGTATATTCAACAGCAAGTCACAGAAAAAAGTGGATTCATTTTGAGAATTGGAGTAATTTATTTTAGGAAAATATACTATTCGTATGCAAAATAATGTACTGCTAAAATTTATTTAAAATCAGAATTCAAAGAAAATTGTCCTTTTCAAAAGCACAAATAGAAAATATTCACCTAAACTTTGAGGTGCGTTAACAGAACTTCTTGTATATAGTCGCCTAGTTGGATGATTCTCCATTATTTTTGGAAGCAGACGTTCTAATGATTTTAACACAATATAAGCTTCTTAGGTATACCTTAGGTATCAAGATCTTTATTTTTTCTATTTTGTATCAGCTGCACACTATATAAGTAAAATAGCAAAAAATAATCAGGAGCTCTCATTAAGAGGAGGCTACTAGGAGAATTTCGTATTATGGTCAAATTTATTTGGCATTTTTAGAAGCAAGTGCGATATTTCTAGAAAATTTAACACAATCTTAAAATTCTAGAGTATTGATTGGGAAGATTAGCTAGTGGAAAATGTATTGAAAGGCTAGGGATATATCAGATATCTGGCAGATTAACATAAACTCTATATCCCGCATAACTATATTAGTGCTAGAAAGGGACAATATTCGTTATAAAAAATATTAAGAAACTCCCCATCTAGGGAAGAAGCCCGTTTGGACCGAATTTAGTATTATGATCAAATTGATATAATTCTTAGGGCTAAATGAGAGTCCTAACGATCTTAGAACGATCGTTCAACAAATACAATCTAAGTACATTCTATAGGAATTTTAAATACTTTATATTTTAATAGAATAAAAAATATGGTTGTTTCATGAGGATTAGATAGATTCCAAAGTTATTCTAAGTATTTTCAGGCATATAGCAAGAATACCCAGAGACAGTTACATTCCTTACCCGATAGCCGAATAATTGGTATTTCAATTTAATAACAGGAGCTTATATGAAACTAGATTAGACAGTTTTTTGTGGCCGATAAGCGGCTAACATCATTGGCGTGATCACCCTTTTTTTTGTCTAGGTCGAAGTTATACGTAAAAATACGAGGCAAATGGTGCCTTTGAAGATACATAATGGTCATAAATGAATCAACAGCCGTACCTCAAAATTACTAGTTTTTTTTTGTTATACTATAGCTAAGTTTAAACTTAGTTACCAAAATTTGTTTTTTTTTTTAAATTTAGATTTACTTCAACAAACCAAAACGACCGAGATCTTGCTTACTACTTGTAAGCAAGATCTCGGTCGTTTTTTAATCATGGGGTTTGGTTGATTGAAAAACCTTAATTTCTTGGTAAAACTGACCCAATATTTTGTTGTTTTTGACCCAAGTCTTTCACTGTATAAAGTTATAATATAGAAGAGATCATGCTCTTCAAACCATTACATCAAGCCGTAATGCTTATCGACCCTAGCCTAATTGTCCAGCAATTCTGAACATTTTCCTAAAATAAATTCTTGGAAAGTGATTACATGCGGTGCACTATGGCCATTTAATAAGCCATTGGGGGGAGTGATTATTTAAAAAATATTTCGATAGTTCAGTTTCTTGGAAATAGTCTGGCGGTCGGCAAAACATGATTTCGCATTGATGCCACTATTGCCATTTCATAAATCATAGTGCTTGTCAACTCTAGTCTGCTTGTGAACCAATTCGCATGGAGAAACAGACGTGTAATTTAATAACCATTCGACAGTTTAACTTCCGGAAAATTCATTAAAGGGTCTGGCCCTGTAGAAAAACCTAATTCTGATCTGATGCCTTTATGGCGGTTTAGTAAACCACAACGCCAATTAAAGTTATTCTTAAAGCATAGCGTCAATCCAAAAAATTATTTTACAAGAAACTGAACTAACGAAATATTGGCAAATTACACCTTTTTTCCTCGTCAGAATTTGCTTCACAATTGGACTAGAGTTAGATAATTATGGATATAATTAAACGGAAGTGCCATTAACGTAGAATTAATCAGGTTAATTTTATCTAAGATCTCAAAATACTGTGAAACTAAAAGACCGCAGCCCCACGCAATTGGTTCACAATCAAGTTCGAGTTAACAGATATAATCACATATCCGCAATAACCGTAAAAAACGGTACATCCATCTCTCTCGATGTTTGGCTATATGCAATAAAAGTACCTATATGCCGCTGGAGGCATTTACAATATTTATCACTCCCGTATATTCATGTGGAATACTGTTTGAAAGCTCTGGTAGCTAATAATTCATTATAATTGAATATGAAGATCTTGAACAATGCCAAAAATGTAGATGATATACATTAGTACTACCGTATTGTTTGGCCCAATTTCGAAAGCTACATTTAGGCAGAATTGAAATAACTTTCAAATAACATATTACATGAACCCCAGTGCTACTTGCAATATATTAGTTCCCCCACCTCTCGCACTTCGGAAGTTACTCAGGGCATTTCGTTTTAAATCTAACCCTGCATAGTAATCATGAATTTTTTCCACCTCGAGATTTTTACAGATCTATACCATTTACTATATCGCCAAAGTCCGGAAAGTTGTTATCAATAACTTACCCGTGTGTCTAAAAATGCTGTGCCGTGAACTCGGTCTACTTTCCCTGGGAAAAGGGAATTAGCAAAAGAAATTCATATTTTTTCAGCATTTTTGTCTAAGTGATATTTTTCTGGCTTATGACTAGTACGCAGCTGGCGAGGAAACATTAGTTTCTCGATTTCCGTAAAATTTTAAAACAGATGACATTATCATTATTTTATAACTTCATGTCAACATATTTTCATCTGATTTTGTTTAAAACTAATTGAGGAAATGTCAAAAATGTAGCTTACTTTTATCGTACCTGCGTAGATAAAAATGCAGTGAGCATGTGTAGAGTTAAACAGAGACATCTATATTCTAATACTACACTACGATCAATTTCGCTAGCTAAATTGCCCGCTAGCTAAGTAGCATTTAATTCCACTTCAGTTGCGTACTAATGATTACTGGATAACTAGTTTCGTGTAAATATCTTCGAAAAAAAGGAAATTGGGAAACTTTTGTTCCAAAAAATTTTTTAAAGTAAAAATAATTCCCCATTTAACTTTGTTTCGAAAATATTTACAACAAACAAATTTCATCAGTAGGCCAGCAAAATATAATTTAGACAGAATAATGCTATGAAAATATTTTTCGCAATTGACTAGTCCCAAGAATAGTGCCATTGGGGGGAGAGAATTTTTTAATCGTGCACTAACTTCCAACACCCAGCCCCAATTTTAATAAATCCCTTAGTTGTCAGATATAATACCCCCGCCATTACTTCTCTCCTTTCAATCCGGTGCAATACTCCCCTTCCCCCAACTCCTCAATCACACCTGGACATTTATTGAAGCAGATTATCAAAATCGATTTGAGTCTAATCATAATAAACATGGGATCCAACAACGACGGATTACACGCCTTAAGAAAACGATAGCTCTAGCTCTAAGTTAATCACACAAAATTTAGGTTCAGTGGTTTGACACTAAGACCAAGTTTGATACTAAGGCCAAACAACAAAACGAAAGTGATTAATACTAGGTTGTTCAGTAAGTTTTGTCATTCGATAAGAGATTGTGATAGGTTAGTCGTTTTATTTTTCTAAAAATGGTACTACTTTTTTATGAACACGTGTGAACTTTCGCAATGTAGATTTGTCAACTCATTCGTATATTAACAGCTGCTCAAAGTTGACGTGTCACAGTATTTTTTACAATAGAAAAATTGAATATCGTGTAGTGACAAAATTCAACTGTTAATTAAAGGTGAAAAGTCCTTATACACTTTTAACAATCGTTCATGAATTTGTTTTGGTGCTACTTGGATTAATTTATCAGATTCATCTTGCAACGACCTCGCAACCTTGCAGCCAGAAAGCAATAACCTTGGTTATTTGTGGAAAGACACCAGAGATGGTTGCTCGGAATTCAATTCCTAGTGAAAATTCAGATAACGCAGGAAGAGTAGTAACTAAACCCACAGAGCGCAACGATGGAAACTGACGTACAAACTGAAAGCGTTGGCAAAATAAGAGAAAGACAAAACAGAAAATTATTTCAGCAGGAGATAATGATTCCAACCTGTCAACAGAAGCGATTACCAAAAAATCAAAGAAGTCATACGCCCCAGTGAATCAAACATAATGATCAACTATGTAACAAACGCAGGCACCAATGGTGCTGGGGTTATTGTTGACAACCACGGGTTTAAAAGTATTTACAGAAAACGTGGAGGTGTGGAAGGCGTATTTCTCGTAGCAACCAAACCAGTGCCTCAAAAGAGATTACCTAAAGTAATTATTTTCCATGTTAGCTCACAGCTTCATGGCGACATGGTCACAACCTATTTAACAAATCCAAATCACCTGGATCGAAAAGATTTTAAAGTTCTATACATAACTGGTGGGAAGAATAATGAAACCGCTCACTGGGTGATGGAAATTGAAATGGCAACCAAAAAGATGATGGTAATGTGTGGAAGACTGTACATGAACTGTGGTTACA
The DNA here is from genome assembly GCA_932526605.1 of Nephrotoma flavescens. Lineage (NCBI taxonomy): Eukaryota > Metazoa > Arthropoda > Insecta > Diptera > Tipulidae > Nephrotoma > Nephrotoma flavescens. Next base: position 77,591,723 of record OW052220.1, read on the forward strand.
AATTTGTGCCATTAACTAAGAGCTTTAGGTGCCAGCGATACGGTGGTCCAAATAAAGACAAACTTGTCACTAGTGCAAGCTGCACGGAGATGAATAACCAAACGATCATGTGCTGTGCAACTTCTGAAATATAATACTAAATATAATATTTAATCAAAATTTAACGACTTTGAGCGGAAAAATAGTCGGATCAGAAATATCAGAGCGCATCTCGAACTACGACATAGATGTTCTTGTATGCAAGAACCACACTCGATCAACGGCCAAATCAACGGCATGCCCTCAGCAGCCAGAGTGCCAAGAGGCTTCTCAGATAACCGCAAGACTGCAATTAGTATTCATAATGTTGGCATGAACATGGTGAAGCTTAGTCAGTTTGATGGTCTGCATATGTGTTGAAACTTAATTAGGGAGTTAGCTCCATCTAGCTTTAACATACGCTCAACATTGTCACCCTCGTAGCGTAGTAAGTAGAGCGCTTGCTATTTAATTCGGGGGTTCAGGGTTCTATTCTTGGTGATGACAATTGTGCATTGTCTTATATATATCGCAAGCCATAGTTATCGGCTTCTCTCAATAAATATTTTTTTTTTCATAACACTGGAACCTATCGGGTACCGTTTGTGCAAAATCGAAACGACCATAGGTTCTTTATCGCGTCAATACCAAAAGGTAATGATCACTAGAGACTTCAATGCTAGAAGTAAAATGTGGCATGTAGATGGTCATGCCACATTTTACTTCTAGCATTGAAGTCTCTAGTGATCATTACCTTTTGGTATTGACGCAATAAAGAACCTATGGTCGTTTCGATTTTGCACAAACGGTACCCGATAGGTTGTGATGAAACTGATGAAAATGAAAGAAACCTAGAGGAGCAAGAAATAAGTACTTCCATGAAGTATTTAAAGTGAAGCAAAATATTTTCCAATGATCAGAAATTGACAACTTACAGCTGTTTAGTTTTGGCTACTTTTCTGAGGTGTGGAAGTCAGGTGAAATGATTGTAATCAGAAAACCTAGCGATAGAGAATCACTTCCTTCGATATTTTACAGACCTAACGGGTACCCAGGTTCAAATCGCAAAAATGTCAGTTTATACAGAAAAAAAACAGCAATGCTGTAGCTAAAAGGCAAATATGACTTTTTACCAATCTCCAACAATATCTTTAAATGGTCGAAACTGTGCGATATCTAGAAGTTGACTGATGTACTTATGAGAGTAACTTCTTACCTTCTAAGTCTCTGAAAACGTTAGGAAACTATTCCAGTACGTGGCGAGAGTGTCAAGAGAGAGATAAGGACTAAATCATAAAACACTAGTAATAAATTACAAAGATGTGGCGGAGGTTCAAACTATCACCACATCAGATCATTAGGAGGTGTTCAGTGGAATATCCTACTACGACTAACACTGAACCTATAAAGGTGCTAAAGGGTCTTAAGATGCTTCACGAATTATGCCAAAATGTACATGTTGCAGATAGTGCATATAACCAATATAGTAACTAAACGTAAATAGAGGCAATGTCGATTGAACTATGGCAAAGAAGGTGGAATGCATCACTCAATGGTAGCCATACACTTGACTTCATTCCTGACATCAAATAAAGACTCAAACTGAAATTACCTCTAACTTTCTATAAGCCAAGTAATCTCTGGACATGGTAAGTTTAAAGCCTATACCAACAGAGATTCAAAATAACTGTTTAATTCGGATGTATGTTAGAAGATGTGAAGCACCTACTTCTCGAATGTAACTAGGTGACCGTTGTGTCGCTAAAACGGCTTGGTAACAAGAACATAAACGAATTACCATTGCTGTCATAACTAAGTGACGAAGTTTTTTCTCGAAGTTCCGGCAGTATTATGCTGAACTGACTATTATCTTAAGTGAACGAAATAGAGCAAAATAGTAAACCGGAAAACCGGCCAGAATATGTTTCCACGCGGCTAGGGATAGAAACGTTGCAATTTCTAAATTATTCAAGGCACTGATATCGGTTGGCTAATTGGAGGGTAGTTCATGGCCTCTTTCCCGCTAGATGGATTTACATTAATATATCTCAGTAACCATTGATCGGGCAATTCTTATGTGTGTTTGAAAGGTGGCATTTTAACTTTCACTTTGACATACAAAACATTCAAATCGGTGAAGTGAATAAAAATTTAAAACATTTTAAACATCGAGATAAATAATTAAATAATTCGATATGTCTACAATTATTACGACAAAGATAAAAACGCGGCTCAGGCTTGCGACAATAATTTGTGGTGTTTATGGAGAAAGTGCTTAATCAAAATCAGCAGCAAAGAAATGGATCGCGCGCTTTCGTTCTGGAAATATGGATGTCAAAGATGCATCTCGCTCTGTTCCACCAGCCACTGGAAAAGTCGATGAAATGATGTCGGTGAAACCCAATAAATTAATCGTCCAATGATAATTGTTACAAAACTTTACAATGTAGAGTTTGTAAACGCAATCCAGGGTTGTCACTATAAACATATAAAATCGAACCTTCAAATTGGGTCAGATATAAAAATAACACATCTGTCAAATTAACTCGGTTTCAAAAAAACTATATGAGCTAGCACCAACAAATTTTCATTTCAACGAAACCAAAACCCATATTCGGTACATGGAAACATCATCGTCAAAAAAATCATAAAACTATCAACCAACAACAAAAGTTTTGTTTAATTATATTAAAAAAATTAAATTATTTTGCGTATGGTGGTTTGCTTTAGAAAAGAAGCAAAATACCAAAACACAGAACTTTATGATTGTTGCCCCAAAATAAAATAAAAACTAATGTTGATTTTAAAATTTAAATTTTATTATATTATGTAGTTACCACTAAAATATGTTTAGCAAAAAAGCAACACACACACAAAAGTTTATTTCGAAAACAAAAAAAAGTTAACCAGATAAAATATTTAACTCGTTTCACTCTAGAGCTTCCATTCTTCTTGTATATAATTAACAGTTCGAGATAAATTAAATTACATAACCAGAATACCAAGTTTCAATTTAATAAACTTTTGAGCTTTAAAAATGTTTGTGTACTGATTCATAATATTAGACTGGTGTTGAGAGCAGTCATGGGGATATGTTACGTCTTAGTAGTAAAAATTATTTGGTTTTGACCAACATGTCACCAAATATTTTAAAAACACAACCGGTTCATTTAGAAAGAAAACTTTACTAAACTGACATTAAGATATTTATTTATACCATATAGTTTATTAAACTAAAATCGATAAAAAAATTAAATTCCAGCTTTCGATAAGAAACCTACTTTTATTTCCTTTTCATTCGTATCTTAACATCAAACTACAACTTTAAAAACGTGTCCACAAATCATGTAGCATGAAATTGAACAAATACCGTATTTTTCATGAAGGGGAGGGGATGGGACGGACGAAAACTGTACAAATATTTTATAACATACTTAGATGTGTTCTAAACCAGTTTTTTTGTATTTCCATCCGTACAGATGGCAGGAGACGACAAAAATCCAATGTAGCATAACATTTACTATAAAAATTTTCTAGTCAAATTAGGATTCTATTGAATCAATATTGTTGTGGTAATGATTTATAGTATCTCGGCAAAGCAGAGAGCAATCTAAGTACAAATTTGAGTGACTGCTTGGGTATGTCATAGAAGCAAATGAATAATGGAACGAAACCTCTCTCTTGCGATGCCAATATGCCTTACTCAGCACCCTTGGGAGCTGACTAGAATTTAAAGGATCAAATAATAATTAATCCGAAATCAAAATGATTACGGAAACGAATACTAAAAAGAATAATACAAACTAGCAAACACAAATATCGACCCTAAGCAATCATAGACGAACACACATCGGAAATTGGAAAATCAGAACCCTAACAGAAGCACCAGGAGAAAGAGATAAAAAGTTACGAGATCAAAATTCTCTGTGACGTGAGAAGGAATAAGAAGGAATTAACCGAAGGGAAATTTACAGGCAGACACATACAAGGAAGGCGTTACTACAAACAACTAACGTCACACTAATGAGAAACCACCAAAATTACGAAACACAACCACCCCATAAAGTGTAATTCAGTGCCATTATGCTCCAACAGAAACAACCAAAGAGACTAAGTTCTATGAACGGAAAGTCATTAACTGTAAATAACAATGACAGAGAAGTTTATTTTATTTTGCTGGCGTAACATCGCATTTAGGGGTTTGGCGGTCCCATTATTGAGGTTACATAATCAGATTTTAATTTGGGATTAATGTGTGATTGGCTCATTGAGTCGTAGCCAGGTCGTAGGGTTGCTGGTAGGTGTATACTGCTGCGGGATGAGAGTACATGCGGGACTCGGGATTTGTACTAACCCAAGTAATAAAGAAATGCTTCTTACTTGACGTTAATGGCGTAGTATCGTTGTATTGTAGTAGCGACCTGGGTCACAATACAGCTATTCATAGGAGGCAGTACATTTGAACACAAAAATATACACAAAAGTACCTAAACAACACATGTAGCAATTCCCTGGGAATAGGGAACTGGGGAAAGAATGTATATGTAATTTCTGTTCCAATATTATTTTTTCGGCCTACTTCCGAGAGCAAGTGTGATGTAAATATTTATAAATTGGGATTAACTTTTCCATATCTAAATTGGCTTGGCAGGGAAGGTTATTCCACATTTAAATTTGTTTTCAAAAAAATAACATTAACTTTTACCTCAATATGCCAGAAAAAAATGTTTAAGTAAAAATTATAAATAAATTCTTTCCTCAATTCCCTATTCCCAGGCAATTACCAGAATAGTGCCACGGAAGAAGGACCCAAATGGGTCACGTAAAGGTCAACAAGGACGTTCTTACGTGCATTACAAGAGGTCGGACAATGAGAGGTGCAGATATTCACATTGACCACCAATTGGTAATATCAAAGTTCAAAATTAAACCTGCTGAAAATCAAATGAACAGAAAAAAACCAACAGAATAAAAGATGGTGAAGTAAAAACTTACCTTATTCTGCGAAGCGCTTAAGCTCAGCCTCCAAACCAATGACGAGACAGCCGTCAGTGTAGAGAAGCAGTGAAAACAAATCGAAGAATCATTATATCGAAACAGATATAGTCCCAGTATGCAATTTTTCCACTGTGTGGAAAACATTGTTTCAATTCCATACTAAATTCCGTACTACGAAATATCAAAGACACACCAATTTTGATTTTGTGGAAAAAATAAATATCTTTCTCTTTCATTCGCGAAGTTTAATGTAGCACTCGTGAGGATAACACGACATTCTCGTGTTTACCGCGATTTTTATTTTTTATTATGTTAATTTGTGTTTTTGTGTATTTAAATTAGTTAATAATCTCTAAATTACTTATATTTGCTTCATACTTTATATATAATAATTATATTACCTATGTTTTTGTGACCTTTAAATTTGCATGTAAAAAGAGGTAATAAAATAATTTTAAAATGGCGTCGGCATGAAATGATGGACATTTCTGATCTTATCGATTTTTATTTTTCAATGTTGTGCTTTTTGGGATGTAAAATTGGGTGTAAAAGTACTCCATAGCAACTGAGTTAAAAACACATCATTATCGTTCCGGTACAATAGCTGTACGTGAATGACATGAAATTCATCGTGAAGTGAAGCATACTTACTTGATTTAATTGAAGATACAAATTTGTGCGCGATTCATGCCAAACGTGTTATGGTGAACGTGCTTAAAATTTGATTTTATATTAAAATTAAATCAAATTATCAAAAAACAAATTGGTTTAGTTGGATGGCGCTTACGGATGAATATGGATGGGTTTTATAAAATTTATTATTGTGTACTTATATTTATGTTAATAAAAAATTAATATTTATTTTACAATAAATGCAAAATTTTGTTTTATTTCGAATAAAAATTATTATTTATTCCAATTGGAAAATATATACAAACAGGTGCCTCTTGATTCGTGCGTAAAAGTGTCTGAATTCAGTATGAAAAAGACTGTGGAAAAAACGCCAATTTCCATTTAAAATCCACCTACTTTCCCATTTGTTTTCCTCTTTTTAGTCGGGGTTCACACCCACACTGGAATTTTTGTGCCACTATTCTTTAGCGGGTAGTATGGATTTCCGCGTACTATACATGGTTCTTTCCATAGGAAGAGTGTGGTTTTTGCACGCGAATGTAAACAGGATTTCGGCATTGTATATTGGGCTAACACACTTGGGTACCAAGAAAACATTCGCAAAAGAAGGAACAGTGATAATACTTGGAAGAGAATTAAAGAACGCCGGCAACTGAAGTTGCAAATATACCAACAAAATACGTCGGAGCTGAATTCCGTTGGAGTGGAAATCAGGAAAACGGAAAGGCAGTAATGCCTCTAACAACAGTAATAACAGAAGAAAATTCCTGTAGAATACCGCGAAAATGAAAGGAAAACCTGTAGATAACGATTCCGAAGTGTACGGTGACCTGAGAGGATGCGAAAATTCTCGGATATATCTCTCCACAAACACCAGCCATAAAGATATTGGCAATGGTCAGCCTACATATAATTTCACCAACAATCAACGCGAAACTAAGAAAGGAACAAGCTGGCTTGATGACAACACGCACTATCTTTGAGCAGTCCATCGAATGAAATTCACCACTGTACCTACTCATTGGCTTCGAACGTCTGTTCGACACAATACACAGGAACGCAATATAGAAAGCACCTTGTAAAATTTGCAGCCCAAAAAAATGTATCGAACTCATACAATATTTGGTACCGGGATGTAGGCAATCGAGTTGAGGAGTCAAGGAGTAATACGAGGATGCGTACTCTCGCCTTTTCTGTTCCTAGTAGTATTAGATAGTGTTACGATAAAATTAGATAGCGCGTCGACCGGCCTGCTACACCGATAAATAAAGGTTGTCTGAAAGGCTCCCGACCTCGGCATAAAGATGGCAGCACTCGCCAACAAAAGTGTGGGAGTGTGTTTGTTTGTGAAAATGGAAAAAATCGAGTATTATTAAATTTTATTTTTAAAAGGCAATACGCCTATGCAAATCAAAGACGAGTTAAATGTTGTAAACGAGGACTCTGCGCCATCGTTTACCACCGTGAAATTTTGGACAGCTGAATTTAAATATGGCCGTACCAGCTTGGGTGACGATGAACGTTCGAAAGTTCAAAAAGTGGAACCACTGATGATACGATCGTTCAAGTTCATTAAAGTTAGAGAGATAGAAGATTCGATAAATATGTACAAAGAACGTGTTCGCCACATATTGAATATAGATTTAGGGATGAGAAAGCTGTCCGCGCGTAGGATGCCGCGTTTACTCAGATTGAACCAGAAATGTATTCGAATGAACATTTCCACGCTGTGTTGGTGCAGTTTAGGCGCAATAAATCAGAGTTTTGGCACCGGACAGAATCAAAAACACAGTCAACACACAGTAGACCGCCAAAGTACAATCGACTTCAAAAATAGGAAAGGCTGGTCGGCTGGGTATGTGATTGCGACTGTTTTCTGGGACAGTCATGGAGTTATCTTAATCGATTATCTTCAAAAGGAGAAAACTAGTACAGCAGCGTACCATGGACGTCAATAAAACGCCCACGTTTGCAAACAAAAAAACTTGCTCCACCGAGACAAAGCGCAAATCTACGAATTACGGTTTGAACTACTTAACCACCCTCCTTACCCAGCGCAAGAGGAGCTTAGATCACAACAGACATCACCGATACCAGTCTGAATTTCCGATGACTGGTCCGATGGCTTGAAATAAGAGAAATAGAAACCGTCATTGCTTTAATTGAGCGGATTAATGATAAATCTGATGAACAAAGTGTCATAATGGGCCTGAAAGTCCTCACTCAGAGAAAAAACGAAATTTAAAATTAAATATACAATTTTTAATTCAAAAACCACTTCTATTTAAATTGAAACGAAGCCTTTTAAATATGAATCTATTATATCAAAAAAATAAATGTATTAGAAACGTTTTAGTTTCAAATTATACCGCATTCAAACAAAAGCTTAGAATTTTTAAATTATATACTATTAGTTTTTGTGGTAAATTTTTTTCAAAATATCTGTCAACATTGATAGTAACAGCTGTTTCCTCAAAAATGTGTAAAACAACATTACACAAATTTCAAACTTCTTAAGCCGGTGATATAATTCGCTAAATCGATATGTTCTTGTGTTATACTTTAGGTATAGACAAGATGTGAGTTTTTACAGTTTGGTCGTTGCAATTCAACCTAATGAGTAGAGTGTAGACCCACTTTTTATCAGTACGAAACCAAACTGCAAAAAAAGAACTTGTGGAGGTTCTCATTTTGTAAGGGTTGTGTACATTTTACATAATGACATTTTACATTCTTGTGGTAGATATTTATTATAACATGACTCCTTTGGTTTTTGATGACTTGAATAGGAGCGGAAATACATAATTTTCTACTGCTTTCAAACAGCATGTGAAAACTTAGTTTATTGTATTGAACATATTTGAATTGAAATTTTCTCGATTTAGATTCATATGCGATCAACGTATTCATATCATTAATTTGCATTTTAAATTTAAAAGAAAAGAAAACACTATTAAAATTAAATTTTTAAATTAAAAACCTCAGCAATACATTTCTATATGTTAACCGATTTAAAATAAAAAATAATATCTCTAATTTAAAATTGATTTGTTTTTAAATCTATATTTCAATTTAAAAAAAACAAACACGATTTTAAAATGATCATTTTCAAATCAAAATATTTCGTTGTTGCTTGGAAAACGTAAATGAAATTTTTTAAAACGAAATAATTTTTTTTTATTTTTAAGTTGTTTTTTCTCTGAGTGTACGAGGTTTAATTATATGGCTAATTAAAGGAATGTAAAAGACAAGTCAGGTAGGAGTTTAAAAATGAAATAAATGCTCATACTTTGGAATCAATTGGAGAGGCCAAGCATGAATAATTTGTTTTTATTATTTTATTTTATTTGTGCGTTTTAAAGACTCCAACATTCGAAGAAAATACCCGCTTTAAGAATTTCAAGAGCCACTCGAAGCGATAGTATAACGCTGCAGGAGAACAGCTCAATACGCCAATTCAACGGAAACGAAAAATAAGCAGGTCATGACTGAGTTCAAACCAAGATATGGGAGTCACGCATCAGGTAATGCAAAATACAACTCCAAAAGATATCACGATTATACAGAAACTGTATTAAGGAGTATAATACGAAACCAAGTACGTACCGTCCGAGAGACACTAGGCAAGCTTGCGTTCCTGCCTCAGAAAAAGACAAGGGGAGATAACAGTGTTGTTTCATTTAATGAGAATGGATTGGAACGCGGTCTTATAGTTTTGAGGATATGGAGACTTTTTCTCTCTCTCTACCTATCATATCCCATGAAGGGATATTGCCGCCTGCTCGATGATCCTCAATCTGTCACGACCTATCGTTCGTCTAGCCAGCGCAGTCATTATCATTCGTTGCTGTCGGAACCTTACAACGTCGTCCTGTCATCTTATTTGTTTAGAATTAATGAATCTAGTTGACACTTTCAGGTGACATTTTCAGTAAAATCTCGGCAATGTTATCAATATTTTGAACTTTGGAAAATTATCAAACCAAATTGCCAATGATTTAATTCATTATGATGCCAACAGTTGAGGGATCTACTTTGATTGGACCAAGACCAAATGTCCGATGTCCGGCAGTAATTCGGCGTGTTATGTCTGCGTGAATTTCATTTGATGATGATATTACTGACCCGAGGTATTTAAAGCCTTCTACTATATCTAAATTAAGGTCGCCGATTTTGATATTTGCCCTAGAGATGCTCCTGGTTGTGGAAAGGAGTTTTGTTTTACTACTGTTCACTTTCAAACCAAATATTCTTGCGTAGCGATCGAGCGGTATAAAACTGTGTTTATATAGTTGGGCAAGAATTAAGAACCTTTATTTCAGTCCAAAATTGTAACTATTTTACCACCTGTATATGAGCTTTTGACATTTTAATAACATTTATTCAATTGCATAACAAATGCTATATATTGCATAAAGTATTTGCATATATATATATATATATATATTGCATAAAAGTATATTGCATAAAGGCCTTATATTCTACCAACCCACCATCAATTAAAATACGAACGGGTGAGTATTGGACAAAACACTATATTTTGTAACATAAATTATTTACAAGTCTCTGATGAATTTTGTGTTAATAAAAATAACAAAACACATAAATCCGTTATAATTTCCATAATTTCCTTCCCAACCGTTTGCACTGCAAACAAGCAACAATAAAATAGTTAATTAAATATCAAATGTCACACATATGCAAACGGAAAGAAATTTTCGCACAAATTTGCACACCACCATATCACAATAAAATACACCACCGCCAGCAATGACAACAAACACATAAATGACAAAAAAACCGAACACAAATAGAAAGCTTTTTTTGGAAAACGAGTTTTTAATTAAAACTTCCTGCTGTTATTGTTGTTGCTGCGATTTTCATTATTTTTTCCGGCTGCGATATTTTTCAAAATCCGTCGACGACGGTATAGCATTATGGAAATATAAAAACTTTTGTTTAACCCCTCTCTGCGCGTAGATTTATGTCACTTTTAATCACACAGTAACAACAATTACAGGATCTAGATGTATGATGCGAGTGGAAGTGAAGCGTATATCCTATAGGATAGAAAAACAAGTAATGAAAAGCAACACAAAAAAGCTTACTGCTTATCTGATTTTTTTTTAATTCTTGTCACTCGCGTTAGTACACCCAGAAAGATAAAAATCAACTTAAGCCAAGCGTTTAGATTCAATACGTGTGATGCTGAGAAAATTAGATAATATTTAATGAAAGCTTTTTCGAGCTTTTAATTATCTCAATGAAAATACGAAAAAGGATTCAACGTACTCGTAAATTAGCATATATTTTTGTTAATTTGGAATTAAGTAAGACGAAATTAAACATCATTAATCATATAAAACAGAAGAAACTCTTGAAAATATGGGGAAAATTGAAAAATGAATAATAAATTAGTTAGGTGCGTGATATGTAAATACGAGCTTTGGGAGAGAGATTTTCAAATAATAATAATAATCTCATTAATCAAAATAAAAGGACTACAATTAAATTTTGAAATTTAAATCGGCTTTAAAAGGTAGGCTTAATGTATATGTGTTGTATATACATATACATATGTATGTAGGAGAAACTAGATGATTTAATTCAATCATAATTAATTTGTGTGGCAGTTTGCTTTGACATGCATAATGGTAAAAATATTTGCCCAGATTATATTGGGGTTGATATTTTACCACATTTCGTCGGCAACAATGGATACAAATTAATTATTGTTTTATATATTTGTATGTCGATTTTGCCGTATTTTAAGGGTATATGTCATTTTCGTATACTATTTGTCATTTGTTTGAGCATAATAGGATCTCATATGTAGAAAAATAGAAACCCAAACTAAACCATTTATTATTAATTTATTACGGTTGGTTTCCTATTGTTGTTTAATTGTGAAACAGGTTGTGCTCTACTTATAACATATAGGATCTTAGTAGGAGAGATATATAAAACAGAACCTTGCCTTAATAAAGCAGTATTTTTACTAGAATTGGGTTAATTGACGTTTGGTATGAGAAGATATAGAAAGATGGTGAAGGGCGTACTTCGATACGGTTACTTCATTGAACTATGAAAGATACGCTACACTCGTTTCTTTTGCCAATTTGAGCAGTTCCTTCCAAACTTCTATTGTTTTGTAAATAAATCAATGTTTTGTTTTAAATATTTTAAATGTTCAACTCTGAATTAACGGTATAATACACATAACCCTATTGGTTTCGGTATATACGGTTTAGTCAAGACAACCGAGTCCCGATAATCAAGTCCTGCGGTTTCTTGACTATGCCCTTAAATGTTTTACTATTTTTAAACGGAAACATAGGCATCATTTAGCTTTGCTATATGATTGATTAACCAAATTACAGTAATACTGAATTCGACATATTACGTGTATAGTTCTGGGAACCGCTATTACTAAAATTAAAAGAATCCTCCTCCTGTTAAAGGATTATGGGAACGAATGTTTTATTTTGTTGTGCCCTTGCCTTTGCATCATTCGTATAAAGAAATGTGAGACAATATATTTATAATATTTATAATATGTTCGGGTGACAAACTGTAGGTAGATAATGCTAATTGTGGCAGTCGAATTCCTGCTAAAACTCTGTAATTTCACTCTCCGGGTGACCTCATAGCGTGTGTCCTCCATTTAAGGGACGGCTTGGAATAGTGCTCGTTAGTCGGTACCGAAGGCTAGAAGGTGTAATTTATCACAAGAACGTGACCAGCAATTAATAGCTTTAGGTGTAAAATAAATTTACTCATGAAGCTGAAATTAGCCCACCGCAGTCGTCAACTCATAAAAAATATTTCAACTTTTGGCTCTTGCAATGGTAAAACTCGGGAAACGAACGCTCACTCATAGAATTATTAAAGTTTATAAAATTTTACCGCAAAGTGATCCGCCACAATCCGCCACAAATTCAGCAAAGTAAGATTGAAAGGTGAAGGTGATTTGAACACAGACTGGGCATTATCTCATGAATGGCGACAACAATAGCACTCTTACTAATGGAGTTAAAATTATAGTAGGCTAAGAACTAGAAAATCGTTAATGGAGTTTAAACCTGTTTCGAATTCGATTCTTTCGGTGCGGTTCAATACTCAGTTTAGAAATATCACGACTATTCTATGTAACCCCTCAAAAAATCACTAAGTGATGTTAAGCTCATCATGGGAGAAGCCAAAATGCAAAAGTAAATGTACTGTCTTTGTCCGTCGTCTAGGAACGATTAGAGAAAAGAACGGAGAAAGCTTATCGATCTTTGTGGCAGTCTCAAAGGGGGGGGGCATCATTGGGACACAATTGGGTCATTCCAGTTTAAACAAATCCACTTGGCAATCTTAGTGTAGAATACACTTGAATTAACAAGCAATACCTCGGTTCAGCATATGTTAATAAACGGATACAAAAGTAGAAAGCTCTCAATTTGCAAGAAAAATTTCTTACAGATTAGTGTCTTAGTCTCTGGATTCCAACACAAAATTGAAATAACAAATTTTTAACGAATGTAATTTCTTGGTTAGGAAGTTTTGTTTGGGCTGATTAGACGGATAATTTATCAATCTATTCCAGTTGCTATCATATCCTAAGTCCAAACCTCCAGGAAGGCGTGTTGTTAATGGCCGTTTATCATCCTCGCTAGATTTAAAGCTGAAATACAAAAATTGGTAATAAATTGGCTGTCGAAATTCTGATTAGGCTGGATAAAGAAACAATTTAACATCAACTTTCAGATGATATCGGAACCTGCAACCAAATTTCTTGGAAGGCGTGTTAAAGGTATTTCAACATTTTCGCTCAGTTTCCTGATCCTGGTTAGGAAGTTCCATTTAGCTGCTTGGATGAGCAAAATTATAACCTATTTGAGGTGCTCTTGGAACCTGTGTTCAAATCTCTGGGAAGCCATGATAGTGGCGGATTACATTTTCTGTTTTCACATTTCCAATATTTCTTTTTTTAACTATATCTAAAGCGCACATTGAAGTCATATTTTATTCACCAGACTGGGTTTCATATGAATCTTTTTTGTTTCACTGATGGTTCACTACATTCAAGGGATTCAACCCCTTCTTATGAGGTTACGATTTGCGAACGTTTGCGTTTTAGCGAATTCTTCTTTGGCTTCCCATGGCGGTTACTCAAATTTGCATTAACTGTAGCAACGTTTAGAAGAATGTGTTTAAGTTTTTTTTTCTCTGTGCTACTCACCAAAATATGAATCGGTTGAGTAATAAAAGGGTTCGTTCCACTTAAATTGGGCATTTTAAAAAGACATATCCCACACATACTGGAATTAGATTTACTTTATACAAACCAAATTTCATACCAACCATTCGAGAAATTTGTTCATACTTAAATTCCATCAAAACATTTAGTTCCAACAAGGTTTAGTTTTACACACACGGATCATATATTAAAGAATTCTAACGAGTAACGACCTTACACAATTACTTCCAACCGCAAATTATTCCTCTTAACAACATGGTTAAATAAATTTGTTACACTGAAATTAAAAAATTTTCAAAATCACACCCGGAACTTACTTAGAACTTTTTTTCGTCCCTGCGAAATTTATTTTTATTCGAAACGGTTTAGAAATAGCTTAATTCCATTTGACAGTTTTCCAGAACTATATACTCAAAAATCAAATGAAATTTAATTTACCTCTGACAAATCGATTTTAGTTCGGTAAAAAAATGGCTTAAACTCATTTAAGTTGAATATACATTCTTAAGAATCACGGCTATAACTCATTGGTTAAAGCTTTGGTGTTTGGATCGGGACTCTTGATAAAGACAGAATGCAAAAGCGAATTTTCATCAACACATTACGGTCTCTGATGAAATGGAACACAACTATGAACCCTTGTCGGAGTGCAAAATTCATGGACCGCTGACATGAAGCAATGCAATGTGCCGATGGTGATAAAATCGTACCTACAGCCCTATGACTTCGATTTGGCAGACGATTGCATAAGGTAAAGACGTGAAAAGCAAACTGCAAAAGAGTTGGTAGTGTTTCGGCCCCAGAACAGATTGCAAAGATTAAATAATAATAAAAAAAAACTCATATTGGAATGTCATTTTATCATTCAAATTGAGGTTCATCAAAACGAGTTGAGAAATATATTAGTTTGATTCAAATTAGCTTTTTTCACAAAACCACATCAGTAACTCGTATGAAATATCAATTTTCATCAAATATCCAAAGTATCATACCGCATTCAGTTGAGTATTGGCAAAATTATATTCAGAATTTATATTGGAATATCACTTGCATCAAACACTCCGCTCTATTGTAATGAGTTAAGAAATAAGATATTTACAATCATTCAAATTTTCACTGCGAATTCCAGTTTCATCTAAATAGATTGAGAAATTGCCTTAATTTAATTCAAATAACAGTGGATTTAGACAACTTCCGTACAACTACACGTAAAATTCAGTTTTGGTAAAAAACAGAACACTTACGCACAAATGAGAGCACCTAAACGATTTTATAAGAAATTTGGTCATTATTTGGGTGAGACCTATAGCCAAATATCAAATATACTAGAGAAGATCGTTAACAAGTATCAAACCACACTGAAATACGTATTATGGTGGTCACAGGTGTCTGGAGGGCAATGAAAGTTTTCTCACGAACACGATCCGCCATATTGACGGGAAATCGTCAACAAAGTCCCCAGGAAATAGAAAAAACTTATCCCCAAATCATACCTGTTTCTAAACGTGATTTTTTCGTGAATCCGTGAATATAAATTTCATGGTTGAATAAACATGGCGAACCTTTTCCTTCATGGCTCAAATTGGGATATTTCGAACAAGACACAACATTTTTAGGCTCAAAAATAGTGAAAATTGTCTTTCCGAGTAACATATTGCAAAATATTAATTTTACCACTATATATGAGCAGAACCACAAAATATTTAGTCATACTCGCTTTGCGTAAAAAGCGGATTTTATTCAAAAATGCCAAATATCCGACGTTCGATTTAGTCGAAAATGTCCAGAAACATTCTCTCAGAAGTTCAGAAACTGGAATTCAGTGACAAGGATTTTTTTCCACATAAGAAAGAGGCGCTGGCTTCCCCTGCACAAAAACCACTCATTTCCAGCTTTACCATCATAACAAATAAATCCAACTTCCATAACAATGCCGAGGTTTTTCGCATGTGAAAAAACCGTAGGAGCATCGTTCGCTTGACTTTCAAAAGTAAGTCATTTTCAACATTCAAAAGTAAGTCAAGCCCCAAAAAAGGGCAAAACAAGGATTCAAAAGAAAAGAATATCACAAAGCTTTGCAGACTTTGTTTCCAAGAAGTGGGAAGGGGCAAACGTCATACTTGTGTCAAAAATAGATCATCTAAGGCAAAAGCGCGGGAAAATATTTTTAACTGTCTAGTACTCTACCAGTGAAACAGAAGGAGCAGATTTGTTCATCTCTTATCTCAGAAAAAGTGAGCAGTTTGAGCACGACTGGTCGCACTAAACTATTTGGCTCAAGAGACCGGATGAATCACCAATATTTTCGACCGAAAAATTAGATACCTACCAAGTTGAATCCGGAGCATCGGGTAAACAAATGAAGAATTTTGCGACCTTCATTCGAAGTACAGCATTCGAAGTACGGGCGAAAATCTATACGAGCCTATTATACAAAGCAGGCTTTAGAGAGAACTAAGCTCTTGGAAAATGTGTATTATTCCGGAATTTTTGAATTTGAGATAGAAAAAAACCCTGTGAAACAGAAAAAACCTGTGATTTGGGGTAATGCTGAAGAAATATTGGATACGGTAATAAGTAGATGCAATCTTATTGGCCATTACCTTATCAAAATAATGGCAGATGGTGTGCAAGGTTTCTTTAAAGTATGTATGACCGTCATTCCAGAGGATTATCTGTCCGAATCCATCGCAGATTCAACTGAAGATCATTCGTCGGCGAAAAAACGCCAAGTAGACAAAGTAATAAGTGTTAATAAATTAATTATGTTGGCAACTTAACAGTATCTGCGATTAAGGAAAGTTATGAGAATATGAAGATATTATTTGATTTGATGAAAATAAACGACATTCCGTTGAAATTTGTGTCTGACCTAAAACTCTTGCTAATTGTCAACGGCCAACAAACAGCTACCTCCTCGTTCCCTTGCCCATATTGCTTCGTGAATCTGCAAGATTTAAGGAATTGCATAGACATTAACAGGGTTGATCCTCCCACGAATGAGGAGAACAACAGAGATTTTCCCGATGAACAACTTCTGGCGAGGGAAACTTACGGCGATCTGCGCAAAGATTATCAAGAATTCGTATCTTTGGGTAGCGATAAAAAAGTTGCGAACAAGTCCAGGAGTACAATACATACACCTCTATTCGTCGAGGATGGTAATGTTCCAGTACTGCAGAAGTGCATTATTCCCGAATTGCACATTCTCCAAGGGTTTGTGAATCATTTGTTTTGGACAGCTCTCGTACCTCTTCTCGGGAAGGAAAAAGCTCTGCTATGGCCCCGGAAATTAAAATTGGTATCAAAAAACTGTCACGGAGAGGCTTTCGAAGGGAATGCCTGCAGAACTTTACTTAAGCGGGCAGATGTGTTATTGGACCCAGAAATCAGTGAACACTTGGGCGGATCTCTAGCTCTTCAACCATTCATTGCGGCTTTCAGAGCTATGGATAAAATTGTACACTCATGCTTTGCGGTAAGGAGGGTTCAATCCGAATTAAGTCATCATATTAAAGATTTGAAGACAGCTCTTCTCACAATAGGCGTATCTGAAACTCTTAAAATTCATATTGCTCTAGGTTTTGGTTTTGGTTTATGGTCCGAGCAGGCTGGCGATTCGATACACAGAGAATTCCTAAAATTTTGGAATAGACGTAAAATTAATAATCTAGATGATCCAGATTACCTGATTAGATTGAAAGCAGCTGTTGTCGATTTCTCATCGAAACATATTTGAATTTCCACAGAAAACGAATGAGTTGTATCAAAGTAGACACAATTTTGGAATATATTAGCCGAGACTGTTGTTTCATAATGTCTTCATTGAGGTGTATCTTTTGGAGCGATATATTTTTCATGAGAAAAATTGAATAAATAAGCAATAATAATCATGTTTTGTAATGAAATAAATATGTTGTCATTTCCAACAATGCTTTTCACTGGGCTAAGTATTTCATAACCTTTAGCTCCCTTATTTCATCTCTAAAAAACTTGTCTGAGTCCCAAGGGACAGTTTCTGGATATTTTCAACCCAACCGAACTTCGAATATTTGGCATTTTTGAATAAAATCCGCTTTTTACGCAAAGCGAGTATGACTAAATATTTTGTGGTTGTGCTCATATATATGGCAAAATTAATATTTTGCAATATGTTACTCGGAAAGAGAATTGTTCTGCCTACAATTTTCTCACTATTTTTGAGCCTAAAACTGTTGTGTCTTGTTCGAAATATCCCAATTTAAGCCATGAAGATAAAGGTTCGCTATGTTTATTCAACCATGAAATTTATATTCACGGATTCACGAAAAAATCACGTTTAGAAACAGGTATGATTTGGGGATAAGTTTTTTCTATTTCCTGGGGACTTTTTTGATGATTTCCCGTCAATATGGCGGATCGTGTTCGTGAGAAAACTTTCATTGCCTTCCAGACACCTGTGTGGTATACGCGGTGAAGATGGATTGACTGGGTACTGAAATATGACGAGACGGAGAACGGTTCATGCAAGTGTGAACCAGTAGTGGAGAACGTCCCAGAAGTCGAACGAAACGTCACCAAATTTAAAACCGTAAAAACAAAGTGGTCGATCTACAATAAAGTATGCACAACGATCAAGTCACAGTAGAGAGAAATGTTACAATTTATCGTGAGATACAGCGATATAGCGTAAATGGAAAGGCCCTTACAGAGATGTTAAGAAGATCAGCGACAATGAAAGTATTGGATACAAGAAAACCTTAGAGGTGGATGTAAAGTTATCAAATGCGATAAAGAGATTAAAATGCACACCACCAAGAGTTATCGTCCCAAAGGTTGCAGCTTCGAGTGAATCTTGTAGCTCTACCGGATCAAGTATTCCTTTAATACAGATTTATAATTGAAGTTTACTCTGGCATTCCATATGTGGTGGGGAATATCGAAATTCACAGCGGAGTTAATCACCAGGGTAAGGGGAAGTCGATGAAGATTATGAATGGAATGTGCACGAATACATCTATTAACAGATGGTTACAACTGCATTACACATACATCGATGGAAGCAATAAAAGGAAAAATCTCGAACAGCGATGCAGAAGAATGTAAGTGCGTATTTTAATTGGTTTAAATGCCGCATAAAACGTTAAAAAGTTAAAAAAAAATTCGTGGTAAATTTTTTTTAACTTTTAAAGTTTTTATCTGAATCAATTGGTTTAAATTTTGACATTAATATTGTTGCTTATTTTATGTGTTATTATGAACGTATATAGCAAATTTAAATATGAAAATATGTAAAATAAATACTATTTAAATGTATATTAGTTAATTATGGCCAGTTTACATCTAAATCATTACGATTTTTCTCAAAATTTGTACATGACAAATTTCTGTTTACAAACAAATATTTTTATCAGCCAAATGTTTTCCACATAAAAATTTTATCAGATCTTGAAGCAGATAAAAAGTTTGACATTTTTATTCACCACAATTTTTAACTTGTAAACTTTTTATGCGGCATTTAAACCAATTGAAACACGCACTTGAAACGTTTGCATTTGATCGGACTTAGATTGAGCAGAACTTGAGCAGTTTAAAATCAACAAGTGCGACAGTAGTGATATAAAGAGAGTGAATAATGAAATAATGGTTTTGTTCAAGAAATTTAAACGGCTTTAATAAATAAAGTTTTAAACTTTCGCCTGTGAAGCTAAAGTGGATGCGTCGATCACTTCGACTACTCGTAAATAACATCAACTACCCATAGACAACGTCGAGAATTTACTTGAAATTAACGACAGTCGTGATCGAATGCATTTGTAACTTCTGTTTCCGGCAGCTAAATGCAAATTATTATTACTAGAAAATATATTTTAAAGTAACTGATACTGTTTGCCTTTCGATTCTTTTTAATAAATTACCGTTAGTTTGCACTAGTGATTGATAGTTGTCGCTGTATTCATAAAATGTACTGTTCCTAAAATTTAATCCTAAGTGGTTAATTTAAACTTAAATTAAATTTTCGAATTAGAATAAAATTTTTGTGTATTGTATTTCACGCCAGCTAAGTGGCACGAACTAACGTTAAATTAGTTAAATGATATTTTGCTGACATCTATTGATATTTGGCTAAACTACAATAAAAAATAGGAAGTGGGATTGAACTACAACTGACCGTTTCATAAATACTTCTTCCAATCATAATTTAGTTTAATAGTGCACCTAAATGGCAAAATATTCACGAAAAAAAAATTAGTTGTGCCAAATTGATTCTATGGCAGCTGATTTATTTCTTCCTTAAATATGTTGAGTTAGGTAAATGAAAACTAGATAAACTATGGGTGATCTTTTGATTATGGAAATGGTTGCTAGATTAAATCGGACGTTTCGCGTGTAGCCCACCTCTAATCTATAATTTCACTCGTAATAGCAATCGCTGGCGTTGGAGTGGTTGTGCTCGTTTGCGTATATGGCTATGGGTAAGTTTTGCAATCCCGTTTGGCAGCTCACTAATAGCAATAAAGAGGAATAAATTACGTCAAATACACATACCTATATGGTAAACAGAGTGAAACTGAACTGCCACTGGTTCAAATTCGTAATGGACAATGCTGATTCGGCCCGGCAATTTATTTAAGGATTAAGAAAATATTGCCACCGTTTTCTGTGTCTAATCGGGTTCTCGGCTATCACACCGAACTGATGACATTGTATCGATGCCCATGACCATTCGAGATGGCAACCCATGGATAAGTAAAAAAAAATCCAATTAATAAACGCAACGATCTCAAAAGCTCTTACAACAAAAGTTCCCTGTTCCTTGATACTTCTATCGCAGGTGATAAATTTCTTTTTAAATATGGTGAGCTAATTAAACATATGATAAAAGAAAAAGAAGTTTTCATTAACATATTAAGAAAATGTTTCCGTCATATCGAGATCAAATGTGAACTAATTGACTTATTGGGGGCTGACTTGACAGAGCTCATGATATTTATCAATGAACCTGGATTTGTTTCGTCACACAAACACACAATCCATACTTTTAATTTCAGTTCGCACATTTTTAACATGATATTCAATTTGAGATTGAATGTCACAGTTGACATATAGATATATGAAAACAGTCAAAAAATCTCTAAGCTCTATTAGACCGATTAAAGTCAAATAAAAGCAAAATAATAAATAAGTTTAGTGTTTAACATAATTTCTTAGGTTGTCGACGATTTCTACTTCGCCGACGTCAAGACGTGTCGACAACAGCGTAGGTTACATTGTAAAGAATACCACGCCGATTCGTGCCCCCGAGTCACTTTTTAAATTTGAAATCTTAAAGCCTTTGTGATGTGATGACAACAAAGTCAAGAAGATGACAACAGAGTCAAGAAGCAATTAAAATTGTCCATATGTGCGAATCGGTGCGATATAATTATAAAAAGTGAAGTCGTTATGATTTAAGTTCCTCACTTAATAGTGTCAATAGATTTAATAGATATGTTATACTCGCCATTGCATATGAAGACGTACACAATATTCGACAGATGAACGCTCTACTTTGGCAAAAACGCAAGCCACATTTCACAGCAGGATGTTCAAAACGAGAATGTCACAAAACTGGATTTCACAAAAAAGCACAAAGTGCAGTAAAGTGCCTGGATACATGAATTTGCTATTTTTTTAAACTACAACCCATCCAATTTAACGTATAATATTTGCTGATAAAGGTGTGGAATGCTCTCAGAGCAGTAGACATTAATTTTCTGACAAAAAAAAAATATTTTTACCCCGTCCGAATCTCGGATTTGTCCGTTATCTTAAAAGTTGGGTTTCTATTCTAAAAAGGTTAGTGTAAAAAGTTTTCGTTATCATTTCTGGCGTAAAACTAGAATTTGTTTGTTAATTTAACAAATCATATTAAATTCTTCCAATTATGTAGTTATGATATTTTTCAACATTTTTATGCCAACTGATATACTGAAATAACATTAAATCACGTATTACACTACACGTTCACGTATAAGTACCACGCATAATCTGTGTTTTTTACGTTACTCATAAAAACTGTATAAACTTCATACATAACTCGACAGCCGACATATTATTATTACATCAGGATGCAAGTTTGTCGGAGGGTTATTCATACCCGAGTAATTTTTCTTTTAAAATTTAATTTATTTATAACTGTTACGAAAACTCATCAAAACATAAAAACAAAAATTAATTCCACAAAGCCATCGAGAAAAACCTTTACCTTCGTATTCATACCCATCTCTGCACGTTTGCGAATTTTGGTTTCCGAGAGTAGCGGTATACACACACATTTTATTATATTTTTGATAATTATTTGGTTATTAAATAATAAAATAATTTTTATTCTTAATATATCATAAAAAATATAAACAAAAAATTGTTTTAATATTAACTGAGCTTAATACTTTGATGTACATTAAGCTTTTTATTTTCGTATACAAGAATAAATACGAAACGAGAAATCAGCTTTATATGTATAATACAACCCTCCTCCCCCCACCAAACAAAAATAAAAAATAAAATAAAATAGGGAATAACATCTGATATTTTTTTTTCATTTTGTATATTTCACTAGAACCCCATATCCATAGCAGCAATGGTTAGCCATTATTGCTCATGCTTTTTCGTCATTTTTCGTACTGCTATTTTCCCAAAATTCTTTAGCACAATGAAAATTCAATTTTTATTTTTATGGAAAAACATTATTTTAATGTACACAGATACGGATAACGACCGTTATTAATATTCTTGTCAAATTAAAAAAAAAATTGCCCATTTTTCTTATGCGGCTAAATGCGTAAAGTATAAAGAGCTATACCCGGACACAAAACGGAAATGAACATTGTACGTCGCGACGGTGACACATAAGCGATTGGAAATATATTCGTTTAACGGGATGAGGTTGGAACTAATTTAGTTTGTATTTCCTGCGCAAAATGGTGATGGCATTATATTTTACTGGACAAATGACTTCTAATATCGGCTTCGATTCCATGAACACTATATATGGCTGTATTTTATTGGTATTAATCGCCATATGCGAGGAATTATAATGGCATTTTGGTTTGATTGTCATTTGGTTATTGCGGACAATAAATCATAAACATTTATAATGAAAATCAAAATTGTTGCGGTTGCTCGGTCTGATTTATGAATGCGTTCAAATTGAACGAATATAATTCATGATTTGTTTGCAATAAATGTGGGAAAATATTTAGCTAACGGAAAGAGGTTATGCTATGGTTCAACAAGTAATAAAAAATGGCAAATTCTAAAAAAATCGCTTCATATAATTTGATATGAAACATCATCAGCGACCTCTTGTTGCCCCACCTAAAAAATGGTTAGCCCTAACATTTGATATGATTTGAAATGATTTCATATGATTTCATATGATTTCATATGATTTGATATGATTTGATATGATTTGATATGATTTGATATGATTTGATATGATTTGATATGATTTGATATGATTTGATATGATTTGATATGATTTGATATGATTTGATATGATTTGATATGATTTGATATAATTTGATATGATTTGATATGATTTGATATGATTTGATATGATTTGATATGATTTGATATGATTTGATATGATTTGATATGATTTGATATGATTTGATATGATTTGATATGATTTGACATGACTTGATGTGATCTGTTATGCCCAATCATATCAAATCATTTCAAATCATCTTAAATCAGACCAACCATATCAAGTTTGATCTAATTTGAAATGATTTGATATGATTGGATATGAATTGATATGATTTGATATGATTTGATATGATTTGATATGATTTGGTATGATTTGGTATGATTTGGTATGATTTGATATAATTTAATATGATTTGATATGATTTGACATCATTTGACATGATTTGATATGTTTTGATATGATTTGAGGATTTGTATGATTTGATATGAAAAAAATATCATTTGTTATGATTTGACAGGACTTGACAGGATCTATTATGAGAAGTGACGAGTTAGCAATGAGTTTGTGAAATGATATATTTACGATAAGAACGATTAAAATATTTTGCTTGCAAAATTCTAACCGCTACAAATAGTTCGTAGAAGTAATACAACATTTTTGTAAATTTACATCAAGTTCTAAAGTGAATCCGTCGCTTTTGATATTTGACAATCATGAAAGCCACTTAAGCATTGTGGCTCCAAATTTAGCGAAAGAAAATTGTGCAACTATTCTGACCATGCTACCGCATTCTTCATATAAATAGCAGCCATTAGACGTTGGTTGTTTTAAACTTTTCAAAACTGCGTACAATTCGTCTGTTGATTCGTGCATGCAGAACCCTGAAAAAACATTTTCAATGTACAATGTTGCAACTAGCGTTGGGTATGCTTTGGAAAAGGCAATGACACCTTCTAATATTATCTCATCATTCAAACAAATCGGGATTTATCCGTTCGACGAAACGTTTTCACAAACCGATTTTATGCCAAGTGAAGTAACAGACCGAGAAGTCAATACACTGAGTAAGAAAAATTACCTAGATCAAGGTGAGAACATCACAAATTAATGATTTATTTGTAATTATAACTCACAACCTTTATTCTAGACATTATTACAGAACAGTCGCCAATCCGAAATACTGCAATCACTTCCATCGAATTATCACCAGTCGGAAATGTTAACAGTCATCCAGAGATACCACACATTAATGCAATCTCCAAGCATATTTTCATTTCTCCGGTAGCATTAAAAAAACCAAAGTCTGCAGAAAGGAAGCCAAATTATAAATCTTGCCGACCGACGGGGCAAAAGTATAATTGCTACTGACACCCCCTGAGGAAAATAAAATTCAGGAAAGAAAGAAAACAAAAACGTCCAAAGTCACGAATCAAAGAAACCCGGAAAAATTTAACGAAGCTGATTAATTTTGAAACGGATGACTCCTAGGATAATATGGAACTAGTATTAGAAGACACAGACGACGATGTCGACATGGAATTGGAGGAATTGGAGGAAAGCTTTTGGGCCAGGAATAAATATATTTTATGTTGGAAATATATTAAAAATAGACGATTTTTCCGATTGTCTGGAATTAATAATAATAAATTCGTAGAGGGAATCGTAGGAAAACCCTCGAAATTTTGTATTATTTTTTTCACTGTGATTTTAATTGTTAATCTGTGCTATGGAGAAGCAAAAATGCCTTTTATTTATTTTGTTAGTTTTTTTTGTATGATATGTGCATCATATAGTTTTATTCGATAAAACCGAAATTAGTTTGCTTTTATTTACAAATAATGTTAGAACCAAAAATTGATTATCTATGTTGTACGGTCAAATTTACTTTCGACAGCATTTTTTGTACCATGCTGTTTTTATTCAATCGCGGTATCGCGTTCTCCTTCGCGTCCCAATTATAATTTTTATTTTTGGCTTATATTGTAAGTAGTTGACTTTTATCTGCAATCAAAAATTTTTTGGATTCACAATTTTGATTATGGAGTTTATTCTAGAATCCGATATCGATTCAATGAACATTGACATGAATATAATGTCGATGAGTGCAGATAATAGTCAGGGGTTTTAAGCTTTTAATGTATGCCAGAAACTAACTGTTTAAATTCTAAAAGTCTATCGAATAACATATAATTTGGAATTGCGTACGGCTAAAGAAGAAATCTGCAAACTAACGCTGTGCTTCACGCCCATATTTTGTCTAAATTTTCGTTGATGCGTACTAGTCGTTCATAGACGGCACGAAACAAATCGCGTCTGACTTTTAATAAAAATTTACAAAACAAAGCAAGGTTTATCAATCTTCACAATATTTCTCATCAGTAATTGATAAATCTGAACCACAGAATATATACAGAAGCGACATAACTCCGTTTTTATATGTTTTTCTTTCGACTCGAATAGTTCACCTTTTATATCAAAATAGGAGTGGTAAAATTGTTTACATGGTAGATAATAGATAGCGCTAGTAGTTTGCGAAAAGTTAAAATCGATTATAAATTCTTCGCAGTGCACATCTAAAATTTCCTCTCAATTGGCTCTCTCAGTTTAATGTCAGTTTGATATTGGCTGCACCAACCGTATTGCTGTTATCCGTAAAATATAAAGCATATTAAAACTAACTAAAGATCTAAACTATTATGCGTGTAAAGAATTAAACTAAAATGATAAAATTCGATTTAACGAATAAAACTTCACAATATTGGTATTTAATTTTTTCGCTGTTGGATTTTTTGTACTACAAGAATGGATGTACATATGTATCATATTCATAACCTGCAAATTCTGCATTGAAATAGTTCTTTTTAGATAGTCGTCAAAAAATAATTATACGAGAAAATTTTAGGAACCGTAAATAAAACGGGTATGTTGGATTATACGGCGTAAATCTGAAGTAGCCTAGTCCCCCTATTAATAAAAGGTATGGAACTCTTGACGAATACGGTTAGTGTGAAAGATACAAAAACGTTAATATCAGGAATTCGATTTCAAAATTGAAATGATCGATAGCGTTTACAAACTGGTCAAATGTTTGTATGAGAGGTAACTATCAGGATTTATTCCGTATTTATATTTTTGCCTTTTAGTCATCCGACAAAAATTATTTAAATGTATTATGAGGATATTTGGCATCAAAAAAATAGTCCTTAACTGGGGGGTCGGCATTGGAAAATTTAAATCGCCTACGAGAGTGTTAGTATATCAACATCAGCAATTTCAATGATACTGATTGATACACTGAAGTGTACAAGGGTTCTTCAATCACACTGAAAAATGAGACGATTAATGCAATTTTTTTGTATAAACCACTATTTGAATGCCATTCAGACAATTTGTTCTTGCATTTTACGGTATTTGGCCACATTGGTTATCATGAATCGAGGACGGCGTATAATGAACTAAAAGATTTGATTAAAGTTGTTCAATCACGAAGTTCTTGGAGCATTTATATGTAAACTATTTCGGTTGGGCTCGGATTGAGAATCCAGAATATGCCGAAGCCCCACGTATCCACGTCACTCACATTAGGATTGTTATATTTTTAAAAAATTTCAGGTAAACTACATTCAGCATAAGTGTTGCTCTGAACACAACAACTACCGCCAATTTTGGTCGATGCACAATAAATAGGAATTGCCGAAGATTACAAGTAATGCTCGAATACGTGAAATCGCTACATTGATACGCTTTACATACGCTTTACAACCACCGGACAAGTGGTGCAGTGGTTAAAGCTTCGGCACTTGGACCGGGAGGTACTGGGTTCGAATCCCATCAGAGGCTATATGCAAATCGAATTTTCATAATCGGCGATGTTAATAAACACAACTAAGACCCTCTGATGGAGTGCAGAATTCAGCGCCGACACACCGTCTACGTCAATGTACAGGTTGACATGGAACTTGCAATGTGCAGGTGGTATTACTGTAGTTGTGTGAGTAGGTAAATAGGTGAATGGGTTAATGATGTGGCGTGAATGCGTGGTATCACAATGGGCCAAAATTGGCCTAAGTGTCAACCACTGAAACCTTACGCTTTACATCATCGACAAATCCTACCGCGTTTTGCCGTTCTTTAATCGTCGTTGTTTATTAAGTGTACAGTTGAAATGAGTATAAAGTGTCTTGTCCCTGGAATTCTTCGACTTTTGGGGCTACCACGTCAGACTCCTCAACGCGTCATTGTTGAGTGCAAGGGGCAATTATGCCGATGTCGAATGAATTAAATTCATTCTGATCTAGCTTAATGACGAATTAAAAAAAATGGGTTGCTTCCGCTGAATTGAACCGGGCATATTCGATCAAAAATATTTGACACCCGTGCCAAAGAATATAATATATTCTGTGCTAAATTTTTAGCCTAACCCGAAACATTTTCATTAATAACAATGCTCATTGTTTGACAAATGATCGCGAACAATTTGACAGAAGTCGAAGAGAGAAAATTTATTTGTACACTACTAAAAACTTTTAGTGTTTACAAAATGATTTTTTTTTTCAAATTTAGAGCCATCTATTGGCAAACATGGAAACTATTTTAGGAGTTTTGTAAAAAAAAGGTATCTAACTGTCGTTTCTGATATATTCTGTGTCTGAACTATGCACACAGTTTAGAAATAAATATCAGGGACATTTTGGTTTAAGAACATTAGAGAGATCTATGAATAATTGGTATGAACTAACTGACAATTAGTTAGTCGGAAATTTAGACAAAAAACGGTGTCAGGCACACAGCAGCATCAATATATAGTATTTGAAAATGTAGTTTTTGAAATTAATTAATTTGATACAGCAGACGTTGAATACTTTCATTGTTTTCACTATTTAAAAACAGATGTCTCTAAATTACATTTTATGTGTTGTTCGTATCAGAGGTGATATTTTCCTCGAAACCCAGTTAGGAATTCCAATTATTTAGGGATTACCGAAAATAGTAGACTTTTTATGATAATTTCATTGTAATATCCCTGTGTTAGAGGATAAAATGGTTATAAACATCTTAAACATGAAAATTTGTCATTTAGGCCAAACAAAATTTTTAGAAAACAAGCCTACGTGTCCTAAAAAGACAAATGGTGTGGTTCAGACCACAAAAATACCCCTCGCGTTTAATCCGAGAGAAGGGAGGAATAGGATTTTTCGAAATTACAGCAATTGGAAACAAATCATAATAGCTTGCGGTTCTCAAAAAAATGTATATATCCTAAAATTGAAAGGGTATTTATAACCCAAATATTCGAAAACCAATATATTGTTTTTATGGAAATGACAAATTTATTAACTCCTCAATTTACCAAAAAGAATTTTATACGTTCTGTTAATTGGAATACCTTCGGACTGTGAACTGGAATCTCGCTCTATAAAGGTTTCGATTATTTTGATATATAAATGATCTTAATGACGTTTTTTAATTAAATCAAATAATAACTGTACTCCCGAAACTGTTGAGACAATTTACCAGGTAGAATGTGAAGAATTCACAAATTGTAAATTTGTAAAATATGTGAAACTTTAGCTGTCTCAGCCGTATTTTTTTAAGTTCTGTCAAAGCGATAAGGAGGCGGGGCACAACTACCTCCCAAATTCCAGTGGAAGCTACAAGAGCCAGTAGCCTCGATAATTCCGCTAGTCCAAAAATATTCGCAAATTAAATTTAATGTTCGAAATAAAACTTGGTGAGCAGTTTCTTAAAGAAGTTTCAAGCTACGTTGAACCTCTGAAGAAATTGACGTTTCCACCCTACTTTATATTCTCGGAGAGGACTCGACTATACTAATAGGAATTGATTGGGTAACCCTGGTATTGCCAACTGACGTCTCTATCGTAAAGTTTGATATTTTAGGCGGTATATTTACTCAGAATGTTGTTTTAAGCTGCCACTATTTTTTTTTTTGTTATAGTGTTTTCAAAATTTCATTTTAGTGCACAAATGGAACTAAATCGTGAACGTATGCGATTATTTTTTACATCTTTCGATGTGAGTTAATTCAACAACAGTGAATTGATGAACAGTGAATTGATCAGTATTTATCGATGGTTTAAATAATCCAACCGTCACCGTAGTTGAACTACGAATTGGAAGGAATTCGGACGCCAAAAACATTTGTTCACGTTGGATCCCATATAATTTCACAAACGCTCAAAAAAAACCCGTATCAAAACATGTCTAACATCATTAGAGGTAACGAATCTTGGACTTATGCGTATGGACCCGAAGCCAAACAACAGTCGACGGTACGGGTGTTCCAATATTAGCCAAATCCATCAAAAGTTATTCGCGCACGAAGCACTGCGATGCAAATGGTCACCTGTATTTTCTGTATACAATCATTTGTTTTCCAGAAGTCTTTGGTGAAATAAGAAACACCAACCGCGCAGACGACGAATCATTTTCCACCACGATGCATTCTAAATGCATGTTTTCGAGGTACCTCAACCAGAGTGGAAAAGGGGTTCGAAAATTGGTTAAAACGCACAAAAAGTGAATTGATCTTCATGGAGAATATCTTGAAAAACATTTAAGCCAATTTTGATAAATAAATATTTGTTTTTGTTTTGTAATAATCCCGAAATATAAAAGACAACCCTTGAACGATTTGTTTGATCATTTGATTCGATTTTGACCATTCCACGTGAAATATGTATTATTCAGGTGCTATTGCTCGTATGATTAACTTTTAGGAATAGGTTTTTACTCACGTTAATAATAATCTAGAATCATGAGTAGTAGTTCAATGTCTTACCTGAAAAAAAGAGAAAAAATATAAAATTATAGAGATTTATTTATTCAGTCGATAGACAACTACAGATTGTCAGGTTATGTAGAACAGTATATATTTCTTATATCACAGCAAAAAAAAAATCAATGTTACTCATATATTGTGTTGCGTGTTTGTTACATGCCGAATACAAGTAAAGATACATTTCATTTTAATTCGATTCTGTAAAACAATCTGAATTATTTATGTTTTGATTATGAGGAAGATTCCCAAAAATATGTTGAACACAAAAATTTCGTTTTCTTATTTTATTTCATCATCTCGTATCTCGCTGTGCAGTAATTAACGTAACGAAATTTATGGTTATCGTCAGATCTAAAGAGATACAGAATATATATAGCAGAGGTTAATTTATTTCATTAAGCTAAGATAAATTAAGCTGTTTGAAAATTCATTATAAATAGTTAGAAAAAAAAACACTTTGTGTTTATGTGAATTATTTATCTCGTGCGGTCAAAGTCTTACATGGAGTTATTACGTTATATATTTTTCGTCCTATAGGTAAATGATTTCCAAATATATATGTAAGGCGATTCATCAATATTCTTATCAAATAATTATACCTATCTGTTAACCAAAGCAGATGAACGATATTTTATCTCTTGAGGGTTAGTAAACAATATTCTGTGGTTTTTGGTCTAAAAATATCTTTCTTTTTAATCCTTTGTAAAACCAAAAATGGAATGAATATTTATATAAATTTTGCGAGATTAAATTTGCCAAAGGTAAGGATAATGAGACGTGTAACCCAAACTTCCTGCAAATGTCGATTAGTGATAAATTTTTGGGTGTACCCTTTCATAGAAACTTTTATGTTCTTTGTGCGGTTTTTGTGTTAAAATGTTGTTTTGGTATAACTTATAACCTTAATAAACAATCGAAAAGGCTTAAACGTCTGTAAAGTTGTTATTAATTTTTATGGTTTTTTTGATCGATTGTGGTTGGAAAATTATTAATGTGTTAACGTGTCGAAGGAAATTAGATAAATTACTTTGGCTGTTTACTGATGTAGGCCAGTTATCAAATTCAGTAGTTTGTATAAAATCAATAATCGTCCCTCGCATTTAGAAGAGAAAGAAGAAATGCTACGTTTCTTCGGCCTATAATGGTACCTGTAATGTACCGTGCGACGAAGAGTGACACAACTCAAAATTCACTCATTTCTAAAATATTCGAATCAAAAGATTCCCAATAATTCGTATATTTTTATTTTTTTGTATTAAGATATCAAAATATACTCTCTTATCTCACTATTTTTAGTAACTTACAAAATACACAAAGCAATAAGCAGCGAAATTTTGTTCCGCGAAGTTGAAAATTGGCGTACATCGCTAGGTGACCATTTGCGACCATTGACCATTCTCGGTTTCCTTTGCGTTGAAATTTTGACTTTTGGTATTAAATAAGTGCGAACAGTATATTAAGTGACGCCATAAGAGGGGCGGACTCCGGTCTTGTCAATCTTGTTGGCAACATTAGGGTGACCTCTGATATGCAAAACATCAAATATATTTCATCTCATTATGTTTTGCTCAAGTCGTATTCATACGACGGATAAAAATCTCGGATTTTTCTTTCCCACATTTTTTTTAACATTTTTCTACTTTTTTGTATGAAAGGAGGCGTGTCTATTGCATAATTTAGGTGATGTAATCGGTTAAAACGATGGAATAGAAGAGTCCCGGATTTTTATCTGTCGTATGAATACGACTTCAATGTCCAAAATGCAAGGGCAAAGCATGAACAAAGCCATGTCAGGTTCGTTGCTCGGTCTAAGACAGCAGTCATTCTTGTGATTTTGTTTCCAGACGTCTACCCGTCTGTGTCCGTTAGAATGGAGATTACAACCAAGGCGATTAGTTTTATAAACCACATACAATTTTTTTAAATTCTCAATTATGCTTTGGTTTTGGTGGGAATTCTGGTTCTGATGAGCTTCTTGGCATGAGTGAGGAACGGTGGACAATACGGGATGCCGCGATAAGATTACCCCCTCGCACTCCTGACTGGAGCATACATACCTCGCATACTTATTATCCAATCTAAACCAGCGGACGTCCACGTATGGAATGTTGTTATTCTCGGAACGGTTCCACATCTTCCTTGTCCGAAATAACGAAAATATAATAAACATATTTGAGAATGAGCGCGACCTCAAATCTCGTCTAGGTCAGAATGGGTAACATGGTCGAGAACAATATCCCTTAGTTTTCTTAAAGAACTTACTCTCGTACCGCACGAGGGCAGATGTGTCAATACAAAAACGGATCTTTTTAAGAGAGGATAGCTTTGAATTTTTTTCTTGGCTTAATTGTGAAAAGTGATATCTCGCAAGTGATGGCTATTTTCAGCTTCACACATTCGTGGTCTTCCTTACACTCCATACTTTTTCTCAAAATTTCATTTCGAATGTTGTTTTTAGAGCTCTTTCTATCAAATAAGCTCAAAGAAAATTACCGGAGCGGGTAAATATGGCGAACGCGGAAGATAATTGAATTGTACCCCTTGAGCATGGAGTGTAGCTTCATTTTGTTGGGACCACAGCTATGAACGATTTTGCATAGCTGGGCTTCCAAATTCCAACATCGTCCGATATTGACGACCATTAACGGTAACTGTTGCGACGACTTAATTTTCGAGGAAATGTGAGCCAAAGACGTTTTCACGCGATACTCCGGACCAAACAGTACACTTTAGTGACGTAAGTGTTGCTAGTGAATTAATAAATAAAAAATTGTGAATGAAATTAGGATTTTCTTCAACTTTTCCACGTAGTGAACTGGCAAAATCAAGCCGTTCTTCATAGTCTGTCAGTTTTACTTATTTAATTTGTTCAATTTAAATGAAAGGAACTAAGCAATTTCTGAATCGATAATGATAGAACTGGAAGGATAAGGATGGAAATTGTATTTTAATAAAGCCAACTTGGACTGAATTAGGCCGTTTCTAATAAGATTTAAAAATAATTTTTGGAAGAAGTTTAGTAAGCTTTTGAAGATGGGTTGTACAGGCCTCTGAAAACTCCGTTCAATATCATGGTTTGAAAAACTATTTTTTATCATGAATTCTGAGTAAGGCAATCATTTTTCCACTAAGGCCATTTTCATCAAATGATATATCTTTTCAATATGGATTTACTACATTTCCGACAATATAGTTCGACTTTTCCAGTACACAAATTTTGTTCGAAAACCGCTTCTTGAGCCTAAAAAGCATTTTTTTATTGATATTTGCCCAACAAGCCGCGATATTGTCGATACGCTACAACCCTCCTTCCCAAGCGAAAGCGTGGCCTGAGCAAACCAGCGAGTCCTAAAAACGCGACGGCGTCTTTATCTGACGCCCGCTGCAAGAACAGGAACACGACTGTGTGATTTTTTTGGGCTCAAACAATGTTTCATCCTTTTTTTACAATCTCGGGGAACTCGGTTCAGTATAAATTTGACTGTTGTTCGATGGTATGGCGGCGTTTGTCCACACGAATGTCTTTTCGGTACAGTGTGACGATGGTTGTCCTAACTGGACTGTCGGAATGATGCTGGTACAGTCAGCGCGCACGTGGCACATAATGGCAGCCTTCAGAGTGCGGTGTCATCTCTCAACCATACCATTACACTTTGGGTTGTAAGCCGTGGTTCGGACGCATTTAAACCCTAGTAGTTTAGATAGTTCTTCGAACAGTTCGAATTCGAACTGAGTTCCCTGATCTGTAAGAATGGCCCCGGGAACGCCAAATGGGATATCCAAGTTGTATATACAGCGAACGCGACAGTGGCAGCCGTTATGCTCGGTACAGGGACCGCCACAGGCCAACACGTGTAACGATCTATCAGCGTGACGCAATATCGCTGGTTATCAGAAATCAGCACGGGACCAATGATATCGAGGTGTGACTTGGTGTGCTTTGAAACTTTCGACTTTTGACATTATACACATTGTTGGGTGAAGTTTTTCGAATCTTTTTAGAGCGAGGGCCAAATAACATTAGTAGTTTGAATATTAGTGGTGGCTTAACGGAATGAATGGTCGAAGTTTACCAGTCGAAATATCGCAATAAATGTGTTTATTGGACGGAGTTGAACGTTATTGGACCTTGCTCCAGATTTAGTGACATGCTGTTACTATGCAAGAGTTCTCGCAATTCTGCATCATTGGATTTTGCATCCGCGATTATTGTATAGTCTAAATGACCCATGAAATCAAGATGCCAAAATTAATGCGAGGATACTTTAACCGGATTCTAATAAAATGCGTAGACTAAGAGTTTGTGGTCGGTGAATAATGTGAACTCACGTCCTTCGAGGGGATGCCGAAAGTGCTTAATCCCCGAGTAAGCTGCGAGCAGCTCTCTATCGTAAGCACTATAGCGCTGCTGCTTCTCGCTTAAACTGCTGTACCACAAGGCTGCTGTTTTGCTAAGTCTCGGTTTTTTTATCGTCGAGCGAGAGACCATGTAGAATATTATTTATTTTAGATTTTTTAGACTCTCCAAGGTAGCGAATTACCTCGTCGCGAAACGTGGTATAAGGCGTGTCGTTCTTGTCGCGTAATATGAGGTCCCCGAACGTATTATGAATACGCGAATCACGCAGACAGAAGCGCGCTCACGCAGTTGTTCCAATATGTTAAACCACACCGAAGAGTTTTGGGAATAAAGCGGCTGAGGTGGCTTCAATGCCACTTGGCTAATGTTTATGTGAGGGGTGTGTCAGGGGTATGTGAGTACGTAAACCGTTGTTGAACATATCGGAACCGTTCGTTTGGTCAAACGCGCTGTGTCAAGGATTACGTGCAACTGTTCAAACAGATCGGCCGGACTTGAACCCGCTGCCGCCCGAACTCGCACCCAATAGCGGAGGTGTGCTATTTCCGGACATAACAATTGGCGTAAAAATTGTCAAAAAACGACGAGTACAAAATATACGCGATCGCGATCACAAAATTAAATTTTTGTCGGGTATGCAAAATGTCAATGAAAATAAAATTAAATATAGAAAACTACTAACGATTACGTGGCCGTCGATATTTTCGATACGCTACAAACTCATTCACATTCTGTAATCAAGGAACTGTATCCAAACAACAGTAGACCAATTCAAGTTATCTAAATGTTATCAGCTGCTCTATTTCTGAATACGATACGAAAACGAAAATACAAAATACATATTTGAATTGAATCAGATTCGTACGAATCTTATTTAAAATTGAATAGGAATCTTGTACTTCCGTTTTCGTATCGTATTCAGGAATAATGCCCCAGATTATTAAATCCTGAAATGAACTTAGTAAAAATGTGAAATATTATTTATTGCACAACACTAGTTTTAGTCAAAAGTGAGTTCGGGTTTTCTCAAGCAAGTTCCAATTAATCCAGACTTGCAAGTTTGAGAGTGGAAGAATGCAGTTACAATTAAAATCTAGACTTTCGACAAATGCATCGAATTTAACAAAGACAATTTACCAAATTTTGATTCTACCAAATCATCGCGAATTGCTTAGAATGAATACTATATGAGGTACTGCCATACTGTATGAGGTACTGTCACTCGGATAATAAAAAATAGCAAGGTGATCGAGGGAATCCGGTTTCTTGATCATACGTAACATTTTAATATATTCCAGATCGATTTGATTTCAAACATAACAGTATATTTTCTAGCACGCGGAAGAGCCAACCTCTTCAAAATATTTGGTTATCGTACTATTTAACTCCACCGCGTAACTCGAGTCTTGCCCCAACCTTATGTTGCAATGAAACAATTGAAAATTGCACGAGGAAAAAAAATTTCACTGAGTGTCAAAATATATTTCGTAACCATTTGCTCATCATCACTATATCCAAGGCATTTCAATTGTTTCTTTTCAGTAACCAAGTGTAAGTATGCCAATTTGTCAAGTTGATTTAATTGCTACCATAAATATTATTGAAAAAATTTAAAAATGTCGAAATGTAAACCAACTGCCACATTACGATTAAAAAAAGATTATTTACGGTTGAAACAAGATCCTGTACCATATATAAAAGCTGAGCCGCTCCCCACCAATATATTAGAATGGTAAACAAATTGTTTTTGTAAAATTCTGCAAATCGATTAAATTTAGTTTTCTTGTTTTGGTATAATTGTATATAGGCATTATGTGGTGCGCGGACCAGAAGATACCCCGTACTATGGTGGCTACTACCACGGTACGCTAGTATTCAATTGGGAATTTCCATTTAAACCACCCGCCATCTATATGAACACACCAAATGGACGATTTCAAATTAATACACGACTTTGTTTAAGCATATCGGATTTCCATCCGGACACTTGGAACCCAGCATGGTCAGTTGCCACAATTTTAACGGGACTGTTAAGTTTCATGCTCGAATCAACACCAACACTTGGCTCTATGGGCACCACGGAAACTGTAAAAAAACAATTGGCCCATAGATCGCTTGCATATAATTTGAAAAATAAATGTTTTTGTGAATTATTTCCGGATATTCGAGATGAAATTATAGAAAAATTAGCTGTTTTCGAAAAGAAGATCAAATTAACCAGTTACACAATTTCGCCGCACATGTACAATGAATGGGGATTTTTAGGCGATCCGAATAATTGGTATTCCGTTATGTCGAATGTAATGTTATTGTTTGGATTTGGATTTTTTGCATTAATTGTAAACTTCGTTCTACAAAATATTTTAGGTGGATGAGGCAATAAATTATTTAACGTTTACGACAAAATATTGTTGTTTAGTTTTCAATGATAGTAGGTACTACTGTATTGAGGCTTTCTTATCCTCAACGAATTCTTAAGTGTCTGAATTTCAAGATTATCATGGTTGTAAAATTTTTAAAACCGTACTGCATTATTTATATGAAACAATTGTATGAAAAGTATTGCGCCAAATGCGAAGATGTATAAACGACAAATTGCTGCAAAAAATTGGCTATATTTTAAGGTTAACACAGTTCTGAATAATTTACTTGTTTCATCATAAAATGGGGAAGTCGCCAAAATAGTTTGAAACACTATAGATACTCAACCCAATAATAATAATAATAAATTTTGTTTCTTTAAATTGAAAACGCAGTGAAATGAAAATATTTTATTTTGTGGTTTTGCAGAATATTATTTCCTATCTCGTAACAATGCGCGCAAATCAATTTCCCATGGTAGAATTCATGACCGGAAATTAATAATTTTTTTTTCTAGGTTTTAAGAACAAAGACAATAGCGTGTCTTAAATTATGTTGGATATAGTTGCTTGCGGAATAACCTAAGGTGACTAATTTATAATATGAATTAAATAGAAGTAGGGACCTGAACGAAATTCTGATAACAACAAAACAAGAATAGCTACGGTTCTAATGTAACATCACCCAATAAAATAAAATTATTTGTCTTTGTTTCAATTTTTATACGATCTACCAGTGTAAAGGGTGCTACAGACGATCCAAATTGTCGGACCAACTGTCGCTCCAATCAAATTGGATGTTATATTGTTTTAATTTTCACTTTTTGTTTCTCCCTATTTATTTTTGTTTTCAATGCAATTTTTTACACGAGGGACGGAATATCGTCCCACCTTATGAAAAGTGTCATAATTAAGTCTAAACTAAAAAAGAGTCAAAAAAGACGGGAAAGGTTCGGAGCCGAACTCTTTAAGCATTTTTGTAGCCTACAAAGAAATTCTATACCGTGTGATTGGCGTATTTTAAATATTACGACCACCCACTCCCATACCCACCTAACCCCATCTACACCCAGCCTAACCACATACCACCACAATCAACCACATACCACCACATCTAAACATTATTACCATCCCCCACCCACTATCCAATTAAAACCCCAAAACCCATCTCACCCGCACCACCCTATACCGTACCACTCATATTATCACCCTTTATCACCTCCATACCCATTTCCACACACACACACACAACCCAAACAAACCCTCATTCACCAAATCCCAAATTTTCACACCAAACCCAAATCGCCTCATCCCACCCCCTCCACCTCCCATACCACCACTCCTACCACCCCCATAACTACACCACCCACACAAACCCACATCTAGACGAGTTATATTCTTATTCTACATTCACATGCTCGATGAAATCAAAATAGAATAGAAAAAAATTAAAAAAAATCTATCAATTTTGAGGAGGGGGGTTAACAAAACCCTACATATCTCCGAACACCCTAAACACAAAAATGTCCAAATCAATAGGGATCATTCCCATGAATTGCTTGAACTTTTAGTGAAAAAATTAAGTTGATATCTCCATCCGTTCTCAAGTTATCGTGCACACAGACGGACAGACGGACAGACGGACGGACGGCAAACCGAAACCATATAGCATTTTTTTAACAAAAATGCTTAAAAATCTTACCGAAACCGTTCTTGTAGTCAGTAACTTTACGTCAGAATTGGGGTGTTTATTTTGATCACAAAATAAATTATTTGACATTTGAAATAAGTTAGGGAAATAGATATTGTTCAAATACATTCTGGTATAGGTTGTGGTAGCAATAGAAAAGAAATAAAATTAATTCTCGACATAAACTTCGTAAAAGTCACACCTTTTTGCTTAGTTGAGTTGCAAACCAAACATCGAACACCGGTGTCATTTCTGTGGGTCTTTTTTTTTTTTATTCAACCCGATCGAGAGGTGGGCCAATGTATTGTACACGCAGCGAAGGTTTGCAAGGTCAAATAATCCGGTGTGCATAGAGTATAATTTTTTATTTATTTGTCGTACACTAACATTCATTTCAAGGCCTAATTTAACGAACCGAGTACACATGGTGTAAGTTTAGATCAGAGAGAAAAAGGCAGTAAGCAGGGTAAAATTACTCAGGTTGAATACAAAAATAGGCTATTTTCCAAGCAGCGACACTTAGTGGACAGCAACTTATTCACATGATTGTCACCTAGCGAGGAGATTTATTTAAATAAGCACGTCTACACAGGAATGTCTCCAAAATTGTGTGTCGGCTAAATGTAATAAACGGTTTATTGATAAAAGCGAGTCGATGTAGCGGCCATATTGTTTTGGTGGCGTCTGCCTAATATTTTTTTCAGTCACTAATGCCTAAAAACCATCTTTAGTGACGAGGCGCATTTTTTAAAACAAGCAAAATTGCCGTATATGGGCCGACGCCAACTCACAAGAGGTTCACAGGGTGGTAATGCATCCACAAAAAGTTACTGGTTGGTGTGGATTTTGGGCGGGCG
Organism: Nephrotoma flavescens; assembly: GCA_932526605.1. Lineage (NCBI taxonomy): Eukaryota > Metazoa > Arthropoda > Insecta > Diptera > Tipulidae > Nephrotoma > Nephrotoma flavescens. Next base: position 77,631,137 of record OW052220.1, read on the forward strand.
GCGTCATTGGTCGGTATACTTTTTTGGAAATCTTCTTGATGTGACAATGTTGTTAAGACCATCACTATCAAAGGCGCGCGCTACAGAACGATACTAACCGATTTCTTTTGGCCTAAATTGAACGGTATGGAGGTAAACGACATGTAGTTCCAGCAGAACGGGGCTACGTGCCACACAGCAGCAACAAGGGACATTCTGTATGAACGATTTGAGAGTATAGAGTTATTTTTCGCAGAGGTGAAGTAAATTGGCCACCAAGAACGTGCGATTTGACCCCGCTACACTTTTTGGAGTTTCATCAAGCCGCAGGTCTATGCCGCAATCGACCGATTCTCGTTAAGCCAACATAACTAATACCAACGCTCTAATTCAGCCAGATCTATGCAGCTGAGTTATCATAAATAATGACATACATGGGTTTTTCAATTAAAACAAGAATTTCATAAATGCCTCACACACATCTTGTTTTATTCCATTTCAACATCAACTCTCTCACTTTCAAAAAGGGCGATTCCTAGAATTTGCAGAAACCTAGCGTTGCTTTTCAATCAACCCGACCAGACCATTTCCACCAAATCTACATACGGAGAAAAAAAATCACCAATATTTTCCTATTTAGGCCAAGAATCCTAGACATAGGCCAAGAATCCTAGACATAGGCCACGAATCCTCGACATAGTTCAAGAATCCTAGACCTAGGCCAAGAATTCTAGGCATTGGCCAAGAATGCTAGACATAGGCCAAGAATCCTAGATATAGGCCAAGAATCCTAGAGATATGCCAAGAATTTTAGACATAGACCAAGAATCCTAGAGAGATGCCATGAATCCTCAACATAGGTCAAGAATAATAAACTTAGGTCAAGAATCCTAGGCATGTGTCCAAAATCCTACACTTAGGCCAAGAGTCCTAGATATCGGCAAAGAAACCTAGACATAGGCCAAGGATCCTAAACATAGGCCAAGAATCCTAGACATAGGCCACGAATCCTCGACATAGGTCAAGAATCCTAGACTTAGGCCAAGAATCTTAGGCATAGGTCAAGAATCCTAGAAATAGGCCATGAATCCTAGGTATATGCAACGAATAAGTTTGTGTAATTTTAAAATCCATGTTTGGCTGTTTTTATAACGATACAATACTTATTATACCAGTTAAAGGGCAGAAGCTCCAACCAACCCGAGAGCGTATAGAATATCAAAGCAATGGACTAGTTGGTTTAAAGGTAATAAATCGTTTAAAAGTGATCGCCTGCTGAAGAGGACTGATCTTATGAAGCAACGGTTCTTCAGGACTCATATTTGATCAGCTATGGATTATCAGTTGCCACAAGCCACTTACTAACTTCATTCAAAAAGACACCCTGGTTAAGTTACGAGCGGAAAATAGCAAAATGAGGAAAGTAATAAGCTAGATAAAATTAAACAGATTAAAGATTTTCAAATGAATGAACTTAAAAGATAACTGCTGCACGTGTATTTATAGGCCAAAGAAATTTTAAAGGAACAACTTGACTTAAATTTGAATGGGGTTTTTTAATTGAATATCCGAAGTTAAATTCTTTTATGAATTCCAGTAATTACTGGAAATTAAATTTTTTGAGAACGTGAAAATTGTTTACGAACGGATTATTGAACGGAGACGGGAAATACTAAAACCCCAGAGGGTTTATAACCCGAAGATAAACGCTTGGCCCTAGATTGAAAGGTGTCCTAGCAAGACAGCGTAGGACATAATGACAGAATAGATGAATTACTTAATAAACACATTTTACTAAATCACTCGATCGATTTCGACTTGTAAGGTCATCATCATCAGGAGTGTCTACTGATTTATATAATATAAATAAAAACTTAAGTTTAATATAGTAGGAGAAGGCAAACAAAGAAATAAAAGAAGGAGAGACACAAAATAAACAATAAAAATTAATCTATTGATCGTCCCAACCATCTGTTGTTTATACAGATTAAAAAAACAAGGAGATAGCAGGTAAGCGATTAGTCATCGGCTGAGTAACAAGGTATGTTGAAGTACATTTAGTACATTTAATTGTATGTACCTCAAAATACCTTGAATTTTGTTATTTATTTAAAAAAAAAATCCGTATAAACAACAGATGGTTGGAACCATCAATAGATTAATTTTTATTGTCTATTTTTTGTCTCTTCTTCTTTTATTTTTTTTTGCCTTTTTCTACTATGCATAACTAAGTTTTTATTTTTCCGAATCAGTAGATACTCCTAACAACCTAACAAGTCGAAATCGATCGAGTGATTTTTTAAACTATTTGAACAAATATTTTAATTAAAATATTCAAAATTTAATTTTTGCGAATTTGGTTTGCAACCCACAAATAACGAAAGTACTCCCAGAGCGTATCTGTGTGCGATATTATCTTGCATGATTACTGACAAATGAGCGCAGTAATTAATGATGCTATAAATGACTAACAACCTTACGCAGGCAGAGGCCACCGTTTACACACATGACATAAAAGTTCACGGCTTTACCGAGATGTAAGGTTGAAACAATCTTATTCGAATTTCAAAAAAGCAAAAATTTATAAAATATGTAAAAGTATAAACGTCCTTGAACCATTGTAACACATTTTAAAATGTATAATGCCTGGTATATTATGTCAGAATAAAATTAGTTTAAATGGCATGCTCTATGAAAACAGCACAAGATACAACCAATTTGTAATACTGCGAAATTTACCAAGTTTTTATAAAGTTAAACATCAACCTTGCAGCAATCAATTATACGTTCAAAGATACCCTGAAGAATTTTCAATTATTCTTTGTTTTACAATGAATTCAATTTGAATTTTTTTGGAAATCTTCCTTTAATCAAAGCTCAGATTTGATATATTAAACTATTAGCATTGAGCTAAATCTCGAGTACATAAAAAAGTTTTCTATCGCACGCATAATACATTGTGTATTGTTTGCTGTGTAAATTATGGTTTATATAGCTGAAAACCCCAAAAAAATGTTAAAAATTTCCCAAATATTTTCTTTCCTCGTTGTTTATGATTTACTGTTTGCCAGACACTTTTCAACATTTTTTAATTTTATAAACGATTTAATTAATTTTTTTTTTGTCGTAACATTGTTAACGAATTATTAAATTTACGGTTTACGTTGATTACAATAATTTGCATATTTCATTAATATATTTGAAGTAGGAAGGAAATGTCCGTTTAAACATTGAATTGGTTTGGCGTACACAAAAACCTCAACAATAAAAGAATATTTATTAAAATTATTCAAAATATTTAACTTTACAACAAAACAACAATAAAACTGTCATATGGAAGAGACCCCTTTCCGTTTTTTTTGTTATTATTAATCTTCCTTTTGTATACCTACATGACAGTATTACACAAAAAGCAAAAATTTAATATTCGTCCTTACCTTTTCGGCCATTGGCAAACATTCTAAACAAACAATAATGCTTTTGTTGTTTTGCCACAGCAAAATATATTTTTTTGGTACCGTCACCAAGTAAATTTAATTGCTAATTAAATTTACAATTTCAAGATTTTTACTTTTGGTCTAGGTTTCCCAGAAAAGGAACAATAAAAAGGGTCAACAATTTTTATTTGGTCAAGTTTGTCTTTAAAATTTTTGAACATGAAACATAAATTGGTACACAGTATAGTTTCTGTTTGTTAAATAATTCTAATTAAAACTTGAAGCAAAAAAGCTTTATTTTTGAAAACAGAAAATATTATTCTTGGCATTTTACCCAAAAAAAAATTGAAATACAAAACCGAGAAATTTACTTTATTACCTCTAAAATGAGAATGGAATTTTAACTACCCAGCACTAATTTACTATCTTACGGACAGAGCTTTTATAATAATTTATGGGTGGTTTCCGGTTTGTAAGTAAAATTTCATTAATTTTTTCCTGAGACACAATAATATTCACTAATTTTAAAGTTAAAGTTGTTGTAATTATTATGAAATATTTCAACAGGAAAATTTCGAACAACAACTGCCATAACGAAAGTACTTTAATTCAATTATATATAATTTATTCCATATCTTAAATAAATTATAAGACAAAGTTTTATATTAAAATTTATAGTTTTTCAATGTTGCCAAGTCGAAAATAAAGACCAAGAGCGAGAAATACTCGTACGCCACAGAAAAATGTAACAGATAAATAATACTCTCACAATAAAAAATTATGATTTGTGTATACCCACACATTTATATTGATCCATTTTATTAGGCCCTTTGCCGTCTTTTTAAATTCGAGTTAAAAACAAAAGCATTTTAAAAATTCGTCTTTATTTGCATTAACTTCTGCGTGTGGCTTAAATATATAAATTTTCATAGAAAATATTTGAAGGCCATTTTTTGGGGTAAACGAAAAATAAAAATTATATAATCCATTTGGTCTCCCCTCCTATCTGCAATTTATAGATCTGAATAAATTTGATTAATATCCAACAAAACTGGCAGCATTTCGATTTACTAGAAAATTCGCAGTTACAGTTACTAGAACATTGCATTCTAATTACCATAAGAGATTTATAAACTCGACTTAGCGGCTCAACCGGAATGGCTTTCGTTTCGTTCTATTTGAAGTGAGTTTTCTGTCGCAATATGAGGAGTTTTATCGCGTAAAAATATAAAATATAAGAAACATGGTGGCAAAATTATACTGTGTAACCCGCCAAAGGTAGCGAAGAGTAATCTAAAATAAAATGGGAAATCCAACGAAACAAAGAAAGCGATGCGAGGAAAACTATGATCAAGAAGTTTTGTATTCCGATATTGATTTCTATAAACAGATGATAAAAACATTTCAAAGTAGCGTTGATGCAATGAAAAATTATCTATGTTCTTCAATGAATAATTATCTGCTTCGAATAACACAGAAGAGCCAACATCTTCCGCGAAAGCCAGGCAAGAAGCGTTAGTTCGACGACAACGTAGGTTAAAAGCCAAAAAAAATCGAATCAAACAGCGCGTTCAGTGGTGGCGATAATTATTTGATCGAAAAGTTCTTAAAGGATTTTGAGGAGATGGCAGAAACATCTAGGTGGAGTGATTTGGATAAGATGATTTTCGGCAAGAGGCTACTTGATGGTACCACAAAAATTGCATTACGATGTGCAGAAAATGTGGACACGAGGGATAAATTAAAAACATTCTTAAAGACTGAATTGTATATGACGATGAGCGGTGCGGCTATATACATCGCCAAAAAGAAAAAAACCAGACCAAACTTTCATGCATTTCTTCTTCGAATTGCGTGAAATAGGAAGGCATAACAAACTTGATGACCTCTCCATTATTCAATATTGCATCAATGTCATCCAAGACGCGGAATCCAACAAACAAATATTATATGGCGCCCACAATATAGAGAATTTTAAAAATAAATTAAAATTATATGAATAAATCGCAATGAAGAAGAAAATTATAGCGCCCGTTCAGTGTACAAAACCGATTACGCCAACATCAATTAACGATACTGGACATCTACGGGATTTTTACTCAACGGTCATATGTTTGAAATCTTTGAATGTCGAGAAATGGGAAGATCGTGTCGTGACCTTTTCGGGTGTTGCAATAAATCGTTTTAACACAATTGGGCAACTTTGTGAACACATAGAAATTGATAACGCATATTTAACCAACAGTATTTCATATTGCAGCGGATGGCTTGCTTACTATACCAGTAGACATCATTCTTGGCCGAAAATTGATCAATAAAACTATCACGGTAATCACCCCGAGTTCAATCACGATGAAAATATGTTTACCAGAATGCGGAGTTTTCACTGTACAATGTGAGGAATCAGTGAACCTGAATCACATCAAGGACGAGAAGGTGAAAGTTGCCGTCCAAACTATGATAGTAAATTATAGTTCGAAGAAGATCAAAGAGAGAAGTGAAGTGAAAATGGCCATAGTATTGAACAGCGGTGAACCAGCTAATTAGAAAGCACGCTATGTATCACCAAAGAACTACAGGTTGTTCGAAAATAAATTAATAAGTGGCTGAAGAACAAAATCACAAAAGAAAGCTCATGGGAGAATGCAAGTCCTGTAGTGTTGGCGACGAAAAAAGATGGATCAATGCGGTTGTGTGTCGATTTCAAGTAAATTAAATCGATTAGTGGTCAAAGACAGATATTCACTGCCGCCGTCGGCAGCATTCCAACGATTCATCAACCCAATATACAACGACCTATGTCACCAAAGAAAAAGGTGTTAGCCGTTTAGAAAAAGTGTTGGAACTAGCAGCCAGGAATGTGTTGGAGATTAATTGGCGAAAATGCTATATCTATATCTATATAAGAAGAAAAATTTTCTGGAGTATGAGATTGGGGAGGGAGGAATAAGACTAAGAAGTGAGAAATTAAAAGTTTTCGAAAAGTTTCCAGTACCGAAAACTTTGAAGCAAATATAAAGTTTTCTAGGTTTAATGGGCTACTTCCGAAAATTTGTAGAAGATTACGCGATACTCGGCAGAACCGCTGTCAGACCTGTTGAGGAAACATGCAAGGTTTGCAATAGAGTTGAAGCAGAGGAGGGCAATCAAACAGATGAAGAGGGGTTTGACGTGCCAGCCTGTATTGAAATTATATGATTTAAACGCGGAGACGGAGCAACACATAGATGCATGCAAAGTAGGTCTTGGAGCAATTTTGTTACAACGCCGTGCTGATGATCAGAAATTCCATCCCGTTTTCTTTTATTCTCACAAAACTTCGTCGTGTGAGGAGAAGTATGACAGCTACCTCTGAGCAAATGTTGGCTTTATTTGCCAGGACTTAAATTTCGCATATCAACCGATTGTGCAGCACTCAAGATGACCATGAAAGAAAGAGAAATCAATTCACGAATAGCGCGGTGGACGTAAAGGCTGCAGGAGTTCAATTACGAGTTGGTGCATCGCCCAAGCCACCGAATGCGACACGTCTATGCATTGAGTTGCAATCCAATCGCGATGGTGATTCAGGAAGGTGTCATTATACTAGAGTTCAAGCCGCACAGAATAATGATCGGGACTTACAACCGATATTCGAACTTTTGAAACTAGGTTCGGATCGTCTGATAATTATATGGTTACTAATCGTATTTAGTATAAAATAGTTCAAGGCGCAATGTGAATGGAGGTACCGACGGGGATGCAAAATGAAGTCATGTCACGAGCAAGGGCAACGAAGAAGACAGAAGAACTGGTAATGCGTCAGTTCTGAATTCCACGTTTAAAAGAACAAATAAAGTTGTGCATTCAAAACTGCATTGAATTGGCTTCTTAAGCCAATACCGAAGGGGGAAGTGCCATTATCGATATTTCACTTCGATCATCTAGGGCAATTGTCGGATACTATAAAAAAAATATAAGTATATATATTGCGTTAGACGGATTTTCCAAGTTCACATGGCTGGAAAACCACGACTCAATGGACTCTTTCCATTCAGAAGCTTGAGTTGCAGAAAGCTGTATTTGGCAATCCGAGGGGCATTATTTCGGACAAAGGTACCTCTTTTACATCGGCGGAATTCCCACATTATTGTCAAACTGAGTATTCTCAGCACTACATAACAACCACAGGTGTACGGTCAACGAGCACGCGGATCGGGTAAACGAGATCATCGTACCCGTACTAACAAAATTGTCTTTGGAAAAACCGAGTGAGTGGTATAAACATGTGCCTAAGGTGAACAAATTTCATCAATAATACTTATCAAAAGAGTATTAGGATGACGCCATTTGAGCTGGCGATGGGCGTTAAAATGCGAAGTGCACTAATATAATTTTGTTCTTTGACGCTAAAATGTCGATGAATTTAATAAATCTTCGTAAACACGAAGAGTTCAAGGCACCAGCTATCAATACCAACCGCTGCTTTTTGGAAAAGATTTCTCGACACATGGGGGGGGGGGGGGTGTGTTTCAATTGTGGTATACAGATTTGGTACTATTACAATCTGGGGTTTTGTGTCGAAATTGTTGACATTTATGACCTTCCTTTTTCTTTGAACAATCGTTCGAAGCATGAACGATTGTTCAAAGAAAAAGAAGGCCATAAATGTCAACAATTTCGACACAAAACCCCAGATTGTAATAGTACCAAATCTATAAATTTTAAGGACTCAAAGTTGGCTAGCTTGAGACACAGTGAATCAGGACTATGACGAATTCAAGGCTAATATGAATTAATTACCGTAAATTGCTTTGCAGTGGAAGCTTGTAGCCAGTGTCTTGTTACCGACTTTTTCTTTGTGTCATAACAATCATTTTCCTACCTACGATCATTCTTAGTATTTTATTTCTATTGTGTTGCAATGCCACCTATGTACGAATACGTGTCATTTGCTCTACTAAAATATTTTTCACCATGTGGACGTTTTTTTCTTAATTCTCGTGTTTCTCCCTACCATAAGGCCGCGTGATCATCGATTAAAAGAGAGAGCGAGACCAATGTGCATCGGGTGTGCGCGAAGCAGTGCGCTCTAGAGGAATATTTTTTCTTATATGTTTCTACATGAAAAACAGAGAAAAAAGAAGATCTTCTAGAACGTTTTGGCGTTCGTTGTGCGGTGGGAGATTTTTTTTTTTTGGTTAGTCAGTCAAGTTTTAGTTTTGATCTGATAAAGTTCAGTTTTTGATTTTGCATTAAAAAAAAAATCTAGTTTTGGAATTTGCGTATAGCACAGTTGTGAGGTAATTCTATACCTTTTATGCATTAAATTTTGTATTGGTAAATCATTTTGGTAAAATAAAAGTGTAAAACATTATATTTTTTTGGTTTTATGTTTGGTGGTGTGAAAAAAATATTACAAAAAATAAAGTTTATTTTGCCACTTGGGATATAAAAATAAATATTTTTTTTTTGATCTTAGTGAAAAAAAATAAAACGCCTTGCAGGGGCTTGCTGCTGATAACAACTCTCTAGAGCAAAGACATATATATAATAAGTACGATAAAAATACAGTGCGGCGTTGAATTGGTTATGCCCATTAAAAAAATAAAAAAGAACAACCCAAATCATCGTTAAATGGTTGATAGTTTAAAATATATCAAAAAAGTGTCGTGTCCAACGAGTTAAGTTAACCACTGGAAAAACAAAATCAGCAATATTCGAGGTCGGTTATTTTTTTTTTTATCGGCAAGGGTGTGTCGTACCGGTATCTACGGCTTTGACGAAAGACGCCCTACATTTGGCAAAGGTATCAGCGTTTGTGTTGGCGAAGCCAACGCCCAGCTGCATTAACAAACTCAGGCGAAGGATGCCCAACGGATTTTGGCGGCCAGTTGGGGCCAGCCGTGATATATTTTTTTGTTTTGTGCCCAACGAAGTGCCCAACTAGGCAAAACCAAATTTTGTGGATAAGGCAAAAGGTCGCACAACGGGAGTACAGTTCAGGCGAGTGTGGCACCACCTGAGGCATGACGGCACCAAGGCCGCAACAGTAATTTTTTTTAAAGTAAATTTTTTTTTTATTTTATGTTTTTTTTTTAAATTTTAATTTTTTTTATTGTAATTGAGCGCAGCATAGCGGGTGTATGTCGCGCGCTCGGTGTTCACATTGGTCTCGTTCCCTCATTACCCTTGTGGGAAGTTATTTTTTTTTTCTTTTTTTTCTATCAAATAAAAAAAAATATGAATTGCTCATTTTTCCGGGTTTGGTGTGATGAGGGGGGAATTCTCATTCTGTGTCGGCGTGTGGTTTGCGGTCCCTTGGTGCCCATTCGAGTTTGGAACCGGCGCTTGCGCCGTTTGAATTCGAATGGATGCGCGCACCAAGGCACCTCACTCAGTTATAATTATTGTGTTGTTCGTTCCTCAAGTTTCGGCCGATGAATTTCGGCGGAACATCCGGGTTTTATTTATTATTTGCGTTTATTTTTTTTTTGTCTCTGTTATCACGGTGTATGCCAGGAATATCATAAGCCTCCATCCCCACGACCCTTCGCACTTCTCCCTGAGAAAACAGGTGGCAAAAAAATCACAGTGTGAGGCTTCTACGATGTTTAGTGAAATCTGCGGGTCGGCTGCTGAGCCGTCCGTAATAGTCTATTAACCGGCAGTGATACTACTTCACTCAAAAAAAAATTACAAAATTTTTGTAAATATACAGCACACAAAATAATTTGTAAATATAACAACGTCCCGTTCAATTTTATTGTTAATATTTTGTATATTTGACGAAATTTTTATTAAATTTACAAATTTTATTGTATATTTTCAATATTTTCAATTTTATGAAAATTTTATTGAATTTATTAAACAAAATTTGTTGTTTTTACAATTTATTATTATAATTTACAAATTCTTTTAAGTGCTTTATTTTTACAAATCATCATTTTTTGGAACGGCAACTTTGGACTTGACGAAACGATTGAAACGATTTTGTGCGTTTGGTAAAAATAAGGTAAAGGCGACCAGGTACTTTAAAGCAATAGTGCAAATATAAAAAAAGAAGAGTATAGTTATACAGTTTACGTTCTTCCCGACCAAGAAAGTATGCAATTCTGCATAGTTAAGCCCAACGTATTAAACGGAACCTGCATTAAAATGAACGAAAATGAAACAATTATTAGGGAATGGGAGAAAACATAGTTGGCGGAAAAATTAATGATGAATTTAACAAGAACAAGTAAACAGGTTTTATAAATTGGTAACAATCAATTTAGGCTGATAATTAAACAACCTCCACCATATAATTCAGAAGATACAATAAAATTTATAATTATGTATTTTAAAATCGGAATCTACAATCTTAAGTGACAAAACAAAATTAACCTTGGTTGAAGAAAAAAGAGGAGAAATTTGAGTTGGTTATAACGGTCAGACCGTCATGATCTCGACGAGACATTCCACCAGCATAACTGTCGTTAGATCATTTAGAAGTACTTATATTGATAGTGACCATGTGCTTGTGATATGTAATCAAATGCTAACTTTCACCCACAATTACTAAACATGCTAAGAAAACCTTGCGCTGAAATAGCGATCGCAGAGTTACCAGCCATCCAGTAGCAGTGGCAAGCTCTTCAGTTTTCTATAACTACCGCGGCGGAAAATAAAATTGGAAGAAGATCATGTAATGATTGGTTCGACGATCAGTGCTGTCAACTCATCTGCTCGTAATACTAAGAGCTCTCAGACAAAATATCTCTGCACCAGGAAAGCTACAACCAAATTCCTTCACAAAAAGAAGCGCGAATAAATGAGGAAATGCACCGAAAACGTAAAAAATCCCTTCCAATATCCACAGTCATCAAAACACGAATAGAGAGCAGAGAACAAACGTGGCTAATACTGTTTGTAGAGAAAGTAGACGCAGCTATTGTGTTAAAAAATAGAAAGCATTCGGTCTCGACAGAAGCTTCGCCAAATTATTAAAACACTCAGGAGCTACTCTTGAATTTTATCTTTATGATCTCCTCGTGATGATTCGTGACTAGGAACACCTACGTGAGGAATGGGAGATCATAATCATTTTTCCGCTGCCAAAAAAGCAACCGTCTCATATGTGAATATTACCGAGGCATTGACATAGCTCTGTTAAATACTGATCAGTGTTTCACTGAAGCTCTTGGAGAAATTTTGACAGTTCAATATAACAATTCACCAAGATTACATAAACTTTCAATAAGGATAAGATAGCATCAATTGCGAGAACCTTTGGGCCTCGCTCACATGTCTAAGAATACCAAAAAAAGATTGTAAGTCTGTGTAAGCTAAAAACATCGGGCTTAATTTACTAAAACTTTGCACTGCATATTCAATAGTTCAGGCCATATTCTTGGATATACAGATGATATCGTATCTCTTCGCCGAAGATCGATTAGCGAAACGACTTGGTCTGAAAATCATACAAACAATCAACAAAATTGTTACAACACATTTCAGCGGCAAATCTCAGATAAAAAAACTTCGACTTTAAAAATCTTGGATTAATTATAACATTTACGATCGATACCCAAGCAGACATAAAAGCCTGAATAGTAGCCGGAATCGACCTGTGCTAATTTTTGGATATAAAAGTTGAACCTTGACCATCAATAATTACAAATTACTCTCTACTTTCGAAAGAAAGGTCTACAGCAAGTACCGGATTACATTGGATCACAAAATTAACCAACTCCTTGGAGGTTGTGATATTAATGAATTCAATAAACCTAGCCGTATTAGATGGCTGGTCTATGTTGAAAGATCTCTATCAGAACGAATGACAGCATCAACATTCAGGTGGCGTACCTCGTAGGAGAAGATCTAACTACGCTGGCGCGACGAGGTCGAGCTTCGAAAACAATATTCGTGTAGCTGGCGTGTGGTGAACCGGGATAGTTGTAAGACCACCGTGCAAGCAGTAAAACTTATTCAAGGGAAGTGAAAGCTGGAGACAGAGAAAAGGTGTTTATTTTGTTGATATTTAGGTTGGAATCGGTGCTCGATCATATTTTTAGGAATAATATTAAAGCGAACCTAGAAAAATGCAAATTTCGTGTGTGCCAGGTTGAACATTTAGGTCATGTGATTTTAGGAGAAGGCATTAAACCATCACCAACGACGTTGAAAGCAATACTTAATACACAGATGTTACAGCTCTAACGAGTTTATTGTAATTGCTCCCTTTGCTCAAATATTTTATTCCCGCCATACAAATGTGAAAATGTTATTTGAAATTGGCCCAATAAATGACAAAAATATTATGAAGACAGTAAGAAATTATTAACTGAAAATAATCTTCTAATTAGTGTAAAACCAAGATTGCCTATTATTGTTTCATGTGTTGCGAGCCCTATACTTAGTAATGAAGACAATAAGGGAATTAAACGGCTGCGCATGTAGACCGCATGATGATCTACAAGTTGAAGCCAACAACATCTGCCAAAATCAGCAACATTTCAGAGCTGAGGAATATAAAAGACTAGCTGATCACATGGAGAGTACTGGTCAAACAGAGAACTTGGCCGCCTGTGTTTAGGTTATCCTACCATGGAGCTTCGCCAAGTAATATGCGAGAGAAATGGAGCGATTCAATGCCAATATTTGCAAAGTTTGTCGCTACAGATCTTTTTTTTATCAAGTCAAACATGAGTCCCTGAAGAAAAATTCACAACAGTCCAAAGATTCGATCAATTTATCAGTGCTGAGACCCCACCAAAAACGAGACCAAGACTTCTAAAAATTGTACTCAAACTTGTGATACCTGGCTCCTGTGGTCTTACAAGAAGGACGGTTAATGCTCTAAACAATTTCCAAAATGCTTCAATGATGCCAACCTTCAAAATGTCAATCACGTCAATTATAGAACTCGCGGGAGCGAATCGATTGCGGATAGGAAAATGCATATAAATAAAAGCGAAAACAATTAATCTCAATCAACGTAGCCAAGAAAAATTGTATTCATTTTCATACAAATCATTTTTTATGATTCCCCGTACAAACGCAATAAAAAAATTGCGGATCTAGAACAAATTTTACTTTACTAATTGATTTAAAATTTTGTTTTATGTTTTTTATATACAGTTTTCAATCCGCAATCGATTCGCTCCCACGAGTTCTATAATCGAGGTGGTTTATCCAACGTAGAGACGTCGCGCTGATGAGCAGCCTTTGGTCAATTGCTCTAATGTACGCTCCTAAAGCAATCTGGCGTTTAAAAGAATCAAAAATGCAAGATCATCCATAGGCGGCTCCCAATTCATCTGCCAAATCATCAACCAATTATCTTCCAGGCGCAGGTTACGAGGAAGAGGCATTGCTCGTCGATCAAACGAATAAAAATAAATTGGAGTCTTGGTTTGGATTGAACACTATTCTACTTCTCCATGTGCCTGGCCTGGGTAAATGAAGTATTTACCAAAATTTCAGGCTGCAGGTATAGCACCGAGGACTTTTTAAATCAGATGATGAGTGAAAGCGATGTTTAACTGATGACGGTACTTACTTGATGCCTCAACAGTTACGTAGAACGTCCACCTACATATGCATATTTTGTCAACCTGCTCAGTCTTTGGCAAGACAATTTGAAAAATTTAACACTTGACAATGAAGCTACATCAAACAATGAGGCGCTTCCTGACATAAATTTCATTCTCAATCAACATGGAATGACGTGTTCAACTGTTGGATTGCTAAATCTTCAAGAAAATCTTCTTGAAGAAATGTATGATCGCCAGAGAGTCAGAAGCTCGGCAAGCAGATAAACAAATCGAGAATCTCAATGAGATTTATCAAGATAATGGTAGCAGATACCATAAAAGCAAAAGTAATTTCGGAGTGCACCAAAGAAACAAGTGTACTGATCCGTCGATTTGATCTGTTCCCATCTGAAACGGCCTATGCGGTCATCATCAACAAGTCGCAAGGCCAGTCCTTAATTGCGTAATAATTAATTTAGAGAAAGCCGTGCTCTCGCAAGGCCAACTTTACGTTATAGTTGTAAGATGATTATTATATAGAAAAAGGTAATAGAAATCGAACACTCGGAGACATCATTACCACCATGTTTTTAATATTGTATATACAACAATACCTCGTTGAGGTCTAGGGTTCCAAGGATCACTTAGTCTAAAAATAATGTTACAAAATTTTGAAAGTAGTTATAGGTTTATCATACTGAGAAAACATCGGGCACGAGCACGACTGTTCTCCACTTTCCATTTCTAAATTAAATGGCGGTACCTGTTGGGTAGAAATTTTAAATATTCTTGGCAGTCTTTAGACATTCTCTTTTCATATTCTGCTTTAATTTTTGGAAATTTTATTCTACAGTTCGTCTAATGTAACACGCCAACTATTTAATTTAATTAAGATTTCTGGCATCTCTGTCTCTACCATCTAAATACCCTGTTGATTCATAATTTTAGACAAATACGGTATCGGTGGCTACGTAACTGAAAAATTGCAATTAAAACTATCATGTCGCCATATTGAATCAAAAAATTGAGTGAATTAAAAAAAAATATGAGTGAAATTCCACTAAATTTATTACATTAATTTTAGATCAATCTCAGTATTTGCGAAACATATACACTCTCCTGTATGCCTGAATAGTGGATATCTATCTAGGCATCTCCATAGAAGTATGTCACGTTTATAAAAAATAACTGGAAAGTTCCCGCTTATAATGCTCGGAATACTAATTTGGATAAGGCCTACTCAGCCCTACTAGTGCCTATGTATCGAAAATTCTGCCATTTGAGTAATTTAATAAAATAACTAAGCGATTTCATATTACAGGTAAAACCAATTTTTTCAGGAAATAATTTGTTCTTTGAAAATTCAGGTGGAAACGCAACGTTTAATTCATCGTAGTAATGTGTGCATGAATATAACCTTGAGGGAAAAACTGATTGAACATTCTTTCCAAAAGAGAAACCAAATACAATCTTAGAATATTTCAATAAATACAGTACTTTTTTGAAATCCAAACGCTATTTGAGTAAACTAGCAGAAAACTATCGTACAGCGCCCTTAAGGCAGTTTTATGACGAAAGTAAATTAGTTCAGAGCTATTCCAACACTCGAAACCGGCACGTCCTGATCAAAATGCAGCAATTACATATACTGTGCCATTTGGTCGGAAAGCCATTTTTTTGGAGATATTTCGGTTGTTTAAATTTAAAGTTATCATGCTTCCAACCCACTGAGTAACCGGGACATTAACTCATATCCAAAACATCGTACATTGTACCCAAGAATAGTTGAGTTCTATTATATATACCTTACCTACTCCTCCCTCAAATAAAAAACAAATTTACGACGAATTTTTTAATTAATTACACACACGTGTGGTTTAATGTTGCAAAATAATATATCTTTACATATTATCATACATTCCCCCACCTATAAATTTATGCGGCAGACATTTTATTATATAGATATGCAGACAAGCACACGTATATCTGACAACTTTGAACTCGAAATAAATTATATTTAATTCAATTTAAAACTTCGTGAAAATTTTAAGTAGTTCATGCGCATTCAATATTATTTCAAACTTTGACTAATCCTTATGTACCATCGATACTGTATAAAAATTTCAACAGTAAATTCTATTTCGTGATTGATGTAGTTTTTGAAACAGCTCAATTTTAAATTTATTTGCACAGGCAATTTAATCAATGGCAAACGATACCACCATCAAACCTAAAAACTAATTTTATTTTTTATCGACAGGTTGTGTAAACCGTACAACATTGGTAATTTAAATAAACATATTTGATAAAACCCTCAAAACCCACACCTTAATGTAAATGGCACACGTAATTTGATTGAATGTGTATTTTGAAAATTTATATATATATAGTAAACGCACACACCCGCGAAATTGTACCAAACAAAAGATCTGTAAACTACTTTATATTCAAATACAGTATTTATTATGCTTTACAGATACGGATACACAGAGATAGATGCGATATTGTGAAAAACATTTTTCCAATTTGTTTCCTTTTAAAGTTTAAACAAATCAATTTTATTTACATGTTTCCTATTTCCCATGAAGCGAATACTCGATAGCTAGCTAACTGAACATTTTGAATATATGTATATGAATAATAAAATTGATTGACAAACACAATGCCATCAAGATATTCATCACACAATACGAACGAATGGTTTCTACCATGTAATAAACTTGTTACATCAAGCTTTTTCTATATTACACTACTAATATTTCATATCACATTCAAACACATAAATTCTAACAGTAAAATATATATTTAGATTAAAAAAAATAAAATATTTACATGAAATATCATAAATGTTGTAATTGATCCCGTTATCCGAAAATTTATCCGTTTTGAGCACTTTTCGCTGTTTAACACTAAATACACATACTTTCTAAATTTTATTTTTAATTTTCACTATAAACTGCACACAACACAAAATTTATTCACTAAACTGGAATTCATCATTATTGGTGAACACCACAAACACCCCGATATATACACTTGTAAAATATTAAGCTCACAATAAACAAAAAAAAAAAATCGCGCGCGAATACGTAAATTTATCTCGAAAACAAAAATCACTCAAAAATATTTTTTTTTCCCGGACAAAATGAAAATTATATATCGAACGTCTCATGCGAGAATAACCGAAAGACTAAACTCTAACCGAGCAAAAACACGCAAAACATTCTCAACGGAAAAAATACACACACATTTGAAATGAACGAGACAAATATATAACGACCAAAAGAATAATAGAGAGAGCTTTTTTGTTACTCTCCTCTCATTTTATATAAACCTGTAAACTTATAGTGACGCACACAAGCACAAATACAAAAAATGAAATGAAATATTAATAAGTCAGTGCAGGAACAAAATATTTCTGCTTTTCTTACAAATCATAAGAAAAAAGCTTTATGTATATAATACGAGTAAGTATTTGTACATAACGGGTGATGAATTGTAATTTTCTTGTAAAATATATACTTTTTTAGAGCTGCACATCATAGATGGAAATGTGTCAGGAGTATGATGAAAAATATTATTTAGTATTTGTTGTGCTGCTTAAAAGCTCATGTCGATACACTTTTTGTGCGATATGTAATATAAGCAACTAATATTCTTTAATTTACTTAACTGACTGTTTTTCGTTAGCATCGTCATCATGATTCCATGGATTCATAAATATTTGGACGAAAATCTTGTTTATAACGTAATTACAAAGCGATTTTGCTGTTCATATTAATATTTTGTGTCCTTTATCTCCCCCGTCTGATGTTATGAAAGCTTATTTAATAATTTCGAGCTCCTAGATTTTCTTATTTTATATAGAAAGCTTAATGATTTATTAATACTGTTTCTATGGGTATATTGTCGAAACAAAATACCTCTCTAGTTATTGGTATTATGTGAAGCCCAACTGTTATTATAACAAGCTTTACATTCTTATTGGTAGAATTGTATTTTTTCGATTTTCTTGGGAATCAACTATAACGTATCGATGTTCTTTTAATAAACCAACAACTCGAAATATTTGTGCTGTTGAATTGTTGTGTGTCCTTTTAAAGCTCTATGTGAAAATCAGTCCTTAGCTTATTGGCTATAAACCGGACCTTCATAAATATTTAGCTTTTATCAAGTCCAAAATGCTTGTTTGTATCAACTTTAGCTTCAACTTTATCTCATATGCTGGAAATATTTTTATTATTACATATTACGAATTAAATTCTTTTCAATTCATAATTTTAGATTTAAAATCTTTAAAAATAAAGAATTGCATTACAAAATTAAGAACAGGTAAAGGAAATTAATGAATGAAATGTAATTTTAACTTTAAAATTTCGTATCAAGTTATAACTTATAAAAATTTTAATAATATATTTTCCGCTTTCAGCTTCAGCATCAATGGATTTTAGCGTTGTCAACTGAAGGATATTACTATTTAATTAATACAAAGAATTTTTTTTTTTATTTTTTTAGTTAGGCACGAAATGTTTTTATTGTTCACCGCTGTAAGATCAATGACTAAAGGGGATACCGGAAAACCCCAGCATCATCAATAATAGCAGTTTTTGGGCCCGTGAAATATTCCATAAATTTTTCCGTAGATTAAATTCGTATACGTATACAAATCTAATTGGAATTCTACCAATTCCAATTGGAATTTTGAAGCCTTTCTATTTAGTTATGTGGAGTACCCTGTTATGATTTTTAATTTGCGAAATTCTCAATGAAAAGTAAAATATTATGTTTGATTTTACATTATTTTAATTAGTTTAGAAAGCATAGAACACATTTTAATACAAATTGCAAAATTTGTACATATTTTTAATTCAAATCATTGAAATAAAATAAAAGTGAGATAGAAATAAGAGACAGATATATATTCATTGAATTGACGATATTTAAAAAATAAGCACATCAAGATAAGTTTTACGAAATCGAGCAAATTTTATCAGTATATTTATAAGACGTATATCAAATTGTCTTAATTTGCAGAAATTGGCAGCAAAATATTGTATCTTATAAATAACGTAAAAATTGAAATTTTAATTGATAAATTACGGAGAAAAAAATATTACTGTACATAACCACAAATGTTTAACCAAAATATTGTACTACAACAGTCAGGACGCAAACCAAATATACTGAACTCAACCCATTTATGAATTTCTCATTGATTTCTAATAAGAAAATTCCAGAGATTTTTCCAGAGATTAAAAGAAAATATCGAATCAACTTAAGAATCTTTTACTTTTATAAACAGTAAAACTTAATAAAAATCGGTACCAATCAACCAGAAGCAGTGCATTATTAAAACAAGATGGGTTTAGGTAGGTGCTTAATCAACTACCTCACGAAGTAGCGAGAACTGATTCACAATCTCCAGATATGATCGTCAATGGCCATCAAAATTTAGTAAAAAAAAAACAAAAAAATCTCCTGACTACTGATAGCTGAGCCTGACCTGAATCACAAACATCGAAAATGGCTAATATTGGCAATACAAATTTGAGAAAAAATGACAACTTAACATCTAGAACATCAAAATTCGTAGCAATAAGCCCGAGGCCGAGCATTATTAGCAGTAGGTGGTTTTGGTTAGGTGACTCAATGACCAACATCGTGTACTAGTCAGACCTGAATCACGATCTCTGGGAATGGCCGATAATGACCATTCAAATTTGAGTAAAAATGTCATCTTAACATCTAGAACATCAAAATTCGTAGCAATAAACCCGAGGTCGAACTGCTAATAATGCTCGACCTCGGGTTTATTGCTGCGAATTTTGCTGTTCTAGTTAAAATGTCATTTTTTCTCAAATTTGGATGACCATTATCGGCCATTCCCAGAGATCGTGATTCAGATGTAATATACGAAGTTCGTCAATGAGTCACCTAACCAAAACCACCTACTGCTAATAATGCTCGACCTCGGGTTTTTTGCTACGAATTTTTACATTATAATAAGACGTTAAGATGTCATTTTTACTCAAATTTGGACGGCCATTATCAGCCATCCTCAGAGATCGTGATTCAGGTTCGGCTAGTACACGATGTTGGTCATTGAGTCATCTAACCAAATCCACCTACTGCTAATAATGGCCTCGGATTTATTGTTACGAATTTTTATATTCTAGGTGTTAAGACGCCATTTTAACTCGAATTTGGCTGGCTATTATCGGTCATTCCGGTCGATAGTACATAAAGTTTGCCATTGAGTTTCCTAAATAAACCATTTGGTGCTTACAATGTTTTACTTCGGGTTTTTTTGATACAAAGTTTTATTTTCTAAATCATAGTTTTAAAGTTATAATATATTTTAATGTTGATATCGATAATTTCTACACAATACGTTGTTGATTTTGTTTATAATTTTTTTTTTAGAAAATATTATGTATTTTTTTATTTAAATTGAGGTTTGAGTCGTTTTCTAAAAAAGGCTCATACTTATATGATTGTACTAAAATTTCCAATACGATTCATTTTTTTCCTATTTGAATTTGAATTAACAGTGTGATACTCATACATACATAACATCTATGGAAAGTCTGGAATACTTCACACCCGTCAGTTTTTCGATTCGAGCTCTTCGTACGTTCCTAAAGTTAGCAAAAATTATCCAGCATAACATAAGGAGCTAATTATAGGTTAAGTAAATGCTCCATCTAAACCATTTTCAGCTCCACTTGTTTTTGTTAAAATATTGAGTTTTTTCAGTTTATTTGCTGGAGGAGATACAAACTGTTCCATCGGCCGGCATGCTAAAGACTACGATTTTTTGGGGAATAATCCTAATAAAATTAAAGAGACACAGCTAATCTTGCATTTACCGTAATCCCCGACCCTCTGCGGGATGTTAATAACATGAAAACGTGGCACGCGGCGAAAAAAATCATCTCAACCGAGGAGAACTTAGTTGTGGCACGAAAATTCGTACGTTTTAAAGGGTTTAAAAATGGCAGGGACGTATAAGAAAAGTGTAGTACTCTAAAATACGATTTCGTTTAAAAAATGCGAAAAACTTGAACCTTCATACCAAAGCAAACCAAATAGAAACTCGGATCACAATCGAATTTAGAAACCAAAAACCTGATTTAGTGTCATGTGAATAATTAAAGGTTCACGATATGTTAATGAAACCTCTTATTAATAATTTTGGACTATATTTGTTTTACAACATTTGGTTATACCATTTATAGGTAGAGAATCAAAAACAAAAACCAACCACAAGCATTTCAATTTGAAAATTATTTAATTAGCTTTTAGCGAAACTTTAAATATTTGAAAGTCAATAGATCTTGTTTCTCGTTCTAAGTTAAGTTTTTGAATCGATTTTCGATTCAGGTAGAAACGAGCAGAATCAAAAAATGTCACATGAAACATTGGACCAGCCTACAAATATCTTTTAATTGTTTACATGTCACTAGATTGTGTTTAAAAATCTAAATTTGAATTCATTCTGATTTACAAAGTAGGTTCTGCATTAAACAAAAGTTCTGCATTAAACAATGTTTTGTCCAAAACGAGTGGAACCAAAAAATTGTCCAAGGTAGATTTGAGCAGTCTATAAAAAGGATTTCATTGTTCGCATATTAGATTAGAATATGGCTTGAGTTTTAATTTTTTCTGAACCGATATTTGATTGGCGGTATGATAGCTTAAAATATGTATTTGTCCAAGGCGAGCGGAACTCATCGTTATTTAATGGGGCATTTAATGAGGCCGCAATGAATTTTTTAGTATTTGTAAGTCAATTGACCATTGCTTGCTCTCGCCCCATGAATGAATTTGTTTGGCACAATTGAAAATTACGCAGCTCTCGTTGTCCATTTTCTAACTGTATGCAAAGATGTACACCTGTTGCATATCGTTCGTGAATGTAAAAACTGAGAATTCTCAAAACAGTTTTATTACTGCTAATGTACCTATTTGAAATAGTGTGCGCCTACATCGATGGCGAATTTTTATTAGGAAGTCCAAAAACTGACATCATGTCAAGAACATATGACGGAGTGCACAATAGGCGGACGGAGTACTATAGGCTGACATGGAGCTATGCAATGTGCAGATGGTTCTACGTAAATCAGACCTACACTCAGAAAAAAATATGATAAATACATGATTGCATTTACCATAATATCATCATTGTATGTTAAATAAAATTATTTAAATGATTGATTTTATCATACTATGATTGATTTTATCATACTATGATATTCTTGATCATTTTTCTTGATCCATCATAACAATGATGATTACTGTAAAAAAAAAATTCAGTGATCATCATTGTTATGATGAAGAAGATTAAGAAAAATGATCAAGAATATCATAGTATGATAAAATCAATCATAGTATGATAAAATAAATCATTTAAATAATTTTATTTAACATACAATGATGATATTATGGTAAATGCAATCAAGCATTTATGATATTTTTTTCTAAGTGTATAGCCGTACGTCCTCGATTTGGCAAGCAATGCGTAGGGTAGGACGTCAAAAGTGGACTACGAAAGAGTTGGGAGTGCTTAGGCCCCAGAACAGATTGCATAGAATTAAACATAAAAAAAAGTTCAGATTGTTCACTTTGATAGTCGATGTGTGTCCTCTGTCATCGGGTTTTCGTAGCCGGTATTGTTGGTATCCGTCGTCACCAGTTTGTGTTTCCTGATTCGCGAATATTTTTGCGAACATAATCCATTTTTCATGAAAAGTGAATTGGGATTCAATGTTCCACATGTCCGCTGTATTATATTTTCCCGCTCGATTTCAAAACGTATCCGATCTTTTGGGGATGAGGTAACACAGGTGATATAACACTTCCAATTTGAGTTGGAGTTATTTTGTCTTTTAAACTAATTAACATGTGAACATTGCATCTATACTAGGCTCGAGCGAGGCACTTTCAACACTTTCGCGGTTCGCTATTCCCGCCCTTCTTTTACACCGTTTCCCGTAGTCAATTCGAGGGCGGTAGGGCTGTAGGTCAGATTTTCGTAGAACCATCTGCAAATTGTATAGCTGGGAAGATGGGTCGGTCCATGAGTTCTGCACTCTGACAGGTGGTCAAAGTCGTGTTCAATTTCTTCATAGATCGTAATCTGATGATGAAAAATCCTTTTTGCATCGTACCCCTATCAGGATTCAAACCCGGTACCTTCCTACCAAAACATCTCACCAGGTTCATGAGTTTTATAAGTTTCTGTTTGAAAATTCAAGCTGGTAGATCATGCCGAAGGGACGATGATTCTCCAAACAGAAGTTTATTTCTACGCTCAGTCCATGCTGGATTACGTAACCGTTATAAAAAGATCTAGACGTCAAAATCGTTTTATATACTTCATGCCATTCTGAGTGTTTTCGTGTATGTATCTTCCCGTATACATAGCTGGTAATATGACCAATTTCCCAATGGCAGCAACATGTACATCATTTGCAATTGCATTGATAAATGAATATAGACATCGAAACGAGGCTCTTTTAAAACCCGGACGAAAAGAAGTCATTCACTTTCAGGATGTGATTTGATTGTTGTACTCTAATCATATAACGATACGCATAAAGACGTGTACAATGGTACAATGGATAATAATATCACGTCGATCAAAACCCGTCCCGACTATGACAATAGCAACTTATAAACTTGACATTATTTCACGTCCCAGGACTAGTTGATTAGTCTCCGGGTCCTCGCTGCCAATGAAGTAAATTTGATAAATGTTGGAGTCGTTGTAGAGAAAGAAGTGATCCCACTTTGATGGTAAACTTGTTCTTGTACTTTAAACGTGGGCATAACACATCCATCGTTAACAATTCTTGTTGAAAGCAGGAGTTGTGTTTTCAATTGTTTTGTATAAATTGTCTGGATAAATCAGTAGTTCCGGAGGCGTACGCTAGATGATGTTCAGGTACAAGGTCATTACTGAGAGGTGACAAAATGTTCGAACAAAACATTCCAGTCGTTTCTTTGTGAAACCGTAAAACCTTGCCTGCATCTTGTAATCATTCTAGTCTTTATCGTCATTAAATGCTGTTAATGCTAATAATTTTAATTCTGAATTTTTCTATTAATCTAATATATGTATCATAAGATGCTTTTTTCGACTTCGATACAATTGATTGATAACGCCATTCGTATCGTACTGTATTTCAGAGCAAATCTAAAAATGTTTGATCCACTCTCTTTGGTAACATTTTTGCATACAGTTGCTACACTTTATCGTTTATATGGGCTCCATATATTTTATATAGTTTGTTGCAACAATCAACTTATTATAAAATAATCACATTCATTAAAATCCAATTTCTTGAAAGATTTGATTAATTGATGATGTTTTAATTTTTACGTGTGATCATCATCTTCATGTTTACGCCGTAAGAAGAGACTTGAAAGAATTTCTGTGATTAATTTAAAAAAAAGTGTTAAAACATCATTTTTTGGAAAATATTGTATGAGAGCACCCAGACCAAAGGCAACGACCTCTAAAAAAATATTACGGAAACCTCCTCATTTTGGTATAAAATTCTTATGCGGAGTGTGAATCCGATTGGATGAATGGCGTGAAGACTCATAAGGAGGATTACCAAGATCTAATAGACGGATCCCTGTAATTCGAGCATGTCACTAATTTCATAAAATCTTTCCCATGCAAATAAAAAAATAAAAAAAATTACAAAAAAAAGTTGTAACGAGGGCCTTTAAAACATGGGGTCCATCAAAAATATCGTAAGACTGGTTTTGAAAATGCGACTTATATAAAAAACTTCATGACGATTGGTTGAGCGGCTGAAACGCCAATTCGCAGGAAACAGACGTTTCTGGTGAAAAAATTGTATGGAAACACAGACCCAAGCGGCGTACTCCTTCAAAAATATTACAAAAATCTGGTAATTTTGATATAAAATTTCGATGCAAAATCTCAAGAGGGACAAGCAGAGCCAGAGGAACGTTCAAATGTCTCGAAAAATAAGCAATCTATATGAAAATAATTTCAAAACCATTATTGTGGAGAAACTGTGAGGAAAAACATTAGCGCTAAAAGTTATTTTACTTAGTTGGAAGTTTATTTCGAATTGTTAACACCGTCCTTTAGGCTGTTAATACTACAATATATACTTTAGAATTTCTAATATAAGATCGGTATCCAGCTCGCGCTAAGTTAAATTGTACATACAAATTTGACGTAAAATTTAGCTAGCGAAATATCAAAAAATTATTTAGCTCACGATTTCGCAGATGCGGTACACAGACGTGAAAAGTTTGTAGTTATCTCATTCACATATATAGACTGCGCTAGTGAAAACTCTAGAAACGTTTTCGCAACAATTTATCTGCCTAGAACAATAAAATTTAGAAAAATTTTGACAGCAAAACGTGAATTTTTTTTTTAAATGGATGAACTATGAAAATAGTTAGATTTTCGAACTATATTTTTGTTTGTTCTAGGATAAATAAAACAAACGTCAAAAATTATCTCTACAGAAACTTTTAAGCTTACTAATTTATCTGTGATTTAGTGGAGACTTGTTGAGACCGCGTTAAATTTTGTCTTAGCGCGTGCTGGATACTTAGCTTTATTCGAAATTTGCGACTTGAAAAAACTTGGCTGACGACGAATTTCAAGCCTTTGCATTAAACGTGGGTTTGCAAAAAAATGAATTTAATCGATTACAGTGACATCTATCTTGAATCGGAAAAATGTTTCACACAAATCCTTCGTACTTTTAGCCGTATAATCCGAATCTGCAATAAAAATTGGGTTCCTATTTAAGCGTTCAAAGTTGCCCCATCTACTCGCCCGCGAAATTATTACGATACCGAAATTTGGCAACACAGCCATTGGTTCTACAGTTCAATCGAAAATGTACGAAAACAAGAAAATTATCAACGTTAAAAAAATCAATTTAACTAATTTGTTCTAGGAGTTAAACCTTACCGGAAAAAATGTGTTTCTCTAAAACGTTCAGTGTATCCTAAACGTTCAGTATTGGCTTAGTATTGGCTTTAAAGCTTCCTTTGCATTTTAGATGATAATATATACGAGAATGCCATACAATTCACTCAAAATTTTAGGTGCCACTGATTTTTGAAGTTGGCACTGAATTTTCGAAATTTTGCAAATATGTTGTTACGACTGTGTTGTCGACAACAATACAAAATTTCATTTTATTGATTACACCCCCACCTTTGGTAAATTTTTTGTGTTCGATCGGTTCGATTCCCCTCGATTGGTTTGCGCCCTCGATTGGTTTGCGTCCACGGTAGATTTGATGTCTAAACACGCGGTTAATGGTGGATGGGTTCCTGTGTTTTTTTTTGTTTTGTTGGTGCAACTGAACGAAAACGGGAGAGAGCGAGACCAATGCGCATCGAGTGTGTGTAAAGCAAAACATTCCATAAGAATGTTTTTCTTATATGACTCTCGTTTACGTCAATGCGAATTGATGTAAACGAGAAACAGAGAAGAAAGATAATTCTTCTGGAATGTTTTGCGCGTTATTCGGCGCAAGAGGTTTTTTAATTAGTTGAGTCTGATTTTTGGAATGATAAAAGGTAGAGTCGTATGTTACGATTGTTGGTAAAGACAATTTTTTTTGGGTTAAAGTAATCAAGTTTTGGAATGGAAAAATAAGTTTTGTTACCTTCCAAGTGTTTTGTATTTGATTAAACTTATATAAATTGTATAATAATTTAAAGAAATAAAAAAAAAGACAAATAAGTTTATTAAGTTTTATTTGGTGGAATTTGAGGGAAAAAAGTAATACCAATGTTGAGAAAATGATAGTTGGTCTAGTGAACAATCTGTGGTATGAAACCCAAACACTTAAGAGAAGTAACGGGGAGTGTGTTATATTCTTGGGTGTTTCGTTGTAATAGGGAAGCCGAAAATTCTTAGTGTTCAAAGAAAAGTGAACGCTCGAAAGAAAAAAAACTCAAAACGATATTACGAAGGCCGCTACACGTAAGGGCGGTCTAACGCGACCACTCCTAAATTTTATATATCACAGGCTTGGACGTTGTGAATATTTTAAGGTTGACGACTCATAGTTCGTTACGTTTAACTGACAGGAGAATGTTATATTCACCGTTGTCTAACGGTGGTCACTTTGGTTTACTGGTGAAAAATACCGCAGCAGTTCTGGTGGCCGATCAAGGTCAACATTCTTTTTGTGCATGCGGTAAGGCGCGACAACGCCCAATCAAAAAATTTTTATGGTCAGATGAGGCCACTTTATTTACGGTGACAAATATACGGTACTTAGGCGAGCCAACGCCCAACTAGTTTCGGGTGGCGAGGCAACTCTACTTCTTTAAATTGGTATCGGAGAGGAGCCCTGGAACGTAACGGGTTGCCAAGCGGTACCTCGTTTATTTGGTATCGGGGATAGGTCCCGCAACGCCAACGGCACCAAGGCCGCAACCCTTTAGCTATCGGGGAGAGGCCCCGCAACAGTAAACATTTTTTTTTGAAAAAAAAATATAATGATTTTTAAGGTACGATTTTTTTTCTTTTTTTGTTAAAATTTTTATTTTTCTAAATTTTTATCTATATATAATTTTTTTTTTTAATTTTGGATTTGTAATCGAGCGCCGGGTACCGGTCGCGCGCTCGATGAGCATTGTTCTCTCTCTCTTTCGCTCTTTATCCTTTCTTTTGTTTTTCTCGTGGGAAGTTGGATTTCTTTATTTTTTTTGCTTGCCTCAAGTAAATAAAAAAATGAATTATTAATTTTTCCGGGTTTGGTGTGATGAGGGGGGAATTCCCATCCTGTGTCGATGTAGGATAAGCGGTCCCTTAGTGCCCGCATCCGGATTCGAAACCGGTGTTTACCACCGTGCGAGTTCGGGCGTTGCGCGCACCAAGGCACCTCTCTACCGTTATGATTTTTTTTATTTAAAATTTTCTGCTGTTCGTTCCTCAGGTTCCGGCCGACGAATTTCGGCGGAACATCGGGCTTTTATTATTTGCGTTTTTTCCTTTTTTATAAATATCTGTATTCATCACGGTGTAAGCCAGGAGCCATGCATGCCTCAAACCCCACGACCTTTCGCACTTCTATCTGAGAACGTAGCCGGCAAAATATCACCGTGGAGGCCTCTGCATGCGCTTAGTGACATCTGCAGGTTGGCAGTAGCCAGCCTGTAACAATGTGTTATACCATTTACTGTCGTCTTGGTAGACAATTTCAACTTCACAATCCACACAATCTTCAAAAAATGATGCGCGGATCAAGCCAATCAAATCATTGGAAACATAGACAAATTTCCCCGCCATAGATGAAATAATGTTAACTTTGGGAAATTATGATCGCAAGCATCCAACATAATAAAAAAAAAATAAATTATGAGCAATAAGGACGCTCATTACCAATGATTCGATTTACTTGATTCGCGAATCATTTTTTGATCGCATTCGTGAACCTGCCTTAAGCGTGGTATAAATATATAATTTTTATTGTTTATGTAAGTGTCCTCATTGGCCCACTCATAATAACTTCACAGTTCAAACTATAAAATTTGGTATGTGTGCTTGTTCTATGATGTAGAAGAAAATTTGTCCTTTGAAATCTAATTCTTAAAACGAAAAATGACAGACTAGCTAAGAAGTTTAAGTTTGAAATACAAATAGACTAATGGAACCATTTAAGAGAAAGATATATAAAACCTCGAGTTGCAATTCAAATCTACTGGTTACACAAGTATAAGTAAAAAGCATACGAAGTGACCCCAGTTTTCATCCCAGAAAAAAAAATCCTCAATCAAATAATGGTCTTTTCTCATCCCAGTTTTTTCGATTTAAACCTGTATAAGACGAAAGACCGATTTTACATTTTTAATCAAATTATGGTAGGATTGGGGAAACTGACCAAGTTCCACATGGGCTTTTATAAGAATATGAGAAAAGTGTGCCATTCTCCTAATAATATAATTTGCCAGAAATGTTTTGAATAGCCTATGATAAGCACTAACTGTAGCCAGCCGGACAGTTCCAGCCTTATGATGAGATGCGAACAATCAGTCAGCTTCCTTATAAAACAATTAGTCCAATATAAATGCCTTTCTCATAGAAACATGTATTGTCTGAAATGATTGATGCTGATTTGAGCTGAATAAGAATTTACTAGGACATAAAGGGCAGTACTAGCCATATGGTAGGATTGGCACAAGTGGCCAAGTTACATATGTATATACTCTTATAAGGATAATAGTAAAGCGTATTATCATTTATATACAGCTTTTCTCATATTATTATAAAGCAATAAGTAACTTGGCCATTTGCGCCAATCATACCATACGGCTGGTATTGCCCTGCTTTGGCAAAAGGATGATGGCCGATTTTGTGAAGCAAACCAGATGGCTGGGACTTGCCGGCTATCCACAGTTAGTTTGTTCTGAAGCCGGTTAAAACTAAAACAACCATTTCTCGCAGTTATATATTCCTAGGAGAATGGTAAGTTTTTCTCATATTCTTCTAAATGCCCATATAGAACTGCTACGTCTGGTTCTGACTTTTTAATCATTGTAAACATTTGTAGAAACAACAATTAAATGAAAATGTTTGAGATGGATATTTCGTTGTTGAGTAAAAAATTTAAAATTTGGTTTTCGTCTTATACAAGTTTAAATAGAAAAAAAACTGGGGTGAAAAGAAATACAGGTAGCTCTGTCTAACACAAACTTTGTTTATGTCGATATTTTTCTTTATGTCGAATTTAAATTAAAACACGTTGCGATTTCCTAGGAAAATAGCATTTTATATCAAATTTGTTTTTGTATCAAACTGCTTTTTATGTCGAAGTAATCTTGGAGGAAAAAATCGAACAAATTCCTCTTTTTATTTCGAAATGTCGGTTTATGGGTATTCGTTACACTCTAATTGTATACTATGTATGTATAAATAAAATTACAATGCCGTTAACTCATCTAACTTCTTAATTTTGTCCCTGCAATAATTTTAATTAAATCGGGGAATCCCTTTTTTTAATTTGCTTTTTTGTTTTGTTTAAATTACGATTTCTCGACACTCAGTCTCTAAGAAATATATGTGTGAGCACACTAGTAAAACCATAGATTATTTTTATAGTGCAAAAACTTGTGAATACGTATTTTATAAAAACAGTAATTTGGCAATAAAGTGCTTTAGAAAAAAGAAAATTAAGATTCTTGATCATAAAAGAAAAAATGAGAATTATTGAAGCTGGTGAGAACAAACTGATCACGAAAAAATATGGAATGCCTTTAAGTACCTTATTCAGTAGAATAAAAAAACCGGAAAATTACTGCAAAAGCGAATGCTTCTGAAATTTTAAATGTAATAAAAATTCGAAATATGAAGCAGCAAAGGCTTTGCAATTTGCAGAAAAAATGGATATACACAACTATAAAGCTAGCGAGGCTGGCTAACCGTATTTAAAAGAAAACACAATATTGTTTTTAAAAATTGTCTGGAGAAGACGCTGATGCCAATTTGGAATATGTTGAAGGGTGGATGAATAGCTTACCAAACTTATTGCATCATGACGACCCCACTATGGCTGAAACTGCACTATTTTACAGATGTCTTCCCGATAAAACTATGAACTTTAAAAATTAAATGTTTTGGTGGTAAATACAGTAAAGAGCAAATAATTGTTGGATCGAAAAAATTACGCTTGTTCGTTATTGCTAAATCATAACAACCGCACGATGTTTCAAAAACGTGAAAAGCTTCCCTGTGAAATGTGTTGCTAACGCTAAATCATGGATGACGCCTGATATTTTTGAAAAAATATTTAATCGAACTTGATCAACAATTTACCACAGAAAACCAAAAGATATTGTTTTTTTTATTGATAATTATACAGCACATGCTAAATCTTCAGCCAACGGAAGCAGGTGTAATAAAAAATTTGAAAACATTTTACTGGCAGCAAATTGTGGAAGAAACGTATTGGTGATATGGAAAATGATCGTTCGTCAAATTTTACGTTGTTAGATGCCATTGAATTTCTTTCAAAAATAATGGTTGATAACTGGTTGATAACTCCTGAAACAATTAAAAACTGATTTCGACATGTAAACATTGTAAATCCATGGGATAGTGATGATTATATTCCACTTGCAAATGTCCTCAACAAAAACAATTATGAGTGTGGTTTGGAAAATGTAGAGGATACATGGGGACATGTAGAACTGTATGTGTTTCGGAGAATTTTGGTAGTTTGGAGAGATTTGTGAGATGTTTAACAGTAATTTGGCACAAGACTATATGCTTACGGATAATGAAATTGTTAGCAACAGCAGCTCCGGATTCTGAAAACGATGAAATAACTTCTTCAGAACTAACCAGGCATTTAAACATATATTAAAAACCCTTTAAACATTTAAAGAGGTTTTAATAAATTATAACACATGTATTACAGCAATTTGCAAATTTTTTTATTTTCATTTTGTGAAATATCCCTTTTCTATGTCAAAACTTTTCTCCTTCAAATTTTTTGGGTATTAAAATATCCTCTTTCTATAGGGCGTCTAAATTTAAATTTGCCGCCATTTTGGTAATACTAGTTGTACGGTGATTTTTTTTTTGACATTTGTCACGTACAGACCACACGATTTAAGAATATGGAGAAGTATTCAAACCAACAACGTTTAATAATTGTAAAAACACATTACAAAAATGGTGCAAGTTTTGCGAAAATATTTCGCCAATTACGTCAAGTTTTCGGTCGCAACAATGCGCGAAATAAATCGACGTTGACGCGTTTAATTACAAAATTTGAGACCAAATTGACGCTGATGGATCAGGCGATCATTGTTCGTCGTCGTGCTTGTCGGTCAATCGAAAATATAGCTACAGTAAGGGAATCTGTGGCCGAGAATCCAAGTGCGCTAACTGTTAATGGCCCGTATTAGATGTAATTGATGTAGAGGACATGTTTTTCCAACAAGATGGTGCGAGCTGCGACATAGCACGTGAAACAATGGTGTTATTGCAGACTACGTTTCCAGGCCGTGTCATTTCTCGATTTGGCGATCAACATTGGCCACCAAGATTGTGCGACATAACACCGATGGACTTTTTTCTTTGGAGCTATGTGAAGGAGAAGGTGTATGCGAATAAGCCTGAAACAGTTGAACATCTTAAAGAGGTAATAGGCGCGATATTGGTGAAATACAGCCACATCTGTGCCAGAGGTTTCGTGGTCGCCATTTGCCTGATGTTGTATTTCACGTTTAATCGGAACTATTTTTCTTTATGTTGAAATAAATATGTTTGCTTAATTCGAAAATAAATGTGTTTTTCTTTAAAATTAAATCCGGTGCTCTTGTTGGTACACGCTTTATATTGAATTTTTTGAACAATTGAGATAGACAGAGCTACCTCAAAATATTTCCTCAAATTTTTTTGGTATTAAAATTATCCTCCTATTTCAAAATTCATCCTATCTCAATTTTCCCTGATACTAAAATATACCTTTTCTATCTCGAAGTTTTTCGACTAATTCTTCCTATCTCGAATTTTTTTTTCGGCCCCTTGGAACTTTGAGATAGACAGAGATAGCTTGACAGAATTTTATATTTTTCTGGGATGAAGAACCGGCTACCTTCATATGCTTTAGGTAAAAGGTTACCCAAATTCGATAAGAAAATTTATCTAGACTACCTTATTTAATCTAAAATTTTACCCAAACCATCCTGTTATTTTAGAGGCAGTATAGTCAAATTATCGAAATGATACTTATTTTGGATTTGAAACTCAAATCATTACAAAATTTATTGCGAAACCAAGCAAACTCTATTGTATTATTAATATTTAATTTTATATTATCTTTTGGATTTATAAAAACATATATGTAACTCCCTATTTGAATTTTGGTATCAGTCATCCTAGCGGATTGTAAAAATATGATTTTAATAATAAATTATTTTTTTAAGTTCGTAAAACTATATTTGAAATATATTTTTAGAATAACGAAAAACGAAACATGCATATTTTCCCATATGCATAATTTTGTTATTTCGAGATAAAGCAAAATGCTTTCAATAACAACAGTATTTATGTTATTCACATATTTTCTAAACGTTGGAAATGTAACGTATGCAACTACGGAGTACGGTAAATTTTGTTCCCTCAAAAGTAAACAGCAACATTTTTTTTTTGCAATTGTTAAATCTGATTACATTGTGGAAGGTGAAATTAGTTTTTCTATAAAGCACGGATTTTTGCTCAAAAGGGTGGTGTAAGTTTTAGTATGTGATGTACTTACGATTAAAGCACGATTTTAATACGTCGTGGTTGTTGGAAATTCAAACTAACCTAGAATGAAAAAAAGAACAGGAATTAATAAAAATGTTTTGTTAAAATATTAGATTTAATTTATGTTTAAAAACTAAATTATTTAATTAAATAATAAAAACAAAGCTTCTTTTTTTTGTCGATTGTACAGAATATGAGGACAATTTAAAAATTTTGAAGAGCAAGCAATTCATTGAATTTACAGTAAAATTTGCATTGCTAATTGAATGACAACTAACAAGTTGTATTTCGGTTTGCTAGAATTCAAGAATTCAATAGAATTACAGGCTACACAATATCAACTAACAATTTTTTTTTTATTGTACTAATGAATACATTTTAAGTGATTGTAAGATTTGTCCTCGTTGTAACAGATTGGCCAGAAAGAAATTTCGGTTTTGTAGCGTAAAATAAAATTCACATTTTTTAAAAAGAATAAACTCTAATCAACACAATGTATTTTCCATTTTATTCGATGACCTATTGGCATCTTTCTGGTAATTTATTTATTTACTAACAATAAAAAATTTGTTGGGACCACACGTTTTCTTTAAAGTTATAAATTCGATATTCTTCTGATTTTGGGTTTTCTTACTCGGTATATTAATGAACAGCACATCTTCTAGGTATTTAAGCAACCTCGATTTTCGACAGCCTTGCGTCATGCGTTATACCGCCAGTTTCAAGTGTACACTGGGAAAATCGCGAAAGTTACCAAAAAATCTTTAGGTGCACGTGCCATCAAAGATTTGACCAATACACTCGTTGGGAAACATCAACACGTATAATTTGATAATTTTTATAATTCCGTGAGTCTTCAAAGAGAATTGTTGTCTTTTGGTATTTATAGTTGTGGTACTGCTAGAAAAGGCAGAAAATATATGCGGACATAATATATGAAACGAGGATCGTCAGATTGGAGTTTGCCAAGACAGAATAGTAGTAGGTAGTGAAATGGATTGACAAAAAACCAGTAAAAAAAGCAGAAAGATGGACAGTCTGAAGAAGTATTGTGCCCTTCACTTGTGGTAGATTATAAGAAACATATGGGATATGTAGAGACAGCGGATATGATGAAAAGTCTCTACGAAGTAGGCCGCAAATCTTCAAAGTGGTATCACAGACTAATGTGGTCTTTTTTAGATATTATGTGTTCACAACGCGTGCAATATCTTTACGCAGAAAATAACGATAAAACAATGAATCTAAAAAAAAATCGACTTTGTGTTATAGATCACCATATCCATACTACGGTAATAAGATCCGGTAACTTCTTCGTTTTTCCCTCTTTACGTACAAAACCGGGTTTGTCTTGGATTCTTTTTTAAACTAAAATTTTTGTAGATTCAAAAATTTCAACACCCCAACACAAACAAAAATTAAATAAAAAAATTTCTCAAGGTCATTTTTTTGTATTTTTTTTAGTTTGATTTTGTTTTTGAGCCGTGCGCATCACAAAACAAATTGTAAAAATAAATTAATTGTATTAAAAATTTGAATTCGAAAAATAAAAAAATAAAATAAAATTTAATTACAGGTGACCCTCCAAGAACACAGTATTCGAAGAACCCGGTTTCGAAGAACACGGATACCCATTTCCTCAAATTACACGGTTCAAACAACACGATTTTCGTTATTCTTTTTTTTTTTGTTTTTTTTTGTATATCATAACAAAAAATAAAACGTAACTTTTTTTATTATCTTTTTTGTAGTCTCGAACATCATGGTTTTAAAGTACACGGAACGAATCAATCGTGTTCTTGGAGGGTTTCCTGTAAATTATTTTTAATTAAATGATTAAAAAATTCATGATAAATAAAATTAAATGATTAATAAAATAATTTTATTTGTTAGCATTTTAATTTTACAGAAACACATAGAAAATTTAAAAGGTGCCGGATTCAAATAAAATGTGTGTGGACGTAAAGAGTGTAAGCCGTAAAAGTTACCAGATTCAAGTTACCGTAGTATGGATATGCACAATGGGATTATTGGAGCGGGTAAAGACCCGTTGTAATTGTTTTTAAAAATTTCATCGTTAAGGCCCGTCAGTTTGAACAAGGAAAATTGTTCGAAAAATCCGTGGGTAAAAAAATCCATGGATTTATCCATGGTTTAAATTGGTAAGTTTAAACGACGATTAAAGGATGAAACACACCAAGCAGCCGCAGCGAGCAGCAAATTTAATTTTTGGCTTATTCGCTTATGTCTTCATACAAAATCACAGTTATCGTATAAATATAGGTATTTCCATTAAAAGACATTAAGTATTTTGTAATTATAATTGAAAAATTTAAATTTAAAGAAATTATATTGAATGAAGTAGCATCTGTCGTGATATCAATAGGTTCCACACCCAGCAGCTTCAATTTGCTGCTTTTTTGCTGCTACTCATAACCTCGATAAAATTTGCATAATCCAATTTTACTACTAAAACAAAGCAATCTGCTGCGCTGCTTGATGTGCACACCCATACGCAGCCGTTAGTGTGATTGTTTGGAATGTGTTGCGCTGCTCTTGGTGTATTTCATCCTTAATCGGCGATGTTTTTTTCGAATATCGCATACAATACACATAGTTACCAACAAATGCTCGAAAAAAGAAAAAGTTACTAAATTTCTCATTTCATTTTGATATACGAAAAACAAAAGCAATAATTGTAAATAATTATTTTTTCAATAGATCGTGTGGCCGCCATTAGTTGTTGTTCTGGGAAAAGCGGATAACCTCTATTTTATGGATAATAAATAAAAAAAAAATCCTAATATAAAAACCATTCGTCAAAATATTTGTAAAATGTGTATCAATCATTGAAGCCGGATAATAACAGCAGTGATATTATATGGAAATGGATGGAAGTGAAATGGAAAATAGAATCGTCCGACTGTAAGCCATGTACCAAATTGGTATTTTATATGTTTACTTTCACTGCGAGAACAATTAAAAGATCTAACGAAAAAATTTGATAAATCAGAAAATGATTTAAAAATGTTGGGTAAATTATCGGGGAGGTACTCAAACAATTGACTGAGGATAAATGTAAGTACCTCAAATATGTCAGTGATTCAGTGAAACGATAATTTATGTTTATCTATATTTTTACAGTTATTGTGAAGGCAACAAACGGGCCGGAATATGTTATTGGATGTCGACGTCAATTAGAGAAGACAAAATTAAAGGCACGAACTAGGGTAGCTCCTGATACGAAGTGCTCGTTTAATACGTGAAATGTTTAACTACGCTCGTGATCATCAACCGTGCATTATATTTATGGATGAAATTGATGCAATTGGAGGTCGTCATTTTTCCGAAGGCACAGCAGCCGATTATGAAATTCAACAGATTCGTTGGGTTAGTTTAAAATGATTATGGCTACAAACTGTTCGGATCCGCTAGATCCGGCATTATTACATCCCGGACGCTTATAACGTAAAATGAAAATTCTGCTTTCTAATGAACAGGCACGTTTGGAAATTTTAAAAATTCATGTCCAGCCTATCGTCAAACATGGTGAAATTAATTATGAAGCCATTGTTAAATTGTCAAATAATTTTAATGATGTCGCTTTAATAAATGTTTGTACAGAGGCGGGGCTCTGTTGTTCGAGCAGAATTAGAATACGGATTAGATGCGGATCAGACTGGTTATAAGGTGGAACCGGATTCCATGCATTGCCAGTGTAGGATTTGTCATAATTTGACGACACGATCGAGTGGTGGTTTATGAATACAAGTAAAGTCTTTTAATAAACAAATGGTAATCTCGATGGTGGCCAAAGGATTTACAATCTGTAAGTAAAATTGGATAATTGTCAAAACAATTTATTAATAAAATTATTTTGTGCCGCCAGTAAATTTCATTCAAGATATACCAATCTTGGTAACATTCTATTACCCTATACCGGCTCATATCAACGCTACACGATGGTGAATTTTTCCAAGAAGACGTCCAGCCAGGAGGAACCAGTAAAATAATGCCACTCACTGTTGACGAATTAATTCTGATTGCATACGCGGGAT
This sequence comes from Nephrotoma flavescens, assembly GCA_932526605.1. Classification (NCBI taxonomy): domain Eukaryota; kingdom Metazoa; phylum Arthropoda; class Insecta; order Diptera; family Tipulidae; genus Nephrotoma; species Nephrotoma flavescens. Next base: position 77,668,386 of record OW052220.1, read on the forward strand.
TTGCGGCGCGGTTTTTGTCCTGAAAATCTTTCGACGGCACAAGGGTTAAATTTACCACTAGATAAGCCAACAAATTTACATTGACAAAGAGGGGGATGATCTCCACGACTATTTCAACCTATTCAAGATTTTACTCGGCAAGTAATTGAAGATGGGCCACCATTATCGATCAAACAAATACGATCGATTACGATATTTGAACGAATCAAATAGTAAAAGTAAAATATTTTAAAACTTGTATTTTTTATAAAGTAAGACAATTATTAATAAAACTACACTGAAAGAACAAGAACTTATTTTTTCTTTGGTTATTTTATTTTGTGCTCTCTGGATGAGCAAATATCATTATATAAACAGGTATCACACAACGGAAATATAGGTAGACATATAATTGACCTAAACCAACAAAGCATTGTATTAATTTTATCCCACAATTCAAAAGATAACCATTTTTCTAGTGCTACTCACATCTGTTCAGGTTGTTTTCGTTACAAAAAGTAGGGTTGTAATTTTGTAGCGAGACAAAACCACCCAATGGAATATTTAAGTTGCAACATTTGTCGCATATCGTAGTTTTACTAACCGGTCCCTTTAAATTCTGTGTTATCAGGTTGATTTCCATGTGGGGATCCTGGTTCATGTGCGGCCTATATAAGCGAAAAGTAGTAATAAAAACGGCATCAAAATTAATTACGTGACATTATGTAACATTTGTTCGTCTTACATTTAGGACATCTACTGTGATTGATATGCGAGCTCGGTGGAATATTCCAAATATGTTTAGAAGCGATGTTTGGACGTACTGTAGCACTGGGATCGCTTCCCAAAGATTATTTTAGTCGATTATCAAGAATTCCGTTGTAGATGAAATTTCCAATATGCACTTTGATTTTAGCATCCAACAGATCGAAATGGCCCTTTTCTGCAGAATATGGGCACTGGATTCTTGAAACTTTGGAATTTCGACTTACCAAAATTTCTACTTTCGCTACATATGTAATACCAATTTGTACTGCATTCTGGACATCGCGTATTATTTGCGATTATTCCAAGAATAATTGTTCTTGTTTGGACACAATTTTATTGTATTATTGAGTGTACTTGAAATTCCGGGGCACACGTTTAATATCCCTTTCGATTTATTTGTTGGAACATTATTTTGATCTAAATGTTCATTTTGTAATGTAAAAGATGTTGGGGAACATTTTTGCTCTTCGAACAAATTTATCATAATCCAATTCACGGAAACTACGATTCCCGCACCCCCAATTTATATTATTGGGACATACATTTCCAATCGAACGGTAATGAAACGTGGCCTTCCTAAAATTATGTAAATAAAGTAGTAAATTTGACATAAAGAATTGCACATCATAAAATTTAGGTGCTTCCTCGAGAAAAACAATAACATTTTGTAAAATAAAATAAAAAAAATTACAAAAAGTAAATAAAATCAAATTAATTTGACAATGACAGTTCGAAAATTCGAAAAAAATTCGGACGAAAAAACCATAGAAAAATGAAAATAATAGCGTAACGCCTACAACTATTGGCACTGTATGATTTCGATGCAGTTACTGGCACTACCGAGTACCGACTACCATGATGAACAAACATATAAAGAGGTGAAATATTCCCATGTTTCATTTTCGTCTTTTTGTGCGCATTACGTCACTTGTATCTAACGACTTTTTTTAATTTTGATAATTACAGTTTAACTAAACACTTTTTTATGGTTTACCTTTTATGTTTCATTTTATGACCGAAATATTTGAGGAAATAATCCGTCGAGATATATTTTTCAAGCCGACTGCAAAATAAGGATAGAATAATTTGAGTATATAACATAAAACTATAGAATTGTTAATACATATGTTTACTAACAAAATATTATGTACCTGTCTGTAGCTATTATGAAATAATTGTTAAGTCTAAATATGTACTTAGTTGTGGTTTTAATTGTTACGAATTTATGTAGTGAGCGTACCAATTAACAATTGAAATGAATTTCTTAGTTGATGCGGATTTCGAGATTGTTGAATGATTTATTTAAGTTAAAATAATTTTGATTGTAACAGAAAATCAGAAAATAATTAAAAAATGTCTTCAACTATACTTATCAAACTTAATTAAGCTTTTCATTTAGAAAAAAAATACATTTATTATCCATTTATTTAAAAAAAAATAAAAAACCCTGAAATCACATGTTTTGTAGATACAAGTGACGTCACATTAGCATGCGCAATATTCCACCTTGTTCTCTTTTCATCATGACCGACTACCATAGCATTTTTCTCTCTTTTAATAAGTCCTAATTATGGTTTATCAATGTGTTGGAGTAAATTAGTTTATTTTTTATGTGTTGTCAAACAAAAAAAGTAGTTAATAGGTTTAGTTTCCTCTAACATTTCATTGCGAAAACATCACGCGCAAAAACGTCTCGACTAGTAAAAAGATAGTGTATTTCGTTAAGAAGGCCAGAAATGTAAGTACTAGTTTTATATAGATACAGCAGTGTAGTTGAACTTTTTTATACGATTAATATTCTTAAATATGATAAAATTAATTAAAATGAGTTATTTTTCATTATTTGTTTATGTTAAACATTAAAAAAATAGTGTGCCAATAACTAGTTCCAATAAAGTCAAATTTTAATTATTGACACTAGGATGCCAATAATTGGTTAACAAAAAACTACAATTATTGGCACGTGCCATTTGTTATACCTTAATTATGTGCCAATAATTGTAATTAATCTTTTTTGTTATTATACTCGTAGATTTTTAATTCTGTAATTTAAAAATGTCAAGAAAAAGAGACACATTTAATGAAGACCAGGTTCAAAAGGCATTAGGTGAAATAAGAAACGGTCAAATTAGTAAAAAGGCGGCAGCCAAAAAATATAATGTGCCTAAATCAACGCTTCAATTTCGATTAGGGTCGAATTTTTCTAAAGCTCGACCAGATCCACCAACAATCCTAACCGAAGAAGAAGAGCAACGCATTGTTGAATTTATAAAAATTTCCCAACAAAAAAGATTCCCGAAGCGAAACGAGGATGTTGTTACAGCAGTAAAAGAATTTTTAGAAGATACTGATAGATCTCATCCATTTGGTGAGAACAAAATTCCAGGAAAGGGTTGGTTTAGGGCTTTTTTAAAACGACATCCGTCTCTATCGCTTCGAGCTAGTGATCCTGTTTCGGCAGCAAGTGCTACAGTTGCTGCTTCAGATATTTATTCATGGTTCGATACAATAGAAAATTTTTTAAAAGATCACGACTATTATGATATATTAGAAGATCCAACACGAATTTTTAGCGGAGACGAGACAAATTTTCTTTTATGTCCTAAAACTAAAAACGTTTTAAGTAGCGAAAGGCTCTCGAAATGTTCGTATACATTGACAAAGGATTGGCCAAAGCAAATTTAACGGTCATGTTTACCTTTTCTGCTGCCGGAGTGTTAACCCCTCCCATGATAATCTACCCATACAAAAGAATACCGGAAGAAATTCGTAAATCGTTGCCTAAAGGATGGGGAATTGGAATCAGTGACAACGGGTGGATGACAAAACAAGTGTTTTACGAGTATATATCAAAGGTTTTGCATCCGTATTTAGTGCAGCTGGGCACTAAATTTCCCGTTGTATATTTTGTTGACGGGCACTCAACCCATCTAACGTTACCTGTGAGTGAGCTGTGTGTGAAACTGCAAATTATTTTAGTAGCATTATATGCAAATGCTACTGCGACTTCGTAATTTTATATGATTTATATAACAAGTTCAAATCCAAAGGAAAATTAAAACTAAGTGTTTCAGATAAATCAACACAAACGCACGTTGAATATCAGAATATATAAACCTCAGAAATAGACATCAGTGCCATCGACGAATTTTTTATAATTCAAAATCCGCCAAGTACGGCAAATGACGAAATTATAAATATTTCCAATGTCATTCCCATTCAACAGTCCACAGAACTACAAACAGTGACATACATAACTGTTCCTCCGCAAAGCACTACGGCACTTGGCCAGAGACTCCCTTGAGAAAAGGTTGCAAAACGGACAAAATTAAAAAGCCATATGTGGTTACTTCTCCGCTGTGGACAAAACAAGCACAACTAAAAAAAGATCAACTTTAAAAAATTGAATTAGAAAAGGAAAACCGCAAAATTTTACGAATGAAAAATAAGGAGTTGAAAAATGCAGAAAAACTGAATAAATCGAAACGCCCACGCAAAGAAAATGCAAAGTCTAAGAAGTTTTCAAGTACGACAACTTCTACAAATGTGTTAGTTGCAATTGAAAATACAGGGCAGACTAGTATTGAAGAAAACAGAGACATGCGAATCTGCGAACAGTTGAATTGTCATAGCAATAATAAAAGTTTTCTAGTTGAGACTCCCGATTTTAATGAACCCATTGTAGAACCAATTATCAAACTCAATGAAATGGATGAATCTTCCGGAAGATATCAATCTACTACAAATACGACGACGTGCAGCGTGGAGCCAATCAAAGACACTCTGCAAAAGTTTGAGCAGATAAAGAAACTACAAAGCATCAAAAACGATCAAAATGAACTTCTAGGTAAAACGATACCTCATGAAACCATTGTCAAACCGTTCCTAAAAAACAAAGAAATACGTAAAGAAGATAAAACGGGCTTCAAACATCTACATCGCACAGAGCGTCGATTATTAGTGAGCCACCGAAAGATCATCATGTTCGTAAACTTTTTTGTACTGATGTGGTACTGGACATTGGAGATAATTCACCTGCAGCTGGAAAGATGTGCTATCATTGCACTTATGCCTTTACGGGAAATTCTGGTTCTGAAAGTTTCGGCATAAAGTGCCATAGTTGTACGAGAGAATTTCATCTTAAATGTCTTATAAAACTAAAAATACAGTACAATCCATGACTTATTTGCAATGGATGCAAAATATTGTGATTAATATACGAAAATTGATTGTGATAATTACACTAGTTTTTATTGAATTAACGAGAACTTATAATAGTAGGACTATTTATTTCTATTATAATTTTTAATAGCTGTTTATTAAATACATGTAATTTTATTTTGAAATATATTTTTGTTATATTTTCATTTATAAAGTTGAATGTTTTATTTTAGAATAATCGTTGGAAATTATCAGTGTGCCAATAAACGTAAATTTTTGGTATGCCAATTGTGGTATAGGCATGCCAATAATTGTACTAAAAAAAGGTGCCAATTAATATACGACCATGCCAATAGATATAGTTTTTGGAACACCTTCATATTTTAGTAAATTAAACATATTTTTAATTATTATTTTGAAAATGGAGAATTTCCATTTTCAAGTAAACTGGATAACCTGTTACATAATAAAATTTATATCGTAATGATACCGTTTTCAATAGAACTACTAACGATTACTATATGAGAATTGCTTAAGAGTGCCAATAGTTGTATCCGTTACGCTACTTCGAAATCGGTGGATTTTTAAACTAACCATGGATCAAATAACCCTCGTATAAACTTACCAAACCGAGGGTAAATCCTCGGTTGTGGATTAATCTTCGTTCAAACTTACGGGCCTAAATTTTTCCTTATTTTGAATTAAATATTCCTAGTGGTGTTCCACTGACACCATACCCTACCCCCTTTATTTAAATAAAATAAATTAAATTTTCTTCTATAATGTGTTCTTTGATGTATTTTTGTATTTTTATGAAACTTTGGTAACAATTTCTAAAAAATTCATAAAATTTTTGTCCTCGGACTCAAAGGGTTTAGAAGTGGTACTTTAGTAATGTAGTATATATGCACGAAATATCGGATTTTTGCTTATCATACATCATAGGAGTATGTGATTGCCATACATGGAAACTAGAGCTCAGTTTTTATATATGAGGTAGACAGAACACCCAATGTAGCCGAAATAGGTTAACAAAAAAATCATTGAATTTTAATGATTTCTAACAGAAACATTAATTTTTGACATTATTTACATTCTCTACATTGTCGACGTCATTTTTATAATTGGCTACATATATTGTATTGAATTTTCATTAAATAAAACACCCAGCGTTTAAAGATAAACATCTTATTTCCCAACACCTTTCATTTCTTCAATAAATTCACTATATTTCACAAGCTATCACTTTACACTAATTCATGTTTACTTCATGCTGCTTACTTTTTACTACTCGACTGTTCAAGACGACTGTTCGAGTGCGAACATTTGTGCGGATATTTAGAATCACACTTTTCCAATAATTAAATTACGCCCATAAAAGATGAAATATTTTCAACTTTAAGAAAAGTATTCGCAGACGATCAACCTAATCATAAAAAAAAAATAAAAGTGTGAGCTACATTGTGCTCAATAAATCGGTAGAAAAGTGTGATTCTAAATATTCGCACAAAAGTTCGCACTCGAACAGTCGCCTTCAAATTTGCTAGCGCTTATATATTGGTCCAACGGAGTTCCAGATTATTCCAATTATTGTATCTGTCGATGTATCCATATTGCAATCGTAAAATCGATTCAACATAACCTAATTCCCAAACCAAATTAAAATCAATACTAGAGGAATACTTGATCCGATAACATCGATTTAGGTTACGAATAATAATCGCCTAATAAACTGTTGGCATGATAACACTTGATGGTGCAAACGTAAACCATTCGACCATCAAATGTTATATCAGCGTGTGGCACAATTCGTAACATCATTTTTACACTGAGAGAAGTTTTTCAAAAAAATTATAAACTATCTCTGTTTAAAACCGTTGCCCACCTCATCACTTTAGGCCTCAAAATAAAATTAGTTTTAACACATATTAAAGGTATATTTAATCAAGCAACACAATCGCAAACACAGTGATTACAGCAGTGACGCTTGAATTGGGAGGAATTGTTTGATATCATAATCGGAGTGGTTAACACACACGACTAAGACATCATATGGGAGACTGCAGAAGTACAACAAACTCGAGTTCGAAAATAACAAAACTAGCGTTACTACTAAAACTGCTGTAACGTATAAACTAATGGTCGATTTTCATAAAATTATGGCACATATCGTTTGGGGGTTGCTGCTGCCTTATGAATTTGTCATTAGATGAGCCATATATGAGTCAGGCTCGGGACTTGTTGACCAACGGACCGTCTTTGTAATCTGTTTTGATATCCATCCAACTCTTTTTTGGTTTAAGATGTATACTCTATGCAACACAGCTAACGTACGTAACTCGTAAATTCATAAGGCAGCAGTTCCAAAAAAAGTGGCATTTAAATCTCAGCATCGAAAGAGTCATCAACTTTCAACACATAAAATATTATTTAAAAGTAACACAATGAACCACCAAATTATATTACTTTTAATGTATAACGTGCCCCATGCTGCAAACGATGTGCTAAACTTTATGTATTTTAATTCCATTTATGTTGTTTGCATTATTTCAAACGTGATGCACAATAAATAATAAGTAAACAGTCCCGTCTCTATGTACATTTCTTGTAAAATTGTATTAGCAACTAGTGAAATATTTTTAACTCATTGGAAAACGTTGTTTTGAATATTTTAGATGGATTACAAAATAACGCAGACATACTAATTTTTCATTTCAAATACGGTTAGATGCATAATCAGAGTAAAACAGAATACCATGTGTCGAAACCATTCGCCCAGTCACATAAATCACCCTGAATTTCATGGAAATATTCCAAACATGCATTATTATAAAACTATCAGTTACAATTATTCAAATTGTTTATACTCCTTTTTCTTAAATTTATGATATACAGGGTGTCTCCACAATATATTTACTTGCATTTCGTTAGTATTGTATTTCTAGTTTAAGGCTACCTAAATAAACTGTCAAATATTATCAGTCTATTTTAGAAGCCCCCTTTGCCACCATCTATATATACCACACTATACATTGTATAACCACACGCAAAGACAGAGCAAATAATTTTGTAAAATATCGAATATTCAAATGAGCACGAAAACCAATATTTAGTTATATAGCAGCAGAGAATTTTCTTTCCGATATGCGGATGTGCACAGAATGCTAACGGACATTAAACCGAAAAAAGCTCCTAAACTTTATAGTTTTTTGCATTAAAACGTAGATATTCTCCCGGAATATATTTTTTTTATTGTGCCGAACGTACAGTGATAACAAATTTATGTATATAGCTTCGAGCGTGGTAGCGTAATAAAATTTATTATTGGTAAACGAAAAATAATTATTAGCAAATTTTTTAATATTTTGTAGAAAATTTTATACCAAATAATCATGACAGAATTTATATTTTCTATAATTAATGCTGTTGGTGTGTTACATTCTATACGAAAACGTTGTCTTTATCTCATAATATGTATTATGTACATACTACATTAAAATTATGCTAATTAATTAATAATCGTGTACATGACAACAATAACAACAACTATAAACTGAGTTTCATTAAAAATTATTGAATATTGAATAGAATGCTGTATCTAGAATGTAGAACCATTTTAATGATATTTTTTGGGTTGTGTTAATTTTGAAAATTCACTGAACCATAAAACTACAAATATTATAGTGAATGATAAAATTTTATGGGATACTGAATATAAATAAAAATGAAACGGACAAAAAATTATTTTGGTAACGTGACAATTAAAATTCTTAGTTATAAACTGTTCCCAAAAGTTCTATAGTTTGTTCTTCTTCAAAATTTATTGGTTTTTTTTTTCATTGTGTTCTGTGTTGTGTGTGTATGAGTATAAGCTATTAGAAAGGTATAAAATTGCTAAAGTAACGTATCTCGATTTTTTTTTACCATTTTTCACCATTTCCAAGAAAACCAACAACCAAGATTTAGGTGCACACATGTAAGAATTTATTGTTTCTGTGAGTATTCAAGAGGAATAATTAAGATCAAAATAGAAATAAAAAGCTTTTAATTTGGCGTATATGGGAATGAAGGTTTTATAGGCGTATTAATCGTTAACAATGCAGTAACGTGTACTAAACAATTATTTTGGGTAAATTGATAGGTTGTGTTGCTAAAATTTCGAAGAATATAAAATAATCAGATTCTTTAAAAAATTTTCTACCTTTTAAATCGAAAATAGATCAATTTATTTTTTAATTTGTCTTGGTAAGGTGAGTGTACGTCTTCCATGTAAAAGTTAACTTTTTTACAATTAGCTGCACGTGCCATTTTAAATTCCTTGTGCTACTTCTTTTTTGACTAGTACGATCTAAGACTGTTAATGAGTTTGACAGATCGGTTCAGGGTGTGTGGTTTTATTTTAAGTAAAGGTTTGTAAGCAAACTTTTAATTTTAACCTTGGTTCCCGGCGAGTTACTATAAGCCATATATCACTAAGAAGCTCTACTGACTGCACAAACAACTAAGCATTTCTGAGTTTGGTAAAACTGCGGACTAATGAATAAATTTTAAACGACGATTTAAGAAATTATAAAATTTGTTTTATACATCGGCAATTTGTGAGGTTCAGCCGAAATATAAATTAGAAATATATCACAAGCCAACTACAAATTTTTTCTAGTAAGTTAAAAACTACTCCTCCGAGATTCCCTGAATTTTCCTGGTGTTCCTAAAAGCCGCCCATTCTAACGTAAATTTACTTTCAATAAGCTACGATCTATTCTAACAGTTATTTTAAAAAATTCTATGGTCTAGCTACTTAAGATTGACGATTTATAGCAATATACCATTCGATTGCCCATTTAAAAAAAATCAGAGTAAATTCGAGGATTTTTATCATCAATATTCCTAGATATCATCAAACGCCTTACTGGAAGGACCACACCATACCTATGTTATATAATATATTTACGCAAGTTACCTAAAGTTAACATAAATTTTTTAAAAATGGGCAATTGAACCGACGCGTGACAAATAATTGAGATTTATAGAGATTTAACACAAATTTTTGGCGACTACATTGTGTTATAGTTTTAGATTCAGCTCGAAAACTGAACTCGGATCCGTGATATTAAAAAATTAAAAAAAAAATACACCTGCCGAAATGGCATTGTTACGAATTGACTCGTTCACTGCTCACTAATCCACGTTAACTATTCACTACTTCTCGCACTGTTAAGTTTCATTTTTTAATTTGCACCGTTCACTGGTTAAATTACAACTGTGTCTGGGTCCCAAGTAGCTCGCGCTTATTTACTTTTCTATTGCTGTTAGAGCTTATTCTTCTTCTCACGAACATTCCACCAAATTACCAAGATGACCAAGATCTTCAATTGGAAATATAGTTCAGTACGAGCAGGAAAATGCCGAACATCGTGAGCAACTAAGAGAAATAAAGTAATTTACAACAAAATTGAAAGAAGAATTTACAATTCAAAAGAGAATGAAGAACTCAAAAAAGCAGATGAAACACGTGCAGAACTTGGGGTGACACCTAGCCCTGCAATCGATGATGACATTAATCCATTCAATACGGATGAAGAATTAGAATGTTTCTCTTTCTGGAAAGAGTTGGAAATGGATGTTGAACCGGAATTAAAGAAAAAGTAAGAAAAGGAAAGCTCAACACTCACAAGAAATAGGATACATTGAGCTCTTTAAATCAGTGAGCCTCATCTCAAAATGATGACCAAGGCTCCTGAATCGAATTTTTAAAGTTTTACCAATCCAGCGAGCCTGCATATCCAGAAAAAATCTCAAATAGCAAAAATCTCAGAGAATGGCTCGCATACTGACTATATACATTCGAAAGGGGATACATTAGGCTATTCAAATCAGTAAGCCCTATCTCGATATGATGGCCAAGGGTAGCGAGCAGACTCGCTCTGCGTATCCACGGATGTCCTACTACTCTAAGCCAAATAGTAAAAAAGACAGAGATTGGCTCGCATACTTACTATATACGTTCGAAAGAAGACAGGCTATTCAAATCAGTAAGCCCTATCTCAATATGATGATCAAAGCTCGTGAATCTAGTTTTTTTTTCTAGTTTTACCAATATAGCGAGTCTGCATATCCACGGATGTTCTACTACTCTAAGCTATTTAAATCAGCCTAATGTTTCCCCTTTCGAACATATATAGCAGTATGCGAGCCAATCTCTGAGGTTTTTGCTATTTGCCTTAGAGCAGTAGAACATCCGTGGATATGACGAATGTGATGAAAATGCTAATCTTTTGCTAGTTTCATTGATTGTGTTTGTGTTAGTGATATTACCTGGGTAATACGGAAGATTATCGGAAATTAGAGTTTTCTTGGATGTAATTATTAAATCCTATTAAAATAAACTGAATAATTTAAAATTACTTTACAACGACTAGTTAAAAGAATGTTTAATTTGACTCAAAATTATGTTTTCAAAAAACGAGCATTACACAACTAATTATAACAAAATTTTGTATTATGACCAAATATAATAAAAATTCTTTTTTAAAGATCTGAACAGAACCTCAGGTATATGGGGTGTTAGTTGGAGACCATTTCAGTTAGAAAATTTATTCAGTTGCTCCCCATCCAGAGAATGAATGGGGCATTTAATAAAATTTTGTATTATGGCCAAATATAATAAAAATTCTCAGGCTAACTGAGATATCCCTAGAGATCTAAACACAACCTACCTGAGGTTGTGTGTTCCAGGGGAGGGGCAGTTAATAAAATTTTGTATTATGGCCAAATATAATAAAAAGTCTCAGGCAAACTGGGATATCCCTAGAGATCTAAACACAACCTCAGGTATATGGGGTGTTAGTTGAGGACCATTTCAGTTACAAAATATATTCAGTTGCTCACAATCCAGGGAAGGGACAGTGAATAAAATTTTGTATTATGACCAAATATAATAAAAATTCTCAGGCTAACTGAGATATCCCTAGAGATCTAAACACAACCTACCTGAGGTTGTGTGTTCCAGGGGAGGGGCAGTTAATAAAATTTTGTATTATGGCCAAATATAATAAAAAGTCTCAGGCTAACTGGGATATCCCTAGAGATCTAAACACAACCTCAGGTATATGGGGTATTAGTTGGGGACCACTTCAGTTAGAAAATATATTCAGTTGCTCCGCATCCAGAGGAGGGCAGTTAATAAAATTTCGTATTATGTCCAAATATAATAAAAATTATCCGGCTAACTAAGATATCCCTAGAGATCTAAACACAACCTCAGGTATATGGAGTGTTAGTTGGGGATGATTTCAGTTTGAAAATATATTCAGTTGCTCCCCATCTAGGGGAGGGGCATTTAATGACGTTCATCAGCTGACACCTCAGCTCTCTCTCTCTCTCTCTGGCTTTCACATCCCATGAAGGGATTTCGCCGCCCGCACAATGGCCCTCCATCCATCCCGATCCATTGCTCTCGTCCTCCAGTTTCGACATCCTAATGCTTGCAGATCTTGTTCAATGTCGTCACGCCAGCGTAGTCGGGGTCTTCCTCTACGACGTACTCCGGCTGGTTGTTGGTGAAACACTTTATATATCATCCGTTGTTGTGGGGACCTTGTAACGTGGCCGAGCCATCTCACTCGATTGGATTTAATGAATCCGATGATATCGCTGCCTCCGAGGAGTTGCTTTATTTCGTGATTCATACGAATCCGATATTCGTTGTTCGCAACTTTAATTGGACCAAAAATTGAACGTATGACCTTCCTTTCGAATGTAGATAACAATCTACAATCGTTAGAGGTCATGGTCCAGCTCTCGCTTCCGAAAGTCAGCACAGGTCTTATTAGTGCTTTATAAAGTGCGAGCTTGCACGACTGCGATAGATGTTTCGAACGCAATAATCTTGATTGGGCGTGGAAAACTCGTTGTCCGGCAGCGATTCGGGCTTTTATTTCTGCCTGGATTTCATTCAGTGATGTTATAACTGACCCGAGGTATTTAAAGTTTTCGACACCATCAAAATTGTGGTCGCCAATTCCGAGATTTGCACTAGAGATGTTTCTGGGTGTTGTTAGATATTTGGTTTTACTGCTGTTCACCTCCAAACCAAGTCTTCTTGCGCAGCGATCGAGCGGTATGAAACTGTCTTTGATATCGCTAGGTCTTCGGCCAAGAAGCACGATATCATCTGCATATCCAAGAATTTGGCCCGATTTATTAAATATACAGCGCGAAGTTTCGATGTTGCTTTTTCTCACTACGTACTCAAGCGCCAAATTGAACAGCAAAGGCGCGAGTGCATCACCTTGTCGAACGCCAGATGTTATTTCAAAGGAGTCTGACACAGTTCCTTCAATTACGATTCTACATACAGACCCAGACGTTGTTAATTTACACAGCGAAACGAGTTTCTCTGGGATTCCTAGGCATATGAGCGCGGCCCATAGGTTGTCGCGGTTTATGTCATATGCCTGCGCTGTCATATGCCTGCCGGAAGTCTATATATAGTTGATGTATAGTTATGTTGTACTCCCAACATTTTTCCAAGATCATCCTCATGGTAAAACACTGGTCCGTGGTTGATCGGTTGGGTCGAAAACCACATTGATAGTCGCCAATGATGTTTTCGGCGAAAGGGATGAGTCTGGCAAGTACAACATTAGCCAACACTTTGTAAGCAGCGTTCAATAAAGCTATGCCACGATAGTTTTCACATTTGAGACGGTCGCCTTTTTTATGCAGCGGACATATGAGCGCGGTCTTCCAATTCTCAGGCAGCTCTTCTTGGTCCCAAATACAGACGACGAGGTCGTATAGACTTGTTGCAAGAGTAGCGCCTCCGAGTTTAATCAATTCTGCGGGGATTCCATCGAGACCGGGTGCCTTTCCGTTTTTCAATCGACTAATAGCTGTGTCTACTTCCTCCACTGTGGGATATTCGACAAAGACCTCGTCACCTGGAGGAGCTATTGCTCTAATGGGGGTCACGTCGTCATTCCGATTTAGCAGATTTTGAAAGTAGGTTTGCCATACTGAGAGAACATCAGCCACGTTTGTTCTCAACTCTCCATTCCCGTCTTTGATGGCTGTACTTCTTGGGTGGAAGTCTTTAGTGAGATTCCTGGCATTAGCAAAACAGTCCCTTGAGTTTCCTAGTTCCGCTTGGAAGCTGATGTTTTCGATGCATAATCTCATATGTTCGCGCTTTTTTAGTCGAAGGTATTTAGTCGTGGCTTTCCTAGCGCGGAGATATTCTGCTAGAGTGCTTCTAGTGTTGCAAGCCAACCATTTTTGACGAAGCGTTCATTTATTTTCGACGACCCTACGGCATTGGTCATCGAACCAATCATTGCGGGCTCTCGGAGGTCTTCTTCCGATGGTATTTTACGCCGCGGTGGTTATGGCTGACTGTATAGCGTGCCACTGCTCCTCGATGTTAGAGGGAGCTTCTTCGTTGTGGCTGGGCCGCTCTAAATAGTTAGTGACAGCTGATTGGTAACTCTGCAATGACGCTTGGTCTTTTAGAGCGTTGATATTCCATCGAACGGTCTGTTGTGCTTGTCTGTTAAACGTAGATGACAGTTTGCACTTATATTTAAATATGACAAGCATATGATCGCTGTCCATGTCTGCACCCCTGTAAGATCTAACGTCAGATATGCTGGTGGAGTGTCTTTTAGACACCATGACGTGATCGATTTGATTTTCCGTTCTCCCATCATTCGATCTCCACGTTACTTTGTGGATTCTCTTATGTGGGAAAAACGTACTTGATACAACTAAGTTGTACGTTATTGCCAGGTCGGTGACTCGTTGGCCGTTGTTATTACTAGTTAGGTGCAGGCTGTTAGGACCGATGTGTGATGTATTTTCTGCACTCCTACCGATTTTTGCATTAAAGTCGCCCACGATGATTTTAATGTCGTGGTGCGGTATGTTATTGATAACTTCCTCCAGTTCGACAAAGAAAAGATCTTTGATGTCATCTGATTTATCTTCGGTGGGTGCATGCACATTAACGATCGTGATGTTAAATTTCTTAGTGCGAAGTCTGACCGTGCATATCCGCATGTTGATAGGGCGGAAATCGATGATATGATGCTTCACGCGCCGATGGATGAGGAAGCCAACTCCAAATTCTCCTCCGTTCTGATGGCCGCTGTAATGAAGAGTGTAACCATTGGTGGTGTCATGGATCCCACTCCCAGACCATCTAAGCTCTTGTAGTGCAAGTACGTCTAATGTGTAACTCTTTGCTTGGTTCGATAGGTTCTGGAGATCTCCAGGTCTTAAGAGGCTAAGCACGTTCCATGTTCCCATTTTTAAAGCGTTGTCCGTGTACAATTTCCGAGGTCGAGTTTGTAATGAATCCGATATGGTTATCCGAGGCCTTTGTTTAGGGTTCATAACTTGGTGAGTTTTTATGAGGGGAGGTTGTTGGCCTTCCGCTCAACCCGCTTGTTACGTGTGTGGGTCACGTACTGGTGAGAATCTTGAGGCATCCAGTCCTACCTTGAACACATTTATATAGCGAGCCGCTTGATACAAGACAGACGCCCGCTTCAGCCGCTCCTAACCTGGAAAACAGACGCTGGTTTGGCATTGGTTTTGAGGCGCCAATGGCTCGCCCTGACATGTAGTGTCCATGACTATAAACAGGATGTAGCTGCTCGTCTCCACTACACCGCCTGATTCATTTAGCGTTACCCAGAGAGCACCGCGAGGAGGTATGAATCTCGGACTTCGCCCCCCAACTCACTGGTAGTAACAAATCACGAACTAATATCAATTCAATAAAATTCCAGTTTAATAGTTTTTCGTAAAATATCAATATTCAATGCGGAATTTGTTGTAGTTATGAAAACATTTTGCAGCAGAACTATCAAACTGAACGTCGGACACCATTTTTCATACACAAATATTATTAAAATTTTTGATTTCTAAGGTAGATTTTCCCAAAATTTTCTTGCATAGAAAATTTGTCCTGACAACTGCGAACACAACAATCAGCCAAATCGGTCGACCCGTTCTCAAGTGATGATCTTTCATAAATGCTGCAACTAATTTTTATTTATATACACAAGACAGACTACAGATATTGGGTAAAATCTTTCTTAATTGAACTTGTTAAGGGTAGGTCAACTAAATTCAGGTGTATAATAAATAATTTTTGAGTCAGGGAAGACAGAATTTCATCCAAATTGTAAAGGCGACAAACGTGTAACTTAACAGTCGATTTTATACCACTTTAGTAGTTTATTACACCAGGCCGCTTACCCGATATTGAGTGAAATGTTTCTCATTGGATGTAACTCCGTGTAACCTGACACAAAATAATTTATTTTAGACCTGGATAAGATTGATCTGCCCTTCACAAGGTCCATGGGGTAATATTTGACGTAATATTGGTGGCAGTCTGATGTAATACAATATTAAAGGTGGTAAAAGCGACCTTTGAAATTACACACTTGAAGCCTTTACCGTTTGGAGCAAATTCCGTGTAACCTGGCACAAGGTTCATCGAGTAACATTTAATCCAATATTTAGTGGCAGTGGCGGTCTTGTGTAATAAATAACTAAATGAGGTAAAATCGACTTTTAAATTACATATAAATTACGTAGTTTGGAGCAAGTTGCGGTAACCTGACACAAAAATAATTTACTACCCACCTGAATACGGTTGATTTTTCCTTCACTATGCTTACGAAGTAACATTTGACCTAATATCTGGTGGCGACCTGGCGTGTAATAAAAATTATTAAATGTGGCAAAAGCAACATTTGTATAGCAATTTGTAACCTACATCTTCTGATGCCAATCCCGTCTGGCACAACAAAAAATATTTTAATACACATCTGTAAGGATAAGGTTGACTTACTCTCGACAAGACTTCTTGTGCAATGTTTGGTCCAAAATCTGGTGGCAGTCTTGTGTAATAAATAATTTAAGTTGGTCGAATTGACTTTCTTGTTATAAATAATGTTTGGGGTGAAATTTACCCTTTCGCAAGTTATAGGGTTGGTTTTGAAAATAACTAATTCAATGTAAACAATTTGTAATAAATTCTGATCCAAGAACCGATTATATGATGCCAATAATATAGTTATATTAACAGTTACAATTTTGGCGGTGCAGGTTTAATTGTAAGCTGAACCTGAGCACTCGTTCCTCGATAACAGTAACTGTAATGAAATTGGGACCTGTTGTAATAAATTGAACTAATAGTTCATATTCCTCAGGTTATATTTAAATTGCTATTGTATCTATTTATTGTGACCGTAAGAACTCTCATTATATTTGCTACCATTTCCGTTAAAAATAGGAGTTCCTTGCCTTTGGAGCTTGGTATATTTTTTTAATTTTTCTATTATCCCACTCATTATACCTGAGTGTGGATTATCATTTATCCGGTTATCTCATTTCATTTCAATAATTCTTCCTTATGTAGTTCAACGTGTAGTGTTTGTTCTTAATCTGCCTTGGATACCGATTTTCCAGTTATTTTTTTAAACTTTTATTCACCGCAATCTTCTTATTAGTGAATGTTGGTTAATGAAATGGTAAATATATTATAATTTCTTTCGGTTTATATTAACGATAATTGCCAAATATTTCAAATAAAACTAACAAATTAAGAGTTCCGTTTTTCCGCTTAATACAGGTATCATTTTGATATGCACCAACACATATAAACGTTTAGCATAGATTTAGTAAAAACTTATAGCAGATATAAACATGTATAGCAGATATACACATGTGAAGTTTTGCTAATTTTTTTTACTAGTAAAACTTAAATAGCTCAATGTATCCCTTTTCGAACGTATTTAGTCACTATGCGAGCCAATCTCTGATATTTTTACAATTTCGTTTATCATTTTATACAGTACTGTATGTGATTTAGATTTTTGAGCATTTTAGACTTTTAACGTCAAACAATTTTTTTTATTTTTTCAACATTTATTATAATTTTTTTTTCAAATTATTTTAATATAAAATATAGACACTGTTAAAATTGCACACATATGGATGTGTACAAGGAAATTAAAGCACAAGAAATAAAATTGTGATCAAAAACTTCACAACGAACACTCGCATAAATTTTTGTCCAAAAACTTCACACCGATCAACAACCAGCTTAATCAAAAGAGAAATCACCTCCACCAATAAATATCGTCGGGATATCAAATTTCTCCACTATACAATCGATTATGAAATCGGTTACGGTAGCCGAGTACAATCTCGTATTTCTGAATAATCGCGTCTCGAAAATTAAGGTTGACTCTTAAACCTATAGAGCTTTGGCTGCAAAGATTAATTATGAGCTTAAGGCCGACTAATAGTTTATACCTATGAGAATAAGAATGATCGCCCCAATCAAAGTTATGGCTAGAGTTATTCACCCAACCTGCGCAAAAGAGGAAATTATTGAGGATCTCAGCAAAAGTATGACGTGAACATCATTAAAATAGAAAAAAATGAAACTGAACAAGGAGTTCAAATTAACAAAAGATGGCTTCCATTTATGCTCACTTTTAATAAAAAAACAAAAAGTAGAAAATGTGTATAATATCAAGGCAATACTAAATATGAGAGTTAAAATAGAGCAAATGAAAAAAAAATAGCGCAGTGCAACAAATGTCAAGGTTTTAATCATACGCAGAAATATTGCCAACGAGAGAATAGATGCGTGAAATGTACCGGAAATCATCATGCCCAAGTATGGCCGGTTAATAAAAATATTGCTGCAAAATGTGTTAATTGAAATAAGCCACATCCCGCCAACTACCGGAATAAATAGATATATGCCTAGTATCGGAAACCCATTTTACTTCAACTTCATATCTTAAAATATATGGATACAGCTGATGCATGCCACTCGTCCACGTCCTACAGATAGGACAAGAGGAGAGTTATCGGTGGTTATAAAAGGAAATATCAAACACTTCATAAATAATAAAATTGAACAGGAATTTATCCAATTTATGCAGTCACTTAAAAGTATTTATAAATAAGAACAAAGACTATAGTGGATCGCCAATATATTGACCCTACTTTGCCAATTAAAAATCCGATACAGCTAAAAGAAGAACCTGAACAACTCAACAATAGTATACAAGAAGCGACGTGAGGTAGTACCTCCTCTAGTTCAAATGGGATATGCCGAAATGCTATTGACCCTCTGGAAGTTAGGGAACTGGTTGCAGCAAAACGAAAAGCAAGAAAGGCCTGGCAAATAAGTCGAGCGGCAGAATATAAAACAACTCTAAAATTTTTGTCCAAAAAACGAAAGTTGTTACTCCCGTTGGAAAGCGACAAAAAGTTTAAAACCACCAAATACTACCAATTCCACCAGTTAGAAATGAAGATAGAACATGGGATATACGTGCAAAGCAAAAACCATCGTTGTTCGTACAACCCACCTCGAGAACACGTTCCAGCCTCTACCTAGTAGACAAACTGTAGAGGAAAACATACCACCAGTAAATAAAATGGATAATTGCAATATATTTCCTGTCACATTAAAATAATTAAAATGGAAATCAATTTTAACCTAAATCCAAAGAAATCTTCAGGATATGACTTTTTTTTAATGTTTCAATCTATGCAATCTGTTTTGCTTTTCACGTCCTACTTAACGCATTGCTTACCAAATCGAGAACATACGGCTTAAGATCCGATTTTATCACCATCTGAACATTGCAAAGCTCCTTGCAAGCCTATACTGGCATGTAAGATGGGTCGGCCCACGCCAAAGCTTTAACTGTGCAATTTGGTCGGTAGGATAAGACTTAATTACAGGTCAAGTAGTAAAAGCTCTTCCTGAAAAAGGACTACGTAAACTAATGCAGATAGTTAACTCAGTGTTCACACTTAAACACGTTCCAAACCAATGGAAAGTCGCAGAAGAAATCATGATACCTAAACCAACACCACTTAATGACAAAAACTACTCCCAATACTCCCAATGATTTCAAAAATATTCGAAAAACTACTCCTAAACAGACTTAAACCAATAATAGGCTTCAGAGAAAACAATTCAACAATAGAACAAATACACCGAATTACAAACATAATTGCAGATGTACTTGAAAGTAAAAAAATATGTTCCAGCGTTTTCTTGGATGTAGCGCAGGCCTCTGACAGAGTATGCCATAAACGGTTGAAATATAAATTACAAAGAGACTTACCAAAGCAGTTTTATGAAATTCTAAAATCTTAAATTGGATGGCGAATTCTCAGAAATACAGAAAATGGAGTACCACAAGATAGCGTACTGGGACAAACTTAATATGGTCTATACACTTCGGATCTGCCAACGATAGAGGAGACTAACAGAGCGACGTTTGCGGATGATATAGCCATCTTAGCAGTCGCTGATAGCATATAAGAATCCACAAGCAAATTGCAAAGGGCTACTAATATTGTCAGGACCTGGACGAAGAGATGGCGAATAAAACTTAATGGAACAAAATCTGTTCACGTAAACTTTACCAACAAAAAGGTCAACTGGATTCTAGTAGAACTGAACTTTATGCAACCACAAGAGCACGTGAAAAAGAAAAACGAAGAGTTCAACATGAAATACAGTAAGATGGATTGGCTGTTAGGAAAAAATTCTGCGCTAACTCTAAATACCATAGCTCTGGCGCTGCAAAAAGAAAACCAATGTCAATATCATCCAGTCATGCCAAAGCAAAGTCCTACGTGGAATAGTAAATGCACCGTGGTACATAAAAAATGACAATGTTCATAGAGTTCTGAAGATGGATTTCCGAAAACATTAATCCGTGCTAAGAATAACAATCACCTCAATAAAATTATGGATTCTCACTATAGGTTCGAACCCGCGACGTTCGGGCTGGCAGTAGTTGGTTGTACATAACTTAACTAATCGACCACCGAGTGATACACGTATTTAGAAATGTTGAATTCAATTTGATTCAAATAAATTATGCACCTCATGACAATAACTACGATGATATGGACTTAAAACGAAAATACTGTGAATTATCAACTCAATGTAAGATGCGTTTTTATGGAAAAAAAATAACATAGAAAATTACAAAACAAAATTTCAGAAACAATAACGTAATCATGTTTTAAGAAATATATTTTTTACGAACAACGTTATAAACGAATAAAAAAATATAAATTTCTGTTTAATATTTGCAATTTATATACATCTAGCAATCGGAAATACGTCACAATTCTCCATACACGTTTGAAGTTTGAAAAAAAAAATCCAAAAACACTTTTTTGTTTTTTAGGAAACATTTCTCGCGTATCCTCGATTTGGCTTCTGCAAAGTTAATAAACAAAAAAACAATTTTCCTTAGATCATTAGACCCCAGCTGTTAAAATTTTGCTAGATTTATCAACGCTTAGGCCTATACGGAGAGGTTCGCCTACTGAAGTATAGTATGGGTCATAATAACATCGTTCGGCTTAAAACGGTAAACGTAAATCACAAAAATGTCACAGTAAAACTTAATTTCGGAAACTTCAATATTAACATAACCAAACAAAGGAAAACGTCATATTAAGTCAATCACACTTTCTATTTTGCAAATATTTAATACAATTAAACCATACATTTTATCAACCGCGTCATTTAAATAAAGAACGTAAAAGTTTAGTAATGAAAACTTAACACAATTACCAGTAAAATATTGGCAATCATTAAAAAAGTTAAGGCAAATGGAAGGCATTACATTTTGTGTTATAAAACTAGCAATAAATACAACATTTTTATGTATACCTACCTAACTATTAGTTTGTTGGTATGTAGTATCACCCCTTAACTTACTCTTATACATAAGATAAGGGTACATAAAATACCATAACGGCATAATTCTATGGAGTTATTTCGGAAAATCAATAAACATTTTTTCCCCAGAAATCCTGAAATTTTTTTGCGTTCCCAAAATTTTCTCATCTTTGTGCTTTCTTTGATTTAATAAACATTATTATGTACTCGTTGTTCTTGTACCTACATAAAATGTAATGTACGTTAAAATTTATACATATACACTTATACGAGACATAATTGAAATTTAATATATAGTTTTATTGTTACTGTTATTATTATTGTTACTGTAGAAAAGTTTACTTACTAATTGAAAATTTGTTGTGTTTGTGTTTTGTCGTCTGTTATGAATTGTTTTATGTTGTAACCGAAAACATGTAGTACAGCATGTATGTAGACAAGCTTTCATTGAAATTTAATCAAATAAATAATAATAAAGTCAGAAAGTTGAAACCATTTGTTGCTAACTACTTTGTGGTTGGGGAATTAAAAAATATTGCTATACACAATATGATATAGTACGATAAAAGTTCATTGGTGCAACAATTTTCTGATAAAGTGAAATAAAATTATTTATGAATACCGAAATTTCGCTTTTGTTTTGTTGAGGAACTTATCCTAAACATAATTGAATTTTAAAATACTTCAAAGGATGGATTTGAAGTGATTAACTATTCTTAAGGGAATGAAGGATGTCGCGATATATGCTCGTTAAACAGTTTAAATCCAATATTAGCTCCAACTAATAGACTTGTTGATCCGAATCAACATTGTATGGAGACCGGATAGTTTTAATCCGATACTATATTAACCGATTTACATAACGATATTTGATATTTTTATTAATTCTCATTCGAAGCAGACTTTTTTTATTTCGGATACCAAGAATATAAGAGTTTTTTTAATGTAAAATATAATCTTTAATAACTCTCTATTCCTTTGATGTGATGAACTGTACTGCTGTTCAAAGTGACCTAAGTCTTTCCGTTGTGGGCCTATATCATCCCCTCATTTCACTAGTCATAAGTTACGATAACGATATTACTAAAAATTGTACTGAAGCTTCGTACCGTTTCAATTTTCGTAAAACAAACTTCGATCATCATCCAACGATTAGGCTTACCTAGATGTTGATTCCATTTTCATAAGATAATATTATATAGAAACTCAAACGAATAATTTCTATTCCGTGACTTTTGAGTGAATTCCGTGCCCTGCCCGAGATTATAATAAATCGAAACATTTCGGGAAATTTATCATCATGAAAAAAAATCTGATGGTTATCCTGCCAGTCTAACTTACCTGGATGAATCTACTGATGGTCCTGTTGGAGTCATAAAAAGGCTGTTTTCTGAATATTTCGGTCAAGCATTTTCTAACTGTATGCTATATCCTGACGCAGATTATTTTAACTATTACCAATCGCTAAACCTTGCATACTGCTTTTTGTATCCATACAGAATGCCTTTTTAAAAGGAAAATCTTTTCAATTGAATTCAAATCATATACTACTAATATTCTGGAAGGGGCTTGATGTGATTACAATGGAGTTAACAAGACTTGTAACAAAATCTCACACAAGGTAATATTATTCAATTTTAAAGCTGTGGGGCTCCAATACCGCCAATACCGCTTAAAGTTTCGATCATCAACATCGGAGCTGTTGCAACATCTGGTGCATCACAGGGTAGACATATTGGGCCATTTATCTTCATATTGACCATTAATGATGTTGAACTCACACTGGAACTCCGGATATTTCTGCCTACGCTGATAACATAAAGCTCTTTAAGGAAATTTCATCCAATATACGGACGCACATCTCCTTCAAATTAATCTCAATAACTTTGATCTGGTAAGAAAAACACTATATCTGAAACTGTGTAAAAAATTAATCCATTAAATATTCATGCAAACAACACCTAAAATAATCTCTAGTAATCTCCTCTATAAATGGAAATCCAGTTTTCCGTGTGTCGTTTATCTGGGATTTAGGTATAATTTGTGACAGTACTCTAAGATTCAGATGGTATCCCGACGACATATTAAATAGAACTAATTCTAATCTCGGTTTTGTAAAACGGTGGTTTAAAGAATTTTCGGTCGAATGCAGTGGTCATCAAATCAAATGAACCATAAAATAAGAATATAGGTTGTGAAACGTAGATTTGTTCTGTTTACTCTGTTTAGAATCAAATAACGATCACCTCAATTTTAGTGTACTGGTAGACCTACTGAATAGGTGACAAGCAGTGAACATCTCCAGAATAGGCGGTTCTAATTTTGGAAAATAATCAAATCCCGTTTAATGCTGGAAATTGTCAAATACATGCAAAGTTCATTGGGAATTAAGTTCAGTTTATAAGAACAAGATTACAATCCACGACAACACTGCATCGCTTTTCTCAGCTACTCCATAATTTCTGAAAACTCTGATGTCCTTCGCCTATGTGCAAACAACAGACCAAATTATAATATGTCGGCTTCCACTCCTCAACCAACAATATAAGATACCCTTATAGTCCCCCACCCTGAAATGGTTTAACACACAGCGACATGAGAACTTACTGCTCCTGTTCCCAATCTTTCACCATCTATGATCCCTTTTTAATCTCCCCACCGGTAGCTGCTGTCTCCACTGCTTTACTGCTAAGGATAGTACCGAAACACATATCAGTTTTTGCTACAAAACATCTTTCTGAGATTACTTCGGACGATGGTATTACTCACAAACAGAACACTTTTAATACTAAACCGACCAATACCGATCAAATTGATCGTTTTCAAACTTTGGAAAAATTTGTACATATTTAAACGGAATAATACCGCCAGTTAAGTTTGGTTTCTTATGTGGGAAAATGGACTTTTAGTTTTTTATGCACATTCGGCAATAAATCAACAATAATCTGCGCTTACGAAATATAATCAATAGCACTTTTATTTACCGGTCAATTTGACCAAGTGTGGACCGTGTGGAGATGCCGAACTCCCATCGTGGCGCGTCCCCAGGTGGCGGATAGGGGAATGCTCTTTAACCGGCTTGCCGGAGGGTAGGTGGGAAATAAAATACCATCCGCAGACCAAATCTGGATAGGGGAAGGAACCCCGAACAATAAACCAACCATTAAAGCAATGAGTTTACAACCAAACGGAATGTATACCCCAGGTGGTACGTCAACTTTACAGTTGGCCAATCCACCCTCACACGAGGCAGGCTCAACGGATTCTGGGGTGAGCCAACCATTGCTAAACCCGTTTATACCAAGCACAAGTATTTGTTGATCACCAACTATACAAATGCATTCCGCTATTCAGCAGGAGAACAATAATGCTGAATGCAGTCAGAACGGAAACCACGATGTCACTAGAGAAAACGATGAGTTAAAAAAATCGTTAGAAAATTTAATGAAAATCAATGAACAGCTATTCAAAGAAGTCCAACAGCTTAAAGAAGAAATTGCTGTAATCAAAAATGATAATCAAGCCAAAGAAAATACTATAGCTATCTATGAAACAGATGAAGATGAATTGGCGTATGAAACGAGTTTTATACGAAAGCAAATTAAAACTAAACGTCAAAACAAAAAAAGAAAAGCAGAATCTTCGCCTGAAGTGGAACAATCAATACAGAGTGTCAGAAAACCACAACCCCAACGATCTGAACAGTCAACTACGGACCTAGTGAAGGTACATAAGAACGTATCACTGATACCGAAAGAGAGACCACTGCAGCCAATTAAAACATCAAGCGTAATCATCCAAGGGGAAATGCAGGAAAAACAATCAACACATAAAGAGATACCACCTCCACCCATTAACATACTTAATGTTAGTGAATACGAAACCATTAAAAAAATAGTGAAGGTAGTTCCAAACGATAAATATAAAGTCACTGCACTAAATAATAACGTTTGGAAAGTGAATGCACTTGACCCAGAAACCTACAGAATGTTATCAAATGCAATCACCGCTCAAAACATCGAATGGTTCACCTATGAAAACAAGGCTGAGCAACCAATTAAAGTCATGGCCAAAGGGCTGCATCATACATGCCCAAACGAAGAAATAATTGAGGAACTTAGCCAGAAAGGATTCAAAATTCTAAACGCTGTGAACATATTAATGAGAAAGGTCACTATAAAAGCAAACGGTGAACGAGAAACAACCAAAGTTGGTCTGCCCCTTTTCATGCTAACATTTGACAACGTTGAGAGCATTGATAGGGTATATGGAATCAAAGCAATCCTTAATATGAAAGTTAAGATTGAGACATTAAAAAAGAACCCTAGTAGAATACCACAGTGCTACAACTGCCAGGCATATAACCACACACGCAAATACTGCAATAGGGAACCAAGATGCGTAAAGTGCGCTGGGAAACATCTAACAAAAGAATGCAACAAAAGTAAGAACGAACCAGTAAAATGCATACACTGTGGTAATCATCACCCAGCAAATTACAGAGGCTGCGAGGTAGCGAAAGAGCTGCAAAGAATGAGAGACAACAAGAGAAATCAAACAAGTCAGAGTTCTCAACCTAGGATGCAATCCTACTCAAAACGAATCCCCCTAAATAGCGGCAAAGTTAAAGAAGGCATAACATATGCACAAATGGCTAAGCAGAATGAAAATATCAGGAACGCTCCGAGTCAGGAAAACCATGTCCTGCAAGAAATACTTCAGAAGCTAAGCGCTATCAATTCACATCTGGCTGGCCAGGACCAAAAACTAGAATCTATGGGCGAGCTACTGAAAAAACAAGAACAGAGACTAGTAACACTAGAAAATACATCGATGAGCCAAGATAAAAGAATAACGGATGCGTCAAGTAAAACTAGACAAGTTATTGAGTACCTTCATTCTAGTCCATACAAACTTAACAAGAAAAAATAATGACACAATATTTAAGAATTGCTACCTGGAATGCAAATGGCCTAGCGCAACG
Source organism: Nephrotoma flavescens (assembly GCA_932526605.1). Lineage (NCBI taxonomy): Eukaryota > Metazoa > Arthropoda > Insecta > Diptera > Tipulidae > Nephrotoma > Nephrotoma flavescens. Next base: position 77,695,031 of record OW052220.1, read on the forward strand.
CATTTCAGAATTAGAAGTATTTTTAAACACAAAAAAAATTGATATATGCCTAATTTCAGAAAGTCATTTTACCAGAACGTCGTATGTCAAAATACGTGGATATCAGTGCTATCAAGCTCTACACCCAGCAGAACGAGCTAGAGGCGGGACAGCAATCTTCGTTAAGGACAATATAAAACACCACGAAGAATTAAAAATAGAGGAGGAAGCTATGCAAGTAGCTACTGTATCTATTGAAACCAAAAATAACAAGAGCTATAGTATATCAGCAATCTACTGTCCACCCAGATATAACACTAAAAAAGAAGACTACATCAAACTTCTTAAATCGCTTGGTAGTAATTTTATTATTGGATGCGACTTTAACGCGAAACACATATTCTGGGGATCAAATAGAACTAGTCCTAAAGGAAGGGAGCTATTTGAAGCAGGCAGGATATTAAAATGTGAGTTCCACTCCAGTAGAAAGCCAACCTACTGGCCTACGGACCCCAATAAAATTCCTGATCTTCTGGATTTCTATATATCAAGAGGTATCTCCGAAAATTACTTAGCAGTTGAAAATGAAGAAGGGCTATCGTCAGACCATTCTCCAGTTCTAATGACAATAAGTGACACGGTAATAAGGAAAGCAAGCCCTCGACGATTAACAAATAACAAAACCAACTGGGAATACTTTCGACAGCTAGTCGAAGAAAGCATCAACCTACACGTGCAGATATCGAACGCTTACACGATAGAAGAAGAACTAGAAAACCTCATTGATAGTGTGCAAAAAGCGGCCTGGAAAAGTACTCCTGACCAGCAAGAAATATTACAAAAAAGTATAACCTATCCAGTTGAAGTGAGAGAGTTGGTTAACGAAAAAAGAAGAGCTCGTAAGACTTGGCAGAGAACCAGAGCCCCTGAAGACAAAACAATCCTAAACAACTTGTGCAACAAACTTAAACTACTTATAAAGGAGATTAAGAATGAGTCAGTTGCAAGCTTCCTAAGTAACCTGACAGGTAAACCTGACACAGACTATTCCCTGTGGAAAGCCACCAAAGGTTTAAAAAGGCCTAAAATGCAAGTGCCACCCATTAGAATGGTTGATGGAACCTGGGCTCGCAGCGAAAAGCAAAAAGCTGATCTGTTTGCCGAACACCTAGAAAATACCTTCAAACCACCAACTGGACAAGCAGATAATGAATATCTAACACCTATAAGCAAAGTAGACGAGGCATCTGTGCTACCAGTTACTCTGAAAGAAATCAAACAAGAAGTAAAAAACCTCAAAGATAAAAAAGCCCCTGGATACGACTTGATAACGGGGCGAATAATCAAAGCTTTACCAGAGAAAGCCCTAAAGAAAACTACAGCACATAATCAATGCTATCTTTAGACTATGTTATGTTCCGAGACAGTGGAAAGTAGCGGAAATCATAATGATTCCAAAGCCCAATAAATCACTAAACGACAAAACGTCGTATAGGCCTATTTCTTTGTTAACAACAACATCAAAAATTTTCGAGAGACTGTTTCTCAAGAGATTAAAGCCAATTATAGAGAGCAGAAATCTTATACCAGAACATCAATTTGGGTTTCGAGAAAGGCACTCAACGATAGAACAGGTACATAGGATTACTGATACTATTGAGGGGGCGCTGGAAAAAAAGGAAGTATGTTCAGCAATATTCTTAGACGTAGCCCAAGCATTTGATAAGGTTTGGCATCGCGGTCTAGAATTTAAGCTCCAACGAGATCTGCCAAAACAACATTTTGAATTGCTAAAGTCTTACATCAACGACCGTTACTTCCAGGTGAGACAGGACGGAGAATACTCTAAACTGAAGAAAATATTGGCAGGGGTTCCACAAGGCAGTGTTCTAGGCCCCGTATTATACCTCCTGTATACGAATGATCTACCAGACATAGAAGAAGCTAGAATAGGAACGTTTGCTGATGACACAGCCGTTATGACCACCGATGCTAGTATCGTTGAGTCCACCAGGAAACTACAAAATGCTATTAATATAGTGGATAGCTGGACAAAACGATGGAGGATAACACTTAACGAATCGAAATCAACACATATCACCTTTACAAATAGGAAATTAGAATATATTCCGATTAGTCTGAATTCACAACCAATTCCATATTCTGATAATGCTAAGTATCTCGGCATGACGCTAGACTCTAAACTCAGGTGGAAAGCGCATGTTAAAAAGAAAAGGCAAGAACTGAATTTAAAATTCAGAAAAATGCACTGGCTTATTGGAAGAAACTCCGAACTTACAACGCACAACAAACTGCTGCTATATAAACAAATCCTAAAACCTATCTGGACGTATGGTATTCAGCTTTGGGGCTGCGCAAGAAAAACTACAGTGAAGATCATTCAAACATTTCAAAACAAAGTACTACGTAGCATTGTGAATGTTCCTTGGTACATTAGAAATGACAATCTCCATCGAGACCTAAACATGGAATACGTCAGCGATGAAATAAAAAAATTTGCAAGGAGTCATGTACTGCGACTGCAGCAGCATGACAACGAGGAGCTGCGGAACCTACTGGATCGCGCCAATGGACCAAAGCGCCTAAAAAGAACAAAGCCTTTAGAATTAGTGGTTCCTTGAGTCGCTTAAATCAAAGGACTAGCAGAGCTGGGATGAAGCAATAGGTCTCATTCCATAAGAATAGACTACAAAAATAATAAAACAGTTACTATATAATCTATATGATTAGTTGTAATATTATACAGAAATAAAGATTTCTTAAATTAAAAAAAAAAAAAAAAAAAAAAAAAAAAAAAATTTGACCAAGTGCGGTAGGAACAGGTATACAAGAACTGTCGGTGGGTTTAGTGTTAATTTGAATATAACATCTAGTGGGCTAAAGTGTCATAAACTCGCGTCTAAACTTTGTGGATCATTCAAATTATTGGTTCCTCAAGATCATTTCCCGAATTTAGTTTCTCCAGTGTCATCATATGGTATCTATAAACAGGCACTCATTTTTCGAAGATCCATTAGTGACTAGAATTTCATCAATTTTATCATCATTGGTCCAATTAATTGATGGAAAACTAAAATCACCCGTGGTGAGTTACAGCAAACAATATGAGATGTTAATGAAGAGTCAAGTGGAATATATGCAACAATGACATTTTGTTGATCGTCACTTTAGCAATTTCATACTCGGTGGATAAGTCAGATCCATTCATTAGGAGTTGATTTATCAATCGCTATGTTTACATTATTGAAGTAGATTGTCAGAATATTATGGTTATTATACCAAGTTTGGCTAACAGGTTTATCGCTATTAGCTTTAGTCACCCCAGATTTTACAATCATATATTAAAGATTCTGAAGAGGCAGATGATGTTAGCCTTGTGCCTCATCCATAGTCAATACTTTACTTTAATGCGGTAATTTCAGTATAAATTTTAACTTACTTTTCGATTTTCAAGAACATTAAATAGAGTGTGTTCGTTAATACTGGACTATCAGCGATTGATAGACTTTGGTGGAAACTGACGAAGTTGGCTGAAGTGTTGGTTGTAAAGAAGTCATGGCATATATGCTGCAATGCGTAGACAAAATAAGTAGGATATCTATAAGCTTAGTATATTGATATAGAGTATTCGAGTACCGATCCTCCAGAATATCCATTTCGCGACAGTGTCATATTTTTTGAAGCTGTTTCATAAGTATGCGGCAAGCATGTGGTAATTGGTTTTGATCCCTCATAGATAAACTATTGACATGTAACTTTGCGATTTATGCGCACGAGACCAGATCCTTTCCAATACGGCGTGAATTTAGAATCCGTGTACATTTCCCGCAATCGCAGGTACTCCTTGGTTTGATCTAAGGTTTCTATTTTTTCATTGGTAAGAAAAACAAATTAATTCTTTTAGACATTTTTTGGTCCAGCATTATTTTTGTGACATTGGAGCAGAAAATGTACTTTTTAGGTGTATTGAATTACCCTGAAAGCTGATAATGAGCTTGCAGAATACGGCAGTGTATCAAGTGTTTTGCAACAAAGGTTTGATAATTTGTCAACAAAAAAGGCGTTTTTATACTTCATAAAGTAGAGGATTTCTTTTATTGAGAGGTGGTAGTAGTTAGCGAGTTCCTCCTTTGATTAGTAATTTAGAAATGCTCGAAGAGTGGTGGCGTTTTGCATTTTCGTGGTATACTCATTACATAAGATGTTGGTATATCTACAATCCATCGCGAATTTAAGACCCGTTCATATTTTTATTGAAGTTCAATATACGTTTTCCAGACGATTGACATTGCGTGGGGCATTCAGAATCAGCGGGAATTTTTGTGGATATCTATACGATAAAGTATAGAAGTGTAGTTTCGATTCAGCATTAATTATTACAGCATTAAATGTTTTAGTGCCTATTTTTCAATTCATCCCAAGCAAGCAGTGCGCTGTCAAAAAATAATTCGTATTTTTTTATTGTTTTTTTATTGTAGTGTACTAAGAGTGTGCAAAGTAAAAAACAATTTAGTACTATATGCACACCGAATAATTTTACCCAGTACAACCTATGCTCGGTGTACACTACCCTGGGTAGCCTGCTTGCTCAGGTCGAATTAAAAAATAGAGCCTTATGCGTGGATTCCACAGTGAAACAATTCAGGATTCTGAGGAATCCTCAGATTCCTCAATATTAGTAAATTCAGATGTTCAAATAGAATCTGAATAGAAGACTTGCAAGCAAATTAAAAAAAAAACGATTAAAGTAGCCGGTGAAAAATTCGAATAATATAAAGAATTTTAATGCAAATTATAATCCGCAGACGGAAATATCCACCGATTTCAAGAATATGCGCCCTGGCACCGCGCACTACCCGCCATCTCGTCTATTGCTGGTTCATAGCGGTTTAGTTACGGATTGAATGAAAATTCTGTTATCACCGTCTGCGGAAGATTCTGTCTATTTAATTTCGCGTACATCATTGGTTAACCGGTTAGGCAGCCTATGGTTTTGAATGCTTTGTACAACTGTTGTTATTGTATATGGCGGAACCTTAACAGGCGTACTCAGGGTTTTTGATTGAACCCGCTTTGCCGTCTTATAATCGGTTCGGTTACATCTTTGTTGTTACATCTATGACACTTTGTCATTTACGAATTATTATATCGAAACTGTACTCGATATAATATAACAACTAAAATTACTGACTGGTTTAAACTTATTATTTGTTGGCTAAGGCAACATTTTAAAAAACGGAAAATGCGCTATGTCCTTGACCATCATCAATTAAATTATATTACGGAAGGCGCTATTTTCTTTTTACTTCATGTATAAGTTTTGAACCGGTTAGACCAAGATCGGTATTTTAGGACGCTGTCGATGTTAATGTTTAGACGACGGCGTTTAGTAACAACATTTCAACGATTAATAAATTTGGCTAAACGCCAGGTCCACTCACAGTTTTGGTTCTAGGTAAATATTATAGGAAGTTTATGACGAAAATTTTCGACATCCGTAAATAACTTAAAATTGCATGTTTACACTAAATTTTTTTGAATAAATTCGTTTGCTCTAGAAATCGTAAATTCTTTTTTAATTTTCGATTTCGAGAAACATATTTTTGTGGTCTATAATGAAGTTGAAATAGCTTGTGGTGCTTTGATATCCCTATACCATAACTGTATTGATCTGGTAATAGCCTCGCCAGGTGAACAATAACAGAGAAGAAAATAATTATGCTACAACTGACAAGGATTTGCTTACAATCATTTCTGGAGAGCAACCGTTCCAATTCTTATATATTCAAAGAGCGTTTCCATTAGCACCAATAATATCAATTAGGTAAAAATTTCAAATATTGTGGACAGACAACAAAACATAACACACCTAACAGATAACGATAAATTAAAAAGCGTTATTGACACATCCATGTTAATGCTACGACATAATAATTCTAGTAGCTACTCAAACATAACTTCTCATATTAAAAGTTAACATTAAGAGCGTTCTTTACTAAATTAAATTTGTTGTTGCACCGAAGCTAAAAATTAAAATAAAAAAGTAATTTTCAAAATTAACTTTATTATTCCGATTGAGCTTGCACAAATTCTCATAGTTTGAGGGGTAATATCAAAATATTAATAGAAAATTTCGAGAAAAAGGAAAAATTACTACTACTAGCCTGCATATTGAGCTGTTGTAGCACTGCTCGTCCATTGACAACCATTATAAATTGTCTTGAATCATATTTTGCATATTGTGAATTATCTAAAAATCGTTAATCATACATAAAAAAATGTATTAACAATTTCGAAAAGGTTGGTTTCCACGGTATTTGGTAAATCAAAAAATAAGCTTTTATTTTATTTCGAAATATTTAATTCGTAAAAACTCTACACTATATATAAAAGCGAATATTAAACCTTATCCGAAATATAAACTGAGTGGGGAATAAAATAATTTCCCTTAGTAAAAATTTCCCAACTAAAAAAGCTCTAGCATAGAAACAAGGTGAATTAAGGAAATGTATATAGTTGTTATTTCTGTACTAAAATTAACTTTTCTTATCCGAGACACAAAACAGGAAAATTGTTTAAAGTACACCACTTTTCCGCTACAAATTTTTATTTTTTGTGTTTGAAAAACGAAAAATTTAAATTTTTTTGCCCCTCCCTCTATTTCACATAATCAAAACTTTTTATCAACCCAAAAAATTACCATATGGATTTAAAAAAACTCAAATTACCTCAATCAAGTAAAAAATGTAATTTTAAATTTGTGTGCAATATTACAAAAAAAATAAAAATAAAAAATAACTTGCGGCAATTGATAAAAATAAAAAACTCATAAAAATTGGTTTTATTGATTTAACATAAATTTAAAGTTGGAAAATTTATTACGTGTGAGCTTTTTTTTTGGTTATTGATGTACCGACACGGTTTCAGATGACACAATATTTATGACCATTTTCACGCCGGACCATTTTTATGCTGGTTTAAATGATCCATAAAGACACAGTCTTACAGTTAACATTTGTTTATTATATACACAATATTTTCTGTAGGACCGTGTCCCTATAAATCATGTATATTCTCGCTGGTATGTTACAAAAGCTCTACTTGGTACAAGTTAAATTTCTAACTAAGCCCTTTGTTTAAATAACAGTTTCGAAATAGTCAGTTATTTTTATTATGGAAAAAGGATATAGAAATGGAAAACATGTATGTGGAAAAATGACGATACAGAACACAACATTAAAGCTTTTTATATTTCGTACATCTACAGGGTGAGTTTTTTAAAAAATGTCAGGCTTTCATTTTAACATAGGAACAAATTGCTTAAAATGAAATTTTTTTGTTGCGGAGGGTGGAAGGGACCTTCAAACTGTAGTTTAAAAATAGTTTAAAATAGGAACCAATATTTTCAGTGCACTTTTGATCAAGCGGTTAAAAAAATAATTTTTGTTCATACAAAATGTTTTTTAAAATGTATATGGTTTCTTCAACACCAATCTTCTTTGGTAAGTCAAATAAGAATTGATCATATTACGTTTTATTTGTCGTTACAACAAACAGTTTAGAACATACCGAAAATTGGTTTATTAGAAACCATACATTTTAACTGCTTAATGGAATAGTACACTCAAAAGTATAGGTTCTTGGTTCCAAACTAGTATGTTTCAAAGTCATTCAAGATCAACACATTTCATTATAAGAAACACTTTCAATATAATAAATACTTTTCTCATATCTTGCACCGTTTCCCGATAAAAACCTGGAATTTATTGAAAAATTCACACTGTATTACCAAACAAAAGAAAACCCAAAAATTATACGACAACACGAAACCTGTACTGTATTATGTATATAGTTTTGCGAAGCTTTTCAAGTTTTATTTGTTTCAATTTGCCTTAATATGCAATTGAGCATACTCATGAAGGGTTGAAGGTGCTTTTGTAATGGTAAGTTTGATTATGTTTTTATTAAAACTTTTTAATCATAGTGATTATAATTAAAGTGTATTCTACCTGGTTTGTTATTTTTAAATGCTTTCTCTGTACGGAAATAGGTGCTGAAAACTGGAATAGAAGGAGGACAAGCTATAAAATCGTGTGCAGACAATTAAATAAAGGCATTATCAAAAACTATTTTTCAAAAATGTTAATGATGATTACTAGTGGACCGAAAATATTTATAAAAACTTTTCATGGTTAGAAATATAAAAACATTGTTTTGAATTTATGCTTGCCATATAGAGGGAAAACGTTTCGGTGTTCAATGGGAACATTTGAAAGGTAGTTATTGTGTTTTCCTCATCTACATTTAATGTCAAATGTTTCATGAATGTCAATTATTTTTTATAACGGTTCTGTTTTTAAATTTACTATTAATCTGGCAATAGACAAACCAATTTCAGAGAAAAATCAAACTTAAATTATGTTATTTGATAATATTTAATTTTAATTTTATAAGTTTTGTTGTTTATTTTATTAGTGCTATAAAACCTTTTCTTTTTGGTTTATAGTAAAAAGCTAATAAAATTGTGTACTACTTTAAAATTTCGCGCTAAAATGTGGTTGAAAGTATAACTAAATATCGCTTTCTAGGAAGCCCATTCCGTAATAAATGTATACGGTTAGTTCTGAAAGAAGCTCACAAATAATTACACTATTAATCCGTTGGTCAATAAGTCCCGAAGCTGACACATAGATTGCGCATCTAACTAGCAATCTTCAAACGAACTGTATCAAAATTTATGAAAATCTGACCATTACTTTACAAGTTACAGTTGCTACGCTACTTTTATTATTTAAAAAACAATGGAAAAAATGAATTTCATATGTTCATAAAACAGTGTTTTTAAATGGGAAAACGCCTTTAAAGCTAAGCAATAGCTTAATAAGTTAGTTTGCAGAGTTTAAACGTGGCCGAATAAACACTGACGATGCTGAACGCTCTGACGGCCAGCGTGGTGCACGAACTACGCGTAGCCTGTTTCGTAATTGTCGACAGTTCGAAGAATATTCCTTTTTTGTTTCTCTCATTCCGTTCTTTCAATGCAATATCATATTCTTATAGTTTGCATGTAATCTGTTTTAGTCATTACAAATTCTAACATCTTTTTTCATATCAGAAAAGTCACAAGTTTTGCCTCAGGTTGTCACTATGTGGTCATTTCTTCTCAAAAACATATTCGAAACTAAACTTTTAAAACGTTAACTTTTTAAATATTCGAATATTATTTAAAATAGTAAGTGTTAACCGTCAACCTGTCAACTGTCCTCACCACGGTAATTGAAATTAAGATTTTTGTGAACAATTTTTTATTGTTTTATCATAGACTAAGTATGTAAGAATGATAATTTTCTTGTATTAAAATGGCATTAGGCATATAATTGGGTGCATTAATAATTGGGTGCATGCATTGCTAATTTATTTCAAAGTAATAGGCTAAGGAAAAAGAGAGTTTAGATTTATTGTTTTACATTGTTATTTTTATTTTTTGTTTAACGGTAAAAATAGAGAGTTTAGAGAGCGTTGTTTATTAAATAAAGAGTTTTTTTATTCAGGAAATAATGTTAAGATGACGTTTCATGTTCAATCTTGCACGTCGGCATAAATAGGAGGCGTTTTATTGTTTGTTGTTTTCGTTTGAAAACTAATAATACCCCCTACACACGATCTGACTTGTCGGGCCGACGGTTGGTCCGACCAAATCAGGTATTGCATCCACACGATCGAACAAACTAACTGATATTCATTTATACTTTTGCTTGCGTTGAGTACAAATGATAAATTCTAGACGTTTGTGATTTTTATGTTTTAATTTTTGGACGTGAAAAATTGAAAAAATAAAATATTGCTATTGCGCTTGTAGCGTGTTTAAATAATGGTGACAAAAAGTGCAAAATATGGTCTAAAAAATGGTTGTTAGATTGTAAAAAACTAAGTCATATTCCTAAGTCATTTATTATTGAGTCATTTATTTGGGATATGTTTATGGAATTCGAATTTTTAACACAAAAATTATTTATTATTTCAATATTATCTAATTGTTAAATAACAATTTACTAAATATGTATAATATCGTTAAAATTTAATTGTTCATTATTAAAATATATTATTATTAATTTTTAACCACCTATCCAACAACGCTACACACGACCTGATTTGGTCAGGCGGTTGGATGACGGTTGGATGGATTTTCCACCTGACATCACCCGACAGCAAAATTATCATACGACAAACCTACACACGACCTGATTTTACATCTGGGGGCCTATTTGGGAAATCGAATTCGATCAATCGAACGACATTTTCGAATCATCGGTATTTGGGAATTCGAAATCGAATTTTATTTAAACGAAAACGTATAACAAGAAACGATCGAAAATTTCCCTTATCGGTCAATTCGATTACGAGCAATAATTCTACGATCATGAACGAATTTTTATTCGTAGTTAACTTTGTTCACGAAGGCCAATACAAAGAGCAAAATATTAAAATGTAAGTACGTTGATTTTATTTATGCACACGCCATTTTGAAAATAAAAATATCGTTTAATTAAAATATCTGTTGAACTGTTTTTTTGCTTTAAAAAATATATAATCTTATATGAATCTAAAATGTAATTTTTAACTAAAATTTATTATATATAATTTAGGACAGCGAAAATGACCTTACACCAATTTGACATTTTGGTCACGTTTATGGAAGAACATCCCGACTTCGTGAAAAACTACAACCTGCATAACTGCAGATGCACATGCATCAAATAAGCGGCTCTGGGATGAAAGTGGAGCACGATTAAACTGTCATGGGCCGCGAATTCGATTCTCCGATGTTTGGAAAAAGTTTGCACAAACACGAAACAAAAAATATAATTGCAATTAAACGTCAAAATATTGCCAAGATTTAAATTATTATTACAGGTATAATGATTAAAAAAAATTTCCCTAGTCTGTATTTGACAGTGTATGTTTTTATTTTCGATCGAATTCCCAAATACCAAATCATGTTCGAATCGAATTGATCAATCGAATCGAAAAGCAATTCGAATCGATTTCCCAAATAGGCCCTCTGATCTGATCAAATCAGCCCGACCGCCTGACCAAATCAGATCGTGTGTAGGGGGTTTAAGTATTTGGTTAATAAAATTAAAGACAAAATAAATTTATAATTGTTTACTATAAAATGGATGGTGAGTGGTTAACTGTAAGGCAATTCTCAAGATTGTGAAGAAAAGGCAGCTTATTTAAGAAGAACTCTTGAAGAATTTTCTGATGCGGAAAGTGAAGTTAGTATTCTTGATTGGTGTGTTTGATTTACACGAGTATATATAATATAGATATGCACATATTCACACCCTATTCCCATAGACGCATCACTTTATGTGGGACTACCCGGAAAATTAAAAATCCCGGTTAATTGAATTATTTGTTATGAGAGACCAAAAAAGGTCCCGGTTAATCAGATGAAATCCTGATTAACCAAGATACTAAGAATTTAATAATTTATTCACAAAATAATTCAGTTTTAAAAACGACAATAAATTGCCGACGCAAATTTATTAAAAAGCTTGGTTATGTCGGAAATCTTTTCCACAAAAAATAGAATTGAAGCAATTTTAGGTCACGCATTGAAATTTGAATCTGCCAAGCTATCAGTAGTTCGTCATTTGTAGATGTTACTGGTAGAAAAAAAAATAAAAGTAATTGTTTCCTCTGCGCCAAAAGAAGAACAATACGTAAACTCTGTGCAAACTGCCAAAAACCTGTGTGTGCGGAGCATTCTTTGAATATTACCAGCTGCTTGGAATGTCGTAATTGAAATAATATTTTTTCTTCAATGACTTTATTACATATTTATGTTATTTTGTTAAATCCTTAAATGTTAAATTTTCGTTTTGTTTTCCTTTATTCATGAGACGGACATATAAAGATTACCTTACATACCCCGGTATGTCGGTTGTCAAGTAAAAGGGTTATTTTACAAAAAAAATTCCAAACGTATTTTCCAATCGATTTTTCCAAATCAAAAAAATGGAATCGATTCAAGACAAATAATTAGAAGGTTACTAAAATTTTCAGATCGGTACGATCTCTTATTCATATGATTTTTAGACATTTAAAAATTGAAAACATACCCAGTATGCGGTTGTACACATAAAGGTTAATTGAAAACCAAAACGATAACGGTTATAATTATAGATAAAACGTTAATCGTAACAAGAACGCAATTTTCAAACGGTTCAATTCATTGCTGCATTTTGTTTCGTTCCCCTTTTTAAATTTCTTGTAATAACACTTAAATGTTGAGTCTAAAATTAAAGCTTCTGCTCAAAATCAAAATCAAAATGTAAAATTATTGCAAAATTCGCGGAAATTGATTATGAATTGGAATTACATAATATGTAAGTTACCGCTAAAGTACGAAATTCGTTTAACTGGAACATAATTTTTGAAATGGAAGTTCTAAAGAGCTAGTATATCGCAGTTACGCGGAATGATAGCCGCAATTAACTTTCACGGGTATACGCGCAAAATAACACCGCTTCTCGTTTCGCTTAGCCACTTGATAATAAATGAGACTACAGAGGAGTCTAAGACGTAGAAAGGATCTGAAAATGGTACCTCTTTACAACTGATAATTAAGTATGTAAACGTAACAAATACATCAATATTATTATTAGGCGAGACTCAATAAATTTGCGAGACTCAATAAATTTATGATCTATCGAAAAACTGATTCTAAAGCGATTTTTTACAAGAACCGGAACCGGAGCAAAAAAATAAATTTAAATCGAAACCAACTTTTTCGGAACCGAAATTGAAACATTTGAAGAGTAACCGCTTACCGGGACGTAAGCAATTTTGGTATGTCTCTGCCCCACGTCCTCTGAAATCACACCATCTGATTACGGATATACTATATACTATAAATTATCATACGATAATACTATAATGTAATATGAATCACCTAATGGATTCGTCAAAGGTTCACTAGATTCGCAATGATGCTAGAGCAGCTTATTTCTGTTGGCATTTTTAATTAATATTAATTTGTATGTCATGTTTATTAAATAAAATTCATAAAGAATTGTGTGTTTAAAAAAATTGCATTGATGTCTCAAATGTGGACCGCGCGATTCGAATTGGGTGCTTCTATGAATTTTTTTAGTACTGAATGAAGATCTCGGTAAATATTTAATTCTAATTTTTTTTTGCTGATAGACAATAGTTCAACAAGAAAAAAATGGCACCCACAAAAGGTGAAGTAAGTAAGGAATATTGTAAAGTTTCTTTAAAAAATGCTCTGTTCGCTGTGAATAATGGTATGACTGTTCACACGGCCAGTAAAACATAGTGCCTGACTGAAACCACTTTATATAACCATTTTAAAAAAAATTTAAATGCTGATATAAAACAAGGAGCACCAAGAATTTTTTCAAAAGAGCAAGAAGGACACCTCGTTTCCTGGATTGATCACATGGCCAAAATTGAGTTTCCTCCCATCAGTAAACAAATTTTATTGGACTCCGTACAACTACTTGCGAAAGATTTACAAATTTCGTACAAATTTCGAAATGGTAGGCTAGGTAAGTAAACCAATCTTCATTAGTACATACATGTAAATTAAACTTATATAAGGATTTCTCTATATAAGTCGGCACCGGTACGAAGGGTTTTTAAAAAGAAATCCTTCTGCATCTAAGAGAGTGGCACAATATTTAATTAAGAGTCGTGCACAAGTGACAGAAACCAAATTAAGAGAATGGTTCACAGAAATCCGATCATACATTGAAAAGAATAGCTACCTCTCTATTTTCGATGATCCCGAACGCATTTTTGACTGCAACGAAACGGCATTTTTCTTAAGTCCAAAAAAAAATTCCGCGTTGGTTACCAAAGGACAGAAGTCAGTATATTCTTTAGTAGCCAATGATGAAAAAGAAAATGTCACAACGCTAAAAATGGGTAATGCGCTAGGGCAACTTGGCCCACCGATGGTGGTTGTACCTTACAAGAGGATCCCTTTTAACGTAGCCAAAAACATGCCAGCCAGTTGGGAAATTGGAAGAAGCGATTCCGGTTGGATGACGAGAGAATTATTCTTTGAATATATAGCCAATATTTTCTACCCGTAGCTAATACGCAAACAAATTAAATTTCCGATTGTCCTTTTTGTCGATGGCCACACATCACACATGACGCTGAATTTGAATCAATTCTATAATGAGAAGCTGAATTTGAATCAATTCTATATTACAACCGATGAATGTTGCTTACTTTCATCCATTAAAACAAAACTGGAGAGAAGCGGTTAAGTAATGGCAGAAGGAAAAAAATGGAGCGCAAATGCTCCGAGAAGACTTTGAACCGTTGCTTTCGTCAATTTTAAACAACAAAAGCTTCGAGAATAATTTAAGGAACGGCTTCAAAGCGTGCGGGTTATGTCCTCTTGACGAAAATGCCATAAATTACCAAAAGCTATTAAACAAAGTTCAACCAAAGGGAAACATAGACTTTGAAAATCCTCTTGTTGACAAAAAGGAAAGTGACTCACTACATTTAACCCTTGACCATCTTCAAAAATATATCAGGATTGAGAAATTAAACTCATTCGAAAAATCTTTTGACAGTTGCTGGACCGGTGCTAAAGAAGATACTTCATTATTCCAATATTGGAATGATCTAAAAAGTGGAACCATCTTGAATGATTCTATTGGGGAATCGAAAGAAGCTACTTGCTTGAATATTACAGAAAGAAATTTAAACAATAATATATCAAATATCGACGGTATAGAAGTTGATTTTTATGCACTATTGGGAAATAACACTGATTTAATATTTAATGTGGACACCGATGGATCAGTAACGATAATCAATGAGTCCCAAACCCCTGTTAAATTAATCGAAAGTCAAATCAATGATAATCTTCCAACTCCATTTAAGAAAAATCTTATTTGGCCCTGTTGAAATTCACACTAAAAAGAGGAAATTACTTGCAGTCGTATCCTCGGAACAATGGATTTTATACACAAAATCAAAACTTGATAAAAAAGAAAGAGACCAGAATGAAAAGGAAGAAAAAAAAACGAAAACGGATAGAGAAAAGGGAAAATGTTCAGGGTCAGTTTAAGGAATCTGCAAAATCAGAAGAAAAGGAAAGAAGAGAGCCATCAGATGAGGCCGAATTCAAAATTCTTCATTATGTGATAGTAAATTATGAGAGTGAACTTTTTCCTGGTATTGTAGAAGAAAAAAAGAAAGATGAGTATTTTGTAAAGGTGATGTGTATGTCAGGCAATAATTGGAAGTGGCTGGACAAAAATGATGTATGCTGGTACAAAAAGAGCGATGTAATCCAGGCCATAACAGAACCAAATTTTTAATTTTGTGCTTAAAAATAAATTTTAGCTTTGTTTGATCAAAATGATGAATAAATCTAGATCAAAAAGAAAATAAAAAAAATAAAAGTTCATTGTTTTACACATGCGCATGTACTACTGATAATTGTACATGGTTCAAACGTATTGTAACAAAAACAGCTCTATTATGGTGGGGGAAAAAGATAGATATAGTATATTTTGTAAAGAAAAAACGTTTTACCGTATTTAAATTTCGATAAGTTGTGTATTGCAATCCTTTATATACGAGCATTGTAGTGCATGTGTTTAAGTGAAAAAAAAAATAAACTAAAAATCGATTAATATTTTAAGTTATATACATTGTGCTCCTTATTATTAAAGTGTATTGTGTAATCAAAGATTGAAAATAATTTACAGGTTCTATGAACATAAAAAATTAACTTCATAAATCCAGGAAAGTAAAAATTTGTTCTCACGTGTTTGTTTTTGTTTATAATTTTTAATTAAGTACTAAATAACCTAAAATAATATATACATAAAAGTGATCTGCAATTATAATTTAAATATCTAAGAATCATATTAAAATTAAAGCCGTATTTTGAAGGCAGCAAAAAATTCAAAAGCTTACATAACCTAACTTTTTTGTGCCATTGTTAGTTTTTATAGGTTTTGATATTTTTCAATTTAATAAATCTTTTTCAAATAAACAATTCAATAAATATATTATTTTTTAATGAAATAATTTGGTATATAATTTTTTTTTGTATTTAAAAGAATGAGGTGTTTTAAGTGTAACAAAAAATTCGGGAACAATGTAAATGGATTGAAAATACACTTAAAAATTTTTCATAATTTGTTAAATAATGATCGTTATATTTGTTATGAAAAAACTTGTAAACAAATTTTTACAAATTTTTATTCTTACCAGCGTCATATTAAACGGTATCATTTAACAGTGGAAAGCATTAGTAATAGTTATGAGGTTAATATAGACAGCACCTCAATCATAGAAAAACTAGGCTCGTCTGGAAATCCTGTATTAAATAACATTGATAGTTCGGTTGAATACAGCCAATTACCCGAAAATGTCTCGACACATAACAATTCATATAATGTGCAAAATTCTAATGAAGAAATAGTTTCTAATTTTTTTGGTTGTAATGATTTTTCTTACGACACAAATAATTTCAGAAGTGAACTGGAAATATCTGCATTTGAGTTCTCTTTAGCATTGCATAAAATAAACTGTTTTGATTTAAGTGACATTATATTAATTCAAAATTTGGTGTTAGACAAAATTATTAACCCAATTAGTAAAGTTCTGAAAATTATTGACAATAATTCTTGTTTTCAGTTACTTAAAGAAATTGAATCTTTTACAATGAGGCAATTTACAAAATGTGACAGTGATTTTAAAATATTTAAAAAATTATTTGGTAATGATTTGGCTTGTGAGCTATTAAATTTTTCGTTTAATAACGAAATCAGTCTTGTAAGACATAAAGGTTTTCCTCAGTATAGTGAAGTTTCAAGTAAAGGTATGATAATACCCCTTAAAATTCAATTTCGTAAAATATGGGAAAATTTTGTATCTAATACTGAGTTTGATTTAAATATTTCATTTAATTCTGAAAATATAATTTCATTTCTTCATGGTACATTGTGGCAAAATAAAATTCAAGGCTACGCTAACGAAACATGTGTCCCATACTTTCTGTATTTTGATGATTTTCAGATTAATAACCCTTTTGGAACTCATACTCAAGCTATTACTGGAATTTATTTTAATTTTCCAAGCTTATATAATTGTTCTAAACTTAAAAATATATTTTGTGCTGGATTTCTTAAATCAGAAGACCTAAAATCCTTTGGGAATAATATATGTTTGAAAAATTTAGTTTCTGAATTAAATTATCTGGCAACAGATGGAATAGATTTTGTTATAAATCATGAAGTTATTAAAATTTATTTCGTATTGGGCTTAATTCTGGGGGATAATTTAGGCATCAATTGTATATGTGGTTTTGCTAGAGGATTTTCCATGAACTATTATTGCCGATTCTGTAAATTGCATAAATCAATTATGCAACAGACTTGTGAGGAAATTCCAGAAAGCTTGAGAAATGAAGATTACAAAAATAGTTTAGTAAATGATATATGAACAATCTGGTATTTTTGAAGATTCAGTTTTTAACCAAGTAAAATTGTTTCATGTTACCAAAAACTACAGCGTAGACATTATACATGATTTCTTTGAGGGGATCTGTCATTATGACATGTTGTATTATAATCAGTTTCACAACTTCTGATCCACCATTTTTTACCTTAGATGGTTTGCATTTTCGAAAAACAATCTTTGATTATGGTCTATTAGAAATTGGAAATGCTTCCAAACCTATAAAAGAAGAACATTTGAAAAATAATAAGCTAAAGATGACTGCAAGTGAAACTAAATGTTTTATACATTTTTTGCCGCTTATGATAGGAGATCTAGTTCCCATCGAAAATGAAGTTTGGCAATTCCTTCTGTTATTAATAAAATTGATCGATTTATTACTTTCTGATTCGTTTTGTTCTCAAAATTTAAATACATTAAAAGAAATTATTAAAGAACATAACTCAAAATTTATTCAACTTTTCAGAAAGACTTACACCTAAATTTCACATTTTAACCCATTACCCTACAGTCATTGAAAAATCAGGCCCTCCAAAATTTTATTGGTGTTTTAGATTTGAGTAAAAACATCGAGAATTCAAAACATATGCCCGTTCAATTACATCTCGAAAAAATATAATTTTATGTTTGTCGAAAAAATACTTTTTTTTTGCAAATGATATTTATTTTCGAGAAAATCAAACCTTAGTTACAGTAAACCAAAAGATATATTACATAATCGCTTTATTTCTAAAATAAATCAGGTACTATGTTTAACACAAAACGATTTGCAAGCGTATAGAAAGGTGGATTTTAAAAGTACTTTATACCAGATTGGTTTTTATTTAACCAAAAATAGTTCACTATTTGAAATAATTGATATTTATGTAGTTAGCAAAGATAACACCGTAATACTTCGCTTAAATGAAATTTTTATAAAAAAATTTAATGATCATTATTTAGCATATGAAATCGACGATAAGAAAACGATAGTTTTTACTGATTTACTGATCAACATAACTGAATTTAAAACACCTTCTTTTACTTTAGATACTTTAATAAATGGATGCATGTGTTTTCGCTTGAAAAAAAAACTTTTAATAATATAACGATGGAAATTTGAAATTAATTTTTTTTTTTAAATATTTTAAGTTTGTACAATTTAAGATGATATCACTCTAGATTTAGTTATAAGTAATATTTAAGCAAAAATGAGTGCAGTTCTCCGTCGAAATGAAATTAAGGAGCTGTTAGGACTTTGTGATAACGAAAACGATTCTGTGCAAACAAATTTTGAATCAAATGATGCAGAAATTTTTATGGATCAAAATGAATCAAATATAACAATTATGTCTATGGAAACATTTAGAGACGAATTTGCACAAAAGCTACTCAAACATCTCCAATTAAAAAGACCATAGGTATTAAAGTAATGAGTGAGCAGGAAATTCAAAAAATCAAAACTATTTTAGACGATTGGTGTATGGGATTCATATTACCATTATTTATAGGTTAGTACTGTGATGTTCAGCCGAGCTTTTCATTGTTCGGTTATGCAATAACAATTTATTGAAATAAGTTAGAGTTTTAAATAACTTTCAGTTTTAACCTAAATATGAGATTTTCACATAATACCAAATTGCTAGTAGGTACTTTAACAATTCATTGTTTAGAGTACATATTATTATTCTGTAATATTTATCTGGACAAAGATAACTTATATACCAATTATTATGTACAAAAATTTATTGTTAAATATTACTACATTTATTTAACCAACCTTATTTAATTGGAATTTTTGAAATCATCATCAATCAAAATCAATCATTTATTTAAATGTTATCGCGATTGTCTGAATGTAATGAACATAGTTATTATTGCTGAAGTTATATCAAAAATTGGATACTAAAATTTATTATATATTTCAGGAGAGCGAATAGACACAGAATGTTTGTTAGTTTTGGATACAAGGCATCTTTATTATCATGCATTATTCAAATATTTGCCATTCGGCATTCTCTCAAAATTGAACCATAAAATAAAGGACTGGCAATGTACTAATAATAGCGACAATAATAGCAATATTCTAATCACAAAAACGGTAACACCTGCTACAAATTTAACCTCACCCGCAAGAGTTCCGTCAACATCAATATCGGCAACGTCAAATGCAAATAAACAATATAAAATAGATGTTTTGAATATTTTCAAAGACAAGAGAAGTGAAAAAATCTTAGCAGCTTATGCTAAAGAACCATATACAAATGAAGATCAAAGGAGTATATTGCTGGAAATAATAAACAATAAAATAATAAGTAGCGAAATCAAAATGACGACTGACATGGCTAAAGAAATATCGAGCAGTATAGTAAATATTTTTCCGGCAGAACATTTGGTACGCTAAAATTACTTTAGTTTTGGTGTTAAATATCATTTTAAGCTTTTTGTTTTTGAAATAATTTATCTGAAAAATTTTAAACGTAAAACAAAATACAACAAATTCTAATAAAGCTATTTTATTCAACAGGATCTATATTACATAAAGGAAAATGGAAAACCTATGGCATCTATAGTATACACTAAATATTATAATTCGACAAGAGTGATGAAACGAGCCGGTTTGATTGAAAAAAGGAGGTATGAGTCCCAGAGAACAAGATAAAACATTAAGAACTAATATTGCTCTAGATTTTGGTTAGTATAATCATTAATACAATTAATGAGCTTTTATATCTTAAAGCTTTATAAATATGCACATATGTCCATAATTATATTCTTGTTTGCAGAAACCGAAAAAGATGTGGTCAATGCTGTAAAAATACTTGAAGATCAGAACAGCAGCTGGGCAGAGCTGGAACAACTTTGGAAAAATACCAAAAACCATCGCTTAAAAAGATTGCAGGATCACTAATGAATGCCACATCAAGTTACGATATTTTGGAAAAGTGGCCCCAATACAAACATTCCATGGGTTATAAATTAATAGAAATCGACTTCCATCATTTATATCCACACTGTGAATCAATAAACAAAGAATGGGGATTCACCTGCAACGATATTAATAAAAATAATGGAAAAAAACTTAAAGATCTTCAATACAAAAATATGCTAATTAAAGTTAAATCTGAAAAATCAGAGAGTAGTAAATTAGTAATTTGACTGTTTTTTCAAATAATTAATACATTTTAATTGCTTTTTACAGACTCCCGAAATACATGTCTCTTGTATTTATTACATGCTATATTGCCGCCTATTGGTAAATTGAAATCAACGAATTGTTCCACAGACTTGGATGAATTAAATGAACCTGTTAAAAAATTCAAAAAATATACCATCAGTGATTCTCAAGAATCGTTTTTCTTTGTTTGTAAAACTGCTTCACATGCAGAAGAACATATAATGCAAATTAAAAAGGAAAAAACTCCAATACAACCATTATTAATCGTAATTGGCTCAATTAATGATCCAAGAGAGATTTTGGTATATTATA
The DNA here is from genome assembly GCA_932526605.1 of Nephrotoma flavescens. Classification (NCBI taxonomy): domain Eukaryota; kingdom Metazoa; phylum Arthropoda; class Insecta; order Diptera; family Tipulidae; genus Nephrotoma; species Nephrotoma flavescens. Next base: position 77,716,029 of record OW052220.1, read on the forward strand.
ATGAAATTAAATACAAATTTTACTCAATTTTAAAAGCCTTGGAAATTTGCTTTAAAGTAATAATGTTGTTCAATCTACAATATCCGCCAGCGTGTTTATTAGTTTGGAATTTTATTCAATCACACTTTTTTAAAATTATAACGAATTATGACATAAAACATCCTTCGATTGCCAGTTTATTAAAACAAATAACAAATTATCATTAAATGTGATTCCCGTAAATCTATAAAAAAATGTACATGTGGTTAACTATATAAGATGGAACTTAGAAATTAAAATAAATTATATTTGAATTTGAAATAAAAATTTGGAATGAAGAAAAATATTTGGGGTTTTTATTCATTTAACGGAATGCTCAATGAAACAAAGACAATTATCAAACAGATAATTGTTTAAATATGCTGATAATTTTCAATTAGATTTAAGATGGTATCAAACAGATAAAATATTGTTAAATAGAAAAAACTATTTAGCTCATAAATTTTCTAGTTGATAAAATATTTGTTACATTACTTAACTGGTGATAATTTGAACAATCCTATTGATAGAGAAACTTGATCGGTTTTATATTAACAAAGATTTTGTCCATGTGGTCGGATTTTTTATCAATTGTAACAATTTTTTTTTTCAGTGATACGAGAATATGGGATTGTGTCACGGGCGTCGGGTTGACAATCCTGTTCCTTATCATTCAATACGATTATTATGTTGGGTTTGTATCGTTTTCATTGCATACACGTTAATTTCATTTATCTTTATCTACGACATTTACCCTTAACTTGGAACGACTAAAATGGTGTTTTAGGCACACCTCTAAATTCCTCCGTATTGCCTAGGTTTTAAACATATTGAAAAATGTTGAGCGACACATTATTAAAAACTTTGTTGAGTTCTTCAACTTTTTGAATACATCATGTATATCGAAAAAGCTTAGAAAGTGTAATTAGAATCATTTAGCTGGCCGGATGAAGTCCCGCTATATTTCCAGTTGTGGATTATTCTGCTGATATAAGTTTGCAAAGAAATCTAATTTTATAATCTAAATTGTTTAATTTATAATTTGAAATTTTATTTCATAAACGCAATAACGACATGCGCACGTTGAAAATTGTCTAGTATAACCTAAAAAAATGAAATGAAATAAAGATTTGCATTTAGGAGAATCATTATCTTGAGCTTGACTGTAAGTATATTATTTTTTATCATTAACAAATTCTCAATCAATTATTATTTGAACTCCAATGAGATTTTTTTAAGTATTTATTTAATTTATTATAACATTATTATTGTATAAAGTTTTGTAAGTTTAAATTTTTCGAACACTTTAAGTATCACTCACCACTTAATAAGAGATGCCAATTGTGGCCGCCAAATAAAAGCAATGGTTCCTGGGAACGTCTTGATGACTGCTTAATACTGAGAGAGCTAAGTGATCGATCTCAGGGGTCCGCCATATAAATAATAAGCGATCTTTTGAACGAGCACTAAGCTTCAATGAAAGTTTGTTCTAAAATTATCGAAAGACCCCTTTGTAAACAGTGGTTTCATAATTAGCTGAAACACAATGTAGTAAAGTCGATGATATTCGAAAATAAAAGAGTGTACAATGAGATAATAAATGATTGCTATACAGCGTTTGGATTCGACGCGTACTTTACACACGAAAACCATACGATTTTCTTATATAAAACCGAAGAAGGTCAATGTTTGGTACTTGTGGTGACAAATGCGCGTACATTTAACGTTCATTGCTGAGCCACCAGCTCAAGCCGTTTGGTAATAATCCATCGCTCATCGAAGAGCCGCTATCAAAATGGCTATACTATCTGCGTTTCTTCTTCATTTATCACTGCTGAAAATGACGCCATTTTCGCAAAAAAAAATTATTTTGGTAAATGTCTAAGAAAACCTTTGCTCTGTAATTTTCCATAACCATAAAATATTTTTAAATTACATACAAGTATTATGCTTTTTTATTACTATTTTTCCGATTATTATGTTTTCCGATCATATTTTCATATAAACACATATTCACATAAACACTTGGGATTCACTTGTTTCAAATGATTGCATTCTATCCTGAAATGATTCCATACTAACAAAGAAATCACAGAATTTGCTGATTACTGAGTTAAAATTTATTTATTCTCCACATTCACAGACTCATGAAATTAACTTAATTCCAAGATGTTGGTACATCACATCTAAAAAAATACTCTCCTAATCCGAACCTTTCATATTATGCGCCGTAGAAACGATCAAGTATCCATAGTTTGAGTAAATTAATCATTTTTTGTGTTTAAAACTGAATTGTGTCGCTCTGACGCATAGAAGTCTTATGAAACCAACTTGACTTGAAAATGTTGGTAAGTCCCCGTTAGACGTATGACGTAAAATTTTATCATTTTTTATAATGTTATACCGCATTGTGGTGCATGACATGTATTAAATGGATTCTTTACAGTACGATTTACTAGTTTACAGGGTCATAGATATTGTATGATTGTGTTAATGGTTTTGGAAGTTGATTTTTATCAAGAGCCAGGCCTCGATTACGATGAGTTTGAATTTAAGGAACTTTTATATAACGCGTCCTTGAAAGAGTCAATAGACTATTATTTCAGGAAATTAGTTTAAAGGTCTTTTAGTTTGATCATGTTACCCAATAGAACTGAGTAATTTATATATAATGAATATGGGAATCTTTCTTCATTTGTCAAGCGATTACTCGGTTGGTACTATGAAAATATCCAATTTGACAACAACTTGTTGAGTATTACAATTTTTTGCTTAAGAAACGAACTACTTATAAAACTGTTTAAATGTAATGCTACGAAAATCTTCCAATTCAGCCAATTTTGACCGATGCTACAGATATAGGGGAACGTTTATGTTATTCATGGACGATCATCACTGAAGGAAGCGCCGCAGATTTGGGACGCGTTGAATTCGTTGAATTAACTAATTTTGTATTGTGGTATTGTAACCTTTCAAAAAAATTTGATTCTTAACCGCATTTGATTGAGAAACATGTTCTTAAATAACAAAACCAATTACATTATTATAAATTATTTGTTCTTAATACCGAGACTCATTTGCGTCACACTTAATTTAATTCACAAAAAACATAAAATATAAATCCATTTCCAGCCCAAAAAATAAAACAAATAACTGTCTGATGTCGGTTATACCTGCGAAACAAAAGAAAATGACAAGAACCTTAGTATCTAAAATTAGATAACCTTAAAAGCAATAAATAATAAACCTGAAATCTCACAGAGAAAAATATTTCCATCAACATCCAACACGAGTTGAATAAGGAAAATATAAAACCATACGGAAAATCCACAATAAATCACAAACAAATCTAACCTAATCTTTGCTCTAATAATCACAGTTACAATTAAATTGGATGGATATGTTATTCTATTATGTATCTTCTGTTTATATAATACCACTGCCATCTTCATTAATTTTTCATTCAATTATTTTCCATTTTGTGTTAGACATACGAAAATAAAAAAACAACTGAGTAAGTATTGGGATTTACCTCAAAGGGAAAATCTTCAAAATACGAAACAAACACAGAAATCCTGTATACACCATACAAAACTATTTTATTGTGGTGTGGGTGTGCGTAGCGTGCTGGTTTATTTATCCATCAACTTACAGCTTTCAATCTAAATTACAACAATAACAGGCAATATCGGAAAATTTCAAATTCTATTAAAAATGATTTTGTTACAAATCTACACCGCAAAATAAAGTTTTTGCGCATTTACAACACAAAAGAAAATTGGATTGATTGATACACAACATACACACACACACACACTTAAATAAACTTATACCTATATATACTCGAAACAAACAGAAAATTAGATTTTGGGCTAAAAATATAAGTTCATGTTCAATTCCGTTGCGATGTATAGTTTTGTGCGTGTACTTTCCCTGCCAACTTGTGGTGATGTTCGGTGGGGTAAAAAATACATTTTCATATTGACATTAATACCAAATGGATGTACTGTAATCACTCGAATTGGGATAATTAAAATTAACGGTTCCTTCTAGTTTTCATGTATTGGCTTTTGCACGACATTCCTCGAATGTATATATCCGGGAAATTTGCTACCTTCAGTAAGATTAATCGTAATGTTTTTTAATATTAAAATGAGGGAACTCATTAAATTAGAACGATCGAGATATTTTTCTTAAATTAGTTCAAATATTCCTAAAAGTAGTAACAACTATGACGTCACTCAATCTCGGCTAACTACTAAAAACATTTTTCTTGTAAAATTCGCCTTATTCATCACATAGTTTCCTTCAAGACTGATACATTCATTCCAACCCTTCTCTAATATTTCGATGCTTTTTTTGCTGTGACTTTAGCATTTGAAGGAAAATTTTTTTACTGCAGCAGTTTAACGAGATCTGCGAACAGGGAGTAGTCGCTGAGAGCCATATTCGGAAAATAAGGTAGATGAGACAGCAATTTGAATTTTAATTTGTGCAATTTTGCCATTGAAGCCAATGACTTGTGTCACGGTACATTGTTTTGGTGAAAGGGCGTTTTTTCTATTTTGCTTTTGGGGCGGTTTTTTCCAACTTCTTTCTTCAAACTTCGTAATGTTCGATAAATATTCGGCATGTAATATTCAGAGACCAAAATCTTACCAGACGGTATTTGCGTTTTTGATCGCTTCGAGTGGCTTTATCCGGCTGCTATCCACTCAGCCACATATCGATGCAAAACAGCTCCAAACAGCCCAATGAATCATCGTCGCGATGCTGTTTTTGATCCTATGTGAGCCAGTCCGCCACCTGGACTTTTATCACACTTTACTTGTGCGCATACACACATTCAAAATAGTGTATACACTGCCTTCTGATATTTTTAAAACGTCAGCTTTCAAAAACGATTTTTTGTACCTTTTTAACGACTTTACGGCTTCCAAAAACGATTTTTTGCACCTTTTTATCTTTTTTTGAATAACTGCCCAATTCGAGCGACCAGAATGTTCAGCATCATCGGTGTTTGTACGACCACGTTTCAAATCAACTTTCGGCGGTTGCTTTGCAATGGAGCAGAGTTCATAAAACACTTATCGCACCATTTTCTTGCCTGAACGGTATTACACCGCCCCCACACAAAACAGTGTTTAATCAAAACCACCAACTAGATTATATAAAAAAGCACTACAAGATAGCTGCATCCAAAATTTTGAAAAGATTTTTTTTCGTTATGTACAGTTTGGGAATCACTGATCTAGAGCATTTTTAATACGTAAGTTGTCTCATGCATAATACGTATTAATCCTTAAATTAAGCCTTTTCCATTTTAGACTGCGGTCCAATTCGTGACTTATTTTGTACAGACTGACTTATTTGAAAGTCTACAAAGAGCCTCCTGTCGGCTGGACTTATTGTAGACTTGTTTGACTTTTATCAGAGGCTTACGCCCAAACTGCTAACCCATCAAAATAATTCAAGCAATTTTCTAATACGTCTATTGAACAGGAGACTTATTGTAGACTTTCAAATAATTCAGTATCCACAAAATAAGTCTCGAATTGAACCACAGAAGTCTTTCCAGATTTTCAGAAAATCTGAAAAAATTGGTTGTCCGTTTAAACGGACATCGTGCACAAAAGCAATGTAAATACATAACTTGTATTACGTCGCCTGAAAAGTTCCCGGTCCGACAAATAGATGGTGCCTCAAATTTAAAACCCATATTACTTTTAAATTCTACCAACTTTCAAATGATACCTGTTAAAATTTCAAAACATTTCGATCATTAAGTTTACAAGTTACATGTGTTTTAGTGACGCTACTGACGTGCTTTAGTGACGCTAAACATTGCTTTTGATGGGAAAAATAACGTTCAAGCAAAGTAGTGGCTTGATAAGTGTTATTCGGACTCTGCACCAGGAAAATCAACATTGCCTGGTATGCTGAATATGCCGACGTGGTCGTACAACCACCGATGAAGCAACACGCTGTGGACGCCCAAATGAGGCTTTGACTCCAGAAACCATAAAAAAAATCCACGAAATTGTTTTGAAAGACCGTGAAGTGAAGTTGCGTGAAATAGGTGACATTATAAAGATAGCAATGGAATGTGTTGGTCATATTTTGTACGAACGTTTGTCCATATGAGAATGCTGTGCTCGAAGTTTGTACCGCATTTGCTCACAATGGATCAATAACGACAAAACATTATTGCACATTGAATTGCTTCCGCATCCACCGTATTCGCCAGATTTGGCCCCAAGCGATTATTACTTATTTGTAGACCTCAAAAAAAGCTCCAAGAAAAGCGATATGGCTCCAATGAAGAAGTGTTTGCCGAAACTGAAACTTATTTTGAAGATAAAGATAAATCGTTCTACAAAAGAGGCTTCGAAATGTTAGAGAGGGGTCGGACTGATTGTATCGCTGTAAAAGGCAATTATATTTTATTTGTCAGACCGGGAATCACCCATGCGACGCGCCACATACGAATGGACAAGTCCGTTTAAAATGACGACCATTTTCCGTTATCAAACGTACAATTGTGGAATCAGATTTCTTTAAAAGTAGCATATATTATTTAGCATATTTTTCTTTGCAACTTATTTGCACTTCCTAGAGGGCTGTGATTTTTAGGTTAAAACCTTTTCGCACTGGAGGCAGAGTTATATATTTTGATAATATAGAAATATGATTCATAAAATTTCCGTTCATTTGGGACCGATTTGTTAGCACCTTTTTTACCTTTTCCGTGGTTTCGAACCTTTTTATATCTTTAACACCTTTTAGACTCTTTTAGACCTAAATTGATATTTTTATTGCCAAAATTTTATATTATTCAAAATAATATAAATAATGAAAAGTTCGCATATGTGAAATTGGTACCGTATAAAACGAATTTTTGTACAAATTTTATCAAATACATATATGGCAAACCACTACTCCCTTTCTAAAAGGGAAAATTTAATATTGGTAGCAACACTATTTCAATTTCTTTTGTTTTTTTTTGTTGGCATACAAGAAATTTGACATAAATAGGTTTTTACATGTCTTTTTAGTTCAGAATGTGAACCTGACTTGGAGCCTCCAACTATCCTCCAAGTATGGGTTTTTGACTGCATCAATTACTAAACTTGAAACTGCGGCATTATCCCTAACTTCCCAAATATCAATTATAAAAAAATCCTCAAATGAATCTGAAAGCGTGCCGATTGGCAATAAAATAAAGTTGAAAATATCGGATGCAATCCGAAAAAATAGAAACTTTGAAATTATTAAATTAGTTTCAAATATTTTGAGCGGGAATGAGGGTTTAATGTACCATACATATATAGAATTTTAGAACTACTGGCATTTAAATATGATTACGTGAAAACCGTCAGAGCTTCATTTTTGAAAATTTGCACTAATATTTTATTATTTAACGAAGCTTTAAACTCTTAAATGATAAAATGTCATAAGCAATAATTTTTTTTAATTGTTTTCTCATTTCCATGCCACAAGCTCTCGTTCACTAAGAGCATTTTCAAATACATCATCTTTCATCAGACGACGAATATCTGGTCCATTAAGTATTCCTGTAATAAAAAACAAGATGCAAGATGAAATTTCATTTGATCAAAACTTACATTCGAATAGATGTAAACACCAACCTTCTTTTATTTTCATTCCACTTAACCGTGGAAAAATGCGACGCAATTCGACGAACGCATTTCCATCTGGATTCAGTGCTTTCATAAAATTTTTAATTACTCCAAGCTTGATATGAAGTTGTGGTAGCAATATTTTTTTAATTGGCACAAGTGGAGCCTCAACGATGCTGTCGTACCGCAATCTAATGTTCTCACGTAAAGCCCAGTTCCGTTTGTTGTATTGGTCGCCTTTAAAACGTGTATTCAATAAGCACATAGAATATATTTTTTTAATGTAACCCAATTGCATGCCACTTAAAAGAGCTATCACTTTTCAAATCTGCACAAACTTTCCATTGATGGTCATTGTATTTAATCAAATCGATGATTTTTTTCATTGATGCATAGGTTTCCTTTGTGCTTGTGCTGCGTGCAATTGGAATGGAATTCTTTGAGTTGGTAACGTGAAGGAGAACTGCCTTCAAGCTACTTTTAGAGGATTCGATGAACAATCGCCAATCTTCAGGACTATATCATTGTGCATTGCGGATACCGAATCTCGGATATCAGTGCAAAAAGCGAGTGAATTATTCTCAATTAATTTGAAAAAATTCGTAAAATGACGATGACGATTTATTGCTCCATATATCCGAACATTTGGAGCCAAAATGTTCACTTTAAACAAAATGTTTGCAAACATTTGGAGCCAAAATGTTCACTCGTTTTAAATGTTTGACAAAAGAATGGCTTGCCGCTGCGATAGTTTCAGGCGTCGTACCATAATATACAAACGACTTTGCGAGATTTCAATGTGATTGCATGGCTCAGTGACATATGATGGTTGATATATTAGATGCAGATGTTTCTCCGGTTTCACCTGATTCAAATGTTGTTGGTAAATAATCCTCAGTTGGGTTTGATCTTTCCGGAACAGGTATTTCATCTGAATGCGGCAGCGGTAGATGAGTATTTCTCGTTGCAGTGTATGTCAAAAAACCAATTTTGTTTCTGTTTGTGCCGAGAATATAATTCATGCACCCATAACATTGAACTGGATCATGTTTTTGTGGATTTATCCATATCATCGGGACACCAAATGACATTGCGACTCCAGTGTTTTACCATCTATGCAGATGGAAAATACATGACGTATACACATAAGACGGCGTCCAATTTACACCACTAATAATATTTTGTGAAAAGTAAAGTCGATTTAAATCAGCGGTTTCATCACTTATTTTGCGGCGATTGCTCATAAATGTAAATTTTCCTCACACATAACAAATGCGCTTGAGTTTAAAACACCTATCCATATTATTTATTTCACCAGATTTCACAAGACGATTTTCACTTTATTTTTTGTGTTCTTTTGTCACTTTATATATTTAGATGAAAAACTTTTTATTTTTAATTTTATATTACAGGTTTTAGTTCTTACTTATTGTGCCAATTTTTAAACTTTTTTAGAAATATCGATTTCGAGAATAATCTCTTCTTCGGTTTATTTTTTGCTACTCTTACATAATTTATTTTGAAGCTCTTTATATACTGTAGCTATATAGGCGCTGCTGTTTAGTACCTCCTTTGTTTTTAAGTTATGGAGGTCGTAAATTTTATTGGGGTTTTGTGTTGATTTTGTCGCGAAGTAAATTGTGGGTGTTTTTGTTTTTGTATCAAGGTGAGAATTCGGACCGCAATTTGACTCATGAGTCATGAGAAATTTGTATACGTACAGTATACAAATATCTCATGACTCATGGCTCAAATTGAGTCCAAAATATACCAAGATCTTCTAACCTGTCTAATTTCGGCCCTTTTTGATTCTGTGTAAAATGATTACATTACTATTGAATTTAGTGTACGTACCTATGATTTCAGATTTCATGTGTTGTGTGAAACTTGATTTTATGTACTTTTTTTAAATTTGGTTATGTCATTGATGTGTTCTTTGTAATTTGAAATGAGCGTCCTATTTATCTCAAGTTGTATTTAGCCTAACCTGTGTATGCGGATCCCTGCACAGGTGGACCCATGGTTCTCTAGACTGCAAGGTAGGAGCCGTAGTCTTCTGTGAGAAGCTTTTGCGAAAACTGACAAGACCCTGCCTTTTTGGGGAATGTGCGAGAAGGCTGGGTCTACAGACAAATGACTTTGTAGAATGACTTGCGCAACAACTTTGCTGAAGAAAGCAAAACGAAAATTCCGATGAAATTCCTGTTCCGGAAAGATCAAACCCAATTGAAGAATATTTACCTCCAACATTTAAATCTGCTGAAACCGAAGAAACATGTGCATCAATATATCAACCATCAAATATCACTGCGCCATTCAATAAAGCAAGCCATTCTTTTGTCAAAGAGAAGAAAAATATTAATTTTTTATGAAATTTTTTTTAGGAAAAATCACCGTAAACTCCACTGAATCGATTAATTTCTATATTTGTCGATGCGATGTTTATTCGATCGATGTTAATCGAATTAAATTCAACAAAATGATAAAAAATGATAAAAAGTGTTTTTCGTCGAAATGAAAAGCAAAAAAAAATGTAGATGTGGTTTTTCGGCCTTGATATGTTCGACAAAGTTGTATGTCTTGGCTTGCGCAACAACATTGCTGAAGCATTACAAAAATCTTAATGGTTCAAGAGCTATCAACGTGAAAATGAGATTATAATTTGACTCAGAGCCGAAAAATTTCAAAAGCGATATCTCAAAAATGGGGACTAACTTTGAAATGGGACTAGCACCATTGAATACAGAGTACTCGAACTAGGTTTACCCCCTGGGTGCCCAGCTTGTCACATATTTCAAGTAGCACAGTGTAATTAGTCGGTTACGGAGATATATTTATAATTTGAGTTATGTTCCGGCTTCGCACTAATATTTCTTTTGAGGTGAAAAAAATTGCTTTTTAACCTTAAACCAGTGAAATATTTTAAATTTTGTTCCCACAATTGAACTTAATTGGCCTGATTATTGATAATTGGACGTTTTGCCCCTAGCTGTCAGCTCCATGAACGTCACTAAAACTTCCAAAAAAAAGATAAAGTGCCTACAACGCAGGGTAGCTTTAAGATTAGTAACCTATATAACATACTTCATGTTAAGTATGCCCATGTCTAGATTATCGCAGATTTTTCTGAACAACACAGCAACTGAATTTCTTGAGCATAGGTAAGCATACTACCGCTACTGCATTCGACTATCTTATTCCCATGTTAGTAAATAATTATTATATTATGTGAAGTTAGAAGGTTAGTTGGCATGCTTCCGTTAAGTATCTTCCTTCGACTCATTATGAAAATTAGGAGGGTATTTCAACTGAATATTGATACCATAATATTTATATTCTTGTGATTTCTTCTTGGCGAATTCAACGATATCACGAAGCACATTCTCGTTACTTCAACCACTGTACCACAAGCCTTTTTTCACAACAATGTTTTAGGACACATGTCTGTCTTAAAAGTACAAGATATGCGGATCTGAAAGCACATTTTCTAATTATTATTTTTCACCATCTCTAGGTGATAAACTGATAACTGATAACAATTTTGATTTTAATAATATTTATATAGGCAACGTTATTAATTGAGGCGACAGAATATTATCTGACACATATTAAAATCAAGCAGCAACACCCTTCTTAATCGACTGTGCGTTACATAAAGTTATGCGAGATCAAATATCATTTATGAAAACAGCTTGGCTATTAATGTGAAAGAATAACACGAAAGTGTATACATAAAACAAACCAACAATCAGTTAAGATGTTAACCTTGAAAATTATATAAATATAAAACCATATGAGTAAGCATAATAAAATAGATTGCGATCATATGATAATTTCGGTTTCCGTTGATTTAATATTTACAAGATCGTTGAACTTGTGCCGCTAAATTATATCATGTGGTTGTGTTTGTTTTGTTATTCATTTTTATAAGTACAAGCACGTTTGTTGATTTTTGGCGCGAAATGATTTTTTTATTGTTTTGTTGATCGAGCGCAATGATGCCGATATTTCACATTAAAATAACTGATTGGGCGCGTGAAACTATGGGTCGTTTAAAAGACAATGGATTAAAGAAACATTTTAAGGGTTTAGAAATAGTTGAACACCTTTTCAAAGTAAGTAAGTGATTAGCTATTGAAAATTTACTTTTTTGGCATTATTATTAGTTTAAAAATAGAAAATCCTTTTAAGTTCATTGATGTCTTCTGAATAGACCCATTTGTCTCTTTAAAACTGAAACATTCAGATTATTAATCGTAGGGTACGACAAAAGGAACGTTTACATATGCCTAACGGCACTCGTTCACAGAAGATCTTGGGTTTCAGTTATCTAGTTTCAGCCAGACCAATAAAATGGTTGGCTTTTGACACACGAATTCTTGTTTAATGATAAATTAGTCTGAGAAATGATTTGATTATATTTTCCGATTATAGTTAGTTCTCAGTGCCATACATTTTCTAGTGCTCATTCATATCCCGGTTTGCTAAGAAACGGCCTTGTTAAGTACCTATACAAATTGAATTGGTATAAAAACTCAAGTCATCTATAGTTGACTATCTTCTTAACCCTTTTCAGGTGGAATAGGTACAATTGTACCTTTTCCGTTTTTAAATACTAATAAATCTTCTTGTAGAAGCCAGAGAAGAGTAAAGTTTTGTAAGATCCCTACATCCTGAACCATTCAGACCTTATTTTAGAAAACTGCCTTTAGCCTCTTCAGATATAGGAGACCGAGTAGATTTTAGCTTTGTAAAACACTTTTAGTATTGTAAAATTATGCCGCCGGACGAAGGTTAATTAACATTTCTTAGTTAACATGTAAAGCACTTTATTCAATTGAATAAAAGCATATTAACAACAAAATCGTCACTTCTACGATATAATCCACTATTAGCAATCACAATTTCCTGTTGTCAAATTTTTTCTTTACTTCTAAGTATATTAAGAAAACTCTTGAAAAGAAAATAGTAGACATGGCAAAAGTTAATGAATTGATCAATAATTTTCTACTTACAATGCCATTTAATGTGAAAGATCCGAATAATACTATAGAAATTATTGTTGAAAAATATAATGAATTAATAGATAGATACTTAAAGACAATAAGTGTCGATGTTAAGCTGAAAAATACGTAAAATACGTCGTAAAAAAAATAAAGTTTAAAAAAAACTTAAAAGTAACCCTAGTAACGTTGCTCTGAAATCTGAATTGGAACGTGTATCTAAATTATTAGCTTCTAAAAAATATTATGCTAAAAAGCCTTACTTTTGTAATATGTTTACAGATGTAAATCAGAGAGATTTATGGAAGAACGTGAAGTTATTTTTTAATAAAAATCTCGATTCACTTAAATTTGATAAAATTTTCTTTAATGGCCGATCACCTTGAGATAGCTAATCTTTTCAATTGCTTCTTTGTTAACGCAGGTTACTTAATCAGTGAATCTATTATCTCCGACAGAGATATACACAGGTTTGGAACTATTAAATGGATTTCAGATAGCATGTATCTATCACCACTTACGCACCTGCTGAAGTTTGTAATGTTATCTGTTCGCTTAGTAGTGGTAAAGGTGGAGGTCCGCAAAAAATTAATAGCTGCGCGCTGAAATGTAGAATTGAGTGTTTTCCGAACATGTTGTCTGATATTTTTAATGAAACTTTAATAACTGGTGTATATCCCAAATGTTCAAAAGTCGCTAAAGTAATTCCTATCCTAAAGAATGGAGATTCTTCTTTACTTAATAATTATAGGTCTATTTCTACTCTTTCTATATTCGATAAAAATTTTGAAAAATTAATATTTTCGCATTTAATAACGCGTTTAAAAATTATAATATTTTTTTTTATATACCAATATGGTTTTAGAAAAGGTTTAGAAGAACTGAATTGGCATTGGCAGAAATTGGGAGAATAATATTTACTGCTTTTGATTCAAAAAGATATGTTGGGGTGCTTTTCTTGGATTTACAGAATGATCGGAGTGAAGTTTATGCCAAAATAACAAAATATACATTGTGTCCTATAAGTATTTAGAATTGAAAAAACACTCAAATATTGAACTTTCATAAAAATATCTGAATTTTTTTAATAAACACAAATATTTTTACACTATACGTAGCAAACATCTTAATTTTGTGGAAATTTTTGAGTGAATTTTAAAAAATGAAATGTTTTACAACAAACACACTATGAGTTGCAGAGAGATGATCGAAGTTGTTCTGAACTGCCCGTACGGATTGCATAGAAATGATCGAAGTTGTTCTGAACTAGCAATTGATGTAAAAAACCAATCTTATTTATCCACATGCTAGGAAAATCTGAGATTTTTGTTATTCGGGATAGAACGTCATTGAGTGAAATACGAAAATTCTTAAACATTTGAAATTATTTATCTCGAATTGGTTCTGAAGTAGTAATTGATGTAAGAAACCAATCTTATTTACCCACATGCTCGGAAATCTCTGAGATTTTTGTTATTCGAGACAAAACGTCATTGAGTGAAATATGAAAATTTTTAAACATTTGAAATTATTTATCTCGGCCCCTACGGATCGCCCAGATACGGTCGAAGTGGTTCTGTTTTGAATAACAAAAATCTCAGAGATTTCCAAGCATGTGGATAAATATGATTAGTTTCTTACATCAATTACTAGTTCAGAACCAGTTCGAATGTATCTGGGCAATCCGTAGGGGCCGAGATAAATAATTTCAAATGTTTAAGAATTTTCGTATTACACTCAATGATGTTCTGTCTCGAATAACAAAAATCTCAGAAATTTCTGAGCATGTGGATAAATAAGAATGGTTTCTTACATCAATTACTAGTTCAGAACCACATCGAACGTATCTGGGCAATCCGTAGGGGCTATAAATGCTGATACTTTTATTATTTATTTTTATTTATATTTAATTTATTATTTATTAAATTATTAATTAATTTGATTAATTTATCCACCATGTACAATGGTGGATGGCGTGATGTGCAGCATGGTGTGCGGTAGGCGCAAGTGGTATGCGCGACTTGCTTCAGCGGCTGGTTGGAGACTTACTGATTGGAGAAGAAAATTAAATTTATTGTGTTCGTTGTTTTGGTTTCGTCTTCGTCGTGTTGCTTTTGCTTTCGTTTGGAATGCTCGTCGTGTTGTTTCCGGCTTGCAGTGCATCTGTTGATGCATTTACTCTGTTTAGACGTACAGAGTGATGATGAGTTAGCGATGAGTTTGCGAGATGTTAAGTTTGTAACATGTACGATTAGAATATTGGTTTGTAATACTCTAACCGCTACAGAGCCGAGACAAATAATTTCAAATATTTAAGAATTTATGTATTTCACTCAATGACGTTCTGTCTCGAATAACAAAAATCTCAGAGATTTCCGAGGATGTGGATAAATAAGATTGGTTTCTTACATCAATTACTAGTTCAGAACAACATCGATCATTTCTATGCAATCCGTAGGGGCAGTTCAGAACAACTTCGATCATCTCTGTGCTACTACTCATAGCGTGTTTCTTGTAAAAAATTTCATTTTTAAAATTCACTCAAAATTTTCCACAAAATTTATATGTTTACGTATAGTGTAAAAATATTTATTTTTATTAAACAATTTCAGATATTATTATGAAAGTTCAATATGTGAGTGTTTTTTCAATTCTAAGTACTTATAGGTCACAGTGTATGTTTTGTTATTTTGGCATAAACTTCACTCCGATTACATAAAGCATTTGATTGTATTGATCATCAGTTACTTCTAAATAAATTATACTGTTACGGCGTACTGGCATTCCTTACAATTTATTGAAAAGTTATTTATTAAATCGAAAACAGTATGTGATGATAAATGGAGTAGGAAGTGAAATGTTAGATATCAAATGTGGTGTCCCTCAAGGTAGTGTTTTAGGACCACTTTTGTTTCTCATTTATATTAATGGTATTTCCTATTTGTCGCTCAAGGGCCATATTAGAATCTTTGCAGATGATACTGCTTTATTTTATTGAACCCATGATGCAGACAGAATATTGATTTATACGAAACATGACCTTAGCGCATATACTTTTAGAATATAAATATATGGTACTTCGTTCCCCTTATAAATCGATGACTAGTTTACCTCTATTTGATGTTAGTAACATTAACATTGAGAGAGTTAGTTCATTCAAATATTTGGGAGTTACATTTGACGAACATATGTTTTGGGATGATCACATCAATATCACAAGTAAAAAATTGCTCCACTTGTTGGGTTACTCAGAAAATTATCTTTCATTGTTCCTACTAGGGTATTGCTTATGATTTATTTTTCGTTTATTCATTCGCGATTTAGTTATGGCCTTATCGCATACGGAACAGCTACCTTAACCAGGCTGAAGAAATTGCAAGTTATGCGAAACAAAAGTGTAAAAGCAGTATACAGATTGCCACTTCTATTTTCCACTAGGTTTTTATATAGCAAAGATGATATTATGATATTGCCCATAAATGTCTTATATAAGTTTCAATTAACCCTTTATATGTACAAAAGCTTAAATGTATCTTCATTTATGTCTAATATAGGCTTTAATTACGCTCATCATGTGTATTCAACTCGAAATTGTAACAGAAATGATTCGCATCATATTAGAACTAAATTTGGAAGAAAATCGATCACGTTTATGGACCCATTTATTTATAATCAAGTACCTGAATTTATAAAGCAATCTGAAACCTACTTACAATTTTAAAAAACTATTAAAAATTACTTTAAATCAAATATTCTTTTATTTTGGAACTAAATCTCTGTTATCTTTAATTTTTTATAATATTTATATATCTATATGAATGTAAATTTTGTAACTTTTGTATAATTATGTATAACAACTTGGATTATCCTTAAAGGAACATTAAATTCACTGGATAATCCGCCGTTATTATTGAATGAGAATGAACAATAAAATAAAAAAATAAAATAAAAATACAATATAACTGTACTATAGGTGTTGGTCTAATATTAAAGCTCATGGAGTATTATAAGCAAGAAAGTTTAAAATCAAAGTGCCTGAAAAATTAACGCAAACCGACAAAAATTTTTGCAAAAAATATAACTAATATTTAAGTAGATAAGGTATCATTAGATATATAATTATGGGCTACATAGTTTAGTTTAGTTTCTTGTATATGTAAAGGGTGTTCCAATTTGCAGGTTATTTTTAATTTGCCTTATGTTTTTGGCATACGACAAGTAAAACCGTTCCGGTTATTAAAAATTGAGAGATGTAAGATTCAATAATCTCGTACAGAATATGCAAGTGAATATGATCTGTCGATATGGAATTCGAAAATATTTTTCCAAAATTTATGGAAACTGCTTCGGTACAAGATGCAAAAAACAAAATGTACTATCGTAGGGGTATATTTCTGATGTAATTGCTATAGTGTATGAGAGTCATTTGATGGCATACAAAATTCAGATAACTCAAAACATAAAATTCATCAGACTCTCGATTGCATCGTCAATTCCCTAATTGGGCTATATAAGGAAAACTGAAAAAGCGAATTTTAATTGACCGCCTAGATATTATGATCTAACACCCATATGATTTTCCCACGGGACTATTTGAAGACAAACGTCTATGACTACGAGCCAAAAAACAACTAACTATAATGACCTGAAAAAGAATATTATTATTATTTGTGTCCAAGAATCCAGAATGTCATACTTATTACTAAACAGAAACCATTGTACGATAATTTGAAATAAAAATTTAGATACTAACTAATTTTTGGATTTTATTAAAAATTTAAAAATTATCCTCAAATTGGTATACCCTTTATTCACCTTTCGTTGAATAATTTGTACCATTATCATCCCGTCTCTACTTGTACTGATATCAATGGGAAATTCAAGCACATCTACAAACACACGCAAAACAAAGAAACATCTCACATAAAATTTAGTGAGGCCCCCACTAAAAACAGTAACGATCTCAGTGTGCTGGATACGATCAATGTAAATCACATGTAATTAAATTTAAATTTCTTGGATCATTAATATTCACACTAGACACATTTTGCCAAACCAAAGATGTTTCGTATTAAGTTTATAACAGGGTGAAACTCGTTTGAAGAACCATAGGCGGGATCATGAAATACGACCGGAAAATTTAAACTCTCTTACTCTTACTCTAAACAGCATAGACGCAGCTGTCTATAATATTTTAAGAATAATAGTCAATCTGCTAAAAGATTTTCGAAATTCAATTTCTACATACTTGTAGAATGTACGCAGTCGTGAACAAAATTAACGCATAATTTTTGTAATAAAAAAAATCCCGCTGGTCAATTTCAGTGGAGCTGGTATCAAATGATCCCAAATCCATATTTTACTCGAAAGAGGCACAAATGTGGTGTTATGGAATTATTGCGACTGTTTTCCATTACAAAATGTCAAAATGTGTCGAACTATTTTTTTTAGTTTTCAAAAGCGGTTTATAAATATTAAAATTAGCTTGAGATTAAACTTGCACTATGCAACACTCAGCTCTGCTATTGATCTGGTGCGGGATTTCTAGCTATAATACGGCATTTTAGAATGACCCATACGTGTTCGATGGGATTAAGATCCGAACTCATTGGTGGCCACTTAAGTGCACGAATGCCGATATCTTGGAGATATTGATGTACCGTTGCAGGTACGTGGACTGAAGCGTTATCATGCATTAACACAAAACATCGTAACCTATGAAGCCCACATATGGTAAAACGTGATCGCCAAGAACGTTGCGGACACACCAGTCTGCATTCATCCTCAAACAATTCTCCACCAGCTCCGTACGGATTTCGTAACTGATTCCATCGCAAAATATTATTGAGCATCCACCGAAGATTACATTTTGCACTATGTTACATGGTGCGTAGCGTTCTTCAACGCTTCTGTATACTGGTTTCTATAATTGGATTCTGATCTCATTTGCGAGGAGCAACTTTTACGGGCCGTTTTGGAGTTAGATTCACTTCTTTTAATCTTCGTCTAATTGTTCTGGCACTAATATTCACTAGACGAGCACTAATCAACTCATTTTTCAGTTGAGTAGCAGTACGCTTTCGTTCTCGTAACGAATTAATTTTTAATGGGTCGTTATGCTCGGCTGTGCACCTTTAACGTCCTTTAACGTCCTTGTCCGGGTTTTCTTTTATATTCTCCGGTCTCTCAATATCGCTTAAGTACTCGTGAAACCGAAGACTGGTTCCTTCCTAATTTTAATGCGATTTGTACTTGAGTATAGTCTTCCTGATACAATGTGATGACTTTAACAGCCTTCAGCTCACGAAAGGGTGCCATATTACAATGGATCTTATATTGGGTGTTAACTTTAGAACATATTTACAAGAACTAGTGGTACCGCATTTACAAATAATTGATAAGATGCAATGGTACAAAAGCCGATCGTTGCGTTGAATTTCAAATAACATGCACATTTTTGAAAAATTTAATTCATTGGCTTGCAGTAGACTTTATTCTGATGATGGTTTCTGATAAACATATAAATGTGCTATCATTTGACAGTAGTAGTAATAAAATTGAGCAGGGGATTTTTTTTTATTACAAAAAAAAATATGTGTTAATTTTGTTCACGAGTGCAGTTGTCGGCTACAATTTTGCCGGTAAACTTTCGTTTGTTTGTATTTTCATACGTAATGGGGACATGGGGTAGGTATTCGATTGGCTAGCAAGCAAGCAATTTGCTAGTCAAAACCATGGCTACTCTATCAATTTTACCAAGGCAATTTGATTTCCAAATTATGTTTTTCAAAAAATTTTGTAGCCAGGGTTTCAGTAGCCACGATTTTGGCTAGAAAATTGTTTGCTTGCTAGCTATTCGAGTATCTACCCCAATACCTAGGCCAACCTTAACCATTTTACGAAGAATTTTGTATTGAAATATTTTGAAACAATTGATTTTTTTAGTTGGATTGCACAATCTTGAATACGGCCATAGGAGGTAAACTCGTGTTCCGTGTAAAAATGAAGAGAAGAAATGTTCATTACCGATCTAGCAAGTTTGATTTTTTCATAAGAAATACAGTTTATTCATACAGTACACAATGCGCAGTGTTACAGTGCTCAATGTATTTTGAACGGTTGTGCAGTAATAAACAAGCTTTAAGCCGAAACCATAAGAGATAAATGGAAACTATCCAGACCTTTGCCCGGAGCACGACCCGTTCTAGGTTATTAAACACTTTCTATAATGTCAGCCGGAATTCAGCACCAAACGGAACCATTTAGCGCTTGCAGAATGAGCATCCCACTGTGGTTCCCACAGACTGTGTATGGTTCCGGCTGAAAAATTAAATAGCATATCATGATGCACTGTGCATTGTATTACAAATGTATAGTTGGTATAGTCCCGGCTAGTTTTAAATAGCCCCGTTTGAAATTTTAGAAAGTGACTTATGTCTTAGGTACCCGCGATGGCCCCGACTGACAATGTAGTGTTTTCAGCTGCCATTGTTATACTTCCGACTAAAAGTTTAATAATGCCGGCTGGCAAAACCTTGGTTTTGGTGGGTCTTTTTGTTCCAGTTGAAAAATCAGATACTTCAAATAACTATCCATTGTGCTAATTTAGCAAAACTTGGTTTGGTTCCGGCTGGTTTTTTAAAGTTTACGCCCTGACACCGTATTGGTTCCTGCAAAATATTTTTTGTAATCGTCTGTCTGTACCGATGTGAAGTTTTTTAAATTTTTGAACAATTTATGGCATTAGAGGATTTTGATTCCATAATGTACGCCGTTTCAAATCTATATAGCCACTATGGGAGCCAATGTCTGAGGTTTGTGTAATTTACCATAAGCGACAACGACATTCTTTCATTTTAAAATCGCGGATAGCGTGAATGATCCAAAATTATATACGAGAGCCCTACGGCTCATTTTTTTTATATTTATTTAGAAATGTACACGTGTGCAAATTACTGTCTCGAATCGAAATTATGTCTAAACAAAAATTAGTTTTGGACACTCGCGTAAATTTCTGTCCAAATTATAAAAGCGTCCAAAAATTTAAAAGTGTACAAAAAATTCACACCGGTTCTGCCTGTATGATTTTCACTGACGCCATATGATTTCGGCTGGCGTTTTCTGGTTCCGGGTGACATTGCAGTAGTGTTTTGGCTGGCATTATTATAACTCCGGCTGCTAAAACTTTGGTTTGCACAAATTTTCTATAGTCCTGACTGGATCCGCGTGATATTTTAGGTAATACACAATGACCTGGAAGGAAGTAATTTGACATTTCTAGATAAAGCCGATTTCACGCAAAACCTTTCATATGAAACCAGTTTTTCGATTGCTTTACAAAATTACTTATTTATGTGCATTTTATGCTGTGTGCCTCACGTCAATTTTTTTATCTAAATTTCCAACTATTTAACTAAATTAATGGTTAGTTCAAACCAATCGTTCAAAGTTGACACAAAACAAACCGTATCGGATGTTTAATTAAAATCTGCTATATAAACTTAAATTTAACATTCTACAAAATATTTCTAATCAGTAATTGATAAATCGAAACTAAGTTTGCAGTATAGAACTAAATATCGGGTAGATTTTGGTTTATAAATAGTAGAGACATCTAACAATACCTGGATGAACTAACGATCAATTTAGTTAGTCGAAAATTTAGACAAAAAAATCGGCGTCAGGCACACAGCATTAGAGTAGAAAAAAATAAAGTATAGTCCAAGAGAGTTAAGTTTTTCAAACTGGGCAGTGACAAGGAATAAATTGAAATTCACTGTCCTCAATGGAAATCTTGCTGCAAAGAGTTTATTTATTTAACTGAATAAAAGTGAAAATGGAACTAAATAATAACCCACAAAAATATTGTTATTTATCGGCCGATACATTTGGAAGCAAGTCTACGAGTATAAACGAATCTATAAAAAATCATCCACAGCTAAATTTAAAATCTATGTCGTAAATGAATTTACGATATTAAATTCAACCGTAATATATAAAGCAAAGATCGTAAACTGATAACAAAAATGTAATCAACATTTCTTATCCTACAAATCAAATTTTTAGTTAGTCATTATTCAAATAAACAGTTTCTTGTTATAATTCTAAAGGCAAAATTATTTATTATATTGTTCAACATCATTAGATCTCATCATATAATACGAGTACGTACAAAATCTCTTATATCAAAATTGATAACAAAGACAATGTATCAGTTTTATTACATGTCATAAAAAAACTATTTTAAAAAATGAATCTCTTCGAAAAGCTCAACAAAAGCAAAACAAAAAAAATATTACTTGCTTTTCACCATGTTAGGGGTATTACGATACACAATGTATGGATATGCATAACGTTACACCATCCAACAACACAAAATTCAATTAATCATTTATCCCATTACCGTGCATACTCGTATATACTTTCTCGGCGCTAGGCGTTAGATCAATACAACACACATATGTACACAACAATGTAATTCTTCACAAATAGAAAAGATTAGAATAATAATCATAAAACCCAACAGCAATACAATAAATAAACACGACAATAAAGTGGGAGAAAAACCACTTTGCACGAAAAGCAGAGAAAAATGCGAGGCGATGAAAGTGGAAAAGGTATATATTTTCATCTCATTGTATTTTTTTTGTTTCAATTTTTTATCCAAGACTTTTCGATATTTTTTCTATAATTCACTCGGATAATGCACACACCATCAGAATGCGATTTAACTCTACCAGATATTATAAATAGCTAGAGCTAGGTCTCGCCTCGGTCATGATGATGTAAATGACATAATTCATCATTATTCATTTAAATTTTATTATTGCCAGCATTATTGTATTACCGTAATAAGTGGAGAGAGTTGTTGACTATACAACAATGATGATAAAATTTTAAGTATTGTGAGATGTATATACTCGTATCTTAGTATGAAAATAATAATACATCGCTAGACGTAAACCCTAGAGGAAAATTCACAATAATGATATAATATATTAGAGTTATATGGGGTCGGAAGATTATGTTACACGGTTATTCAACCAAACAACTTCATGAATCAATTTTCACGACGGTTTATCAAAGTCAAAAACCGATTTGTCTTACCAACACGCCACATTAATTTCCGCATTGACATATATACGGTACAAAGTAATTTTATCAATTACATTTTCTGTGCCTTAAAAGCTTTTCAATTTTGGTTTGAGTTTTTAGTATGTGGTATTGGAAAATTAAATAGATGCTAAAGCAAAATGCGGAAATAAGGTAGAATTTTTTTCTTGTTAGTGCAAATACAATAACTAATCAAATCGATAAATTTAAATTGATTGAATAATTTTAACGGAAAATGCCGGTGTTTAACGGACTAAATCATTATCGTTATAACATTTTTTTTTACACGGAGTGCCTTAAGTTTTATTTTTGCCTACCGTTCTCGATGTTACAGGATACTTTTGGTAATACACCTTTCAATGTTTCTCATGACTCATATAATGCTGAGTCGACTGCAAGATATCCGTCTGTTGAGTTGTTACGGTGGTAATGTCTTCAACTAGTGTCCAAAAATGGCTCTTGGTAAAAATGATTTTCGATTAGAGTTGATAGGGCGTGAGGCAGCTGAGAATAATAATGTTTGGATAGAATAGCTATCAGCGGCGGCAGCAGCAGTGAATTGATACTTCTAATTACTGCAAGGCTTAACTTTTCAATACTAAGCTTAATTTGATGCTCCGTAAATATGCTCTATGAATTATGAACTAAGAATGAACCTTTCGACGAAGAATGGACGTATCTTGGTAAAGTTTCCTCTGGGTCGCCCACATATTTGTACGCCTTGTGGATTACGGCGGATAGTGTTTGGCTTATATCTTAGTTATACCCGAGCGGTCAATTAATTTTTAAACAAAAATTAAAAATGGTGGAGAAGATTCTTTAAGCTTGTTTCTTAACTAAAATAGCTGCAGGTCGCTTTCAGATCCACCAAATGTTAGCATAATGATTGCCAATTTGGTTTGAAAATTTCATGAAATTCAAATTTTTATAAGGTTGGCTTACTCAACAAGCCGCCAAGTGTTAAGTGACGCTTGGCTCCCAGTCAAACGAAAATTGTAAATTACCTAACGTTGAAACAATTATGGTTCATCGGGTTAAAAGTCGATTGGCACAAGCGCATTAGGTCAGATCGGACAAAAAAGGAAGGACATTAAATATTTTAGATTTTTATTATGGGGTTAAGGTAAGGAACATATTTTTGTAGGCTTTGCTCTCCTAAAAATCAAAAGAAGAGCACATTTTAATAGTTAGCATAATGTTCTGACATCAACACAGTTTTGATGACATAATCGAAAAGGTTTAAGGGAACACTGAAAGATACTATTCCTTATATTTGGAAATTGGACCATTTGTTTAACAGGGGGCCCAATTTTGGTCGAAAAACCGGAATAAAATTTATGAGTTTTACCTTTGTTTCACGTACGTACTAGACGTAAATATTGAATTTTGGTGCTGTTTCTATCAAACAATTATATGATTTTATGTTTTAGATCTAGTAGTTAAGTGAAACAACTGTAATTTTCATGATTTTTAATCCCATTTTTTGACCAAAATTAATGGAAATTAAATCTCAATTATATTTACAAAATAATATATATGGCAAGTTATTGATTAGAAGCAGGCGTCTGTCATATAGCAAGCGGCTTGCTATGTAAATGTGTTCAAGTTACAACTAAGTGACTTAAGATCTATCACCAGTACGTAACCAACACACGCGAAAAGTGGGTTGAGCGGGAGGCCAACTACCTACTTTTACAGAAACCATCAAGATATAAATATGTCGACCAAATAGAACAAAAGCTTTTGGCATTTGGATCCCGGGAGGTAACATGTTCGCATCCCGATACGGGCAGAATGCAAAGGAAATTTTCATCTATACAGATTACGATATATGATGAAATGGAACACGTTTATGACCCCCTGTCGGGGTGCAAAACTCATGGGCCGACTCATCTTACATGCTAGTGGAACTGTGCAATGTACAAAAGGTGATAAAATCGGACCTATAGCCGTAGGATAAAGTAAGGACCGCCGAGAAAGAGTTGGAAGAGCCTGGAGCTCCAGATGGCTGGGATAATAAAAAAAACTATGAATCCTGATTTATTAAAATTTTCATGCGGTTGTTATCCAAGATCAACCAAATCTTTCAAACCAATATAGCAGCACACAAAACCAAGTAAATAAGCGATCATACACCGAAGCATCATCATATCGTAAAAAATAGTCAAGGTCATATGAAATCACAACAGCGAAGTGGTAGACGAATTCAGTCAAGATCCAACTGGGAAAATGTTTCCCCTGTGTACGGAGATACGGTTGGGTTGAGTCAAAAGTGTCAAATACAGACGATCAACTAGTGGAAATAGAAGTGGATTTGGGAGCAGATTCTTAATTAGATATCCCAAAGTTTTCCGAACGTATATTAAAAATCTAAAAGTAAGCTCATTTTCTAAAACACGGATGTCTATGCGTTGGGTGGGATGCATTGGGTGAAAATCAATGTCAATAAACCTTTTCAGGTCCCCTATCATGATTAGTGAAATCATCGTTAATTTTATTTGAACATTTCATAGTGCTAATCATTTTCATAACGTTGATAGCGTTTTTATTCAACATGATCCCAGCTGTTTGGTGTCATGAAAGCGCGCAATGTCGCAACAATAACTTCTAATACGAAAGTGATTTTGATCAAAACATGTTTCAACCAATACTAGGGCACAATTGGTTAAATATTTTAGAGTCAGATTGGAGGATAAATATGTTTGGTCCAAATTTAAATTAACAAAATTGTCGGGAGAATGAATCGGAACCGCACGACGATGAACCAATTCATTTGGTTGGGTATGAGGCGGAAATAGTGATACAAGTTAGGTTTCCACCAAAAGTTGGGACCAAAGGCCGAAGCTGAACTAGATAGGTTAGAATTGGAGAAAATTTTAGAGCGTGCGAAATGAAAAGTAAATCGGCGAGTCCAATTGTGGTTGTACCGAAAGCTTCAGGAGTATAATAAACTTGTATATTGAATGTAAAGTAGCCATAAACAAATTTTTGCCGTTAATACTCATGAAGGGATATACAGACATATGCAGCTACCGTTTGGCGTCGCCAATTCGCCTGCAATTTTCCAATCAATAATACACCAAGTTCTTTGTAATTTGGAGAAAACATTTTGTGAGAAGAACCAGAAGATGGCTTTAGGTCGAAATTGATATTAGTGTTAAAAATGAGGCCTTGTTGAGTCTCCAAGTCCAAAACTTGTTATAGCTGTATGATGAACGGTTCAAGAAATTATTATTGCAAACTGATGCCAGTCCTTATATGGTGTCGGGATTGTAGAAAAACCGGTACTTTTTGTCTCGAGTTCCCTATCGCCGGCTGAGCATAATATAAAGATCGCAAATGGCACACGGTATTTTTTCTTAGATACTTTCTGTTTATGTTTTGAGTGAAACTTTATGATCAATGTGGAGGTGAAAATAGTAATTGTAAATTTTAGAGAAGCGGTATATAATTACATATATAACCAGTCGGTTAGGATTCCCCTCCAAAATTTAAACCAAAACATGTCATGCGATTTTAAAAAGAGAGGATTGGTGGACAGTTGATTTTGGTCGTAATCGTGAACACCTTAAAATTCATTTTTTTAATACAAGACAAAAAGTGATAAGTTATATAAAAGTTGTTGACTCGTAGTCGAATTGGCTACGTTTGTGATCAAGAACGGAACTATACGTGTATAATGTTATTAAAATAAATTAGAGTAATAAAACCTTGAAAAAAACGAAACGTAAACGAATGTGAGAAGAAAAAACTGTTTTGCAATTAAAAACCAAATGTTCGTTGTAATAACCTTTTTAAAACCACAAATTAACTTTAAAGCAGTTTTTACTATTCAAATTAATTTTATTTTTACTAAATAAACGTTTTCGATCACTGAGTGATCATCTTCCGATTTCATTTACAACTGTGGTTTTAAAAAGGTTATTACAACGAACATTTGGTTATAAATGGAAGCCACGGCGGTTCTTGAGTGCAATAATTTGTTTTGCAATTAGTGAGATAATCAATTGAAATTTTGTATACATTGTATAAAATCTTAAAAAAATAAAAGAAAAAAATATTTAAAAGATATATTTGGAATAAAGATTTGAAATCCATTAATATAAAAATTACAAAAACCAGAACAAAATTAAAGTAGCTGAAATCGATTCCTGCCTGAAACTTTGGTTGCTGGGTTTACGGTTTTGAAAGAAGCATTAGCAAGAACATTGAGCGTTAAAAAGTGTGTACTCGAATTTAGAGATTGCTGGTGTCTTGTTCGACGCCAATGGTAGTGGATTCCGCTGGATATCATCAGTGCCAAGGCGTGTGTGTCGAATTTTTGCGTGAGCTGCTCAACAATAAACCCGCAACGGTAATAACCTTATGTAACGAGGAATCCGGCGAATACTATCCCTTATAAACCAATATTAAAAATCAGTCTCCATTACACCGGCAAGCTGACGATCATATTTGCACTGAAAAGATTCCATTATTATTCCATATTTACTGATCATCCGGCCCTTCAAGAAATTGTTCATCCAAAAAGGGAACTGCGTCTCTTGCTGCCGCTCGCCTACTGAGGTGCAACAATGCAAATACAAATGCAATGTCAAGTTTGTCCAAACTAATTTAATTAATAACATAATACTCCTGATGTCATTAGGTATATCACTGATATCTCACGAGGCTGCGACGGGTATGATTTTGCAAGTTCGCATATACGTTATGTGCCATGCGTCTGCCCGATTAATAGCAACAGTGTTGAGATTAGTACACAAAGGGCACATTGGAATCGTGAAACTGAAATTCTTGGCGCGTTTCTATGGTTGGTGGAATTCAATAGACAAGGATATAGGACAATCATGTAAAAGCATGTCAGGCGACACCTATCATACACGGAATAAAGGTAACTACATCCTGGAGGCAAGTGAATACCACTTTGAACGGCTACACATAGAGTTTGTAAAATTTGCAGGATTTATGTTTCTCCACCATTACCAATTTCTGTAAAAAATATGACACTGCGAGACTAATTGCATTGCCATTTGGTTTTATTGAAAAAACGGTGTACCCGAGTGTACTCGGAATACGCCAAGTTAACAAACACCGAATGAATTATGTATGATCTTGTGCGAATAATAAAAAACAGGTAGCCTCAAATTTTGAAAAACAAACTAATAAAAATATTAAAAATTATAGAGAAAACAAAAATTTGTCAAATAAACAGATAGCTAAAACCATGTCATAAAATGTTTTAAAGAGGAACAGAATGTTCTTTATAGAAGATGGGTGCCATCACGAATTCTGAAACGAATCTATGTCCTCATTTATGTGAATAACAGCGTAAATCGGCATATCAGTTGAAATTTTCGAATTTAGACCTTAAATTTCTTCCTTCGGTACACATGTTCCCAAAGAAAATCAAGCTTCCAAAACATCTGAATATAGTGTGTAGTTTGTTTTATGTAATTTGCGGAAAGTGTGAAAGGGATGGCACAAAATACATCAGAATTATATCAAAAATATATTCATTTTGAATTCAAATTGGAATTGCGTTAATTAAAAAAAAAATCAAAAATGTTTAAAGAGGGTGTACTACGAAATCTCCGTTTTTAAAAACTCGGTTTTCAAAATTCCGGTTTTCAAAATAATAACGGTTTTCGAAATCCCGGTTTTCAAAATCTCGGTTTTCGAAATCCCGGTTTTCAAAATCCCGGTTTCCAAAACCCCGGTTTTCTACTAGAAGAAAATAGTTCTAATTGCACAAAATAATTAATAAAGTTTTTTAATTGCAAGATTTAGTACTTGCAACATTTTGTCATTACAACATTTTGCACTTGTTACTTGAAAAGTCATTTTGCTTTCACTTTTTGTGTACTTTTGTCACTTCAAAATTATATACAACACAATGTTTATTTATTTGTTTAGTAATTTTTCCTTATATAGCATGCAATGAAGCGATGTCCACCCCACTCAATGATTTTCAAGAAATAAAAATTCTTCTAAATTATTGTAGGGTGACTATTGTATGGTATAGACACCTAGAACTAGGGCATTTACTATAATGTAGAATGAGGACAAAACTAGAACAATAAAACAAACAATACATTTTAATATAAATGTAGCTCAAGTGGTGACTTTTTTGATTGGACACGTTTGATGGAACAGACTTGGACAGTGTATTCACGATTTTTCTACTGATACTAATAGTTTAACGCCCCACAATCTTACAGTAGTTCTGATGGAATCTAGTTTGCTCACCGAATTTAGTTATCTATTGAAATCAAATTTGCGGATATTTTTGGAACTAGCAGAAAATGGCTAAAGGCTACTGAAGGTTAGAATTAGATATTAACACATTCTCAATTTGTTTAACATAAGATTTGTAAATCATTTATTCATAATCAGTAATTTACATAAAATATGGAGAAAAAGATAATAAAAAAAATTTACTCGTCAGAAGACTATTGACATCTTATATTCTAGGAATGATTTTACCTAATTCTTAATAAATGGAAATTAGTATAACATGTTATTTAAAACTTCCAACATTTCAACTTTTTGTCATTTGGAACCTAATTATTTTGCAGACGTTTCTGAACCGCCTTAGTACGAGTATTGAGGGGCCGATTGCGTTTAGTCAGGCTGAAACATATCATCAAGCAGCTGGCGTAACTTTGTCCTTGTTCAAATTGTGAACAATTTGTTTATTTAGAACTGTTATGGTTTTCCCAGTGAAAATGTGCCAACCCTACATTTAAAAAATAGAGAAAAAGCGCAACCATTTTTAAATAAATCTATAATTGAATATACAAAAACCCTTTAACACGAACGGAATATTCTCGAACTGTCAATCAGTAAAGCGCAAATTTTATTTATTAGTAATGGATGCGACCTTCTTTAAACTTAAACTTCAAGAACATTATTCCAATGTTTTGACATATTGTAACAACATGTTTAGGAAAATAAGTAATCCTTGAATTTATTTTGACACATTTAAGCTCCCATTGGGACGAGAATACAATCTCTTTCCCCCCTCACTTTTCAATTTTCTAAACAATATAATGGAACCCTAATTACATTTAAACGTTTATTTCATCGATACTCATGTACTCATTCAAATATACCGTGCGTATTACAATATGTGAATTATTTTTACCCTAAATTCACTATTGTACGGAGAAATTAAGCCGCTATATACTACCGAGATGTAATATCGACATTATACTGTCTTCAAAAAAATTTCTTATCGTTATCGTACACAATCGTGTGTATAATAAATAATTTGTTTCAAGTTGCACTCCCCCCCCCGTCCTCCTATATACGTGGGTAGGTATGCTGAAATCAAAATATAATTTTTATTTTGGCACTCGCGATAATTTTGTTTCGCACGGTTCTTAATAAAGAAATAATTAAAATTATTTAATTATTCAAGAATTTAATTTTCTTTTGTGTAAATTATTACTGTTATTTTATGTTTGATAGGCAAACATTTTAATTTTCAACATCCTTTATATAATATATTCTCGTCGAGGTGAAACCAAGATACGACTATACCGGATTAATAAAATTTTCCGCGAGAACGAAAATTTGGTTGTTTAATTATTAAAAGTTTTTGCCCCAGCAAATGTTCATTGTGTGGTATTCAACCAGCAAAAATATAATTTATAATAAGGTTTATGTTACTATAATTGATTTTGAGGCGCGTCCAGTACACAAAATCTAGTCTGATACAAAAAAAACTAGGCATAACATTTATTAATTACACCTCCTTTAATTAATTAACGGTTTCTTTTAAAAATCAAAGGGTATCCATGTTTAAAAGAAAAAACTCGTTGCAAAGTTAAAAAGTTCATAAACTTTTATAGGTGCTCTAAATCGGCGTTTACATAAAATTTAATTTTATTACAAACTCATTAATCTCCCGTTCTCCCGTCGTTTGTGTTTTACACCGTTGCGAACAGATGATTTTCATTTACAGTCGTTAAAATAAAATTAAATAGATTTTTTACACTTTTTGGGTACCGTGTTATTGTTAAAACGTTTTATTCTGGCAACTTATTTAAAATTCATCGGTATCCCATTTTATGCTAAATTTTAAAAGATTTAACCCAACCGTAAAAATATACATAAATGTATGTATATAGGGCACGTGTACAGGTTAAGAAAATTGTTTAAGATATTTTTTATTTCAATAGACATTTAATCCAATGAAAAATTTAAAGTTTATTTAGGAAACCTTTTTTACTATAATCTAAATATGAAAGGATAATAGACAATGCTGGCAAATACATATAAAGGAAAAATGAAAAAATTTAAATAAATAAAAGTTTTTAATTTTTTAATAGTAAAAGTAAAATTACCTTTATTAAAAGATAACTTTATTTTTATACATTGATTAGCTACGGATTTCTAAATGCAGCAATTACTGAGATACAACAGAAAATTGAATTTTATTTTCCGGAACAACGATTTTGTGGGTTGTAAATTATAAAAGTTTAAGGTATTTTGCATCAGGTGCCTTTAATTGAATATTGGGCAAAATTTTTTGAAAAAATTAAAAAAATCTTGCTTCAGGACTTCGGCATTTCCTTTGTATATATTTCAACACCACGGGTTGACCCCTTACCATTTGAAGAATTACTGAACTCAAGTCTATATTTCAACACACTTAAGATCATCTCGCCATGATATCCTATGTCAGATTCAATTTAAAACAGATTAAACAGCACAGTAAATCCGCCTCATTTGAACAAAGAGGGTTGCTGGCTAGTAAATATAGAGATTTTTATTTATTTCAGAAGCCTTATCTTTCTGAGAATGCAGTTACTGGATTAAGAACGAATAATAGCAGAATGTTTTATAAGAACTCTGGAGCTAAAAGTTAGTAGGTCTTTCTGCGCTCCCAAAATAAAAATTTGAATTATGTATTATCGTTATCTGTCTACTCTTACATAACAAAATAATTGGTTTTTCGATTGTTGGTCTACGCTATAAATTTATTATTATGTATTTAATTAAAACCGCAATGTCTAACAAACCGCAATGCAACACAATACATAGTTCAATGAAGAGTAGTAACGTAATAAAAAGCATAAACTGGATTATAATAAATGTTATTGGAGCTACGCGACGTGACAACCAAAAAGCATTGATTTCAACATCTAATCTACAATCCACTTCAACTTTCAATTCCAACTACACATTCACTAAGAGCATCATACGTTGCTAGCTAGAACATCGCTAAAGCAAAAAGCTTTTTATCGATGAAATTTTTCTTAAACCAGTTGTGTGGCATATTGCAATCGTTTGCCAATGAGGGACAAGTAATGACTGAACATATACAAAACATTCCATTGACAAGACATAGGGTAACAAGATGGGTTCATGACATTGTGAGTATCAGAAGGAAATTTTATTTAACACTAAACATACCAACACTTAATATATACCTATTCCTACCATAGCCGGTCAAATGACCGTTCTATTAATGTAAATATCTCAAGAATTCTTTCTAAGATGATCTGTTAGTAGAAATTGTGGCAATTGTGGAAAATATTGAGCCTGATGAAAATATTGTGTTCAATATCAACGATATCGAAATTATTTTGGACACTGGGGAGAGATTGATTCCAGATGAACCAAGTGCACGTGAAAAAACAACAACTGAGCTGCACAATATAAAACACAGAGTAAGAAAAATTTCATTGCGGAAGCACAACATTATCAAGTGATGTGTTGGAATTGGATTCTCCCTTTTCGTATTTTGTTTATTTTTTTAATGAACGTTAGTTGGTAATCAAACCATTCAAAACGCGATGGGAATAAATAAATTTGAAAAAATTTAAAATTTTTACACTTTGATAATATTGAAAATATCACGAACCAAAACCAACAACAATATAAAGCCATGCTAATGCAACAAATACAGAAAAAACTGCACTATAGATGGTTGTATTAGAATATATGCCTATATCGTATGTGCGCACTAGTTTAATAAGTAGTGGTGAGAAAGAAAAAAATTAACATGGGATTGTTAGTGTAACCAATACAATCTTCTGTAGTTTGTTGCATATTGGTATCTGCGTTTCAGACTTTGTTCAGGGCTTTTAATTGTTGTTGGTTTTGCACGAGCAGAAGTGATCCAATGCACGACAGGCTTTTTTAAAATACGCCCGGTCATTAGAGCACTTATGCGTACATGAGCAAATGTGTTCAACAAAAGCGCATAGTTACCTAAAGCAGTACATGCCAGGAAAGCCACATAAATGGGGCTTTAAACTTTTTGTTTTGTGTACTTGGACCGGATCTGCAGCGAATTTTGAAATTTACACTGGACAAGAAAACGACAAAATCCACAGATTCCCTAATGAAATGAATTTAGGAGCAAGTGGCAATGTGGTAATTCGCCTCCCATGAAAAGTTCCATTCAATAAAAATTATAAGTGTGTCTACAATAATTTAAACATCAGTTCCCTTAATTCTGGAGTTGAAAAATAAAGGTATTTTGAATGAAAACCTAGAAAGGGATGACAAGAATTGGGTACGAAATAAAACCCTGATTATTTTACATAAAGATGTAATCCACCTATTTTATTTCAGGTTTGCTTTATGTGAATTGTCCAGCTATAATACGGGAATACCGAAAACATATGGGAGGAGTTGATATACTCGATAGTCACTTGGGTCGATATAAAATTCGGCTACGCTCTGGAAAATGGTACTTGCGAATATTTTACTATTTATTGGAACTAGCTTTATGCAATGCATGGCTTTTATATCGGCCAAGATGAAATTTTTCATACACATCTTGCAATTTTAATCGCATTATTACTCTTTAGGCGAGCTGAATTCGTAAACAGCAACAGTAAGCTGCTATTCTCTACCAGCTTTCAAAATGTCTGTCACAGACACTTTGTGTCATGTGGGATAATTTCAAAAGAGAGGACGACCGACCATCCACTGAATATTCGAAACTTATTAAAATCAAAAGACGAAAAACGGCTTCTATTAGAATACCGTCCAAACAGGTGAGGCAAGATCGCATTGATCATTGCCCGAAATGGAATCCAATACGCCAGCGTTGCAAAAATCCTGGATGCAAGCAATTTTTTTTCTGCGTTTCATTATTATTAGATAAATTATATAATCTGACAAATATGAGATTAATTGTAGCTTCGACAATATTATTTTTATTTTCTTTATTAAATTATTAATTTTTATTTAAAATACAAAAGTAGACTGAATTGTAGACCAAATAGATTTTCTTAAATGGATGATTGCCGTTCTAGTTTTTAATGCATATGATGTATAGCATATTTGATACATGCAGAAAATGAGCAAAATTCCGGGAAATTCAAAGCTTGCCTGATGATTTTATTGATATTTTCCTAATTACCAGACTAGAATTACTCATACTTTATTTGACTTAAAAAAGTTGTGCATTAAAGGATTAGCTGTAAAATGGTTTGTTAGATTTGTAGATAGTGATCTTAATATAGGAGCGAGAAACCCCTTAACTTGATATCAATGCACAACATGACAAAGAATGCGGATATTTTTGGAGTATTTCAAATTACTTTCGAGTTAATTGGTGGTTTTCGGAAGTTAAGTGCAATTTGTACCGATGGAGCTCCAAATATAAGAAGACGCTAATCCAGATTACTTCCACATTTTAAAAAAAACAAAATATTAATGCTCCTTTATACCACTACATTTTTCATCAAAAGGTTTTTATACAAGTTTATCTGATACGGTGTCCTCAATCATTAAGATTATAAATAAAACTCGAGGTAGCCTACTGTTAAGCAAAAGAAAATACCACAAAGGTTTTTCGAACTTCAGACTGAAGTTTAACTTTTTTTAAACAAAATGTGAACGACAAAACAATGCAAACGAATTAGGAAATTGAGCAATTTTTAAGAGTACTTGCTTTTTTGACTGACATCTCAGCAACTCTCCCTTTGCTAAACTTATAACTGCAAAAACAAGGCTACGCTATATTTGATTTAGCTTCTAAAATCCATGGCAGGAAGAAAAAGCAAACCATATTACGAAATCAATTAGGAAATGACGATTTTGTGCAATTTTCATACTGATTCATAAACTGATCCAGTAAAATGGTTCTAGTTTTCGGTAATTTGATGATATTTTGAAAGAAAATAGTAAGTACTAAAAAATTAATAATAATACTCCTAACACTTAAAACATGTGATATTCTGAGGCTTGGCCAAAAAATTCAGATAGAACTGTGTGATTTACAAAACAAGCTTAAATTTTTTATTAATTTTAGGTACCGATTTGACTTTTGGAAACAAGTATCATCAGAAAACTACCCTACATTGAATAATGAAGCACTTAATAAAGAGACGTTCATATTCGGGTGCAGCTATTTCTGTGAAAGAACACTGCTTTATTTAAAAATCATTGTCACTCTAACGTAATTTTAATATGTATACTGTCCTCTTTTCGGTTTCTCAGTATTTTTTACTGAAAAAATTGTTTCACTGTGAAATTCACACATACAGCTCAACACAGAACAAAAGCGAAGGCGGCGAGCGAAATCGCCTGTCGCCAAACACAGAATTCTTACTACAAAATGGGTAAAATTTTTCATACTCTATTGAAAACAGGAACAGAAGTTCCAACATTACTTTCAACTATTTTCATCTATAATTTACTATTACGATTCCATCATCAGCTTACCAACAATATTTAATTATACAAGCAACATGACAAAATTTCCAGCAGAAAAAAATTGTTTTGCTATTCACCGCTAGAGGCATCAATATCACAAAAATTAAATTTTTTCTGCTGATATTTTTTGACATCAGCAGAAAATTTTTAAAATTTTTAATGCAAATTATAAATTCTCAGCAGAAAGTTTTATGAAAAATCAAAGAATTTATGAAAATGAAGAGAAAATATATGTTTAAAGGTTTTGAAGTGATGAAAATTAATTTTGTTTAAAAAACGATTTGCGTATGTAGTGTGTAAGGACTCTCAAAATATACTAAATTTACCATAATCATCATTATGCAAATACAGGGCAACATCAAACAAATTGCCATAGTTCAAAGCACTCCATACAATTCTGAAGTCATTTTAATGTGAATGTTTTCAGTTTTTTAACAAAAGTGTTAGAAAAACCCCCCCGTAACTACCCTGGGTGTATGTTTTTATGGTAGCTGAGATCATAAACTATATACATGAGCAACATAAGATTCACACCTGGCGTCAGTAGCCTTCAATACATTTTTGAAGTAATTTTAACGTGAAATGTTTTCAGTTTTAAAAAAATACTTGTCTGTATTAGTGACACAAAACACAAACATTTGTTGCAGATTGTTTTGCAGAAATATATATCAAATGCCAATGTCCATGTTATTGTTAAGAATTATGTCATAGTTCTGGCATGTGCAAATATACATACCGATATCGATGAGAGCCGGGCAAAATCTCGATTAGTAATTTTTTGAATTGCAAAAATACTGCAAATCAAAACTCACACGTTTCGGGGCTATATTTGCCCATGCCAGAACTATGACAAAATTCTAAACATCATTATATATGACTGTAAACATTCACGTTAAAATGACTTCAAAAATGTATGGAAGGCTACTGACGCCAGGTGCGAATCTTATGTTGCTCATGTACATAGATTATGATCTCAGCTACCATAAAAACACACACTCAGAGTAGTTACAGGGGGGTTTTTCTAACACTTTTGTTAAAAAACTGAAAACATTCACATTAAAATGACTTCAGAATTGTATGGAGTGCTTTGAACGATGGCAATTTGTTTGTTGTTGCCCTGTATTTGCATAATGATGATTATGGTAAATTTAGTATATTTTGAGAGTCCTTACACACTACATACGCAAATCGTTTTTTAGACAAAATTAACTTTCATCACTTCAAAATCTTTAAACATATATTTTCTCTTCATTTTCATAAATTCTTTGATTTTTCATAAAACTTTCTGCTGAGAATTTGCATTAAAAATTTCAAAAAATTTCATTTTTGTGATATTGATGCCTCTAGCGGTGAATAGCAAAACAAACTTTTTCTGCTGGAAATTTTCTGCTATCTTATACAGCATCAACATGACTAATGATTTTTTTACTTTCGACTAAAAACTTTCGGCTAAAACTATGAAATTGTTTTTTATAGCAAGTTTTCCTATTTTTTAACTGAAATATTTCGGAGTATTTTGGTAGAAATCCTGTAACCAAAAGAGGTCATTAACTAAAGTGTTTTCAAATTTTATAAATATTGGTGTACTTATTATGAATACTACTATACATAAATACCTTACGAATATGTTTTTCATGCAAATTCAAAAGTTCCGAAAGTTTTTCGGTGGAAACGGGTCGATACGAAGTCACAGTTTTCATGAAATTTTCAAATACTGATTAAATATTATATTAAACTGAAAATTAAGAACCTGAGATTTCTTAGCTTTCGTGATCTCGTTATATATGGTACAAAAAGTGTGGCTCTACGAACAACACATACCAATTAATTTTTGTATTGAAAAATGAGAAAATAATTTTGAGTATGAAACAGATTATTTAATTATTACTAAGACGGGTCTAGGTAGAATTTTAGTCT
Organism: Nephrotoma flavescens; assembly: GCA_932526605.1. Classification (NCBI taxonomy): domain Eukaryota; kingdom Metazoa; phylum Arthropoda; class Insecta; order Diptera; family Tipulidae; genus Nephrotoma; species Nephrotoma flavescens. Next base: position 77,753,398 of record OW052220.1, read on the forward strand.
ATGATTAACTAAATACTTTTTACTCGTATATCCAGTTACACAACTATATGGTTTAGTATAATGTCCCCCTAGTGCTGAAAAAGCACCCCAATAAAATTTCCAAAAATATTAATTTACAAAATTGCCTGAAATAAATATAATTTTACCTCGAGTCGAGATGTGCGATAACTTGATGGTACATACCTGAAATAAGAAATAAGAAAAAAATTGATTAGTTCTAATGTTTTTGTAATCGAATATCTACTGTTATTTAAATAGATCGACAAATAATAATACCCTGAAGGTTATCCTATAAATAAATTGAATCAGAAGAGATATAATTTAAATAGTAATATTCAATTCAATTAGAAACGTTTTGAATAAAAATGGCTAAAGTACTTTATCGCAAATTAGAGTATAAGCACTAGAGATTTTTGGGGATTAGCCAACATTTTTCTAAAACTTATCTTCAATGAACTCGCGTACATTAAAACTGAATTATCAAAAAAAAAATTGTGGTTGAATAGATTGTTTGGCAAAATAATAAATAAGTGCACGAAAATAAACAAAATAATAATTATTGATTGGAGAGCACAAATGGTCTTTTCAGAATACTGAAAATTTTGATTTTTCCTTTTTTTTCTCGTTGGAATCTATAGAAATAAAATTTTCTAACACCATCACACCATTCCGCATCCCCTTGTCATATTTATGTGTCACGAACAAAGCAAAATATGACATATTTTTTTTTGATGAAATAAATTCGTAAATCTTGAAGACTATCGACAACAACAACCATCCACAAAAATAAAAACAGCAACCAAAAAATGGAAAAGGAACATTATATTTTCAGATGTGATGAGGAGTTTGACGCGGCATCCATAAAATAGATGGGATTTTTTATAATGTTTGGGGTTTATTGTTTTTGTTTAACCATAACAGGGTGGTCAATCAAATGTATAGTAATTTTTTACTTGCTATTGCTCATTTATGTTTTCGACTTCTCTTATATATTTCATAAAATTATTATTATTAGAAAATTTTCAATTAATTATTGTATTAAGTAAGGCATAGCCAACCCAAATTTAAAGCAAAGAAAAAAAGACGGAAACACATAAATACCAATATACAAAAAATTGACACAACAATGCTACGTAAATTTTGTTCTTTCGCACCAGGTAGAGAGTGGTCGATAACAATTTAATAATGGAGTATCTAACGCCGCAACAAAGTGTTGAAATTATTAAAACTTTTTATTTTCAAAATTGCTTTGCTATAAGAGCTTTGATCAATTGATAATACATTGACGCAGGAACGGCTGAGGCGGTGAAACCCCTCAAATCCGAACTGAAATCCGTAACCGAATTATCTGTTACTGACTAACAGTTCAAAAGATTTCTAAGCAGTACTTCAAACTTCCTTCAAGAGTTCACTGAAATGGTTCTGTAAGCGAGAATACCATAGACGGCCTACGATTACATATTACTCCGCAGTCTGGACGAAGGTAATATTATGGCTATATTACAACTGATCGATTAGAATGAAAAATGCATCTACCATGTTCAACTTAGAGAACGTTATAAAGGTCATTTCGAAGTGAAAAACTTGAAGAAGAATGAAGAATGAATCAATTTAATGGCCACGAATTTGACTTTATTTGAAAGATAATTTTATGCCATTATTATTTGAATATGATTTCGGACATGTAGCCGGCGCGGCTGGCGTGACATCTGGAAGTCCAATTTTTAATCGCTCTTCATGTTTAATTATCTCTCGCATATCAGCGTAGACAAGTGATTTCACCTACTCCCAAAGAAAATAGTTCAGCGGTGGTAAATCACACCTGCCAGTTGACAGATCCATTTCTCGATATTAATCGTTAATCAAATGTTTCTTTCAGTAAATTAATTCTTTCGCGCGCTGTATGATACACAAAAGAATGTGTCCCTGTCAAAATGGCATATTTTAAAACGGCATTTTAATAAATGACATTTCTCAAAACGCATATTTCAAAACAGCACTTTATAAACAGCATATTTTTAAAAGGGCGTTTTTCAAAATTGCATATTTCAAACCGACATAGGTACAAAACGACATTTATCATAGCGACATTTGTCGTTTATTTAGATTCTCTACGGAATTTTTCAAAAGTCAAACTTATTAATACCGTTAGGTTCACCGGGGAAATATAGGAAATATATATTAGGGCACCGTTCACATGGACGAAACATCTCACGAACCACATTACGACGTATTTTGCATGTTGATCTTCATGTTGCCACCAAACCATAAAAATCATTTTGTTAATTGGATGCTTGAATGAAATGAAGTTTTTTCATCAAAAATCATCTTTAACGATGAATGGGAACGTCAATAAGCAAAATTGTCGAATTTGGGGAGCGGAGAATCCAAATGTTATTTACGAAGCAGAAGTTCATCCTCCAAGGGTCACTGTTTGGTGTGGTTTTTGGGCTGGTGATATCATTGGGCCGTTTTTCTTTGAAAACGAACAGGAAAATGCCCTTGCAGTGAATGGGGAACGTTTTCGCAACATGTTAACTCGAGTTTTGTGGACCAAATTGAATGAATTGTATCTGAACGACCTTTGGTTTCCACAAGACGAAGCGACATGTCACGCAAGTCGTGCAACAATCCAATTATTGTCTGCAAAATTTGCTCATCGCATAATTTTCAAGAAATTGTGAAAAAAAGATAATTCTACATTCATAATCGATTAAAAAATCTCATTATACCTCGTGGAGTTTTAAAAATGTTTAAAATTTTGGAGAATTAAAACTTTTCGAACAGTTTTGAAAAATGCAGTTTTCAAAAATGCCATTCTAAAAACGCCGTTTTGAAATATGTCGTTTTGAAAAATGCCGTTATGAAAAATACCGTTTTAACCCTGATGCCGTTTTGAAATATGATGTTTTCCTGTGATGTTTTGTACTTTATGCAGTTCTTATCCCGATTTGATAAATGCAAATTTTTAATTATGCCGTTCTTAACGGACCCCCCAAAAAATAAGTAATCATGTCTCTACAACCGTCTCCGTTGACTATAACGTTTTCACCAGCATTATTTTTGACCACATATGCTCCCCGATGATTCCTTCGGCCCATAAGAACACCAAACGATAACTTTATGGATGGTTTTCATGGTTTGCTGGTTACTTCATTGATGGTTTTTCTATGGTTTTTGAACAAAGGTTACCTTCATAGAAATCATCACTGAAAAAAAATTTGCATGTAAACTTTGCCTCGATGTCAATATTTGCTTCGATATATTCACTGGATTTGCGGCACGAACGATAGTCGTATGGTTTTAATTCTTGCCCAAGTTGAATTTTGCAAGCATCCCAATTGTTGTGTACGATGACGAACCGATTTCATTTTTATCTTTGTAATACTACACACTACAACTGCCACCGCCTGCTCCGTGCGCATCATATGGCGTCTTACAGGACGCATATTATCAGTTTGAGTAAACGTGGTGCGAAAGCGATCCATAGTTAAAAGAGTTAACTGGTCTGATGAAAGATTATGAGTTCCAAATTTGAACAATTTACAAACGTTGTACTGTCGTGAATTTATTCATTATGAAATAGCACACCGAACTAACCAAAAATCAATTTTACCTGTCAAATTGGCTATCCCTGAATAAAGTGTTGCCAACTTATTGTCCTACCTTGAAATGAAACACAATATTGGCGTCATATGTTATCAAATTTTGTTCCAATTTATATCCGAATTATTCACATAAGAATACCGACTATTTTCAAAACTCAAAACATTTTAAGTCAAGTACTATTTTCGATTATGCGACTCACGCGCAAACTCCTATTTCGAGTTTTTTTGTCCCTAACTGTTTTATTATAAATCGCACCCAAAACTATACTCTTGAAATTGCATTCTACATCTTCCAGCCCGACCTAACACCAAAACATATATATTGGCAGTCTCTCTAAAATAGCTATGATAAAAGGATGGTACTGTCAAAGTGAGGAGATACGGAATAGTACATTCGGATATATACATATTTATTGACTTTATAGGAATTTGAATCTGTTAATCTTCGAGTCTGTTATAGTCAGAACAATAAATTCAAATTGCGAACCTGCCATATTTTTACAATAATAGTACGGAAAAGTAATTTTTACTTCCCAAAATATCTTCATTCCTGCGAATAAAATAATACTTTTTTTTTTGAAAATAACGTCCTTCCGGTTAATAAAATCTCGACAATAGCTTTTTATATTATTTTGTTGACACTCGCTTTATATCTACTGCTGCTATCGCTATTACACAGCCCCAATATTTACTGTTTATGACATAACCGCAGAGCAGTAACACAACAACAACAATAAAAAAATGTAACGAAAGAACTCTAAAATAAAATTTCATCTAAAATTTCCTTTTATGTGCGATGGCGGTTTAGATTCGGCTGCTTTGTATCCTCTTCACCATAGTAAAACCACGAAAATCATCGCACAAACACATTGAGTTCACTTAGATTCACAATAACAAAACAGATTCGGTATTTGCGATGAATCCATTTGTCAGTACATATTATCAAACCAATTGCAATATTAGTCGAGAACAAAGGACTGCCAACATAATAATAACCAAAAATGTTTGGTTTTTCTTTTATTTTGTGTTTACCACAAACGACGAAGAAATAAATGGAAAAATGAGATGATTTAAAAGATGATTTCTAAGGTTACCTATATTTTTGGTCACATTTTTCTATATGAATGATTTAAAAATCAAACTTGAAAGATGAAAAATAAAATAGAAAAATACGTGAAAAGTGGTAGCAGCTTTTGAGAATATTATATTGTTTTGAAACGATAACAAAATAATATTATTGATTTTAACAGCTCCACAGCATTCGAAGCGATTTCATCAAACTGTGCTTAATACTATTCATCAATCAAACGTACGTACACAAATCCCACAAAATGTATTCGATTTTTGTGTCCAAAAGTTGTATAAAAACTTGTCGGTTACCATCTGGATTTCGGAACACAAATTAATCGATAAAATTCATTTATTGACAGATGCGAAATTTTCGTTCGGTCTACGAAAAAACAAAAATCTGCTAAAATATTTATCATCAATCAATAGGCAAAATACTGGGAAAACTGAATAATAGAATGTTACACTATGAAAACATTTTGCCCCAAAACAAAATTTAAAAAAAAAAAAGTTCAAGCAAAGATTAAAAATTCTAATTAATAATCATATTGTTATAACAAATTTAAGATAAGAAAATTTTATTTTCAAAAGAAATTGTTTTTCTTGTATTTTTGTGTGATTCTGCTTGAATTGTTGTTATCGTTTGGATCAAATGGAAAATTAAATTGAAATTAATCAAAATTAAAATAAGATATTTCATTATAACGTTATTGTGTAGAAAATCGTGACAATTGTAGAGCTTTTCGAATTATTTTAATTACCCTCGATGTGACGAAAAAGTTTTTTACTAAGCATTTTCTTTGTTAATTATTCGTTCTTTAACTGATTCTTGAAATCTTTCAACAAATAACCGTGAGTCGTAGAAACCTCGTTTTGTTTTCAAATATAGAGAAGGCTAGGAGGCCAATCGAGAATGTCCACTAAAAGAAATCTCTGCAAAATGCAAATATGCGACAATAACCACGTAATGGCTAACATGATTGATAATTGCTGTTCACGGCCGGAATTGCTTTACGCTAACAATGGCTATCAGATATCTTCGGCTCTGTTACTGTGTAATGGCGCTGTGCTGCGTTCAATTTGTGCTAAATAAATGCGGTAGGTTTTCCAACATTACTAAATTAGAAAAGCACACTTCCAAAGGAAGGAAGTATACTTTCATAAGAAGATCCAGTGCATTACGTAAAACTTTTGATATTTTCAAATTCCAATTTCTGCTTCTGTCGTTTGGTGGTCACATACCCGCGCTTAATTTGGTATTAAACGACAATTCTCACTTCATCAGGAGTACGAACTGCATGAACGTGTAGCTACGATCTTAAACAGAACCGGTTTATTCGAAATGATCAATAATTTTGCTAATTGCACGCTCAGTAGGATGTCCATGTCGACCAAAACTCTTAAGTAATTAACGAAATGTTGATGTTTTTGAACGATTATTTTCATAATAAATTTGGACAATCAAAATGCGTTGTTGTGTTGTTAGCGACTCCATGATGATGAATGGCATATTTATGACTTTTCATTCAACGAATTTTTTAGAACAGATAACATTAAGTACTAAAATTCATCGATTGAAAACAGGTCCAACAGATGGCCCACCCTATAGAGTTTCGAAGTTCTAATTAGTTTCTACAATTGTATGATCGTTGCGGATTACTCCATATTGGAATACATCTCCAAGCAAGATTGTAGAAAAGCAATTGCTGAAAATATATACTTTTACTGCGAGTTCATACCACGGATAAAAATCTCGGTTTTTTCTATCCCAGATTTTTATTTCAATATTTTCAACTTTTTTATATGAAAAGAGGCGTGCCCGTTGTATAATTTACGTGATGTAATTGGTTAAAACGATGGGATAGTAAAATCCGAGATTTTTATCCGTCGTATGAACTCGCAGTTAGTATGCAAAATTTCGTTTTGGTACTGTTCCCCTCCAAACAAGTTTTGTACCTATGTCGTTTTGAAATATGCAATTTTGAGAAATGCCGTTTTAAAATATGCTATTTCGACCAGGACACTTGTTTCTGTGAATCATACAGCGTGCGACAATGTAATTTACTGAAAAAAACATTCGACAAACGATTAATATCGAGAAATGGATCTGTCAACTGGCCACCGCGTTCGCGTGATTAAACACCGCTGAACTATTTTCTTTGGGCGTAGGTGAAGTCACTTGTCTATGCTGATATGCAAGAGACTATTGAACCCGATAGGTGATCGAAAATTGTACTTCCAGATTAGGCCATGTCACGCCAGCCGCGGCGGCTATATGTCCGAAATGATATTCAAACATTAAAGGCATAAAATTATCTTTCAAATAAAATCAAATTCGTGGCCATTAAAATCGATTCATTCTTCATTATTCTTCAAGTTCTATACCTCGCCCAAATGAAACGCTCTTTATAACGTTCTTTAAGTTGAGCATGGTAGATGCATTTTTCATTCTAATCGATCAGTTGTAATATCGCCATAATATTGCCTTCGTCCGGACTGCGGAGTAATATGTAATCGTAGGCCGTCTATGGTATTCTCGCTTACAGAACCATTTCAGTGAACTCTTGAAGGAATTTTGAAGTCCAGCTTAGAAATTTTTTCAGTAAGTAACAGATAATTCAGTACCAATCTGTATCTAAAACGTAATAAAACAGGGAAGTTTCTGTCAACGTTGTTATCATTTATTTGAGTTGACGTCAAATGAGAGATTTGAGGGATTTCGGCGACTCAGCCGTTCCTACGTCAATTAATCATCAAAGCTAATCTAATAGCAAAGCAGTTTTTAAAAGGGAACTAACCCTATGTGCCGGTGAGGTTATTTTTAACCGTGATGTGCCGTTGATGTGCCATTGTGGTAACAGAAGCCTATATATACCTTCCCGCAGTACGTCCTTATTATTCCTAAGGCAAGAACGATCCAAAATGGAAAATTTCGTTCTCAGGACAACCAGGATGATTAGACATTCACAATCTTCTGTTTATCATAGAATCGTTAGCTAGCAAGAAAAATGTTTCTTTGAATCGGCTAGAAGCTTTCATACCCAAACTGTTAAACCAACACCTCTGAAAAATGGTACTGAGAGGTATACGTTCGGGAATTGACAAAGTCGTTATATTTTCGATTGACAAGCTGTTCTCGATAAATTTAGCATAACGGAATCCGATCGTGCACTGCGTAGAACCTACCCAGAATAAGAGACAATCCGAACGTGATATACCATATCAGAGTATATTTTAGAAATGGATGCACAAACTTTGATAATATGGGAACAGCGTAAAAAAGTTACATTATCTACTCCAGCCTTTACCGGAGATGAACTTCGAATATGTCATCGAATTTATTAATATGCTGGAACTGTTGTTATATAGAACATCGGTATGAGAACTGCGTCTTGCTCCTGCAGGAAGTATTTTGTTACGGATGTGGTAAGCTGGACATATTAAACTTCAATATCCTAATCTGTGGGATCGACACGGCCAGTACAAATTATAAAATACCCACCCCCGCCGACAAGTTTGAGCGAAGAATCAACCAGCTTTCCAAATAGAAAGCCCGGCATAAACCAAAACATACCTACTTCAGGGGCCAAACTATCGGCTTCACAGTTTTTACAAGTAAATTCACCACGTCCAGTAAATCTGATTTACCCTCTGAAAATCGAAGCACACGTGTGCAAAAACTACTATTTGTATGCCAAACGATACCTGTCCACACACTGTGGTAATTATTTCTGCGATGCGGTGCTCGCGATCTTTTATATAGCGGAGAATCAATAAGTATCGTGGGGCAAGGCAACAAATTTTCTTAAAATCAGGGGCCTTACATACAAAAAAGTATATTGAGAATAAAAACAGCGGAAGACACAAATAATAAAATCAGTGGGTATGTTGGCGTGCCCGAAGAGTACCATAGACAACGCATAATATCCGTACGTATCTAGTTGCAACTTTACAAGGCCGCTCTAATTAATGGAATTCTTGGTTGCTTAACAACACCACGGTTATCTCCAGCATTGACCTCAAGTATGTTTTTTTGGCAAATTCTTGGACAAAGAATCGCGAGACAAAACTGGCTTTACGATTCCCGATCGCCCACTTTATCATTTTCGGGTCATGCCGTTTGGGTTGTGCATCTCACCCGAAACATTATGCAATTGTGCATATCCACACTAGGGTAACTTTTATCTGGTAACTATTTCGTTTCTTGCCCCTTTACCAATAAAATCGGTTTTATCTGCGCCGCAATTTTTTGATTTTATTGGTAAAGGGGAAACAAACGAAGAAGTTACCGGATACCAGTTACCTTAGTGTGGCATCCGCCATTAATGGATGAAGTTGTGTCGTACCATCTTCATTCAAATATTTTTGTCTATCTGGACGACCAGCTCGTAACGTCGTCTTCTACTTCGGAGCATCTTAGTTTACTTAAACTTGTTGGAGTTAGACTAAAACAAGCGGGCTTGACTATAAACGTGTCCAAAAATATTTTTTTTAAGAAAGAAGTAAAGTATTTGGGCTTAGTAGGCAACGGTGTATTCAAAACTGATCCAAAGAAGGTAGAGGCAATACGAAGTTTCCCTACATCGACCTCCCTCAAACAGACTAGGCAACTGCTAGGAATAACGGGATAGCATCAACGTTTCATTCCAAATTATGCTAAAATCACAACTCCAATTACGAACGTTCTGAAAAATAATTTAAAGTTCACCCCAAGAAGCACAACTGGCTCTCGAGAAGCTGAATTGTATTTTAACTACCGCTCCTGTACTCGTGAATCCCAATTATTCTAAACTCTTTTATATTAACTGCGATGGTTGTAAGTTTAGTGTAGGGAGCGTGTTATATCAACTGGACGATGATAATTAACGATCCATTGCGTTCCATAGAGTGCTTAGCAGCCATGTTGTCAGTAAAATAATGGCGTCCTTATACAGAAGGATACTACTTTACGATCATTACTGACCTATCTAGTCTGAAGTGGTTAATGTCAAAAATAGATTTGAACGGAGTTTAAAACTAGAAGCTTACGACTTTGAGATTCAGTACCAACGCGGTTCCCAAGACATATTGCATGTTACCCTCTCTAGTCTGTACAGTGAAGAGATATCGATATCAGAGGTCGACTTAGGATCGACAGGGTTTTTTGGATTCGGAGTACTTGTAACTCCGAAAGCCATCAACCAGTTAATAAATAAATGATCGTCTATTGCTGAATATCAGTCTTAATTGGTCGAAAAATAAATAGGACACAAAATAAATCAATTTTGCGAATTATTATGGAAATAAAATTATAGTGGAAACATAAGTTATTTTTCGGAAGACACGAATGGAATATTGGACCCTCCAACGTGTCTGTACCACCAAGTTTCAATAAAATATTATACCATAGCAACTTTAAGTAAATCATAAGGGTAATCGTGAAAACCAGGAGAGTAATTAATCATAAGTAACCTATAAGCGGCAAAAATACATACTGCGGATGTTTTCTTGGGGCTACCTTTTCATTTCAAATCATATACCAAATTCTACTTCTAATGTGTTGAAAAGTCTCAGCTACAATTTTTTATAGTTTTTGAATCGGGCTTCTAAATGTGCTCAACATTAGAAACAATATTCGTATCTTATTTGTTATCAGTATCACACATGCTTGAAATATGTGACTCAACCACAGTTGGTATGTCGTGCGTTCTGTGCAATATAACAATTGATTTTAACCGTTTGAGTCCCAAGCAGCGCGATCGCGCTGTTGAGATTTTATGTCGAGAAAATAAAATAAATAAATGTTACGGAGTGATGAGATAAAGACGAGAATCGAGTTACTTAACAAATACAAGAAGCGATTGTTATCTGCGATGGAGTTTATTTTTGTTGTTTGCGTTTGCATCACAAATGGTTTTACATTGTTTGTAATGCGTTTGTATTACCTTCTGGGACTCAAACGGTTAATTGTGATGAAATAGTTTCGTGTAAAGTAGAGTGCAAATATTCCTTTCACATAAATTGTGTTAATCTCAGTTAAAAAAAGTATCAAAAATATGTAGACTATCAAAAATATGTGAAGAGTATCAAAAATATGTAAGTGATAGTTATAAAATATGGTTTTGTAAAAATTGTCTACAATAAAAAAATCCAATGGCTACAAATTCTCAGACGAAATAAGACGTTATCAAGGTCGGATTCACAATCATCAAATAAAACTGCATCGGTAACCAAACTAGATACAACAAATGATGAACTCACACAACAACTTCAACAAATTATGTGTAAAATATATCTTGTTTGTGAGTAAAATGTAAAACTGGAAACCAAACTCGAGAAAATCAAAAATGAGCCCAGCATGAAAGTTACTGGGCTGGAAAATAACATCAAAATACTTAAAAATGAAAATATCAAGTTAAAACTTCATAAGGAAAACATGAATTCCAGGTTAAATGCTATAGAGCAAGATAAACTTTCAAACAATATTGAAATTACCGGAGTTTCAATTTTGCAGAGGGAAAATCCAGGAATTTTAAAAGAACTGTGTGTTAAAATTAGCTGATACAGTTGGTACAAAAATTCAACCGGAAGATATCGCCTTTGCGTAAAACACAATAAAATCGGCAAGGGGTTCCCGAATCAATCATTATTGGTTTAAAGGATAACAATGACAAGATTTTATAACACAATGTAAGGGGGTGAATCATCTTAGCACTCAAATTCTAGAAATGAGACTGGATAACAGACCCATATATGTGAGTATTCAGATGACTAAAGCATCACTTTTCTTTAGAGCGAAAGCGAAAGACCTTCTTCAAAATGGGAAATTTAACAAAGTATTTATTTTTATTTTTTTATTTATTTATTTATTTATTTATTTATTCATTGCCATTAAAAATTTTGGTAAAGGAAAAGCACATAGGGAAGCAATATAAATGAACAAGAAAAAAAAATACTTCCATTAGGGAAGTATGGGCGCAAAATGGCAACATATGTAAACAAGTCCAAAAACGGCTGGATAGTGCAGAAGTTAAAATTTCCTTATAATTAATGGTACAACGCCAACGAAACCAATCTCGTAAACGGTTTTAGATAATCTTATCACAAACGATGTTAACCAAAAGCTAATTATAAATCACATAACTATGTCGGACCTTAGTGATCATAATCTACTGATATGTGAATTTATAGAAAATTATGCAATAACTCAAAATGTGATTCAAGATACTCACAATCATAACAAACTACAAAAGGGTAATTAAAGAGATAAACATTACAACAAAAAATACAAATTCACAGGGTGTAGACAAATTTGGAACACAAACAATTAAACAGTGCAAATATTCCTTAGCACCAGCAATTGCTAAAATAGTAAATCAATCTTTTAAATCCGGAAGCTTTCATGTGACCTCAAGTTTAGTAAAATTATTAATATATAAAAAGGTGGATTAAAAACTGATGCAAATTTTTTCAGACCCGTATCAAATTTTATTTAAAACCTCATAATTGTTTAAAATTTTGTAGTTATATTATACTGTCAAAATCGGAGTTTTTACATTTAGAAATAGTTTTATATAGCCTTTGTATGATCGATGATCAGTTGGATGGAAACAATAAATAAAAAAAAATATTTTGTTAGAAAATATTATTTGGTAACGGTTGTCGCTACAAAAGGAGGCCTGTGGCACTATTCTGGTAATTCCCCGGGAATAAATAGAGAAGAGTGAAAAGAATAATTTTTCCATATCTAAATTGACAGGGAAAATTATTCCCAATTTAATTTTGTTTAAAAAAAAATTAACATAAGATTTTTACCTCAGTATGCCAGAAAAAATGTGTAAATAAAAATTACCGGGCAATTACCAGAATAGTGTCTCTGGGGTGATATGTTGTACCATCAGAATTTTCTACTTTCGACAATTTTCTACTTTTAATTTATGACGCATTTTCTAAAGCAAAATATTATGCGCTTTCACCAAATCAACTACACAAAAAGTCCGATTTCAACCTTTCAGTATAAATATATTATCTTTTCTTTTTCCACATTTCGGCAAACGTCACAGCAATAAAAATTTCTAATGATGTATAAATATTCAAATCGAGTAGCCGTAGACATCGTAAAATAGAAATAGATGACATTTTATTTGAGCATGGCATGCTGAAACCACAATCGAAAAGTAAATAAGTCAACAATTATGATGGTATACAACATCCCGCCCCTGACCCCATTGAGTATTCAAAGATAATGCGATAATTTAAATTATGGTATGTGTGATATTTCCAATGGCTCTTTTGAAATATTCATACGGTACACTGTGAAATTTTTCCTATCATTTATTGTTTTATTTTTTATTTAAGGTGTTGATAAACATTATTTTTAACTATTCATAAAAAATGTAATTTTTTAATCCTTTTGCCCACGAGTGTATTAATATTAGATTTTCATCAAGAAGCAAGGACACAATAACAATATTTAATTTAATATTTTTAATTTTCAACTAGGCTGAACTCTAAAACGCTGTATTTAATGAAGACGTTGTACTATTATATGTATTTAATTTTGTGTATGTTCTTAAGTTCTGAGAAATGTGCGATATTTAAGATTATTTTATATTAAATTCAATTCTTGGAAGAAATTCATTCTACTGAACTAATACCAAACTCTTGTGACTGGTTTTATTTATATATTTTATTTACATTAATCGATTTTTGCAGAAATTTCTAAAAAATGTATCCGTTTTATATTGTATAAAAGTCCACCACATTATAACATATTTAAATCAGGCCCAGTTCATTAAATAGTACTAAAACGCCCGCCCACAGATTAGCTAAATCGAATTTACAAAAAATCACTCGTAGTTTAAAATTATTATTTTTATTTACATTGAATTAAAACCAAAATGCTTATATTTTTCGTATTTTCAATTTTCTCGGAAACTGAATTTGTCTTTATGGAAAATCTATACTCCTTAATTTTTATTATTTTTTTTTCAATTATCTTAAGAGAAGAAATAAATAAGAAAATAATTATATCGTCTTGTGTATTTATTAATATAAATAATTTAATGTTTTAAAATTATAATTATTTTTAATGTTTATATATGGAAAATATTATTTTACTTCTAATTAGTTCATTCTTCATTCCTTTCGGGGATGGGGTTTTCTCTTTTGCTTTAAGTGGTAATTAGGCTTGAATGAAAAATTTTTTTGTAAGAAGATCTCTTTGATCTTCAAAATGAATGTAATCAATTTATGTTTTGTATCGGATTAAGATTATTTTTAATGATGTTCAAAAATCTCGATTTATTAATAAAATTTTAAATTAAGAAATACTCGTAAAATCGAATAAAATAGATTATAAATTTTAAGTACGTCGAGAGATTTAGTTCTAATTGATTAAAAGACATCATATTTATTTATTTTGTTATACGAGCGTTTATTAGTAACATATACACCATTTGGCATTCGTATACAGGATTGAGCGAGGTAGATTACGCAATGTAATCTACGCGGTTATCGACACGTAATCTATTACGTAGGCTACATGGCGATTTTTGCATCCCTGCCGTCGATAATGTAGAAAACGTCGGTAACCTAAGAAATGATACCAAAAACCAAATGTTGTTATTATTTTTCTAAAAGCCGGTCTAATAAAGTTGCCTAGCAATTAGGTAATTGTCTTATTATCCTAGAGTTCAAATATGTTTACAGTTTGATAGTAAATCACATAAATTTTTTGTTAGCAGTTGGTTAAAACTAGCGCATTCACAACCTTGAATGATAACGAAAATGAATTCATACACCATATGTATTTTCAATCTGGCCCATTTGCTCGATTTAATATAACATGCATTTCAATCGGCCACTTCGGTCTATCTTTCGAACTATATAATTAATTTATACATGAAACAAAATTTTGTTCAGTGAACAAAAGATTTATAGTTCAAATCATCTCCGAATTTTGTTTGGTTTGGCCAAATGTCAGTAGATGTCAATAATATAGTTAAAAATTTTTTACCATTCTTATAGAAGGGGCACTGTGAATTCTAAATTATGGTTTTTAAACATTTATTTTTTATGTTTTGCAGCTATATTTAGAAAATTGTTGTATATTTAACTAAATGACAAGCAAAATTCTAAAATCACTGCTTCTGATGGCAATTTTACATGGCGGTGTGTTTGGATATGAATTCAAGAAACTGTTGTTGTTCTGAAAACGACATTTTTTTAAAATTAACCTTTGTTTTACAAAATTATGTTTTAGTATATGTATTTTTCATCTATTTTTACATTTCGTAAAAAATGTGTGTCGTTTTTATAACTTTTAGCTGGAAATTACTTTGTTTGACTTTCACCGGTCGTAACATCGTAACGTTCAACGGTGCTTAAAACAATTACAAAGCTCTATTTAGCTGACTGCTAAACATTTGTTGAATAGAGTGTAATAATTTTCTTTCTTTTAATTTTTAATAATCGTTGTGGTTAAAAACATATTTGAATATAATTTTTCGTTTCGAATTGAATCACATATCCCGAATTAGTAAGCGAATTCACATTTTAATTATTTTATGATTACATGCCGTTATTTTAATATACCAAACATGATAACCCTAAAGAAGTCAAAAGTGTCAAATTATTTCACTAAGCGAAATGTCAGGAAGAAAATCGAGGAAAATTATTGCAGGTCAATTCAACACCAACACGACGGAGATGAGAAACCATTTAACACTAGTTCAATATTTTATAAAATCCATCGGAAGAAGTAAAAGTTGAGGAAGTAGGTTCATCTACACAGCCGAACTCCGAGATTTCCGGTAATTTCAGTAATTATGAGAAAGTTATCAACCTTTGATAATGGGGGAAACATAATTGATAACGATATAACTAACAGACGTTAGTAATGATGCAAAAGTTGTATTCTGCTGGATCCATCATTTCAAGATGTGCTCTCAGAAATAACCAAAACTATGATAGTTTTCAAATTATAGCAACACGGCTACAAATTATTTTCGATGTAAACCGCGGTAGATTTCTTTGATTATGAGATTGATTCAATGTTGTTTTAGAGGAACATGGTTAACCCATAAGGAAGAGTGGTGCAAAAGTTGATTTAATTAGTGAATACGTTTTTTGTTTAGGTAATTTGTTTCATTTTTTTCAGAATTAACTTTGAAAAACTTGGGAAATTTATGATGGAAAGACTCAGCACAGAACAAAGAGCTAAAGTTGTTCAATTTTATTTTGAAAGTCATCATTCGAATATTCACACACAAAGATCATATCGAAATTTCTTTCATGTTCGATTGGATCTGCGTTTTCAGCAACAAGGGGCCATCTGTTATCTTCCGCGTGCTGGAATATCTCGTGCAATTCGAAATAATGTGAACGTTGCTCGGGTGCAAGCAAGTATTGAGGAAAATCCCGAAACTCAGCAGTTGGTTTTTGCAAAGAAGTTTACATAAGTTATAACTTTTCCCATAGATTCAATTGGTTCACGAGTTAAAACCAATTGATGCACAAATACGCATTCAATATAGTCGCCGTTTTCAAAAATTGTGCCTAGAAAACAACGAGTTTATTCAGAAACTCAAAATGAGCGATGATGCCCATTTTCACCTCAATGGTCGCTGAATAATTTAAATTGCAGAATATGTGGCACACAAAATCCAAGAATAATTGTCGAAGATCAAATGCATCAACGTAGATGCACATTATGGTGTGGAATAACTTCAGACAAGACCATTAGACAATATTTTTTTCGAAAACGATGAACAAGTTGCGGATAATGTGAATATGGCATTCAATAGAGGGCAATGATTGACATTTTTTAAGGCCAGAGGTAGAGAACAATCCAGAATTGTGGTTCCACCAAGATGGAGCCACAGCTCACACATTTCGTCTAACTATGGTTTTCCTGCACGAAATTTCTGGCGATCGAATATTATCGCGTTTTTCTAATTTTAACTGGACACCGCGTTCGCCGATATAACGGCTCAAAATTTTTTTCTTTGGAGCCACTTAAATGGTAAGATATATGCCAATAAGCCGAGAACCATCCAAAAGCTTAAGGCCAATATATGAGAAATGTGGGCGCTGGGACCTGAAATTCTAAGAAAAGTAATGGAAAATTCTATGGAAAGAGAACGTCAGACGAAGCAAACAATGGGTACCATTTGAAAGATATTATCTTCAACATTTTTCCAAACTATAAATCTAAAATTTAATAAATGCCAACGTTAAATAAAATCAGAAGCAAAAAAATTATTCATTAAATAAATCATAACGTTACTTATGCGCCACCCTATATATAAACTCATTGATAAATTGAAAGAGATGCATCGTTTTGGAGTCTCTACAACTAACTGCGACAAAATTTAGTAAAAGTGGTAAAATTTTACTTGTTGCCGATGGTGATTTTACGCTAGTATTAAAAAGACTCAAAACAATTTGGAAAGAGGGGATCGACTCTTGAAGGAATAAAACTGTAGTGTCTCTCGTGTTTTTCATGAAAAATGGTGTTTATCCGAAGTCGGACGAGAATCTTTTCTACGTGGCAAAAATAGTGAGGGCATTCTATAATAATAATGAAGAAGTCATGACAGTGTTTTGAGCGGTTGGTTCCGTCACATAAGCCAATCCTTTGCAAAAAATTAAGCTGCCGATTTCGCTAAGTAATTTAAAATGGTTGAGACAAATGGTGGGTGCCTTATGCTCGGTCTTCACTCGCAAAATTTTGTCATGACGCTAGAATGCCATGACAAAATATATTTGTATAGAATCTGATCAGGCGCATTACACCGTGACAAAGAGAATATTTATTAAAATTGCTGATGTTTTTGTCATGACACTGTGACAAAATGAGTAGAAAATTTGTATTTGACCAAAGACATTAATAATATTATATAGACTAGTAATAATTAAATGTCAAGTGAGTAAATTTCAAAGAAAAAAAGAGATAGTCAAAAAATAATCAGTACTGTATTAAGAATTTTTATTAACGAATATGAATGAAGTTAATTACTTGTAGAATTAGAATTTTGTCTATAATAATTATCAACATTCAAGAATTTTACAATATTTTTTTAAACCACAACTGGTTTATGAGTCTTACACAAAATACTTAATCGACTTTATACAACAAAATTATTTCGAAAAAGCTATTCAACTATTCCATATAATTCATAAAACCGAACTATTCACTGTTTAACAATTATCAATATTATTAATTAACCCTAGAATCGCATTTAATTATAATTATACATATTTTATAAATAAAATATTTAAAATACTGAAAAAATGCGCCATTTTGTTACCACATATATAATTGAAAACGTTTTCGGTACGGGGCTGGCGGAATCTATTGTGCATAATTCATATCATCCACAACAAATAATTTTTTTTTCCGATACATTTATTTTAATAACACACAAATTTAGAAACACACAAATTTGATCACAAATTGTATTCAACACACAAATTTCATCATAAATTGCATAAAATTTTCAAATAATTCTATTTTGAAAGACAAACAACCAGAAACAAAAGCTTTATGTTGTGGATGATATAGAAATCAAAAACAGAGATATAAATAGAGTTTTATATATGCATCTCGTCGTAACTGTCCACGCATGAAATAGACGATTTTATATGGAGAAAAAGCACGTTACTGGTCTTTTTAAATACTATAATGTCTTTGTATTTGACTATCAAATAAACAAAACACAGAACATAAAATGATTTTACATAAATTTTGGTGTTAGTAGTTGTGAGTATAAAAATACAATTTTTGTATGCTATCGTCATGACAAAATTTTGCGAGTGAAGACCGAGCTTTAGGTTATTTTAAATTTATTGACTCGAGTTTGTCAAAGTAAATTTTACTCCCATTCATACCAGTAGATAGATGGCACAAAACAAACCACGCCTGATTTATAATTAAAATTAGCTAACTAAATTAAAATTTATAAATCTCCAAAAATGTCTGAAACTCCATTTCATAAATTTTTCAGTTTACAAGTGAATATCAAACATATAGTTTGATTTATGAATCATTGACTAATATGAAGTTAGCACCAATTTAGTTAGTTGGAAATTTTGACAAATAACATCAGGCACACAGCATAAAAATTTTAATATTTTGTCCCCGATACCAATTGTTTCCTCTAAATTACTGATTAAACTAATTTTATGTTAGTTCATGACACATCAATAGATGGTGTAAAATAAAAATCCACTGAAATTTTAATCAAATTTTCTAGTTAATTTAAATTGATTTTTATCAATTGTTGAAGTATTATCTGTAAGTATAATTAACACTTTAGTGCGTAATTAAGATTTATTTATTTCGACAATATTTTTAATTGGCTATTGAAAAATCTAAACACAATTTGTAGGTAAGCTGTGAATATTATGCATATTAGAGACATCTATATATAACTGGTATGAACTAACGATCAATTTAGTAAGTACTGAACCGTCCGTCCATATAAGAACTTAAATTTCAGTCAATTTTGTTCTTTTGTACTACAGCTAATAACCAGAGAGACATCTACATTTGATCATAGGGAGTTAACAAGAAAATTTCAAGTGTTTGGCAGTAACAAATCATAAAGGCCCATCTCTACCCGTATATAACGTGTAACAGCCCGTGAAGTTTCGAACAAAAACTAACACGTATACGTATGCGGTTCCAATTGGAAAACATGGCGGAAACATAATTATTATTTTATTCATTTTGTTTTATTTCTGACAATACTAATCTGTTTTAGAACTCGAAATTTTGTTAAGTGCGTTTTTCAATAAACACTTACTTTGTGAAAAAAAATTGATAAAAAACATTCTATTAAGAATACCCCGGTGTGATACCATTTTAAAATCTGCATTAGTGTCGAATATTTTTCTGATACTGAGTCAACTTTAGGTAGTACATTCTTTTCCCGCTGGCGTCACTTAAACATCAACAAACTATTCTGAGAAATAAAAAAGTTTACAAAACCAAAGATTTTATTTGACAAAAGACAATGCAGCTTATAAAAACAATTTTAGTGGAAAGGTACACTCTTCTAGATCGTGTTAAACAAGAAAGTTAAAGAAAACAACTCTTGGTTTCTTTTAAATTAAGTTTTTGGTGAAAAACACGAAAAGTGAGATAACTTTTGCACCATCATCAATTCGATAAAACTTTACTTAGCTGTTTTTGATTGATAAAATACACAGTATTTTGATCGAAAAATTGAAATAAACAATTCTGATATTTTTTCTGTTAAAGCTTTTATTTTCATTTATTTGTTTTTAATAATATGATTTTAAATAGTTATTTTCTTATCTGTTTGAATAGTTATTGTATTTCATTAATATTTTGTAATTTTAAATAAATTCTATTTTAATAATTATAATTTTTAAATGTACTTGATTCGGAGAATAATTTAACAGTGTAATAAATCACACTCAATTTATTCTAATAAGAAATTAACTAACACATACCTAATTTAGATTTTTTGTTATTTTTTGTTAGAAACTTCACATCGGTCGTGTAACAATTTATAGAATAATGTACAGAATTTTAACAAGGTCAAAAGTGATTGTAGTCGCAGATGAATAGAACAGTATAGTGATTCGAAGGAAATGTTCGAACATATATTTCTGAATGCCTGCTTCACACAATAAATTCCTCTTCTATTTTCAGATGTATAGAGGCTACATACCAATAGTGGAGTAAATCGATTCGACAAATTTTTCGATCAGTTTACCATAGAGTTTTTTTTATAATTGGATTTACTGAAAAATTTACTTAAATTTACACATACATCTATTTTTTCAGTATTTAGGGAAATTTCTAATTATGGAATATGTTGCATTAATTAGCCCATTGGCATTCCAGGTTACATTCCAGGTTATTCTTAATGTTTCATTTGTGGTTTTTTGCATAATTTTAATAGAGAATGTATGCCATTTCATTTTGAGAGTCCTGCTCATATAACCTTTTGCTTAGAGTTTCAGGGAATTTGTCTTGTTTAGCTAGCCGAATGTTAACAGCTTCAATACTTCTAAGTATCTTTTGGAGCACTGTAGTATTTTCGGCAGTGCCCTTTGAGATAACTGGTTTTGTCATTACCACTACGAGTATAGTTTTGGTTCTCCCGTTTTACCAGCATGAGGTTCTGATTCCTATTTGGTGAAACTTTCCGCGCACGATTAAAACCTTGACATTTTTTGCACGCTTTGTTATTAAAAGTGAGCATAAATATTAACAGCCCTGTTTTGTTGATTTAGACTTCTTGCCCAGTTTCGTTTTTTTCTTGTTTCATGGTAAATATAACATTTTCTATTTGACCACCCGTTTACTTGAGTAATTTCAGATACTCCTACCTAAATTACTACATGAAATTTTAATTGCCACCCTACATAAATTTATATTATTGTTACAATTATGTTATTTTCTAATCTAATTACTTGACAACACTAACATGTACTGTACCTATAATGTACTAAGTACACACAGGCTGTGATTATAAGATATAAATAATATTAAAGATTAAAAGCTTTAATATTTTTAATTTATTTTTTTTGCTGTACATACACGTCACATAACTTAAGTTTTTTTATTTGTTGTTGTTATACATAAATATAATATCTCGTTTTGCGGATGACTCATATATCAAATACACAAGTACGTACACACACACACCAACAACAACATACTAAAAAATGTGTAATATCTTGAAAATGGAAAGTATGGAAAATTTTTGTGAAATATTACATAACCATATGTGTCTCTAATCTCTCTACGTACATACTTATAAATATTTTTTTTCTTGGGTGGTTTTTGCCAAAAATATGTATGGAGATATTGCTAAGAAAGCACACAAATAACATAGAAAAGCTTTATTCTTTAACTGTGGTTGTATTTTTTGTGGTACAGGAGATAAATAATTTTTATCAAATTATATTTTCATAAAAGTCAAATGAAAATAATAAAAAATTTCCAAAAAAAAATCTTCTGTTTTTTCGTTTTTATCGTACAGTATTGTCACATTGTTCGAGAAAATATTGTTCGAACGAAGTTGTAAAAGCACAGAGAAAATTAAAATTGGATTTTTTTTCCTTTAGAACGCCATAAATTATAGTTAATTATTTTGAACTACTACTTACTATGTACATATCCGGATTCTTTTCAATTTTACGAGAAAAATTTAAATTAAATATTTTCTTTTTTTGAGGGAATATTTATGGGTTTTCATATTTTGTATGGAGAGATGTATGTTTTTGTCGGAATTAGTGGGTGATTTTTTTTATTATTTCACATAATTTTATTGTGCTCGTGACAATAACGATCATGATGATATGGGATGCGGGTGAACTTTAACTCTGCTTTTATTGAGGCGAACAATATTGTGTAAAAAGCTGTATTTTAATTGGGGTATGATTTTTTTTTATTGCGTGTGGCTTGGTGCAGCTTTGAGATAAAAATATTTTATTATAAGGAATTTGGTGATTTTTGAAAATGAAGTTTTATTTATGTACATTTTAATCAAAAATATGAATTTTGATTATTTGATTTCGTGGCACATAGCAAAATCATAAATCAAGTTTTATTGTGGAATGTTTATTGATTTATATTTAAAATGTATGGGACGTGGACCTCGACTCTGTCTAGAGAAGTATTTGAACCAAATTTTTATAGAATGTTATGCTTCTCATCTGGTTGATTTTATAAATTCACACATTGGTAATGCCATTCGTACGTTTTGCTGATATTATTACAATATTACCAGCATCATCGCGATGCGTAACTATTTTTGTTCTTTTTAAGTACAATTTAACCCTTGACTTGTTTCCATTTATACCACTGTTCTAGTGAAATGTAATAGTCCCGTTCAAATGAATGCAAATAGTCTGTGTGCCGGTATTTTTTTTAAACAAAATAACAAAATTTATTTTCTAGTTGTCTCATCTAGAAAATAAATTTTGTTTTATTTCCCTTGTGGAACCATTAATCATAATCTCCCAATTATGGACTTGATAATTCATCAAATATTAAGCGTACCTCACATATGATTATTTTTAACTGTTATTTTTCAGATTTCGTTATCGTTTCCTACGAACCACTAAAATGTGGTGCTTCTTACGGTATAAATGTCGCTTTGTACCTTGATACGCCAACTCTTCTACTAGTTGGGCTAGAAGTAGGTTTTGGAATAGGCCAAACATTTTTCGATTGGCCTCGATGAAGATTGTATTTGAATATATGTAGGTCCAAACGCCCCTCGGTGATGAAAACCTTAGCAGATTTTGGCCATAAAACTCAGAAGAATGATTATAATGCTTGTATGTCTGTATGGATCTACCTATCGCTATTTTAATGAAGGTGAGGCAAGCATAGGCTACTCCAGTTATTTCAAACCGTTACTCGGTTTTGTGGTAGTGACGTCATTTGTTACCATTCCTGTATCAATACCAAGTTATACGGTTTTTTATACCTTATTGCTTTACCTGATTTGTGAATTGCCTATATAATCCAACACCTTTGCTATAAGAATGTAATTTAAATGTAGTTCCCTCCTTGAGGGGTATTACGATGAGTATCTAGATAATTGGGGGAGGGGAGGGTGTCTATGGGAATTTTTCGTCGTATCATCGAAGAAAAAATGTAATGATTTAATGACAATAACTAGTCGGGTAATTTTTTAAATGAATTCTTCATTCTGTAACGTCTTTGTTATGATTATTAATCTATTCCAGTAATATGTTTAAGAAGCTAGGTTTTCGTGACAGACACAACATCTTCATACCAGTTTCATTTATTTAAGACCAGGGATGTTGATCTATTTCACTAAAGTCGAAATTAAGTACCATTACCTCAATTCTTAAGTTATATTTACTTTTCATATTATTTCTTTCCCATATAGGAATATGATTAGAGGATTTTTGTGAAATTTTTAAGTTAGGAATTAAGTTAAGTCCTGTGAAAATTCGATTGAGTTTTTGACGGGTGTGAGTTAACTTTTAACTGTCTCGACATCTCAACAAATAACACAGCGAAATGTATGCTTCATTGTTGAGTAATAAAATGTTCGAAATTTGAAAAGTTGAAATCTACAATAAATAATTCAAGAATACAGGGTCGCTGAGACCAAGTGTTACCAAATGAAAACGCTGTAATTTTTTTAATTTTGATTATTTTTTATTGAAATTTCGTGGAATATGTTGCGAACATAATACATTTTAGGAAAAACATGTTACTGATCTGTCACCAACACTTGTCATCAACACTTTCGTATTTTTAGTGGACATCTTTCTCTCCAAAATGGATCATATGGAGAAATCCATGGGATTCAAGTCTGGTGAATATGGTGGCCATTCTTTCGACGAAATCAGCCACGGAACGCAATTTTGTAAAAATTGCTATGTCGCTCGAGCTTTGTGTGACGGTGCCGAGTCCTGTTGGAATGTCCAACGGTTCGTACCAAAGTGTTTACGCGCCCAAGGTAGCAAAGCATCGTTTAGGATCTTTTGGCGGTACACCTCTTGGTTTACCTTGACTCGCATGTTCGATGAAAACCAGTGGAGTGCGTCCATCTGCAGTCACTGCAGCCCAAACCATAACATAAGCTGGTGATTGCTTGTGCATGGCAACTCTTGTGTCCAAATTATCGTTGGACTTGTGCTCTAACCAAACACGATCATTTTGTTTATACACATACTGTTGAATAGTGAAAATTTTCTCATCAGAAAAGACAATTTTTGGAATCTCATCACGTTCAGTCAGCATGCAATGCTTTCTATGGAAGACTGAATCAAATAATAATCAGAGCCAAAGGAAGTCATATCGAGCAGTAACATGTTTTTCATAAAATGTAATATGTTTTCAACATATTCCACGAAATTTCAAGAAAAAATAATGAAAATTCAAAAAATTACAGCGTTTTCATTTGGTAACACTTGGTTTCAGCCACCCTGTACAATACTGATCAAAATAAGTAAGTTAATATTGGCTCACTATACTTAGTAAGTAAATGTTTTAGTTGTATTCTCCTAAAGGCTTGGAGCCGGGTTTACCCACCCTACGTCAAAAAAGTTTTTTAGTGAGTAATCAAACACTAGCCTACGTACGAATTATTTTTCTTGATGCACCCGGAGGTACTGGAAACCATTTCTTGTTAATTTAATACTCACTAAAATTAGACAGCAGCATGACATCGTACTCACTGTTGTACCTTCTGGAATTACATAAAATTTAGTTCCTGCAACGTAGCTCGAAATTCAGGATTTAGAAAAGTATTAAAAACATGCAAAAATTGTATTTGGCGTTAATGCATCATGACACATAAAAAAGCCATTCAAGCCCTCCCTGACAAGGTCTTACTTTCGGAAACATATTTCGAAACTCACACTATCTACAAATGTGCGTGTGAATTTACATCACGATGTTACTGTCAAAACATTTGCGAGTTAGATTTTGGATATGTGGGTACGGGAAATTTTCAATTGATCCCATAACATGTGATATTGTTCTCGCCTGATTTTTTTCAATTGAAGCAGTCAATTTAAGGCGTTGTAATGAAAGTTTTTCCAAACATTTGAATCAACTTTAAAAGTCATGATTGGCTTTGCGAACGTGCAAATATATAGAGTTTCTTACTATGTTTGACATTGGATTCACCAACAGTACTTCTCAGTAATTTGGATCCACCGAAATTGTGCAACGGAACGCAGCTTTATTTGATGAAACTGATACCGAATCTACAACAATTTCCACTAAATCGTTTTTTTAATGACAATCAATAAAGCCCAGACGCACACACTGAAATTGATCGTGTTCTAATATTTGGAAAATCCATGCTTTTCACATGATCTGAATTACAGTGAGACACCAATCGATTAGTTCATTTTCTCACCAAATGGAAAAATCAAAAATATTGTTTATCTAAATGCTTTACAACAATAATAATTAAGACTAATTATATATTAATTTATAATATATTTAATATTCACATTTACCATTAAACAAATTGTTTACAGACACTGACTCACAGCTTAAATGATGCATCTCAAACACTTGAATATTTTTTTAATGAAGGAGTTCTCCACTCATTGAAACGTCACTAAATTTAAACATGGATTATGTACGTATTTATTAAATGCATTTCAAATATTATTGATGAATAGTTAGACTTTCCACACACTGCATTTTGCAACAAAGCTCAAGTAGCACTTGCCTTTCCACGCAAAACTCCAGTGGAGCTCGAATGTATGTGTACATTTTTTTTCATTTTATAACATGGATGATTGAGCGAAACGCATAGAAAAATAAAAAAATAAAATTTAAAAAATCTAGTAGGTATTGAAACAAAATGTAAAATTCTCACATTTGCTTAGGCGTTTATTTTTTAACGAAACTCATTTTCATACTAACCGCATAGAAACAAAACAAAAATCTGATCCTAAATTTTTTTCTGTTTTTTTCGTTTGTGTTAGTGAGTATATACCAGGAGCCGCACATAAAATGATTGCTGCAAACGTGCTGCAAAAACCACCACTTTAAAATTTTGTTTATTGGCGTCGGTGCACTAGAAGAGTGACATAATTCAAAAATGTGAATTTTCCGGTGTTTTAAAATTTTTTGATTTCTTGTGATAAAGATAAGTCTCACACAAAACAATCGCAATCTAACGGTTATTTTTGGAATTAGCATTCTGTTGTTCTTTCAAATACAATAATAATATTTAGTTAAACAACAATTCTGTCACTCTTCTTGTGCACCGACGACTGCGATGAGGTAAGGGGAGAAGAACACCGCATCGTGCTGCCGCACTGTGTGGAACGGCAGAATAACTGCAAAATCACACGGTACAATTGTTATTATTTAAAACAATTGAATTGAATGATAAGAAGTGTAATCTCGAAAATATAAGACGATTTTTAGGGAAGAAAAATTTTAATGGAAGGACATCCCGGAAAATACCGTTTACTAGCAATACAAAAAGAGTTTGCCAGAGCACATCAATCTAAAGATTGCAACGAATTCTGCAAATCAGTTTTAATTGCAGACGAAAGTAAATTTAATTTGATCGGGTCAATCAATTGCTTCAAAAAATGTAAGACCAGTGGTGGAGGGCAAGTAATGGTTTTGGGATGCATGATGGTTGCAGGAGTAAACAACTTTCACTTTATCGATGGTAATATGAACAAAAATATGTATTTGGACATTTTGAACCAACATTCTGCTGCTAGTGCAAAGAAGCCAGAAGTTCCTACTAATTTTTCCTTTTTCAAGATAAAGACCCTAAACATTCATCCTACACATTGTCAATAAATTTACATTATTAAAAAAAAACTGTTTTTAGTTTTAAATTTGAACACTTTAATTTTTCTGTTAAGGGATTAAGCTTTTTAAAGCAAGTGTAAAGGTGTATACGTGGGTCACATTAACTATTAAAAATATTAGAAAATGGTCAAATGCCAAAATTAATGCACCTATACCCACAAATAGGAAATAGGGGACAGAAAACCATACGAGATGCTTCGACGAATAAAGCACCTAGCAAGAAATAATTATACCGACAAAATTATATGATCGGTGGACGCGAAAAATGATAGGTAATTTACCTGTATCTCGGCGAGATCCGATTCGTGACAAAGCTGCGTATATCGAATTCCATGGCGGAATTAGGGATTTGCACGCATCTTCATCGCCTGTACGAAAGAAAGACAACAACTGTAAACCATGTGGAGGCTACCGTTGACTCAAATCTGTAACGATACCGAACCCGATACCACACATTCAAAATTTCTCGATGAATTTACATGGATCTTCCAAATTCTCAAAAATAGATCTCGTTAGAGCCTATCACTTAATCCCCGTGGCACCCGAGGATGTACACAAAACCACGATTACGACTCCATTTGGCCTTTACGAATTTACACGAATGTCATTTGGTTTAAGAAACGCCGCTCGAACGTTTCAAAGATTTATCAACGAAGTCACGAGCGATTTAGACTTCGTTTTCACGTACATCGACGAAATCCTCATGGCATCGAAAAATGAGGAACATCACAAACTGCATCTCGAGCAACTTTCTAAACGAATAAATGAGTTTGGCGTCAACATCAAAAGTTCTAAATTCATTCTTGGTTCGAACTTTATCGATTTCATAAGCCACATGATCACGCCGAATGGTATTCTGCCGTCTAAAGAACCAACTAATGCCATTACGGAATTCACACCCCAAACCACGATCAAACGTATTTAGCAATTTATCGGCATGGTAAACTACTACCATCGCTTCATATCGAAACTAGCTGAAACACACTCGCCCGAATCCACGAACACTTGGCTAGTCCAAGACGCCGAAAAACTTCTCTTGGCACGACGAATGCCAAGACGCATTTACGAAATTAAAAACGGGTTTGGGCACAGTCACATTATTGACACATCCACTGAATGACGCGAAGTTCAGTATATTTCGATGGATGCATCGAACACTGCTATCAGAGCAGTTTTACGCAGCAACACAATAACGGCTGTTGGAAACCATTGGTATTCTTCTCGAAAAAGCTCACGAATACCGAACGAAAGTATTCTGCATTCGATAGGGAATTACTCGCGATCTATCTCTCGATTAAGCATTTTAGATATTTTGTTGAAGGTTGGGACTTCATTATTTACACAGACCATAACCCCTGACTAGAGCAATATTAGCATCCATTTGGATTTAGTGGGTCCCCTTCCACCGTCCAATGGAATACTTATCGCTTAACGTATGTGTGGAACGATTCACTCGATGGTCCGAAGCAAATTGCATGACCGATATGTCTGCAACCACCATTGCCAAAACCTCCGTAAGCAATTACATATCTCGATTTGGCGTTCCGCAAACGATAACAACCGACCAAGGGACGCAGTTCGTATCCAAATTGTTCACCGAGTTAACGAAACTCGGTGGTTCTCATCGAATATGCACGACTGTGTATAATCCATAAGCGAATGCCATGGTCGAACGCTTTCATCAACGGCCTAAAGCTTCACTCTAGGCCCGAGAAAACACGATTCACTGGAGCTCCGAAATTCCCATCGTATTACTTGGGATTTGAGCTACGGTTAAAGAAGATCTCAAGTGCTTACAAGCCGAAATGGTCTGCGGTCAAACACTTAAACTACCTGGTAAATTATTTTCCGAAAATCCTCTTTCTCCTCTAACTTCAACCGATACAGTCGTCGACCAATAACGTACAACTATGCAAAATATTATCCCCACGAAAACTCGACATCCACGACGAAACGATTTTGTTGTCTCGAAATCGCTCGATAATTGCGATTACGTTTTCGTACGAACGGATAAGATTCGCACAGGACTACAACCTCCATACGAAAGCCCATATAAAGTCAATCGCCGGTTACATAGATACTTTGTCATCTCGATTAACAATAAAGAGCAATCAGAATCCATCGATCGATTAAAACCGGCCTACGGAATACTTTGCTTTACGAATTCCTGCATTGAGAACTCGAAAATCCGTACGAATCATAGCCTAAATAATCCACTCCTAACTTCTAGTCGATTTCCAAACTAAAAGGGGGGTTATGTAGCAACTCAATTATTCGCAAAATAATCGATTCTACAAGCTTCGACGAATACGACATACAATACGCGACATACAATCGTGCGACATACAATTATTTCGATAATTAATTATTCGACATAAAACGTGCATAAATCAGTCGCGCACGGGCGCATACAAAATAGGCCGTACGAAAATACTGGCATTGTTGATTACACAAGGTTGACAACATAAAAAAAACGAAAAGAAAATGAAATGAAATAAAATTTACGAGCTGTTACATGTGAACAGTGAACAACACACGCGCGCCGAAATTAGATAATTAGAAAATTCTTTTGCATGAAAAAGTACTAAGTTATCGATACGTGGGTGACAATATATAATTTATTTGCATGTAAAAATAAAGATAAATTTACATAACATAAATTCGTGTATAATAAATAAAATAATAAATAAATATTGTGAAACAATTAAAACACAAACACTTTTTACGCTATTTGCCGTAGGCACTTGGCGAAACACACTTATACTTAATAAACACATTTTTATTAATCACTTGTTTTTTGTTTCGCAGAATATTTTGAATATTTTTCAAAAAGTTTAAAAAATCACTCGATCGATTTCGACTTGTTAGGTCATCATCAGGAGTATCTACTGATTTGTATTAGTAAAAACACAAACATAAATTTTACACTGATCTATAATATCCCAATGTTCTCCTGTAAGGAGGCATTTACTTATCCCTCTTGACTTAATTGTGACCACCTATTATATGAATTGCAAATGTCAAAATCTTCCATATTTGTAAAACAAGAATATTAATTTATATATATTATTGCGTTCATTGAGATAACAGGTAACAACAGTAAAACCGTTATCTGTATTTTCTTACAAATCTAGTCAAAAACCATGCATTTTCAATGCGGTACTTGATTACGACCAGTAGTGAATAGTCAGTGCTTGTGATAAGAACAGCAAAAATTTTATCTTAATTAGTGTTGCTTTACTATTTTTAATAAAATTTATTATTAAAACAAAAAGATTTTAGGAAAATGGGTAAAGGAAAGACAGATTTTCTAATCGTAAAATAGCAAAAAACATGGTAAAGGAAAAACTGTTATTGATTCGTTAGAAGAAAAACTTTTATTTCAATAATATTGAAAATTATAGAAAAAAACAGAAACGGATGCATTGCAGAGGCTACATCGCTCACGGTAAAGGGCAATTATTCAAATTCGTTCTTATCAGCGGAAAACATTAAAGAAAAAGCTGGAGTCATAGCCAGCTTATGAAAGCATATCGAGTTGCATTTTCAGACGCAAAAAAATTTAATTTGGATGGGCCTGATAGGTACCAGTTTTATTTTCATCATCTAAGGAAAGCAAAAATATTTTTGAACGTCCCAATTCTTGAGAACGTCTTAGAATCGAAAAATTGCGGTCTTCAGCAGCACTTGTCAGAACGGCAGCAATATTTGCATTACTTCGAGCGTTTCTTTGTCTTATTGGCACTTGATTGGAGCACACGGAACACGCTTTGAGAAACGCTGAGCTAGTGTTTAATGATAAACATCACATTTAATTGAAAATTCAATAGCAATAAAAACTTCTCGCCGGTATACTTTATGAAAGAAAAATGTATTTAAGCCACAGATTCAGTGTTGCGTTCGTTCATTCTTCTGAAAATTTTTTTAAATCAATCAAAGTTGCTGCAAAAAATTCAAAAGAAAAGAAAAACGTAATTTTTAACCAATGAAAATGTTTTAAAATATTTCAGAACGAAGGAAGGAACGAAAGAACGCAACACTGAATCCGCCTTTACAACAAACTTCTTGAATTCAAATTTTATTAAAAATGAAGTCTTAGAAAAAATATCGAATGGAACTCGCGAGAAAACGTAGATTATTACTTTTGTTCAGTTACCACCCTTGGCCTTCTCTAAAACTTTCCATAGGTCATCCTACAGGTTATGTGAAGTAAGGCAATTATTACGGAGAAGCTTAAATATTTGTGTTGAAGTACTGTTCAGATTACCAGCGTCATTAACCATTATTAGTTTTATGTCACTCAAAACTGATGCTTATGTTGAATTTGCAGTGCATTGATGAAGAAAGATTTCGAAAACTACCAATATTAATATTCGCGTTTCTATACAGTTCAATCTTACTGCAATTTAATTTAGCACATTTCGTATCAAGAACTACTAATATTTTTATAACTACATTTAGTGCAGGTTGAGATGATTAAATTTAACCAAACTATCGCTATATTTTTATTGTTAACGTTTATTAATTACAACAGAAATGCACATCACAGCGGTTAGATAGATAATATTTCACCGACCAACTGACGTAAATTTGAAATTTTGGGTTATTCCGGGTGATAGCCAGATATTATTTTTACATCCAGGTAAGGTTAAGACGTTGGAAGTTTGCTTTCGAACTTCTGAAATATTGAATTCCTTGAATTGAAAAATTCGGTCTTCCCATCAGACTGCAATGACCAAACTACAAAAACCAATTTCAAGTTCAAATACTTTGAACTTATATACAATTTTTTTTTTAAAATTATTCGTCACAAATTTCACAAATGCTTACAATATGGCTGCTTAGGGGAAGGTCGTTTGATAAATCACATGAATATACTCACACAACACAAAATATTTATTAATAAATTCTGCAAGACATTTTTTATTTATAATAAAGCAAGCTCCTCCACATCATAGGATCATAAAAAAAATCTTGAGCTTAAATTCCAAATAACTTGTATGAAATAAATTAAAAAGTTTGAATTTTCCCCAAATAAAAAATAAAACTTTTTCTTAAGTCCTAAAAACAAATCCGAATTGAATGTTGAATAAAATTAAGAAGCTTTTAAACAATTCATATTTTTTCTAGGATTTTTTCCAGAACTCGATTTTCCCACAACAAAAGTGATATTTATTGCCTTGCTTTAAAAATTGTATGTTATTGATCAACAGTTGTTGATGTATCTCAACGTTATAAATTTTAAAATATCGAAAATCAGTGCTTTTTGTACCAAAGTTTTTATTTAAGGAGCATTTTTTAGTCCTTAGAGAAAAACATATTTTGTTTGTTGGTACATCAATCTTTTATTTTCCGAGTAAACCATTAATTATATTATTCTGAATTTTAGCTACATTAATGTTTATAAATAAGTTTGCTGTAAAGGTTTGAGGGCGGACAAAATTTGTCTATATAGAGAAAGTCTAGGGGCTCGAGGGAAATGAATACAAATTTAATTATTAGATAATTTGGTTTATACCGTATATAACCGACAGCGCATTTGTATTTCAGATTAATCCTACACATGAATTTAGAAAGTAAACGGATTCCGTATAAATCAGGCGCCATCATATTCTGTTCCAACACACTAAACATATTCGTTTCTATTTGTGCTAATAAAACATATTTTTGTTGTTGTTATGTTTTACTCTACAGTATAAGATGGAAAACATCATTTTATATAATTTAACTTGAACACAATAAAATCCATCCTTCGCAACGTTTTTACGTCTGTTTCTTTACATTTAATAAAGAACGTCTGGAAAAAAACTTTTGGTTATAATCAAATATATAAAGAATGGTGGGTGTGGGAGGACTATGTGCGCTCTATGTACACGTCATAATGTTTATGTCATTTATGTATATAGCTCATCTAACGACGTATATTAAGATAATCATATCAATTTAAGTTTTTAACTTTATACTTTATCCACCTTCGAGCATTTTTCGTTGTACATTTTACATTTTTTTTTTTTACATTTAGTACTGATAAAATGAACTTTACTTTGTGCTACTGTTGCTGTTGCTATTGGTTCGGTCGTTATACCTTCAAGGAATAATATAAGAAATTTATTTATTGATAGATTAAATTTAATTTTCAAAGTGTTTTTATTGTTGTGCTTGTTGCCATCTCTCTGTGTCTGTCTAATGTACCGCCGTCGATATTCGTAATGAAAATCTAAAATCGATTTGATTTTCGGTGATCCAAGACGCACATTACATATAATATGCAATATGCGGGAATATGGTGAATGGAATGAAGAATTTTCCAATATCAATAATAGCATCAAAATTGTTTGTTTTTTGATAAATGTGTTTGGTTAGTGGAAAAATCGATTTGATTTTATATATCAATTTGGAAATATGATTGCGAGACTAAAACACGTGTTATTACGATTTGTAATTTTGAAATGTTGATGTTCGTGCGTGCGAAATGAACAATAAGTATATTATTTCTTAAATTTTACTTTAATACTAGATTATATGTCTTTTGGGTTTATCTATAACTTGAAGTTCTAAAGAAGCTAGGCTAGCGACGCCACCATGAAATAACTTTTACCCAAATTTGTTTAACTTCAAATAGGAAGTTTGGGACCTATTTTATTTTTAGTTTGGATGTAGTTCGTTGTGTAGTAACTGTCTGACTTAAAAAATAATAAATGAAAAAGAGTGTGACTTTTAATGAGGAAATGTTCCCGCTTTCACTAGGTTCACAAGTACAAATCAGTCCAATGAAGGGAAGTATCCAATATTAAAGACTTAAAGTAGTAATCACTGAGAAAAATTTTGGTTTGTAAAATTAAAAAAAAGTCTAAAAGTATTTTTTTGAAATTAAATAAGATTTTTATAAACTAATAAATTGTTTTTTATTTTAATAAAATATTCTATAAAATGATTTATAAAATAAGTTTTAAATTTAAAAGGTTTATTTATTTAAACAGAATAGTTATTTCAAAAGAAGAGTGCCTGTATATTAATGATAGTGAAGTATTTCCTAAAGATTCCTAAAAATCTAAATCAGCCATTTTTGTTTCGATGTATGCATAAAACTTCGTATAAACGAGTAAATCATAATTTATATAATATTATGTAAAAGAATGCTTTGCACGATTTTTATAAAAAAGAAACTCCTTTAAACCCCCCAGTCAACGTACATTCGGGTTAATAAAGATTCAATTCAACCGAAAATGATCATCCTCTGAAAATTAGGAGGGACTAAAGGTGTTAGGTATGATAAAATAGCAATACGATAAATTTACGTTGTAAACGTTTTTCCTTAAAAATTTTCCGACCCTAGAAAACCCCCCACCAAATACTAAGTGTACTTTCAGGTTAATAAAGATCCAGTCTAATCAAAAATTTTCATTCCTGGAAAAGTTATACGGGCTTAGGCGTTTGGTATGTTCAAATCGTAATACGATAAATTTACGTTGTAAGTGATTTTCCATAAAATTTTTCCATGTCCCAGGAAAACCCCCCACCTAATCGTTCAGGTTAATAAACATCCATTTCAACCGAAAATTATCATCCCTTGGGAAGGGTTAGGGGCTAACTAAGGGGGTTAGTATGTTCAATTCGCAATACGATAAATTTACGTTGGATGCGATTTTCCATGTCCCACGTAAATTTCCACCAAATACTAAGCGAACTATCATTTAATAAAGATCCAATTCCACCGAAAATCATCATCCCTTGAAGAGTTATCGAGGCTAAGAGTGTTTAGTATGCTCCATTCGCAATACGATAAATTTCCGTATTTTTCATAAATTTTTCCCATGTCCTAGTAAAACCCCCACCAAATACTAACTGTACTGATTTGAGATAATAACTGTAGGCCATATCTTTGTGTTACGGCCGCCGTAATGAATATCAATTTAAATATTAATTTATTGTTTGAATTTTATCTTTTATTGTTAAAGTAAAGTTTATTGAATTATTACACTGTCAATGAAACAAAAAACAATTAAAATAAAGTAAAGGAACGTAGTAAACCTATTATAAAATAAAAGCGCATCTAATGAAATAACAAAAAATGAATAGGAAACAAGAAAAGAAAAGTTCAGTTCGTATTCAGCCGCAGAAGCAAAAAGTTGATTTTTATTTAAATAGAAGTCCTGTTGCTGTTGCTGGAAATAGGCAATTAGTGTGAAAATTATACGCAAGGAAGCTTATTCATGGTACCGAAAAACAATATTGGATTGGAAATTTTAGATAAAAACTCTAATCAAGAAAAGGATTGTGCAAATCAAGAAAAGGATTGCGAAAATTTGTAGGGGTTTTCGGTTTAATTGGTTGTAGAATTTAATAAAGGACAACTGGAAGCATTGAATAAGGTATGAATTTCGTTTATTTAATTATTTATAAATGTGCATATGTGATAGTAAGTATGAAGTGAACCACGTCATAAAATTGACAAGGTGAAAAAGTTGTAAGGCATAAAAGTAGTTAGATTGAAATTGAAAATTTCAGTTCATTGACAATTTTCATGGATTAAAGAATAATAAAGTGATTCACTTGTATGGCACCGTTTCTTTAACTTCTTCTGTATAAGTGATCTCTAATTGGTTGAATTGTTGAAATACGAATTAGTTAAATTATATTTAAGCAATTTTGTATTGATTGAACTGATCAAAGTTGTATAGGAACATTTGTAAACAAACTTAATTTATTTATAGCATCATGCCTAGAATCACAACCGATCATTTTTTGGTGGGCAAAAATGGAGCAATTACGAACATTTATAGGAAAACAAGAAAATAACGCCAGGCGGTATGAATTGAATCGAGAAATTCAAACACAAGTAAATCTAATCAAGGAGCAGACTATAGAAAACTGTCAATATTATTAGCAAAAAAAACTACGATGCAGATTACGGCGAGAATTGGATAACTTTGTAGCTTCCATAAACCAATCACCTATACGCAATGGAATATAGAAGTGAAAAAAGGGAAGGAAGACAAGGTAAGAGTCAACAACAGGCTAAGAATCGTATGAACGATTTAGAGAGATACACTGAGAAAAATTTTGGTTTGTAAAATTAAAAAACGAAGTTTTTAATTTCTAAAAGTTATAAAATTTTTTGAATTTAAAAAGTATTTTTTTGAAATCATATGAGATTTTTACAAACTAATAAATAATTTTAATAACATAATTTATAAAACGATTCATAAATTTAAAAAGTTTATTTATTTAAACAGAATAATTTATTTCAAAAGATGAGTTCTAGAATTTTAAAACAATTTTTTTGATATTAATGACAACTTTTGAAAATGTTTATATTTATTGGTTTGCCAGAAATCCCATTGTTTTATTTTTCAATTCGTCTATATTTTATATAATTCGCCAAATCGATATGTTCTTGTGTTATTTTTGCAGTTTGGTTTTGGTCGTTGAAACCTGATGAGTAGACCAACTTTTTATCAGTACGAAACCAAGCAGCCAAGAAAGAACTTGAGGAAGTTCTCATTATATTTTGCTAAGGGTTGTGTGTTTTTTACACAAGGACCCTGGGGGTTAACAATTGGGGAGGGAGAGTTAGTTTCCACTTTTTGTGGTAGATTTATTATGTTATGAGTAGATGAGCTCTTTATGAGCTCTTTGTTCTTGCTGGCTTGAACAGTCTCAATTCGCAAACATTGTGAATGTCATTGTATTTGTAAAGTGTATTACGGATTACTTTTATTTAATAAAATTGTGTGGCATTTGTTAAAAAATAATTATTTTCAAATTAAAATAAATCTTTTAAAACTACCCAAAAGTTTTTTACTTTTAAAAAACAATCTCTCAAAATTTAAGAAAACTATTTTGACAAAAGTAATGAAAGTATTTTTGACATTTTTTTATTTTTATAAACAAATATGACGAAAAAATTTATTTTAAAAATTTGTTATATGTATTATCCTTTTTATTTTTAAAACGAGACTTTTCGCCTAAAAAATATATGTATATTTTTTTTTGATTTTACATGTATATTTTTTTATTTTTTTTCTTAGTGTACGCCTCAGATAGCAGTGAACCGATGGCAGTTGAATTGCTGACGAAAATAGATGCGGGCAAAGATATGAAATTAACAATGAATAAGCATGGTAAAGAACAGCGTTTTACGGGATCGAATGAGGTTCTGTTCGAATAAGAACAATTTTCGAAGAGGTCTTCAAAATCATCATTTTCATCAAACAAGTCAACAAAAATTCAAGCCACAACAAAAATTTGACAGGCTAATGAAAAGAATATTTTTTCCACCGATGGCATGGAAGCTGCCGTATCCATTGTCAAAAAAGAACCCTAAGATTATTCTTATGTCAGAAGACCGGTGTGAAGTTTTTGGACACTTTTAAATTTTTGGACACTTATATTTTGAACAGAAATTTACGCGAGTTTCTAAAACCAATTTTTGTAGACATAATTTCGATTTTAGACAGATATTTGCACAAGAATTTTGTTTATAAAAAGATCAAACTTTTGTCTTTCGTATAC
This sequence comes from Nephrotoma flavescens, assembly GCA_932526605.1. Lineage (NCBI taxonomy): Eukaryota > Metazoa > Arthropoda > Insecta > Diptera > Tipulidae > Nephrotoma > Nephrotoma flavescens. The sequence continues at coordinate 77,790,895 of OW052220.1, forward strand.
TTGTTAAACTTTTCAGAAATTACTTTAATCATCAGGAATATGGTATTTGCAATTTTTGTATGAAAGGATGTCGTTGTAGCTTATGGTAAATTACACAAATCTCCGAGATTGGCTCCCATAGGTTTGAAAGGGCAAACATTATGGAATTAAAATTAATCTATATTTTTCGAACTATGGGGTTTGTGTCGAATGCATAAGATCTTTTTACTTAAGGATTCTGCACATCGTGGACTTAGTAATGTTCTGTTTGGAAGATGAAATGATCAGGGGGGTATTTTGAAATAATCCGATATCGGATTTTTTCCGATATCGAAAAATCCGATCCGCCACGAATTTTCCTATTATGAAATTGTTTGGCCGAATTTTTCAAATATAAGCATGTCGTAGTCCTAATAAATTCAAAATAAATAATTTAATTATAATTATCATTTAACCCTTTGCACTCGTATGTCACACTGGAAGTGACAATACTAATTTACTATAAAACTCGTAAATCAGTCTGTAGACAAAAAAAGTACCACACTGTAAAAAATCACAAAAATTAAAACATTTTATAATAGTAATAAATGAATTAAATATAATACGTTCAATTCTACCACTGTAAATTATTTTAATTCATTTAACTAAAAATAATACAAGTACCCAACCACCTTGAAAATAAATCGAGTGCAAAGGGTTAAATATGAATATTTTTTATTTAAATATATTATACTTACATTTTAAATGTGTATTGTTTAATTTATTTTTTTTAGTTTCTATATTTCGTAAAAATAATATGTATATTGATTCCCCTAGTCGCATCACTTCAAGTGATGTGACTACTCATCTTCTCGGTTACTAGATCATTAAATCAAAACTTGCAAAATAATTGTTCAACAAAGGCGTTTTGGCTGTTCTTTAAATCTTAGTATGCTGCTTTATAAATATTTGCTATCGACTGCTATCACTTCAAATGACAATTTCTATCACTTGGACTTTTGACGTGATAAATAAATAAAAAATAATTCAAACTAATGCAGCCAACTAAAATTTCAAAAATTTTCATTGAGAGTTTTGCACAAAACTATTTAATTAATTTTGATTTTAAAATCTAGTAACCAGGAAGGTCCATAGTCACGTTGCATGAAGTGATACGTCTAAGGGAATTGAGTATTTAAATAGCTGAAGAAACACACATTCGATAACAAAAAATGAGATTCGTCACCTAAATAGCAGTCGGATTTTGGCATTCGATTTTCGGAAAATACGATTTCGGTTTCTCTTTTTCATAGTAGCGGATTTTTCGATATCGGATTTTCATAATAGCAAAGTCCGCTTTCGGATCCGATATCGAATTTTCATAATAGCCCCCCAGGTTTTGTATGTCGCTTATCGTTAACGCAGGGTCGTAGAGGTTGGCTCGTGCAATCAAGACGTCTTGTTTTACAGACGTAACTCTTTTTCTACCTCTCCTCTAAACCGTATTATTTGTTACTTGGTATATAAAATCGAATTTCGATTGCAACCATATTTTTTCGCTCAATTACGACCGCCAATTGTCATAATTGTATTTGGCCATAGTGGCCGGGTTTGTTTTGACGCTAAGTTTCTAGGAAAATTGATGCTCAAAAAAAATAATATTCTAATTTTGAAACAAAAATTGAGGGTACAATTATTTTTGAAATGAACTAGATTAAACTTAGCTTTAGGCATGAATTTAAAGAAGTAATTTTTTATTTAATGTACTTCAACACGCTTTAGTTTATTTAATAAAACATATATTTTTTTATTTATCTTTAATCTGTTCTGAGGCCTAGGCACTCACAACTCTTTTGCGGTTCACTTTCCCTTGAACAATAGTTAGGAATTAATTAATAATTTACGCTTCTTGTAACAGCATTTCCGGCATTTCGATTAACCCGTAACAATATTAAAATTTTTTGCAAGGCGTGTGTCGCGTTTATAACTGGATTTTAAACTATCTTTACAGCAGACTGAACTAATTGAAAGACTAATGAATTTAGTGGTTTAGCTTTACCCCTGATGTTGTTGGGTTCGTCTAGAATTCAAAAACAGCACGTAAAAGGCGACTAGAATGGATGAATTGGTGGTTTTGACCCACATCCATAAAACATTTTTTATTGAGACGGGTTACATCTCGCTCGAATCACGCAGACTCGACATATCTCATAACATCCACGAGAACGAATTCTATTTCAAACGCTACCAATTAGTTCGAACAAGCATTTGAGTTACAACGTGGGGTGCGCTCGTTCGTTAAAGGCCACACACCGTACGCTCGATATCAGAAGTACGAAACTTTCGCTAAGACTGCCCAAGCAACTATTGTGCTTGAAATATCCTTACCCAGTAAATTCATTTTCCTGACTAGTTTGTATAGATCCTACTAATAGAAGGATTCAGAAACCATGAACTTTTTCTAGTTTATCAGACAAATGTGAATACATTCGCAACTGACATCCGTCCTACTGCAAATCAATTTTAATGGGCAGCTTTAATGCCCACATAAAGAATGGTGGAATCAGTAAGACGCGAGTCTTGCTGGGCGCAAAGCGAAGTGGTTTGCGTGGGTGGTGATTGTTAGTGATTTTACGTTTGCACGTCAAATCCATATTATGGGTCTTTGTCTCACAACAATCATCCATTCCATGGAAGCACGTGTCGAGCATGGAATTGGAAATTCTCACCATAATCTGATAACTATAAAATATATATCGAAACACCTCCGAAATTCAGACAATATAGCAATTTTTTCAACATATGTCTTGTGAAGACGGTTGTATCTATCAGACTCCAATTTTCTTTTCCGCAATTTCACTGAGACCGTTTCACACGAAATGAACAAATATATATACCATCATCATTTTACAATTCAAATTTTAAACCCTTTTCGAAAGAACCCGCCAAAGTCGCCAAATAAAATAAAGCTCTTCACAATAAATATAAGCGCAACGAAATTTATTTAAGTAAGGTCAAAGTTCTGTGGGACAAAGTACTGAGGGGTTTCTTGATACGCACGTAACAACATCTTCTATAGGAACCTAGCAGTGGGAACAGTCGTCAACGAGGTAAACAAAGCACCACGGAAGCATGAAGGGACGCTTCACACGCCCAAACATCGAAGCAAACCAACTGTTTGACCAACGAGAAATAACAAGAAGGCAAGAAATAAGAAAAAGGATACAACCGTTCAGTTAGTTTTAAAGCCAGCACAAAATATGATTGGCTTCACAAAAAATCAAACCTGTTTTAACTTAATAAGCCGTTTTTATATCTATTCCAAAACTTATAAGAACTCCGAATAAAATGTACCATCTTCTGGTTTCAATAGATTGGACATTTATATATCTATATTTTAAAACAAAAACTTATTTATGGAGTTTGAAAAACTTGATGTATTTTATGGACAGTTTTAATGTTATTTTGGAGGGTTTAACATTTATTTTTAGTTATTATTTAACCATGTCACAACTGCCCCTTAGCCTCAGATACTCAGGTGGTTTCGGCTGTTTATGCGTGTACAAATAGGTATCATCTGGCTAGCCGCATTCGCTTCGAGAGGGGTGGGTATTGCTTCAATAGTACAACAAGAGGCCTGTAGAAGCCAGTTCCTGATCAAGAAACAACTAGTTCCGGAACAACAACCAGCTAAACCGAACGAGAAATAACCTCCACCAATTAACTTCGTTGGAACATCAAACTATTTCACTGTACAATCGCTTATAAATCGGTTACTTTTGCTGAGTATAAACTCGGTATCTCAAAATAATGGTGTCTGAAAATTAATATTCCCGACCCTAAAAATAGACTATAAAGCTTAGTTCCTAAGGTCATCAATGGTTTACCTACGAGGATAAGAATGATCTTCCAATCAAAGTTCTAGACGTAACTGAGGTGAGAGTTAAAATAGAGTCATACGCAGAAATGTTGCCGAACAGAGACTAGATGCGTTAGTGGTGCCGAAAAATAATCTACTACTGTGCATCGCTAAAGCGAGCTCCATGCTCGATTTTGTCAAACGTTATGAGACAATTTTGATGTGGAAACAATTTCAAAAGATCCTGTATTGTGCCTACGTTCGATCCCAGCTGGAATATTCTGTAAATCTGTGGTGTCCGTTCTACGAAGATCATATGCAAAGTATTGAGAAAATTTAAAAGAAGTTTATACGCTATTGCTAATCGACGCACCGAATGCGCCAATATCAATTAAAATGAAGGTGCCTGGTAGACAAATAAGAGTGCATGACTTCCTTCAAGTAGATAGACACAAAACCAACTGATGATGTGTAAAAGTTTCAACAGAATTAACTATTTATTTGTTTGTTTAACTAAACATAACTTTAAAAGTAGATTAAGGCAATTTTATACCTCTCAGTAATTCTTACTTGATACTTTACTTTTATATTTCAAATTTTCAAATCAAGTTCCAACTCAAATTTGTAGACTGATTTGTAGATCGCAAGATATTTTAATTGCAAAAAAACCACACCTCGCAAACTACAGGGGATGGGAAATACCTACGGAGCTACTAACATTAAGTAATAAATCGCGAAAACAAAATGCAGTAAATATACCGGGTGTTTCTTTTAAACTGAGACGATCAAATATCTCGAAAAATACTCACTCTACGGAAAAAATGTCCATAATCAAAATTTAATCATACCGCGGGGGAAATACATTAGTGCAAAAAATCGTCCCCCACCCCCCGCTTTGTAGGTGGGCGGGGGTAACTTTTAAACTAAGAAAGGAAGCCGTATTTTTTATTGCAGATACGGATTTTCTACGACTAAAAGTACGTATGATTTGAATGAAATATTTTGTTCGGTTTATGATAGATGGCGTTGTAATCGACGAAATTCAATTTTTTCAATTTCTTCTTCTTAGAACACACGCATTCGATTCTGCAATACGTTTGAAATAAAAAACATCACATTTTCATTGGAAATACTCGAAATTCGTTATCAAAACAATGTATTCAGTTTTGTAAATCACATTTAAAGTTTATGTTATTTCTTATCTTCACGTTTTTCGTAATTGCAAAATAAACGATAAAATACTTTAGAATGGACCGTTTAAGTGTGCCAGAGAAAATTGAAATGGTTCTGGTTTATGGAGAAGCTGGCAGAAATCTTGAAAATGCTGTTGCTATTTACGCTCAACGTTTTCCGGATAGGATTCGTTCACGTGCTTCATCTGGCCGTACTATCAAACAATTTAATACTGATGGAAATGTTCAACTGAAAAAGAGGACCCGTAGAGCAACAGTCACTGGAGAAAATAATGAAATTGCTGTATTGGCAGCAGTGGCTCATAATCCTCATGTTAGTAGTACACGAGAAATAGTTCGCGATTCCGGATTGTCCCTCACCAGTGTTTGGATAATTTTAAAACGGCGGAAGTATCATCCATATCTTGTGGCTTTACAGCAAGATCTTCATGGCGCTGATTTCCAAAATGGGGTAACTTTTTGTCAATGGGCACGTGAACAAATACAACAAAACCCCAATTTTTTTCGTTGCGTAATGTTCTCTGACTTATTGTCTTTTACAAACCATGGAACGGTTAATCGACACAACATGCATTATTGGAGTGTTACAAATCCGCACTGACTTCGTCAAGTTGAACATCAGCGTCCTTGGACTGTCAACGTGTGGTGTGGAATAATTGGCAACAAACTCATAGGCTCCCACATTACTGAAGGCAACTTGAATGGTCAAATGTACCGAAACTTTTTGGAAAATGAACTGCCAATATTACTTTAAAATTTGAACTTAGAAGTGAGACGGAACATGTGGTTTCAACATGATGGTTGTCCTGCACACTATTCGGTGGTGGCACATGAAATACTTGATCGTGATTTCAATGGTCGCTGGATCGGTAGAGCTGGTCCGATAAATTGGCCCGCCAGATCACCAGATCTTACTTCGCCAGATTTCTTTTTGTGGGGCTATCTCAAAGACAAAGTTTACAAACAAGAACCAACAACACGTGAGAACATGGTTGAACGAATCAGAAATGCGTGTGCTGAAATTCAACCAAACACACTTCTCAGTTGTGAACAATCATTGGAAATGCGTATTAATAAGTGCATTGAAGTCACAGGCCATCATTTTGAACACTTATTTTAAGCTAAAATTATTTTATTCACCTGCCATTTACATTAATATATTGTTTTGATGACGAATTTCGAGTATTTCCAATGAAAACGTGATGTTTTGTATTTCAAACGTATTGCAAAATCGAATGCGTGTGTTCTAAGAAGAAGAAATTGAAAAAATTGAATTTCGTCGATTACAACGCCATCTATCATGAACCGAACAAAATATTTCATTCAAATCATACGTACTTTTAGTCGTAGAATCCGTATCTGCAATAAAAATACGGCTTCCTTTCTTAGTTTAAAAGTTACCCCCGCCCCACCTACAAAGCGGGGGGTGGGGGACGATTTTTTGCACTAATGTATTTCCCCCGCGGTATGATTAAATTTTGATTATGGACATTTTTTCCGTAGAGTGACTATTTTTCGAGATATTTGATCGCCTCAGTTTAAAAGAAACACCCGGTATAACCAAAGTTTCACCAAAAACTCATGGAAATAAAATCGGAGAACCAAAACTATACTCTTGTTATGATTATCTGCTCCAAAAGATACTAAGAAGTATGGAAGCTGTTAACAATAGGCTAGCTGCACAAGATATGTGCCTAAAAGCCTTAAGCAACAGGTTAGAAAATTAGATCGCGAATGTTCCGAAATAATGTCAGTATCAGCAGGAGTACCAGAAGGTTGTTTTGGGAACAACTTTATATGTTCTATATACCTCGGACCTACCAATCATAAAAGAGACATGCATTGCAAAGTTTACGATTAATACGGCCTTCTCCACAGTCGCTGATAGCATAGCAAAATTCACAAGCAAATCGCAGAGTCACTAATATTGTGAGTACCTGAAAAAATCTGCTTAAGTACACTTCCCTCATACAAAACGGTCAACTAGATACCAGTAGAATAAACACTAGACTCGAAACTAGAATGAAAAAAGCATGTCAAAAAGAAAAAGGAATAGAAACTCAGAATAAGTTAACTTTACATAAAAATTGTTACTATACCGGTAAATTCTAAAATCGGGAAGCACTTTCGGTATTCAGCTCTGGAGCTATTCAAAGCAAACGAATGTTAATATCATTTATCATTCAGAAGCAAAGTCCTACGTCGAATAATTAATGCACCGAGGTACAAAAGAAATTATAACCGCCATAGAGACCTGAAAATGGACTTCGTCAGTGAAGAAATAAGCAAACATGCGAGAAAAGACATGCAACGTATTAGTCTACCTCAAAATGCTGAGATACATCGTATGTTGAACAACACAAACCTAGTAATACGGCTGCGAAGGAAGAAATCACTTGATCTACTGGATCTGAATCGGCTAAATTTATAATAAAACTATAAAGGGGACTAGTTCAAGGGCTACAACTTTAAAAACGCGGATTTAAATTATGGAAGAATTTCTAATTGATTTGCAAATCAGTTGTAATAATAAATATAATGAAAAAAAAAATTGCAACTAGCTTTCTTCTTGATGGTGCGAACAACTTTCTTGGCATTGTAATATATAGATCAGATAATAGAAGAAACCTACGTACAGAACAGAGATACTCCGAATCCCAATTATGTTGGAGCTTCGCGCCTCTCTAAAACTATTATATTCAGATGTTGAGAAACTTACCGCTTTTATCAACTCCGAATGAATTCAATAGCACAAAAACAATATTGGGTCTCACCTGAAACAAACAAAAAATAGTGTTAGCATTTCAATTATAAACAAAAATAATTAATAGATGTGCAAACGCATGGTGAATAAACTTTTTGCACAAACACAAATAAAATTAATTAATTAATCATAATATGTCACTTCTATATAATAACGCCCGCGCACACTACAAGTATAAAATTAAAATTCTCTCAGGTAATTAGTAACTTTTATTAATTCGTTTAATTACACCACGTCAAACTTTACCCGATGAAACTTTTAGGTTTTTATATATGATAGCGATAGTCTACTTGTTGTGTGTGTGTGTCATTTTAAAAGCATAGTAAAAAAATAATACAACAAAAAAACTTATAAACTTTAACTAGTTCCATGGCATAATCTTAAACGTGCCATTAGGCAACTATGTTTTATATACGAGCGAATGGTGGTGGATTCAACTTTTTTTTTTGCTATTATAAGTTAATTAAACTTTTCTATCACATAAAGCAGCATCATTTTTCGAACTTGCCTCCCGCGCCCAAACTTTATATACGTATAAAGGACGAGTACGTATAAATATTCATGGCATACAGAATGCTGTCTATGATAAACAAAAGCAACAACAAAAAGTAAAAAAAAAAAATATTCGAGGTTAATATAAAACTTTCAACAACAAGTGTCATATAATTTACTAAGTAATTCATTTTAAATTACAGAATTACTTGTTTGGAAAAAAATCAACTTTACATATCTCAGCATTGTACATATAGCCGTGCTTGTACGTGTATATAGAAAAATTCAAAGTTTGTTTTCCAACGAACTTTTTTTTTTCATCCTAGATAATTTTGGATGATTGATTACATTGAACATGAGTATTGTATATGGATGCACTCCGTGTGTATGTAGTAACGTGTTCGTCGAAATTAAATTTTAATTTATTTCTATATGATTAATTGCGATTTAATAATGATCAAGCTGAATGAACCAACTTTATTTGTTTTCGTTGCTGCGAAAAAGCTCTCCACGTATACACTAATTACACCAGATACACATGCACATACGGTTATTTATATAATTTTCACCCGAGAGAAAAGTTATTTTTACGACCTAATTTTTGAAACCTACGAATATATATGGATGACATTGATGGACACTTTTTTATATACAATATAATTTGTTGACCATTGTGGGTGGTTAATATTTATTTATTTTGTCGTGGGTTGCTTACAGATTCACTATAAAATAACCAAAATTTCGATTGGTTTTATATACAAAACATTGAAATTTGATAGCTTCTACGTGGGTTATCGCCCTAGTTATTTATGTGTAATGTTATAAATTATGTAACTAAAACTGATAAATATTAAGTATAGTCAAATTGTTTGTTTTATAATAGGATAATTGAAAATAGGATGTTAGATAAATATAACAATTAATAAAAATTTCTTTATTTATAAAGTCCACATTTAAAATTCTGTAAGCAAGATATGCTAAATCTACGCGGATTTAATTATCAGACATACTTAAAGTTTCAGTTGTCTTAAGCCTGTAAATATAGGCTTTGGTACGACATATTAAGCCGATTATCAGGTTTAAGTGTAAACAGGGAGACCAAAGTAATACGCATCCCCTGTGCTGACTTTGTCCACATTTTTAGGAAAATCGGAATGGTTCAGTTTGTTACAGTCATTGGTGAACGTTATCGTGATATGATAAGGTAGGCTAGAATTGCATTCCAGTGGTTTGCTGAACATTTGGTAAAACAGGACGACGCCACATGCCATATACTGCTAGAGAAATCATGGAATTATTACGAGAAATATTTTCACAAAAGTTAATTTCGTAATCTGATGATGTGGATTGGCCACCACGGTCACACCCGATTTAACTGATCCCGACATCCTTTTATTTGGTTATCATAAACGTATGCCTTATGCAAATAAACCAGATAATATTGAACAACTTAAAAGTCATATTGAACAACCACTTTACATTACTACTGGCCGGTTCTGGCTCAGTCCCAGTCCCAAAAATGACGTCATAGATAACGTAGTCATAGATGATTGAAAAGGGATACATTTCGGAGAAAGAGTATTATGTAGTCGTAGGCGATTAAAGCAAACATTTAGGAGCAATCTCGATTGACAAGCAAACATTTCGGAGAAAGTTCGCCAGACCTTGATCTTGATTTTTTTTATTTATACAGCGAATGTATATATTATACAATCAACAACAACAATCAATGGAATAAGTGGCCAGTCCTTGACCACTGGCTTCCAAAAATAACGTCATAAAGCATGACGTAGTCGATGATGATTGAAAAACATACATTTATGTGCAAAAACTATGGCGTATTCGTACATGCATAAATAGCTTTGTTGCCCCTAAATGTATGTTTTTGAAACATCAACGACTACGTCACATTTAATGACATTTGTTTGGGAGCCAGTGGTCCAAAACCGTCGAATTTGCGCAAATCGCATTTTCAAATATCTAAAATTTTACCCCACTTTCAAATTTCTCAAATTTGATTTTTGCATTTCCTGATTTTTTTTCGCATTTGCGCAAGTCGCATTTGCGAAAATCTACTTTCTAAAATCGACACAGCACAGCTGATTTATTTCATTTGATTTTTTTAAACTAAAGCGCTGCTTATGGTCAAATGCAAAAAAAATCAAATATCTCATATGAGATATTTCAAAGCGGGGCTGTGCTGGGCCGATTTTAGAAAGTAGATTTTTGCAAAACCGATTTTCGGAAATGCGAAAATCAAATGTGTGATATTTGAAAGTGGGGTAAAATTTTACATATTTGAAAATACGATTTGCGCAAATCCGACGGTCCTGGACCACTGGCTCCCAAAAATACCGTCATAACGTATGATGTAGTCGTTGATGATTGAAACTAACACATTTAGGGGCAACAAAGTATGACGGAGTCGTACATGTTTGGAAAAAACATAAACTTAGGGGCAATTTCGATTGAAAAGCAAACATTTGTGAGAAAATTTGCCACCCAACGTTCTAATAACTGTTTGCTTTTCAAACGAACCTGTCCCTAAATTTATGCCTTTATTATACATATGCTACTACGACACACTTTGTTGCCCCTAAATGTATGTTTTTCAATCATCAACGACTACGTCATACTTCATGACGTTATTTTTGGGGGCCAGTGGTCCAAAACTCATTCCATTGATTGTGGTTGTTAGAAAACAACGTCTGCGAGTCATCAAATTATAATATATACATTCGCTGTATAAATAAAAAAAAAACTCAAGATCAAGGCCTAGCCAACTTTCTCCTAAATGTTTGCTCATCAAATTATAATATATACATTCGCTGTATAAATAAAAAAAAAACTCAAGATCAAGGCCTAGCCAACTTTCTCCTAAATGTTTGCTTGTCAATCAATATTGCCCTTTAAATGTTTGCTTTTTCATTTTTGGGACTGGCACTGACCCAGAGTCGGCCACTTTACACTACTTATTTTCGTTCATTTAAAAAAATTGCATAGACACGAAGAAGTAAACCTCTCGGATGGACACCCTGTTTATAAGGGTTTTTCAAATAATAATTTCAAATGTAAGCAAAGTTGACAGTTTAACAATTTCAAAATATATGTAAAAATTCCCTGCGGACCACAACCATTTTTGAACATAGTTTTGCTCAATAATTTCCAAAATTTGTTTAGCTGTACAGTGCAGTTTCCAACGCCTGACTATAAATGTATTTAACAAATGCAATTAAAACGCCTCGCCCTCTTCCTGGTGTTTTTGAACTATTTATATTTTGTTACGAGCCTTTAACGAGAATATTTGTGGCCCGAATGACGGTGACAGTAAATTCTCCAATTGCAATGCATCGGTTGGAAATGCATCGAAAACGATCATTAGGACTTGGTGACAGTTAGAACTCGATATTTGAAATTTTCGATTAAATTTTTTTTTTTAATGATCATCAGTAGTAGACGTGTATCCACAGATCTGGCCACAAATTTATTCGCAATAATATTTTGTAATATTTTGCTCCATGTTTTGTAACATTCGTCAACCTAATTATACAGTTATTACACATCCATAACACATCCATCGTTGCTCGATCAAGAGCAGCGCAATCGTGGTTAGGACAAGTTATGGAAGGTGTAGCTACTCCAATTGATTTATTACATTTACCACAATTCGACAGTATAAATCACCGACATCTACCGTCTCTAATCCAAGTGGTTAGTGATTTAAATAAATACGGACAGTTTCTAAAATTAAATAATACATCTTTAAATACTGTTACGGATGCCGTGCCGAAAAGCTTTTGGCAGCTTAATCACAAATAATTACCAATTCAATTCACAAATTAACCTAACAACCTCCGTAGTAGTACTGATACGTTGGTAGCGACACACAGTCAGTCACAAAAGTCTACATACACCACAAAAATTTACAAAAACAAGATATTTGAAATGAACTAAATGTTGTAATATTAATTAAATAATATATTTAAACAAATAAAATTATTATTGGAGAAAAAAAAAATTTAAAAAAAAAATTATTTAAAAAAAATTTAAGTCTACATATAGTTGCACGTTTTTATTTATTCTCAAAATATTGCAAAGTACCGTTATCTTTTTTTATATAAATACCTAGGCACGTCTGTCGACACTTTCAGTATTGACTTTGCATTTGTCTTGAGTGAGAAATAATTTCCGTTTTTGGCATGAAAAATGGTGCGTCGAATAGAATAAGAGTTAAGTATAATGAAATATCTAAAATTGTCGCTATAATTCGATCAACCATAAAAACAATAGTGCGAAATTTTAATAACAGAGCAAGTATTCAAAATAAACAACGATCTGGGCGTATTGAATAACTTAACGCAAGGAGTGTTCGGAGCATAATTAAAAAAGTGGCCTTCAATCCGAGGATTAGTGCTCCAACATAGCGGTTGAGATTCGTAATAGCACTAGTAAGGATATTCATCCTGAAACAGTTCGTCGAATTTTACGAAACGAAGGGTTTAATGAAAAAGTGCCAAGGGAAGAACCATTTTTAAGCTTAGTAAATAAACAGTAAAGGTTTGAATTTGTAAAAAAGATACGTTAATGAAGGCCCTGAATTTTGGGGCAATGTGCTTTTCACTGATGAAAGTAAATTAAATATATTCGGATACGATGGAGGGGGTCTATATACAGTTGCACGTTTCTATTTATACTCAAAATATTGCAAAGTACCGTTATCTTTTTTTATATAAATACCTAGTGTTTGTGCACGGCTTCGTGGTAAAAATGTCGAACAAATTGTTATGTCTTCTCCGTACACAAACAAAATACACATAGATTAAATTGCCACACAATATCACAAAAACAAGACGAATAATTTTTTAAGTCTTTTTTATTATAATTTTTTATGTTTTTTCGGTCGTACACCTTTTTCTAATGAATTTACAACGCGATTGTTTTTTCCTGGCTTCGTAAAACCAATACAACTCAACATGTACTAAAAAATGTGTATAGTCAAATTTGCAAGAAGGCAACATAACAAACTAATAAACAAATTCCACATTCACTCAGGTTACACGCTGGTCATCGCCTTCGGTGGATTCGTTAACATTTCCGCCCCAGTTGAATCAGTTGATTCAATCGGAAGTCTGCATATTTTCTGGACTGGTCGCTTTAGGATGGCTGATTGAGTTTTAATTGTAACCGTGCGAACTAAACCATCTTTACCTGGATGAATGTTTTGTATAACTCCTAAAGCCCATTGTGCTGGTGGATCATTTACTTCTTTGATAACTACCACGTCACCAAGTTTAATATTTTGGGTTCTATAGCACCATTTTACCCGCCGCTGCAACGACGTCAAATATTCCAAGTGCCATCGACGCCAAATGTGTTGCACGAACTGTTGTAGAAGTTGCCAGCGCGTCAACAATGACTGTTTCCTGTCAGCTAAATGCTCCTCCGGTATTCTCTTCATTGAACCGCCAATCAAAAAATGTGCGGGTGTCAACGGGTCTAATTGGTTGGGCGATACCAAACATAGTGGTCGTGAGTTCATGATGGCTTCAATCTCCACAATCATGGTGTTGAATTCCTCGTACGTCAACGTGGTATTTCCAATCACTCGTCGTAAATGGAATTTCATTGATTTTACCGCGCTTTCAAAAAGACCCCCGGTGTGTGGTGCTGCAGGTGCGTTAAAATGCCAATTAATAAATTGTTGCGCAAGATACATTGAAATTTTACTGTTGTTTTCTTTCAGATGGTGAAAGAGACTCTTCAGGTGGTTATTGGCGCCTATGAAATTGCTACCGTTATCGCTGTAAATATCGATGCAAGCGCCTCGACGTGACGAAAATCGTCTTAATGCAGCCAGAAATGATTCAGTGGTGAGGTCTCCTACCAATTCGAAATGAACGGCTTTGGTGCTCATACAGACGAACACACAAACATAAGCCTTATGCGTTTTCTGTCCTCGTCCTCTTCTCATGTAAATCTTGAATGGACCTGCATAATCGATTCCTACTTTTAGGAATGCCCTTGTTAAATTGACGCGATCGTATGGCAATTCGCCCATGAATTGCTCCATTTGAGCTGCTTTGTGTCTAGTGCAAACGACACAATTGTGGATGATCTTATTGACAAGCTGCCGTGCTCCAATTACCCAATGCTTCAATCTGATTAATGTTGACAACAATGTCGGCCCAGCATGGTGATTTTTAATATGGAGCTCCTCTGCGATAAGATATGCAAGCCGTGTATTGGATATGATAGCTGGATGTTTTACTTCGTAAGCTGCTGTCGATTGATTGATTCGACCTCCGACTCGGAGCATTCCTTGTGAATCGACGAATGGATCCAACATTTTTAATTTGCTGTTGCGTGCAACCGAACGTTTGTCCTTTAGAGCAGATATTTCGTCCGAGAAAACATAACCTTGATGCCATATCACGAATTTATCTGCCGCATTCAGTATTTCGTCTCGTTGTATTGTTGCAAATTGACGTTGCTTTGCTGGCACCCTCATGTTGGTTATTATCCTGAACACCATCGCTAGAATTTTGCAGCATTTGTAAAAGCTAGAATACTGGTTTAATACTTGATGGTAAAGATGTTCATCTTCTCGAATGATATGCGCCACTATGTATTTTGGCCGAACACATGGTAACTCTCTTGACTTATGGTATGTTATTGCCTTTTGAACTGGCCAGTGGTCTTCTGATTGGCGTAGCCATTCCGGTCCCTTCCACCAAAGATCGAATGTGAGCAGTTGGTTTGGTGTTAAACCGCGAGAAGCACAGTCCGCTGGATTATGCAACGAAGGGACGTGATACCAGCATAATCGCCCAATTGTCGATAAGATTTCTGACGTTCGGTTTGCCACATACGTCTCCAACGTTCTAGGGTGGTGTGACAGCCAATCAAGCACAATGGTAGAATCGGTCCATGCAAACCATTTTTCCACCTTTAATGCCAACGTCTCCTTAACCAACAGCAATAATTTTGTTGACATGACTGCAGCACATAATTCCAATTTTGGTATTGTGCGTTGTTTTAACGGAGCCACTTTGGTCTTAGCGGTTATCAAAGTAACATGAACGACCCCGTTGTCATCTTCAGTTCTGCAATAAATGGTAGCTGCTAAGGCTTTCTGAGAAGCGTCACAGAACGAGTGCAATTGGATTGGCTTTTTTGTTGTCTTTAGCCAACGAGGAATTTTGATATTTTCGATGTCCTTTAATCCTCTTCGAATTTTGCACCACTCTTCGAGGATTCGAGGTGGTAGCTCATGGTCCCAAGTTAATTTTTCCAACCATAAACTTTGAAATAACACCTTGACGGTGATTATAACCGGAGCTAGCCAGCCAAGTGGGTCGAACAACTTGGAGGCTTCCGATAACAATTTTCGTTTTGTCACACGAATGTGTGTCTCGTCGTCTAAGTTGACGGAAAAATAAAATGCGTCTTCCTTTGGTTGCCATTGCAGACCCAATATTTTTACAGTGTCATCGGTCTCCATTGTCTTTGGAGTAAGTTGTCGGTCCATAATCGGGATACCATCCAGAAATGTGTGGTTATTGGATGTCCATTTTCGTAAGTGCAACCCTGCATCGCCCAACATTTTCGTTAAATTTTCTCGTAACATTGTTGCTTCTGCTACCGTACTACAACCGGTGATTAAATCGTCCACATAAAAATCTCGTTTTAAAATAATGGTTGCTTCTTGGCATTTTGTCTCGTTGTCGTCACCGATTTTTGCCATCACTCTCGTGGCCAGAAATGGAGCGGAGGCTGTACCATAAGTAAGCGTTTTAAGTCGGTATCGTTTGACTTCTTGCCTCGGATTGTCCCGCCATAAGATTGTTTGATACTTAATGTCGTTTGCGTCTACTAGTATCTGGCGGTACATCTTCTCTACATCTGCCGTCATAACTACCTCGTGCTGTCGAAAACGTACCAGAATATTATACAACGGTTGTTGTACGGTTGGTCCAATCATTAGCGCGTCGTTTAGCGAATTTCCTGTGCTTGTTTTTGAGGACGCATCAAACACGACACGCAGCTTCGTGGTGGCGCTTGACGACTTTAGAATTCCATGATGTGGCAGGAAACATGTTGAAATCTCTGTCTCGTCATTGTTGATTTCTTCCATGTGATTCAAGTCCTTGTACTCGTCCATGAAATGATGGTATAACTCGCTAAATTGTTGGTCCTTATTGAATTTTTTCTCCATGGCGTATAGACGGTTTAATGCCATCTGATAAGATCGACCCAACGGTGGTTTTGGCTTTTTAAACGGTAACCGAACAATATATCGTCCTTCTTCATTCCGTGTTGTAGTATTGATGAATACTTCTTCGCATGCCCTTTCTTCGTCGTTGTAATATGTCTGATTTGGCAATGATTCTTCTTCCCAAAATTTCATGAGCGATTGGTCGATATCAAGCTCGTTGAACATCGTCGATATATTTGGACTGGAACATATGTTTTGCGATCGTCCTGCAATGACCCATCCAAATATGGTATTCTGGGCTATTGGTTGATCATCCCCATTTGACGCCCTTCCATCGACAAGCATATGGAACATATGATCGGCCCCTATTAGAACATCGATTGGATTAGGTGTGTAAAACGATGGATCTGCCAACTTTAACCGTTTTAGGTGGTCGTATCTATTAATGGGTATCTTCGTACTTGGTATCAAACTGGTGATTTGTGGAACGATTAATGCATTAATCTCCATTGTTTCATTGTTACGTGCCGCTGACACGGTGACCGCTATGCAACCCTTGGAGGATCCGACATGAGTTTTGCCCAAACCGTTGATTTTGAGGCTTATATTTTTCGGCGGTATTCTAAGTTTTTTGGCCCATTCTTCTGTGATGAAGGACATTTGAGAACCGGAGTCCAATAACGCGCGACATTGGTGAAGATTTCCGAACGCATCCGTTAATGTAATAATAGCGGTGGGCAATATTGAATGCTCAACGTTTTCAGTTGCGGGTGGCTGACTGACAAAGTTGGATTGTATAACAGCCGAAGTTATGTTATTAATGGGTTGGGATTTCTCTAGTGATGCTTCGGTGGTAGTCACATGATGCGTTGCGGCTTGTCGGTTTGTGTAACCATCAGTACTTATGTTGTGCAATAATGTATGATGTTTGCGGTGGCATTGCGTGCATCTTTTTCTTGACTTGCATTCATATACCACATGGGTGTCATTCAAGCAGTTGAAACATCTGTTTTTTTCTTTTACAAACGCAATTCGATTATTCAACGACATTCCCTTGAACTTTGAACACTCGTAGAGGAAATGTTCGCTATTTACACACACTAGACATGTAAATTTTTCGGTAGATAACATGCTTCTTACTGGTGGTCGCGATTCGGTCCTTCTCTTCATAACGCTTTTGTTCACTTCCAAGGTATCCGTCCTTTTTAATAAAAATTTCATAAATTGGTCGATCGTTGGAAACTCTTCTTCTATTGATTCTTCTGCCCATCTTGTCCTGGTATCATCATCGCATTTCTGAAGCAGCAAATAAATAAGCCACGGGTCTCTACTTTCTGCTTGTCCGCCTAGTGCCTTTAGACCTCTCATGGTTTCGTCAGTTTGATCGTACAGCTTCCGAATGTTTGCGACATTTCCAACCGTGAATGATGGCGATTTCGTTAAATTATCAATGAATTCGTTGACAATCAAACGTTTACGGTCGTATTTTGCTACTAGTTTTTGAAACGCCTCGATGTAATTGGCATCGGTAGGTTTCATGTAGTAAATGGTACTTAATGCTTCATCGCGTAAACAACCTTTTAAATGCAGCATTTTTTGTACGGATGGTATATTTGGATTCTCGTGGACACTTGCAACAAAAATGTCGTAAAATGGCTGCCATTCGGTGTATTTTCCTCCAAATGGTTGTATATTTAATTTCGGCAATTTAATCTGCGTGGATGTCGGTTGTGAGATATTCATCGTATCGTTGTCTGTTGAATCATTTAGATTGACACCACCGGATATGCTTAATTTGCGTATCCATGTATTAAGAACAGATTTTGTTAGATAATAATTTTCTTCGAATTCTGGAAAATCGGACTTCTCATCAGCTTTCAGTTCGATCTCGTTTTCTAGTTCTGGATATTCTTGCATTATGCTGTCCAATCTCACTAGACGCGCTTTCAATTGCTCAATATTCGTTTTTTCGTTTATGGTTTTAATATACGCTATCAATCGCGTCATTGATCCTTTTAATGCTGCCAATTTTCTTCGCAAGGCTGCTTCAGACATGTTGCTGACATCCCACGCTGAATTCACGAAAAAATGGCGGACGCAAAACACAAACGCCGCGTGTACGACCCGGAAAATGGTGGACGTAAAACAACACAAATGCACGTTTACCGCACCGCGTAATTAAATATACTTTTATTTATTTTCGCTCACTTAATAATCTGGATACTGCACTTGATAACTCAGCACAATGGGTTTCGTTTATAATGTCTCGTGGTAATTTTCAATGATAAAATTAAACGCCTTGTCAAGAAACCACGCTCTGCTACCAATTTTTGTTTGTGCACGGCTTCGTGGTAAAAATGTCGAACAAATTGTTATGTCTTCTCCGTACACAAACAAAATACACATAGATTAAATTGCCACACAATCACAAAAACAAGACGAATAATTTTTTAAGTCTTTTTTATTATAATTTTTTATGTTTTTTCGGTCGTACACCTTTTTCTAATGAATTTACAACGCGATTGTTTTTTCCTGGCTTCGTAAAACCAATACAACTCAACATGTACTAAAAAATGTGTATAGTCAAATTTGCAAGAAGGCAACATAACAAACTAATAAACAAATTCCACATTCACTCAGGTTACACGCTGGTCATCGCCTTCGGTGGATTCGTTAACACCTAGGCACGTCTATCGACACTTTCAGTATTGACTTTGCATTTGTCTTGAGTGAGAAATAATTTCCGTTTTTGGCATGAAAAATGGTGCGTCGAATAGAATAAGAGTTAAGTATAATGAAATATCTAAAATTATCGGTATAATTCGAGCAACAACAAAAACAATAGTGCGAAATTTTAATAACAGAGGAAGTATTCAAAATAAACAACGATCTGGGCGTATTGAAAAACTTAACGCAAGGGGTGTTCGGAGCATAATTAAAAAAGTGGCCTTCAATCCGAGGATTAGTGATCCAAAATAGCGGTTGAGATTCGTAATAGCACTAGTAAGGATATTCATCCTGAAACAGTTCGTCGAATTTTACGAAACGAAGGGTTTAATGAAAAAGTGCCAAGGGAAGAACCATTTTTAAGCTTAGTAAATAAGCAGTAAAGGTTTGAATTTGTAAAAAAATACGTTAATGAAGGCACTGAATTTTGGGGCAATGTGCTTTTCACTGATGAAAGTAAATTCAATATATTCGGATACGATGGAGGGGGAAAAATTTAGAGAAAAATTAATTAAGATATCGATTAGGACTAGGCAACCAGTGAATCTTTTATCAAGATAATGATCCGAAACAAACGGCGATGATGGCAGTAAGACAATGGCTTCTATATAATGTACCGAAACAACTTCATCCGCCTCCTCAGTCACCGGATCTTAATGGAACAGAGCATATCTGGTATGAACTGGAACAAAGGCTCCGAAAATATAGGATTAAGAATAGGGATTCATTAAAAATTGCCCTTTCGAGTGTATGGGCTAAAATTTCGTCAGCGGTTACTGAGAACCTGGTTTCATCAATGCCCAGGCGGCCAACGCTGTTATTGAGTCTGAAGTCCTTAAGTGTATCTGAACATGATCCTTTTGGTTTTATTGCTGGATGTAGATTTTTGGGATATACATTTTATGAATTTTTTAAATGTTTTAAATATTATTTTAATTTTTTTATTTTTTTTGTCCATTAATATGTAATTTTGTTTTTTTAAATATATTATTTAATTCATATTACATATTAAGTTTGTTTCATTTAACTCGATTTTGCAAATTTTATAGTGTACGTATACTTTTGTGACTGACTGTATATAACATAAAAACAATTATCAATTTCTATTGTTACTATTTTAAACTAATAAACTAATGACAAACTTTGACAATACGTTTTCTATTTTAGCTAAGTCACACTTTTTCACATAAAATCCGAAACACCCACTAATTAGCGACAAGTATTTCACTAGTCCGATGTCAATGTTGAGATGACTCTACCACCTGCTTTGTCATATTATATGACAAAGAGCGTAACGTGAAACTCAAATGTAACACAGCAAGTTGACACAAGAAAAGTTATTATACTGATAGATTCCCAGAAAAGTGGAAGATCGTAGTTGAGTAGTGGAGAACAAAAGAAAAGAGGTCATTTAAACTGCCAAGTTTTTACTATAAGAATGGTGCTGGAGATTGATGATGAGAGTGACATCCCTGTTTACTGTCTATTTGTGATTTTCGCCCCAAGTCATCATGGGATTCATTAAATCATCTAGACTGGGGTGGTTACGATATGCTTCTCGATTGCCGGGCCCGGGACCAGTAATCAGACCCTGGCATCAACACCAACAAAACTGGCTCCTAGTAAAGACCACCCATTCTATGTATGAACGAAGATGTCTACTCAATGAAATCGTGTTTTTATGAGACAAACGGGATTTCAAGTTTTAACACAATATTTTCTTAATTTCCAAAACTTTCTACGGATTATACAAGTATCCCATAAATATTAACATTGCTATAAATAATTTGGGAATTTATTAATCAACAATAATGAATCATGTTTACATCCACACAAATATACAAAATAGATTGGGGATGGCCACATTTTTAAAAAATTCTACTAAGGAAATGTTATTGTTAAAAAATGTAACCGGAAGGTTTTTTTTGGGAAATAAATCACTTTGTATTAGAATACCCCAGGCATTAAGACGGAAAATAAATTTTCATACCACCCGTTATTTTTGTGTCCCATACACATTTTTAAAACTGTGTACACACAGACAGACACATATACCAAGTATGTATATAAAGAAAATTTTAATAAAAATAAAAGAAAAGATTCCATTTTTCCAGGCACATTTCCTTCGCGCAAAAGAAAACTACCCCCCAAGGTATATCTATACAATTGTCACACTAAACAAATGAATATGTAAATAGAAAATCTCTTTCGCCTAGCAATATATTTTCATTATGTACACAAAATCTCGTATTTTTCATAATATTTGTGCCTTATGTACTTGCGTATACTCATATATAATTCCGCAAGTTCGTTGATATATTTCTTGTCACACTCTCCACGTTTGGCATACAAGGGAGTTACACCACACACAATTTCGCAATTTTTGTTAATTAAATTTTTTAATTAACCAAATATTGTACGCGCACATAATCACTAGACGAGTACGAGTTGGTGTACGTAAATATAAACATAACAGTATGTAGATCAACATATGTACATAGTCGTATATACATATTATGTACAATACACATAATATATCCTGTATATGTATCCCTGAGCGCACGCGGCAAAATTTAATTATCAAAATATTTTTATATTCTATAATTGGAAACATCTAACGGCAACCACTCCCCCCGCCTAACACAAGAGTGTTGATATCTTTTGTTGAGTTGGCAATATATAAGAGTACAAACCAAAATACATTCCGTCTCTAGAAAATAATCATTGGATAATTAAATAAAATTCAATTAAAATTTTAATTTTCTTGTTTTTTTTTATTTTGCTGTTCGTAGAAACGTTAAGACTTGCAATAATTTTTGGTAATGGAATATAAAATAAATAAACAGTAAGAACTTTGTTCCAAGCTAAATAGTTCTATATACCATTCCAAATGTATCAAATTCCTACATTGACAGCAAAAAATAGGTTTCGTGTTGATTTTGAACCAGCATGCGACGTAAGGCAAAAACGGGCAATTCATTTTTTGTAATTTTTTTTTCTATTTGGTTAGAAATTAACTTTTATGTCAGTGACAAACCAATTTATATGGACATGCGCTTCTGGACTGGAAAATAGAAAAATAATGTTCGGTGATTAAGACAAAAATAAATTACGGAAGGGTGGTAATTCATCAACAGGTAAATAAGAAATGATTGAAAAAATCAATTTCAGTCCAGAGGCCGTATGCTTGAAATCGTTGGAAATTTCCCCGTTTAGTTTACTATTGTCTTCCTACAAAGGGAATAATTTACCAATCGAATCGATTTACCCAGTCGGAGTTTTTCTCTTAGTAGGGGGAAAAATTATATTTCTTAATTTAAAAAAAGAAAAGAATTTAAAAAAAAATAATTAAAGTAGCCGGCGAAAAATCCGGGGGAATTGAAAAGTCAGTTGAAATTACATAAATAAGCAAGAATGCCACAAAATAATTTTGGTTCATCAAGAAGAAGACGACATAAGTAAGAGTCTAGGACCAAACGATTTCAAATAATTTTTGAATAACCCGGAAAGCAATTGCTTGTGGTTTGCCCTCGCGCTTATATCAGACGTCTCCTTTCTTCCCATAAGTCCAATATTCGTTAATAACAAATATTAGAATATCTGGAGGACGTTATCGCTGGAAGATATTAGTTAGCCACGATAACCACTTATAAATTAACATATACATTTATTAAGTAACCACTTATTATTGTAGCCACCTCTAGCTAACACCAAAAGCAACTTCGCTTAGGAGTCGCCGAAATAGAGTCATTCACAGTTTCTTCGTGTAAGTATCTTTTACAAACGAATTTCATTCGTTTATGCTTCGGAACCAAAAAAAACTTTGCTGACTACATCAACCGAATTTTACATAAGAAATTTCTGAACCTGCATATTCGAGAGTAAAAAACCATAACCACTCTGGTTATTATGGTTTTCAAACTAAGAATCGGATTGCTTAGTTCCCATGTGATGAAATAATATAAAAATGAGAGATAATTTCTGTCTTGCAGAAAACTAAAACAATAAAAAAAGGATCTTTTTTTAAATAATCTAAACTTTCTCACAACGACGTCATGCAAAATTAAAATAAAGCACAGGTCTTTCTAAAGAAATGGCTAACGAAGCTGATCAGATGACTCCAGCACTAAAAATTCTAAATAAACGTGATATAGCCTGGCAATCACTAACGAAAATTTTCGTTTCGAAAGTCTCTCTAGAAATTATCTTAACACCAGCAGTTCAAGACCACACAACATGGATGTGGTAGAAAGATCTTCACGGACGTTGGTTGGTTGGGTGACTGAACATAACGGTCCGAACGTAAAAGCCATTGAACATGGAAAAAATGAAAAGTTTCGGGGGAAATAAAATCCACGCCCTAAATATTCTTGGCCAACTGCTACCCTGCAGAATCGAGACGAATGAGAAAGTAAGTGTCGACTGCTGTTCAAAAATAGGATATTGTCGAAGAAGGATAGAAAAATTGGTTAAGCATTTTTATCTCATCCAAAAAGCCGCGAAAGTAAATTGCATTTTGCGGCTGGTATACTTCCGATTGAAAAAAAACGTCCGAATGAAAAATCCTAAGACATCAATAATAGATCTTTGCAACGCGAGGACTTATTCGTCACGAATAAATACACTAGGCGCGCCCTCCACTTTCCTCATTCTCTGGTCTGGCAAAGCACAAACAAAGCTCAGCAAATTGGCCAAAACATGAGCTGCCCCCATCGAAACAGCGTCCATCAAAATATACAGAACAGGACGTGCAACCAAAACAATCAGATTCGATATTATAATTTTTGGCGAATTTTTTCTTGTTGTTTATTTTCTGTAAAAACAAACATAATCTAAATGTTCCATTTTTTACCCAATTAATTAAATACGCTAATTTAATACAAAAATAATATGTTCTGTTAAAATATACACCTTTTATCGTATTTAATAATAAAAATACAATTTCAATGTATATTGATGTATCATTTTCGAGTATATTTGACGAGTTTTAAAAGAATTTTTAAGAGCAGTGCCAAGAGATTTTCTTCAAAAAAATCTTAACGAAAATCTACTTTACTATTAAGTCTTAACGTCAGAATCGCACTGGTATCGATTGCTAAGGAGCAACAAAACAAATAGTGGAGATTTTGTTTCCAAAAAAAATTGATAGGTTCCGTCACTAAAAATAAACCACTAAGGACTCACTCAAGAAGATATCAAAAAGTGAACGGATAATATGTACTATAAAGGAGAAAACTCTTACCTCAATAGTGAATGGTCACTTCCCCGACTAGATAATTCTAGGTAATCAGGAAGTTAAGTGGGACTTTATCACGAATCCACTTTTTATTCGTTCAGAACCTAACGGGTGTTTGTTTAATCATAATTTTTACCTCAGGAGAAATCCGCTTGCCTATAAACCTTTTGAGCTCCTCCATCGAACGCATAGGCTTTGGAAGACCATCTATTGGCATATTGGTTGCAAAACCAAAGCTTTTAAAAACTTGCACAACACTAATAAAAATTCAGAGGCTATAATTTTTTTAAGTACTACAGAAGCCGAGATATGAAAACCTCCAGACGGCTGTTCTGAAAAAGCTTGTACTCTCGGACTTACAAATTAAAGGCGTGGTTGATTCTGGGATTACCAAACTGAAAACATCAAATTATATGAAAGCCAATTATATGAAAGTCGAATCTTTATCTGGACCAAACCAAATCTATCTGGTAAATGAAATTGTCCCATAATCAGGCTTGATGAGAAAAGCAATGACTTTTCAGAGAAATTTCTCGATCATAATCCGCGAAAGAGACAAAGTTGAGAACCGTATATCCTATCTTCCCGATGTGGTATACTGGTGGATCGAAAACAACTACGGGAATGAAAAGTGGAGCAATGAGGGTAATAGACTCGCAACAGAAGTCTGTACACATTAATGTATCAGAAGCAGGTACACGAAAACTGATATTTTCATAACTTCGGAAACCCAAGAAGCATTGCTAACCATAGCCGGTCGTGTCTTCTAGCTGGCATGGAGCTGCAATTGAATTTAAAAGAAGTTGTTAAGGAAAACAATATTATATTAAAATAGTTCCTGGCCCATGGCAGTCTACGAAACGAGGCAGATGAATTTTGTGCGAGGATAGATAGCTACTTCACTGACCCTGAACCTAGAGTTGCGTATTTCAAGAAATATTGTGCGGGACGAGACAGACTAAAAAGCTTCTTAATTACGACATCAGATACATAGAAGTAGTGGACTACCAAACACTGATATATCTAGTTTGGTATACACAGAAGGACATGGCCTATTTAACGAACACATGGAAAAACAGAGAAATATTTAAAAGAACCGTTGCAGATTTTGCAATACTGCGAGGGAAACATTTGAACATATCCTGTTCAAACGGGTTCTCGCTCGTAAAACATTCAAAATTCTCAAAGTCTATACTAAACAATGGCCAACCAAAAACAACTTATTTTGCCTGAAATGCCACTACCATTTATTAAGGTACTGAATTTACACGTTACATGATAGGGTAATTGGGATGTAAAAGAGATATAAAGGTTGCAAAACACTGGTGAGAAAAAATCTACATTTTACAAGAACTCAACGCTTGTATTTATTGGGACCGGCGCAGCTAAGAAATCATGTTAGGCGTTGTATGAGGACTTTTTCGGTCCCCGTCAGAAAAAGTGCTCTTTTTTGGTCATCGGAAGATCCGAAAAATGATCCAATCACATACAATCAATGAATAAATTACAAGAAACACCGACATACAAGCAATACTCGTTATAAATTCACAAATTTTATATTTAATGTTTGTTGACATTACAAATTTTAACACCTAGTCAAATAGAAATCTACTTCACAGATTTTTTTTTCTGATAACAAAGAGTGAGATTATTCACCACGAATGCCATTTCTTGCATATACCATAGTTTGGCTTTATTGCTCATACATTCCTGCTTGCTCCGACTGGTTATTGAATAACGAACCCTATTAGTATAAACAATTA
Organism: Nephrotoma flavescens; assembly: GCA_932526605.1. Lineage (NCBI taxonomy): Eukaryota > Metazoa > Arthropoda > Insecta > Diptera > Tipulidae > Nephrotoma > Nephrotoma flavescens. Next base: position 77,817,102 of record OW052220.1, read on the forward strand.
ACACCGATCCTCTTCCAAGTCAATGTGCTTCGGACATAGAAATATATAACCTTCAGCGATTTGACGTGATTGGGTAGACAACTCGTCGACAACATAGACAACTTCGACTGCTCATCAACAACGTCAAATACTCGTAAACAACGTCAACTACTCATCAACAACATCGACTATTCGTAGACAACGTCGACAACCAACAGAATTCATTGATCTTTGTAATTTTAACCTAGGTTTACGGAGTTTTTAGTTAATCAAGTTATTTATAATATAAAATGTTGAAGGTTAGTTCATAACAATTACATGTCATATAGATGTCTCTATAGTGATAAATATCGTATTAAATTGGTAATTACCACCATTGATAGTAAATACTTTCACAATTGTTTTACGCTATCTCTTGAAACTCGGAACGAAATAACATGATATAAGTTTACTAGTTAGTTTTTGTCTAAATTTCCGACTAAATAAAATTAGTTCATACTTAGTCATTGATAGATGTCTCTATTATTCATAAATCAAAATTTGCTCTAAATGGCAACATTAGTTCAGATTTACCAATTTACTGTTAGAAATATATTGAAGATTTCTAAATAATTTAGCAAATTTAAAAAAAAATAAGGAATAAGGAGCGAGGATGACATTAGGGATGAGGCCGAATTAAAAAATAATAAAACAAAAAAAATAAGTAAAACATTAACAATAAAAATTAAAAAATTGAATTATTAATAATAAGTTTTTTATAACATGATACTGAAAACAAAAACAGATCTAGATCATTCAAAAATAAATTATGATATTGTCTTTGCAAACGAACAATTGGTGAATACAATACTAAATTATTTTTATAAATTAGAGTATCAAAATACTCCATGTTTCGTACAAAATAGCCGGATTTTAGTTTAATTTTAAAAGCATGTAGCAAATCAATACCAATATAACCATTCAATAATTTTAGTAGAATTATTATTTCATCAATATAAATTCTTCTACTATTTAATGTCATCAAACCGTATTTTTGCAAACGAACAAATTTAGCACATTTCGTATAACCATACCATAAGTAGTTTGTAAGCATTTTTAATATGTATATGAAGTTGGCCCGAAATTTCCATCCCGAAAAGGTTTTTTTTTCATAAAGAGTGTGTCTTTGCAAAATCACATAAAAATAATTTCATCCCGAAAATTTTTAAATTAAAGAAAAAAATAAACAGCTATAAATAAATTAAATCTACTTTATTGATCATCCCGAAAACCACTTTCTATATATTATTCAGTTGAAAATTCTCTCATGCACAAAAACGAAATGAATGAAATTTTGACTTAACTACAATCAAACAACCCCCACCACTAGATTTATCAGGAAATAATGTTAAATCACGTACTTTCCTATAAACAGAAAAATCATTAGAAAATAGTTCACTATCAAAAAATGTATCATCCAGATTAGTTTCATTTAAACAAATGACATCATAATTGCAAACTAATACGTTAGATAAAAGTTGATGAGTTCTCGTTCTCAAACTATTTACATTTCAAAATAGTTTGATAACGGCATGAAAATATTTAAGAAAATAAAATAAAGAAAAACATTAAATAAATTTAAAAAATAACAATAAAAAAAATTGTCTCATCTGCAAGAAGCCTAAGTGAATCTCCGTTGATGATTTTAGACGGTTCATTCTTTTTCACCAAAATATCAATAGCTGTATTTCATTGGAAATAAAGTAATCGAGGGCAGTTTTGAATTTAGCTTTGCTTGCTTATGAATTTATCGTACCAAACAGAAATTATTCATCATTTATTAATGCCCCTATTATGATTTATTAATGCCCCTATTATGATACTCACCTCACCTAAACTCACCGAGAAATACGTCAAAATTATTTTTTTTTTAAATTTACATAAATTCAACGCGAATTTAGTTACTACTGATAAAAAGGCCGACTATGATGAATATTTTCTTTTTGGTACGATACATTCTGAAGCAAGCAAAGCTAAATTCAAAACTGCCCTCGATTACTTTATTTCCAATGAAATACAGCTAATTTGTCTCGTACCCATATGAATTTCAAATTGTAACGCGTTTCATATGCTTTTGTTTTGTTTAATAATAGTTGATTGCACAGTGGAAACTGTGTAAGTTGGACACTCACGGTACCGCAAAAAATTGCCAACTTATAAAGGTGTTCAACTTGAAAAGGTTTTAAACAAAAATCAAAATTAACAGCTTTAGGGCGTCCATGCAAAAATTTTTTTGTTGAAGAATAATTAAAAATGCAAGACAAAATCGTCCAACTTAGCCAGTTGACCAACTTAAAAAGGTGTCCAACTTAACAGGTTTCACTGTACACCGATAGACACTCAGATACAAAAAAGAATTTATTATTTAGAATACGAGATAAATAGCTACATTCCATGAGCGGCACGTCATCATTGTTTCCAAACTTAAAGGCTCATGTAACCAGAGCTTAAAATAAACATCCGTATATTAAATTATAGGGCAGGAAATATAAGAACGATTGTCATGAAATCAATATAACCTTTTTCTTTAAATATATTCTTTTTATAAATTAATAAATTTAATTTAATCTCTTTCTGTTTCATATTTCATATAATGTAAATTTGAAGATAAAGATTTTGTTTTCCATAATATTTTGCTTAATAAACAATTTCGCATTCCACTGTTTACACAGGGAATGCTACTAGTATTTAAACCAAATATTATTTTCAAACCTTAGCATTGTTATAATCAATCTTAGTGAATAAACACAACAAAGAACACTTCAATAAAAATAAATTTGTTATTGGTCTATTTATTTAAAATCCACGATTGCGAATTTAAACACTTACGCAAAACCCATAACTGGCGCAGCCGAAGTAGTTACTGTATATTAGTACAGAAAAGTGTAAAAAATTAAGTTGATTATTGTGATTAAATAAGTTAAAAGTAACAACAAAGTGAGTGATACTCAAAAATAATTGTGAAATAAAAACTTTAAGTGTTAGTGAATACCAAGTGATTGATCCAGGAAAAGATACTTCTACAAGGAAATCCAGATTTTTCGAACGAAGATATAAAAACTGCAATGAAGATCGCGATAGTAACGACACTAATTATAATCACATGGTAAGTGCAGAAAATTTAATTTAAATCCCTTCTCACTACTAAACATTGCTCACATTAGTTAAAAATAATTTTAAGTTGTTTGAAGTTAAAAAAAAAAAAAATATAAATAAATTCAAAGGAAAGTGAAGTGAAAATATTATTAAATAAATAATTAAATTGCACTTAAATTGCATACTTGAAAAAAAAATTAGGATTTAATAAATTGAAATAATAAGTTAATGACCAATATAGACGATTCATTAAACAATACGACAGATAAAATATCAGACGACACATTTAACCTTTCGCTATTTCAAGTTTCAAACTATTCATTGTTAGATAGTGTAGATATCACCCACCAAATGGCAGAACAATTAGAAATACAATTAAAACAAATGAATAAATTATTCACTTCTCTCAAAATTCCTGATGTAATCAAAGATTTACCGGAGTTTCACGGCGACAAAGATACTCTTCATGAGTTCATTTCAAATGTAGATGAAATAATAGATCTTTGCAAGGAATTATTGACAGAAGACCAAGAAATTCCAACCGCGTTTTTAAGGGCAATTAGAAACAAAATTAAGGGACAAGCAAATAAAGACATATTTAATTATGGGACATTTACAACATGGGATAAATTAAAAGTAGATTTAATAACCCATTACAGTGACAAAAGAAGTGAAGTGTCACTAATCAGAGACTTACATTCTACTCTACAAGGAATAAATTCGACAGAAGTATATTATACAAATGTGCTAAAAGTTCAAACTGCTTTAATAAATCAAGTCAGGTTGAAAGAAAATGATGTAAAGGTAAAAGAGAAACTGTACAAGGAAATGTGCTTATCACAATTCTTGGCCAACCTAAGAGAACCATTAGGATCAATAATAAGATCTAGAGATCCAAAAACCCTACCAGAAGCTTTTGAATTTTGTACAACAGAAGAAAATATGTATTATCAGAAAAATAGACTATCCATCAGACCACAATATAATTGGCCGAATAATTTAAATATTCCACAAATTAGGCAAACAAACTATCAATTCAGACAAAATTATCAAGTTAGACCTCCCATTCAAAATAACGTCAATCCAACGTCAAACAATTGGCACTATATACCACAAAGGTACCAACTTCCACCACAAAATTACCAATTTCATCCACAAAATTACCAATTGCCACCACAAAATTTCACAAGACAACCCATCTCACAAAATTTTAAGCAGCTTACCTATAATCCTCCAGTCATAACCGACTCCAATATAAAAAAAGAAAAGTTTGCGCCACATAATTATCAAAATAGGCAAATAAAACAAGAAAAAGACACAAAACTATACAATACAGAAATTACAGAAATTTCAAATGAATCCGATTTAGAAATAAAGCCCGACGAAGAAATTTATGAAGCACCCCATGACAATGAAGAAAATATCCAACACGAATATTATTGCAATAATGAAGAATTTTTTCTCCAAGAAGCCTCGGAATAATAAATATAAACACTCATAAAGTTGACGGCAAACTACCATATATCACAATACAAATAAAAAATAAAAATTTACATTTTTTAATAGACACTGGTTCAGACCAATCGTATATAAATCCGAACTTAATCAAACCTGACAAGGCCATAACTATCCCAAATGCCAAGATCAAAACAGTTACAGGATCAACACTTGTCAACAAAATTATATACCTAAACGGTTTTAAAGAATTCCAAACAAATCAAAAATTAAAATTTCACTTATATAATTTCCACGAAAAATTCGATGGACTCATAGGTATTAATATACTGACCGAACTTAAAATAGGGATTGACATGTACCATAAAAAGCTATTTTTTCCCAACCATACGATAGAGTTAAAATTTAACTTTGTAAATAATAAAACAATTAATTTTTCAAGCCAATTTAATGAAATTCACTCTTCATTGCGAATACAACACTTAAACCAAATAAACCAAGACAAATTACGAGAATTATGTGAAAAATATTCTGGCATCTTTCAAACTGAAGATTCCCAACTATCTGCGACAAGTAACATAACCCACCATATTGAACTGACAAATACAACACCCATCCATAAAAAACAGTATAGATACCCTAATGCTCAAAAACCGGAAATAAAAAAACAAATTTCAGAGCTGTTAAATAACCAAATTATACAAGAATCAAAAAGCCCCTGGAATAGTCCAATTATCATAGTAAGTAAAAAACCAGATGCATCAGGAAACCAAAAATTTAGAATGGTAATAGATTATAGAGAACTAAACAATAAAACCATTGACGATAGGTTCCCAGTACCAAACATTGAAGAAATTTTAGACCAATTAAATGGTTGTAAATACTTCACTATACTAGACCTTAAAAGTGGTTTTCATCAAGTAATGATGAATCCTGACGATAGGGAAAAAACCGCATTTTCAGTAGAAGGAAAGCATTATGAATTCATAAGAATGCCATTCGGACTGAAAAATGCCCCATCAACATTCCTAAGACTCATGAACAGGACATTAAATGAACTGTTAGAAACATGTTGTCTTTGCTACATGCATGATATAATCATCTATAGCAAATCGGCAGACGAACATCTAAGTAATATTAAATTAGTTTTCCAAAAATTGGAACAAGCCAATTTGAAAGTGCAATTAGACAAATGTGAATTCTTTCACGAAGAAATTCCTTTCCTAGGTCATATTATAAATAATAAAGGTATTCAACCAAATCCCGAAAAAATCAATACAATAAACAATTACCCAATTCCGAAAACACCTAAACAAATAAAAAAATGTTTGGGCCTAGTAGGCTACTATAGAAAATTTATAAAAGATTTTGCCCACCATACAAAACCTTTAACCAAATCTCTAAAGAAAAATACAAAAATAAACATTAATGATCCAGACTATCAAGCGAGTTTCAATAAATGCAAAAATGCATTAATCAACAAACCAATTCTGCAATATCCTAACTTTAATGAAAAGTTCATTTTAACCACAGATGCTTCAAATGTAGCACTTGGTGCAATATTGTCACAAAGTGATAAAAATCTCCCAATAGCATACGCTAGCCGAACTTTAAACAAGGCAGAACAAAATTATGATGCTACACATAAAGAACTGTTAGCAATCGTTTGGGCGGCAAAACACTTTCGCCCATACCTTTACGGTGCAAAGTTCGATATTTTCACAGACCATAAACCATTAGAATGGCTGATGAATGTAAAAGAACCAAATTCAAAATTAGTAAGATGGCGATTAAAGCTATCCGAATTTGATTATACAATCCATTATAAAAAAGGCACAGCGAATCGTAATGTAGATGCACTTTCTAGAATTGAAACTGAAAACAGCAAACAAGAAAAAACAACAGAAATAAATACTATCACAGACATAACAAATATTATCAACCAACCATTGGGATCCGCAGGAAATAAAATTCATGAAAGTAGCACACCATTAAACGAATTTAGAAATCAACTCGTAATCATAATTGATACCAACCATGACACCATTAAGGAAACTCTCATGATAAAACACAGTGTAAACAAACGACATATAATACGAAAGAAATCCTACACGGATGAAGAAATCAAAGAGCTACTTCTAAAATATTTAAGGAAGAAAGCTATAACGGCACTTTACGCTAAAGATGATATTTTTCAACAAATCCAAAATGTATTTCAAGAAAATTTCCAAGACTCTGGGTTAAAAATTATTCGAACTAAAACTATACGAGAAGACGTTAGCGATTCAATAAAACAAGCAGAATTAATCATAAAAACGCACAACCTAAACCATAGAGGAATAGCAGAAAATTTAGCAAAAATAAAGAGAACTTATTACTTTCCCAATATGAAAGAAATAATAACGAACTATGTAAAAGATTGCCAAACCTGTAATACCTCAAAATATGAGCGAACTCCAGTGAAAATAAATTTTCAAATTTCCCCAACTCCAAAAGGCCCAATGGAAATAATTCATTGTGACACATTTGCACTCCGTAGTAAATTATTTCTTACAATCATCGACAAATTCTCAAAATTTGCAGCAATTTTTGAAATCCCAGACAGAAAAACAACAACCATAATAACAAAATTCAAAAAATTTTTTGCAACAGAAGGTATCCCAAAGCAAATAGTGATAGACAATGCAACAGAATTTACTTCAGAACTATTCAAAAAATTTGCAGAAATGTTTGACATCAAAATTCACATAACTACCGCAAAATCATCTACAGGAAATAGTCCTATTGAACGTTTACATTCCACAATAACAGAATTAACTCGAATAATTTACTCAACTAATAAAACCATTTCAATTATTGATCTAATGGACGAAGCTATCCTAGCATACAATAATTCTATTCATTCCACGACAAATTTCACACCTTTCGAACTTCACAGGGGACACATTACATTAAATAACATGCCAGAAACGACAACCGAAAACTTGGACGAATACTTAGAAAATTCTAGACGAAAATACAGTGATTTAAAACAAATAATTTCTAAACAAAATGAAAAACGAAAAGAAAAAACAATAGAAAAATTAAACAAAGGGAGACAGGAACCAAAATTATTTGAGACGGGCGACATTATCTTTGAAAAAACTACGACGAGAGACAAACTAGCCCCTAAATATATCAAACATACTATAGTAAAAGACAACAAAATTAACGTTACCACAAATAAACGAAATGTTCATAAAGCGAAAATAAAACAATAATAATATTCATATATTACAGGCTACAAGACATGTACGGACAACATATGGAAATTATTGACTATACAGATAATAAAGGAATAATCCCGATTGATATGGGGCAAGCAAAAATAATAATTAACAATAAATATTTCCTCCATGCAATAAATACATCTTCATATCCCCCAATAATAGACCACACCTCTCAAAATTTAGCAAAACACCTCGAAATTATGAACAACAATACCCAAACAAAAAAATTATTTGCCACACGAATACGCGTAATCAACAAAAATTTAGAAACGCTAAAACAAACATACGAATACATGAAACCCAGACAAAGCAATAGACCGAAAAGGGGAATCCATATAATTTTTGGAGATATTCAACAAGCGGACCTTTCCGAAATACAATCAGCCATGAGACAAGTACATACCAATGAAAATATGCTAGTTAGCAAACTAAATGAACAAGTACAAATTAACAATAAAATGATCAATAGATTTAGGGAAATAGAGGATAAAATAACAGGTGAAAATAAAGCCATAACAGAGGGAATAAATAAAATTGCACAAGACCAACATGATATCAATTTTAAACTCATTTGCGAACAAAGCCTCCATCAAATAGAATATACCATATATGCATTACAAAACCATCTGGACAACATACTTGACGCGATAACTTTAGCCAAACAAAACCACATATCACATTACCTTTTATCAAATGACGAAATACATTTAGTAACTCAGATGTTAGAAAAACAGGGGATAACAATCGAGACAGAATACGAATTATTTCAATTTTTATCAGTTAACATATTATTCAAAAATCCATTTATAATATTTTCATTTTCAATACCAAATTTTTCAGAAGAAAATTTCAGACAATTTCAAATAATTCCAATCACAATTAACAAAACATCCCATATATCCATACCTGAATCCTTTGCAATCCTTTCCCAAGAAAAAATTAAATTTCTGCACAAACCATGTAAGAATATACAAGATAGTTATTATTGCGAACAATCGGAGTTGAAGGATATAAACGAAAACTGCATAAACAACATTCTCAAAAACACCGAAGCAACATGCAAACTAATTGAAGAACCAATTCAAGACAAGATACAAATAATATATAAACAATATATTATAATCAACACTATAAGCAGTAAGGAATATTCAACAACCTGTAAAGGACAGACCACCAAAGAATTCCCGGCTCAATCACTAATAAAATTTTACAATTGCTCCATCACAATAGAAGGAATCACTTACAATAACCAAGAGTTATCATATAATCACATGTTTCATACCATACCATTTCATGATATTAAAGTTCAAGATATGTACAAACCAATCAAACTCATTGAAATGTCAAATTTAACGATTAATAATATGAAAGAAATGCAACAATTTCGAAAAATAAACATACCAACACATCATCACTACGCATCCTGGTCATTAACTACAACTGTTATAATGACGATAATACTCTACCTGTGTATATTAAGATATTGCCCATCATGTACACCATGTCAATGGTATAAGAAGATAAAAGCAGCACAAAAACAAGATTTTGTTGAGGACAACAAAAAACCAAAGGGGGAGGAGCTACATTCCATGAGCGGCACGTCATCATTGTTTCCAAACTTAAAGGCTCATGTAACCAGAGCTTAAAATAAACATCCGTATATTAAATTATAGGGCAGGAAATATAAGAACGATTGTCATGAAATCAATATAACCTTTTTCTTTAAATATATTCTTTTTATAAATTAATAAATTTAATTTAATCTCTTTCTGTTTCATATTTCATATAATGTAAATTTGAAGATAAAGATTTTGTTTTCCATAATATTTTGCTTAATAAACAATTTCGCATTCCACTGTTTACACAGGGAATGCTACTAGTATTTAAACCAAATATTATTTTCAAACCTTAGCATTGTTATAATCAATCTTAGTGAATAAACACAACAAAGAACACTTCAATAAAAATAAATTTGTTATTGGTCTATTTATTTAAAATCCACGATTGCGAATTTAAACACTTACGCAAAACCCATAACTAAATCAATGTCACTTACAAATACGTTTTCTATAATTCTATCTTCTTTGCCTTAAATACATTCAATATTTTCATTTTAATATCATTTTTACCACATCTTACAGCGCCTTCAATATTTTCCAACACATTTGTAATATTGATGTAATCGAAAATATTTTTTAAAATCAAAGCCAATTTTTCGCAACTTGTTTCAGACGATGCACCAGTAAATTTAAGCTTCTATGGTTGTCTTCAATAATGTTAATTCTGTTAACCAGATTAAATAAATGATTTTGAAGCCACACGTTCTCTTCTTCAATGTTCTATATTTTCAGATCATGTTATTTCATTATACTGACAAATTTCATAATATTAGCTGTGTTTCTCAATGCCTATGGGATGATCCGATTCAGTTCATGTTTCATGAAACAACACAAAGGCGCTTACTAGATTTCAAATCAAAATTTGTGATCTAAAAATTTTGGATCAGGTTTTCCATATAAAATTTGAACTGAAATTTGAAAATTTGAAAAACTTTCACTCATGAATGCTAATGCTTTCGAATATTCGTCCTGTTTATTTAACCCTTTAATGCATGATTTTTTATTTTTTATTGAAATATTTTTTTTTTATAATAATGTATTTGGTTGAAACAAATTTCAAAATAAAAACGATCAGAATCAGCTAATTTTCCCGGAAAATGGATTTTAAGGCATGATGCATAATTGCATCATTATGCATTTGTGGTATAAAATTATTCATATTTATTTTATATAAACTTTTTATTTTACATCCAAAAAATATATTTTATCTAATTCTTTTTACGTTATAACGATTTTAAATATAAAGACAATTCTTCAAAATTAAAATAAAAGTATATTCAAAAACAATATTCTTATATGTACATACAAAATGAATTCAAAATAAAATGTATCACATATATATTTACTTCATATCACAAAATCTAATTTGTATTTTAATTGGTTATTTAATTTAATTATGAAAAGATTTAAAGCAATTTTTAGCTTTGTTAAAGCACAAAGCAGAAGAACATTTTTCACATTTAACATATGTAAACCCCTTACAATTTGGAAATTTACATCTGAGTCTATTTTCCATGTATATGGGCCAATGAGATATATTATCCTTTCGAACGTCAATAGATGGTACATGCGAGAAAGGGTATTTTCGTTTTCGTTCTTGTAACGCAACGCTTGGTGAATTACTCGGCCTACCTCTGGGAGTTTGAAGTTGGAATCCACATTTACAAAGGGAATCCCCAACCTCAATGCGAAAGTCACACAAACTCATTGCTGATTCATTTCGGAGCGCACATACTCTTCGATAAAGAATCCACGAATTGACAATTGCAATATCGATTAAATGATAGAAAATGCGTATATACCACTTACGCGATTTTATTTTTATCCTGTATTTTCCAATAAGGCTATCAGTGAGGTCCACACCGCCCATATGTTTATTATATTGCTTGATAATATTTGGACAATCAATATGTATAGATTCTCCTTTATGTTTATCAAACCTCTTCGTCGTCCCAACCGGTTCCTCGCTGACAAATGTTGACAAAAAAATGACTAATTTGTTGTCTTTCCAACCTAACATACAAACAGCTACGTTTTCAATATTGGTAAAAAATTCGAATGATTTCCCACGAGGTTCCTTTTTTAGTTCTTTGTCACTGGGAATTTGCAATTGTTAATCCTGTTACGTCTAATTGTGCCCACAGAATAAATTCCTCTTTTTGCCAATTCAACAACCAGGGGAAGCGTTGTGTAAAAATTATCGAAGTATATCTTATGGCCAACATTTTGTTCGGCTTGTCGAGTCAACCTGATTACACCATTGGCGCAGCTTCCCAAAAACGGCTCATCTGGTAAAATAGATTCGGATGATTCTTTTCCAGTATAAATTTCAAAATTGTATGTAAACCCTGAAACTCGGCTTAGAACGTATAATTTATAGCCCCATTTATGAGGTTTAGCGGGCATGTATTGCTTCATATAGTTGCGTGCCTTAGTGGAACATATTTGTTCATCCAACGATAGGCATTCTTCTCGCGGGATCGATTGGAATTTATTCACTAAGTGGTTTAATACTGGCCTAATTTTATGAAGCCTATCGTGGTTTGGGTCGGTTCTGGGAAGCATGCTGCTATTTATATAAGTGTAGAAATCTACGAATCTTCTCAAATTCGTTGACAGTCATTGTACTCATGATAGTGTGGTTGCCAACAAGCGTATTCCAATAACGACGTATATTTGGAACATGAACCACAGACATTAAAATGCATATGCCAATATACTTCCTTATATGATGTGTAGAAATTGCTATGGGCCGTTAGGGATCTTTTTCAGTGGAGTATTGAAGGGATTCCGTCACTATTTTATTTATCAAATCATCTGAGAAAAATAGTTGAAATAACTCATTGGTGTTGATAATCCAATAAAGTTTTCTGGCAATTCGGATTTTCCATGGAATTTAGTTTTGTTTTCGTCAAATTTAAAATTATTTTTTTTCCACCGAATATTTTTATAGTTTTCTTTTAGATTTTTCATTTCATCTTTAAAATTTCTGCACCGTATTTCTCCAATTTCCGTGTCATCGATGAAAACTGGTAAATTTTCAATATCAAATTCCGCTTCTTCGCCACTTCCGTTCTCTTCGTCTTTTTCACCGGGCCTTACTGTGACAAAATCTTCGGCATCTAAAATATCATCCTCAATATCGTTTTGTTCAAAATCGTCTTCACTATCGGTCCAGCTCTCAATAATATCTTCGATTTCTTTGAGAGATAAATATTTATTAGGCCTTAATACAAAAAAAATGTTTTACTGTACACTAAAAAGTAATATCATTTTTGGGCTGTAAATGCATACTGTTGCAGATATGCATCATGTTTTAAAAATGGAAAATTTGTGTCTTTTTCGTAAAAAAAATTACAATTCTATGATTCAGAAATTATTATTTAGGCTGTAATAAACTTAAAAATAATTACTTACATATTGAAAATCCGTAACAATTGTATTTTTTTATTATCCAAATACACGTACTAATCACTTTATGCAAAACACCGAGTAACTGATTCTCAATGACGATTTTGTTTAACAAACGCACAAAAAAAACAAAAAAAAGCAATGCAACGAGAGAGAAAAACAACTCAACAAGAGATGTATGAAACAAAACCGGAAAAATATGCTCAAATGAAGATACAGTTTGAATTAGAAAGAGATGATGCACATATGCTACAGTATGCATTAAAGGGCGAAGAACCTTCATGTCTTCGCCAAACATTTTAATATACCATGCCGAGGGCAAATCTAACACATATTTTTTTTCTAAACTTCGTTTCCTTCGGGTACCTCCGAACAAAAATTCCTTCAATTTTTGGGTCTTTCACAAAGTTTCGGACAAATTTTTTTTCGTTTTGTATCATATTTGGTCTTAAGCACATATACGAAAGAATTCCGTTGCGATTCCGAGTTGGTGATATATGATAACTAAATGTCAAATTTAGCGAAAAAACTAAATATTTTATCATATACAATTTTTCGATGAGAAATATTTATCACGGTATTAAAAATTGTTTTTTTCTGTTCTTATGTCAATTTTTTGAAATTTATGTATATCAATTGTAAAACTGATTTTAAGTAATCTATAGATTATAGAACAAATTTAAATGGACAATTTACAGCATAGTAAGGCAACGCAGACGAATAATGACCACAAATTCTCAAGACGTTTCTCAAAATAAATCGAAAGCAAACACTGAACTGAAAATAATAAATAATTTGCTCCGATATCTTGCGTAAAATGTTTTAATTAATAATTTTTTTCATTTTGCACAAGAAATGGCATTTGCTGAATAAATGATAATTTGAACTGATAAACATAAAATGAAACTTTAAATTAAATCTTTTTTTCATTATCATTATCACTGACACAGAATCGAGCCCCGCAGGTGAGTTTAATAATATTCACAATAATTATGGATATAATTAAGATAGGTACCTACCGAAAAAAATTTGTTAACTTCTCGTGGTTTTCATAATAATCGAACACATTTTACACCCTTTTGACATATTTGGTCTAGACGTTCATTTAATTTTTGGGATTTTCATAATAACTCGGACAAGTTTTAGTCGATTTGTGTCATATTTGGAATAGATCATTTTGATAACACTATCAGGCACTCCCGAACAAAAGTTGGTTATATTTTCGGGCTTTTCATAACAACTCGAATAAATTTTATCCCTTCTGTATCGTATATGGTCCAGGTGAAAACAATTTACATGAACTTCATGTTCAATATTTTCCAATATTTTAAATTATAAAAGCGCGTTCCTATTAAATCACTCGGGGAAAAAAAATGAAACAATTCATTTACATGTAATTTTTTTATGTCGATAGGCTAAATGGAGGAATAAAAAACAAAATAAAAAATACCTAAGGTGATATAAAACCCAAAATGGTAAGACTGGTGACACAACTCACGCTATTAAATTGATTCTCTAGGTCTATTTTTTAATTCATCCCGAGCAGGCAGTGCACTGTCAAAAAATACTTCGTATTTTTTTATTCAACCTGTGTAATTTTACTCTGCACACTGCGTTTTTATTGTGAACTGTGCTTAAACAGTGCATACTCGGTTCTTCCAATGTTACTCTGGAATTAATGTCAGTGTACGAAGAGTGTGCAAAATAAAAAACAATTTATTACTCTATGCACACCGGATAATTTTACCCAGTACAAAGTTTGCTTGCTCGGTGTACACTACCCGGGGTAAGCCTGCTTGCTGGGGTTGAATTAAAAAATAGAACCTCTTTAAGCTATGAGCAAAACAACGAAAATCTCCTCAGAAATTATTTACATAAAGGAATTAAAGTTACTTGTCTCAACTTATACATCTTCAAGTTAGTTTCGCCTCTCCATAATAAAAATTTCATTGGGCAGCTGATTCCTTGGAAAGATAGATTGAAGTGAAACATAAACTAAGTAAAATCGCTCAAATTTTGCAAAACCATCAAATTATATAAAAATTAAATGACAAATCATAAAATATAAACGAATATAGTAAAAAACAAAACCAAAAGCCCCTAAATCGCCCAGCTACACCTATCTACGGTGTATACGTATGCAGACAACACATTTTTTATTTCAAATTTCATTTTCATTGCTGGCAATATAATTTTTATTTTTTTCGCATCATTACTCGATACACGAACACATCAATACAAAAAAATATGTCGAAAATATGTCTGAAGAGGTGAGAAAGTGCTTTACGGCATTTATATACAAAATGTATAATGAAATTTCGTTCGAATTATTTGTATGCGGGTATGCGGCAGCATAAATTGGTTCAAAAATATTTCAAATTAAATGTAATATATATGGAAATTATGTTTATAATAAATTGAATTTGGTACCACTTGCTTTACATAGTCAAAATTGTGTTATAAAATTTCCGCCATACATTATATGAAGTATAAAATTAGAAGACATTTATTATATATACCACATGACGTAGCATACATTAAGCTCATACTCAAAATTTAATTACAATTATTTCCTGTTTATCTTCTAAAATTTAAACTATACAGCCAAAGATGACAAAATCCCCCCCTATAAAAACAACAAGAAGGGTACATCAATATCACTAAACTTTAAATTAACCATCAATTGTAAATGATTGTGACAGCATAAAATATATTATATTGAGCTTAAACTGAAGAAACATAAATCACATAAAGTGTTTCAATAAGAAAAGACGAGAATTATGCGAATGTGTACGGCACATGATATATAAAATGGAAAGCTCATTTCCCAATGGGAGTTGTTTTGTTTTTGGTGTATGTCGAATGCGTACCATAACACTACATATACGCATTCGGTGTTCAAAAAAAATGTTTATCGCACTAAAAATGGCATAAATATTATTTTATAAATCTTAAGCACATATACGAAAGAATTCCGTTTGTTCTTCACATCAATTTGATTCTAGTCGTATAGTCGGTCACGTACCATATATATAAATCATCATCATCAGCAGTAATCAGCCGTCTAAATCTAATGTTACTTAATTGAATTAAATATCTCTATATAGTCTATAGATTCGAGACGTGTACGGCGAGACAATAACCTTCGACTGGAAAATATCCACAAAAATTATTGATGGCGCAGCAGAAACACAAAACATATTTTAATTTAATTTAAAGCGGTTATATATAAATTTTAATATAGCAAGCGCACACACATAAAAAGATGAAAGCTTCAAAAGCTCCGATTTGTGTCTACTGTTCTCGTATATATTACATAGAAATGATGATGAGATTTTTAATTTTATCTTAAAGTTTTTTTTGGGGTAAACTTAAAAGGAATTTTTTATTACTTAATCCTTAAATGTAAAAAATTCGAGTTTTTTTATGATGAAATAAAGGAATCAATATGAACATTTTATTTTTTTGTTAAAGCTTTGAGG
Organism: Nephrotoma flavescens; assembly: GCA_932526605.1. Classification (NCBI taxonomy): domain Eukaryota; kingdom Metazoa; phylum Arthropoda; class Insecta; order Diptera; family Tipulidae; genus Nephrotoma; species Nephrotoma flavescens. The sequence goes on from OW052220.1 coordinate 77,833,452, forward strand.
ATATTGGATTTATGGAATTTATATATTATAAAGCAAATATGTACGATTAAGGATGTACTAGACGAGCGATGTTGAAGAGAAATTAAATTTTTGCAGTTTTTTAACACTCTTGGTATGAAATATTTCATTACTTTATATTATTTATTTCCAGACGTATTGGTTAGATTAAAATATGTTGTTATCGAGAGAGCAGTTGAAAGATTAATCGATAGTTGATTTACTATTAAGCTGTAAAGATAAAATGGATATAGCTTTGTTTAAATTGGTGGTATAATAATATAAAAAAATGTACTGAACTTTAATAAATATTTATGTTGTCCAGTGATGCTATAAATAGTGGTTTGGAAATCCATATTTTTAATTTTAAAATATTTTCACAGATTCAAAACGTTTGTTGTAAAAAGTTTCTATGAACCAATCACACATTATTCCAAAAATAAAGTGATTAGGAAAAAAATGGAAATCTTGAAAATTTTCAATGATATTTATTTTAATCATAACATAAAAAGGCTTTCCTCTAACACGAATTTTCGTAAATCGCAAATATACCATTTGTAACGGAAAAATCATAGTGATTATTCTCAAAACTTCAAAACCATCTAATTGTCATTTTCGGTTGGTCACTTTCCACAAGAATATCTTCGATTTATAAAATTCCCTAAATAAGTGTGTAAATGAGTGGTTTCCTTACACTTAAATTACATACTCTGTTCAACAGTTCTGACGTTTGTCCTTGTGTGTCTGGGTAAAAAAATGTTTTTGATTTTGGAAACTCATAATCAAAACCTCCCTTGAGGGATACCACCGGACAAGTGGTGCAGTGGTTAAAGCTTCGACACTTATTGGACCGGTACTGGATTCGATCAGAGGCTAGATGCAAATCGAATTTTCACCATCGATTACGATCGATAAATCAAACTAAGACCCTCTGATGTAGTGCAGGATTCGACGCTGACCCACCGTCCACGTCAATGTACAGGTTGGCATGGTGTAATGATTTGGCGTGTATGAGTGGTATCACAATGGACCAAAAATTGGCCTAAGTAAGCGATAGCAACTACTGAAAAAATAGGAGGATACCTCTTCCAATGGATGTATTCCCCAAAAATCACTGAAATTTTCAATCTATAAAAGTTAAAAGATGTATGTTTGTTCGCGAAAATCTCAATGTCGATGGACATGAAACTTTCACACAATGTGTATCTCGGCAAGGAGGTCATAGGCATAGTGCGATTTTTTTACAATAGGTGTCGCACGTGTCGCACTACCAAATATCACAAACCGCTCAATCGATCGTCTTGAAATTTTGACCGTACAAAAATTGCAAGCCCAGAACCAATCTTACAATATTTTTGAAGGGGTTGAACCCCTAGATCTAGGGACCCCGGTACAAATGTATCTAAAACACTACCAAATATGGCGAACCGCTCAACCGATCGTCTAAGAATTTTGATCGTGTATAAGTTGCATTTTTGAAGGGGTTGAACCCCGGGGTCTAGAGGCCTCGGTACAAATGTATCTAAAACATTACCAAATCTAGCGAACCGCTAAACAGATCATCTTGAAAATTTGATCGTGTATAAGTTTCATGCCCAGAACCAACTTTGCGATATTTTTGAACGGGTTGAACCCCGGGGTCTAGAAGCCTCGGTACAAATGTATCTAAAACACTAGCAAATATCGCGAACCGCTAAACCGATCGTCTTGAAATTTTGACCGTGTATAAATTGCTTGTCAAGAACCAACCTTACGATATTTTTGAAGGGGTCGAACCCCGGGGTCTAGGGGCCTCGGTACAAATGTATATAAAATTAAATTGTTTTTAATTATTTGACGGGAGTGTGCTAAGAAAAAGGTTTTATGAAATTAGTGGCATGATTGAATTCGAGGGGTCGCCCCTTGGTCAAGGAGGCTCTCCTTATTAGTTTCCGCATTATTCATTCAATCTGTTTCAAACATTAGATAGGGATTTTATACCAATGAGCAGGGTTTCATAATTTTTTTGTAGGGATCGGGTCCTTGGGTCTGGTGCTCCATACAAATATTTTCCAAAATTGCATTGCAAGTTAATCAGAGCTATCAAGAAATTGTATTTTATAATAATTTGGTTGTTCGTTACTACGCTTCTATCTAAAATGTATGGAGCCCATAGGCTGATTGCACACGTAAAAAATAATACAGGATTTTTCCTTGTTTCTTTCCCCGTTTACCTATGATATAAGTTTTAATTGCGAATTAAACAAATTTTCTGTGCAATCACACAACTCAAACATAAATTAAATAAAAAATATTTCAAGGACATTTTTGACTCATTTTAACTTAAATTTTATTTAAGAGAGAGCAGAACAAAACAAAATAAAACTAGATTGCCATGAAAAAAATACGAAAATACAAAAAATCCTATGTGGAATGGGAGATATAGACGATTTATCTCTAAAAGGATGTAATCATCAGCAATTACAAATGGAATCGCCTCAGTGAACAGAAGAGCAGTAAGCTCTTCTGTTCACTGAGGCGATTCCATTTGTAATTGCTGATGATTACATCCTTTTAGAGATAAATCGTCTATATCTCCCATTCCACATAGGATTTTTTGTATTTTCGTATTTTTTTCAAGGCAATCTAGTTTTATTTTGTTTTGTTCTGCTCTCTCTTAAATAAAATTTAAGCTAAAATGAGTCAAAAATGTCCTTGACCCTGAAATATTGTACAAAATGAACTGCGTTATCAATCAATCTGTCAAAATAAATTGATGGAATTACAAAATATATTTATAAATTTAAAATTAATAAATTTCAATTTAAAATTAAATTTTTGAATTTTCAAGCTGTTTTCTGACATCTAAAATGGTGAAGCTTAATCAAATAAATGAAATAAAAAAAAATACTTTAGACTAAATAATCGACTAACTCTTATTTCTAATTATTTTACCAAATAAAAATTAATATAAAGAAGTTAACATAATCAGAAAGTAACCCATGAAACTTCAGAAAGTAATCCAAGCAATCGACCCAGACTTATTTGAAGTAGTCACCAAAAATATGTCCATATTAAGACCATATTAATGTGGAATATTGCAATTCGGTCAAATCGATCAAATATATCTGCAAATATATCAGCGAAGGATTGGACATGGTTGTCTTTACATTGATGATATCACGAGATACCAAATAGGTCGCTATATAAGAAGTAATGAGGCAATTTGGCGAGTTTCGGCTTTTCCAATAAATGAACGCTATCCAACAGTTGCTCATTTGACAGCATTCTTCTGCTCATTTGATAGCATTCTTCACATTAAACCAAAATGATGAATTCGTCAATGACATCAAAAAAATTCAAAGACGGAAACATGGAAAACCTGATACAACATTTTATTTTCAACCAATCCATTGTACACCGTATAAGGAGATGTACACCGCTCATCCCAACAATGCAGAATGCTTTTACTTTCGATTATTGTTTGTTAATGTACGTGGAGTGTGGACCCGCATCTTTTCAATAATTAAGAACAGTTGGTTCCCAATTATACCAAGCTTATCGTGAAGCATGTTAGACATTAAAATTACTGGAAAATGATACACATTGGGATACATCACTATATAGGACGCATGAATAACTTGCCGCAACCGCAAAAAATTTGCACTTTATTTTCCATCATTTTGACAACTTGCTTCCGTCTAATCTGAAAGATTTGTGGGAACAATATACAAACATTAAATGAGTGAAGATATTTTAGATGGAATGCGCACAATGGAAATATATAACGATTAGCAGACGATGTATGATCGACATTTGCGACATTTTGCTGGCAAAATAGCATTACATTGGCCACCGCATCATCTGGCATTGCAACAACACTTTTGGATGAAGGTTATAACAGCACACTTTGCATTCAAATTGCCATTGAACATGTAATTTATTGAGACATCCACATGCAACATAAAATAGAGTTCAGGAATACACCACAAAAAAATCTTTGACACCAACTAATCTGACACTCCAAGATTTAAGAGGTAATACAGAGCCATTCGGAGGTGCACTCATTTTGCTGGCTGGTGATTTTCGTCAGACCCTATAAGTTATACCACGTTCTATACTATCTGTTCTTTGACAAAATGTTCAGAAAATTATATTGACCACCAATATGCGTGCCAAAGGCAACAAGACCAATCCGCTGCTCGATTCGCCAAGCAACTTTTAGATCTTGGAAACGGGAAAATTGCAATCGATGACACAACAAATTGCATTAACATACCACCAGAGTTTTGTAACTTTACTCAGATAACTGGCGAATTGATTAACAGCGTATAAAAATCGGGCGGCCAAAAACAATGAAGTCAATGCTATTAACACAACTGTGTTAATATCTAGGAATCAAATATCTAGAAATTCTACAACGTATAAGTCAGATGATTGCGTCATGAATCAAGAAGAAGTTGTGAATTATCCGGTTAAATTCCTGAATTCACTTGATTTGGCAGGATTACAACCACACCAATTGATATTGAAAATTGGGCACCCTTCATTATGCTTCGAAATATCGATCCGCCACGACTGTGCAATGGCACCCGGCTTGCAGTTAAAAAATTGATGAATAACGTTATCGAAGCAACAATATTGAATAACAAATTCAAAGGAGAACATATTGAATAACAAATTCAAAGGAGAACATTTATTACCGCGAATCCAAATACAAATGATAACTCGAATTTAAAAGATTTCAATTTCCAGCGCGGCTCTCATTTGCAATAACCATGGCAAAACCAAAAATACTGTTTACCCAAGAGCATTACAATAATATTATTATCATTGAAATATATGTACATTCAATAAAAAACAAAACACACAAACCTACCCAAATGTAAACAACTGTGCTACAAATAGGCGTTGCAGCGCACGCCGGGTATCCGCTAGTAAAAATCTAAAATTTGAGATCTCACCAAACAAAACTCGAAATGCATACCAAAAATAATACCAAAAATTTACGATGTTAAAATTAAAAATATTCTAATAAGACTATTTTTGTAGTGTAATTGAAACATTTTTAGATAATCTTTAGCATTTATATGTATTCCAGAAGTCCCCAAGTTCCTAATAGGATCCCAGTAAACATCAAACAATTCTCTAACAATTTGAGGTAAACACGAGAAAATTGTGATACAATTTACTAAAGTTTTTTTATTTCGAAAGGCCATTTTAGAGAATTTTTCTACTTTTATATATCCGTTCCTAGGGATATTCACGAGGTCTCATCTATGTAACAGAATAGCTAAATCAAAAAGCCAGGTGGGTGGTGAACATAATTTATTGATGATAATTTTTAACTTATCCAGCGTATTTTAAACAATTGTGGTCTCTGATTTCAATCTACTTTGCAATTTTTGGACAAAATTATAGACAAGGTTCTAACTTAAAATGAACATGGTTATTTATGATGATATTTACTGTGCCATATGGGCTACTTATAGGAGTTCCATGAATCTGAATAAATTTTCAAATTTTATTTCACCATTCTACAGATGTTCGCGAGATTGCATAGATCAGTCAAAACCCTTTGAATATGGTGAACGGAATCTAATTATGATGATTTTAAATTTGTCTAGATAGGAAAATTGTCGATCAATATTGTGGAAACGAATCATGATTTTCATCATGGTTCCCAAAATTTAAAACTTATAACTTTTCAATTTTAATCTCAATTGGAAATTGTGGTATTTTCGCCAATTGAAATTTTCAAAATTGGCATTCCCAAATAATCCACGAACCCGATTTACTGTAAAAGCAATCAAATAACAGAAAGCCTAGAGATGTTCGTAGGGTCATGTTTATACTTTTGGAACTTTGAACTGTTTCAACTTCCCATAGTTCCGGCAGGATTTGGTTACTGTGTCATACACGACTTAGAGGTTTCATGAATTTAAATAAATTTTAATATTTTATTTGAGCGATCCGAGAGATGTTCACAGAGTCTCACCCTCATGGTCGGGTAAATTATGATTGTGCTGTGATATGAAGAAGAAAGAAAAAATTGTTTGATCTTTACAGCGACACTATTAGCGACTTAAGGACTACTCTAATATAAATGTTAAAGATTATCTAAAAATGTTTCAATTTTTGAATTTAACAGTGTAGATTTCACGAATTATTTTTGGTATGTATTTCACAATCATTCCAAATGTTTTGATAGAAAGCACGATTGGAACAGTTTGGTTAGGATTGGTCATCAGGGTAATACAACATTGCGACAAAATCATACCGTTTTCGTCAAATTTCGTTAAGTAATCGTTAGTTGAGCATTGGGCTACACATTAGAGCGCTTGGACAATATTTTATTGTGAAAAAACCAAATTAAAATTATATTTATTCAATAAAATCAGGTTACATTAACAACAAATCCAACTGGCACATATAGGTAAAAAAAATATAGGTTTCAAAGGATTGCATCTAAAGTGGAAGTCGTAAAAGATGTTATAACGAATTTTCTCAATAAATCGTTATGTAGGGATAACCAAAGGAAAACAACTAGTGGCCAATTCTCAGTGACAAATGAACAAATAATTGCGATCGTTGGTATAAAAGTATTACTAATGGTCAATTTTCCAGACCCGAACAGTTCGAATTGGGCGCACATGTAAAGAGTTTTCACAATAAATCATTATGCTGGGATGACCATATGAAAAAATTTAGCGAATAAACCTCTACGACAGATGATCGTACATTTTTAAAACAGTTCCGATCACAAATTTTTAAAATTATTATTATTTGTAAACTTCCAGACCTGAACTGTCCGAATCGTGCTGAAATTATATGTTTTTAGCGAAATTTCGAAATAAATCGTTACCTAGGGTTGACCAAACGAAAACCAAAAGAAATCAAACCGCAATGACAGGTGAGCAAACGATTCTGATCGTTGGATTTGTAAAAATATTAATAATGGACAACTTTCCTGACTCGAAACTTCAGAATCGTGCGGAAATGAAGTTTTTTTATGAATGAAAAATGACCACAAGAAAAAAACATTCCGATCATTGAATTTTAAAAATTTTTAGAATTGGTTTTCAGGCTCGGACAGACAGAAGCGTGTAAAAATGGCGAGTATTTAAAATTTTTTCGCAATTAATCATTACGTTAAGTTGAGCAAACGGAAAGAACTATGCAGTGGCCAACCCTTAGTGACAGGTGACCAAAAGATTCCGATCGTTGAATTTCTAACAGTATTAGTATTGGTATAAATTTTTTAGACCCGAGCAGTCCGAATCGTGGGAGAAAGATGTGCTTTAATGAATTTTGCAATAAGCCGTTACGTAGTGATGACCAAACGAAAATACCTAGTGCTGAATTCTCAATCACAGGTAAGCAAACGACTCCAAACTCTAGATTTTCGAAAATATTAGGATTATCCAGGGTTATATATTTCCCATAGTGAGTTCTAGCATATTATTTTAAATGACGTTTTGCATTTAGCTGCCGCTAATTCTTTGAAAAACGCAATATTTCCATCCAAACGGTATATTCCATTTGCATTTGTTGTTATAATTACGTAAAATTTCGCAAATTCCCAAATAAGTGTCGAACCTGGGATTATTGAATTAAAATGAAATTTGATGAAAGCAATATGATTTTCTTGCACTGAAACCTAGTTTTTTTTATTTTTTATTTACTGTTTAATCGTAAGACCAAACCATTTACATCAAAACCTTTGGATGGGGTGCTAAAAAGGCGGAGCTAAACAAATGATTTGAATTATAATTCGAGAGATTTTAGATTATAATCAACCATTATACCAAGAAAAATTAGAGGGAGCAAGAGAAGCGGAGAGAAAGAGATAGAAGAGAATAGAGAAAAAAGAAAAATCCACCCAGCTATATAAAACCGCCAGAACTGTTTTGTTACTGATGAAATTAAGCTGAAAGTTTTAGGTTGGATTGATTGGGGTCTGAGAAACACCGAACAATATAAATTTCCCTATTCCTATCTAAGGGCAAAATGGAAACTATAAACAATGGCAGCGCAGTTCAAATATTGAGTCAAAATAGATCGATTATTTCGCCGATTGGTATGAAACTCAGTTTTTACAATAAAAAGCTGTTTTTATTATTAGTTCTGAGTGTTGTTCTAAAAAATAGTAAAATTAAATTAAAGTTAAGATAAAACTCAATTTGTTAAAAAATGAATTCCAATTGTATTCCAATTTTTGATCTGGTAAATGGTATTTAAAGATAACTAATAAAATTTATTATATTCAGATAAAATACAGTTTGATTTTTTAAGCCACTATGAATGGAACAAGGCATGGCTTCTTCAAATATTTTAATTAAATCTACTTCTGAACCAATTTGTTTATGATTCACTTGGGATTCTAGAAAAAATTCTGATATAAGTGATATGTTGTGCGCAATACTCGTGCAACTAGGCCCAATGGAATTTCAATTTGAGTTACAGGTGTAATTCTAGATTCTCTCAAGTTTCCAAAAAAATTGAATGTAAATCATCCATTGCTCAACCGACTTAGAGGAAATTTAATTTCGGCTTGCAGAATAAATAATTGATATGCAAGTGACTGGAATTAAATCAGTTTTGAAGCTCATTTGGCGATAAAACTCGGTTTGCGTGATGAAAATGGCGAACTTTAATTGAACAAATTATGAATTCCGCCAAATGGCGAATTTGAAGAGAACTAAACAATTTCTTGACCATTTGTGTAGGGCTGGGTTCAATTTGTTAGGAGAAAATTTGTTTCGAATGTGTTTCTGGAAATCAACTATTGCTCAACCGATTTGGATGAAACTTCGATTGCGGCCCGGTTTGAGCGCAAGCCTCGCATTAGTCAAATAAGTCTAGAACGACTCTAGTTGACACGAGGCTTATTCTTGACTTTCAAACAAGTCAGTATCCACAAAATAAATCACGGATTGGACCGCAGTCTTAGTTTCGGTTCGCATAATAAACAATCGGTATAGAAGTGACTGGAATTAAACCAGTTTGGTCCAAAGTCAAACAAATGTTGCTATAAAAAGTATTAAGTTTCATACTTTTTATGGCAACATTTTCCTCGCTTACTGCCAGTAAATTTTACTGGAAATTTTTTTTGTTTCTCTCTAACAAGTAAAGGATTTATTTATTTTTATCTCGTTTTAATTTTACTGAAAAAAATTATTTCACTGTGGAATTCACGGATCACTCTAACGTAATTTTAATACGTATACTCTCCTCTTTTCGGTTTCCCAGTAATTTTTACTGAAAAAAATTGAATCACTGTGGAATCCACGCACGATAAAGACAAACACGCATAACCGACTGATGGCCTGTTTTTTTATTACATCGGAGAGACCAGAGGGATAAAAAGAAAGCCTTTACCGTTTTTTTATTTTATCGGATCGATCAGATAATTTTTTTTTTTCGTTATTTTATTTTCTCTGACCAATCTCAGATCGTCATTTTTCTATCTGAATTTGTTTTCAGACAGTTCAGAGAAAAAACGTATTTGAATTATTTAAACAGAAAATATGGCGGACGTTATGGAAAATGGTAAGTAATAAATTAATTTGTAATTATAAATAAAGTAACTGTAAAATTAATAACACGCTAATTTATTATTTGTTCGTGGTAGACACCCAAATTAAATGGACAACAACAAATATATTATTTTTATTAAATGAAATAAAAAAGGAGTTCAATAATCTTCAAAATGGTATAATAATCTTCAAAATGGTATAATATTGTATGTGTTTTTAACTATTTCCGTCAATCCAAACATATTTTACTCCATTTTTATTATAATTTGTACTTTTAAATATTACTCGTATAATTTGTTTTAATTACGTTTCATAACTAAGTCATAACTTTGGCTGAAACGTCAGTCGATTGTCTTATGTTCAGTGGTCTTTACCTATTTTCAGTACAGTGTATAAAAATCGGTAATAAGCCTTTTCATATAAAATATTATCAGATTTGTCAGATAAATTATCTGTCTGATTTATCTGATACCACGGACACAATAATAAAAAATGCCATGAAATGAAACTTGCTAGCTCAAGGCATGCGTTTTAAAAGTATTAGGCCGGAATTACACTATAAAAGATCTTTGTCAAAGGTGTTTTATAAAATATTAACCAAAAGACTAGGACCAATATTTTTTAGAATTCACATTAATGACACATGCTGACAAAACTGAAAGGGATCCTTCCAGTTATTTTTTGTTTATGCAATTCCGAAGTATAAGACTACGAATCTTATGAAAACCCATTTCGATTAAATACAAAATTGATGCTGTAAAACAAAGCGGAAATTTGCCAATGGAAAATAAGAGTAGTTACACTACTAGTCACAAAAGGTAGTTCTATCACAAAACAGAATTTTAGATATAATTTTATAACCAGTGAGGATTATTAATTCAAAATCTAAATTGGTTGACCTCCGAAATCAAAGAACTCACTATCGGATATTTTGGCAACTTAAACAAACATAACGAAATTTTGTGTATACTAAAGTGAGCTTGAGAGAATATTCTGGAATCTGTTTCTGCTGAACCAAACTCCATCTTTTCGTAACCAATGATGATGAAATTTTAAGTGATATTTATTAAATTTGTGTTCAAACATTAATTTGAGGGAAAGATCTGATATCTTTCCACACTACTGAAGAAAGTTCTGAAATTTGGCATGGTGGAAATTGGCTTGTAGGTTTATATTGTAATTCTAATATGTATTTTGAACGAAGTTCTAGAATGAACTCGTGATGATCGCTACTATTCAAATGTTCACATTTTAAAATTCTATATGCAGAGTTCCTTTAATTCAGAGGTCAGACTTCATTACGCTCGAGTGTTTTCGTTTGTGAGAAAGAGGTGCAAAAAAAAGAATAAAAAATGTCCGCTGCACTAATTCTTTTTTGCGAGTGCTGCCACTTGTGGCGAAAAGAGTAACTAGTATTTTCTTACGAAGTCTAAAACATCGTGTTACCAGGTTTAACTGTTTCGTACAATTTATTTATTACTCTAGCTACATAAACCAAACAAAGGAATAAAAAATCTGCAAGAACTATGTTTTAAAGTTTGTCTTACTTTGTAAAAGTGGACATGGTAAAAGAAAGTAACATCAAACTAAGCAATGGGAGAAATGCATGGGACAGAATTTTTATAGAAAGCGGATCACAAACGTTATAACAATCCGTTTGTATTATAACATTGACCAAAAGATTGAAAGGATCGTATTTATCGTCCTCTTTAAATAAAAAACTTAACTTTCACGTCGTTAGCTCGAAATGGGACGTCAAACCTATAAAACCGGAAACGAATAGTGGCTCCATTTCTGACTAAAGCAATCGTTATAACCACCAACATGATGATTTGGTGGTTACGGTACTTTAATTCTGTTCCAATGATGTGTAAATAGGGCCAATTTATTTCATACGAACAAGTAAAACAAACATTTTGTATCCAATATTTTGAGCTGGGATATTGTAAAATCATGAATAGGTCTTTTCGATACTAATCGATGATTTTACCTGTGCGGTTTTAATTAAAATTTATTCGATCAGTTAAGGCTTAGGGCACGGAATTAGAAACCGTATTAAATATGTTCTATATTCCAATGTACGGTTTTTGATGACAAACCTCTCTGTTGGGCGGAAAAAGGCTACTACATGTTATGGATTTTGAGGTGATTCTGTAAGCACTGAACGGCAAAGATTTTAAGATCAGTTTGACCCTCATGTGAGTGAAGAAAATATATCTTAATTTGAGTGATTATCTTATTTTTTCCACGTTCGTCCAAGTTGTACCATTTCTCATTTTTATGTATGATCGTAATCTATACCAATTGAACTAGAAGTTCTCATAAAATTTAAAGTTTTTATTGGGAGTAAAACCACGATATACAGAGTAATTATAATTCTGAATATCGTGGAGTAAAACATACAAAATAGACGCCTAAAAAGGCAAAAGGTACCCAGATACCCACGTCACTCACATTAGGGTAAAAGAAATTCGCGTCGATGTGGGTTAAAATGTTCCTATAGATTGTCATTTCTCTGGCGAATCCAGCGGGCCTATCATGAAATTTATCCGATATCGTAAAATACGAATTCGTAAAATCCGATCCTCGGCGGATATTCATATTATGAAACAAATATTTAAACTGTCACAAGTGGACCAATGAAATTAGTTCTAATAACCAAATATAGGAGAGTGAAGTTATTTATTTTTTGTTTTCTGTAGTTTTGTTGTTGCTGACAAAGTAAATACTAGGGTTTTATATCTAATTTCGTGTGATTTGTTTATCGTAAAAATAAAAATAAATTAAACTTAATACGTTGCCATTGGGAGTTTAATATGGATACGATCCCGTATTTTGTTCAAGTAACGATGACTCGGATGAAGATGAAATAATGCCCGCCTACATCTGAACTGTGAAGAATTGAACCGATTTGTCGCTAAGCCTTGATTAACTTCTAAAAAGGAAACTAGTAACTCAAATTGTTGTCCGTTTGTTGAGGCCTTATAAAAATATAATTTTGATTAAATATTTCTAGGTACACCAAATTTAATGGATATAGTAGATATGAATTACAATTACATTTTAAAAACATTTTATTTTATTTTTTTTAATTAAATTTTACACAAAAGAAATTAAAACAAACTTTTCTTCTTTCGTAATTTACGATATCCGCTACCTAAATATCAATCGTATATGATATTCGTATTTTCGTAAAATCCGCTAACGTTCGATTTTCATAATAGCAATATCCGCGGCGGATCGGATTTTTATTAATTTCATAATATGAATATCCGCGGCAGATCGGATTTTACGATATCGGATAAATTTCAAAATAGGCCTCAGGGACGATCAAGTTTTTTAGTAACGTGGTCATTATCATTTAAAATGACTATACCATGTCGTACCAAGGAAATCGAAAGCTCTAAAAGCTAAGCATAATGATGAAGGTTAACCCCTATTGAATGTTCTACAGTAGTCAGTAATGTAAAATATGCCTCCTTCTTTGGCTCCAAAATGTTCATTGCAAATAACACTAAATATTATATTAAAAGCAAACCGAAAATTTAACTTGCTTCCAAAATAAACAAATTTTTATTTTGTACTCAAATACATAAAAAATGTTATACTTCAACGAAATGTTTACTTCCGAATTTCAAAATCTGGAAACATGCGCAATTTTCTTGGGTTTGGTTCGGAAAATATTGCAGCATCAATTCGAGACTTGGGACTTCCGGTTTTCTCCAACCAATACAACATATTCTTAATATTTGGCTCAGTCCCTTCGATATAACCTTTAACCGTACCCGCTTTTGTATTTTTACACCAACCACTTACTCCTATACGTTTGGCATATTTTTCCGTGTGCTTCCGAAAAAATACTCCTGCAAAAATTTTACAAATACGATAACAATTTGTTTGATATCCCAACTTTTGAAAATTACCTTGAACTTTTCCAAACACTTCAAAATCGTATGAAACATAATGTGCATTCATTTTATTGTAAAATTTTACTTCGAAAAAATTGTGACTGTCAAATTGGAAATGTATTTGTTTGTACTGCCGAGCTACTGAGGAAACACCCAAATTATTTATTTGGTAACGATGGCTATTGGATACGTTGGGTTGTCTGGTTGTTTTTATGCGCAGTAACAAACAAAGGAAACATACAATAATACGTATTTCACCTAATGTGTCGTTGCCTCTATTCATAATTTTTTCATTTCCCACCGTATATCGTAAACAATGCATTCCGTCTCGAAAATAAGTAGAAAAATTTACGAAAGTCATAAAGTTGTCAATACAAAATAAAAAACTCATTTCTTATCTAATTTTTTGGCGTTTATGCAACCTTATAGATACTTAAACATATCAGAAATGTGGTTTGATATGAATACCAAATTACTCATATGATTTCAGGTGTGTACGATATAATAGTACACATGGAGTTTCTCGTCATGAAATTGTGTTAATGTCCATTTGAGGTTTTGTTTCAAACGCTACTTGGAAACTTTTCAATATCTTTCCAGTACGAGATAGTTCAATCGGTTAAACAAGTCCGCAACGGTACACATAAATACCGCTTTATCCGCTACAGTATCAATAATCGTTCCATAGGAGTCTTATGAGTGTAACACCCCATACCGCGTTCGCAATCCTCGCGGAAAATAAAACTTTATTTTGTTATGAAAACTAATAAAAGAGTTGATTGGTTTTAAGGTAGGTCTCAAAACAGAAGTTCCATCTCCTACAAATTCTACAATAAACATTTATTCAAAATAATCCAGTTATAGTGGGGTGGAGGCCGAGCCAACGTACACATGTTGACTGCCTAGCCCACTACATCTATGTAAATTCAACGGGCGCGTCAAGTGAACGAGCTCAAAATTTTTGGTATAACAATTTTGAGAGCTCATAAAAAGCTTATAAGTCTGTAATTGTTTTCCTAATTTTACAAAATGGCGCTAACTTAGCAGGGGTGAGGGAAAGAGGAAAATTCCAGAGAAGAATGATTTGTGTTTATAACGTAGCTCCCTCTGAAAGAACCGAAATAAGAAACTTAATATTGAACTCAGCAAAAGGCTGAATAACTGTAACATAAAATTCTTTTCCAACATTTAGCATTAAAAAATAATAGTATCGGAAAATTGCATTTAAAAAAATAATACTTGCTTTTTTATCAATGGTGTATTGGAGCCTCGCTTACCTGAAAACAAAAATATAAAAATGTTTTAGCAAAAAATTTAATTAGAAAAACAATTTATTATTTACAAATGATCAACAAAGTTCAGAGATTGACGTTTTTGACTGTTTCTTTAATAAGGACGATACTAAATCTAGAGAAACACTGTTTTATATCTGATATTACCTTTAACCGTGTAAAAAAATTATTTATGAAATACAAGTTTTGGCAGTGGGCCAATCCTAAGATAGTTTTAAAAGACTTTTTAACAGTGTAATCGGTAAATTTAAATGTGGAGTAGCGTAAATCGAAGACACATGTAGTAAATGCTAATGGTTTGTGATTTTACTAAACAAATTATGAAAATATGGCGGTCGTTTTTCTTGGCGTAATTTTTTTATATTCCCACACCACTTCCCAATTATGTCAGAAAAATTGATTTTTTGAGTATATTACTTACTTAATATAAATATATAATAATATAATATAGATTTAATATACATAGGCTGTGGGCCAATTCGCAAGTAAATCTAGGGTAAATGCCGTTTTTAACAGTGTATGCGGTAAATTGAAATACTGTACTAAAAAGCAGGGTAAAGCGAAGACACAAAAGGTAAATAGTAGTGGTTTTTGTTTTTGCTATACGAATCATGAAAATATGGCGGCCATGTTTCTAGACATAATTTTTTGTATATTCACTAGCATTTCCCATGAAATGAAAATGTGCTTGTTTCTTTATGAACACAGTTTTATTTGTTAAAATTGTTATTTATTTTTTGAATAAGTTTATTGTGTATATTACGGAACAAATATACAATTTAAATTTATTCGTATAAACAATACGAATAATTGGAACAACAACAATAAAAATTATGACATTAGTGTACCTACATACCAATTTTTTTATATTCCTAGAAACCATGTGTCCCTTTAAGCCGCATTTACCTAATTTTGTTTACTAGAGAATTGGCACGATTTGAAAAGTAATTTGTACTAAAATTTCAATTTACTGTACTAATCGATTTACCTGAGAATTGGCCCACAGCCATAATATAAATTTAAAAAAAAATGTCTAATAATATTTTCTGAACAAACAAAAATAATTTTTTGATATTGGTCCATGATGACCAGTGCAAATTTAGAATAAGCTTTCTAATAAACACACTGAACTCCAAGCCAATTTTAAAATTTTGACTAATTGGAAAGTTTATAAGACATTTCCCAACAGTTAGTTTTCTGCCGAACCGAGGCTAATTAGAAAATTGGGCGGTGGTGTTTATGTTGCGGCCAGCATCCGAAAATTCAACGGGTTATCCCAATTTATTGAAAATACCTTTTTATGGTTTCATGGCGATCAGCCAATTTGGTTGAGTTTCAATGAGGCAAAATTTTATTGGAAAATAAATTTTTATCAAAAACTGTAATTTTCACAGTAATTTTGAGAGTAATTTTGAGTAGGACTCATCGCCGAACCATCTTTCAAGTCAGTGTACAGGTTGCCATGGAGCTTGTAACATACAAATAATGGTGTATATTGTAATTGTGTGCGTAGGCAAATGGGTGGTATGTGAGTGAATGGAAAATGGTGAGTTATTAACCTGACTTTTTACTTAATTTTGCATTTTACAATTTTTGCATATTAAAGCCAGTATTCCGATGGATATTTAGGAAAAGTCGGTGGTTTATAGTTGGATTGCGTTTTTTACAAAGTGAAAATATTATTCCAGCCATTATTGCTTCTAATAAATATCTTAGAACAAACTAAAAGTGCTTCGATTTGATTTTGCACTATAACTTTTAAATACTAAACCCAGAATTAATTTTCCGTAAAAATTATAGGTTTAGTTGGATTTGGTTTAGTACAAAGTTAAAATTAGCCTATTTGAATTATTTTAGGATAAAGAATTTTATTTCGACATTGAACTTTGAAATTTTTGAGCCTAAACCTACGGCTTTCATACATTCTTCCGAAAAGATGTATTTTATAGTTAGATCGCGTTTATTATAAATTTCTTCCAAACATTATAAGTTTAAACTTTACTTCGATTTTTCATTATGTCAATTTGGATTACAAAACCCAGTGCTCCCTAAGTATTTTGAGAAAGTTATGTGTTTTAATTGGATTGGATATAGTTGACAATAAAAACACCATTTCCAGCCGTTGTAACCTCTAAGAAATATCTTTGGACAAAGCGTTTTAATTTGATTTTGTACTTAGAACCTTTGAATATTAAATCCAGTGTTCCCCTAAATTTTGTAAACCAACTTTACGACTAATTGTACACTACACGTCTACCAGGCTCACCATTTATAATATTTTGTCCGTACTTTGACGCGCTCAAATTCCCTCTCGCCTAGAAGAATTATATTAAAGCATTTCTGGAAATTTTATTGGAATATGTTTTTCATGATTTTAATGTATTTACTTCTGTGGGACTGTAAAATAATTTCCACTGAATTTCTGGAATATACCATAGTTTATTTTATTACGAATTAACTTCCAGAATATTTAATTTTGCGAAAAAGCAAGACATCCAAATTCAATTTTGGAAGAGGCAGGAAATTAATGAAATGGTTTTATCCTTTCGCTCTCTAATTTTAATTATTTTGTTCAAAATGTGTATTTATTTTTTTACTTTCTGAAATAGTTCATTTTGAACGTTGAAATACTAAAAAGTGGTCATCGATCTCACTATCTTTTCATGTTAGATATATATCAAATATACATACCCATGATGATTTTCAAAATTTTGTGATAAATTTGACATGTGCAAAAAGGGCGCTCGAAACGAGTGAGTTGTGATTTAAAATATTTTTGCAATCCAAATGATTACTAAGCAAAATTTTGCACAGTTCTCGTCAATCCGAGTATGTTTTCCAGTTACGTCTATCAAATGCCATTGTTCATGATGATTTTATGCATTTTGGCATGTACAAATACAAATATAGAACCAAAACGAATGATTTGTCATTTTCAATATGTTTGCAAAACAAATAATCAAGATTTTTCCCGGTACTTATCAATCACGTTGCTTTCCAGTTAGGCTATCAAATCACATTCTCCATGATGATTTTCAGAATTTTTTCATAGTTTTGGTGTGGAGAAATAAAGCCCTGAAACTGTGTCTTGTGATTTACAATATTTTTCAATTCAAATGAGTATTTATCAAGATTTAGCCCGCTTCTGATCAATCCAATTATGTTTTCCAGTTACGTCTATCAAATGCCAATGTTCATGATGGGTTTTAAAATTTTATCGTAGTTCTGATATGGGACGTGATACTCTCGCTCTCTCTCTCTCTCTGGCACTGTATCCCATCAAGGGATTTGGCCGCCTCAAATGAGGTTTCATAATCATATTTTCATTTCGGATAATGAGTGATTAATTCATTGATCCTAAACCAGCCGTGAACATTTTTCCTTGTCACGAACCACCGGGAATCGAACCCGGGACCTCCGGTTGCTGGAGCAAGCATGCTGACCACTTTGCCACCGGGGCGTGATACTAGTGATTTATAATATTCTCGAAGTTTATGTATATGATTTCTAATCAAAATTTTGCTCGGTTCTCATCAACCCCTTTTCCAGTTAGGCCAAGCAAATGCCAATACATATGATGATTTCCAGTATTTTGTCGTATTTATGGCAAGAGTAAATATAACCCCAAAATGTGTGAGTTGTGATTTAAAATGATTTCGCAATGCATAAAGGAAATCTGTATACGGATTTTGTTCGAAAATCCGTGACTTTTAGAGTTGGGAGTTT
Organism: Nephrotoma flavescens; assembly: GCA_932526605.1. Taxonomy (NCBI): domain Eukaryota; kingdom Metazoa; phylum Arthropoda; class Insecta; order Diptera; family Tipulidae; genus Nephrotoma; species Nephrotoma flavescens. The sequence goes on from OW052220.1 coordinate 77,851,893, forward strand.
TTCTGTTGTTCCATCAGCACATGTAAATGTAAAGCGTTGTTATTATTTACATCAAACAAAAATAATATTAATTTTGCGAGTCTAGTAGACTAGTCAAACAGCAACAAAACTCCCAACTTTCAATTCTCGACTTTCGAACAAAATCTGTACTATGCAACATTTGAATATTTCACAACTATGAGAGCACCCTGAAACTACTAAATGAAATTCGTGTTTAAACGAGCTAACGGAGAAACATAATGGAACTGAAGAGAATCCGGAAAAATCTGGAACTGCATTCTGTTGAAGTATACACAAATCATATTAATCGAATTTCACGCTTCTGAGCCACTCTTCTGATTGGGCTAAACGAGAAATATAGTGGAATTTAAACCAGGCAAAATCTCGAGCTGAGTTTAGTTAAGGGTGGTTTTTGTGTTTAACCTTAATTAAGTTTTTTGAATTCTTTTTCAAATGATTATTGTTAGATAAAATTTTAATTAAATTCGCTTGAATGTTTGCATTTTTATGTGATATCACTAAAACTAACATACATACATAGGATTTCTTTAAGAAATATTTCACACCAGTAGGCACAGTTTTTCTAAACCGAAATTGAGATTAATAAAATCCACGATTAATGAGAGAACATCAACCGCAAACACCATTAAAGTTAATTTATTAGGCAAATTGTCCTCGTAGATCGTATTGTAAGGATGTTCTTCATTCCCGGCAACATAAACGGCGAGATGTATTGGGATCTGCTGACCAATGCCGTTGACCTTGCAATAACTGGATTTTGTCCACCCAGTTCGCGTATTCTTAGATGAGTGATTCCGTCAACAATGGATTCGAAGATGTAAACTACTTGAGCGGCCTGTTTGCTGATTTAAACCCTTTGAATTAGAATTAAATAACTAGGGAACAATTAGGAAGAGTTCGACGAGACTTCAAACCACGTTTTTTACTGTAATATCCTTGACAGACTAGCGATTAACTAAACGCGTTTAATCATTTTTCGAGTTTATATCTTAATGTGTCAAGTTCGGGAGTAGCTAAACGCCTTTTATTTCGGGTTGCTAAACGGGTTTAGTGCCTAAATACTTTTAAGCTTATCTCTTAAATATGACATGAGTAGGGACAACCACCGCCATGCATAATTAATTTTCATTGTATTTTTAAATTCATTATTTCACTAAGGCTTTATAAAGGGTTATCCAATTCGAGGTTGATAAAGTAAACTTAAAAAAAAACACACAAAATATTCGGAATGTATTGTAATTTTTATATCATTTTACAGATTGATCCTTGCCATTTTTAGTTAAATAAGATATCATTCAAATGTCCTGCACGGGACTTCTTACAGGCCTTGATTCTTTTGAGGTAATTTTCAATGACTTTTCGGCACATTTCGGGCGGTATCTCGGCCATTACCTTACGAATATTAGTTTTCAATTCGTCAAGAGTTTGAGGATTGTTTGCGTAAACACGATCTTTCGCGTAGCCCCACAAAAAGAAATCCAAAGGCGTTAAATCACAGGATCTTGGAGGCCAATTGACATCAGCCAATCGCGAAATCAAACGTCCAGGAAATTTCTTTTGCAAAAGATCTCGATTTGCTCGTGTTACGTGACTGGTTGCTCCATCCTGCTGGAACCACATATCGTCAAGATCATAATCTTCGATTTTCGTAAAAAAATAATCGGTTAACATGCGGCCATAGCGCTCAGAATTGACGGTAACGGTTCGTGCATGGTTGTTCTCAAAAAAATACGGCCCAATCACACCACCAGACCACAATGCGCACCAAACAGTGACTTTTTCCGGGTGTAATGGCTTCTCTACAATCAATTGTGGATTTTCTGAGCCCCAAATTCTACAGTTTTGCTTATTAACGTATCCACCAAGCGAAAAATGAGCTTCATCACTGAAGAAAATTTTGTTCGAAAAATCAGCATCGACGGCCTGTTTTTTCAACACCCAATTTGCGATTATTAAATGCTCCATATTCTTAAATGGCAGAATGTCAACTAAATAAATGACAGCGTACTTGACGTTTATCTTTGACAAATGTCGGTATACAGATTTCTACTTTATCAACCTCGAATTGGATAACCCTGTATTATAGAATTTATGTTTTGTTACACCATTCTTATACAGGGTTTTCCAATAAGAGGTTTCATTTTGAATAGCCTGCTATTTGGGCAGCTATCAATTTTGAAGCTGTCATCTTTTGACATTTGACAAGTAAAAACGCCATTACTAAAAAAACACAGTTCGTAAAAGTAAATCACTTTTGGGTCGTCATAAAGCACCTTCTCGGCCGGCAATAGTGAAACTGGTGGAAAAATTTGAGCTGTTGTGACAAGCTAGTGATGTGAAGAATCGAAACCGTGTGCGTCGCTCAGGAACAACTAACAATATTGCTGTTGTAGTTCGTAGTGTTGACGAAACCCCAGGTTTGTCGATACCTCCTTTTTTTCTTTTTTTTAAACGCTTTTAAAGTTCAGTTAACACAAAAATTCAAGCCTGTCGATTACCATAAACATCCTATATTCGCTGATTGAGTCCTTCAAATGCATCAAAATTATCCGGATTTTCATCGAAAAATCAGCTTCAGTGATGAGGCCCATTTTCACCTCGAAGGCTACGTTAATAAGCAGAATTGTCGCATTTGGGGCTCAGAAAACCCAAGAATGATTGTTGAAAAGCATCTCCATCCTCAACGTGTCACAGTTTGGTGCGGTTTTTGCGCTGGCGGTGTGATTGGAATGGATTGCGCTACCGAGCTATGATTAATGATTTTTTATGACCGGAATTGGAAGATATTGATGTGGACCAGGGCATGTTTGATTTAAATTATTTGATTTAAATCATTGATTAAAATCAGATTTAAATCAATTGTTTTTTTTTGAAAAAAAATCGTTGATTTAAATCATATTGGTAAACAGTATAAGAATTCACTCAAAAATCAACGTACTCTAAAAGTTAACACTAAAAAACCTCAAAACTTCGATGGGAATAAAAACTTAGTTTCATATTATTTGGTGAATCACATTATTTTATTTTTCCCGTTTTAAAAGCTAAACAAAGTTGAAGGAAAATAACAACCCCCAAACCCCATTTGCGGGACCGTAGTGTGGCAAGAAGAAGTCATAATAAATATGACGTCGTTTGAAAGGTGGAAATCGATATTTGGTTTACACCACGGATCTGATAGCGATTTTACATAGAACTAATATAAAATCCAACAAATAACAACAGCTTCTGCTTCATCAGCTGGAGTCGAACAAGTTTTTTCAACCTTTGGGTTAGTTCATTCAAAATTAAAAAATAGCCTAGGGATAGATAAAGCTGCAAAATTAACATTTTTGGCAAAGCAGCTGAATAAATAAAAACAATCTTTCATTTTATCCTGCCATATGATTATGACAAGAAAATCTGATTTTATCCAAAAAAATCCGATTTTTGAATTTTTTCAAAAAAAATCAACAAAATTACATGCCCTGATGTGGACGACGTCTATTTTCAGCAAGACGGCGCTACGTGCCACACAAGGAACGAAACAATCGCAATTTTAAAAGAAAAGTTTCCTGACCGTGGTATTTCTCGAAGAGGTGATTACAATTGGCTACCGAGATCTTGTGATTTAATACCTTTAGACTTTTTTCTTTGGAGCCACGTGAAAGATAAGGGCTATGCCAATGCTTCGCAATCGATTCAAGACCTTAAAGATAGAATTTTGTGAAATTATCGAGGACATACAGCCGCAAATGTGTGAATTGGTCATGAAAAATTTCATGAAAAGGATATGGTGCTGCAAGCGTAGCCGTATCGGCCATTTGGCTGACATGGTTTTCAAATGTTAAACATCTTTTCTCTTAAAAAATACTCGCTTTTTTTTAATATCAAAATGAAACCTCTTATTAGACACCCCTTTACATAACCAGATGAAAGGATAGGAAAGGCATGTTGATTATGACCGAATAGACCCAGTTACAAGTAGTAATACTTAGTAAAAAAGCTAGCACAATACTTTTAATTTTTATTTAAGCCGAGGCACGTGGAGTTGATATTTCGTCCGACATCGACCAGAAAAAAAAGTGAAATAGAAACGTAAGACTTTCGTAAAATGATATTCACATGCATGTTGACAAATTTACATAGATTTAAAAATGGTGAAATAAAGTCATTTTGAATAAAGACAGAATTTCAGAATTCAATTCCAATTTATGACATTTTATTTTAAATTCACCTTTTCGTTAGAAAAACAAAGCGTGGCTTTTTAGAGACAGTTTTAAATTAAAATAGAACAAAAACAACATTTTAAATGTCGCAGTGAAACTAGCTTTATTGGACAGATAATTGAATAACGCTTGAATAGGATTTTGGTCATGTGGCCTCCGCGGCCGGCGCGTAAATGGCGCAATGTCCAATGTCCACCAATTTTCGCAACAATTACGGCCATATCTCGCTTCTAACTCGCCGAATGTTGTGCTCCAAGTGTTCAATCGTCTCTGGTTTATCTGCGAAAACAACTGACTTAACAAAATCTAATGGAGTTAAACACAAGATCTCGGTGGCCAATTAACAGGACCATTACGTGAAGTTAGTCTTTCATCAAATGTATCTTTGAGCAAATTTATTTTACGGGGCTGTGTGGCATGTGGCACATTCCCGTTGGAACCACATATCAGCAAGATTTATGCCAGCTAATTAGGGTACAAAAAGTTAGAAATTATGTCTCTATACCGTTCACCGTTGACTACGTAGCATTCCGCCCATCGTTTTTAAAACATATGGACCAGAACAAAAACAGTGATTTTCTCTGGATGTAATGGTGTTTTGGCAAAGGCTTGTGGATTATCTTCACTCCAAATCCGAAAATTCCATTTATTGTCGTACCCATTCAGCCAAAAGTGAGCTTCATTGCTGAACAAAGTTTTGTTTGAAAAATCAACGTCAATGATAAAATGTTTTCATAAAAAATTTCAACAATTTGCAAGCTTTGGTCTAGCGTGAATCTATTCATTATGAAATGATAAATCAAACTATTGACAAAGCAAATGTCAGCTGCAAAATCGGTTGTCAAACAAAACAATGCTGCCAACTTAAAGATGTGAACCTCTAAGAAAACACCCTTCAAAAATTTTGAATGGGATTTTCCTATTTTCTCGACAACAGAAACGTTCATTGTGTATATGATTCAAACTAAAACTGAATTTTGAAAATTATATTGAAATTTTGTAGTGAATTTCGGCTGGCCCTTAAAGAGTTTATCGTCGCTTTGTTGTTAGTTTGTTACAAAAAATAGACATTCTAGTCAATTCTTAATCGTCATGTTATTGGGTAACGGGGTTTTAATTAATTACTAAAAAAAATACTTAAAAGGTTAGCCTACTGTTTGAAACCTTTGCGAACTGATCATAAAACTACAATTTTACCAAACTATACCATTGGTTGGGACTCTACTCCCAGATCAACTTACTCAAATAAATCGTTCAATTTTTATTGCAATAATTCTACCCAATTTGTCAGAATTTTAAATCACTCGATTGTTTATAATCAACACACGGTGTATTCAAATTAAAAATTCGTATATGGTGCCGTACGCAGTTAACATTAATTTATTGTTCATGACTCGGAGAATTTTAACAGCGGCAAAAAAAATAATATCGAGAACAAAAAAAAATTATTAAACTTTGAAATGGCATATCATTCGCATTATACCGAAAATAAATAAAAACACCAACACACATTATTCAACTCAAAAATATAAAAAAAAAGAAAAAAAAATTTATTGTCAAAAATACATTTAATTTTCCCCGAAACGAAACCAGCTCGAATCCATTAATTTTAATTTAAATGTAAATAATTCATTAAACAATCTAAATACATAAATGTGTGTTTGTACACATACTCGTACATATGTTTATGTACATGATTAAATAGCATAACTTTTAACCAAATATGTATTGTTATTTGTGTACAATAAAAAAAAAACTGTAATAATGATTGTTATGTACATACGACACGAGTACATAGGGAGGAAAATTCCAAAATGCTTACGGTAAATACACAAGCAAAATGTACATAAAAATCTTTTGTGTGTGTGTACGAGACATTTTCATTGAAATCGATGGAACAAACAACGCACAACAAGAAAAATCAACAATAAGCATTTTCTAATTTCCATTATCATCGCATAATAAAAATAAAACATGAATAGGGATCAAGGAATTCGGGCGCTGTGAAGCATTTTTAGCGCCGACAGATTTGGATTTTAATGTTCTAGTATTTTGTGTATAGAAGTTGGGTTGCAAAAAAATTGTATAAGCGTTTTATCTCAGATTAGAAAATATTAATAAAATGTTTACAATGCATATGTGTAGAATCTGTGTAAAAATGTGTCTATTGTGGCCAACACCCTGAATGAGTGTATGGAAATCGCTAAAACATAATAAGAATCATTGCGTCATCTAAGTTCGCCAAAATCTAGATTTTTTCAGGAAACTCAAACAAACAACTTAAGTTTAATTTTGTTAAATTTTGGTTTTATAATTTTTCGTTAAATATACAACAAAAAAAAAATCATCCCAAAATAAGACTTGGGCTTTAATTGGAAGTTTATCACTGTTCCTTCGAGCCTCTTCCCTGGTGCTTATCCCGGAGTAGTTTACATAGGTGTAAGCTACACTCCAAAACCAGTGTTGATGTAACAGAACGTCCCAGCCCCGACACAAGGTTAGCTTTACGTCTCTGTTTATTTACCTTTATTGAATAGCACTGGTGTCGAGCGTGATTTAAAAGCGAAATCAGAAGCCATCAAAGACGACGACCAATAACGCACCAATCTAACAAGTAATTCCTAATGGGTGTTGCAACATAAAACACCGATATCGGTATGAATCTGACGTATCAATCAACAACAATAAGATTAAAATCAATACTGATACATCTGTGAGTAAAATTACTTTCAACCAAGGCAATTAAGGCAATTCGGAGTGAGCACGAAAATTCAAGGCAAAAATGTTAAAATGCGTTTGTGCTGTAAATTAATCGCAAATGTTAACGAATTGTTGAGATTCGGACTGCACCAACACGCATTACCAACCAATATTACTACTCAGAATTAATCAACAACTTCGGACAAGTGAGATCTAGAATTCTAAAGGTGCTGAATAAATAAAAACATACTAATTGAAAAAACCTATCTGGGATGGCATTTTGTAACATCACAATTTACGAAGTTCGAAAAAATATCGAGAGTTTCGAAAAGTCGGAATTTTCAATCATTATCGACGAGCGATGACTTCGATACTTTATCATCCAAAAAAATCAAAGGAACGTTTCTGTGATATATAAAATAAAAATTTTAAATTTAATTATATCATTTAAAAATGAATAGGTAAATGATCGCGTATAAATTTATAAATAAAATATAAATATTATTTAAGAAGCAAAATAAATTTAATTTGTGTTTTTAATTTATATTGACATAATCTAAAATTTTTGTTTTTCTAATCCAGCCAAAAAAAAATTACAACACCAAAATAGTTGGAAATCATGTTGCAATATTGAGAATAACACCGAGAGCTTGTGACTGGGAATTTCAATAGCACAAGCACTAGACAAAGCATGCAAGACGGTTGGCGTGGGTTGACAAATCGTCTAAATGGCGAAGGCCACCTGCGCGAGACGATGAATCTTGGAAAAGGTAGGTTACTTGTTTAAAATAAATGGTACGATGATTACACAAACCTAGTTAATGAATTCGCATTAATAAATAATTAATTTATCTCACAAGTGTGGGCAGAACTAAAAATCAAAGTTAAAAAAAAAATCGGAAACGCTGACATTAAGCGGACTGGTGGCACTTCAAGAACCGTATTTTTATCGCCATTTAAAGAGTGTGTGGTCCAATTAACCGGAACAATGGAGGCCGCTATAAAAGTAGCTGGTGTAGATACGGGCCATGAATCCAGCGAAGAAATACCGGAAGAACAATCGGAAAATTCACGAATAAATTAAAAAGCTATGGGTAACACTAACGAGGCGATAACACCCCGAATACAGCGACGATGAAAAAACATCAAACAAAATCTACGAAGAGTTAAAAAAGCAAAAGTTAAGGCTATTCAAGAAGGAAATGAAATTAATGCCAAGCGTCTCACTCAAACTTGAGGAGGACTTGCTTTAAAGATTATAAAATATGCATTCTAAAATTTGATTTCAATTGAATCAAAAATTAATTTTTTTGTTTATAAATGTTTTAATTAAAAAAATTATGAGCATAAAATTAACAATATGAACAACGAATTGGTTTACAATTAAAAACAATTTAGTAAGTTGTCTCGAATTCGAGCTGCATTTTCATACATTGATTCATATTCATACTGAAAATCAGCTTCGTAAACCATTTTATCACCCTCATCAGATCGCGCCAAATTTATCATGTCCAACTCATTGATTAGGCAAATATTGTAACGTTTACCAGTTTCACTATTTTTGTAGGCTCAAAACGCAGTACTCTCTCCCCTAACAAACATCGGAGAGTTTTTCAGAATACACCGCTCTAATGGATTTCGCGATTTAACTTGTAAATTATTGTAAGCTTTTTGAGCATCATTTGGGTTGCGATACGGTGCCATAATAAACGGCTCGAATTGATATTTAAGAAGCAATGTATTGCACTCCCCAAGGTCGTATGATGTCTTAAACTTTCTTCTATCGCTTGACATCCCCAGATTGCGGCGTCATGTGTTGACCCGGGATATCTAGCACACACTGACAGAATCAAAAGATCATAGTTGCAAACCTAAAACATAATTTATTAATAAAACGAATGAATTTTGGAAGATGTGCATATCTACCAATTGCACGTTCATTTGAATGATTTCCTCATCGATCTACAAAGATATGCTCGTTTTCACGAGACGAAACCAGGCAATGTGGGTGCAATCAATACATCCAATAAACCCGGGATGCCTAGTTTTCTCGAAAAACCGTTCCTTATAAGCAGATTTTGCTCGTTCATCCGGAAACTTCACTTATTATGGCATTTGAAATAACCGATTGATTAATGGAATGGAACATTATGTCTCCTACGGTTTTTGGTAAGGTCCAGTGGCAATAAAATTTCAAAGGCAGGCCAATTTGGTTTCTAATGAAATTTTAGTTTTTCTTAATTCCAAACCACACACTTTTTTTGACATAAAAAAATATTTGTAGAATGTCATTTCAATTTCGAAAAAGGGTTGCCATATATAAATTTCGCTTTTCTGTCGAAAACGGGACAAAATACAAACATTTTCGATTCGACTATCCTTTTCGATAGTATCGAAAGTGATGTTAGAAAATCCTTCCCCTGATGTGACACTAAAACGAATTGAAAATCCGTGTTTCCATGGTGATCTTTCATAATGGGCATCTTTCCACGATTATTTTTAACGGACAATCTAGACGACTAAATAAATTACAACGATTATAGTAAGGCGCAGGGTCAGATTGAAAGAACGGAAGCATTAATGGCCGCCAAACTGATTTTTTCAAAGAAAAATTAAAATTCAAGCCAAACGGCAATAGTTTCCATTGTGGCGGGAGCGGTCATTGGAAACGCGACTGTTCACAGCAGAATAAAACGAACAATTCAGATAATAAAAAACAGAAAAATTGTTTAGACAATGCGCATCTCTGCGTCATGGCTCGGTATCAAGTGTAGCTAACTTGGGTGCTGGATTCCGGAGCTGTAGCGACCATACGTGTCCGCGACGTGAATGATTCGAGAATAATTAAAATAAATAATTTAAATAAATAAATAATAAATTTGTGGAAACATTGACACACATAACGGTGTGTATTGTTGAATCGATCATGGCTAGAGGAAAATGCGATATCATCATTCTTGCATCATGAATGATCGTCATGTAAGGCCATGAGGATCGTGGCTATCGATTGCAATCGAACAGCAAGCGCTGTGAACTACTTACTAAAGAATGGAAAAATGTATACACTGGGAGTTCGAATCGAGTCTGAGAATCCGAAGACGAACAAAATTGAGATGACGCGTGACATGTTTTTCTTCTGGAAGAATTAATGGCTACACTGAATATTAATGATAGAAATAAGAACCGACGAAAACGCGAATGTTGCAGATAATGAATCAGAAGTGAACGATGCTGTGATAAGGCCGGCGTAACCAATTGAACATGGCGGTGCATAATCATTGAACGAGAGGGATAACACATTTCACCTCATCATTCTACTCGGAGGATCACAAGCAATTTGATCAGGCGATGAACGAAGTGTACGATTCGCTCATTTTAAAAATCGTACATAGAACTTGGACATCCACGAAAGGTCAAAAGATGATGCATAATCGTTGGGTTTACAAACTTAAGCAAAATCCAGATGTTGGTTACACTGAAACGTTGAGCCATGTGGCTAAGTTTACGTCGATTCTTAAAACAGCTTTTATGTACGGTGATTTGGACGAGGATGTTTATATGAGTCAACTGATCGGATATGACGATGGCAGCAGATGACGTGCTATGTTATCCAAGAGCCTGTATACGGATTACGTACATTCATGAAAGTTACATTCATGAAAGTTACATTCATTAAAAAATTCGATTTTGTGGCCATCAGTGAACCGGTGTTAGACTCGGCCGGTGTACTCAATGATAAGAGTCTCATTGTATTTCTCACAGGGAACAAGAAACACGATGATATAGGTTTCTTAGTGAGAAATATAAATTTGTTTTTCCTATGCCAGAAATTGTTTTATTCATTGCACTGCGTATTGGACTGAAGGTTGAAAAATTAATAGGATTAAGGTTAATTCAATAATTTGTTTAGCGACCATGTTCCCAACTTTGTCGTTGTCGAAAACCAACTTAATGTGAATTGGCTGCACAATAAGGCAGTAACTCAACTATTTGAAAATGATGGATGCAATTTATGGTCACTCGCACCACTAACCATGTAACATGTAACCTTTTTACTTCCTGCCCACTATTTAATCGGTGCACTGTTGCAATTAATTCCACAAGACACAATGGCCAAAACAGACGATCACGGCAAAAGACGATAAAAGCGGAGTATTTGAATCAATAGTCAGATGAATAACAAGAATATCAAAAATGCGTTCAATTTAAAAATGATGGATATTTGTGTACAACACCAAAAATGGTGATTTAATATGTGACCATCAGGCAACATTATGTGCCCTTATGTCACCATCAGGTGACACATATTAATGTGACCACCAGGTGACTCAGTTAAGATCCGAAATAAGGATTCAGAATGAAACCAAATAATGTAAGCAGCTTACTTCAGTTTAAACAAGCACTGAAACAGCTCCACAAAGTCAAAGGACTACCTCAATTTACAGGCCCCGCAGTATGTTACCTCCTAAGTCTTCATAAAACGTTTATGTAAGAACGTAAGAAATTTGTTTCGGTTTTGTGAAGATAATAATACACAGAGAGAAAATACTTTGCATGGACCATGAATATCAATTTCATAAATAATGAAATGGACATTTTTCGCTTTTTATGGATGTAATTCAGAAGTTATGAATGATAATCAGGAATCATGAATACATATCAATGCATGCCTATTCATAATTCAATCCAATCAATTATAAAATTTAAAGAAATATTGACGGTTTCAACCATGAATATAACTCATATTACTTACTTTATTATGCACGTTTAATTAACGCATGCGCATATTTAAAGATGATCATTTGTTTTTAAATGTGCGCATGCTTAGTTATATATTCGTTCATTTTATTTGAATTATTCGGTAAAATTGTCCGATTTTAGTAGATATTATGCAAACTATGCAGATTTTATGACAATGGATCACAAAAGTGGAGCATTTGATGCTGTTTCGGTTTTCTAGGCATTTCGTGTAGTACATGCTCAATCAATCAATTTAGTTTAAATTGTGAAAATAGTTAGGTTGTGCTAATCGTAAAGTGAAATTGTTAAAATTAAATTATTAAATAAAAAGCACGTAAGTATACAATTAATATTCAATTTAGAACTAGTGTGTGCTGGGAAAATTTAGTGTAATTAGTTTTTATACGTATTATAGTGTTTTGTGTAAATTAAACCTGATATAATTCATTGACTCTTAGTGAAAAATAAATTAGTTAAAAAGCGCCATTTTTCATAATATGTAATGCACGTGTATTTATCGAAAAGTCTGATGTGTTTAATTTTATAAAATGTGATCTCTAAAAAATAATAAAACTTCGCAAGATTTAGAAGAAAAAAAATTGGAATATTTTAGAAGTCGGCCTTTTCAATTTGTATATACTCTGCATTGAACAGTTTCTATTGGAGTATTTTTTCTAGCTCAATAGCTTTCATTCTTGTTCTTTAATTTTTTATTTTCTTAAATTCTTAGTTTCACATTTTAATTGATGTAATGTTGTTGTTGTTTTAACAGGTAAATTTGATAAACAGGAGCAAAAGTGGCTGAAGATTCACTACTCGCCGTGGGAAACAGTGGAAGCGAAATGGAAGAGCACATTAAAAACTAGACAAGAACAATTATCTAAATGCGACAATAATTGTGCTGATTTTATAACAAATTGACCGCGCAATAAGTCTTCTAAAGGTTATAGACTTGTAAGTTACATAGAAATAATTTAGATTAACATACATTTGATTAATATGACTTAAAATTCTAGATTGATATTGCTGCTTAGGCTGCTTCAAAGACAATTTAAAACCAAAATATCATTTTCCTTATCATTATCCTGAAATAATTAGAAAATCAGGTCCTGTAAAACTGGTAAGCTGCATGTCGTTGGGAAGCAAAAATAAAGACGTAAAAGCTTATTCCAAAGCATCTAGGTGTAGAATTATCCTTTTCCCTTGCAAAAAAACATGCATGAAATTTGCTCACAATATTTTAGAACAACGAGATTTAGGAAATAATTTTAATGTAAAAAAATGCGAAAAAACTAATCTTAATGACCGATATTATTTTGCGTATATTTCTTTACCATTTCAAATAAGTCATAAACCTGTAACTATGGACAAAAACTTTTTAAAATTATTGAAATTTTTTTAGAAACAAATGTGGTCTATCTTGTATTTCAAGAGTACGCAATTAACACTATGATTTTTTTTAATTGAAAATTTATTAATTCAAATAAATTACAAGTAAATTAAAATTAAAGTAAATTGAAAATAAAAAACCGTTTGAAATTCATACAATGATTGATGGAAAAAAAAATATTCCAAGGTATTATTAGATTTTACTGATCTAAACCATTGAAAATAACTATATGTAAATAATAATATAAATAATATAAAATGTAACTATATTTTTGTAAATAAATTTAGAGAAATATGGAAAACAGGTTTTTTATTTAACAGTGGCACTATTCTTGTTTTCCCTGGGAATAGGGAATTGGGAAAAGTATTTTCATAGTATTTTTGTCTAAATTGTGTTTTTTTGGCCTACTGAGAAAATATGTTTAGTGCAAAAAATTTCAAAACAAAGTGTATTGGGAAACTTTTTTTCCACAAAATTTTTATAGGGAAAAATATTTTCCCATTTAACTTTGTTTCGAAAATATTTATACCAAACTTATTTCCTCAGTAGGCCAGAAAAATACAATTTAGACAAAAATACTATGAAAATATTTTTCCCAATTCCCTATTCCCAGGGAAAACCAGAATAGTGCCACAGGTGTCAATTCAACGCTTACAGCGAGTGTATTAAATCTATGCATCTTAACTATGAATCATGCAAAATAAAGCATAAAGTTATGAATTAATAGGTATAAGCCATGCGTTAATTAATAAATTGTGCACTATTATTCATAAGTAATGAACAACTAGCCAAAAATTTGGTCAATATTAAGCATATAAGTCATAACATAATCTGTAATAAGACACAGTATATGAATTATATGCACCATTTATGCTATACAAGTTATACAATATAAAGCATAAAATAATCTCTTAACACGCATATTTCATGAGTTAGTTATTTGCATAAATATGCATTATTTTTCATTAAGTATGAATAACAAAACATAAATATTATTAAAATATTATGAATACAAGTCACAATAGATGAAAAAGTCCTTATTCACAACTTATGGATAGTAATCGTTTATTATGAAATGGTCGTGCACGGCGCTAAATTAAAAGGTTTTATTCATGATTTATGTACCCTTATTCAGAATACGAGATACGATTTCTCTCTGTGTAGTACGTGTATCATTTCGTAAATATATTATCAAAGAATCTAAACTTAAAGATAGGCTAAACTGGGAAGAGATGATGAGAACAGCCTCAAGAGTGTTTAAGAGTTATTTTACCAAAATAATTTTAGATAGATATTTAAAAATTAAAAATTTAATTGGTGTTTATCATGAACCGGTCACTCGTATTCGGAGGCCAAATCAAGTATCGCCCAGTTTCTTATGATGGGGGGTGTCCCATTGTGCCATCAAAACGTAACCCAATTGCTAAGAAATTGACGACGTGTCAAGAATTTACTATGTTATCTTACCTTTTACAATTATTGAGAAAAATTATTGGATATTGAGGATAAGAAACGCAATAAGAAGAATTTTTGGCAGGTTACCAAATATATCAAACAAGACCCAAAGGATCGATCAGACGATGGAATACTATCTAATGAAAGAGTTGGGATCTTGAAGCAATTTACAGAAATAATTTGGATGATCATAATATATGTTATTAGTCAACGAAGTAGAAAGAGTTGAAATGAAAAATGATTTGAAACTAAATCCCAGCTAAACCGACTCATAAACTGTAGTTTTGATAAATACCAGTGCCATATAAAAAAAACACCTGCGCCAAACAATTTAACTATTTAGGGGAACCCTAAATTAAAACAAAAAATAAATTTAGTCATTGAAGAGGCAATAAAATTGGATACAACATATCTAATGTTTAGACGCATGTTGAGAGATTAATTCACAATTTTTTCTCAAGCCCAGATAGATAATCCACGCAAAATACCACCCCTAATAATTAGAAATGGAATACCTGCACGATATGTTGAACATAAATGTATGCCCGCTCTCAAAACCAAAGTAATTGAAAGAATCGTGATTTAAATTGAAAATACATACACATTCTTAAAAGCAAAATTCTGCTGACAAATCATATCAGTCCGAGTCTTAATACAACTGTCAAACTAGATACAAGCATCAGGTATCATAGCCTGCGACCAATAAAATAAAACATAAAACTAACAAAATTCGGAACCATAACTGGAATAAACTCCTGACTTCCTTACAAGAAACAGAAAGTTTATCATTTTGGAACTTTTGGAAACAAAAACATTCAACATTGATATCTTCCAACAGGTCACCAAACTTACAGATTTTTCAATATCATAAAATCACAGCTAAACTCGAAACATTCGCTGGATTTATAATGTTAAACTTTGAAAAAAATGTTGATACCGAATGGCATAACGGGTTGATTTATAAATTAATTAAGCCTAATTTTCATACTTATTTCTTAATTAAGCTATCTACGTCATAGATCGTAATCGAATTTCGTGGAAAATACAGTCAAATCATATGCCAAATCGTACCCAATCCATGATGGTGTGCAATAAGGAGCAGTATTGAGTCCCTTGCTATTCAGCATATGCTAGGTTATTCAGTATGGTACTACATTTCTATGAACACGTGTGAAGTTTGTTACAGGCTGGCTACTGCCAACCTGCAGATTTCACTTAAACACATGCAGAGGCCTCCACGGTGATATTTTGCCGGCTAAGTTCTCAGCGAGAATTGCTAGGGTCGTGGGGTTTGAGGCTTACATGGTTTCTGGCTTACACCGTGATTAAATACAGAAAGTTGGGGAAACGCAAATAATAATAAAACCGATGTTCCGCCGAAACTCGTCGGCCGGAACCTGAGGAACGAACCGAATAATAAAAATAAATTATAATAACAATAACGGTAGAGGTGCCTTGGTGCGCGCATCCATCCGAAGTCAAACGGGATCAAGCCCTGGTTACGGAATTGGATGCGGGCACCAAGGGACCGCAAACACTAAACCGACACAGAGGGAGTCCCCGCTCCCATCACACCATACCGAAAAATTTAATAAGTCATTTTATATATGTAAAAACCAAAAAAAACGAACAGAAACAACTTCCCAGAAGAATCAAATAAACAGAATCCCCTCCACCCGTACCACGATAAGAGAACGAGAGAGAGAGAGAGAGAGCGAGAGCAATGCTTACCGGGCGTGCACCTGCTGTGCAGCGCTCGATTACAAAAAATTTGAAATATATTATAATATAAGAATATAAAAAAAATGAAATAAATAAAAAAATTTAAAAAAAACAAAAATAAAAAATGGTACCTTAATTAATTACAACGTTGCGGCCTTGCGCCGTAGGTGTTGCGGGTCCTCTCCCCGATGATACACTGGGTTGCGGCCTTGCGCGGCCGTCATGCCACAGGTGGCCTTGCCCCACCCGGACCGTTGCGGCTTGATGTGCCGTTAAGTATTCTGGCCTCGATTGGCCGCCAAAATAATAAATGAGGCGATGCGGGGCCTTTCCCCGGTACCAATATGAACAAACACACGAATAGCCGGTTGGCCACCCGTTAAGTTGGGCGTGGTACCGCCTTCGCGCTCGAGCGCGTGCCTGGTTGGGCACAATGTTGCGGGGCCTCTCCCCGATACCAAAAATAACTGTTGAGCACCTTCCTGCCTTTCGAAGATTTGCCTGGTTGGGCACTATGTTGGGTGTTGGCTCGCCAAACCGGAATATAAATCGATACAAATTATGTGGCCGCAACTGGCCACCCGCAACACTCGTTGGGCTTTATCTTGCCAAAATCTCGTAAGTACAAACAATATTATATTTTTTGTAACGGTGGCCGTTGTCCTGCCAAAAACCGTATTTTCCAACTGGGGCGTTGTATCGCCGTTCAAACCCCCGTGGTTAACTTATTTATTATATATTTCCGATATTTTATTATTCACTATGCGACGTAACCACGACACGCACAAAAAAAAAAATCTTCTGCAGTACGTCAATTAAATGATGAATGAGCACTCCAAAGGTAAAAAAAATTCTTTGGTTATAATTTTCGATACTCAAGTAATTTAGAAGAGAACAAACACCAAAAAAAAGAATTTGCGTTCCACATAAAATTAATTTCAATATTAATATTTTTATTATTTTCTATTTCATACAATCTAGAATTGTTCATAGCCAAGTTTACAAAATTTTTTTAAATTCCAATCAAAATGGAACCTCGCTTAATTAAATCAACATTTTTTTTTTCAAACTATAGATTCTATATAAAATCAAAATCAACAACTCACTATTGTTTTTCTAAAAACCAAAAAAACTCGAACTGTTTTTAATACCAAAATCAACACTCGACTGGCATAACAAAAAAAAATTCGAGCGTCGCACAAACGACGCGCAAAACATTCCAGAACAATTGTCTTTCTTCTCTGTTTCTCGTTTACATCAATTCGCATTGATATAAACGAGAGGCATATAAGAAAAACATTCTTATGGAATGTTTTGCTTTACGCACACACTCGATTCGCATTGCTCTCTCTTTTCCAACATCTTTCTCACCCTCGCGCCACCTTACAAAAGGTACGTACAAAACAACATCCACAAAAGTGGGGACAACAACCAACATTGAGAAAACATAGCAAGTGGAGGCACAAACCCGAGAAAATAACATACAAACAGCGCTTGTTACGATCATGTAATCGTAACAAGTTTCATGTAGATCTGTCAACTCATTCGTATATTAACAGCTGTTCAAAGTTGAAATGCCACAAATTTTTTTTTACAATGGAAAAAATCGAATATCGTATAGTGATAATAATTCTACTGTTCTAATTCAAGGATAATTTAATTATAATTGTCTCTTGTAAGTCAGCAGTATATACTTAAATTTCAAAGAAGGAGCTCTGTAATATTTTTTTTAGAATGGCAACCCAACTGAAGTTACTTCAATATAGTCGGGATGTTCTTAGCAACGCGCTTGAACATATGCAAATGGTGTGAGCATAAACGCTGCTGGCAAGCAATTTAAATAAAAAATACCCCAAACAACACTATTTTAAAAACAGAGGCGTACATACTTCACATGCAAACATACGCCACGCAATGGTATTAACAACGGTAGAAGAGAAAAAAAATTAAAGAATGTATCTAACATAAGTAAAACAGGTTTTCCATCTACAAACGACAAACTGCTCCACAATAAACATTATTTTCGAAATACACATGTTGATGTTTTATTCGTTACTTTTCGAAATACAAGTGGGTAAGTCGGGTAAGTTTCCTTAAACTCAAAACAATGTCGTCAATGAGCCCTAAAAATGTCAATAATAGAAACGCAAAAAATTTGTTTCACTCAATATTCAATATTCTACAATATAAACAAGTAACCGTTATTGTTCCGTTATTTTAAAAAGTATCAAATCATTTGAAATATAAATTTTATATCTAATAAGAAGAGATCAAACTGTCGCGCCGTATGTCAGTATTATAGCTACTTACTAGTTTGTACTATAGCCACTTGCTAGTAAAATTTGAAATGTATACTGAATCAAGAACAATTCGAGAATTCGTAACAATGCGAGCTAAGTGAAAATTTAGCAATGAACTTGACTAGCGATATTACTGCTAGGAGATGTCAGTGTCTGAGAGTTTTTTTACCAGCAACCCAGTTAACCCACTTATGAACTGAAGACGGATAATTTAGATTTGCCAACAACCAAAATCACATTAGTAAAGTGGATGAACAACAAACTTGTCACAATACGTTCATCATTACAAAATTGTATGAGGTAAAAAAATTGTAACGATGAACCGAAGAACGAAAGATGGTTCGAAGAATATTTACATACAAGAGGTATTGATCGATTTGATCAGCTTCGTAAACGATATAAAATAGTTAAGCGTTCGCTTACTAAAAGTTGGTAAACAATTTCCCATAAAATTAACTTACAACAGATGCCGTGTACGTAGCAAAAAGTAAAAATCAAAAACGAACTCGGTTTATAAGTTCATCCTGTAATGTTCATTTACTTGTACTGAGATTAATTAATTAACCAAAGCGCGGTGCCAAAAATCCGCGGTGCCGTATTTATTTTACTTGCGTTTTACATAACAAAAGTTTACGATTTTGTTATGTAAAACACAAGTAAAATAAATACGAATTAAATTTAAAATGAATTTTCCACCAACAATTTATTTGATAAATTCATCAATTCATTCACAAATTCATTTTGCGATATGAGAATTTATATCAAAATGTATATACATATATCAATAAAAGCGTAAAAGTAGTAAAATTGTTTTTAAATAAACTTATTTGTTATACAAGTCAAAGGATTAAATAATGCCTAGGTTAAATTATTTCAAAAAATAATTAAAAGATGTAATTGTTTGACTTACATTGACGAAGATGGCGGCCGCAGTTTGCCGCTCACATATACATACTTTAAAATTTAACTGAGTTCAACACTGAATATCATTAAACTATTAACAATTTAAAAGACGTTGTAATTGTAATTACACTACACTTTAAAACAAAAATAAGAACATGGAAAAACTTGTACAAAAAACTA
Source organism: Nephrotoma flavescens (assembly GCA_932526605.1). NCBI lineage: Eukaryota > Metazoa > Arthropoda > Insecta > Diptera > Tipulidae > Nephrotoma > Nephrotoma flavescens. The sequence goes on from OW052220.1 coordinate 77,871,509, forward strand.
AGAAAGGAAAACACAGACCGATTTAAAAAAACACGCGCGAACAATTGAATTTTTTTTATATGACTACGTTGTTTACCACAAATTCAAACTGAAATAACGGTTAATTTTGTTGCGACTGCGCAATGAAAATATGATTTTTATTTTTATTATGTATTTTGCGTTAGGCGAAAGAGAGTAGATGATCAAAATAAAATAATAAATGAAAATTTTATGAATAAGTAGGATAGATATACTCGTAACGAAACGAAAGAAAATGATGTTGAGAAAGTTTGGTTCATTTTATCGTTAATTATATGAGACGTATATAGTGTTGGATAATTTCAATTTAATTAATGGTGGATAGAGATAGTTTTATGTTGTTTTCATTTTCATATTTTTTTTTAGTTAGGAAAATTTTTGTTGTATTTGCTTTTTTTTGGTTCGGAGTGCAATAACTGTGTATTGTATATAACAAAATGACGTCAACAAGCTTTTTTAATTGAAGCATTTTGGATTGTTTTGACTTTTTGTTGTTGTTTAAATTTATAATCGTACACATACAGTGTGCACAATTCGTTTAGCTCAAATTATTTGTAGACATTTTTTTTATTTTGTTTTAATCTATATACATATATATAAAAATGAATTTCTGTTTGTTTGTTTGTTTGTTCCGAACGGGCGTCTTTGCCGCTCAACCGATCGCCATGAAATTTTTACCATGTACAAGTTGCATATCCAGAACCAACCTTATGATATTTTGTAAGGGGCTGGACCCCGGGGTTTAGGGGCTGTGGTACAAATTTTTTCAAAAATTTTAATTTTCTTTAAAATTTTCCACGAAAATGAGTTTATGGGGCTGGTTATATGAAATTACTGACATGTTCGAATCCGACGGGCCCACCCCTGGATCAAAAATTAATTTTTAAATGTATAGATACAAATATTTGATTATTCCAAAATGACTTCTCAGTTGCTCAACCGATCGCCATGAAATGTTTACCATGGAAATGTTGCATGTTCAGGACCACTCGACGATATTGTGAAAGGGGCTGGACCCCGGAGTCTAGGGACTATGGTACAAATTCTTTCAAAAAATTAAATTTTTTTACGAGAATGAGTTTTGGAAAGGGGTTATATGAAATAAGAGACATGTTTGAATTCAGGGGGTCCGCCCCTGGATCAAAAATTCATTTTTACATGTAAAGATACAATTATTTGATTGTTCTTAAATAACGCCTTAACCGCTTTACCGATCGTCATGAAATTTTTACCATGTATATGTTGCATGTTCAGGACCAAGACCACGATACTTTTGAAGGGGCTTGACCCCGGGGTCAAGGGCTGTGGTACAAATTTTTTCTCAAATTTAAATTTTTTTATGATTTTTTGAAGGGAATGACTTAAGGAAAGGGATTATATGAAATTAGTGACATGCTCCAATCCGGAAGTCCGCCCTGGATCAAGAATTCATTTTTACATGTTTGTATAGTTACAACTATTTAAATGTTCCGAAATAGCGCCTTAGTCGAAAAAATTTACACACCAAAAAGGAAATCTAGCGTGCGATTGTTATACACAAATCATACCTCTACTATAATTGATTTAATTATTCAAATTAATTTTATTAATTTAAATTTAAGACAATCTTTAGGTCCCAAAAATGAAGGCGTTAATAATTTAAATAATGAAATTCAATCGGAACTACCCGGACCACTAACGAAATACAAATCTACCGACACGATTACTGATGTGAATCAATCCGTCAATTATTCAATAGTTTCTTAATTCTTTGGAGCCACCTGGTATTCCACCACACATTTTTAAAAGAGAGTTCACCAATAATACTGCTCCCAAATTTAGATCCAAAGAAATTGTGCAACGGAACACGGCTTTGTGTGAAGAAATTGATGCCGAATGTGATTGAAGCAACGATTATTACCGGTAAAAATAAAGGAGAAGATGTGGTAATTCCGCGCATTCCTATGATTCCCACCAATTTACCGTTTGAATTCAAACGACTACAATTCTCATTACGCCTTGCTTTTGCAATGACAATCAACAAAGTCCAGGGGCAATCATTGAAAATAGCTGGTGTTATTTTGGAAAATGCATGCTTTTCACATGGCCAACTATATGTTGTTTGCTCCAGAGTGGGAATGCCAAAAAATTTATTTATTAACACACCAAATGGAAAAACCAAAAATATTGTTTATCAAAAGACTTTATAATAAAAATTATTAACTAAAATATATTTATATTTATTATTAACTTTGATCTGGTTGAAGGTTTGTAAAAATGGAGTATAATTATTTGGCAACTGGTAACAAATACCAAACCAAAATTAATTAACTATCCCCACAAACAGAATGTCCAATAATATCATTACAAAAGTTCGCCTGGATGCATTAACGGAGGCACCCGTTACTGAATACAGCTACTTATAATTTTATTTTCATATGTGATTGCAACTACAGCGATGTAAAGAGAAAATTCTTGCATAACAATCAAGATATTTGAAATATATACCTCCCGTGCAACGCCGGGTAACTCAGCTAGTAATAATAAAATAAAAAATTCAAAGGATCACGCAATTTAGTAAAAAGATAGATTTAGGAAATCCATTTTACATAAACATAATGTAATTTTGATAAAAAAAATGTTTTTTAGTGCGAAATCCGTTTAGTGGTCGTGTCCCATTTTAATTTGCTTTTTTCGTAATTTCGTAAGTACTTGGTATGGTTTCCATTCTCTTGAATAACACTGAAAATCCAGGGCGGCATTGTATTGATGATATTGTTCATTAAACCATACATGCGACAACCTGGAAACCTGTATGGCCGCATCATCCTGCTGGAAGGTTACATCGTCGGCAGTTAGCAGTTCGATGTTCCGTTCCGAGTTCATTCTTGCGGAAAAAATGCGGCCCATATCATTACAGTTTCTCCATCCTTGCAATAGTGGTTTCTTTAACACTTTTTTGTACACGATGTTTCCGTTGTGCCCGATAACTCCATTTTATGTACAATTTGGGCATCATTTTATTTGTTTTTGTCGCTTCAGAACGAATAATGTTTTTTATTCTTGAAAAAATCTTGGTATTTCCATTCTTTCTATTTAATCCCATAGTTTTCTTCTAATTAAAGGTAATTTCTTACCGCTATTGTTGATCAATTAAATTTCTACCAATTTGGTTGCGTAAGCCAAAATAAGTTGCCAAAAGAAGCGTGCATTAAAATAAAATCGTACCCACAACTGAAAAGAAGAATTATTCGCATGGTCAGAAAATCGTACAGTACGTTGAAGAAACAAGCTGGTTAGCTTCTCAAGATCAGCTAAACCATCATCGCGAACAAGGTGGATGATAACAAGAAATGGCGACTTTCATAACCGTAATTTGCACCAAGCTGTATGAAACGTTAATGAAGTTAAAACGGAGCCCAAGTTATCATCAGAAAAATCGAAGACAAAGAACATAAGAATGGAACGAGCAAGATTTCATAAGGTAAAATAAGAAAATGGCGAAACAGTACCCGAATTTATTTTACGCTTAAACTCCATGGTACGGGTTTTTATGAGTTTGGCGGAGTTTCAGAGAGGAGAGATATAAAGTATGCCGCGTTAAAAAAAAACATTATACAAGAAGCTTTGTTGGATCCATTTGCGGATCAAAAAATATTTCAAGATCTGTTAACTTTGTATTTCTATAAGTGTTTTGTGGTTTGTAATACGAATTTTTACTTTGTGCGGTAGTTTATAAGAGTGTGTTTCATGTATGTGTGTCGATCGGTTTATACGTGTACGATTTTTTTTATTGTGATATTTTTATTTTTCTGGGACTCTCCGAAATGATTTTGGAGAAACGTAAGATGATATATTTTTCGTTTAGTGTGTCGTCAGATCAGTCTATCGAAGATTTTTGCACGGTGCGGATGTATTTTGCTTGTAGGAAGGAAAATTAGTATAGGAAAATTAGTATTTTTTTAAGTTCAAAATAATTAAAAATTATTAATTTCATTGTTATATTGTACCGACTGAAGGTAAGAATCGAAACATTTTTGTAAGTTTTTGACAACATATTCATAATGGTAATATTCTGCATAATGGAGGGACGTGGTAAGTGCAAGCCCTCTCTCAAGCAAACTGTAGAATCCACATTAGATTCAATCAGCAGCGTGATTGATTTTGAACACTCTGGAAGTAGCGTTCGTATAGATGATACCGAAAGTGATTCATTTGAATTCTCCGAAGCATTGAATTTGCAACATATTGGAATGTTGAAGTACAAGCATTTTTGATGATGATTTAGTGGTAAAAACAATAATGTGGACTAACACACGCTATAACCGTGTTACTAGTCATAAGGAACTACGAGCAAAATCTAATTTTAACCGGTGAAAGGACACAACGTCTCTCGAAAATAAGTAGACGCTTAGCTTTATGCATTCTTATGCTACTTATAAAAACCCGCCGATTATCGAACGTGTTAAACACAAAAGAAAGTGACAATATTTTTAATGCACAGTGCGGGTTGGTTTAAAATCTTGAGATGGCATTAGCCGAAAGTAAACTTATTACAAATAACAGTTAATCAAATATCAACGGTAAACAGCAATTCTAAAAAAATGTACGTAGAAAATCTTGTAGTAGATATCGATCTTTTTGAAATTATTATAGCGATATTAATCGAAACCCAAGCCCAAGGTATCACCAAAATATTTCAAATGTAATGAAATCGGTCACATCTCAACAAGTTGTCGGAATAATAAGAATCAACTGAAGGTCTTCAAAAGTGTATCCTCATAGAACAAGCCGTTTTTCGTTAATTTCATCGTAAATACAATAGTAAAATCATAAATTTTGAAGGCCATACCGTATGGCTGCTTTGGTCGAAAACTATATAACATAACATTTTGATTTTCATTTTTTCGATCGATTCGTTTTCCTAGACGTTATATTATATAGATCGTAATTGCAGTCGTTAAATAAAAAAAAAATTATGAAATATAGCCAATGGTCAGAAATTGTCCCCTCTTGGGTTATTATAAATTAATGCATTATTCATTTTGTGATGAAGTTCAAACGCCGCTTTTACTTAGTTTGCTTTTTCGCTTGCATTGCATTACTTTACCTAACTAACTAATTGATCCTTGGATGAAAAATTGAAAACACTCGTATTTTCATTATTACTCACAAGCTGTTTAATATTTTTTGTTACATTCAAATAAATTGGTTTTCGAGAGGGCCCGGGGCACTTAAAATTGCTTATATTTTGAACCGTTCCATTTTTCACACAAATTTGTAAATTCACGAATGATATTTGAATTTATAGGGCGGAACGAAACGAATCACATGTGCTTCGTGCTTAAGTCCGTATCGTTCAATTTTCAGACAGTATTATAAAAGATTATCAATAATTTTTTTTTTTTTGCAAACACACCTAAATACACGAAAAAACTGCATTTTATGCAGAAAACAAGGTACTTTAACATTTTTACAAACGAAATATTAGGGAAAAGAAAATATTTACATTTCTAAATCCTGGCCCGAATTTGTTTAAAATTTTCTGAATAATGCTAGGGTTAATCAAGTAGTGATGGGTTTATTAGATACTTTTCAGTATCAATATCAATTGATTCATTCGAACGAACTACCTGATACTTTTAACCTGATACTTTTAACCAATTGATATTTTTTGTGACATACGAATTTAATACTTAAAAGGAGCTACTAATCAAAAACAAAATGACTTAATAATGCTAAATATCTAATTAATCATTTATTAATTTAATATAAACCCATTCGAAATAAAAATATCATTTATTAATTTTATATAAATCTTTTTTAAAAAAATATTTCAATATTAAATCCAAACGTTCAATAATTTAGTTACCGATATCCGATATAAATATCAATATACCGAAACCGAAAGTATCAGGTTCGATATAAATATCAATTCGAATATCAATATCGGTTCGTCAAGTAGAGATTTACGAATCTCATATACAAGTATTTATTCGGTATTCGTTCAAAAATATCAATTTGGTATATCAGCTCAATGGTAAAGAAAAACTTTAACTCATATACGTATGTTTCATCTGTTTTGGATTCTCTTTCGTATATACATACATATATTAAAATTGAGAGACGAATACTTTTATATGTATACATATTACGTTGTTATATGTTTGCAAAGCTATTTATCTCTATTTTTCAGAAGAAAACATTCCAAAATATTATTAGTCGGTAATCGGTATACACAATTCGCTCTCTCGCAAAACAAATTATATAAGGAAATAAACCATACCAATACCAAACCAACTATTTGGTTATTCATTCTATTTGAGTATCGAATGTATTAGTTGATACTTTTAACCTGATACTTTTAAAAGTACTCAATTGATAGTTCGAACCTTTTGAGTATCAGGTTAAAAGTATTCGGTTCTACTCAGTTCGAACATCACTATAATCAAGTTATCATCTTTGAATTGAAGACCAATGTTACTGTGTGCGTGAATCAGTCTCAGATAGCCAAATTTTAATATATCATCCAAGATATTTTAAAATCTCATTTCGATCCAGCATGGATGGCCGAATTCTATCTCGGATGCCCATATTCCAATACTTCTCTCAAAAATCATTTTAGAATCCCATTTCTATCAAACATACTTATAGCCGGTTGCAAAGTGACTAACGACCGGCTAGTTGTGCGCCAGTTAAATGTTTCATGTGGAATCTGCGTTTCCTCAATCAGAAAAATTTCAACGCAAACTTGATTAAATATATTTTATTTCGTGGAAATATTTAGCTTGCATATAAATATTAATAATTTTTTAACTAATCGTTAAATATTTCTATGAAATAAAATATATTTAATCAAGTTTGAATTCATATAAAACTGGCCCACAACATACCGTTAGTTATTTTTCTGTGCAACCGAACATTAATCGATTAGGAAATTGACGAGTCTAATCCGAGGTGGCCATATTCTAAAAATATTTCCAAAAATCATTTTAGAATCCCATTTCCATCCATAACATATTTCCATCACAATTGGCTAAAAAATGGACGAGTCACTTTGAACGGGCTATCATATTCTATAAAACTCCTTCCAAAAATATGCCATCAATCCCATCATGATCGGTGGTTATGAAATGGTCAAAAATCAGTTTAGACTCCTATTTCCATCCAACATGCCTAACTTCATCATGATTGGTTAAGAAATTACCGAGTTCTACCCAGGAGGCCATGTGCCAGAATTTCTTCCAAAAATCACTTTAGAATCTGATTTTCAGATGGAAACCGGTTGGCAATATTCCAGAATTTCTCCAACGTACCTGATCTAAACATAATCGGTTAAGAAATGGCCGAGTTACGTCGAATGTGGTTATATTCTAGATCTTTTTCCAAAAATTATTTCAGAATATCATTTCCATTGAACATGCCTAATATTATCAATATTCGGATTAGAAATGTTTGTGCTCCGGCTAGCCAAATTCCAGACCTTCTTTTAAAAACCATTTTAGAATCCCATTTTAATTCAATATACCAAATCCCCACTAAAATCGATTAAGAAAAGGCCGAGTTTCGTTGCAGAATCCTATTTCGACCCAACTATTTCCACCCAACATACCTATAACCGTAGCTTGATCGGTTAACAAATGCCGGGCCCGCTTATTTTGATAAAAGCAATTTTTATTTCCGGAAGTTTGATTTCCGTAATTTTGATTTCCGGGATTTCAAGCGTCCCCACGTGTCGTGTGAATTAGAAATTCTAAATTTACAACTAATATTTGTTTAATTATACGTTATCGTGACATCTGCAAATCAAATTGAAAGATATTTTTTTCTCTTTGCCGCAGTATTTAGACTGAACGGCTGAAGTGGGTCTTCAACAAAGATTTAAGAGATCATTGTTATGTGCTCGCAGCTGCTATACGTTTTTGTGCTGAAGAAACTCATGGTTTTTCGAAAACCAGTATTTAATAAAGCCTATCATTGAGTTAACTTGAGCGGTACTCTGCCATTAAAAAAGTTTGTATGACTCATATTTTCGCGATGGTAATAGTAAAATTTATGCACAACGTATATTTTTGGTGATAATGTGAAATTTTTAAAGTGATTATCATACCAGAAAATCCGTAGATCCGTTTAAACCTTCAATCATAGTTTAGTTGTGCTGAACTGTGCATTCAAAAAACAGTTATTTCCCCCCAGAATTGGTCCTAGAATAGCACTAAATATCAAAGTTTTTTAGTAAAACTCTTTAACCTATATAACATGATAAGGCTATAGGAATCACTCTGCATCCTCCATATTACCCAGGTTTGTCCTTAGAAAACCCTTAATATAAACCTGTTTTCACAAGATGAAATCTAGAAAAAACTTTTACAGGTGATTTTTGGAAATCTCACATTTTATGAATTTCTAATTTGAGTTGAAATAAGGGTTTTCTGAGTGCGAGTATGACCGATGCAGTGTAAGTACAATCATGAAAATTGGTCATTATGTTCTATACATTAATTTTAAGAGATTTTATTAATAAAAGGAGCAATTTCCCGAAATGACGTATACAAGTTGCAAGACGAGCGGCTAATTTTTTGAGCCATCTATCTACCAATTACTGAAGCCAATTATCTTAAAGCACGGCAGAAATTTTGGGAGTGCTATGTTCGGAAGAGACCGGACAAGTGGTGCAGTGGTTAAAGCTTCGGCACTTGGACCGGGAGGTACTGGGTTCGAATCCCATCAGAGGCTAGATGCAAATCGAATTTTCATCATCGATTACAATCGGTGATGTTAATAAACACAACTAAGACCCCCTGATGGAGTGCAGAATTCAAACGCCGACCCACCGTCCATGTCAATGTACAGGTTGACATGGAGCTTGCAATGTGCAGGTGGTATACTGTAGTTGTATGAGTAGGTGAATAGGTGAATATGGGTTAATGATGTAGCATGAATGCGTGGTATCACAATGGGCCAAAAATGGCCTAAGTGTAAACCACTGAAACCTAAACCTAAACCTATGTTCGGAAGAAGTACAACCATTTCGTTCATTCGGACATTCATGAAGCAGCCTACGATCAAAATAGCATCCAGTAAGAGACTATGGGCCCAACAGACTGCAGAAAAGGAATTCCGGAAAACTATTTGAATTTTTATTACGAAGAGGAGATGCTTTAGAATCGTTGAAAGGAGCCGTGGAAGAAAGCATATGACTCTCCAGTGTCAAATATTTATTGCGATGGAATTAGGTGAGAGAACAAAATGGACAAAGGATTCAAAGAGTGATTATTAAATCGCCTTTTCAATTGTTTATTTAGAGATTATATTTGTAAATGCATATCAAAGCGACGATGTACTACTTGCAACAGAAAGTTTCCTCGTCGACACCATTAACTACCAGGTATGAAACGATCAACGATGATGAAACGAATTGCAATGCTGAAGAAGCTATAAATTGTAAACCTGCTTCCAACAATGTCATGTGAATCATGTCTACAAATGTTAAACATAAGAACAAAATGCGAGGAATTATGTACTAAAATTAGGCATAAGTTATCAGAAAAAAGGTGATTATAACGTTATAAAGTCAGCCGATGTTCTAGTGCTGGGAAAAAAACTTCCAATATTCATCCATATTTTATAAATCAAAGCGAAGTCAAAGAATTCTACCTCAATCAAGCAGCTCCTGCAAATCATGAATATCATAAACCAAAAAAAATTTATGAGCAGAAAAATAAAAGTAATAAAATTACATATATTACAGAAAATATTATTTGGTTGGGTAGTGTAATGAAACAAAAGTTTGCGTTAACAGAAATTTTGCCTATTCCGTGACTTTAGAGCGGTCATATTTAGCCGACTACCTAGAGCTCAGGGAAGGCGTTAGGGTTTTCTAAAGTGGAAAGAGACCTCGTTAGACCGCGATAAATAAATTAAAAGCTATGAGGATAGGAATAGAAAGGGAGAAAAGAGGAAAGGAATATAAATGGGAAACGGATCGGGATAGAAAGGGGGAGAGAGTACACTCACCTCATCCTTTAGGAACCGGCATCTACTAACCTCATTCTCTTGTAAATTCGTCTATCTCATCCTGAAATCTCACTGAAATTTAACCAAAGTAAAAAAATCGAACGCAACCTATCAAGTGAAAATGAAGAAAACACGAAGTGAATTTTAATGTCTCGAGCGAGTATAAAACAATAAATTTACAAAGTACCTAACGCCCGGATGACGTCATCCTAGAGCAATGTAAGAAAGCATGCTGGCCAAAAACAATGGAATGTGGAGCAAATTTGGTACGGTATTTCGCAGCGCATAGGTAATGGCACACTAGTTTTCATCCCAAACCCAATGGTCTTCTTTTATATATGAACGAAATCCAGCTAATAACGATTAGCGATTAACACATTCCGATGAGTTTCCCTGAAGAGAATATTTTGCGGTAAACAAATGTTCGACACCATATTTTTGACATAAATTCTCTAGTTGCTTTGAAGTGAACTGAACTCCCTGGGGCTCAGAACATTAGAAAAACAACTTGGTCTTCTAAGAATTTTACTACTTCACCCGAGGTTCAATTACGAGTTCGAGGCTACGGACCCAGAAAATCGCGGTAAATCTTCTGCCAAGGCCGAATCGTGGTTGAAAGACTTGTTAATGGAGGACGGCTACAATAATACATTGGTTTATTTGATTTACACGAGTGACAAAAACTGTTATAATTTTTTACACCCGTCTGAAGCGTTGGTCAAAAGAAATAATGTTGTACCATTTCACTAGTCTTTTTAATTCCAAGATGAGCGGATGTGAGGAATAATGATCTGATTATATGAGAGGAATTCTCAGAGCCTGCGGAACGATCAGCTTCCAAACAGGTATATCATTCGATACATAAGTATCGGACTGGGGAGTCAAATTTATATAAGCTTTTCCTGACAAAACCTTTAAGTTGGTTTTATCATGCCGTTTTTGCAAGTCTTGGATGAAGGTTAAATATTCAACGAATTTAAACTCCGGTGAACCGAAATCAATGCCTATGGGTGACAATTTAAACGAATACATGTGTCCTGAATTCCTAAAATACTTCTGGGTTTTTAAAGCTCAAACAAATATTTATTGTGCGGTAAAAATCCGAAAATTTTTTGACAAATGAAAAACTAGACCATTTTTAGTCTAGGTATATATAATAAATAGGGCAACCAAAAATATGCTCCTAAAAATAGGTTTTAGGGGTATATCCTCTATCTAGTCGCAAATTATTTAATTGCGAGGTGAAATATGGTTACAAGATTTATTTGGTCATTGACACATTTTTTTAAATTTAAATTTGTTTTGCGATTGTAAAGTAGAAATACACAAAAAGACTGTTACGCAGTTTCCGAGTTCATGTATTTCTACTTTACAATCGCAAAACAAATTTAAATTTAAAAAAATGTGTCAATTGGCATGGCAAAATAAATCTAGTAACCATATTTCGCCTCGCAATTAAATAACTTGCGACCAGATAGATCATATACCCCTAAAACAACTTGTTTTCCTTGTCTCACACTTCAACGTCACGTGCATCGTTTTTTGTCTATTTTCGTTGTGATCGTACAAGAACGATAACTAATATTTAAAATAAATTTTAAATTAAAAATTTTTATTTAATTGTTTGCCAAAAATTTACAGAAATATAATATTTCTAAAATATAGAGGGTGTACATTTGTTTGTATAGTGGAGTGAAAACTGGTGCAAATTTCATTTAAGGCGGATACCCCTTTTCTCAGTTTAAATTTTGAAATATGGTAATTTGTGCTGTTTTCGGTTGTAAGAGCAACAATGAAAACAAACGCTGATGACAATCAAATTAATATAAATTTTTTCGCTTTCCAAAAGACTCAAATTTTGCTAAAATCTGGATTCACAAATGTTGCAGAGAAGATAAATTTAACGTTAAAACTTCATACATATGTTCATTACATTTTACTAAAGTTCATTTTGCACGAAATTTGCAACATGAACTATTAAATTAATCTCCGAAAAACAGCAGGAAATTAAAAACCGATGCAATACCTATTGAAAATCTGTCATCATCTACAGCGTTAACTGAATCAATTATAAAACGGCAGGATCGCCAAGAAAAAAAGCAACGTAAGGAAATAGTAAATAATATTTTGTAAGTAAAATAGTGTTTAATATTTATACAAATGTGTAGTAAATTTATTTATTTGTTTAATATTAACATATACATATTACATATGTTCTTACGTATGTACATATATTTAAAAACTAATACGCATGTCTGTTTTATACGAAAAGAACTTCATCAAATCTGAAAATAGCTCGTGATACTTCGTCCTCAGATAATAAATATTTATTAAATATTTCGGAAAATCAAATGAAAATAGTCTGTGAAAACTCTACTATTAATCCTGCCATAAATAATAGAATTGGACATTTTAACACGCTAACCGACAATTTCTTTGTGAAACAATTTGATAAAACTACCAGTACATCTGATTTATATGATAACATGATAAAAGAGAGGTAAATACTAAATGTCATAAAACACATGCAAATGTAAAGGCTTTGATTTTATTCTACACACAGCAAGAATTTAGATGAAAACTCTGAAATAAACTGTTTAATGAAGGACAATAAACGGCTTATGAAAAAATGTCTCAGTTGGAACAGGAAAATAGCTATGTGAAACAAATATTTAGAGCAGGTGTATGGAAAAAAATTCAAAATCAAGGAAAAAGAATACAATGGAAAGTGGATGATATTTCACAGGCCATCGCCATTTATGCAAGTGTACCGAAAGCATATCGCCTATTATTGAAGAAAAATATCCGTCTCCAGCTGTTTCAAGAATAAGAAATTGTGCTTCAAAAATTAACATCGATGTTGATCAACCCAGGGTAATTAAATGTTGTTTTTAGGCTTATAGGAAACGCGGATTTGTCTCGTTATCAAAAAGTCTGTGTGCTGATGGCAGATGAAATGAAAGTCAAAAATCTTACGAATATGAAAAAAAACTGACACGTTGCTTGCTCCAGCTAACTACGTCCAGGTTATAATGGCGAGAGGCTTACTTGAAAATTGGAAACAGCTAGTTTATTATAATTATGATGCAAAATTAACAAAGGAAATTGTAGAGAAAATTATAATAAAGCTTAGTGCCATTGAGTATGATGTTGTGGCCATTGTTACCGATTTGGGTGGAGGTAACCGAGGGCTGTGGAACCAAATGGGAATAAATGATAGTCACCCTTGTTTTGCAAATCCTTGTAAAGATAATCGCAAAGTATACGTATTTAGTGACACTCCTCATCTTATTAAACTTCTGAGAAATCATTTTTCGGATTCTGGAATTTTGCTAAATAATAACCTGTTGTAATAATAACCAATCTACTTCAGATGTAAAAATTGCTCATCGCTTAACAGCATCTCATCTAGTCATTAAAGGTGGCCAAAGGCAGAAGGTGAAATTTGCAATGCAACTATTTTCACACACCAATTCTTGTGCTTTACTTAGAGTAGGCAGTTTGGGTATTTCAAAATTCAAATTCTGGAATGAATTGGCCATTTTACTTAAACAGGTATATTTAATTCATAAATTTTCATATGCTCAGTTGATTTTTTGCATTAAAATTTTCGTATCATTTAGGTTAACGATTGGTTCGATTTATTCAATTCAAGAGTTCCTAAAATAGATTCGCGTCCCAGAATGGCTGCCTACGGGTTGGCAATGCCAGAACAAAAACAAATTTTAGGTGATATGGAAAATGTATATAAAAAATGCGAATTGGAAGTAATAAGTCTATTTTACCATTCCAAAAAAGGATTATTACAAATATAAAAGCATTGAGAATGTTATTCAACGATGTCAAAGACCAATACAACGCTACCTATATACTTACATATCGTCAATCAAGACCCTTTAGAAAAGTTTTTTGGAGTTATACGTGTGAAGGGGGCCTTTATAACCACCCTACGGCATTGCAATTTAAGTATCGCCTACGAAGCTATTTACTGGGACGAAACGAAGGTATCGTTTCACAATCGGAAAATGTTGAACGAGATAACTGCAAAATTTTACAAATGGACTTAGGCGAATCAATGAAACACACTCTACTTCATGACCAACAATTTATTAATAGGGAAGAGACGAACAATCCAGAAAATGTTTTGATTTCAAAGTTACTTGGTGGTCTTGCAGAAAAAAGCCCTGTCTTAACAGATTTACCGGAAGATCATATGAGTGATTTGCATTATGATGGTTTAGAATACTTAGCTGGCTATATTATAAAGCGCCTACAAAATAAGATTCCAAATATGGTACAAAATCACTGCGAAACTGAACCTAGTGGATGTTTCACTTGGACAGACTTTATAAGTGAAGGCGGCTTAAAAAAACCAAATAATGTTTTTCCGATGTAAAATGTATTTCAAAATGAGAATTTTAAATGCAAGGTTATTGGAAAATCTTAATACCAAAAAACGAAAACTAAATAAAACCATAAATTAAAATTGAAACAGTAGTTTATTTTAATGAAGATTTATAAATATATTATCCAATTCCAATGATATGAATCCAATTCTTGCTGATGATAAATCTACCTAAAATTGTATTCATTTTCATATATTTCAATAAACTCAATGAAGTCAATATACAAATTGTACCATGCAAATGACGTAATGCGCAAACAAGACGAAAATGAAACTTGGGAATAGTATACCATTATTATTTTATATAAATTGATTTTTAGTCATGTGTTCGTTTACAACACAACAGCGCGTTTTGGTAATCCAAACTTATTACGAAAATGGTCATTCTGTAAAAACAAAAAAAAAAATCAAATTACTTGATGATTTTGGTCAACAAGGACGCCCTACAGAGCCTGAAACTCGCAAAATTGTTGAACGTTTTGGAGAAACTGGATCCGTTGCAGCTCGTAGAGCATATGAACACCATCGTCCAGTTCGTATTGAACAGTAACAGCTGTAAGTGAAAGTGTTCGTGAAGAGACCAGCCTCGTTCACAACAATTAAACGTATCGTTAACGTTAAATTGAATGAATTTGATTAAGATGATCTTTGGTTTCAACATGACGGTGCCACATTTCACACAAATCGTGAAACACTCGATGATAACCAAGTTCGATGGTCGCATAATTTCAAAAAATTCCATTGTTAATTGGCCACCAATATTATGCGATTTGTCACCGTTTCATTATTTTTGTTTTGCTTTTTTCGGAAAGTAAAATGTATAGCAATGATCGATAAACAATCCAAGATCTTAAGAACAAATTTTGACCTGTAATTGAGACTATTGAACTGGCAGTTGTGTTTATTTTATTTTATTGTGTTTATTAAGAATTCAAAAATTTTTACCATGAAACGAACGCGAAAGGTGAATTTCACGAAACCACAGAAGCCGTAGCTCACAACAAGTGAGAATTTGAAGCATATATAGCCTTTTGTCTGAAACAAGTTTCTTCAAAAATTTTACTTGTGAGAGTAGGGTTGATTTAAGAGTTTTCTATGATAAAGGTTATACTCGTATACGCGACATAAATTGCATAAATTGTACATTTCCTCACATAGTAGATCTACTTCAACAGACTCTGTACGTAATACAGAAATCCCATTTTGAAAATCCCATGGTGTTCTTATTTTTTGGAGTTCTTAAATTTTTGCATAACTTATTATTGGAGATACTGTGATTTTCTCCACAGATCCGTTTAAACCTTGAAGTACGCTCCAGAACCAACTCTGGGGGACTTAATTGTTTTTGGAATGCACAGTTTAGCACGACGAGACTTCAAGGTTTAAAAAGACCTGTAGAATATCGGGGATAATCACATCAGAATCCCACAGTACCTCCAATAATACGTTATGCAAAAATTTAAGAACTCGAAAAAATAAGAAAACGATTGAATGATTTAAGTCCTGTTTGTGAATATATAGTAAACATACAAGGGGTCCATTTAACCTTTGTGTCAACACGCCCCACCTGGGTGTGTATTTGAGTTTTTCAATCTAAAAATCGGCATAATGGAAATCAAATTGAGTTTTTCAGTAGTCGCCTAAATAAGGAAAATAAACAATTTACAAAAAAAACGATTAAACGATTAAAAGCGAGGTCCTAGTACCTTTTTGGCTTAGTTTTTCTTGTGATATCCTACACGCAACACGAACACACCCAGGTGTGTAGTGTTATAAAATATTAAAATAATATGTATTACCAGCGTTACACTTTATAATTGTAAGGTTTTAATTACTTGTGTTGTACTGTATGTTGGTAAAGGAAAATAACGGGATTTTTAATAATTTACGAATCTGTAAAATAAAACAGTTAGTTGTGGACATTATATGGGGCAAGTTATATGTGATTTGTATTATATTCATGAAGTGGTTAAAATTTGTGCAATAAACATAGCAAATAGAAGCGATCGAGTTTTTAACACCCGATATATGACCCATGATGAAAGAGAGGAATACCTTAGACAACTGATTGATGAGACGCCATGTGATGATATTGAATCTGACCACGATTATGCCGGTTCTGATACAGAAGACAACTATTTTGCTCCTAATGACGAAGATGCTTCTGATGCAGAGCAAGAAGCAACCCAACCGGAACCAGATTTAGAAGAGGATGATGATGATGATGAATGTACAGACGAAAATATTGATGAAAACCGATCAACTGATTTGACTGCACTAAATCAACCGTTTATTGCAGGTGATGGGACGAAATGGGAAAGAGAACCACCTAATACCAGTCGCGTACTTTCGCACAATATAATGAAGCAGCGCGGTGGCCCTCATAAGTCCACCAGGAATGTGAGGTTATTGCTGCAGACAATTAAATTAATTTTTACATCAGAAATGTGCGACATTATCGTAAGACAAACAAATCGTAAAGCACAACGTGCATATCAGCAATGGAACAATCAGCACCGACATACGCTTAAAATATGGAATTCGGTAACTCCACAAGAGTTCAATACTTATCTAGGAATTCTTCTAACTGCGGGTGTATCAAGGTCGAATTATAAGCACACCACTGATATGTGGAAAACCTTTTCGAACCCATTGTATCGATCAAGAATGGGTATTCGACGTTTTTGGAGTATCACCCAATTTATCAGATTTGACGATGAAAATAGACGAGCAGAGCGTATAAAAAATCATAAAGCTGCGCCAATCAGGGATTTACTGCAAATGCTAAATGCGAATTCGCGAAAAAATTTTACATCATACGATGGGGTCATGGTCGATGAACAACTTTTCCCTTATCGAGGAAGAACTAAATTTACTCAGTATATTCCCTCGAAGCCGGCCAAATATGGCATAAAATGCTGGTGGATATGCGATGCAAAAACAGCGTATCCATTGCAAACCGATATATACACCGGAAAATTGCCAAATGAAGCACGAGAAGTGAAACAAGGTGAAAGAGTGGTGTGTCAGCAAGTTGCATTTTACAAGAACACTGGACGTACTGTAACCATCGATATTTTTTTTACTTCGTTACCATTAGCTCAACGCCTTATGCGATGGAACTTAGCGGTTGTTGGCACACTACGAAAAAATAAAAAATGCATGCCTAAAGAATTTCAACCATCAAAGAGCGGGAAGTTTTGTCTACCGAATTTTTGTTTTATGACAACTGTACGTTATGCTCGTATGTTCCAAAAAAAAGAAAAGCTGTGATATTATTATCAACCCACCACAAGAATAAGGCTGTAAGTGGTGCTAAAAATAAACCGAATATCATCAACTACAACAATTCTGCAAAAGGGGCAGTTGACACCATGGAGAAAATGCTAGGCGAGTGTACCACTAAACGTCAAACCAAACGGTGGCCCTTAGCCTTTGTTTTTAATATTTTGGATGTCGCTGCATTGGCTACTCATATTATATATACCATCAATAATCCGGAGTCATCCAAAAACACCTGCAAAAGAAGAAAAAATCTTCAAGAATTAGGCAAATTACTTACTATACCATCCATAGAACAGCGAGCATTAACACCAACGGTATATAGAAATTTTAACACCAGAAATGGCTTGGAAGCAATACTGCAACGCAAAGTAGCAGCAGTATCTTCTGACGCAGCATCAAATGCATCACATCATGTGGACGAAAGAGACAAAACGGGCCGCCTAAAACAGAAAGGGAATTGTCATATTTGCTATGAGAAATCAAAGCGGCAACCCTCTCGGAAATCGTATGTTGTTTGTTCTCGGCCAGTGTGTGCGGTACATAGCCGGGACCTTACAACTTGTCAGACTTGTCAATCATTTTTATATTGTTACCAGAAATGTTATAATTTTTATTTGTTTTTTAAATGCACGTCGTGATATTATTTCTACTGAATTTAAATATTTTTTTTTGCACAATAAAGAATAATTAAACGCTAACTATTTGATCTTTTATTAAAATAAAAAATAAACACTTAAGAGGCCCATCTCTACTTATTTTTTCATAAAATTGCGTCGATTTAACATCCTTATTTACAACTTTTCATATAAATCACATCATAAAATTAAATACATAACCAGGTATGTTCGTGTTGATGAAAAGTAGTTCGATACTCGTGTTGACACAAAGGTTAAGAACGTTGAGGATCCCAAGAGATAGTGTAAATTAAGTTTAATCTGTCATTCCAAATTATGAACGCACTTAATTCGCGTGGTCAAAAACAATTGACGAACCAAGCAACAAAAGATAGAATCAAAGGCCTTACTAAAATCTATGTACTCTACATCAACCTCCATATCAACTTCGTGTGACTAACACTTTGTGTTTCCAAAAATTGGATATCCAACATAAAATACTGGAGAAAAATTTGCACCCCAAATAGTTAAATTATGTTTGCATCTTTTAGGTAACTTTTCACTCTGAATAAATCCCGTAATAATGATATACCCAAAAATCGTATATCGACTCTGGGGAGCTTTTAAATTACGATTACAATTTTAAAGAAAACTAAAAGTTTTATCAAAAACAAATTTAAAATGTTGGTCGACGACTATCAAAAAGATTTGGGTTAACAAAAAAATCGTATATATACATTTACGAGTATAGATGTATTTTGAGAGGGTGACAAAATATACAGTCTCCATTTACGATAACTTTATTGCTTAAAGCCAATATATTAAACTTACCCTAAATAAATTTTTTCAAGATTGTACATTATTGATTGAAAAAGTCGACAAACCTGCACTAATCTAATATATCGAAAAACAAACGAACCGAATACTGCTGTTGTGCTATGGAAAGGTTTAACTGCTCGAAGCGGTAATTGACTCGAATACAGTACAACAAAAACTACTTAGCCCAATTGAACGACAATATGGATATGAAAAATAATGTTCGTTAAAACTATGTGGGTCTGTGGATGTTCGTACACGATGGTATTTTTTGCTGTTTAAAAAAAAACGTTTTTCGTCTTCTACAGTATATACAAGTCGATTAATCTTATCCCAATCAGTTCTAATCGCATTTTTGTACAGCGAGCGAAATTGGGAAACAAATTTTAGACGTATACGAAAAATTCGTCTTTGTTGTTAAATCAAAATATTTTTTCCCCTACGGTATGTGCGGGGTGTTTAAAATACTTGAGTATGATAACCAGATGAACATTTTTCGATTGTATTTTCCGGTCCATTAGTCTTTTAAATTAAGGGAAAATAATTTGAAATTGTTAAATTTAAATTAAAAGTATTTTTTTAAAAATTGAAAATAATCTCGTTGTATGTTTTGAATTATTATTGGTTTTTCTTTAGCCTGTTTGCTTAGATTTATGATTTTCCATAACGCCCGAGTCAGAAAAAATTTAGTTTCCATAAGCAAATCTCTGTGTTGGTCTATCTTTCTGTTGTTGTTTTACAGCTGATGAGTAATCAGTCGTTGAAAAATTTTATACTTAGAGATTGGAGTCGTTGGAGACGAAAAACATAATTTTTTAGAGATAAGGAGAAAGAATAAATCGTATTGACCAAGAGCTCCGCTCCGGTAGAATTTCCGTATTACCTCTTTAAATTTATTTTGAGTAATTTTGGCAAAAAGTGTCTTAATCGAGGGATCTGATGAGTATGTGCATCACAATATTCATGATGGATTTTATAATTTTATTACATCAAGTATGGTGTAAATTGTTACCACAATAGGAATTAAGTTAGGCATGTAAGGTTTTTCTAGAAATTAAAATAAATTAAAATGAACATTTTAAACCCGTGGATCATTTTTTGAACCAAAATCTAAGTACGGATGATACAACATTTTACTCGGTTTATGGAGTTTTTCTTCAACTGCTTTCTTCAATTCACCAAACTTTGTGCTAAATGGAAGGTCACAAACAACCTATTCCCCCAACTGCCGGAGTCCTTTAGGGATCCGTTTTGTCATAGATTATTGCTGACAAATTTGGGAAGTAGCAAATGGTGTTGCCCTCCAGTGGATAGAATTCAGCGGTGTATCATCCGTGCAATATGCAAGCGCAGAATTGCAACAAATCTAAACAGCATACAGACCTACTAAAGGAGAAATTACCGTCATTCGTTACATAAGGAATGGAACAAGACGAACGGTGAATGCACGTCGGTTTACGGTGAAGCTGAAAAAACCTACAACTGAGAAAGCCAAGCATGAATTTATTTATCGAACATCGAAGAAGTGGAATTCGTTGTATTGTTTCAAATTTCTGTTGGACTATAAGATGCTAAAAAACTGAATTGTGCACTTCCAAACGCACCAATCGCGATTTTTAGGTACTTCCTCGAGAGTTATCGCGAAACTATAGACTACGACAGCTTTGACGTGTGCAATAATCCCCGTGGATGTCCCAACACGAGACGTCAACATGCCAATAGGCTGGACTTGGAAACAACATGCACACATCTACTACAGCCTCTGTCAAATATGCTGACAAATTCACTGCCAAATGAAGGGTAAACGAAGCCGTTGAGATAACTACGGCCATGAAATTCATCCATAAAAAACCCGGCCCCCCCCTGGAAAAAGTCGAAGGTCCAAGGATTACAAAAAATTCCGGTTCAAATGATGAGGCAGCTGATGAAATCAACACCTATGAGCCTCACTACATTAACATGTAGGAAACATGATGGCAAACGCCCGCCAACAATTTTCCGAGCTCTTTCTATAAATTAGTGAGATATTCGCGGACGATATAAGCTCAAACTTTCTTAGGCTGCATCACGAGAAATGTTTGGAATATCGTTCGTTAAGTACACCGTTAAAGAAAGAGTGAAATAGCTCGGTCGGGAAGGTTGAAATTTTATTATGCTATATCTGCCACACTGCAACGACGAGACGAATGAGAAAAATTATCGCCTACACCTTTAATTTGTTTTCCCTGGTGTTGTTTTGTAACAATAAATTAAAATTTAATTTATACCCGGTGACGGTCGCCCGGTCGTAATAGGGTATACGAAGCGCACCAGCAGCCCGTTATCCGAGATCGCACGACCGCTGAATTCCATGGACACACACTCATTTCCCATTCCGATGACTAACGAGGCTGGATGTGCTGAGTGAATCGCGAGGCGATCTCATCCCACATCAAGGGGACGATTTTTGGGGTTTAACATCGATAAGCTGGGTTTCTCACAATTATTGGGTGTGTTGTCCGAAGCAACGTAAGTGGTAGAATTCAAATTAAACGGTAGCGAAATGATATCGATAATGATGGATTTGCTTTTGAACCGGAGATAGCACACCAAATTTTCGGTGAAACGGAGAAAATGTTTTCTTTGCCAAAACTTAAAAAATACTTTTGTGTTACACAGCTAGGCTATTTTAGATATAAATATTATTATACGAGATTGGACGAATTTGCAAGTCAAATTGTAAAAAAAAATTGTATAAGGAGCAATACAGCAAATGTGCTACGTACAGAGAGAAGTACAGTAAACGCTGAGGGGAATACCCAAGTAGAGATGGCGTTGGTGTAAACCTTTTCGGAAAAAGTAGAAAACGTTAAATGGAAGATCAAAAAAGGAAAAAAGGAAGAGCGAAGTGCGGTTTTCGGTTCCGGGCAGTCGGTTTTGAGCTGAGCGGGGAGAAACGTCACGACAAAGAGAGAAAAGGGATCAGAATAGAAAACGAGATTATTCGATCCCGCCTAAAATTTCGCGTATTAAGAAAACACAAAATAAACTTTGTAACGATAAAAAAAAATAAAACTAACAAAAAAAATTGCGCTTGCATTGAAGAGAGGAGAAAAGCGCCCCAGGGAAGTATCACGAGGCCATGGACATCTCCCGAAAAGCAGTGATTGAAGAGGGCGGTAAGTATATTCAGCCAGGTGGTTCGATTTTGGGCCCTATTTTGCAGCCCTATTTGCTTTACATTTCATTCCAAACCCCCATACTCCTACCCGACATGCGGCAACAGCGCTTTGGGATCGGTATGCTGAAAAGGTTAGAGGAAGACCCGTCTTAGTCACTCTGCTCTAGAAGCACATTACCAAGCTAGACGTGCCAGGTAGACTGGCGCCCAACCTGGGTCGGCATCGATACGGATCAAACCATCGTGAAATTCTACGGCGACGAAAGATTCAACCATAAACCGTTAGAAATCGAAAAAATATTGACATAATATGTTACCAAATCTGTTCATGTGTGGTCATCCCGGTCTCTTGCTATTCTGATTTCCCAGTTCGAGATATAATAGTGTTAATATAATTCACGAGCCAGTACGTACGTCGATCTTGCGAAAAGGTAACGAAGCTTGGATGACGTCATTTTGATAGACCAAGCTCACGGAAGTACTCAATCTGCGACGAGTAGAAGTGTGTCAAATAAAAATTCTTAAAGTCATGCCCGGGTTATGGATCAAAGCTTGATCGCACCAAATGTGGATTTTTAAATGTCGGAAACGTTTTAACGATGGTCATATTGTATCGGGATCCAAAATTTCGAAAACTTCTTCAACCAATCGGGGGTGAAAGTTTGAACCAACAGGAATACTTCGTTTGAGGAAATCCGTACGAATGGCAATGTGGTCGAGTCTAAACAGGAACATCATTGGCGTTTTACTAAGTTGCAAGTTTGAAATCCAAACCAAAACAAGAATTTCAAATTAGTAGTAAAATTGGATGGAGCGTTGTATGTTAAGAACTATTTCGTGACAATAGAAATTATGGATCAACAATTACCAACCATGGGCCAACAATGGTTGGTAATGCTGATTGTCATGATTAAACCAGCCGAAAGTCACAATCGTGAACACAAGCTTGGTGATATATTCGGGTGCGAGATAAAGGTGATATTTTTGAACGTTCAAATGTATGGCTTCGTTGGCTGCATTCTCAATAGTGGAATTTGAGACTGTAGCCAACGGAGTCGATTTCTGGGAGTGAACTAATTCGATGCCTT
The DNA here is from genome assembly GCA_932526605.1 of Nephrotoma flavescens. Classification (NCBI taxonomy): domain Eukaryota; kingdom Metazoa; phylum Arthropoda; class Insecta; order Diptera; family Tipulidae; genus Nephrotoma; species Nephrotoma flavescens. The sequence continues at coordinate 77,894,891 of OW052220.1, forward strand.
CGGACTTTAAACTCAGTGTATTGAAGTAGAGAAGGAGTATTTCTTTCTATTTCGCGCGATTGGGAAACCAAAGCCGGATGTGTGTAAAAAATAGTCGGGAATTTTTTAAGCTGGTACCATTTGAGCAGATGTTAAAATGAAGATTGACAGACTGAACGACAAGTACTGATTTGTTTGTATTGGTTTTGGAACGACAAGTGAAATAAAATCTTGGCGTTCTTTGCAAAAACTCGTTGATTCCAATACATGCAAGGAGGGAAACGATTTTCGAAGCGAAGCATATTCGCAACTAGAACTTGGCAGTGAATCGAAAGGTCTGGCGATAGTTTCGAGCCCATTTGGACTATTCCAGTATTAAAGATTGCCGTTTGGAATAGTTAGCTCGCCAGCGATATTTCAGCGACTCATTTCGCAGATGGCAACGAATTCGAAGTTTGATACAAATTACTTGAACTTGCTGCTGTCAACTTGAAATTGAATATGAGCAAGTGCAAATTCTTGCAAACAAAAGTGGGTTATTTTTAGCGGGTTTTGGATGGTTCTAGATTCCAAAACAGTTCGAGCAATTGAAGAGATGCCCGATCAATAAACTAGAAAAAATTACAAACTTTCATTGGTGAGGTTAATTATTTTTACGGGTTTTTGAACCACTTTCCGCAGCTCGCAGGTTCCTCTTACCGCAGCTCGCAGGTTCCTCTTACCGCAATGAGTAAGAAAAATGTCCCATTTATTTAGTCGAAATAGCAACGAAATTCTTGCTGAAAAAGGTTCAGCCGGACATTTAGTTACTCTCCGGCTGGAGCAGCTAGTCCGTATACACTGCTGGTGGCCGTGCATCGACAACGAAATCGAAACCAACGATATTGAGGTTGCATCGAATTCGAGAGAGATCTCCGATAATTGACTAATCGCAACGAAGCCGAGGGAATGGTTACTTGTCGACTTCGGAATCGGTTCTAGGTTATATGTGGATGTTTTGTGTGGGTAGTTTCTATCTATATCAATACATCATGACATGCCAGATATTTCTACAAAATCTATACGGTTTGCACGCTACAAAAAAATTCTTCAATGGAATGTTTGCCAGAAAGCATTGTATGGGATGGCATTTACATCTGCAGATTTACACGAGTTCTGTCGATGCAACAGTATTGATCATTTTACAGCTGCGGCCATGAAGTTGGGAGATGGAGATAGTACTGATCACGAAAATCTAATATATTCCTTATCAGTTACCGATTTTCGCCGAGTCCTGAAGGTAATTCTCTGAATTGCTATCCAATTAATTCTTCGCCAGCCACATACGGATTCTGAAGCTGGTCCAGAGTTACCACGTCGTTTAGCAAGAACTCGATGAACTTCATCAAAATAGGAAGGGAGGACTGTTGTGTTTGTTCATCGGAACACACTAACTCTTCATCAGCCTTTCTCACTTACAACAACAATACATTTTCTCAGTTCTCTCATCATCGAGTCATTCAGTTCACGTTTGGATTTCGTCATAACATGTTACACGGGTTCATTAAAACGGAATATTACAGTTTAATGAATTAATTAATAGTTTTAGTGGTTGAATTATTTTAGAAGGACTTTTTTTTGCGACAAGTAAAAGTAAATGCGTATAATAATAATTCTGTGAACCTATTCTGGTAATTTCCTGGCAATAGGGAACTGGAGATACTGAGAAAAAAGTTTGATGTTAATATTTGTAAATTGAGAATAAGTTTACCCTATTAAAGTTAGCCGAAAGATTCCAGCCGAAAGATGGTAATGCAGATAGTGTCCTTGCTATTCTAGCCGAAATTAAATTTATACCCGAAAGATACATTACTTGATATACCTAGTTCTATTTTATTTATACTATGTTTATTGGTTAGGTCTTAATCCTAATCACCAAAATTTGGGGCAAGTCTGAAGGGGATAGGGGGGTGTAATTTGGTATAATGTACCAGAAAATCAAAAATCTTCGAAACTAAATTGAAATGTTCTGTAACTTTTGAGTAACCCACTTTCCCATCGATCCCACTATGTTTATTAGAAAATTCATAAGTCTAGTCAGGTCATGAGCAAGTCTGATGGGGATACGGGGGGGGGGGGGGGGGGGGTGTAATTTGGTATAATGTACCAGCCAGAAAGTCTAAAATAAATACCACGGTAAAACTAGTTTTACAATTGAGTGTTCATACGACGATGAGACCATACGGTCTGCACCGCACGCAGTGCCAAACTTCACCGATCAATAATGATGAGAAGGGAAGTTTAGTTCGTCTAGAAACGGGGGCAACTAACGAAGATATACCATTTGTGGAGCCCAGTAAAAGGTTAGAGTGATGTAAGTAGGCAAAGTAAGAGAAGGAATACTGAGGCTGCTCCACAAGGTAATCCTAATAAACTCCTGCAAGCACTTCAAATATCAGAGACCCTTATTAACAAGGAGGACGGAAACAAGAAGCGAAATACCATGGCATCTGGAGAAATTAACACCACGAGTTCAAATCAATTGGAGGATGCGACAGTTGGTTCAGAGCAAGAATGGCAGAAAGTGAAAGGGATGCGCTGTAAATAAAGAAGAGTGACGAAATCTGATTTGCCGATCTGCTGTGGAAACTTTATACGCCATGTTGTTGACTATTACGCCATGTTTATTAATTTAGTTTCGAAATTATCTAAATTTATTGTAATTTACACACGGTTTTGGACAGTTTGGTAAAATTATATAGCACTTGGCACATTCTTGCTGTATTCTGATTATTTGTAGATGATAGTAGATCTAGATATATATCTCAAGCCTGCGATCACAATTGTGTACGTTATGAAACATATTCATGGAAAACAACAAAAACCACTACAAACTATGCTTGAAGGTGTGAAGTATTTAACGTTAATAAAAAGTGTAGCTACACTTTTTAACGAAAAGTGTAGACTCAAAATGTGTAGCTACACAAACTATCAAAAAGTGTAGCTAAAAAAGAAAAAAAAAGTAAGAAACTCGAAACACTTGGTTTAATTAAAATTATTTATTAAAAATAAAAACTAAATATTGAGAATCACTATAATACAAAAATAAGTGTATATACATATTTTATAACAAAAATTGTTTAAAGTATTTTAACTCAAAAAACCATCGCAACAATGTGGAATTTAGTGTTTTTAACTTGGGATGGTGTCTGGAATTTGTAAAAAAATTTCAAGACAATTTGCATGTTGTGATTGGCGATTTGGCCCTACACGTACACGTGGAAGCATCTTTGGCCAAATTCACTTAAATCTTTAAAAATTCAAAAAATCATCAGGCCAATGATTGCCAAGTATGGAATTTAGTGTTTTTAAGTTGAGAGGGTGTCTGGAACTTGTAAATAAAATTTCCACACTATTTGCATGTTGTGTTTGGTGATATGGCCCTTCACATGCACGTGGAAGCATCTTTGGCCAAATTTACTTAAATCTTTAAAAATTCAAAAAATCATCAGGCCAATGATTGCCAACTGTGGAATTTAGTGTTTTTAACTTAAGAGGGTGTCTGGAACTTGTAAATAAAATTTCAAGACAATTTGCATGTTGTGATTGGCGGTATGGCCATACACGTGGAAGCATCTTCGGCCAAATTTACTTAAATCTTTAGAAATTCAAAAAATCATCAGGACAATGATTGCCAAGTGTGGAATTTAGTGTTTTTAACTTGAGAGGTTGTCTGGAACTTGTAAATAAAATTTCCAGACAATTTGCATGTTGTGATTGGCGATATGGCCCTACACATACAATTGGAAGCATCTTTGGCCAAATTCACTTAAATCTTTAAAAATTCAAAAAATCATCAGGCCAATGATTGCCAAGTGTGGAATTTAGTGTTTAAATTCCACATTTGGCAATCATTGGCCTGATGATTTTTTGAATTTTTAAAGATTTAAGTGAATTTGGCCAAAGATGCTTCCACGTGTATGTGTAGGGCCATATCGCCAATCACAACATGCAAATTGTCTTGAATTTTGTTTTTCGAATTTCAAACACCATCCCAAGTTAAAAACACTAAATTCCACACTTGGCAATCATTGGTCTGACGATTTTTTGAATTTTTAAAGATTTAAGTAAATTTGGCCAAAGATGCTTCCACGTGTACGTGTAGGGCCATACCGCTAATCACAATATGCAAATTGTCTTGAACTTTTTTTTACGAATTTCAAACACCATCCCAAGTTAAAAACACTAAATTCCACACTTGGCAATCATTGGCTTGATGATTTTTTGAATTTTTAAAGATTTAAGCAAATTTGGCCGAAGATGCTTCCACGTGTATGGCCATACCGCCAATCACATCATGCAAATTGTCTTGAAATTTTTTTTGCAAATTCCAGACACCATCTCAAGTTAAAAACACTAAATTTCACACAATGATTGCCATTGTTGCGATGATTTTTTGAATTAAAATACTTTAAACAATTTTTGATATAAAATATGTATATACACTTATTTTTGTATTACAGTGATTCTCAATATTTATTTTTAATAAATAATTTTAATAAAATCACGTTTTTCGAGTTTCTTACATTTTTTTCTTTTCTATCTACATTTTTTGAAAATTTGTGTAGCTACACATTTTGAGTCTACACTATTCGTTAAAAAGTGTAGCTACACTTTTTATTAACGTTAAATACTTCACACCGGTCTTATTTATATACACATTTGTGTACGGTGGACTTAAATTTCAGAAAAAAACGTTCTCTGGCCGGAAAAGGGATATAGTAATATATCTTTCGCCTTTAAAATATTTATTCGGCTGAGATAGCAAAAACAATAGCTGCATTACCATCTTTCGGCTAGAATATCAAAGACACTATCTGCATTATCTTTCGGCTGGAAACTTTCGGCTAACTTTAACAGTATATCATTTTTTCATATCTAAATTATGAGGGAAAGTTTTTCTCAATTTTATTTTGTTTAAAAAAAAAACACCACTAACTTAGTATGCCAGAAAAAAATTATTTAAATAGAATTTATAATATGTAAAATGTTCTCTATTCCCAGGGAACTAACCGAATAGGGTCACTGGACGAAACAGGTGAGAAGTTAGCAATTTGTTTAACACGGCCAAGCTAGCAACCGACAGGGCGGTCTAGTGGGTTGCTCTCACTATAGATATATCAAAGCGCTATGGTGTAGTAAAATAAATAGCTGGAGAGATTTTTACCAAAATATTTACAAGCTGCAGTTGCTTGTCGATTACATACAAGACCCTCACCTTAGAATATCAAAATTCACTGGGATCAGTCAAAAAGCCAAATATTGAGACTGACTACATCAGAGCAGGGGACCATTTGTGAAAGATCACTGCTCAAGGAAAACTATAACTAACTAACACGCACCCATTTTTTCACGCATCCAGAATAATGAGAGGAATAGCCACTCACCTCTTTGCGGTTGCTAGTGCGATGGACTAACTACCAGTTTATATTACCAGACTCACCAAATAAAAAATACCATCATTATAAACCTTAGTTATGCTGATAATCTAGTCCTGCTGCCTCGGTAAAATTTAACAGTACAATAGTGGTGAAGAGAAGTTGATCTCAGTGACAACCCAGGGAAAATTTACTGCCCCTAATTAAAAAACTTTATCTCCCGTGCTGAAGTTACAGATAAAATCCTGTAATTAATACCGAAAGCTTATTATGTGAAAATATACATCCCGTATATGCTCTAATAAAGCTTACTTCACCTGACAACGAACATGTTTAGCACGAAGTGTGATATTAGTCCAAAAATGAAACCATGGCTATATAAAAAGCATTATAATGTCCAACATTTCGTACACGGCTTCAGTTTTGAGGGCCAAAAAAAGTGAGAGTATTCGCAAAACAGATTTCCACACAAGAATATTCGTCAACTATTTGCTGCCATGTAGCTATTATTGCTTTTTAAACGAATTAGATACTGAAAAATATGTCCTTAATCTGGTCCACAGTAGCATTATTCTGACTTCCTCTATGGCATTATTCTGACATTTCCCGGGAGTTGGGAATAGAAGATTATGTGTCAAGGGAGTAAAATAAAAGATTATTGCAATAAAGAAATTACCACCCCGAGGCCAAAGGTCCTTATGCAAGGAACACTCTTCGTTTTCATGGTAATTTTTAAATGGTTATTTTGAAGTTTTGTGAGCCCCAGGCTCAATTTATTTTTTCATATTTGTAGCACTTCATAAATTTTTGCAAAAGCATAAATCAAAAAGGATTAGAACAGTGTATTTAGTCTTGTGTAGATCAAATGGCATCTCACTCGAATATTTTTACGATTTGACAACCAAATTTAAATTTTTAGATTACTTTGTCCGAAATTACATATTTGTCATTTGGGCCGGTATAGTCTTTTAAGGCAGCAATACGATTATATCCTTTAGAATAATTAATTAGTTAGTATAGCAATTAGAGAAATGTGACTTAAACTAATTAACGTTATCATTCTTTACCGTCTGTTCCGCTTTTGTTCAAATGAAGCCACACAATTTCGAAGCCATCCACATACATATTTTATGTGTAATTACAAAAGCGATTTTAAATACAATCCTTTTCGCTTCCGAGAACATAACACCTTGAATAAGTATACATTTAATTGCATCACCTTGTAATTAAAACCCACTTAGATCCTTTGTGCACTATCCGCTTATTTCCAACTAAATATTTTACACCCACTTATACGTATATAAAATATAAGTATATATGTATGCATACGTAATGCATATATAAGCGTTTGATAAATTAAATTTAATTGAATAAATCGCAATTTAAATAGAATTTTCTATAGCCTAGCTCTAAATTATGCGAACCGGAAAATTTTGAACCACTCGACAAAATCGAATTTATAAAAAAATCATAACACTTACATTGAATACACACACATACACATATTTATATATATATAAAATACTACCCCGTATTACCCTTTAACCTAGAACTTTCCTATTTATTCTCATTGTGTATAGTTTTGCCTAATACTGAAATAAACGGATTTTTCAAGTGCAAAATAGTGAACAACACTCTTATATGTTTATCAACACAAACACACACACACACAGTATGTAAGAAGTCTCATGAAAAATTCATTTAATTAAAAATAAATTGGCAAAATATTGTAGGAGGTAAAACATATACGATAAACGAGTAGATCTAGGTATATAAGGGATACATTGTCTAGGTTTGTGTTTCCAACTGTGCCGATAAAAAATATAAAGCCGTATAGCTTATGTGTAAATATAAATACTAACTGGTGAGTTATATATCCAGACAATATGGAACATATGTGGGATAAGCACAAAAAGCTGAAAATTGATATAATTTTTTTCAAGGACCATTTTGCTTTCTACACATGTACAAGATACCCTCTATATATATATCGCCATTATACACAAGAAAATATAAAATAAAGTAAAAATTACCCACATCAAGTTTCTGAAAAATACTTTCACTAGCTACCCACATTTTAAAAGTTTTAAAAATATAAAAAATAAAACATTTCAAGATAATATCCTCCACATATGTTTACCAATTTTATTTTACTGTGTGCTGATTCCTTTAATCCTTAATCGATTTTTCTTAATCTACTTAAAAACTGCAAAATCTTTTCAGACTTTGTTCTTTAAATATATTAGTTGTACAGGTCTGCTTTTGGTACTCTTCTGGCTGTCACTGACAATAAGGAAGTGGGAAAAATATTAACCGAGACATACTTTCGAAACAAAATATATAAAAAATTTAAGGAACAAACGTTTTCCATTTAACTTTTGTTTCGAAAATATTTACACCAAACATATTCCCTTAGGCGAACAGAAAATATCAATTTAGACCTAATTGCTTTCTAAAATTTTATTTCCAGGGAGAGACGATTATTATATTATAAATTTTCGATTTATTTCAGAAATCATAGATAAAAATATTTTACAGCTTTTACACTGCAAATCCTTGTATTTCTTATAGACTTGTAGCCTGGGAAGGACGAATATTAAAAAAAAAATTCCAGAAAATATTAAACGAAGCTAGATTCCGTTTGTTTCTTTTCAGACCGATACGAAACGGCACATTTTACTACAAGGATGTGCTAATACGCAGACTCTAAAAGGCACACCAGTTGTGATCCTTCTGCGGATAAACATTTTCTTTTAAGACTTTGTAACTTTTTTCTGTGAATGTAAGTAAAAGGATTTAGAATTTTTAACCATTTTTCAATAATTTTGGTATAAATCATATAACTTTTAAGGGAGGCGTGAGATTTCGTTTGAAAATTGTTGGTTTCGAACTGAAGAATTTGTCCATGAAAAATTGGACTGTTCGACAGACTGCAGTGACCAACTACAAAAATTTTGTTTAGTACTTTATCCTTATCACACATTAACATAAAATTCTAGATTACCAAGGATTAAAGCACATTTCTCTGATTATGTATATAATTCGCTAGATTAAAATGTTATTGTTTAAGTTAAGACAATTTAACTAAATATAGTGTGAGAGCTGCTTTTTATAAATCGGGATTGGATAACCCTAGGGCTGCCATCTCACAAATGACGTCTCGGTCGAAAAGTTTGACATTTTAGGCGGTATACTCAGAATATTTTTTTATGCCGCCACTATTTTTTTTGTTACAGTGTTTTTGAAAAATGGAACTAAATCGTGAACATTTTGGTGTCATTATTTTTTACAACATTTGACATGGATTAACTCAAGAACAGTGCATTGATGACCTTAATTCGATTTTTAGTGATAAAGGAGCCAGTGTTTGTCGATGGTTTACAGAATTGAATCGTGGCCGAAGTGGCATACAGCCATAGTCTTGACAAAGTACCACAAACCAAAAATAAATTGCGAGGTCAACGTTTTTCGACACTGACAAAAGAGTTGATGCGATCAAAATGCATATTTTGGTGGTACCTCAATCGGAGTAGAAAAAGTGCTTTGAATATGGTTCAAACATATGTAAAAGTGTGTTTATCTTCATGGAGAATATTTTGGAAAACAATAAAGATATTTAAAAAATATTTAAAAATAGGGGAACAATTTTCCACAAAAAGGGTGTCCCAATATGAAGTTCAGATTTAAAATAATAAAAAACCCAATATATGGTGTATAATTTAGTTTTTAGGATTTTCTAAGAGATGGCGTTCTTTTACAATGACACCTACGGCGTTTTAAAGTGCTGACATTCCATTAAAATTTAGTTTGTCATTATTCGTGAAAGCGTAAACAACATATTTTTTAATCCCGTTTAAACATGTCGAATTTCGTTCCAACAAAACAGCATTTGCGGGAATCATTACTTTTTTGCTTTAATCAAAACAAAAAAGCCACTGATAGTTTTCGTTTGCTTCAAGAAACTAACTTGTGGTGAACATGCACCAACTCAACAAACTTGCGAAAACTGGTTTAAAAAAGTCAAAAGTGGTGATTTTGATGTCAGTGACAAAGAACGTCAACCAAAAAAATTAGAAGATTGGAAGAAGAATTGGAAGCATTATTGAAGGAAAACTCACCTCAAACAGAAAAAGAACTTGCAGAATAGCTATATGGCACTTAAGCAGTCATAAACAAACGTTTACATGCCATAAAAATGATTCAAAAAGTTGATAGTGATTCCAAAAGTTGGAAGTACTTAAATAGGAAATTCTACCTCATGCTCCTTATTCCCCAGATTGTGCCCCATCAGATTTCTATTTGGTCCGATCAATGCAAAGCGATCTTCAAGACTAGCACTTCAGAACCCACGAGAAAATCAAAAAAATGGCACGACAAATGGATTGCATCAAAATACAAACAATTTTTTTTCATCCAAATGGGAGCCGCGGCTGGCCTTGGCGTACTCCATTCGGTCGGTGTAATTTCTGAGCACATTTTGGATTATGTGCGGATCGCTTTCGGCAATGGTTGCTTCAATATTGACTTTCAAATTCTCAATTATTTGTGGATTGTCCGTATAACACTTGTCTTTCAAGGCACCCAACAAATAAAAATCTAAAGGCGTCAAATAACAGCTCCTTGCCGGTTAATTCACGTCACCATTTCGACACCAATGCGGTCATCAAATTTTTGACGCAGTTTCGTTACTGTAACGCCTGATGTGTGGCGCACCATCTTGCTGGACGGCAAAAAATCAAATTGCACTAGCTATTCTCGATTTATTTTCTCGATATACAACCAGGCGGACTTTTTTTCGCTTTTTGGATTCAGGAACCTTCAAAACGTCGGACCATTTGTCATTTACATTATTTTGAGATCAATAAGGTAATTTTTTAATAGATAAAGGTTTGCAATATGATATTATAATTTTTTAATTTCAGAAGAGTTTCGTTGTCGGACTTAAAACTATTTTACATTACTGCTTTTTAACAAGTGGCCGAAAGTATATGAAGTTATCCCCGGATTCTATCCCCGAAATTAAAAAAAAATAATCAGGCAACACTAACATAATTATATCCCTCTAACTCATGTGTGAAGTTAGCCCCGCCCCGTTTTATATTATATTTTATTACAAATAGACGAAAGATTATATTATATTTTATTACAAATAGAAAAGTTATCCCCGAATTTTATTATATGAAAAAAAAATTTTATTAAAATTATTTTAATTCAGAAAACACAAATAATAAATCTTATAATTTAATAAAATGAAGTAAAATAATTTTTAAAATGTTCCAACCTTGAGAAATTAGGCTCCGAGCAAAATATTTCCATATAATTTATTTTGAACCAAAAGTGATATTTTAATTTGACATGTAAAAAGTATTAATTTGTCGGATCAGAGCTATATGGTTTTGAGATGGTCAGACCCTTACGTCACTTTTTGCCAAATATGAACAAAATCGTACCGTTGCAACCGAGCGAAATTAAATATGTCTAAATATGCATAATTTCGCTAGGTTGCAACGGTACGATTTTGTTCATTATTGGCAAAAAGTGACGTTAGGGTCTGACCATCTCAGCCTAATTTCTCAAGGTTGGAACATTCTAAAAATTATTTTACTTCATTTTATTAAATAATAAAATTTATTATTTGTGTTTTCTGAATTAAAATAATTTTAATACAATTTTTTTTCATATAATAAAATTCGGGGATAACTTCACATACGTAGTGGCCGAGGCTTTGCTCTAGTTAAGTTCTACATTGATACGATCATCTTCATTGCGAGTATGAGATTCCATTGATCGTGAGAAATACCGCAACTTGAGTCGAGATATTAGTCCTTTAGCCTATCCATGTACCCATTTATAGGAAGCAATTTTACTCGCCAAAGTATTAACAAGGATTTTGGAACGAGATTGAATTTTTGACCTATATTGGTCACCTTCAATGACAAATGAGAAATTATGCTGACTGAACGAATTGCCAAGTTAAGGCATTTGTCTTCCAAACGCGAAGAAGAAGGCTTTCGATTTTCAGATAAGCGAGGATGTATTCGATTGATTAGTACAAATGCACCTAGAGTACCATGTAATACTACTTGACAGATCATCAAATTTATGTCTACAGTTTCTTTTCTGAACTGTAGATGGCAGTAATGTTCATAAAAACACTTTATGTTTAAGGGGTTAAGGAAATGTTTAATGTATATTTTACTAATTAATGCCAGTAGCCCGTAACATAATTTTTAATTATTCGTTTCACGGAAAAAGGAGTATACAAAAAAAACCGAATGATTTATTTGGTTATACTGCCATCTATAGCTAAAGATTGAAACCGACGACAAAAAATGACGTCACATATCAATTTTTTTAAAACAATGAGGCAATTAGTATTTAGATGCCCCGTTAGAAGTACATCCCCGTGCTCTGGTGAAGTGTCTGCCCAGAACAGAAGGCCCGCGACAAAACGTCTGATGTTAATTGAACCTTTTTCGATACCATTGTAGCTTAACACTCCAACAAGCACGTTGCACGGACATGCTTTTTGCGTAATAAGGCAACTTAGGCTAGATGTCATCCCTTATACGGTTGGTACTTTTGCACACTTAATACCTTATACAGTAACATTCAAATTAGGTTACCGAGTAGTTCTAGATAAATCGGGTTTGATCGGATCTACCTAACAACCCGTTTATTAGTAGAAGCTCATAGGTGTCCGCGTTTACTTCACGAGCATCCAAACAAAGTGACAGGTGAACATCAGAAACTTTGACTTTCCTCGATCACATCTCACGATAACTTGTGATCCAACTGTTCGTACATTAATTTCTTTTACCGGAGATTCAGCGTAAACCCGCTGTTTTTTAGGTTTCGTATTTCCAACGACGATCACGGGCCTCCGATTGTTGGATATACTTTCGTTCTAATACGTGTTATTATCTGTTATCATACGTTTAGAAAGCGATCTAGCAGTGGTATTTGGCTGGGCAATAATTGGTAACGAATTTTCCACCGAGTATAAATAGATCAGATCATGCCCATCAACAGAAAGTTTTTTTTTAATTTTTAAGTAAATTCATTTAAATTCATATTTTTTTTATTCTCATTTTTCAATTTTATTTTATTTCAAATTTTTCTATTAATTTATACTGTGTAAAGCGAGTGTCAAATAACGGTAGCTTGACGCGTACTTGATGGACATTGGTCTCGCCTCCCAATTTTAGTTTATTTTTGATTTCTACTTTTATTTTTTTTATTTAACTCGGCCATTCGGCCATTTCTTATTTTGCCTCTTTTCTTCTTCTATCTTGGTGACAATTTTTATTATTAGATCAAAATACAGCACGGTGACTGGTTCCCGGCATTATATTTTATATTTTATTTTCTTTATATGTGTCGATTTTTGCCCATTTCACCAAATTTTCTTTTTTATCGTTTTCGCATTTTAAGATGAATTACTGAATTTTGGGTCGGTATGTTGGGAGGGGAATTCTGATTTGGTGTCGGTTCCATATCTGCATGCTGAGCTTGTCACTCCTCATCATCCTCTTGGCAAGACATCCACAGGGTCGGAGTAGCGGGTCCAGCATATGTATCGGCCATTCGGGACGACCGTAAAATCTACACGGTCTATCGGTGGCGCTCCGGTAGTTTCAAGCTTTCGGATTGTGAATTGTGGGAGATTCTTTAGAGGTCTCTTCGCGTGAAGAGAGGATTTGTCTATTGGAGATACGTCCCTACCATTTTATGATGCTCCTTTGTGGCTGGGCATTGGCCTCTGGAGGTCGATAACTCATTCGGGAGTTTTCTTCAGCAGACACTGTACTTGTCATTCGGAGAGATTCGGTCGTTCCCGGGTGGACACACCCGGTTATTATTAATTTTTTTCACGTCCCTCAAATTTTGGTCGATGGATTCTGAGAGTAATTTCCGTTTTTTTAGTTTGCTTTTGATTTATTTTGTTCTATTTCACGATTTAGGCCAGGAATACGCAAGCCTCAACTTCCCTACGGCCCAAACCCTGAGATCTAGTCGATAAAATAACCGTGAGAGAGGCCTCTGCGTGTTTAGATGGAATATGCGGGTTGGCCAACCGTAACACTTGTCAATATCTACCGATGACTAACTAAAATGTCCGGTAGTGTGCAAACCGCAGAAGGGTCTAAACAATAAATCCAGGGATATATCAATGTCGTAGGGTAATTTACAACAATGAAACTAAAAATTTAAAAATTTGTGTTATTTCATCGTTTTGGAATGCATTTAGCCTTAGACCCATAAATATTCCGGAAACTGTTCAAATTTCTCATTCTAACGTAATTGGCAATTATAATTTGGAATCTCTAGGAAATCCCACTGAACCGCCTAATAATATAGTGTGTCTGATTCTCTGGCGCTTGAACTACTTGAATCAGTTACTAACTTTCCCTGACTTTATAGAAAATAAATCTTGGACGAACTAGTTTGCTCTGGCATGTAATTAACACTGGAAATGCAGTTCCGATTAAACAAAATTGCCACGCCATTACCTGCAGTCCAGACTGTTGGGGCGGCTTGATAAACCGGAATATATTTCAAAATTAGATTTTAAATATGTTTGGCAAATTTCCTTATACCAAAGTTCCAAAGAAAAAAACGCCTTTCGCCATCCCGCAGGACGACCTCTTTAACAATTCGTCCAATAGTCCCGATCAATGAGCAAAGTGATTCCCTACCATCTACAGGACCGCGCGTTTGTCTATCTTGACAGTTTGTTAGTCACTACTGTTATGTTGGACGAGCGTATTTCGCTTTTTCACCATAGTGGGTGTGGGAGTATTTCGTCTTAATCCGTGCAGGTATATTGCAGAGTTCCGGAGACCTAAAACTGCTCGGCAAAAGCGTCATTTTCTGGGTATAGAGGCTGCTATCCGCGTTTTGTAAGGAACTATGCAGATTTATCGTCTCCGTTAACAGACCTCCGCAAAATGGGAAAACACTTCAATTAGATCCCTGCTACTCAATCGGACCCTCCCATATCATGTCTGTCGCGGAAACTAAATTACACGGTCACTTAGCTGGAGTACTTGGCTGCGTTTTTGGAGAAAAACAAATTCCGTGCATAAGTGGAGGGTTGTCTTTCACCATAATGACCGGCCTTGCCAGTTTGACTTCGCTTATGTCATAACGGATGCTCATGGTAAACTGGCTCGGTACAGTTTGATACTACTGGGATTTAATTTTGATGTGAAGTACCGAAGAGGTTCGAAAAATGTGGTACAAGATGCTCTGTCAAGACCTTATATGGATTATGTTTCTCTTTCTGGGGAACATTTTGGAATTAATCTATGCTCCCTACATTATACACTGCACCTGAGTATCAAGAACTTGTTGAAAATACTCGAACTACATTTAATCATGGAAATTCTTTATAAAGGTTTGACATCGTCGTTAATTCATAACATATCTACATCTATTGGCGGCCAATCTGGCATCTAGAAAACTGTTGATCTAATTAGACGCTAGTTTTGTTGGTACATTGTTCGGGACTTTATAAAATATTACAAAGAATAAAAGACTAATAAAGCCGCAAACTGCTGTACAAGCTCATCTCTGTTTTCGCTTCTTGTCTCCTCGAGACCCTGGCAAAGATAATATTTAGATTTTATGGGACTGTACCCACAAACGTGGTCTAAGGGTCTTTAAGGGTCTTTGAGGTGATGATGGTCAAGTGAATCGATCATTGTCGGCCGCTTTGTGCTCATATATAAAAGAAAACGACCGAAGCATTTTATGGTCTTTGGCTCCTATGTACCAACCCTATCAGCATGATCTATCAGTTATTTTTTCCCAAATTGTAATAAATGAACGACACACAAGGTGTAACGTGTATTTTCTTTTTTCCGGACGGGTCTTATAAAAAAATTTGTGTAAATTTATGTGGATAAGTTTTTGTTTTATTGAGGGCAGTTGAGTTTTGCATTAAGAATGGTTAGCTTGAGACATAGAAGAAAGAGGAACATTATGCAAAGTCAAAAGAAAAAAAAGAGAGGCTTTAGTTCTAACAAAGGTTCAGTTTAAATGTTATTAAGGGATGGACCATTAAGACTACCGCAAAAAGGAATGCATAGCTTACCGACATGACGGATGCATCAACACACATTGTGCTCAAAATTATCAGAATAATAGTTGGAACAATCGCTAGTTTGGCCGAACCGAACTAATTCAATGGCCGGCCAGTTTAAATTTGTATACACCGTCATATTCGAACATAGCAAATTGTAAATTTAAAGTTACTTACAAGGATGAACGGTGTTTATTTAGCGAACAAAACCCCAAACGTACGTCGATCTAATCTTTACCATCCCAAATACAAGTAATGTTTGGTGAATTAAAATTCAATTTTTCAAGTCAAATAAATAAACATCTATTAGCATTTCCTGTTTTAATGTATAAATTTTCCAAAAAAAAAAAAAAAAAAAATGAAATGAAAGAAAATGTAAAATAGAAAATTCTTTATCCTTATTTATTTTCAAAGTTCGGCTATATATCGTTATATTATGTTCTCGCTGTGCCCGCTCCGCTATAAAGCATTTCGTTTCCAATTTAAATTCAATCAGCTCTGTTCCATTGTTTACTTTTCCTCTAAAGTTTTATGTTATGGAAAACAACAAGCACATATACAGCATCCATCCATAATACATATAAAACAGCGAGCATAAAGCTAAAAAACAGAAAAATTTATGATCTGATGCGTGAATGAAGGAAGGCGAAGTTAAATATTTTCATGGAAAAAATAAAAAAAAAAATATAATAATAACAATAAATAAGTGAATTGAATTATAAATATTGGTTTGGAAATCGAAAAAGCAAAATACGCAGGCAAGAAGCATTTTAAAGCTATTTAATGTGTATACGTTTGAAAATTGATAATGTGCGTGCTCTCATCTTGTATTTATGTGCGGTAACGGATTAAATACGAAGAAAGCTGTCATTTATAAATTTTTCCATTGCGGGTCATTGAGCGGAAATGGAATATTACTGATTGTGACGTGTGAGTGGCACGGCGCGGTTTCTTTGTGCTTTAAGTTTCATTTCGTTCAAATCGATTGCCTTTTTGAAAAACGGAGTTTTTTTTTCTTGTTTTTAAATCCTAAATTATTCTTAAAAGTTATTTAATTTTATTAATTTTCCTAAATCACAAATTTTGCGACAGCAATATGGTTCAGTGAAAAAACACAAAAAACACAAAATTTAAATAATTAATTTGATTCGGACCGTTTTAATGGTGAATGATTTTATTGTTCACTGTGGCTTCCGCTCGTCACATTTGTCGTAAAAAATATGTAAATTTTGTTAATTTATAAAAGGTGATTTCGGTTTACGTTGATTAATTTTCCGGAAAACCATTTTATACTCTTTATAATACAAAGAAATATTATGATTTTAGCAGGTGAATGGCACAGTGTTTATCCAAATCATATGGCACCATTTACGGTCGGTATGAGGGGAATGAAGAAAATTTACATTTTCATTAAAAATTTAATGATTTAGATTTTTTTGATATACACGTGTCACATAATTTTTGTGAAAGATAAAATTAATTTTAATAAAATTCCAGTTAATTTTGTATCTCGCAACTTTATAGTATTGAACGAGAAACTTTTCTTATTTGAATTTGACTTTACGTTTTATTATAATGAATATGTCAGTTTAACAAAAGTTTATAGTGTCAAAAAAAATAAACTTATTTATTTATTTATTTCGGGGAACTTATGTCACACAAGCTGGAAATTAATTTCCCTGTTGAGGAACAATAAAAAGTTTTTTTATATTTTGTTTTATATATTTTTTGTTTGTGGTAGTTGGATGGTACGTTGCGTTTCATCGTATCGATCGAGATGAATTCTTACTAAATGATGTGTTTTAAATTTAAGTGAAATATATTTTAATCGTTCATTAATAAATATGTGACGGTTATTCGTTCGAAAATATACATATAATTTCGTATAGTGGAGTGCACAATTGGTGTCGTTTTGACGTGCCATTTTTAAACTACAAAATCCTATTTAATATCTCCGATACATACATAAAACTACATCTATTTTTTTTTTGTTCTATTTGAATCATAAATTTCACATTGATTTGGAAAAGTAAATACAATTTCACATAATGCTTAGTACTCAGTTCAAAGTGAAATGAAATTTTAACGCGGTCTCCAAAAATCTATTTATTTTCGCGTGAAATAGAAATGAAATTTTATTAGGAGAATGGCCTTGTGTTACCGGTTTTAAGAGTTTATTTAGAATTTTTACAAAGTTACAAACATTTATTTCACATTCGACGTCAAATCGGCGTCTTTCGTGGTCAATAAAATCGAAAACCAATAACGCAAATTACAACCGTGGTGGAAAAATTACTAACAACATTTTGATTAATTCCGTAGCAATGTAACTGGAACCTTGAGGTACGAATAATCTGAATTATTTTTACTGCATTCTGAATCTAGATTTTGAAATATCTTTGCAATTTACACTTATATAAAGAAACGAATGCAAAATATTAACATAATTCTTATTTTAATTGCAAATATAACAAAATATGTAGCTCGTCTCTTCAAATTCGTTAAGAATTCCTCTTTTAAAGATTCTTAATATTTTTGAACTATTTACTTCAATTATTTCTATTCATCACAAACGTAGTGCGCTAACGCCACAAATTTATTAAAATTTTGTGAATATTATTTCTTAGACAGGGTGCGTTATCTGAAAATCTTGGCTGTTTTATGCAGGGTGTTTGGAGCGTCGGCCGACAAAAATGTTGGCAGATTAAGGAGGTTCATTTGGAAGCTTACATCCCATAGAACTGAGGTTCTAAGTTTCACAGTAACTGAGATATGACATTTTTAAGTTTTTTTTAATTACTCAAAATATCGCCTTAAATGGTCATAACTTTTTGTTTGTAGTCGTAAATCATTATTTAAAACAATTGTTTTAAGTAAAATGACTTATGGATTTCCAAATCTTATTAAATGTGTAAAAATATGAAAATGTCACCTAGTGAATTTGTTTAAAATAAAAACTAAAGGTTATTTTAAAATTTGCTTTGCTTTAAAAAATTCTCTAGTTTATGCTTTTTCCAATGGTATGCTGCATGTCATAGAAATCATTCAGTTTGTGGTCAAAATAAGAAATAATATTTTTCCGGGTTCAGGGCTACTGTATCTTTTGTCCAAGTCTGCTACGTTGGAAAAAGTAAAAAGCTTTACAAACTTCTAAGCACTTTTATTTTTAATGCGTTCAGCCAGAGCCACCTAAATATAAGAGCCGTTAGATTCCGTTCCGCCATTTTTTTCATGAGCTTTCAAATAGACGGGAAGCTTTTTGTACTTTTTCATATCAACCAGTGTGTTTTAATAGTTTTTAGAACCTTTTTGACGTGTAAACATCTTTACTCGCGCCTACCAAAAATTTTTGTATTAGAGTAAACTTGTGAATGAAACGAACGGAAATGACGTACCTACTTCGTTTGAAAAAAATGCAACAAACTCATTAAAAACAATTTTGTACTATACATGGCATGCTTGTATGTAGGGAAAACAAAAAAACTAATTTAAAAAATGAAATAGAAACCATCGACATGTCCATCGATCAGAAAAATCAAAATAAAAAAAATTACGATACGAAATACAAATTACGATTACGAAATTACATACTCTTACCATTAAAAACACAGTCAACAACTTGTATATGTTGCTTTATCACGAGCAACGAGTCTCTAGGAGCTGTTCATCACGTTGGCTATCAATGATCATAACAGTAAAAAAAAATTACATATTTTTGAGGGTAAACAAAATGCCTCGCAAATGTATGCAAATTTCACGTATGGTATGTACCGTGCATAAACCATGGAATTTTCATTTTCTGATTTATGTAAAATTCAACAGTGCAGATATGTAATTTTCAATAAACCATTTTGTAATTTTGTATACTGCTTACTGGGTAAGGCTAATATTTCATATTTTAATATTGAAATTTATAAAATTAGCCTAAAAATGAAAATTACATAAACTATGAAGAATTTCATTGCGAATATGGGAAATCAATTTTTATGTAGTTTTTTTCGGCAAAAAACAAAAGTAGCATCTACTCATAAATGTATCTATCACAAAGAGTCCAAAATTTGCCCCTGCCTCAGTTTTAACCCGCAGGGTCATTCATTGTGTAAAAATACATACAAGATACAACCCTTACAAATCATGAGAACCTCCACAAGTTCTTTCTTATCAGTTTGGTCCTGATAAAAATTTGGTCTATTCATCAGGTTACCACGACCAAACTGCAAAAATTCAAATCTTGCTTTATACTTTAGTATAACAAAAGAACATATCGATTTGGCGAATTATATCACATTAAACAAAATAATATCTACGCAATACGCATCACATTTATTCTTACTCGTATATTTCTCATTTGTCGTATTTATCTCCGACAATATTCTACACAGTAATTATGGAATATTTCTGGAAATAATGTAATTTTCTTACAAAATGTCGCAAAATTCTATAAGATACTTAAAATTACATAGACAGGTTACTAATCTCTACATAAAATAAAAACTGTTTCAGTATATTCTGTGGAGTTCTTTAATTTACATACTGGTTTACTGAATATTCCGTCACTTGTTATGGAAACAAAATTTTTACATAAATGATGTAAATATTTTACCACTAAATGTATGTAAATTTGCATAAATGACTTAATTTACTGTGATGTCTTCTACTAAATGGGGTTATAATGACATCTCGTTTTTAACATTGAACTGCCAGAGTCTCAGGGCACAGTCACGCAGGCATGCTCAATTCATTTGCTTTCCGAGACCTGGCTGTGCAATTACGAGCATGTTAATATTCCTATACATTTGAATGCTGCGTTAAGTTCAAGAGAGATGGTCATCGAGCTGCCAGAGTAGCAATTCCGTCAAAAGATCCATAAAATAATTGTAGTAGACACAAATAATTTTCCGTACGAACTTCCACTTCTAATAGTTTGGCATTACCCTCTCAAAACCAATATTGACATTACAGATAGACTGGCGAATGGAAATATGGGCTGTCTGAGGTATATCGAATGCAGCCATCCTGACTGGGACACAAGAACGATGAAAACGTCAACAGTAAAAAATGTAAAATGACTCTGGGTTGATTTCGGTACAAATTGCCCATTTCTAGAAAAAGCACAACTGTTAATCGAAACAACAATCGGAAACTAATGTTAACCGCAATGATTTTCCAGTCGTACCTGCATGTGCCACCACAATTCATGCATCTCGTACAACGAGATATTCAGTATATACTCTTACGATAAAAGACAAAGTCAACAGCTTTATCACGAGTAACGAGTCTCGAAGTACTGTTCATCACGTCGATTATCGATGATCAATTCTTCGACTATGGACGTAAATATGGGACCTCAATGGATCTTCTTCAAAATGAGCTAGCTCGCCTCACTACAAATCCGCTAAGTATAGCTCAGGTTTTAATGGCGAATTCCTGGTATTTAACATTGAACTGCCAGAGTCTCAGGTCACATCACCTCGACTTCACTGATACAGTCACGTCACGCAGGGATGCTCTATTTTCTTGCTTTCCGAGATCTGGCGAAATGGTCAGTGAGCTGCCGAAGTAGCAATATATAAAAATACAAGTAGAACTTAAAAAGTCACCTCGCATAAGAAAATCATCGTTGGACAAACAACTGGTATGAGCATAACTACACAACCCACTGATGATGCTGAACAGCTTTTTAATAGGAATAAGATGCTTTCCGTAGTTGTTTTCACCTCGCCGAATTAATCTGTCAAAGACATAATGAAGTTCATAAATTTCGTCCTTGCTCCATATTCTAAAAAAATTTCAAAAATTCGAAAAATATCTAAAAATCGAAATATACCCACTACGAGATATGGAACGACCATTGTGCAGTTTTTCAAAGAAAATTAGAAAAGTTAGAGTCGACAGTATATGTATCTTATTTTAGCTACCATAATCCAATTGCGTCGATTATACCGAAAGAGTTATAGACCAACTTAACGATAATAAACAATGAAAAACTCTGGTTAGTAAAATTGCACTCCTTTTTCCTTCAAAGTAAACTTACCGGACAAGTGGCGCAGTGGTTAAAGCTTCGGACTTGGACCGGAAGGTACTGGGTTCAAATCCCACTAGAGGCAGGATGCAAAGCGAATTTTCGTCATCGATTGCGATTGGTGATGTTAATAAACACAACTGAGACCCTATGTTTGAGTGCAGAATTCAGCGCAGACCCACAGTTCATGTTAGTGTACAGGTTGAAATGGAGCTTGTAATGTGCAGGTGGTGTACTGTAATTGTGTGAACGGGTGGTCTGTGTGTCAATAAAAAGGAGTATTAATTGGCCTTTAAAGGACATTAAATTCTTTGGACAATTAATACTTTCTTAAAAAAAAACTGTACACACGCACCACATGTTTACACATCTCCTTGAGAGTACTAATGGACTCACTCTTTTTTTTGTATATAAAAACAACAATGCTTCGTTTGAATTTTCAATGAGAATGGTGGTGGAATATTCAGGAAAAGCATATTTTAAAATTGAATCATATTATGTTAAGATAACGCGAAAACATTTAAATTAGTCCAACACAATTTTCTATTTTTTGTAGAAACAAGAATTTGTTTATATGTGTATGTACGGAAAATAAGAAATTAGTATAGAGTGTTCCATCAAAAATTTGAGCATTATTTTTCCAAAAACAAACGTTCGTTAAAAATGCTTTTGGAGTAACAATGTAATATGGGAGTTATTGTGTAGTTGGATTCTATTTCAACATTGTTGATCAACAAACTTCGAAAACTGTTTTTTCGTTACTTGTTAAAAATTTGATTTTTCATCGCAACAAATTCGCAGCCTATATTGTTTCATCCTGTTAGTATAAACAAAGCAGAGCTTCACAAAATAAAAACATTGCAATTTGATAAAGCTTTTCGCAATTACTAATCCAATCAAAAGATGTGGCTAAGTATAAATTAAAGCTAAGCAATAAAAATGTTTGTTTAGTAAATTGAACAATTTATTATGAATACTGTCTGGTTCAATAAATTATGGAGATCTTCTGGAACTGAAAATAACCCAACACGAGCGAATTGGATTGAAATAAAAAAGAAAAAAATTTGGAAAAATTCTGACATTTTTCTATTATTGTTTTACAGCGCACAGCAACTATGATGGTGAATATTTTACGAGAAAAAGTTTTATTTACGCCAACCGTATTGTAAATAAAAATTATAATTGTTTTGAGTTTTATTAATTATATTAAATTATTATATTAAATATTTCGCGCTTAACTTAATAATCGTTTATTTCGAAAATACTTGTTTAATTATTTTGTTCTTTTCTGTAAATTCAAGTAAATTTATTATAGAATCATCTGTAAACGGATTTAGGAATTACAGAAACCTCGGTTTTGCAATTGCATCAAATTGAAGTTTTCTACGTTTTGTTGTTTTTTGTAATAATATTTATTGTATACATTTCCAATAAATAAATTTTGATGAAAAAATGTTATTATATGAATAATAATTATTAGTTCTACATGGTGATTCATAAAATCTCGTCTCAGCTCACGTTGTCTTTCTTTAATTTTATTATAAATGTGATCGTATTGCTAATAAATCCACCGTTCATTTCGAAAATTCTCATGTGCATGGGACCAGAATTTACTAAATACGTTAAATTTTTATAAAACAAAATTTTAAATTGGAATCCGTAGCAGCATCCTGTATTATTTACTTTACTAACATACACAACTTAACGGAAAGCTCATTTTTATAGAAAATTATTAAATTTAGGTTCCGCTTTAGTTTAAATTTAATAATAATTAAATACTTCATTATGATGGCTGATTTTCAAATATGTGTTTGTTGAATACTTTATTAAAAGTATAAAATTAAAATTTAGATGATTTGTTTAATTTTTTATTCATAAATTTATGTTCAAAAATGTTCCAATTACCACCGGTTCTTATAGTAACTCAATAAAAGCTTCCTCTCTATTTAAAGCTCTCTTTTTAATATTACGGCTCTTTAAAATCATAGACGGCTCTGGTTCAGCTCAAAAGTTGATGGATAAGAGAATTTTTATTTTTTCGTGTTTTAGTTTTTTGACAATATTATAACAATTTTGTATAACAGTATTTTTTTATAACAAATTATAAATATTTTTTTTATAAATTATGGTAGATGCTGCATACAATATAAATTTTTAATCTACATAATTTGCAATACTAATTCGTACATCTTTGCTATCGGTTTAATTCGGTACTGTTTGCTAACTTAACTATAATTTGACAGCACAAATACCATTTTGCTTTTATTTACATTGTGTAAAATAAATCTTTAATATAAATTAGTTTATATAAAATAGTGTAACAAATAGTGTTTGAAGTGAATTAATACTGACAAACTAAATATCTAACGAGTATACTTGTAAATACAGGTGTATTAATTTTATAATGTATGTGGATAATTTCAAATTAATTTGTGTTTTATAATACAGATAGAATACAGTGTATGAACAGCTGATTAAAAATTGATTGAGATTACAAAGATATGTGACGTTAATTAAAATTTATAATGATTTGAAAGTAATAAATTTGATACAAAATAAATTTACTATGTGCGTATGTGTTCTAATTTAAAATGAATAAGTTTTGGTTTGTTGCATGACATTGCTGTGCAACATCTACGAAAATACCTTTTAAGTTTTGATAGATCTTTTATCAATTTTATTTATTAGATTTTGTGCAAAATGACCTTCTGTAGTCCTTATGCATGCACGGCATTATTTTTTATCTCCACGGTTGTTATGCGAAGTTGCATTTAATTTTTAATTTTTCAAATGTCCCGCTTATCCTTACAATAAAAATGGGGGGAGGGGGGTAATTTAATAAAAACTTAAAATTATAATATCTCAGTTATCGTGACACTTATGCCATCAGTTCTATGGGATGGAAGCTTCCAAATGACCTCCTAATCGGTCAAAAAAATTTCTCGGTCCACGCGCCATCACCCTTTATATTCATTTAAATATTTAAAGAATATAGACCCGGGATTTTGCGATGATCTCAGAGATTGGCTCAACAAATTTGCAGAGCTACATAAATCAATAAAAACATCATCATCGACATCCTTTTCAACAAATGAGTCAGCAACAACCAACTCAACCACGTCATCACAAATTCCAAAAATTACACCTTACTGAGTTCTTGACCAAATGCAGAAATATTTTGTAATTACCACAAAATGAGTATTTTCTTTTCGATAATTTTAGGATTGACAAAATTTCATGAATTTAGACAAATATGCATCAATAATAACTATTACTTGCGTCTTTTGATACGCGAAACAAACTTATAAACGACATCGTCATTTTGAAAAACGACATTTTGAAAGAATCACGGAAAGTATTTGCCTAGCCTTGCCTAACCAAACTTCGAAAAATAAACTTTTCCCCTGAAAGAATATTATCGATACCAAACGTAAACTTCAACTTATTCAAAAAAAATTCACTAACGACCCAATCCAAGCTTGGCTACAAGTATATTCGGGTAAATGGAATAAAATAATCGATCGTTGGCAAATTCAAACAAATTCCACGAGCTGGTCACAACATTGTGATTTGTATCAGTTAGTTCAACGAGAAGATCGTGTATGGATTTTTTGTGTGTTGGAAAATTTAATCAACTTTATGCTTAGGACATGGTTTTCTGTCACTGACATTTCAAAAATGTCATGTTAGGACGGGATACGTATATAAAACTTTATTTATATCTCTGTCTTTGATTTCCACATCATCCACAACTAAAAGCTTTTATATTTTACATTGTTGTTGTTTTATTGTAATGGTTTTGTTGTGATTGTTCCGTACATTGGTCTATTTCAGTATATCTCGAATTAAATACTCAATCGTAGGAAATTCTTCCATTTGGCGTTAAATCTATATGACAACGACTATGATAATTCATACTTACTTATACACAATCAACTTCCCAACCACTCCATACTTTTTTCTTTCCTTTAACGCTAGATCGCGGATAAATTAGAATTTTAATTTGAATTATAGATGAAAGATTTGGAAGAATCGCAACAATCAGTTTCGAACTTAATGAGATTATTGATTTGAAAAAATCAGTCATCTCATCAGGCCGCGGCGACTGACGTTGATATTTTTACAAAGGAATATTTTCTATATATATATAGAGCAATACCATGTTATTGTACTACTAGCGAATTACTTCATAGCGTACGAAATTGGATTCTTTCACATTTCTCATCTATATTCTATTTTTGCAACTAACTTTATGTGTTTACGAATTTATTATATTATACTTTGGCTTTTCGATCGTAATGGTGTTTGCGATTGTTCCGTATATTGGTCTATTTTCAGCACTCTCGAATTAAGATTGCGTCAATCTGTATAACAACGACTATGATAATCGACACTTACTTTTACACAATCAAATGTTTAAGTGTTTTACTGTTCATACATGTTCCGATTTTTTATAAATTTGCACGCAGTGGTGGTCGGTTTTCGAAATCGAAAACATGTTTTCCACTAGAGAAAACAAAAATTTAGCATCCTATAACAAGAAAGTTTAAAAATTGTGAAAATTAATCTTAATTTATCTGAATTCCGGTTGTTGCAGTACCACATAAACATTTTTGAGATTTATAAAAGCAGTCGTGATGGTTCTAGATTTTTTTAGTTATTCTTGTAGCATTTTGAGCAATTTGAGACACAAAATCATATATTTTAAAAAAATATTCAAACACATATTCACCAATTTCTCGGCATGGTAAACTACTAACATCGCTCATACTCAAAATTACTTAAATACTTGCACCATTTCGTGTGGACTTAGCTTCATTACTTCAAGAGCCGGAGACATAAAAGAATACACAAACGACCAATTATAAAATATTTTTAATACGAATAAACAAATTGCCAGCTGACCTGCCCAAAAATCAACTTTCTAATTAGAGCTACATATAGGCCAATATTCAAATCTCGCAAACTAAGAAACACAAATGAGACACGAATGAAACAAAAAATAAAACAAATATGTTAACAGCAGGGATCTCCATCTGCGCATGAAACAATTCAAATAGCTCAAAGAGTTTCGATAAAACCATAGAGATGGTAGAAAGGATTGGCAAGAATTGAAGGCCTCGTCAATAAGCATGCCGATAATAAATTACCAATTTTTCCAAAATATTATATAACATGTCAAATTCGACATTTAAATATGGTAATATGTCGAACAAATAATAAAGTTATCAACTAAAATGAGCTTTCTACAAAAAAGAAATCGCAAATACAAAAAATTGACACTTGTTGTTACGATAAATCGAGCGACGTTCTTCTTTTGTCTTCCGAACAAAAAAAAAAATGTTGATTGAAATATTCTTCCGTATAAACAGCAAATCGGGTAATATTTTTATAAAGCGGAATTTCAAGTTGTTCGTCTATTTCAACTTAAATACAAGTACTTGACATTATCAAAGCGTCTTCTTTCTGTTTTTTTTTTTTTTTTTTTTTGTTAACGTCTTCTTTTATAATATATTACGTATATGTGCTTTTCTACGAATCATTTAATTCGATTTTTCATTTTTTTTGTTTAAATATGAGCACAGAATTGTAGGGAACAGAATGAAAATATAAAAAATTGCTTTTTCCGATTTTGAAATCATTATTTTTGATTGCACATTTTCAATATATAACATATCGATGAGAGTTTCATTGCTATATATGTTACGGTTGTTGACAGGTTTGTTGTTTTTCTAATAGCGGAAAACATTTATATTATGGATAAGCGGAAATCAGTTTCTAGTGAAATGTAAAACATCGAATGTAACAAATATTTAATGTAGGGAAATTTTTGTAAATCGGCAAATGTGTTCTATGATATGTTTTAATATTTTTAATTAAATTGAATATGGCATATTTAATTTTATATTTCGTGTAATTGGCGAACGAAAATTTTTTCAAGGATTTATGTACTTTGTTTAATTAAATTTTTCAATTAGAATAATTTTCCGCGCAACAAATTATGAAGAGCTAAATTTTTTCGAAACTTTTCTAAGAAAATTTCATTTAATTAATCCAGAATTAGTTCAAGCCATAAATGTTCGAGACTTGAACAGCATAAATTTGTATT
Organism: Nephrotoma flavescens; assembly: GCA_932526605.1. Lineage (NCBI taxonomy): Eukaryota > Metazoa > Arthropoda > Insecta > Diptera > Tipulidae > Nephrotoma > Nephrotoma flavescens. The sequence continues at coordinate 77,922,505 of OW052220.1, forward strand.
TCGTAATATGTCTTACTAATTTCTGGCATTTGCCTTTCGCTACCAATAAAAATTATGTCGAACTTACCGTGACAAAATTATCATTATTTTAAATAAGTGATACAAATTTTAAAGTTACTGCAGTGTCTTGTGCAACAAATGGTGACTCTTACCTGTAACGAAAAATAAAAAAATAATTAAGTTCGTTTAATTTTAATATAATAAGAAATCATATTACACACACAAATATGTCACAAAAGTAAAAAATTTAAATTTTAAACCCAACAGAATTAAGAAATCAAACTCCATTTTAATACTTTATTAAACACTGGTTTTTTATTTCGCAAAAATTAGGTTTTTGAACATTTTAATTAAAAAGTATGTTCAAAAAGTTTAAAAAATCACGCGATCGAGTTTAAAAATTCACGCAACTTGTTAGGCCATCAGCAGGAGTATCTACTGATTTGTAAAAGTAAAAAATTTGTTATATTGTATATTTTTCGTTATTTGGGACATCACAAATACAGAAATAAACAAGTACTTCACTGTCATTTCCACTTTTAGGATTTTTTGAAAAACCAATAGTTTTTCATTTACCTTTCTTTTTAAATATTGAAGAGTGTACCTTTCCAATTAAATAATTTTTATAAATTGTGTTATCTTCTATGAAATATAAACATTTTTTGTAAAGTCCTTTTGATTCCCAAAAATTTTAAATGACGCTGATGGAAAATAATGTTCTACAAAAAATTGACCAATTATCCGAAATATGCAACACTACGGCAGATTTTAAAATAGTATCATGCATCGGGCGGGGTATTAAAAACAAAATGTTTTTTATCATATTTCACAAAGTACGTTGTATTTATTATAAACTGTAAATCTAGTAATCCAAAAAAAAAAACAAAAATTGTATAACTTATTTTTTTTTATTTTTATTGGCAGTTCAATGCATACTGCATACTCGACCGTTTCTAATTAAAATGTCATTAAGCAATGATGAATATTATCCTCTCCGCAAATATATAGGAATGCATTCCATTTATGGTGGTTGTGGTGGCAATGGCCGTGCCACGCTCCACGTTGCCTATGGCCCTATATTCTGGTATTCCCCGGGAATAAGGAATTGGGAATTAGTGACGTTTTTCTAACAGTTGGGAATTTTTTATTCCCCAAAGTGTATTCTGGCGTTTGGAATTTTTTTTATTCAGAAAAAATAATTCCATTTTATAGCAGTTTTGACGTTAATTTTTCCCTATTATTTTTTAGGGAATTGTAATTCGTACGTTTTTCAATTTTCAATACGTCGTTTCAATTGGTCTCCATAAAACCACTTTAATACCACTCATAAACGCACTTATCCTCTGCCAAACTCAATTGTCGCAGACCAGCCAAGAAGTCCATGTTGACGCTAAAAATGAAGGCAACACTCCTTCAATGGGCAAAAATGCACAGAAGTTTGACGATTGAACATCCGAAAAAGGTAAATAAGTGTTGTAATTTTATCATTAATAAAACATTTTTTCAAAGTATCAATTTTTATAATAAATTTAATTTTTACAGCTCACATCCTCTTTACAACAGGTGCTCTTTAGCGATGAATCCCGACTTGTAGCAATGACGGAGAATGTTAATTTCGTTAGACGAACACGTCAGGAACGTTACAGAGATGAAGATGTACAAAAAAATTAAACACCCACCATCAGTTATGATCTGGTTATGCATAACCGCGAATGGGACCGGACCTCTGTATTTTGTTGAGAGCACCATGAGTCAAATGCAATGTAGAAAGGTTGTTGAGACAGTATTTAGGCCTTTCCTAAGCCGACTAAATGAAGAAGAAGGGACATACAAATTCATGCAGGATGCTCCTGTCATACTGCGAAAAAGATAAAAAATCTGTTTCAAGAGCAAAGCATACCGCTTTTGCCATGGACCGGAAACTCACCCGTTCTAAATCCAAATATCATTTTCATACGAAAATGTATGGATCATGTTGAAAAAGGTTGTGTACTCATCTCCGAACGCAACAAGCTATTCTGAAAGATAATATTCACAGACATTGGCAAGAGAACGCTAAACTGCAAGAAGTGGTGGCAACAAGTGTTTGTATTTCCAGTATGCCAGCTAGAATTAGTGCAGCCATTAAAACTAAGCAAGGATTAAAAAACTATTGATGTAATATCTACTATAAAACGTATAGACATTTTGGATTAGTAATACGTGTCGGTATTTATTTTGTTCCTGATAAATTTGAAAAAAAAATTCAAAATCAGAAGCTGGTTCTAACTCAATTGCCAGATACTGTTGATACAAAAAACTCTATAGATAAAAAAACAGGACGAAACCCGAATGAGATATTTTTAGAACTATTCTAAGTAATTTCCTACCAAAACCCTTAATTAAACACAATAACCACCTATCCGATTTCTATAATAATTCTGAATTAGATGCGTGTCCGCTGGTAAACGTCGACCACCGTGGTGGGGCAAACGGCTTTAAAATGCATCCGTAAGAAATGTAGGAAGCTCTTAAAGAGAGCCAAAGAAACTAAAGCTGCTAAGAACTGGTACAAGGAACTGCTACAAGGAACTCCTCAAAACATACTAACACGAATTATGAAATTCCAATTAAAAGTCTGGGGGCTATACTGTAGTGAAATACAGGAGTCGTTTGTCTTCGTCGAATCCTTGAAACTCCTACCTACTATAGAAACTCACTTTCCACCTAGCTTAGAACCCGCGCCACGAGTGGTTTAATAATAGTTTTAACCCGTATAGGCCAGCAGGACCCAATGGCACTATACCGATGGATGCCCAACTAACGACTGACTTAACCTTACTCTGGCCGGAAATTATCTTCAAGGGCAGCCAAGAACTCTGTAATATTACTAGTAAATTGACTGAATTAACTGTAATATTTTTACGTAAGGCGGGAAAAAGCCCTTAATTTTTGAAAGGCAGATAAGAACTCGATTGGGGATCACTCAGGGGCTGGCTAGATCAAATGCTTAACAGCCGAGGCATGGCAGTCAGCCTGGGTGGACGCTCTAATAGTAGATTTATGAGTAGGGGCACATCGCAAGGTAGGGTATTATCCCCTCTTCTTTGGAAATTGGTCATAAATCACTTGGTATTGAACCTGGAAGAGAGGGGCATTAAGGTGTTTGCTTATACGCCTGCGATTAGTGTAAATCGTTGCATAATATTTTCTCCATTTGGGCTAGCAGTTGTGGTTGAATCTGAATTCAAAGAAAACTGAGATCGACTCTGATAAAGCAAAGTATCTGGTTCTCATCTATAGGCACCAAACTAAACGGGGAATTTATTTCTATTATTCGATACTCCATCTCCATGTGAAACTGTACCAATACAGGACACTCATTTATTCCAAGAAACAGGAACATCCCACTAAAGGTGTTCATTTTTTAGCTGATAGTTTAAAGATGAATGGGAAGGTTGTAGTCGGGTTTTCTGTAAAGAATTAAATGTAAACCTAGTTTTTAGTCTCCCGGACTACTGCAGCGTTTTTCCGAGACCGTTGACTGGTTGAGGTATAATGTAATATCTGCAAGGGATATTCACATTTTACAGGCATTCACGCTTCAACTACGACGCTCAAATTATAATTTTTTATGTAGAAAGTAGTCCAGAATTCTCTCATCTCTTAACGAGAGATGGCAGGTCAGTTCAACTTCTACCTGATGTGGGTGCCAGGACATTTCCATTTTACGGGACATAAAAAGGCGGATGAACTTGCTCGGCAATGCACAACCTGCCTCATACTTTACCAAGCAAATAGACCTTAATTTGCTTTGTACCTGTTCCCGTCTAGCGCTTAGCAGATTGAATTTCCTCGGAGGTCTCCTCCTAGCTGAACTTTATCAAGTTTACCATGTAGTACTTATATATTCCCAAGGATTTCGTAAAAGTCTTAGTGACTTAATATTGCGGACTGAAGACTATCTGGCATGTAATGAATTTTGTTGCTTAAGACCTCTAATCAAAACTGTAAACCTAGCATGAAACTGGTGCCTCTAATGATTCGGAGCCGCATTAGAAATAAATTTTTGTTTCGGATTCCGGATGCGGATCGATCAATAAGTACCCGTGTTACGAATGAGACGCAAGTTTTTAAATCTTTATTTTTCAACGTTATCTTCTTTTAGGTCGATATACTTTTCCAAAGGCCCCGCCACTTCTTCAACCCCTCCAACAACTACGATTTCTCAAACTCTTCAAAATACGCTTCTGTCTCGGCGCTAATCTGCTCATTTGAGCTGAAATTTTTTCCTTCAAGCCATGTTTTCATGTTGGGGAACAGAAAGAAATCGCATGGAGCCACGTCAGGCGAGTACGGTAGGTGCGGCAGAAATTCCTAGCGCTATTTATGCAATTTGAGTGCAGCAATTCTGGATGAATGAGCGGCCGACACCTTTCTTACACTTACCATTTAAACTCTAATTCGCCGTTCCGTACGATATGTCTACGGCCTCTGCTACTTCGCGCACTTTAGTTCGTCGATCAGTGAGAACCATGTTTACGGATCGGAATTGCTCTTTTTCCATTTTATTGAGAAACACGAAACCTGAGTGAGACAACTGAGTGCCAAATAAAAACTAATCTCTGAACTTTAGTGTAATATCGTTTGACAGATGGCAGTACACGATGGTAAGTACTGTCAACTTCTCTCAGCAACGCCACCTGATTTCAAACACGAGTACTTATTGATCGACCCTCGTATTTTTAGCAGGTGCAATATTTGGTTACAACAACTGCGTCAGCTGGTTAACACGTATTTTCGAAAGATTTATCCCAAATACCACCTAAAGACGGGTTTCAATGTTACTATCTGGAGTCGATACATCTATATCACAATAGAGAATTTATAAGGCAATTAAATTGCATTTTTAGACAACATTTGCTAACGTTAACTATGCAATCTGTTCTGGGGCCGAAGCACCCGCAACTCTCTCTCTCTATTGTGTTCATTTTCATCACCGATCGTCATCAGAGGATGAAAAATACTTTTTGCAACCTGCCCTTATCGGGATTTGAACCCGGTACCTCCCAATCGAAACGTCAAAGCTTTAACCATTCTGCCAATTGGTCGGCTAAAAACGATTCAATTTCGAACACCCTTTAGCTACTGCAACCCAATAATCCATTAGCAATCGGAGAAAATATATTCCATTTCCCAAATTGTTATTCATATTTCCAATTCATTATAGCACATGCTAAAGCAAAACTACAAAATTGATAATCGACTTGGTAATAATATCATACTCGTATTGTAGTAAGTAATATTTTGGTTTATTGGTGGGGCACACACACAAAAAAAAAATCACATCCGAAAATAGCAATAAAACTGCAATGCCATTCAAAAAAAAAAAACTAATTGCTTTTAAAATATCACGTACCAGATGTTCCAATAAATGTACAGCAATAAATATTTATCATAGAATTTTTAATTTATTTTGAATCTGGTAGAGGGTGGAACTCCCCGTCACATCACCAATTTTGTAATAAAGGTGGTTTGTTTAACGCTTATGAACACAAAAATATCAATTTGTCTTAAAAACAATTAAAAACTATTTACAATTATTTCGGTTGTTCAACCGTGTGTACGTCTCTCGTTGCGGAATAAGATACAAAATACTTTATATTAATGGTTCAGTGTTCTGCCGATAGGAACCGACTATTATAATGATGATTAGATAGGCAAACGAAAATAATTAATTAAAAATTTTAAAATTATATAAATTGGAAGGGAAGCAAACCCATTATACCGCAAAACCTTAAGAACAAGTGTAAGATGAAAAATAAACCCTTTTCTCCTTTTATACAGCAGATACTTCATTCTCAATTAATAATTTTAGTTTATTTGGTTAACTAGTTACCATAACTTTAAAATTATGGTGTCTCCAACCCTACATCCATATAACGACGACACGTTGGGTGATACAAATTTATGTTAAAAGTGGTTTATGACAACGAAACACATCATTAAAAAGTTACCATCCTCCGCATTTTCGTCGCTAAATATACGGACATTACAAACGACTAACATTCACATTTTGTCACAACACTTGAAAAATAATCGATATACCGTCCCAAGAATATTTTTCTTGTTTGGTGTTATGTGGATGACATACAGATGTGCAAAAAACATTTTTTTGTTGCGGAGAGGGTGGTGAAAAAAAAATCGAATTGATTAATTTTCAGTAAATGAGCACACATCTAGGTCAAGTTGTTTTTTTTTAATGCTATATTCTGATATGTGTATGATTTCATCTCGTGTGTGAGGATGCGGTGGGAAAATTGATATGAAATGCGAGGTTATCGAAGTTTAAAATGTTGTTTTGTATCAAAATATGTATCTTGTGTATCCTAGCTACGTATCGGTCCATATATATACACTCATATTTAATGCAGGAAATAGATAGAGTGATTGTAAACCTGGATATAGCGTTTATGTTGAGGTATTTTTTTTGGATGTTTTATGCAGAAAAAAAGTTGATGGGAGGATTTTTATTTTGAATGATTTAAATTTAGGAAGTTTTAGATCGATTTATTTTTCGCATGATATAAAATCGTATATATAAAACCTAAAATATTTAAATTTTTTGCATTAATAATTCAAATGTTGCGATTCAACAATGTTTGTTAGGTTAGAATATTCAGGATGAACATGTTAAAATAAAAATATCGTTTATATGGTATGATGAATCATCACAACCGTGAACAATTTGTTTATACCACAACTATAACCCATTTTCTGCCTGGTAAGGTGTGAGTAGGTACGGCAAAAGTACCATGTCAAACATTTATTTTTGTATGTGTTTTCAACCAACTTATTTTCGTCCGAAAAAAAAAACACTATTTTCCTAGAAAGGAGGCATCACATTCGGACACCATCATGGCAGCACTTGTTAAGAATTTTTTTTTCCTAATAATTCTATTTGCATTTTTGAAAATTTTATCTCATCAAAAACAAAGAAAAACTTAATAAATTTGTTATCGCAATATTTGACTATACATATATATTTTTTTGTTCATTATTCCGAGCTATTACATTAGGATTAGTACCTTTCAGTGTAATTGGAATTTTCTTTTATCGGGTTTTATTTTATGCGTGCTTCAATCGCAGTTTTTGGCAAACCAAATGCCAGCCTAATTTTGTTTTCTTCTTAACATAGTTATGGTTCAAGACTAATGCGTTAACAAGTAAGGATGGGCTACGGGGAGAATACGGACTATATAATGGAATGCACTGTAACACTGCAGGATGGTTGAGTTTAACTGAAGCAAGTTTTTACCTATAATAGCGTTAGGATGATTGATTGTGAAATGGCCTCCGACATCGCACAGTACATCAAACCCTCCCAAGCCCTTGTAGACTATCCGCTACTTTGTGTATATATGTGTGGCGTCGGTGCAACCATAGCCATGTGTTACAATTGGCGCCGAAACAAGGTCCCGTTAACAGGGTCATTACTTTTTTTCCATTGTTTTAAGTGCAACAATAGGATGCGACTGATCATGCGATTGATTAGTGCTGTTAATTAGAAAAAAAATGGTAGCCTGAAAAGGGCATCCACATGGCTTTACCATGCAACTATAGTACAGAATAAGTGTTATTTTCGCTTACGTCGGCGTAGTGGTTAATTATTTTTTCGTTGAGTATTGACCCTTCAGTGGCACTATTCTGGTAATTCCCTGGGAAGAGGGAATTGGGGAAAAATTTTGTAGGCAATTTCCACTGATCTATATACACATGGATACGACATCAGTGACAAAAACTATATAAAACAACAACAAAAAATGGGAGCACTTTTTTTATAGTCATATCGTTCGTTTATATACACCTCTTGCTTTCAAAAAGTATTTCCGAAAGATAGGGCCGTAGTGAGGATAGATTTAATTTCGAAATTTTATGAAGTTGGTTTTTTATTATTATAATCAATAAACAAATAATAATATTCAAATAATTTAAATTATAAATCACATTTTATTCATTTAATTCATTTAGTATCGCTTTTGTAAGCAAATTTGTTCTTGTGATTCCCCTTGATATTTGAAATGCGCATCTGCAAATAATTCGAATGAAAATAAAAGTTCATGTAAAAACGTCAAATCCTCATAACAATAATTTTCTGTTTACAATTTTACATTAACATTACATTGTGATTTGTGGTGAAAACGTTTTATAATTATATTTTATATTGATTGTGAAATATTAAATATATGATTATTATTATTATACAATAATCTAGATATACAAAATTTTAAAATACTAAGAGAAACAACATTTTAAGTCACGCCACAAGATACATTTTTATATGAAACATAATTGTGATAAAATTAGTAATTAATTTGTTATTCATGACGAAATATAATTAATCTGCTTAATTGTTGACGTATGTGTGTTGTGTTTTCTTCGTTAATTTGTTTGGCAATTTGTGAAAATTTTATTTTGATAAAACATTTAATTATCGTTTTTGCCAACTTATATATGTGGTTGTTATCAACCTCTGTATCGAACTGGTGGTCGTGTAAGGACGGAAATAATGCACATATATTTAAATCACGCAAGATGCGTAACGCCAACCGTTCATCTTGGTTTTTAATTTTAAAATTTATGTTGGCTGCTTTAAAATATTGGTTTGTTATTATGCACAAATCAGTCACATCTTTAGATGGGATTACCAGACCACCTCTAGTTTTGTTAAATAATAACTTTAATGCTGTAGGGTGGGCACCACCATACTCAGAATAAAGTGAGTTAATGCACTCAGTGCATTTGATAATTTTTTGTACCATCCGGATGACATAACCGCTTATGTAACCGATAACGTTTTCTTGGAATATTGAAATTTTTCGTTGTTCCAGAAAGTCTGATACAAGGATCTGGTCATAGCTATCGTAGTTGTCATTAACATCATCATCTTCAAAGTCGAACATATCAATTGGATATTCGACATCACCTGTGGTAAGGAAATTATATTATTTATTATCTACATACTAAGTTAAATTAATGTTAATATTATACCATCTTTTTTAGTGACTGGAAGATTGCATATGGAGCTTAATAGATGAGTTTCATCATTTAGGGTATTCCCGCCAAAGCTTTTTACTTCGCTATGCACTAACAATTGTTTATATCCAGCGATGAATTGTCTTGGTGTCGGATTATTATTGTTCCTACTTCTGGAACGCATTGCACAAAAAATAGTTCGAGATGATCCTGACTCATCTTGTAAGTAAGTATATAACTTAGATAATTTGTCTCTATATAGTCTTTATAAAGATCATTTAACATCCCAAGCCCTAGGAAGAAACCCAAAAAAACCAGTAGATTTATTGGTTTCATAAATTGACCTATTTGATTTCAACTTTATGGAGGTTAAGTAACTCGTAATTGTTATAACTTTCGGCATCCATCGATCAATATTGCTTCGTTTAATCGGAGCTTTGGGGCCTTTACCAAACGGATTTCGCAAATTTAGCAAATCAAACGCAGAATTTATGTTCCTTATGAACTTTATCGTTGGTTCGCTCTCTTGAAATTCTGGTAAACGTAACTCCTTAGAACAAAACTCTATTGCGGTAGCCACCGATTCGCTCATAGTTTGTGCAGCTAGGGAAACCTTCATTTTCTTGTTTTTAAAGTTTACATGAGTTTTCGACAGCTTGTTCCCTAGTTTAAATTCTTCTACCTGCTGCAAATTTTCCAGAGCATCAATATACTTCCATTCCACAATACCATCTTCTGTGTTGAGCTCCTTTTCAGAGTGCATTCGATTTCTGATTAGCTTCAACATGTGGCATGGATCTAAAAGTGTGTAAACCTTATGGAATGGATTACCTGAGGAATATAAATGATTTTAATTATTTGTCAACTAATTACAACATACCTCTACCCTTCTATATAGGGTAGAGTTATAAAATTTAATTTATACAATACTTAGATATCCTGCTGATGTTAACTTACCTTTGAAAAGAAACCATGGTTTGGGTTCATTCACATTCAACACTACTCCCAAACGTTCAAGCATACTTTTGTTTGAAATTAGCCCATCGCACGTTATAGATACTACTTTGGCACCCGCTTCAATTAATTTGTCAATAGCCATGGAAACTATTTCACTTTTTAGCGAGGATGTTATTCCATTGATTAAAAAATATGCAATTGGAATTTTCCAATGCTCCGACATGCCAACTACCATAAGGACTAATGCCTCAACTGCATCTTTTTCGCAATCAGTGGAATAACTAATTCCGAAGTCAACTTGTCCAATTAAACGGCCATTAACCAACTCGGTTTTCCTCATAATTGCCATTTCATCCAGCATTAGCGTAACACACAACTCTTTTCCATTTTTCTGACATGCACTAGCTTTCTGTTTTATAGCAGTAATGGCCTGTTCTGTTAATCCAGGCGTACCATCAATTTTTGAGTACCAACGAAATACCGAATCTGGGTGTGGCAAAGCACATTTAAAAACTTCACGCACATAATTATATGCCTTTTGCGAGTAGAAGTGCAGCGTATGCGCGAATGACTTTATCTCTTTTGAATACTTCGTTTTTGTTATTTTATCTACAGACTCGTTTGATGCATATCGTTTGAACAAAGCAACAGGAACTTCATTTGCATAGTGTTGTATGATATTCACACACTCATCATCTACCAGATTCTCATTTTTTAATTTTTTAAGTATGTCACTAATGGATGTAATTTTGTCAATTTTTCTGTTCAACTGCCTTTGTAAATTATGAATTTTTTTCTGTTTTTCTTGTAACCGCAATTCTAATTTAAAATATTTATTTGCAGGAACAGTTTCGGTTGCACACGCACTGTACAAATTTGAGTCACAAAATCCTAATGATGTTGATGGCCTATCAATTATAGCTGTATGCAGTTCCCTCACAAATCCTTGAGATGTGCATGGTCTGTCTTCTAAATCTTCATCATAGTTGGAGTTAGATCCAAAACTGCCGATTTCATTAAAACCGCTGGCATTGGATATAATATCGCTTTCATCATGTGTTTCTTCGGATTCATTCAACATTACCTGTGGAATAATTAACAGAAGCAAATAACAAATTCCGAAATCCATAACACTTGATGTTTATCTAGAGAATAGCGTGCTTACCACGGGTGGGGGCTTGACCACTATTTCTAGATTGCTGTTTGTCTAATTGTTATATTACCTACCTCACAGTGCTGTCGTGGTGTAGAAGGATACATAGATGTACCAGGACGCATCTCAGTTTCTGTATTTAAACTTTCATGAACCACATGAAAATTTAATTTGTCATTTTCATTTACATTTTGATGAATTTTATTTGGTACTACTGCTTTGTGTGCCAAAATGTATCTGTTTTTAGCCCAAATCAAGCAATGTGCCGGAAAATGCAAAGAACAAGCACGTAATCGATCATATTTGGCTTGTATCCACTGGTCCGTGATACCCAAATTGTCACACCATATTTTATTAACAGCGGGATCATTTGGAAAACTATAAAAATATAATGTGAATGAATGATATAAAATTGTTTTAATGATTAATTAATATTATTGCTGTACTTACGAGAAATATTGGAACCTTTATTCACCCGCTTTGTTGAACATCCAACTACTACACATTTAGAAATAATTTTTGATTTTATTTTTCGTTTTATAGTTCGACACAGTTCCATTTAGAAATACTTTATTGTATCTTAGTGGTTACTGTAGCGCCTCACTTCGGTTTAAAACTTGTTTGTTAAAGACTAACTATTATAATTCTTATACACGGGAATCTGGGACTACCAGCAGGTTCGTGGATTTATATACAACTCTTTTTCTGAAGAACATTTGTCGCCTTATATACCGTTCAGTTTATTCCTTTCAGCTATTCTGATTGAAATTATATACTACCTCCCTACATAGTTATATACTAATTTACAGTATTGTATACTAACAAAACTATTTCACCAAATGGTCATGTAACTGAAACTTATTTACATCAAATACACTTGTGTATATTTTGAATTTGATTTTCGAAAATTCGGAATCCAAGACAAAGAAAGAAAATTTTTCTGTCTTTGTCACACGCGGAGAACTATTTTTGTACTACCATATATTTTTTGTCATGTCGTATCCATGTATATAGATCCGTGGTAATTTCTATTTTAAAAAATTGTTGCTGGCATACTGAGGTAAAAGGCTAGTGGTAATTTTTTTGAAAACAAAATAAAATTGGGAATAATTTTCCCTGCCAATTTAGGTATGGACATTTTTTCCCCAATTTATAAATAATTACATCAAACTTTTCTCCTCAGTAGGTCGGAAAAAAAATATTTGAACTGAAATTACATATAAATTTTATAACTATAATAATGCACGATTAACATGTTCAAATTTTTTTTCCCAACAATTTTTTTACAGGAAAATAGAGCTGCACGCAAATAACAAAAAATACTAGTTAAAAAGAGACAGCCATATGAAAACAACATTTCCCCAAATTAAAAAGAAAAAAACCCAATTTTATTTTACTGGAATTTGTTTCGTGTTCCTCTCGCAAACGAAAATCGTAATATACTTAACCCTTCATTTTTTACTGAAAAAAAAAATTAGAACATGTAAATCGTGCATAAATCTCAAAATTAAAAATAAAAGTGCCTGTGGCAAAAAGCTAGATATATAATTTGAATGGAATGATAAAATTCCAAAATTGATAGTGCTTTCTAAAACTCACGAAATTTATATGTGTCTTTAGAATCTATAAAAACTTTGGGTAAAAGTAACGAACTTTTAGTGCTATAGTGTTTTAAGTACAGGTGGAAAACAGAACTGTTTAAAAAAAACCTTACTTATTGTTTTTAAGTGTAAATTCTGTGTTGTCTAAATTATAATCAGGGCATTATACTAATTTCATGTTGAATTGAATGAATTAGTAGAATTTTAATTACATTCGGAATTTTTATTCATGTCTGTGTAATAACAAATGTTTATGTGTATAAGGACAGTGAATATTAAAAATGTTCGTAAACAAATAAGTAAATACAGTAAATGGCAAAATTAGTGATCACAAACTTTTAGTAAAAATATACGTGCACGAACATTTAAAAATAGGCCATATGCTTAATATCGATTACGTAATATCGCTTACGTAATCGCCTTAACTGCAAAATAAAATTCAATAAAAACGTCAAAAATTTGAGTATACTCATTAAAATTTTCTTCATCGTGGCTTCTATCTACTAACGTATGATACAAATCAACCGGTATGGAAGAAAAATTGGATTGAAAAGGCGTCAACAATGCAAATAATAGGCGTCAACAATGCAAGTCATTTAATATTTTTCTTTAATAATAATTTTCAATATTAATAACTATTCATATTTAAAACTAATCTCTAAATAATTTCATGAATTGCCGAAATTTTAATAATTATTCATAATTTATTATTATTAGCATAACAAAGTACTTCTAACACTATTTTTTGGTTTTTTTCTGTTTTTTTTTCATTTATTTGCCGAATATTATTGCAATTTTGATAATATTCCATCGGTTTGAAATAATTTGTTATTACTTCGTAAAGTTACCTAATTTACTAACATTGACTAATACTTTATAAATCTAAATTTTCCATTTTGATGATGAAGCATGCCTAATTCCAGAATTAGGCATGCTTCATCATCAAAATCCCACGTCCAAACTGCTGAGCTATAGCCGCGCTTCATGAGTCCACCAATGAAGCCTCTGCCTAATTAATATTTGTTTTTTTTTGCTTTCGATTTGGACATAGTTTAGCTCCGCAATAGAACGGTCTATTGTTCGTGACCCCAGGCCTGTCCTATAGATTTTTAAATTTTACTATATATTCTTGAGCAAAAATCCAGATTCGACCTGGAAACAATCATTCCTGAATAGGTTTAGTACTTTAGAAAATGAACGTGCGTTGCGACGGCAAATAAGGCATCGAATACAAGAACCAATAGAAGCGATCAATGATTTCGTATTGGACAGCGAAAATTTAAACGGACGATTACAGAAACCATTGCCGGATTAACATCTATTAGGGGCGCATGTAGAAAATATGAATCCAGCTTTACGCAATGTGACCTGTAATATGCGTTTTAAATCGATTTAGTACCTTCGCAAAGTGTGTGACAATTTCGATAAATTATAGTCAACGTCCGGTTATGATCCGCGCCGATTTGCAGATTCACGAGAAAAACGAATACCGATAGTTGAGCAGATTTCTAAACCAAATCCATCACCACAGCGAGTCAAATACGAAAACCGAGAAGAAACGGAATTTTATACTGAGGATTCTGAAGAGAGTACAAATAATGAATCAGCAGCTCTAAGTGAATGCATTGCATCCACAGATGTTAATCGTGTGTTGGAACTGTAAAGAACTTGGGCATCGATTTTTAAAATGCGCCTTGGAAAAGACGCACGAGTTTTGTTATACTTGCGGGTTTTAGCAGGATTTACGCCTGACGATTGTGTGCGCTGCCAAAATAAAAAATCGGGAAATGCACAAATGAGCTTGACAAAACCCGGGAACCACGTTCGGTACGATTTCAACTCCCCAATATTCGGTAGTTTCTTAATCAAAGCTCTTAATCAAACACGAGACCGCTCATTGGTCCGAATCCGAAAAACTATTTGTAATTATATACTTCTCATATTTCATCTGTTAGCAATAAGTTACACCGCATAAATAAATATTGGAGAGATGGGGAAAAGTATTTGAAAGGCTGTATTATTTCAACCATTAAAAATGTTGATGACCATGACCATCGTCCATATGTAAAAATACATATTCAAGGTCACCCAATTTATGATCTTTTGGACAGTGGAGCGAGTGTTAGCATCTTGAGAAGAGGATCAGAAAATTTTATTCAAATTCTCGGAGTAGAAGCTTACAACCTTAATACTCATATTCAAACCGAGGACGGGTCTATTAACAACGTAGTGGCGTATGTAAACCTCCCTGTTACTTATTCAAATACAACCAAAATAATTAAATTCTGTGTCGTATCTTCCTCACAAGCAGAAGTTTATCTAGGGGTAGACTTTTGGAAGGTGTTCAATATCGAGTTATAAAAAAATTCCTTCTTTCGCTTCGCAAGGATTAGAGGGAACACGATTAGTTGGTAAAGCCACCCCATTTAAACAAAGATACTACACGGTATCGCCGGTTGTTCAGAAGCAAGTTAACGACGAAATTGATCGTATGCTATCCTTGGGGGTTATGAAGCAACCTGCATTTCTTGGAGTTCTACAGTTGTGATAATCAAGAAAGCCTCGGGAAAATCGCGTTTGTGCTTGGACTCTAGAAAAATTAACTTAGTAACAAAAAAAGATGCCTATCCATTTCCAATAATTCATGGTCTTCTTGAGCGGATAACTGAGACAAAATTTATTACCAGTCTCGATCTGAAGGACGTCTTTTGGCAAATTCCGCCATCCGAACATTCGAAAGAAATAACAGCGTTTACAGTTCCAGGCCGTTCCCTATCAATTCTGTGTCAAGCCGTTTGGATTGTGTAATGCACCACAAACTATGTATAGATTGATGGATCGAGTTACACCACATCAGCTCCTCCACATGTATATTGACGATTTCTTCATAATCTCGACTCGGTACGACGAGCACCTGGAACTGTTGACTTCGGTGGCGGAATTGTTGTCAAACGCGGGTCTGACGATTAATATTGATAAAAGTAATTTTGTTTTCAGAGAAACGAAATATTTAGGCTACATAATCGGGGAAAATGGACTTAGGACAGACCCACCGAAGGTCGAGGCAATCCGAAATTTTCCATCTCTTAGCTCAGTAAAACAAAAGCAACGGCTACTCGGAATGGCGAGATGGTATCGGCGGTTTATCCATAACTTCGTTTATCCATAACTATGTGTGGCGTCGGAGCGACCCTGTCCATGTATTACAGTACCTGATAGGAATATGCAATCAGAGGTTCCAACTTCACTGGTTTCTAGAACACGTTTTGTCAAAACATTGCGTTTATTCAACGGTTTTTGGTGTTCAATGGAATTGGGTTAATTGTGGATTACCACAAATTCAGCCACTATATTTTTCGGATGGCAATGAACATGCCTGACAGTAATATGCTATCTGAATTGCTTGTTCTTGGATTTTATAATACTTTTGTATTTGTTGTTCAACAAAAATATTATTGAACGGTATACCGCTGTGTTTTGTTTATTAAATATAGTATCTTTTAGAGGCTAGTTTGTTTTTCCCCAATTTATGCAAGAAAATTTATGAAAATGATATTTCTATGATAAGCACAAATTTCGTCAGTGTAGCCGCCTTTGGAAAGTTTTAAAATTAGGCTTAACTATTTCTGGTTTTTTTTTTGTAGAAATTAGGTTTTATTTTTTCGTCTTTCAGGTGAAATTTGAAATTTCGATTTGCCGTTTTTTCGGCTCATGGACTAGCACTAATTTTTTCCGTGAGCACTAAATTAGCACAAATTGGAACTAATCGGTATGAAAATTTTTATTTTGAAATTCGAAAGTTTCCCTGCTGCAGTTCACCATAAAACATTTAGATAAAAATATAATATTTTTCAAAGATTTTTATCCAAGGTGGAAGACCTGAGATAAAATCAATTCATTTTTTTGGTTCTTCATAATTAGGTAAAAATTTAATGCAAAACGTCATATAAACTAACACAATCCTAGGATATTGGTCACTATATGTTGTTTCGTTTGGTCGTCCTTAAGTAACGATCTATAATGCCAAAATTTGCAAAAAAACTCATCATTATTTCCGCATGATTCGGACATTTGGGGATGGAAACTTGATTAATACAAATAATTTTATAAATCCAACGGTCGGAGTCGTTTGGTCGACTGTCATTGAGAATTTGTTATTTTCGAGTGGTCACCCCTAGAAAACGGTTTATTCTACGCACAATTCAAAGTGTTCGGGCCTGGAAATTTGACCAATACTAAGAATTTTATAAATGCAGCTATCGGAATCGTTTGGTGAACTGTCATTGAGACGATTTATTGTGAAAATTCGTTTAAAGTTCATCTTTCCGCATAATTCGAACTGTTCGGGGCTGGAAACTTGACCAATACTAATAATTTATAAATTATAAATTCCATGATGGGAACTGTTTGGTAAATTTTCATTGATGATTCGTACTTGGGGTCGTTTGGTCATCCTTCATAAAGATTTGTTGAAAAAAATTGTGAAACACGTATATGATTTTCGCATGATGTGTTCGAGTGTGGACAAATGGCCGATGCTATTAACTTTATAAATTCAACGATCGGAATCGTTTGGTCGACTGCCGTTAAAGATTGGCCACTAGTTGATTTAACTTAAGCTTTTAACGAATTTTCGGAATAAAACATTACATAAGGATGACCAAACTAAAAAAACGGGTGTGTAACGAAATCGCGGTTTGACAAAATCTCGGGTTTTTTTTCTAAATCTCGGTTTTAAAAATTTCGGGTTTCAAAATCTCGGTTTTCAAAATCCTGGTTTTCAAAATCTCGGTTTTGTATAAAAAAAATCCCGATTTGAGTTTTTAAAGTTTGGCATGTGGAAAAATGGGACTCAAATGATTTTTTGACAAAATTTAAAAATGAGTTTGCGATAAAGTTCTAGAAAATGGCTAATACGGATGGAATTTGGAGGGAGGGCTAAGTGCCCGTGAGAATTATCGAATCCGCCAGCCTCTAAAATTATTGCATTTCAAAATGTTGCGTTAGCAAAATATTGCTTTTTTTTATTAATCTTGTAACTATAAAATGTATAGCAATTACAAAATGTTGCAAGTACCAAATCTTGCAATTATAATTATTAATTGTTTGTGCAGTTAGAACTAGAAGAAAAGAACACCGGGATTTTGAAAACCTAGATTTTGAAAACCGAGATTTCGTAGTACACTCGAAAAAAAAACTAGTGACCAATCCTCGATGACAATCGACCAAACCATTCATATCGTTGGATTTGTGATAATCCTAGGATTATGGTAATCTAAATGACGTTTTACATTTACGTGTTACCAAATTATGAAGAACCAAAAAAATTAATTGATTTTATCCTAGGTCTTTCACCCAGAGTGACCAGACCATAATTTCCAAATTAGGATACTCCAAAATTAATGTTTTATTTTAAAAATAAAAATTTAGGTAAAAAATCCCAAAAATTGTTGTGGTGAGCAATTGTTGAATTAGTTTTAGTAAAAAGTTGTTGCTTCAATTGCCATAGCATGAAATAGATATCGTTCCTTCCTCCACGAGATTAATAAATCAACAAAGTCCAAAACTATTTAACCTTTTTTTTTATTTTTATATTTTATTATCCCTGCAATTTACGCCGTTGCCAGCCAATTCGATGACCTACGGCTATAGGTCCTCCATGTCGGCCTATACTGCTATGGATGATGGGTTGGCCCATGAGATTTGCACCCCGACAGGGGGTTCTAGATGTGTTCCATTTCATCACATTGTAATCTGAAGACGAACATTTCCTCCGCATCCTTCCTCTATCGAGATTCGAACCCGGTACCTCCCGATCCAAACGCCAAGCATTTTGCTCGGTCTTTCTTTTATAGGGTAAGAGTGAGGATGGAAATGTAAAGGGATGGTTTACCATGAGGTGTCTATTTATGTGTTCACAGATCGATACATATGCCTCTCTGCAGCTTAAGTGGATTGACTAATTTTTATGAAGATTCATACTTGGGCATTTTCCATGTATTGCGAGGCCCATAAGGAAGCGGAGGTCGGCCGACCGGATGAGACAGTTTATAAAAAACTTTCTCATTTTTTGATGTTTTTTCAATGATATTGAAAATTAGAATGTGCGAGGGAATGGTTTGAAAGCGAAAGGATTCTGGATTGGATGTGTAACAGTGCTGGTCATAAACTGATGATTTTGGTTCCGTGTTTAGTTTAGAGCTTGTTCTAGTTTGCAAATAATTTGAGAAATTTTTTTTCTTTTAAGTTCTCTTTTTATTTTTGTAAGGATTTGTATCGAAAACTACTATAAACGCAACACTTGAGGTTGCATGGACTTTTGGTATGTGAGCTTCATGAGAGCCAGATGCTGGGAATTTTAAAATTCTTTGGTTGCCTTTAGTCGCCGTAGTTGCGATTTTTTTATTTTCATGGTGAAGAAGGGTCAGATGTTGGCCACAACATGAATTAACCGTTTTTACTAAGCGGCAAAAGATACATTTTGTCTTTCTGGGCATTTTATACTACCGTTCATTAGCTAGAAGCAGAGTCAAGCTTAAGTCATAACATTACGTAATAAATCTTTGTACTGCTGATAAGAAATTGCAAAAAAAAAATATTTAGTGGCTGTGTGCCAAACTTACGGTAAATCGTTTACTACGGTAAAAACCGGTTTTAGGCCACATTTTTCGATCAATTTTCCATAGAGTTTTAGAAAAATAATTGAATTTACTGAAAAATCTACTTAAATTGACTTTTACCTTAAGTTTGAAACAAAGCCTTGCAACTCGTTCGGAGTGGCCAAGAAAACTGATTGAACATTTTTAAATACTTCGTGAAATGTACAAAACCATAAAAATGTAAATATTGATCGTGTTGTGGTATTTTTCCGTACCCCATTTTATATTTTGAATTAGGGTATTTTAAATGGGTGGTGATAAAAGAGGCATAATACCCCAAAATGGGGTACGTCTGGCCACTCTATTTCACCGTAGACACAATTCTTTCAAAACACATATATTTTTATCTTAATGTTACATTCCAATTGGATTTGTTATTAATTTTGTAAAATGAAATTACCAAATAAGCGACGAACCTTATTTTATTGAATTAATACAATCTTGATATTGTTTTTTCATAAAGAATGACTTAACGATTGCCTAACGAAATTTGATAAAAACGGTATGATTACCGTTTTACCTTAAGTGATAAAAACTACTAGTGACCAATCCTTACCAAACGAATTTAAACATCATTTTTGTTAAATCCTTTTGACCAGGTGCTAAAAAGTAGAGCCTACGTTTACCCCCATTTTCCACCATTATTCAACCGAAGCACTGAAACTATTTGATATTGTGTTTCGATCTGCAGTTCCCTAAACATAACTGTTTCTGGCCTACTGAGCAAAAAAGTTTGATGTAAATTTTTATAAATTTTCCATAGCGAAACTGGCAGGGATTATTCTAAATTTTGTTTAGTTTTCAAAAAAATTACAGCAAATTTTTCACCTTAATCTGCACAAAAAACAGAAATGTTATGTAAATTTCTTCCCCAGTTCTCTATTTCCAAAGAACTACTAAAATGACCCTATTTTGATTGTTTTATTTATTGTATTAAAGGTGTGTTTCAATTGGTTAAAAAACCGCTTAAAATATTTAAAAGTTAAAAATTGAGATGAATAAAAATTTCGACTTTTTTATCTGTTGTAGTGTAAGAATTGTGAGAAAATGGCAACTAATAATAACCCTTCAATGGAAAAAATTGTCGTGAGAATTAAAATAAGTGGAATTTCTCAGCTCCAACCTATTTAGAGCTGGAAGGACTGTTCCATTGTGTTTTGGTAACTGAAGAAGATAACAAATTTAAAAACAAAATCGAAAACTGTTCTGTTAATAGAAACAATAAGAAGAGCCTAGAATTCGGCAAAAGAAGTTTTGGATAAGTTGGTAACTGCGTTTGAGGACCCAGATTTCTTGTGGCGCTCATTAATTTCGACAAAATTGTAAAGCTATCAAAATGTCAAAAGGGGCGGGGGGGAGGGCGGTAGGTGGAGCGAATTAAATGTTATAGAGGAATGGATCGGTATGATTCTTATGGCAGGTTGGCCAGAGGAATATAGGCCTATGATTATGAGAAATGAGAATACACGAATTAAAATAATTACTGCAACCAAAAACAAAAATGTTAGGCAAGGAACATCGACTGTACATGGTTTGCTATTCACAACATTTCAGCAAATTCTTTCCGCCACAACAATTCGTACATAAATTACAGAGCTTTGATGCGCATGACTAGGAGAAGCGATTGGCTCACAGAGTTAAATATATCAAAACTGCAAGTAACTTCAGTTGGTTGTGCTGAGGTTGATGTGATAGAAAAAGTAAAACTAGAAAGAAAAAATTAAAAACATTCTGTACATCAACGATTTGTGTGCAAATATCTTGTGCGTATGTCAAATGGTCAAGAATGAGAATAATGGTTAGTTTAGCGAACTAGTTGCAACCGCAAGCCAAGTGGGAAACATGTAGAGACTTTATGGCATCTAAGACTTGGACACTGAAAGTTCCAGCGGTATGAAAATAATAAGTAGTGTTGCACTGAGGTTGAATTTAATCATTTTGGCAGCAACTTAGTTGATGGGTATAAGAAGTAAGTAGACACGAAAACTATTTAAACAATCCGCTTTGTGTCGAACCGCTTTGTGTCGAAACAATCCGATTTGTGTCGTCCTATGCAGGTAGACTCAATAGAAGGATATCATTATATTCTAACATTTGTTAACGATTCTTCTCACAAATTGTTCGTTTTGTTGTTAAAATTCAAAAGTTGAAACAAAATTCAAGGAATTCAATAATTTGGCGGGAGAACCAAACCTGGAATACTAGAAACTGGTTGCGAACTCAACAATGGTTGAGAATAGAACAATCAGGTTTATGTCAACATTTTGCGAAAAGCTGGAATTTGTTACCAGACACAGTTCCATATACGCCGGAACGAAATGGAATCGCCAAAAAAATTAATCGAACAATTATTGAGAAAGTGTGATGTATGCTTATTGATGCCGGATTAGGTAATGAGTTCTGGGTGGAAGCAATTTCGACCGCATGCTTCATAGTCAGATAATCTACAACACGCCCAAAAAAATCTAGAAAGGACGAAAATCCAACCTTAAATGTGTTTGCGTTCCTGGATGATAAGCAGTCAGCAATGATTGAAGCGCCGAAGCAAAAATGAAAAAAATCGGTTCCAAAATCAGAGAGATGTATATTTGTAGGTTACCGTGAAAATTCGAAAGGATATAACGTTCATAGTGCTAAAAATTTTCATCTAATCTTCCCTACTGTTCAGGTGCCTTGAAAGTGTCCATTGTAAATAGAAATAAACTGCGACGCTGATTAAGGCAGTCATAAAAAAAAAATTCTTAAACTTTGTAATTATTTAAATCCGGCTCTACGGAGTGATCGAAGTGGTTTTATATTACTATTTCATGTAAGGAACAAATCTTAATTGGTCACATACTCGCAAATCACTGAGAGTTTTGTTATTCGAGTGAGAATATCATTGCGTAATTAAAATTTCTTAAACGTTTGAAATTATTTAACTCGACCAGTACAAAACGCATGAAGGTGCTCGAAGCAGTTCGGAATTAGTATTTGATGCAAGAAAATACATAGTCTTTAACATGCTCTAAAATTCTGAGATTTTTGTAATTCAAAATTCTTAAACGTTTGAAATTGCCTGAGCACTTCTTCGACATAACTCCTTCAAATTACCGAAGTAAACCCGCGATTTATATGGATACATTTTCTTTCCTCATTGTCAGACTTACTTTTGGTACGAATATTTAGCTAAAAGTATTCCAATCCTTAAAATTCGAAACATTACTAAAACTCGTTACATCCTTTTTTCAGAATGAATCAAAAAATCAGTTTCGATTTGGGCATACAATCCCAATCTGCAAGAAAACATGGCATTTAAAATGTTTAAGTTGCCATACGCCCTAAAATTTCTTTTTTTTTCTTTTTCGATCCGATGTTCATTTCCCCAGTTTTTTTAGGGTTGCCAAACTTTTTCCTCACCCGGTATAGCATGAAGCCGAAATCTGAATAAGAGATTTGCAATTTTTACAGAACCTATTGTTTACAAATTTTTTTATCTTTTTTAAATATGTGTGCGAATGGTTGCTGATCTGTTTTCAACCGGATCATAATTTTAAAAATTGCAGTATTCCTTTACAAAACTCAAATTTTGGTTTGGTCGCGGTACCCAAGGCATTTTCCATAATCGAGATCTCCATATTACAGAGAGGAAAACCTAGAAGCTCAAGTATTTTGGTGGTCCAATGATTGACTTATTAGGTTATGGTGCCAAGGTACCCCCCGTGTTACAATGTTGTAGTGAACGGCTTTTTGAGAACCGTAATATAAAATTTCGCAATCTTTCTGTGGCAGTTAAAACTGTAAATGGTGCAAATGAAACTATTTTAGGCCATATTCGGGCTTAAATTACCTTTATGAACTAAACAAGATATATCCCCATCCACATAGCTCCAAACTTAAGCCAAAATTTGTTTTTAGGCGTTTAGTTTTTTGAAGCATTCGGGTTTAACATTTTCTTCCACAAATGTCAGGACTGCAGATACGCAAAATTGGTGGTTCCCAAAATAAATTAAATTAGGGGAAAAGGGAATTTTAGAAACATTTATTAAACCATTATCAACCTCAACTATTCTTGGATTGAAAAAAAAAAGGATATTTTGTGTCCTGCAAATCAATTGACGGGTTTGCGAAACCAATTAAGCAACGTCATTTTCTGAGTTCACCAACTCTCGTTGCAACCATCGTTTGCTCGTTCTCTCTAGGTTTATCTCTAGTTCTAGACGTATAAGATGCCTTTTGGCAGATTTCCCTGGATGAAGAGTCGTTTGCCGTCCCTGGTAGACACCACTCTATCAGTTTACTTTACCTAGACTAATTATTGGCAGCCTCAGAAATATTCGACGGATAACTAGGGGAAGCAAAGTATCAGAAGGTTCTAGACCTTCTCAAAAAAACTAAAAGGTTTAGAGGACAGATGCTAATATGGCATTTCGTAAATTGAAAAAAAAGTTATTGTCCGCACTGATTGTCTGATTTTTCGCAAAGATTCCATATTCAATGCAATGCATCAAAAACGGGAATCGGTGGTGTTTTGTTTCAAAGATCTGATTTAAATAAGGGTCCAATAGCGTTTGTATCGGCAAAGCTTAACTAAGCAGTAGTTCGTAACAATAAATTCTGGCATTTCGTTGAAAAATTTAACTTTACTGTAATAACCGACTACGCACTCTGACCTGGTCAATGTTCCAAAGGGAGTTATCTGGAAGATTGGTGCAGTGTGCAAAAAGCTCTTTCATAAAAATCTGCTGACGAAATGTACGTATCATGTATTTATTGTGGATGAGGAATACCAACAACTTATTCAAAACTTAAACCTGTTTCAGAATCTTATTAGACTTTCAACGTGTTTAGCGAAGTATTTTTTATAACCCTCACTTTTCACAATTTGCAGCCGATACAGATATTGGGTATACAAATAAGTCTCCGCCGTACGACAAAAGTCCGTTGTGAAGATATCACAAATTTCTATATAAGCCTCAAAATTTTCTATGGAGTGGAGTACAAACTCAGCAAATATTCGTTGGGCAGACTATCGGCTTATATCTAGCGATGGAGGAAGATAAAACAGAACCAGAACTAGTTAAATTGTTATTAAATACTTTTTTTTTCTTCAATTCAAGTTCTTCCATATTAACTTTCTTCCATTCATATCGCAACATGCCAGACAAACAAAAAAACCCGAACTCAAAGAACTATATCTCAAGTCCACCCCTTAAAAAAGTCTGAATAAATCGAGGAAACTACTTTAAATTTTACATTTCCCGAATAGTTGTTGAGTTTGACGAACTTCATCTCAACTCCTCTACTTTAAATCTTTCTGCATCATCAGGCATAATCCAATGGTCCGACCACCAAATATTTGCTGATACTATATCTCAACTCCACCCTATACAAAAGTTCTATTTAATTCACAAAAACCACTTTAAATATTCCTCTATTCCAGACATAAGCGGATAGTCCAGCCGGCGAATATTTGCCGTGTTTGAAGCAATAACTTACATAACTTGAGCCCATAGAATTTTTTTTAAAAAATCACAAAATTACTTTAAGTCTTCTTCCATCACCAGACAAAGGCTGATAGTTTGACCAAATTTAAAAAATAATCGGGAATACGAAAATAATTAATATCACTTGTTTGTCCCACCCCCGAAAAATTTTCTGCCTTCATATTAGCATGAAAATGCACTATTATTACTCTAAGCCACGAAAAATGTTTGTGTCATGATAGTTTTAACTATCATGACAGTAAATCCTTTTGGTGCTGAGACATATTGCATATTTTGGGGCTGATAGCCGAAACTGTCATGATATAAATAATTAGTGTTGCAGCCTTATTTTTCTGGGATAGAAATTAGGCTTACTTCACAAATCTATTATTTCCACTCTCAGCCCGAAAATTTCAACTTGGCATGACAGTCGCTTTTAACTATCATGATAGCAAGTATTTGCAAGTTTGGGCTGTGAGCTGGACTATCTTCATATACATTGACAAAAGATGGTACCACCAGTAAGTTATGGTTGCACGATGTAAAACATCATATCCTAAGGTTGGACATCTGCCAACAACATAACTTTAAAATATTAGCGATTTTGTAGCAGCATCGAAATGACGCTGCATAAGTGAGGGAAGTTCTCGGGAGGGGTTTCAGAACGGCGAATTTTGTGTCGAAGTCAAAGAACTTAGCGGAAGGCCGAAAGTGTACGAAGACGCGGAATTGGAAGCATTATTGAATGAAGATTCGTAACAAATGCAGGAAAAACTTGTACTTATATTAGGAGTGACTCAACTAGCATTTTAATACAATTTAAAATCATTTAGAATGATTAAAAAGCAAGGAATTGATGACCCTAATGCTGCACCAGCACTGGTAGCACAATCCAATGAAAATGGTACTGGAATTTCTAACAAATTAATTACAAATTTGTTACACAGTTAGAAATTTTTTTACAAGTCTGTTATCTTGCAATTCGTGTGTGGGCTGGCGTTAGACAAAACTACACCACACTTTTCGTATTTCTGTTAATATTTATTGTATCGTACTGGGGGTGGTACTGAATTTTTTTACAAATTAATTACAACATATTGGCAAAGTTCAACCCGCAAAAAACTTCCCCTAAGGAGTGCAATTCCTCAAAACCCATATTTTTTGTTAAACCATACTTTTGGCATTTCAAATAATATTTCTTTTATCGTACTAGGGGTGGTATTGTAATTTTTTACAAGTTAACTACCACATATTGTCATAGTTCAACCCCTAAAAACTTCCCCTAAAGAGTGAAATTTGCATTTCTGTGATCTTTTATTAAATAGTGCTGGGGGGTGGTACTGGATTTTTTTTACAAACTTACTACAATAAAATGGCATAATTAAACCCCCTAAAAAACTACCCCAAATGAGAGCAACCGTTTAAAATCATTGTACCTTACTGGTATATACAAAATGTTTTTACTAAATAAATTACTATATATTGGAATAGTTCAATTGTCAAAAATTTCACCTAAAAAGTGCAGCTTTTTAAAACCATATTTCTGTGTAAATGGTTATAAAACCCCTCAAACAACTACCCATGAATTTATTAAAACCACCCCACAAAACACGATCAAAAAGTATCAAACTTCCTTCCTATGCAAGAAATATGTACCAATGAATTTATTACAACAGTCCACACCCGCAAAAATTGGTCATAATGCATCGAACTTCCTTCCTCAGGTGTGGGCTGTTGTAATAAATTCATGAGTGCCTATTTCTTGCGCACGAAAGAAGTTTGATGCATTATGATCGATTTTTGTGGGTGTGGGCTGTTGTGATAAATTCATGGGTACCTATGATCGATTTTAGTGTGTGTGGGTTGTTGTAATAAATTAATGGGGAAATATTTCTTGCTTACGAAGGAAGTTCGATGCATTTTGATCGATTTTTGTGGGTGTGGACTGTTGTAATAAAATCATGGCTACATATTTCTTGCATAGGAAGGAAGTTCAATGCATTATGACCAATTTTTGCGGGTGTGGGCTGTTGTAATAAATTCATGGGTGCCTATTTATTGCGTAGGAAGAAAGTTTGATACATTACGATCGATTTTTGTGGGTGTGGGCTGTTGTAATAAATTCATTGGTACATATTTCTTGCATATAAATGAAGCTTGATATTTTTTGATCAACTTTTGTGGGTTTGGGCTGTTGCAATAAATTCATGGGTGCATATTTTTTGCGTACGAAGGAAATTTGATGCATTATGATCGATTTTTGCGGGCGTGGGCTGTTGTAATCAATTCATGGGTACCTATGATTGATTTTTGCGAGTGTGGGCTGTTGTAATAAATTCATGGGTGCATATTTCTTGCGTACGAAGGAAGTTTGATGCATTATGAACGATTTTTGCGGGTGTGGACTGTTGTAATAAATTCATTGGTATCTATTTCTTGCATAGGAAGGACTTTCGATACTTTTTGATCGTTTTTTGTGGGTGTGGGCGGTTGTATAAATTCATGAGTAGTTATTTGAGGGGTTTTATAACCCTTTACAAAGAAATATGGTTTTAAAAAGCTGCACTTTTTAGGTGAAATTTTTGACAATTGAACTATTCCAATATATAGTAATTTATTTAGTAAAAACATTTTGTATATACCAGTAAGGTACAATGATTTTAAACGGTTGCTCTCATTTGGGGTAGTTTTTAGGGGGTTTAATTATGCCATTTTATTGTAGTAAGTTTGTAAAAAAATCCAGTACCACCCCAGCACTATTCAACAAAAAATCACAGAAATGCAAATTTCACTCCTTAGGGGAAGTTTTTAGGGGTTGAACTATGACAATATGTGGTAGTTAACTTGTAAAAAATTACAATACCACCCCTAGTACGATAAAAGAAATATTATTTGAAATGCCAAAAGCATGGTTTAACAAAAAATATGGGTTTTGAAGAATTGCACCCATTAGGGGAAGTTTTTTGGGGGTTGAACTTTGCCAATATGTTGTAATTATTTTGTAAAAAAATTCAGTACTACCCCCAGTACGATACAATAAATATTAACAGAAATGCGATATACGCATATTGTAACGAATAATATGGTTTTTGAAGAATTGCACCCCTTAGGGGTAGTTTTTTGGGGGTTGAACTATACCGATATGTTGTAATTAATTTGTAAAAAATTCCAGTACCATTTTCATTGGATTATGCTACAAGTGCTGGTGCAGCATTAGGGTCATCATGCTTCAACATCGACAACAAAGCCGAATATTCATGGAAAAAACTCATGTTGTGTATTTGGTGGGATCAGCTTTATGTTGTGTATTACGAGTCGCTAATTTCGAAGGAAACCAATACTGGGGGAGCGACCCCACTCTGTCAAACACAATTGATGAGATTGAGCCGACCACTCAAGGAAAAATGCGACAAAATTATTCTCCTGCATGATAAAGCTCGTAAACATATTGCAGCCCCGGTCAAAACCTACATGGAAACACTCAATTAGGAAATTTTACCCCACCCGTCATATTCACCAAACAATACCTCGCCTGATTATCACTTGTTTCGACCGACAATACATGGTCTGTCTTAGCAGCACTTCACATCATATGAAGATTCCAACGTTTGGGTTGATTCGTGGGTATTCTCAAAAGGATACGAGGATATCACAGTGGAAACTATATTTTCTTTTATCGCTGATCCCTCAAATGTCTGCGCGGTGATTATAGCTTTTGAGCCACACTGAATAAATATAATTCAATCAAAAATTGTGATATTTGTAAAGAGAAAAACTTGCGAATTACTCAACACGGCTAACCATGGGAAATTATTTCGAGATACGCGTCATTGGGAAAGAATATTTATTGCGTTTCTTGGGCCATACCCAAGGTGGTCAAAGAACGGAAAATGCTATGTTTTTGTGATTTTTGACCAATATTCTCGGTTTGAGTTACTAGACACAGAGCTTCAATACTCGTATATGTTATCATCCAAATTCAAAATTTTTCCGTATAAATGAATTTGCTACAAATTGGTAACCAACAATTCAGCACTCCTATCGACATTCCTTGTTTATCCTTTTATTAGAATTCCCTTAGGACAGTTAAATCTCATCTGGAATTTCATTAAATTATTTGTGAGTTTGGCCTGTCGGTAACCCGAAAACAAATGTACCGGATAGGTAATAATAAAAAAAAATGTTTTAAAATTTTACAACTAGTTTGACCTCCAAATAACCTTTGAAACAAAATTTTTCATACTTTATCTAAAATTTTGAATATTGTATCAACTTAAATCACTCACCCGGCGCATACGAGAAAAATAAACAGAGAAAATTTAATAATAAAATAAAACTTCTACATAGATTTGGTACAAATTAAAAGCTCCTGGGAAATTTCCAATTTTTCGTTTTGTGTATGTATACATTATGATTTTAACGGCACACAACCCTATATAAATATACGTATATAACTTAAAGCGGTAAACAAGAGAAAAAGTTCCAATTTTTATTTGTTTCTCAATTTATGGATGTGTGTTTGATTAAACTTTAGATATATATTCTGAAAGCTTAACATAAATTAATTCGATTATTTAAATCAGAATACAAAAAGTAAATCAATTGGAACGCGCACATTATGCAGGATAAAATAGAAAAAACTATTTAATGTTTGAGATGTAGAAAATAATCACATGGTGCCACAAAAAAGCGTTTTTTTGAAGTTTTAACGAGTACCCTATAAACAAAATCCATCATCCATCACGACTCAGGAATATAATCAAAATTAAAAATTGAAAGCTTTAATGGAAATGATGATTCTTTTATTCTGTTTGAATCACACGTTTACTTACTGGTGCTGGTACATCGGAGATAAGAAGAGTTTTTCATTGGTACCGACAACCAACGTTAACTCGAAATGATTACATCTAATACAAAAAAAAGATTTTATTCTGTGTGTTAAGATGAAAATGAGTTTTTTTGTTGTTTTATGCTTTTATATACACCTTCGTTTTTTTGCTTTAAGCTATTGAAAATCCATAAGGGAATTTCCATCTTCATTCAAACCGTAAAGTTTTTGTTACTCAGCATGCTACTTTGAAACGAAAGGTGTGTATTATATTCGTTTCACCTTAGCGCGATTTTAAAAATAATATTTAATTTCGTTTTATGCTCTCATGTTAGTGAAATTGGGGTGTGGGTGGTTTGAGGGCCTTGTTTTATTAAAATGGTTTGGCATTTCTTGAATTTTAATGATATCAGATTATTTGGATAAAATTTGGTAATCTATTATTTTGGAAGTCTAGACTGGTAGAATTAATATCGTACCAAACAAGTTTATATATTGATTTATGTATGTGTGATGGTGGTGTGCGATGCTTGGGGAGTTTAGCCCGAATATAAAAAAAGGAAAACCAAATTGAAATTTTTTTGGTAAATGTGATTTTAATTTAAAATGACAGCCCACAGATAACACTACGAGTATTTAGATACACGATAAATGAATGGGAGATTTGCATAAAATTTACGAAATTGTTTTACTGTCACACCTAAATTGATTGAATAGGTAACGAACAATTGTTTATGTTTATGATTATTTATTGCTTGTGAAGTTCCGATTCGATGAATAACTTAACATAAATTCTACCCCAATACTGCATTACACAGAATGCTGTTGAATCATTCATCTAATTAAAGTTAGTTTGCGAAACTAATTAATTTTGCGTATGTTGAGGATTTTTTTTTTTTTTTTTTGCGAAATGTGTATACGAGTAGTAACCCAACATCAACCAGTAATAAGAGTAAATAGATTAACTAATTTATTTTGGGGTTTACCGGCCGCAGCAGCAAAATAAAATTAGAAAAAAACTTTCTAATCATGTTTGGCTTATACAACTAATTGATTAGAAACAAAAGATAAAATGTGAAACTGAATTACACAGTATCATATTGTTGTTGGCTGTTGTGGTTGGTGGGAAATTTAATACCATGGAAATTATAGGAAAATTAATTATAGGAGAGGTTGGATTAAATTTTTGATGAATCGATTTACTGTGTCTGTATATGTATTATAATTTTACATGGGCGTGAAGCCCACTAAATATAAATTCTCATAATAATACTGGGGCTGATATTTTTGGAAGCTCGTATATTAGAGAAACTCCAAGATTTTCTGGAGATGATGCATGACACCAAAACAAGCGATTGTGTTTATGACATTCATGGCTACAACAAAATAGCTCAACACAAATTGCCACTTGTGGAACGATCGCAAACATTTCAATTGGGTCGTTTACTTTGTAAAATTTATGAAAAAAAGGATGAAGTTCCAATTAGTCTGGTTGTAGAAACGCAGAATTTAAATTTAGGTGGAAATATAAGTGAAATCCTTGGAATATAAGTTTTGGTCTAGTAAACTTTCCAGCTGAAAAAAGCTAACGCAGATAGTGTCTTTCCTACAAACTTAACCCAATTAAATTTCTTAAAATCCAAGAGCACATGGCTCTGAGTACATCGCATAACTATTGATCAACGGACAATCCCCCGTAACATAATTCTTTATCGACGGCCAATTAACCATAAAACGAATTATTCCAAAATATACTACAACAACAACTTGACAATGCGAAATTGATATAAGCAAAATAGAATTGAAAAATCGTATTTTGGTTACACAATAACTTCATTCCAATGACTTGAAGGTCAAAGCTTTTAGAGATCCATACAAATGACATCGATTTTGCAAAACAAAATCATGTAAAACGCACCAACACATATAAGTGCTTTTTATACAAGAGATGACATTTCGGACCTCGAGCAAAACATATTTTATTAAGGGTATACACCAAAGTCATATGCATCATTATGACTAAAAAAATATCAAAACTGGCCGAAATCTGCAAACATCTTATACGGTCGCAGAAAATTAAAAAATTTCAGTGATAATTTTGTTCGATAAATCTTGTCCCAATTATCTATATATGGGATGCAAATCTTACAATTATAACTCGAAATTCATTTTAATCATGAAGAATGCACAGAAAACAATATTTTCATCTCAAATTTATATTTTAATTCGGTAAAAAAATGTGGAAAAACGGAATATTGTTAAATTTCATAAATCGCGTGCCTTTACTTCGGAGATCAATCAATTTGTCATTTTAAGGATCACTTTTAATATTTTATTCCGCTGGGATGTTTTGTTTTGTGAAGAAAAAGATAGAACATCAGTAACACATTTCCGATGATAGTGCTGCCACTTCTGGCGAGTAGCGTAATCTCTTACTTACTGCTGGCAAATTTCCGCTATATACATCATTTAGCCGTGTCAAAAGTTGTGACGTAGCATCACGAATAACAGCCTTCTAGGCCAATCAATCCTAAAAGTTGGTTATTAACAGCCGAAATTATGTTCGAAGCTATCTCGCCAGCACATGCAAAGAAGGTCGACTATATTCTGCAAGAACCCAATATTTTTTTGCGTTTAGGATTATTGTAGTAAATCCACTTTGAATCACCAGAGACAATTCGATACAAAAAATGCCATCTTCGGTGACTTGTAAGCAAAGAATTGCAAACCATTAAACGATTTTCAATGTTGGCTTCAGTCAGTTCATGTGGTACCCGTTTTTCGTACTAGCCGCATGACATTATTGGCACGTGGACTCAGAGCTAGGCGAGAAAAGAAGAAAGTGCAGCAGAATCGTTTGCTTGTCGAAGTTTACGGTAAGCATGCTCCATCGAATACAACATGGAAATAATGGTTTCGACAATTTAAAAATTATGATTTTGGCATTGAAGATAAAGAGCAAGGAAACCCATCCAAAAAATTTGAAGATGTTGGATTGGAAACGTTATTGGCTGAAGATTCTTCTCAAACATAATCGGTATTGAGAGTAGCGTTAAATTTTGATCGATCAACGGTTGCAAAACATTTACATAAAATCGGAAGGGTTCAAAAGCTAGCAACTGGGTTCCACATGAATTAAAAGAAAGTGGTTCGTGGGTGAAGCCTGCGGTGTAACTGGTTCATCGCAACCAAAGCGAGATATTCATTGCAATAAGGTAATGCTCTGTATCTGGTGGGATCAGGAAAGTGTGGTATATTATGAGCTACAAAGGATAAACGACCTAATTTTACAGCACGACAATGCAAAACCACGTGTTGCAAACGTTGTGAAAAATTATTAAAAAGGACAGGACTGGGAAGTTCTACCTCACTCACCGTATTCACCAGACATAGCTCCATCAGATTACTACTTATTCCGGTTTATTGATTAGATCGCCTCCAAAGTTGTAAGGATTTCTTCAGAGAGGGAATAGTGAATTGCCTGAAAGACGGAGGAAAGATGTAGCTGCAGATGGAGCATAGTTTCAATAAATTTCATTTTCATTTTCTTTCATTTTCTAAACAAGCAAATGTGTTTTATTATGGCGGAGTAATATTCACACACCCAATATATAGTTTTTGACCGATTTTTTTGGATAGTCTGATTGTTTGGAGTTGAAAGGGCATAGAAAAGGCACTGTATGCATTATCATTTTTCGGCCGGAAAATATAAAAAGCGAACAAATCGAATAAACTCTTTGGAACCTGTTACTTCCCGAAATTTTTTTCTCTGTTATTTTAAAAAATAATGATGTGGATCACTTGTGTTGCTATTTTAACAATCCCGTGGCCTACCCTGGTAGCAGTTAGAGCAGGATCGTGTCTAAGTCAGTTGCCGAATGACCTTGGCCAACCTCCTTTACTCCCTCGTTTAGTAAGGGTTTAGAACCTTAATGTTTTTAAATGACCTTAGATGATTTTTTCAAAAATCCATAAAACATTTACAAAAACCAAAGAGAAAAGCCAAAAACCTTTTTGCAGGTCAAGACAAATTAAAAGCTACTATGGAGGTTACCACTTCCGGCGGAACAGATTTTACTGTAAAGCGCAATCCAAGCAAGATTTTTTCCGGGAGTTTTCTGTATACCGCTTATCACAATATTATTGTAACGATTGGCACAAAAAAAAACAAATTTCGAATTGGGTACGCGCCCCAATTTTGAATACAATGAAATTGTTTCATGTACTGTTTTATGGTAGATCACATCGGGTACTACTTTAAAGCAAGACAAAAAAATAAAATTATAAACGGCGGGGAAATGAATTAAAAAAAAAACGGGGAACGAAGGTATAAAAGCTGTGAACAAATTGCGAAAGAGAGGGAGAAAAGAAGAAAGTCTCTGTATAGTAAGATTGTAAAAGTTAGGATATTTATCGTGCGCGAAAAAAAATTAGCAAAAAAAAAACCGCAAAAAGTTAAGGGAAAAATAAAACAAAAATAAAAAATCCATAAAAAAAATATAATGTATAGTTTGTAGAATAATTATAATGTTAAGTGGCATGTACATATAAAATTACTTAAACGAATATTCTATAAATTAATTCGAAAAAAAATAAAAAAAAATAAAAGAAAAAAAAATTCTGAAACCAAAAATTCATGTTTGTGTACAAGTGTATTAAAACAATATGGATGGTATGGATGGGATTTGTTGAAATTCATAAAATATGATTAAAGAAATATTTTCTTTTTACAATTAAGAAATTTTTAACTTAAGCTTAGTACTCAGTTCAAAGTGAAATGAAATTTTAACGCGGTCTCCAAAAATCTATTTATTTTCGTGTGAAATAGAAATGAAATTTTATTTGGAGAATTTTTAATTTTAACGTATAAATTTGTAAACATGCATAAATTAATTTCTTTATTTTACGTAAATAATTTAAATTAAATTGACTTTAATTAAAATTTATGAATTTGTGGTATTAAAAAATTTGTTTTTTGCCAAAAACAAACAAATGTCAAAATTTCGCGTGAAAATAATGTGCCGAGACATTATTTTCACATGAAAATAATTTGGAGAGTTTATGCGCGCCATCTTTGATGTATTGTCGCGTATATTATCGCGCTTCGAAGTAAGTCTGGACATTTATTTAACGTTGCATTTGTTTGTAAAGATGATGATGACGGTGATGTTCCAATAATTTGTTGAATAAGTTCCAATTGTAAAGATGATGAGAAGATGTATTGATGGAGTTGAAATTTTAAGATGATCCAGAAAGAATATATAAAAGCCACACTATTGAAATATTGTTGATTTTATTAAGTAAAGCCAAATATAATTTTAATAAACGAACTAAGTTAACACACTGTATAATTTTATATTTTTAATCTTAATTTGTCGCTGGTTTGTAATCGAATGACTATGATTTAATTTTACAATAAATATTTTACATATTATACGTTAATATATAACTGTCACGTTTGAATTGTATAATTAATGTAGAATGTAACTTTGAATATAAAAATGTACTAATATTAAATAAAGTACTAGTACGATATACTACGTAACTAATTATATTACAGAACGCACCCATCGTGCTACTATTCTAGTACTACAACATGACATAATGGACATAATGACAGTTAAGTCGACAATTTGTGTTTACACAGTGAATTTTACAAGAATGTCAAAAGATAAGTATAAATTATATAAAATAAATGTTTAACAATATAAAATTATTAATTAGTTTCTTAATTTTAGATATACATATTATTTGGTTTAATTTTACAAAGTTGGTAAGTATGTGAATATAAGTAATTTTCTTGTTTTGGTTTAATTTTAGGTACAGCTGAGAATGATACCGTAGCACTTGGAGGTGCAAATAACTGTGTGTTGGTTTGTTTACAAACATTTAATAAATCTTTGAGTAAACCAGCTGTTATTTGTTTGTTTTATTTTAGAGTTTCGCTAACAGCATTAGTATGTGCATATAAACAATGAAGCGGAATACCAACGAGAAAGAAAGCAGAAGTTTAATTGCCGACAACCATATGGTAACCCAAGCGGATAGCGAATAGCGGATAGCTGTGGTAAGGACACCATCCCAACAACAACAAAAAAAAACATTTTTATATTATATATGTACGTTCTTATTTTTCTTGTTCTTAATATTATTATGAACCTATATTAGTATTATTAATAGTAATTATTGTTGTTATTGTTACATACATTTTGTGAATGAATTTTTGTTTCTTCCGTGTCAGTACTTCAATTTAAATTTTACAGTCGGTTCATGACATTGTGGGTCGAGATATATTTTGTTCAAAGTTTTCTTGGTTCATTCAGCGCTAGTGTAATGTTCCCAGATTAGAACAGTATTATTGTAGGGGATGATTGTGGTTGTAGCAGAAGGTCATTTGATTTAGAAGTTTCTCCTTCCGGTAGCGCACTTAAGTAAATCATTATTGTAAAATGGCTTCCCTTCCCCACGAGTATCAAAGAACCCCCAGCCACTGATTGCTACCCGCAGATGACAAGTGTGCCTCGTGTTGTTGGGCGTACTTTACAGTAATATTTTTCCCGCTTAAGTTTCACTTGAAGTAATTTACTACGTTTTAATTTTTATTTAATTAAATATATTTTGCCCTTAAGGTTTAATTTTTTTTAACAGTCATTTTGACTGCTGTTAGATTATTAATTTTCAATCATCATTTTTTTCTACAATCTATTCGTCATTTTTATTTATATTTTTTTCGGTAATAGAACATGTTAGAAATCGTGATAGATGGCTCTTTTCGTGATAATGTAATAGATGTTCCGTGAATCGGTTCCCTTACATTTTCACAACTGAGTTTCTCAAGGATTATCATTATTTTTACTCAACAGTAAATTCCAAAACAATTTTTTTTTTGTTTCGGTGAATCCGAATTCCTCGGATGGGATTAATTAGCAATTACTCATCAATGATCAAATAACATTTTCTTTATTTTCTCTATATTTTTTTTTTCTAATAGATTCTGTAAAATTAAAATTTAATCTGAGATCATTAATTAATTTTTACGCATTATTTTGTTTTTTTTTTTGAAGGAGAAAATTTTAAGATTAAATCATTGAAATGTCGAGTCGCAACGTAAGGAAATGATGGCGACTAATTAATACATAAAGCTACACACAATCATCCCCTTATTATGAAATAAAAAGTTAATTACATATTTACATCGTATTTGTTATTCGTTGTTATTAATTTACATATTTACATTTTTTTTGTTTTTATTTGATTTTGGTTCCTTATTGTGATCTATATATTACGTTTAGGCGATATACTTATTTCCTTTTTTGGTTATACGCTTGGATATAACTTCGAAAACCTATAAATTTTACAAACGTTACTTGAATAAAGTTACCTGTACTTGCCTACATAATTTCCTTGGAGCATTAAACGGACTGTGGTATGGCAATATATTTATTACCATTATCATTAGTGATTTCTGATCAGAATTATTTATTTTCGGTATAGATTGACCTAATTTAGTTATATTACACGCGGAAAGTGCAAATTTATTAACAAATTTTTCGGTCTTTTTCTCCCGTATTATAAACAATTAAAGTAATTATCAAAATGGAATTTAAAATTGTGTTCGACGCTCTGAATTCTGACGAAATAGCTGTTGAATATTCAGTTCGAGGATTAGCGTCAGGTTCAGTTGGAATTGAGAAAAAATTAGTAGAGCTTATTCAAAAAGAAATCAAAAATTCAAATCTTAAGCCAAAACTATCTCATATTACGAACGAACCCGAAATAGAGTTGAATGCTATAAATCAGCAGGCTCTTGAACTAGACAATGCCCTAGATCAAGTAGAAAATGGTACAGTGGTTGAGAAAAAGAAAGTGTTATATCGGATTATTCACTGGCGGGACAGAGCACATCGATTGATTAATACTTTTCCAAACTTATCGGGGACATCCACAGTAAATAATTCTCTGGAAAGATTAGTTAGGTCCCTTAGTGACGAGACATAAGAAAGCAAGAAAATGCCAGTGAATGGCAAAAGAAAGGAGCCCAACCTAAACCTTCCTACTCTAAACTGCAGGAAAATACTGATTCCGGGCATGAAAACAAACCACCCAGCCACTGATTGCTACCCGCAGATGACAAGTGTGCCTCGTGTTGGTGGGCGGACCCAAGGCCATGTGTTACATTATGCCCCAACCTACTTTGCTCAACAGAGTTGAACCTTTAAAATTAACATTAAGAAGATGTATCTATTTTCATTTGTTTTTCGTTAACTTTTAAGGGGTTAAACCCTCAACTTGTTGTTGCAGATTAAGTTTGATCTGAGCTAGCATTTTTCGAAAACAGCTTGA
Source organism: Nephrotoma flavescens (assembly GCA_932526605.1). Taxonomy (NCBI): domain Eukaryota; kingdom Metazoa; phylum Arthropoda; class Insecta; order Diptera; family Tipulidae; genus Nephrotoma; species Nephrotoma flavescens. Next base: position 77,960,526 of record OW052220.1, read on the forward strand.
TTACTACGTATCTGTTTAGTGTTATTGGCAATTTTTGGAGATTAAGATTTTTATCAAGAACATTTCCAGACCCTATACTGAAAATGATTTGTTTACACGTCATGTTAAAACAACTGTCACAAAACCATTTATTTTCACTATCAGCAATTATAAGCCATAAAATTGGGTGTGAAACGAAATCCCGGTTTTCAAAATCCCAGTTTGTCAAAATTCTGGTTTTCAAAATCCTGGTTTTCAAAACCCCGGTTTTATATAAAAAAAATCCCGATTTATAGGAAATCCCGGTTTCAATTTTTAAAATTTGACATGTGGGAAAATGGGACTCTTAAATGATTTTTTGACAAAATTCAAAAATGGGTTTGCGATAAAGTTCTAGAAAGTGGCTAATAGGGACGGAATTTGGCCATTTCTTAACAGATTTTGTTGAAATTCGATCCGTGCAACTGAAACGGGATTCTAAAATGATTTTTCGATAAAGTTCTGAAATATCGGCCATCGCTATGGAACTGGGCTATTTTTTAACAGATTTAGTTGAAATTCGACATGTGGGTCCTAAATGGGATTAAAAAAATGTGTTTTTTGATAAAGTTCTAGAATAAGGCGGATCGGGATGAAACCTGGTCATTTCTTAACCGACTATGTCGAAAATCGAAATGTAGGATCTAAATGAGATTTTAAAATGTCGTTTCATAAAGTTCTGGAATATTGTCATTTGGGCTGGAACTAGGCCATTTCTTAATCGATTATGTTAAAATTCGTCACGTGCGATGGAAATGGCGTTTTAACTGTTTTTTTGATGAAGCTGAGAATTTGGGATTATTAAATGATTTTTTGATAAAGCTCTGGGTACCTGGACAAAAAAGGCTATATAATTCATAACTTAATCAAAAAATCATTTTATAATCTTATTTTCATCATACATGTCGAATTTTATCATAATCTGTCAAAAAATAGCCAAGTTCTGTCGTTAATGGCCATATTCTAGAGCTTTAGCTAAAAATCATTATAGGATCCCATTAAGACCTAACTTGTAGATTTTTAACATAATCAGTAAAGAAATGGTTGAGTTCCATCCCTATCGACCGTATTCTAGAACTGTATCAAAAAAGTAAGTTTTGAATTCGAATCATTCACTTAGAATAAAACTCCCCGACATGTTTTTGAAGCCCGTTCATTCTTTAGAGCTCGCAGGTACAGTCTAATAGTCAGCCCAAATCTCTGCACTTTAAGGCAATCTGTTTTTCCAAAATCTGTTCAAATTAATTGTCAAAATGAATAATAAAGTAATTTTTTTTTTCAAATAATTTGTAAATCATCAAAACTTTAGTTTACTGCTTACTAAACCCTAAAGATTAATTTATATATTATTATTCGTTCCTTCCAGTTGTTGCAATTTTTTTTTGTGTCATAACAATCATTTCCCTACCTACGATCATTCTTAGTATTTTATTTCTATGGCGAATCTTGTGTTGTGACTGATAGCAATGCGACCTGTGTACGAACACGTGGTATTGATTGTACTAAAATATTTTTTCACCATGTGGAAGTTTTTTTTCTTAATTCTCTTGTTTCTCCCTACCATAAGGCCACGCGATCATCGATTAAAAGAGAGAGCGAGAGCAATGTGCATCGGGTGTGTGCGAAGCAATGTGCTCTAGAAGAATATTTTTTCTTATATAACAGAGAAGAAAGAAAATTCTTCTAGAACGTTTTGGCGTTTGTTGTGCGGTGGGAGATTTTTTTTTTTTTTGTGAGTCAGTCTAGTTTTTGGTTCTTTTTGAGACAAAAAGTCTAGCGCTAGTTTATATAATTTTTTTTTGGTAAAGCCGAATTTTGGTTTGTGATTTTAAAAAGTTGCGCTTTGATTTTTTAATATTCAGATTTTTAGCGCGGGAAAATAAAACAAAACAAAAAAAATTTTGTAACTTCTTTGAGTTTTTGTGAAAAAATAAAAAATAAAAAGCAAATTGAAAATTATCTTTGATTTGGAGTTTATTTTGTGTTTGGCAATTTATAAAAAAAGGAAAGGTATAACCATATACTTGAGTTCGATTAGAAATGGAAATTACTTGGATGGTGAAGTAAAATATTGGTCATTTTGCGTTTCAACGGTGTGTTGTTGTGTACCACGTTACTTCAATAGTTGGTGGTTGGTGTTGATTTTTTTTGTGCTGTTCACGCAGTTATGTTGGATCTCGGCGAGTGCACGTTGCAACGACTTTTAGTAGGCGGCCTTGTTCATGACTTACCTAAACTTGTATGGTAAGCCTAACGAAGACATAGCAAAGCCAAACAAAGGCTATCCAAAGCCCAACGAAGGCGAACCAACGCCCAACGAAGACATAGCAAAGTTCAACGAAGCCAAGAAGACGCCCTACGGTCCGAGTGCGGCGCACACCTGAGGCATGACGGCAGCAAGCCGCAACAGTAATTTTTTTTATGACTTAAATTAGTGTATTAAGGTACGACTGTTTTTTTATTTCTATTTTATTTTTTTATCTTTTTATATATATTTTGAATTTATTTTTTAAATTTTTAAAAAAATTTGTTTTAATCGAGCGCCGCATAGCTGGTGTACGTCGCGCGCTCGGTGTTCACGTTGGTCTCGTTCCCTCATTACCCTTGTGGGAAGTTATTTTTTTTCTTTTCTTCCTATCAATAAAAAAATAAAACAATATGAATTGCAAATTTTTCCGGGTTTAGTGTGATGAGGGGGAATTCTTATTCTGTGTCGGCGTGTGATTTGTGGTCCCTTGGTTCACGTATCCGAGCTCGGAACCGGCGCTTGCACCATTTCAATTCGATTCAATGGACCTTTCGCACTTCTCCCTGAGAAAGTAGCCGGCAAAAAAATCACCGTGTGAGGCGTCTACGATGCTTAGTGAAATCTGCGGGTCGGCTGCTGAGCCGTTCCGTAACACAGTTAATACACATATCGTGTCAGATATTATCAATACGTTTAAATATTAAAAATATTTTTTTCAAAATCAAGACTTTAGAACTAGAAGAAAAGAAAACCGGGATTTCGTAGTACATCCCATAAAATTACTGTCACTGCTCTTTGAACATCGTCTTTCTTTAAGAATCACAATTATTTCTTTGCACGAGCCACACTTAATATCAGTATTGGTTGTCGCCATGATATTTCCCCGCTGGAGTATTTTCTTTTGAATTGCTTACATGCTTAATAAAAACATATTAATTGACAATTTAATTAATCCAATTAAAATATGTAATACGACATCTTTGGTATATTGAAAATATTAATTAGCTATAGAAACTAGATACGTAAATACAAATCTTTTAGTTGATTCCAAGAATTATAAATTTATGGGCGGAGAACACAGTACAAAAATTAGGCAAATACAAAATTGCTATGTTGCTAACCAAGTTAAAACTGTCAACAATACAGAATTAAAAACAAAGATCATGTACTTACATAATAAAATTTAAATAAAGGGGATTACAATTATTTAATAAGCATTTTGTTGTTACATTCTAGGAACGTTATATAAAGATAATATTTTTTTAAAGATATATAAAATAATCCTGGTATATAAAAAAAAATTAACAAAATAATAAAAAGATAAAAACAATTCTGAATGTATTACCAAACAGGATGAGAAATAATCCTTTCCTAAAAAAATTTTATATTGTCATGGCATTCGGGATTGTATTTTTGCTTCCACCGTGTATGTGCCGTTCTATAAATAAATCTATACATGCGACAGAGGCTGAATATTTAAGTGCACAGGTTTTTCCGGGGTTTTTCGCTCAGTGTGCCGTATAACAAAAACCTGAAAAATCATTTCCAAGTTGAAAAAAAAAACATTAAATTGTCAATCAAGTTCATGTCGAATTATTTATTTTACTCAATTTGATTGTATTCGCAATCTCTTTCTCAAATTTCCCGTATTTCGTCTCCCTCTCTCTCTCGCTCATTATTTGCAAAACAATAGATTTCGTATTTTTGGGGAAAATTGGTAGAAAAAAACTTTTCAAAAACACAAAGTACAAAATAAAATGTAATAATAAAAGGAAGGAAACAACAAAATGACATGTTCTTCTTCGTCTTGCCATTTTTATTATACATTTTCCATTTTCCACTTGTTCTTGCTTTTTATAAAATATCTAAAGTTTTATTTTATTTTTTTTGCAGATATACTCTGAAGTAAACAACAGAACAAAAAAAATATTAAAAAGCTTTTCTAATTTTTATTTGGGAAAAGAGCTTTTTTGTTATTGCTGTGTAATACTATTTTTTGATGTTCGTTGGTTAGGACGATGAAAATCGCCCCTAAAATCGTATCTAAGTGTAAGTGATTTCAGCTGAAAATAATAAGGTGGTGGTGGGGTGGTACTACCTATTTATAAAAAGTCAACTTTTATAATCACCCGTTCATTTATTCGATATCAACATTGACAATAGAGTAACATCACAAAATACAGTTTGGTTGGTAAACACAACAATATTCATGATTGAGATAAAAAATTTTTTTTTTTTTTAGGAATGGTAGGCTAAGAAGCACCGAAAATAAACATCTGACAGTTGAAATGAAAAAATTCAATTTCATTTCGGTGGAAACAAAATAATTTTTTTGTTGAATAGGTTGCTATGTTCAGGAAATTACAAAATCTATAGAATTTCAAAAAAGGCAACAACAAAAAAGAGTGCAGATGAGGAATGGTGATGACGTTGGCGCAATCCAATTAAACCCATAAGCGTTGTTTGTAGTTCTAGCAAAGGCATTTTTTTGTGTCGAGTGGAATGGATAAGCTTTTTCTAATTCAATCCAATTAGAAATAAAATTGACATTTGTTTACCATATCTACAGTTTGTGACAAAATATTACGAGAATTTATTTATGTCCTTTATATAATTTTGCATTTATATAGATAGAGGAGAAAGCTTTGATTAATTAAAATAAATAAAAAACAAGTTATTGCTATTTGGAGTATGAAAGCTTTATACTTCATCAACATTGGGATTGTTGGGGTGCAGTACTTTGATTTTCCATGTTGATTTAATAAAAATATATAAATTTGTTTTCGTTTTAATGCTACTTACAAAAATCGTCATGGCAAATGGTCTTACCTGTAATTAAAAAAAAGAAAAGATACAAATTTAAAAAATATTTTAATTAAGTTTAATTTTAATGAATAATTTAATAATTACTAAATTATCAAAACAATTTATAACTTTATTTTGGAATTCTAGAGTGCTTGCTATAGCGTTTTATGTATATATACTACAGTAAGGCTGCGGCCCAATTCGTGACTTGTTTTGTGGAAAGTGACTTATTTGAAACTTATTTTAGAAATATTTGACTTAATCAACTCTATGATGAACAATTGAGATTAAAGTTTTAAGGCCTAATGTGCCAAATTACAAGAGAGATATTTTTGGTTCATTTATCACTTCAGGCTGGAGTGTATCCTTCGATGTACGGTTTAAATTTTTTGACACTTATCACTGCTGAGCACACAGCAGTCAATGATCGTATGGAACAGCACGCTATCCATGGCAGTGGTACCCACGTCACATTGTACATAAAAGTGCTTGCTAAAATCAGTGTTGCCCAATACTAAGTGTATTCGGCAAATGCCTGAACTTTCGACGGGTTCAACGTCTTTTTCCGACTGAGCTTTGCTCCTCGCAACACTCTCGTTACTTCAGAGAGCAAGTCAATATGACCTTTAAATCCCGAAACCCCAAGCAGGTCATCAAGGTAGACAAAAAACCAAGCTATGCAACTGGTGAGGGATGATTTTGTGCATTAGTCGACACATCGTTTGAACGGCATTGTACAGCCCAATCCGCATGACGACAATTTGGTAGATTGGTCGTCCGGGGATGGAGAAAGTGGTCTTATCCCTTGACCCCTGTACTAAGTGTATTTGCCAAAAGGCAGCGTTTAAGCCGATGGAGCTTATAAACCGTCTTTGATCCAACCGATTTCGCAACCGGTCGCTCAGGGTTAAAGTATACGCATCTGTCACCGTAACCACGTTAACTTTGTGAGCGTCCAAACAGAGCCGAACCTTTCCGTTAGCTTTATTTGCGATGCTTACAGAGAATTCCCAAGAAGTTGTGCTTTTGCCATTAGCTAGTACGTCAGAAGATTTTTTAATTTCACTGACCATTATAGGAGCTAACCCGAATTTATCCTAGAAATTGATAGATAAATGTAGTTTATTTAGGCACCTATCATTTGCCTACTTGCTGTCCATAGGAAATTTTCAGAGCCAATTCCTAAAACTGACAAATACGAATCGCCCTCCCACAGTCTCCTAAAGCACACCTTTAATAAGCACTGCAGCGTAAGGCCTTGAACTCTCCGTACTAATAACTGTTTAACTTATTATATTTTTTAAACCGTTTTCTGGACCTAAAACATTTTATAGCTCGATCTTGCCTAAGATCCTTAAAATTTGGTATTTGGCTCGATCAATCTTGTAATGTCGGACTTATTATCCCCCTTTTGATTTAGATCACTCTTTTGAATTAAGCGATATAATTTTAGGTCTGTATTTATCACGGTTTCCTCCCGGAGTGGTCTGAGTGGTAAGTTGGTTGGCGTGAGTGAATTCAGAGTCCCAGGATTTCTGAAATCCCTCATCATGCAGAGGAACATGATTTTTACACGAGGTACATTGAGACTTTATTATATTTGAACCCCCCACAGCATTCTGTTTTGGCTACGATATTCAAACGGAAGAGTACAATCTTTGTAAAAAAGGCCAGTTGATTAACAATGTGGAAATAGCACACACACAATCGGAGTAGCGAGGCTGCAGACTATAATTAGGCATAAAGGCACCATTGCAAACATTTTCACCGAGTACATCCAACTCGTTAACTCGACGAGATCTAGTCCGGCCTCAAAATTTCGGGAATTCAATCAAAACGATTCCACGTACCGTCTACCAAAACACAGTTTCTTACCATTTCAGTAATGTTTGAGAATTTACGTCCTATGGCACAATTCTGGTAATTCCCTGGGAATAGGGAATTGGGGAAAGATTTTATATGTAATTTCTATTTTAATTTTTTTCCTGGCATACTGAGGTAAAAATTTAGTGGTAATTTTTTTGAAAACAAAATAAAATTGGGAATAATTTTCCCTGCCAATTTAGATATGGAAAAATTATTGCCAATTTATAAATATTTACATCAAACTTTTCTCCTTAGTAGGCCGGAAAAAAAATATTTGAACTGAAATTACATATAAAATCTTTCCCCAATTCCCTATTCCCAGGGATAGTGACCAGAATAGTGCCACTGCAAAATTAGCATGCAGTCAAAAAACGATATTTTAAATTTCTGGCTACGCCGTTTCATCTCTTGCCGCACATCGTGATGTGCTCTCTTTGTTCTGTTCAAACTTTTCCAAGTGACTGCCCCTCAGGTCTCCAAATATTATGTGTAAGAAGTTGGACTGAAATTTCCATCCCGAGAAGGCTTTTCCCCGCATAAAGTGTGTGTATTTGCTAAATTACGTAAAAAGAATTCCATCCCGCAAATTTTATTGTTAAATTAAAGGAAAAAATAAACAGCCCGAGAAAATTATAAAATTAGATTTATGTTTGCAGTAAAAAAACGCCACAATCTATTAATTAGTTAAATTTAGTTTATTGATCATCCCGAAAACCACTTTCTGGCGAACACAGAGATGGCCCCCTCCCTTGGCATATGGAGTTAGGTGTGCCAATGTGTATAGAACTTATATTCAGGCACCCGTTCTGAAATCACAACGATTGATGGTGAATATTGATCACCCCGAAAATCACATTCTATCCATTCTTCAGTTGAAAATATGTTCATTGCCAAATTTCCTAATGGCGACCTCAAAGCTCACCATCAATCCTCGTGATTTTTAAACGGGCACCTGAGTATAAGTTTTATGCACATTGGCACACAAAGCTCCATATGCCAAGGCAGGAGTCATCTCTGAGTTCGCCACTAGGAAACTTGGTAATGACCATATTTTCAACTGAAGAATGGATAGAAAGTGGTTTTCGGGATGATAATAAATTAGATATAATTTATTAATAGATTGTGGAGCTTTTTTAATAAATAAAATTTTCGGGATGGAATTATTTTTATATGATTTAGCAAAGACACATACTTTATGAAAAAAAAAAACTTTTCGGGATGGAAATTTTGGCCCAATTTCTTATACATCCAAATATTCCCAGTACCAGTACTCACCCTCCTGAGTCCCTTCCAAATATTACCCAGTCCCTTCCAAATATTACAAATATTGGTTGGTCAATTTAATATTTGAACTGGGTGAATTAATATTTGAAGGAACCGAGGGATTAAAATTGCGATTACTCTGCAGATTTGTTTAATTTGGAAACTGGTACTCTTCGCCAAAGTATTTGGTTTGAGGAATAGTTTTACTCTAGGTGCTGGATGGTGGGATATTAGTAAGGCATAATTTCCTAGAAATTCTGTCTGAAATCTAATCCCTCCTTTCCTCTTCTGTAAGCTAAAGAACAACTGGTTTAGTGCTTCATTTAGGGCCCAGTCATTATCACTGTTATCGCTTGCTACGTTCTCTTCTATTATAATTCTTTCGAAAAATTGTTTGGTGGAGTTCTCCATAGCAAATGTCGTACTGACAGTTCAGTAGCGTCCAATAATTTTAAAGCTGCTCCTGATACTGATTTTTTGTACAGCCTATCGCTTCATTAACAGAATTTCTCCGTGATTGTACTTGTGACTTACAGCACGTTGGCTGGCTATAGTGAAGAAAGTGGGCGGAGTAATTGTCACAACAACCACAGAGAACTGGAATTGCTGCTATATTTTACTCACACCTAATGGCAATAAAACGCTTCATGACTCGGAAATTGTTAGACACCGTGTCCAAAATTGAAAAAAACCAAAATTGAAATTGGAAAAATAAGCAAATTAATTAAATAAATGAATTAAAGTATTTAGAAAAAACAACACATTATTATTTCACATGCATGTTCTAATGTTAGTGGTCGAGATGGTGAACCATTCGAGTATGCCTCTTCCTCATGTCGATATCAAGCGCAGAAAATTAATGCTACCTATGAATATTTATTTATTCTTGTCTGTCTTATTAATAAAATTTTGCTGCTTGCCTCATTTTTTAGAATTTTAACTTTTGATATCAATTTAAAAACACGTCCTGTAAAATTCAGATATTGTAAAATATTAATGAGAATTTTCTACTTCGAAAATAACACATACTCTTTCGATTTTACGATTGCATTGTTGTTGCTTTTTGTATATTTCGTTGACGAAAATGTGAAAAAAATCACACGGACGATTTTTTTTGATTTTTTTTTAGTAAAATCCAGAAGAAAAAAAATCGTTATTTTTGAGCAATATGATTGGTCGTAAAAATTGTCAGAACGAACGAACGATACCATAAATGCGGCATAATGTATTGAAAAGAGAATGAAATGTCTACTCAAACTCAGGCATCAATCGAAGTTTGAGTTGTTCCTTAAATTTTTTCTCTCTCGGTGTGGAAATGAATTGGAGTCAGTTGGAATTCAAAATAATTCAATGTATTTTTTTCGGTTTTGTTCCGGCGCCAAAATGAACAACGACGATGGTTTGTCAACTCTCGAACGTCGGTTTGCCGGAAGTTTCCGACTTACGAGATTTTCTAAAAGACCATCTAGATCGGATACGTGCAAAATCCCGTACAAAAGATCATTTTTCGATTTTCCGAATTTTCCGATTTTTACAGTGGATTTCCCAATTTTCTTTTGTAAGAACCATCTCTTGGAAATTGGAAACACATCAAAAAAATATTGAGCCAAATCGGTACAGCCGTTCTCAAATGATGCGCTAGAAAAAAATCATTTTTTTTCGGGTTGTCCCGGAAGCTTCCAAGTTTTCCACTTAGATTTTCCAATTTTTCTCTTCTAAAAGACCATCTGGGTCGGATACGTGTGGAATTCCACAAAAAACATATCTTTTGATTTTCCGAATTTTCCGACTTTTCCGGTGGATTTTCTCTCGTAAGAACCATCTCCTGGGAATTGGGAATACGTCAAAAAAAGATCGAGTCAAATCGGTTCAGCCGTTCTCTAGTGGTGATCAGTCATACATGCGCCAATTTATTTTTATTAATATAGAGATAAAAAAAAATGTTCACCCTATGCGTTCTCGAGTGAGTCAGTGACATAGACGTTTATATTTATACATTATGACGTTCAACCAGACTAATATTTCAACCAATTGCAAGAAATTCGCACAACAGAAAAAATCAAACGGCGAAAGAACAATATGATATGGCCTAGAATTGCAATAATAAAATAAACAAAATTCATCCAGCAACAATAATAATTATTTTGAGTGATTTTCTAAGCGCTCAATGGATATTGAGTGAAAAAAATTGATTGATCATATCCGAATTTTTATTTGATTCTTGGAAAAGTATATTTGTCAACAGGCTGAACGTCTCAAATGTTACAACACAAATAAAATTTGCGGCTAAATGCTAAGCGCCAGCAATTATTCCTTTTACCTGATCAAATACGCATCACTTTGATTTATTCAAATACCCAAGTTGATCGTCAAAAATCTGATGCTTAAGTTTTTAGTGGACCTTAATAACTTTTAAAACGATCTAAAAGCTCTACCACTGACCAATTACTGGAATTAACTTCTCTTAGAGTTCTGATGTTCCAATTTCTGATTCGTGTCGGTGTAAGATAGCCGAGGGTCGATACATGTGTTTGTCGTTTGTATTATTTTTTCTAGTATTCGTTTCTGTTATCTATTGAATCCCAGCCAGCGCCCAGGGCTGCTGAGTAATGTGTAATGGCATGCTGAGAGGTTTCGTTCCGTTTCATTATTCATGTTGCACCATGTTGCGTGATGCTACACCATGTTGTGGGACGTTACACTATGTTATGGGAATTTGCAACATGTTGCGCCGTATTCCACCATGTTGCATGATGTTGCAGCTTGTTGCCTGATGTTACATGTTGTTAAAGAATGTTGTGTGTGTTCCACTATATTGTGTCGCATTTCACAATATTGCATCATGTTGCGGGATCTTGCTAGATGTTGTACCATGTTACGGTCATGTGTACAATATTTCGTTATGTTTCACCGTGTAGGCTGAAGTTCCACCATGCTGCGCGATTTTGTTCATTGCTGCTTCGTCTTGGGTGTTGTGTTTTTCTTTAATTAGATATCCGGGGTTACGTTCCATATATTGCGGATTGTTGTGTTGGATGCGTTACGAGACATTGCATGCTTGCACTTATCGTATCCTTCTGAAAATGCCGTCGCCTAAGTCGGGCCCGGGTCCTATTCAATTATTTTTTTCGGCACTCACGATTTTATAAAAATATGTTAAGAAATTTTCCGATTTTGGGAAAACAGATTTAGTGGTTCCGGCAGGGACTGGATTCTGATATTTAATTTTTGCCGGCAAATCACAAATTTGAATGTTTTCGAGTATACCAGAAACGAATGGTGATGGGTCGTGATTTCGGGAAAGTTCATTTAGGGAGTCATCCGGTGGGGCCTGGGTTCCAATATTTATTTTTTTTGGAAAGCGCCATTTTTTTAAATTTTTTTCCCTGATTGTATTAAAATTGCTAAAGGAGGTTTTTCGAGTATAGGAATCATTTGCGATGGAAGCTAATGTCTCCTCGTCTAGAAGGTCATTCGGTAGAGCCCCGCTCCTGTTTGTAATTTTTTTAACTCTCACTATTTTGACCAAACATGGTAAAGATAGGGGGGGGGGGTGTGTTGCCAGCATTTGTCAGAATTCAGGAAAATTCATTCAGACGATCGTTTTGTGGGCACGGGGTCCGTTTTTTTAAGTTTAAGGGCGGTGTTTGCGCGGGGCAGGTGTCGATTGCGATTGGGAAATTTTTTCGAATCGCAATATTTTTATAAAAATTACTGAAGTGGCGTTATCGAGTATTACAAACACATTGAGATAGGTCTTGATTGTGGAAAATGCATTATTAGGTCATTCGATGGAGGCAGGAGTCTACTATTTTATTTTCGATGGAATTTTAAATGCCAGCGAATCGAATGTCAGCTTTCGAATGCCATTTTATTTGACTTAAGCGATTTTGATAAAATTTGGCGAGAAAGTGGTTTCGATTGCATGCGGAAGTTCTGATTTCCGGAAAATTGATTTAGGAGAACTCCGAAGAAAGGTTCACTGTGCATCATGTTGCACTATGTTGCTACAAGTTGTATCATGTTGCTCCATGTTCCAAAATGGAACCTCTACAGAGTTCTCAAGTGCCAGGAATCAATTAAGATTTATTAAGAGAAAATTGGATCAGGGGGTCACCCGGCGGGTCCCTCTTTACATTTAATCGGCTCCCATAATTTGTGTAAACATTGGCGAGGGATGGGTTTGGAGTAATCGATTACGATTAGTGCTATTTTCGGGAAAATCTTCAGGTGCTAATTTGGTGCTGGTTTCGGGAAAGTCTCTTTCCTTAATTTGTTTTTTCGCCTGGCATGATTTTTATAAGATTTGCAGAGGGGTTATTTTCGAGTACTATAAACCGATTGCAATGAGTCCTGATTAAGGAAAAAATGATTTCAAGTCATCCGGAGGTGGCCTGGTTCTATTATTTAGTTTTTTCGGCTCGCACGACTTTGATAAAATTAGAGGGATATAAATGTCAGCAACCGCTTTCGATAGGATGAAGTCCTTTAATAAATATTTTTCGGCTCGTATGAGTTCGATAAAAATTGCAGTTCCAAGGGTTTTTAACGCCAGGGTTTGAACACGATGAGTTAAAATTTCAAAAAATCCGTTTAGGAGGTTTTCCGCCCTGGGCCAGCACCCCAGTTTTAAGGAAAAATTTGTAGCTATACTGTTTCGACAAAAATTGGGGAATAAATTTTCGATTCTGATGAGCCCTTATGCTGATGTTGTATTTTTAGCATTTTATTTGGCTACAAACGTAAACAACAATACAATGTACAACAATACAACATTGGCTACAATAAAACATGGCGAGAACGATTGCAAGAAAACGATTAGGAGTTCTTCGAAGAGGCCGCCATTTTTAATGCCAAGAATCCATTACGATTTGTCCAGATTTTGGGAAATTACGTTTAGAGGATCATATAGTAGGCCCCGAGTTCCTTTCTTTAGTTTAATTTCAGCTAGCACGATTTTGGTTGAAATTAGAGAGAGGGAGTTTTCGGGTACCAAGCCGAATGCGATGAGTGGCAATTTCGACAAAAAGCCGCCCAGAAGGTCGTCCGGCACCGGCCAATTTCCATTATATAATTTTTTTTCGACTTGCAAGACTTTGATAAAAATTTAATGAGGGATTTCAAATTGCAGGTAAAGATTTCGATGGGTGCTAACTTTCGGCCAATCCGTTTAGTGGCTTAGACCTTCTTTTAATGTTTCATTTAGTTTGAATGATTTTATTTGGTGATAAAGGGGTTTCAATTGGAATTAAGCGAGTTCAGTAGTTCTGAATGCCAAAAAATTCAGTTAGGAGTCCTGCTTGTTGAGGGATGTTGTGGGATATTCCACTATGTTGCGTCATATTGCACAATGTTGTCACAGGTTGTGGAAAATATGAAAAGGTTAAAGCTAAATTGAGGTTTTAAGTACCAAAAATTGATTGTGATGTATCCCGATTTTGAGGAGAATCGTTTAGGAATCGATTGTGGTGAGACCAAATTTCGCGCCAATTCATTTATAGGTGCCTCCGGTGAAGGCCTAATTCCATTTTGGGTGTTGTTTTAACCTTGCAGAATGTTGCAACATCTTTGTGTTATGTTGCAACATCTTTGTGTTTCCTGTCAATAGAGGAATCTTGTTATTTTTCAGCATATTTTGCCATCTTGCTTTGGTTGCATTACAGCAAACGTTGCATGGATGATTGTGTTAATCGCGTCCTTTAGAAAAAAAATTTAAAATGTTTCGCGAGTCTAGGGATTTGTGTATCGTTTGCCACTACAGATGTAGCATTACAATTAGTGAATTTTGTCAGAATTCGGAGGTTTCGTGGAGAGCTTTAGGTTCTGAGTTAGATAATCAGTTTCGGAGTGTGACAAGCGCAGAGCAAATTTTAAAAACCAATTCACGTCAAATCTAGTTTCGAATCCCGGTACAATCATCAAAACTAAATTTTTGCAAACGCTTAAGAAATAATCGAGTTTTACTTTGGATGATTCAAGGTCATATAGCTGTTGACCCAATAAAACCAATTCCTTATCTTAAGGGTAAGTGTCTATATCACATGGCTTATATTGCTATTTCCCGATTATTGAAATTTTACCACAAACCATAACTCGTAAACATTTTGTCCTGACTTTGTCATCCCTTTTATACTCGTATAATGTAATTTATATACGTTTCCTCAGGCAGATATAAGCCTTAAGCCTATTATTCAAGTGCTTCGACTTGTATATAACGTCGTTTATTTGAAGTGACCGCACACACACAAAAATTAGATTTTGTTTATTCGATGCATAATCAGATTAAAGGACGAGTATAAAAGATTGAGTCCCATAGAAATTTTATTGAACGAAATATACAAATTGCCCATCTCATTTATAATTTCCATATCCATAAAAAAAAGAAAATCCTGAGTATTATGTATCATCTGAGATTTGTATACTCGTGTACCATATACATATGTATGTACGTATAATCGATTTATTAATTTTTATGAGGCCGCATATGAGGTGGAAGAAAAGTTTTTTTTTATTTTTTTGTGCTGCTCTCATTTGTACGAGATGATTAATTTATGGTTAAGGAATTCATATTTCATAATAAATATTTTTTTTTTTTGCTGCTGAGGTTTATTTGGTTTTGGAATATTCTTCGTTTTGTTTTTGGTATGGTGTGCACACACCCACCCGACAGGAACAGGAAGGATGGTAGTAAAATATGGTTTTCCTATATTTTACTTTTCTACTTGCGAGATTAAAACAAAATTTTGTGTTTTCATATACCATCTTCGTATTTCGAGTCAATACTATTGAATATTAAATTTGATTTTTTTTTCTGTGGAGTTTTATGGCTTGTTCAATGAGTTTGTTTGATTTTTGGGGTGCCGATAAAATTTTGGGTCGTGGTACGAGACTGAAAGCAGGTTATATTATGCATGTGGTGAGGCTCTTCTTACGATGTTAAAGTATAAAATAGAATTTCGTTTTTTAATAGAAAAGTTTCAAATTTATTTTGATTTATTTATTTTTGTTCGGTGTTCGGGAAAAAATATTAATGAAAATTTGTTTTGATTTGTTTTTAGTGTGAAAGTATGTAGCATTATAGGTATGTGGCAATTTATGAAAATGTATAATGAAAATATAATCAATTCCGTGATTCAACTTGTGCTCTGTGTTTGGGCCTACAACAAAATTTATAAATGCGTAATGCTAAAGTTTCGAAATATGCTACGTCTAAAATACATAAATATAGACTCGTGCAAAATTTAATCGTTATTTTATACCCAGTTGGTGTTTCGACTGTAAGTGATTTATGTTTGTGTTTTACCAAACAAATAGATACACCTGTCAAAATATGTGAACATAATTTATCGTAACAAATTGAAAAATTTCACGTGTTCTATATACGTTAACCAATGCCGTTTACATCATGTATTACGAAATAATATGACACCTTGCGAAGGAACTGGAATATGTTATGAGAAATAAAGTATGCTGAGTTGCATAATTATGATCACATTAAGATTATCAAATGTTTTTTTAAACGGAAATCTGCAATTTATATTAAAATTAGTACGAAGAATAATTTTAAGTTTAAAAGTAATTATTTATGTGTATGTTATAATTTTTATATAAAAAGCTTATTTTAGCCAACTAAACCACACCAGAAATTACATCTCGCTAATTATTATAAATGGTAGCACGACAATTCACCAAAAACGACAATACACTGAAAAGCAATTTACTGAAAACGACAATTTATTGAAAACGACAATTCACCGAATCTGACACATTTCACTGAAATCAGGAATGCACCGAAATATTCAATTAATCAAAAACGACAATCACCGAAAATGACAATTTATCGAAAAAGACCATTCCCCGAAAACGATACTTCACTGAAAACGGCAATTTGCCGATAAACAATTCACCAAAATTCACAATTAACCGAAAACGGTAAATCACTGAAAACATAATTCACGGAAAAACAAATCACCGAAAACGACTATTCCTTTATAAAATCTCTCCGGAAGGCGGAAATTAACTGATACGTAATTATAAATTTAAGCAGAAATAATAAATTTATTATTAGAAATTATTCGCTTTAATACTGGGATCGTACCGAAAACCAAAACCTTAAAAAAATAAAAATCCCTAAAAAAATCGTTTGCAAAATATAATTGGACCCTCCCAATTAATAAATTTGGCGTCCCTATTATAACTCCCCGCCCTATGCCCCTCGATACTGAAATAAAAAGCTACGGAAAGTAGCACACATGCCACGTGCCCGTGAGAGCTACCTAAGCCGTTAGCCATTAGCCCTTACCATTTCACATGAACTCATTTCTATGGAAAATGATCGATGAAGGGTGGACTCTCAACGATCTGAAGAATCATCATCATCAAAACTGTGATTCTTCTAGATTTTCCATCTAAATGTAAAGTAGAGTCTAAAATTAAAATAAATTAAAATAAATTTATCCTAGGTTCAGAACTCTAAAGACACATATATACATACATATGTGGGGCAGTTCAAGTCAAGTACTTTAACCATTTTTAACTGTAATATCGTTAACAATATTTTTCAGTTTTTCCAATTTTTTAGAGATTCTTTAAACTTTTCGGTGAATTGTTTTCTCGAAAAATTCACATTTTCAGTCAATTGCTGTTTGGTGATTTGTCGTTTTCGGTGAACTGTCGTTTTCAGTGTATTGTTGTTTTCGGTGAATTGTAGTTTTCAATAAATTGTTTTTTCGGAAAATGATTTTTAGTGAATTGTCGTTTTCGGTGAATTGTCTTCTCGGTGAATTGTTTTTCGTGTCAATAGTGAATTGTTTTTCAGTAAATTGTCATGGAACCATTATGATATGACTATAAAAATAGGAATATTGAAGTACAACTAGAAATATTACCAAGGACACCTCGAACACCTTGTTAAAGTTAGCCGAAAGATTGCAGCCGAAAGATAATGCAGATAGTGTCTTTGCTATCCCAGCCGAAAAAATATACGATGATTCCGGCTCATACGTCCCCCGAAGTTCAAATCTAAAGCCGCTAGGCGGGAGGGGGAGCGCAGCGACGTCCCGCGTGCCCGTGAGAGTTGTCGAAGCCGTTACCCTCTACAATTATTGCATTTTTCTTATTGCATTTGTCTAGTTAGTGTTTCGGCTCCTATACACTATCTACATTATCTTTCGGCTGGAAACTTTCGGCTAACTTTAACAGTATACCTCGAACTGCGTACAATAAACTGAATAAACACTTTGAGAATCTGATTGTAAAACCTGACCACTAAACGCAAACATGACAATTGGAATGCAATTGATGAGAGGAGCATACCTATAGTGTAGAAAGGTCAGATAGCACCCAATATATTCAAAGTTACGAGATTGAAAAAACTAGACTGTGGCGCGTCTGAATGAAGATTTCTCAATAAGTCCCTTTATTATTCTGGACATCAATTCCAAATTCAAGTTTCTTATTGAAAAAAAAAATCAAACCTTTTAAAAATTCTCTTTCGAATCATCATTGTTCGCGCCCAAGTGCCCGTTAATGCTTTTGGTTCAAAATTTTTCAAATCAGGATATTGGTGTTAGAAAAGTATTGTGATGGAAATTTATCTTAGTGGACGATTTCCAGTTTAGGTGTCGATTTTCTCAAATTTTCGGGTCTCTTTTCGGGTGCACTTTCGATTTCATCAACATTTGGGTTATATATATTTAGACCGAGTAGCACTCCATGGGCAAGCTGGTGTTCCAAATCTCGCGATACATCAAAGACAGCAATTATCACTTCAGTCGGTTTATTCGAATTTACCAAAATGACTTTCGGTCTAAGGAGTGCAGCACAAACTTTCCAAAGATTGATGCATTCGGTCTTATATGGCCTTAATTTTAGTTTTATCTATTAAGAGATGATATTTAATCGCATCTAAAAATTTCAAAGAACATTTGAACATCTCAAGGTTGTTTTTGAAAAACTTTCTGAAAATGGTTTGATCATTAATTCTGATAAATACGTCTTTGCATGTACAGTAAATTTTTTTGGACAAGCTATTAACGGACAGAGCATTCTCCCTCTTCAAGATAAATATCAAATCAGCAAAGGCTTTCAACGACCTGTAACAGTTTGTCAACTACAACATTTTCTAGGAATGATTAAATTTTGTAGGCGTTTTATTTCAGGTACTGCTGGATATCAAACCTCACCTAATGACTTCTTTAAAGCAAACAAGCAGTAAACCCCAAATTAATCCTACCCTCCGCAATTTCCAATAATTTAGCAATAATGGGCGACGCAGCCAATTTTGCGATTGAAGCAGTGGTACAGTAGTATGTTTCGATCACTTGGCAACCGCTACAGTGGGCAACAGCTTCATCTGTTATTTTCTATGGAAGTAACAATCAGGGAACCTGCTCAGTTTTTCAATATCGTTGCTGACGTCCAGCGCTGTGCCGTATTGTGTACACCGCGTAATTAATTAATATTGTACACGTTTAGACGTTGTATGTAAACAATTGAAAAATGACGTCAACAATGTAGAGAATGTAAACAAAGCCGAAAATTATTGTTTCTGTTACTAACAAGAAAATTTTCTTGAATTCTTTTGTTAATGGAAGAAATGTCCAAATGTTGACATCTAACAACATATGGCATTACAAATAAAAAATTTGAAAATGATTTAGATTTTACAATTTTCTTAAAATCAGCTGACATTTTAATAATGCGGCGCACGTGTTGCCGAAACCGGTTTACTGCAAAATAATAAAGGTTTATGTCATTTCACTGAAACAAACTCTGCTATCTAAATTTCTTTTCGAGAGGAGAGTTAATGAGCACTTTCATTTCAGACCGCTTATCATGATCAGTGAAATCATCGCCAATTACATTTTTATAAGTTGGTCGCGATTTTACTCAACGTTTTCTCAACTGTTGGGTTGCATAATGGTCAGATTAGGTACAACGACGTCTGAATTTGTTTCTCAAAACTATTGGCTTGATTTACTGTGGAAAGGGTTAAGGAAAGTGCATGCGGAATGAATGATTTTCTAAATTAGGAAAAAACAAAAACGCAAACACAGGAACTCTCAGGAAAATCTTTTCCTGGCGAAAAGGAGTTTTTGGTCAAATTTTTGGATAATTTGCTAAAATAACTTTCCAATTATGTCAGATTTGACAAACAAATTGAACCTTATAAACATTTCGTGACTTTAAAATGTGCAATCAAAACCAGAATTTTTTCACAGAAATTTTCAAAGGCAAAAACCTGAGTCTTCAACTCTTAAGAAGGTTCGATGCGACTTTATGTGTTGAGTATGAAAATAAAAATATCGGTGAGAGTCAGCAGAAGAAATACATTGAAAGTTGGGATAGCGCGCGCAAGGATGATTGAAATTATAAGGCCAAAGAAAACAATGCAGAATCAATATATTAAGGTTTTGAAATAATTTCAGACTAATTATGTTATAGTTTTTTAGTAAGAATATTGAAATAGAATGTTCATTTTAGTTCTTAATTTTAAAATTATCAATATGTATAAAATAATAAAATATAAAATTATATGCAATACCTTCTTATATCTGCTTTCCCTTGGCAACAAAATCTTTTTTTTTTGAAAAAAAAAACGACTAAAATTGGTTTATTTTCCATAAATAAACCAATCATAAGGAATAAAGTCATTTTATCGTCATTTTTTGATCTAATCCCACTTATTTGATTTGTAAAAATTAAATTATAACCTTAAAATATTCGAGATTCGCAATTTGAACTGGAAAGCCGGAAGTTGGCAACCCCGTACCGAAAAAATGGAGGAATAACTAAAAAGCAATAATCTTCATTGTCTACGAATATTCTACATACTCTACGAATTGGCATTGTCTACGCCAAAAGTAATTGTCTACACTATTCTCGACACCAACATGTCTGTTCAATCATAAACAGGTTTACTCCGACCAATACAAATAATTTACAGCGAGTAAGCGGATGACCATTTGATATGCATAGTCAATGCAAACCGTCTATGTGAAAATGATACATCCGCTTTCATTTTTTATAGTTTTTAAGTTTGGTGGGAAAAATATTTTATTTTTGTTTTATTCTTTGTTTGTTTTTTATGTATAAAAACCTCGTTTGCAAATAAAGTTTTGGTATTCGATTAACACCACAGCAATAGAACGGTGTTCTAATTTTAACTCAAATAAAACTATACAGTTGACCTAGAATTTACATTGGTCCTTCGAGCCGGAAATCGGCATAACGAGATTTAAATTTAACGTGGCACGGTACAACAACAGCAATATACGACAACCGCTGTAGCAACCAGTCTATAACAACCAAATCAAAGGCTTGGTGTTCCGAGTAGAGCTGCCGACCCATAACATTGAACAGCGTCATTCTAATTCATGACGCAAGGTTTTATGCATGACAAATTTAGGCAAATGGTCAAGTGGCCTCAAATAAGAATACCATCTTTTTTTGGAGATTACGAAAAATGAACCTCGTTATCCAACACAATGAAAATGACCTATTTAAAATCTCAACTGCAAAAAAGAGCGGCTCAGTTCATCGCTCATTTGGCCGTAACAGGTGAAAATTATGATATGGCATGGAAAACAGTGAAGACTAGATATGACAACAGCAGATTGCTGTCCAGCAATTACTGCATCACATTATCTGCAGCAACCCGAGGAAATCTCAACGATGAACGCGTGTTGTTTAACTTTTTAGAACGGCAACTCAAGTCTCTAGAAGCTATGGGAAATTCAAGCCTATAACAACACCCAGTGAAACCGTCGCACAACCACACTCAAACGAGTAAATGTCGAAACGGCTTCAGTATGCTGCGTGACACCCACTTGTAACGGAAATCACAAATTAGAGAAATGCCCAAGCTTCAAGAATATGCCAACCTTGGAGAAGACTAAATTGGTCAAACGCATCTACAACTCTGTGTGCGACGCCTAGAAGGCCATGACAGGTTCAAATGTTTCGCCACGGAACTCTGCGTAGTCTGCAACGCTAGACACAATACCTTCTTTCATTGCAACAACTCTGTGTTTGAAAACCGAGCAGGTTTCGAAAACATTCGTGGTGCAGCAAACATCGGCAGTGTTATTGCCAACTGCCGTAGTCCAGGCAGCAACCGCCAACGATCAGCTCGTAACACGGCGAGCCCTGATAGATCCTGTAAATCGTCTGTCTAGATCGTTTCAATTTCAAAAAGAAGAAAATTAATATAAAAATTTCCGGCATTTGGCCGGAGTATGCAGACATGCCATTAACATTACGCTATTACTCAACTTCCCGACGAGGTTCACCTTAGCTATAGAGGCACTGGTGTTCGATAATCTGGATTATCAACTCCATCAAGACAAGGTTGACGACAGTGATTCAACAATTTCTAATAACACACGCATTTCTAATAAATGATTTAAAAATTCACACTATATCGTTCTTCGAAATCAAGTTTTACGAACAAAAAGCCACAATGTCCGTCATAAAGCTTAATGTCCTTTATAGTCAGATGACGAGATAACTTTTCCACAAAAAAGTCAGTTATGGGATAGGACAGGATTTTGCCTGCTTTCCGCATATTCTTATGATACTAATATCACAATAGTGATATTCTCCAATTGCGAATCTCTAGATGAATAATTGATTTTAGTTTGTCAGAGGGACATATTGAGACATATTTGCTTAATAGTGGGTGGAATGATAACACAACACCAACATTTTTAAGCAAAACTTTACCTTCGAAATAAAAATGGAATATTATAAATATTGCAAAATTGCAAAACGAGTACGCTCCCAGCTGTTGCAGTTTTGACTTGAAATAGTGTCGTCAAAAAATCGATAATTCTATTATTTGTAGTTTTTCATTTTTTATAGTACTGAAACCCAACACGAAACGTCAATAACGCAAGTGCAAATTATCAAAACTATACCATTAACAGTGAAATGCCGACAATGTAGATTATATCGATAAAGCAGATTAACTTAAATATTCACCCGAAAAATGCCGGCAATACAGATTTAAAAGTGACAAATGAATTATCTTTTTCAACAGAAAAATGTCAGTTACAGAAATGTTTACAATAGCCATGCAATGTCACATTGAGGTGATGTAAGGTTTGTAAATATATCAAGATTTTGACAGATGAACGCCGATCTGACTGAACCAATTTGATGAACCATGACGCTAAGTAGAATTTTATTTGGAGTGGGTTCGGTGAAGTTATATTGGTGACATGATCCTTTTTCCGTTGTTTCGACGATAAAATTGTTCATCCTTCGAGATTTTACCAAATAAATTGCGTCTGTCAGACTATGACAATTTTAGAAAATAGGACCCTAGATAGATTTAAATTCTAACTTTGGGGTGGGAGATTACGGGTAAAATTTTGATTTTCCCCATGTTTTGTAGATAAAATCTTTCGTTATTCAATAAAATCGAACTTCATACGAGATGTTGTCGGATGTCAATTCGATAGCTTATGACCATAGGTAGATTCCGATTTTATGTTTGGAATGATTCTGATGAGTTTATACGCGTGAAATTTTCGATGTTCCCCATATTTGATTCCTAACATCAATTCGTTTTGCTTTCTTCAGCAAAGTTGAAGCAAGTATTTTAAAGAATAATTGAATTTTTATGAAATTTACGTCCTAAAACTTGTGTAGATCCCAAAACTATTAATTTTAATTTAGTTAACTGTTTTGAACAGCTCAAGTTGTTAACTTTTAGATGGCATATGCCTTTACTTGGTAAAATCTCTGAGAATTTTTTTGATCGACCATAGTGTCGCATACGTGTTACTCGTCATAACCCCAACTTTTACGCTAGAATTATTATGTTAAAATTTGATCCCGATATTTGCATGAAATCTAAATTTTTGACGATCTTTTTTTAGTAAAGGTGTGCTGTTTACACTTTTAATTGCTACACTTTTCGTTAATTTGTGTAGCTACACTTTTCGGTTGAAACTACACACCGCTATCGAATCGACATAGTCAGATTAGTGTCTATCTTTCAAAATCTCAAATGATGGCCGATTTTATTGACAGAAGAAGGTGGAAATCAAAATATTATCCCTATAATCTCATCAGAACCACCCAAAACCTTTTTTTTTAATCTACCCATGGTCACGGGCCATCGAATTCGCGTAGTTAGATCGGTCCGGCTACTAATTTAATGCTTGATAATTTTTAAACTTCTTAATTGACATTTTTCGGTTGAGATATGCTACCATGCTCACCGTAACACCTAGCTGATAAATCACCCAATGTTTATAAAATATCATCGAGACGGTAATAAATGTTCAATGACATTCGAGAGAATGTAACAAAACAATTTTCTACCGTTATCATTTCAAAACCAACCAACGAAACTGACACGCTGTTGATTATTTTCCAAGCCAAACATTTTTTTTTTTGGTTTATTTTTGTTAGGTACCAAAAACCATTCATGATGAATTTGATTAACACGAAAAACTACTTTACGTTTAAAAATATATATGAATCTACGATAGATTCGGGAAAATCCTTTTACTGTACGTGTACATTTTGCCAAAAAAATATTGAAAAATTTGATTTACAGTTTATTATAAAAATACAATCAATTTACTTCTACAACATTTTCCAATTTTCATTCGAGTATTCCGTTTTTTTCGTTTCATTACTATTTGAGTGTGTTGTTATCTCTAAAATTTTGTACAGCGCCCAAACGATTAGATAAATAGTTTTATCAACTTTTGGGGGGTTTAGTATAAATTAAGGCGAATAGGTACACTCGTATTATACTGTGTTTTGTTTTATCCCTCATTGTAATGTACGAGTCTAGGGATTATTGTGTACGTTTTTGAAAACATCTATAATTCGGTATCCTGCATCAAAATTATTATTATTGATGTCAACAAGGGTTAACATGTAATGATATGTATCGTCGTCAGGTGGACCGAATATGCTGTAAAAATTGTATCTAGTCCGACATAGGTTTACGTACAAAATAAAATTATGTATAGAATTTGGGGGTGGCAACCATATCTTTGAAATAAATTTTTGTGTTTCCCCACTTTCAGGATAATTTGTGCTGTGTTTGGTTAAAAACTATACAGAGATACGATATACCACTGGTAGGTGGTAGGTAGATTCAGTAAATTATATTGAGTAATGGACTCTTAGGAAATTGGTTTTGTTGTATATGTTAAAGGTATAAAGTTAATATTTAAATTATGATACTGTTAAATTTATACTGTTATAAAGATTGATATGATTTAGCATATATATGGCTTCTTGTATATAAGGCTTTGTATATATATATACTAAGGTGATGGTTAACGTTGTTTGTTGTTGATTCCATGTTATAAAACTTAATCCGTACACTCAAGTATACAAAGCTATATACGTATATGACATATAAATTTATTATATATGAAATAAACAAGATGATGCTATACATTTTATACGTAATGGGTTGTTGCCTTTTTTATGGCATATGTACAGGAAATTATCGAGATTTTTTTTGTTATTTTGTTCTCTCCTATATACCGGGTATATTCCTATGTCATATCGATAATTTACTTGGGGATATGAAAATTTATGAGCCCTTTCGATTAAATCGATTGGAATTTACTTTTTTTTATTTTATGATATTTCGATGCTTGTTAAACGAAAAATGATAAATTTTAGAGTCCTCGTACGTTTAACGAGATCGTGTACAAAAAAATTGTAAGGTATCCAATAAAAAGTACCACATCCTTTCGATATCAACGATTTTGTTTTCGGCAAGTTAAGGTTTCCAAATCGTGAAGTTGCTCATTTGTATAGCCTTTACATTGAATCTAAGCAAAAATTGAATAAAATCAATGTTTTGATTTTCCAATAGGCCCAACGAAAACATATAAGTATAGATTAATCAGTTGTAAGTATCAGATGGACAGTAGCTGTACCGAATATAATCAATCTTTCAAATATTATTTGTTTTAATGACCAGGCAATTTAGCGAGACTCCCGAATACCGCCGTGCACGCCATGCATCGTAATAAAGACCAGACTACAGACACCTAGTAGCTAATAGTTGATTGTTAGTTGAAAATATAATGTAAGGCGGTTAGCACAATACAGCACAAATGTTTTTCTTTTTTTGGCTATAATATTCAGCAATCAGGTGTGGGTAACTGCAGCAGAGAAATTTTCAAATTTCAAAATGAAACTTTGCATACCGATTAAGCCCAATTTGTACTAACCAGTGCTCACGGGAAAAAAATTAGTGGTAGCCCGAGAAAACAGGAAAAATAAATTTCAAATTTCGCCGGAAAGACGAAACAAATAAAACCTGATGTCTAGAAAAAAACCAGAGATAATTTAAACCTAACTTTAACACTTCCCAAAGGCAGCTAATCTCACAAAATTTGTGCTTACCATAGAAATATAATTTTCATAAATCTTCATTCATAAATTGAGGAAAACAAACTTGCCAATAAAAGATAGTATATGAAATAAACAAAATACAGAGGTATACCGTTCAATAATAATTGTGGTGATCAACAAATTAAACAAATGAAGCAATGAAATTGGACCAATTCTTGTTTAGCACAAATTCAGCCACTATATTTTTCGGATGGCAATGAACATGCCACAGGAATATGCTATCTGAATGGCTTTTTCTTTGATGTTAGAACATTTTGCTTCTTTTATTTAATTTGTTGTTCAACACAATTATTATTGAACGGTATACCATTGTATTTTGTTTATTTAAAATAGTATCTTTTAGGGGCAAGCTTGTTTTCTTCAATTTATGAATGAAAATTTATGAAAAATATATTTCTATGATAAGCACATATTTTGTGAGATTAACCACCTTTATAAAGTGTTAAAATTAGGCTTAAACTATCTCTGGTTTTGTCTAGAAATCAGGTTTTATTTGTTTCGTCTTTCAGGCGAAATTTGAAATTTTCTTTTCCTGTTTTCTCGGCTCCTGGACTACAAAAATTAGGCTTAATCGACATGCAAAGTTTTATTTTGAAATTCGAAAGTTTCCCTGCTCCAGTTACCCACACAGCAATCAGCATCCTTAAAAAATTATAATTACTTAAGTTACCATCGTAATGGTAAATTTCCTGAAATAAAACGTCATTATTACGAATAAAAAATTCATTATTTATAAATATAAAAATTACCCCTTGCAAGAAACCGCAAAACCGGACAAATACCCAACGAATCATCCACTACTCCCTTTTTCCCTCCCACTCAGAGCATGATCGAATACACGAAAATCTTATTCCTTGCATCCCCATGCCGTCGCCCTCATTCTCTAAGAACTACAAATATTTCATACAACACTCGTCCACTTCTGTCGCGAACCAAAAGGATCAAACGACAAAAACAAGCGCGTACATGGAAAAAGAAAATAAGGAAAGCAACAACAAATATCAAACAAATTCTAGCGTGCTGACGTACAAAAACGTTCATGCACACATTAACCAAGATGGATTCCACTCATCTACGTTCTCTAAAAATATAATATCAAAACCAAAATTGCTTTCTTTTATGTTGATTTTTCCTCAATTTAATATTTTTTGTGCGTTGATTCTCATTTATTACAAACAGGGATGGGCGATTACGCGTCGACTACTAATTTTTACATGATTTCGTCGACAACTCGTCGAAAACGTCAACAACTCGAAAACGTCGACTACTCGTCGACAACGTCTACAACTACGTCGACAACGTCCACAACTACTTGATGATTTTATTTATGCAATCTATCGAAACTTATAATTAAACTCAGCATAAATTACCTGTACTATACTGATTGATAGCTGCCACTATATTTATGAAACCTTAAAACATACTGTGTCTAATATTTCTGACATAAATTGCATAATAAATTGATAATTATCCATTATCGATAATAAATGAATGGAGCTTTGAGTTACTTCCATTTTAAAATTGACCTTGTAAATTGCACATAAATCTTTTGGCGAAAACTATGAACTGCACTCTCGTTATGAATGAGCTTCCATGCTCAAAATGGGGTGTGTGGTTTGCAAAATTGTAAATTGTATAAAAATAAACTAATAAATAAATAAATTGTTTGACAATCGAAAAAAGTCAAATTAAATTTGCGGATTTGAATAAAATTTGAGTATATCATTCATGCGTGATTTCCCAGAATATGTTTTACCTGCAACGGCGGCTCTAGCAACGGATGCTTACCATACGCTAAAAATATTGCGACGCTGGATGAAACTGCCACGAAAGATATTCGATAATCATAATGTATCTCGTTTTCCGGAAATTAGAACCGTTATTAAGGCGCTGGAGGATAATAACAAGCGTGCACGAAAGAAAGCGCCAAAAAGAATCTTACCACAGTTCAAACCGTTAACCGACCTATCTGCCCGAAGATAATCCGGCCGATTACACATATTTCTTCATGTATGGGATTGCATCGCTGTAGCTCGAAGTTGTCTAGTTTATAAATTTTATTGCAGTTGGCTGAATTCGCACACGGATTTGATGTTGTTGTCACTATTGTTGGTAAGTCGTCGGATGACGTAACTCGTTTGAAAGCAAATGTGGGGAAGGTTTCAGAAAATTTATATAAAAAGGTTGTAGCTTTTGGAATGGCTGACACAAATTTTGTGCGGTTCGCCGTTAATGTTTACTTCCAACTATGTCACATTTTGACCAAGCTTATTGCAAGGATTAATTCAAGTGTTCGAATTACCAAACCATTAAAGTATAATCGACAAGATCATTTTATTGAAATTGAGGATGTTCTGGAATATCTAGCAGCGTGTTCACAATTATATTTTGCTCAACCGAAACCGAATAATCCACAAGCTGGGATTCAAGAACCCAGATATTCCAGCCCCAAATCGAATTCAAATTTGGTGTTTCATTCAAAGTTATCGACCAATCAGTCAACTATTTTATAAAACATATTCTGGGAAAAAATTAGCATCGCTGCGTACAATATGGCAGAATTTGTTATTATTTTTTTGTCAAAATGACTTAAATTGTACACTGCCATGGTGGAAATCTTGCATCGCGATTTATATCTATTTGATAAAAGATGGCGCGCAAAGCATATAATTTAGAAAAATATTTGAAATATTCAATAGTTTTATGTGAAATTTTATTTATCCGGCAAAAAAAATTGATGCACATCAAAAATTTTGTTCTATTTGCCAGAAAAAATCAATTTTTTTTTGATGTATGTACATCAATTTTAAAAAATGTAAATTTTTTCGAAATTTTTTTTTTTGATGGAGAAATACCAATACAAAATGAAACGTCAATTTTTGTAGAAACGTCAATTGGTGTGTTAAATTATTAATAAATTAAAGCATGTCTTGTAAATTTAATTGAAATATATTTTAATCGTTCATTAATAAAAATGTGACGATTATTCGTTCGGAAATATATACATTTGGTATAGTGGAGTGCACAATTTATGTCGTTTTGATGTGACATTTCTAAACTTCAAAATCCTATTTAATATTTCCAATACATACATAAAACCACATCAATTTTGATTTTTTGTTCTATTTGAACCACAAATTTCACATTGATTTGGAAAAGTAAATAGAATTCCACATTAGATAGATGTCTGTAGTTCAGAGATTTTAAATGTATTTTTAATTTATAAAATGCTTGTAAAATTAGAATAAGATTTAAGTAATTATTCACGAATTTAATAGAGGTTAATGTAAAATAGTTAGAAAATTAAGTTTTAATATCATTTTCTAGGTTGTCGACGTTGTCTACGTTTTCGACGTCTGGAAAGCACAAAATCGGTATGTAATCTACGTGTTAGATTACGTGTCGACAACTACGTAGATTACTTTACGTAATCTACCCGCCCATCCCTGATTACAAAACAACAGTAAAAATTAAAACGTGTATAAAAAATCTCTCCTTGTGGCGTAATCGGCATAATAAAAGATCCCGGGTTCCACCGAAAGGCCTCATATTTTTTTTCTGAAATCGTAACTTATCAGAAAAAACTTGGTGCAGTAGTCCTCTAAGCAACGGAGGAGGCTTTCCTTATGTAATTTGCAAAAAATGAGACTCTTTGTAATAAGCCCAAGTCGTTCGCTCTGCAAATTAATTATTACACTCGAAAACCCCTTAAAAAATCATTTTAAAACAGAAAAAGGCAGATAATCCGGAGTATCCTTAATCGATGTTTTTTTAAATATGGACTTCGGCAATTGCACTCGAAAATCCGTTTTACCAAATTTTTATCAAAATCGTTTGATTCAAACTATCTTTTAAAACAAAAATTCGGTTCCCACTGAAGGTCCTAATAAACGAACTACCCCGAAATCAAGGCTCACTATAAACGATGCTCAATAATCCCCTTAGCAGTTTTTTTTCAAAATCGTTAAAAAGGGAATCGGACCCAAGAGAAAGAGGACCATTTGTACAAATTCTCCCTAAATGTAGGCCCATCCTTACTTACTCGAGACACGCGAAAACATAGATTACGATTTTTTAAGCAAACTGCAGCGAAGAAAATCAAAAAACAAAATCCAGACCTCAGCTTAACGGTAAAACGGATTTTCATAAAATCATGAATTACCGCATTCTACTCCAGGCTTTACTAGCTAAACTTTACCAACATAGAATAAGAGATTCCGCTACTCGCCACAAGGGGCAACACCATTGCTTTATTTTAATTTTGAATATTTTGTAGCGGACATTTTTTGATTTTGTACTTCAGTTTTCATCAGAAAAACATAGAAGTGAAATTAAATCTCAAAATTCTCTCCAATATTTTTATGTTGATCTTTTTATGTGGACAAATAACTTGGTGTAATGAGTTTTGAAATATTAAATACTAGACGGTGCCTTATAATTCCTTAACGAATTATTGCCAAATTTGGTTTAGGGATTCTGGGTTTGGACAAAATTCGGGAATCTGTCTACGCTAGACGGCACTTCTTAACTTATAATGATCCTGATTTCGTAACCAATGGTAATGAAATGACCGGCCTGCCCAACGGAACTCATTCAGAGCGAGAAACTCGATCAACTTATCGGGTCCAAGAGCACCAAAGAGAAAAATTTAAAGACGTGATTAAGTCTCTTCATAAGCATAATTAAAGAAGTTGATGCCAGCTTTCAGAGGCATAACTCACAAACTAATAAAAGAGGTCCGCATATTGCACTAAATGTTGTTGCCGAACGCGCGAGTGAAGTTTTAAAACCTCAGATATTCGATGATGAAACTCAAGATGTGTTGCAGACCACACCTAAAACAGAGGGAGGTGGTGATCGCGTCGTTTCAGAGATAGGCCTGGAATACGATGCAAAAATAAGAAGTATATCCACTGAATCGATGCTGGTACGAATATGTCATTTGAACGACGCTGCAGTGCTAGCGGCGCCAGTCAAGCAAACGGTGTAAAAACAAGCAAACATCGTTTAGGGCCAAAGAGACATACAGCATAAAATTTAAACCCTTTTTAATTTTTAAACCTTCGGAAGCTTTTCGGTTTCATTCTCAAAAGAATAATAAATAAATTTTACAAAAAAAAATATTTTCTATACAAAAAACTAGTCAATCACAAATTTTTTTGTTAAATTGATTTATTATTCTTTTGAGAATGGAACCAAATAGGTTCCGAAAGCTTAAGAATTAATAAAGATTATTAAAAAAATTGGAGGTAAATAAAAGCAGGGCGATATCAAAAGTTTAAGACAGTACTTCAAATGCGGGAAGTTTTGTCACTGCTTTCGAAACTTTCAGCAACTATGAAATGACGGTTTTCGGAGACTGCCTGATTCCGAGCAACAGAATTTGAAAACTGGCAAGAGGAACAGACTTCGGGATTACAGAGAATGACAGAGGGTTCAAAAAATTAAGAAGGTCAGAGGCTACGATTGAGACCAATAACGAACTGAAAATACTACGTAAGGAGAGTGCATGGCTCGAGAAAATGAGGGACGAGTTGGCGTACTAAGAAAAGGAAAGACCCTTGGGGAAGGCCCAGCCGAAGATTTTAGTACGTTTGATGAGGGTGAGTCCGACCGTTGAGTTGGTAATTAAAGAGAGAGCGACCCAGAAGGCCGTGACGAAGAGACCTGATACGATGGCAGACATTGGATTTGAGGAGGAGTGCTCGAATATGACGAGGCAGAGAAAGTATCCAAAGCAAATTGAACCAATGCGACCAATGCGACGTAGAAGATCTACGATGAAGAATGCATGACAATCGATAGAAACTCGGATGGCAATGAAAATTTTCTTATGGGAATTCATCACCACATTAACAAGGTAACAAGGTAAACGGTTCATGAAGTTGCTGGAGGTGGTAGCTCGAAATGGTTTACAGATAAATTGGAAAAAGCATCAGTTTCTAAGAACCAGTACCAAATACCTAGGCGGGGGAGAGTGAAATTAAAAACCATCGAGAAATTCCCAGTGCAGAATATCCCTAAGCAGGTACAAATTTTTTTTTATAATTAATGGAGTATTTTCGCAGATTCGTCGAAGGTTGCGCGCTGGTTGCAAAACCATCATATGACCTACAGCGATCTAAGGCGGAAAGACAATTTTATCCAGCACCTCTTCTATTTGATGGGTATCGATTTTGAAATTTTGACTCACTTTGCCCATTTTAAGGCCACCGCGAACTCGAGTATCGACCTGGAAATAAAATTAGGTATGTTGATGCATTGAATAGGGATCCTGTGGTTATGGTGATTAAAGATGGCGTGATTCCCAGAGTAACGGTGGCCCAACAAACCGATCCAGACTTACATCTAATGTTCGAGGTACTCAAAAAAATTGCGTTTGACAATATTTTTGTCCTTTTAATAAACGCAAATGCAAATGAAGGTTGTCAAGCATTATCACCATCAAGTTAATTTTGGGAAGCAAAAAACAGAAAAGTTAGTATTGATGTAATTTAATATTCCAAAGATCAGCGAAAAGTGGGAAAAGAAGTGACCCGTGGGGCGGCAACAACGGAAAATATTTATCCGCGCAGGATGGCCGTGTACAATGATTTTTGTATATCGCAATGTGGTTATACCGCAGATGTAGAGGTATTTTATTTTTTACCTTGAAAAAGTTGTGCATCTGATATTATCATAAAGCTTAAACTTCGCATAAATCAAACTACTTTAACCAAATATTTCAGATCCTAAAGATACAATTTAATGCACAGGAAATCTCTACATCAACAATACCAGCCTCGATTGAATTTATAGCAACTCAGCCTAGACTCTGGCCAATATAGCGAAAGAGAAAATGCATCTATCATATCTGCATCCACACCGTCGTTTAATAATGTTTCACAGATTATATAAAGTACCTTCGAAGACATTTGGGTGTAGAATATTTCTTTCCCAGTCTTTTGTGGGTTCACCAATATTGCTCTCTTATGATTAAGTACTTTGCCTCATTCAATCGGTTAATATAAAGATAATCTTGAGCCATGAGCGATGTCTGATACCTGATATCTGATGTCTGGGTCTCTGTGTGTGTGTCTGTGTATATGATTTCTGATTTTTGTGCCTGATGTCTGACGTCTGACGTCCGATGACTGTGTTTGCATCTGCGTCTGTGTCGTGTCTGACGTTTAATGTCTGTGTCTAGATATCTATGGCTGTGTCTGATGTCTGTGTCTGGGTCTGTGCCTTTCTCTGATTCTATATCTATGTCTGTGTCTGTGTACGGGTCTGTGTCTGATAGCTGATGTTGATGTTTGTGTCTGTTTCTGTGTCTGATGTCTGATATCTGAGTCTGTATCTGACCACTGAGTCTGTGCTCTATGTCTGTATCGTGTCTGATATCTGATATCTAATGTCCAGTGTCTGTGGCTGTATCTGATATCTGATATTTGATGCCTGATGTCTGTGTCTGTGTCTTTGAAGATGTCTGTGTCTGTGTCTAAGGTCTGATGTTTGATGTCTGAGGTCTGATATCTGAAGTATAAAGTGTAAAGTGTAAATTTTAAAGTCTAAAGTCTACAGCCTAAAGTCTAAAGATTCTGTGTCTGATGTCTGATATCTGAGTCTGTATCTGATCACTGAGTCTGTGTCTGTGTCTGGCTCTATGTATGTATCGTGTCTGATATCTGATGTCTAGTGTCTGTGGTGGTATCTGATATCTGATGTTTGATGCCTGATGTCTGTGTCTTTGAAGATGTCTGTGGCTGTGTCTAAGGTCTGATGTTTGATGTCTGAGGTCTGATATCTGAAGTCTAAAGTCTAAAGTCTAAAGTCTAAAGTCTAAAGTCTAAAGTCTAAAGTCTAAAGTCTAAAGTCTAAAGTCTAAAGTCTAAAGTCTAAAGTCTAAAGTCTAAAGTCTAAAGTCTAAAGTCTAAAGTCTAAAGTCTAAAGTCTAAAGTCTAAAGTCTAAAGTCTAAAGTCTAAAGTCTAAAGTCTAAAGTCTAAAGTCTAAAGTCTAAAGTCTAAAGTCTAAAGTCTAAAGTCTAAAGTCTAAAGTCTAAAGTCTAAAGTCTAAAGTCTAAAGTCTAAAGTCTAAAGTCTAAAGTCTAAAGTCTAAAGTCTAAAGTCTAAAGTCTAAAGTCTAAAGTCTAAAGTCTTAAGTCTTAAGTCTTAAGTCTTAAGTCTTAAGTCTTAAGTCTTAAGTCTTAAGTCTTAAGTCTTAAGTCTTAAGTCTTAAGTCTTAAGTCTTAAGTCTTAAGTCTTAAGTCTTAAGTCTTAAGTCTTAAGTCTTAAGTCTTAAGTCTTAAGTCTTAAGTCTTAAGTCTTAAGTCTTAAGTCTTAAGTCTTAAGTCTTAAGTCTTAAGTCTTAAGTCTTAAGTCTTAAGTCTTAAGTCTTAAGTCTTAAGTCTTAAGTCTTATATCTGACGTCTGATGTCTAAAGTCTGAAGTCTGAAGCCTGATGTTTTATGTCTGATGTCTGTGTCTGCGTCTGTGTCTGCGTCCGTGTCGGGAATGGCGGATTTCGTATTTGTTAATAGTGGATTTTGTCAAAATTGGGTAAAGAATTTAAGAAAGATAGATTTTGACAATAATGGATTTGCTCAAAAGTGGTTTTCTTCTAAAAAGATGAATTTTAGCAAAAATGGATTTTGAAATGAAGGATAAAGTGGGGCTCCCTAACCACCTATACCTCGTATTAGAACCAGAAATAAAAACGACTAATTCAACTAACTTCAATATTCTTATGATATGCAAATACATGTTCTTCAGAATATAGAAACCTTTTGGAGTTTTGGAAAATTGCTTGTCTGCCAAGCACTGGGAATAATTTTAAGCAGCTTTAAAATCTATTATTACATTTTAAAAAAATTATTAAAAAACCATTCATTTTAAAGTTCCACAGTCACTTTTAGTTCCAAACCAATACAACTGTTCAGTCTCTCGTGCACGAATAATACAGATTCGTGCTTTATTCTGCTTCTGTTAAATCCTCTACAATATTGCTAATTTTCCAAGCGTCGTGCTTTTATTTTTTTTTTTTTTTTGTAATATAATTGACAATTTCTACAATTTGAAATATGTCAAGAAAAATTTCACCAATGTAAATTTTCTATATCAATATCGCGGAATACATTAAAGCTTCCGTTGGTTGCCATCTATAAAGGCATACCTTAATTAAATCTACCATTATTTAAATACATTTTATTTTAATAAAATATGTAAAATATTTGTACATACAACAAATTATTTACGAAATATCACTGTAAGCTCAACACAAAATAATGTTCTACACCCAGTTCGGCATTTATGAAGAAATATAATATTTCCCACTTCGTTAACTTCACACAACAGAACGGCAATTTCATGATATAACGGACACTAAGCTATTTAAGAAATTAAAATTATCATATAAATTACATTCATAAGGATTCAAAATTTGTGTATGGTAACCCCAGCATCACAATAATAAAAAATGTCCGAACGAAAAAGGCAACCAACAACCCAAAACACCCAGCAAAAAAAAAAATAAACAAAGTTCATCATGTATTCAAATCACATTAAACTTTCTATTTGACATTAAGAAAAAAAGTTATGCTTGGCTTTGTGTGAGAATTTATATATTTACATGTATGTATGTGTCATAATTTATCCTTAATTATTTTTTGTTTTGTATTGTATACCATTTAATAAGACAGTAAAAGGACAACACACCATTCAATTGTTTATGTTTAGTTACCATGGTTTACATGTCACAAAAAATCCTCTTGGTCACAACACAAGACAAATTCTTTTCGAGATATATTTTTTTTTTGTATACAGCAAATTTATGACACATGAACAGCCATTACAACGAAATTTAATTTTTAATCAACTATATAGCAAAAATTTTATAATATTTGTTTTATAAAATAAATTTGCATAATTTTGAATGACAATTTTATGTCTGTTAGAGTAGGTGGATGCGCGACCACCGTGAAACAACTTAAATGTTTTAGGATCTCATTAAGTGTAATGTGAACGCATTTATAATCTGTATACCTTAAAAAGTATAATAAAACCACTAAAATACCTAACCTGTTTCGTGTATTTCAAGGATCCCCCTAAAAAACATAAAGATTTAAATAATGTTGCGCCAAATATTTTTTCATGTCTAATATCTTGTTAAGACTGTGCAAGGCTGCCCATTAAGATGAACGGAATGTGAAATTAACAATATTTCTCTGCTATGTTTAAAGAAATTATCGTTGTTCTTTCTCCATCGCTTTCAATTTTCGAACACACACATAACGTTTTTATTGTTTTGTTGTGGGGGAGTTTATTATGGTGGGTTCCTCTAAGCTGGTGGTATATTAAAATAAATGTCAAATCTCATTAAAATTCATATTGCGTTAAGTTTTTCTTTTATTTTTCGTTTGATGCTTTTACGTAGGAAAAATAAAAATTAAAATTATAATATTTATTTGTAACAAGCATAAGCAAAATTGCAAGACACAAAAAAAAAACGTTTCGGTTCCTTTTTTTTGTCATATTTATTTGATTAAATAACGACAACATAACGAGAGAAACATAAATAAGGGTAATCAGTAAGCACGTTGTATAAATTTATAGGGTTTGGCGAGAACAGTTTATTATCAACAGTCCCTTTCTAAATCAAACTATTATTTCGGGTATTTTGCAAAATTTAAATTAATGTCAAATGGCGCAGGGGCATTTAAAGCATTCACTGATAGACTACTAATGTTATAACTATGAATTAGGCATAACTAAACAAATCCCATTATTTTCTCACTTGGTTTCAGAATATGGCAGAAACGTGGTGTGTCAAACATATGAAGCTCTTTAAAAATATTACGAAATCGAGGCAATATCGAAATTTTATGTGCGAACTTCTTTTATTATGATTATCCAATTCGTGATGAAGACACGCCACAATATTAAATTTTTCAAAGCCCACTAAATTATTTCAAGACAAAACTGAAAAACAAAAAACAAACTTTTTTCTTAAATGGCGAGCGAGTAACATTGTTTTTTACGTCTACCTAAGAAATCATATTTTAATAGAATATTATGTATCATCAGAGCAAAATAGGAGAATATTGCCCTGGTTGAAAAAATTACTTTGGAGACGGAGGGCTCAAGGATGGTAACTGAACAAGAGCATTAGTCGACGTTTACTCATAGTTTTATGGTATTATGTGATTAGTGATTTCGCGAATTATATTTCAGATCACTAACGGATTTATGCCAATTTTTACTTTAACTTTCAGGTGCTCCGCGGCTAGACCCATGCAAAACCCATGCACATTAAACAAAGAAAGATTTCCTCGAATACAAATCCCTCAATATCAATACGAGTTACAATTTGCATTTTTAAATATTTATTACAGGATAACAACTTATAATATAGATATTTATTACAATTAAAATATGGCGGAATGAATTTTTCTTATTCAGACTACGCCGGTGTGTAATTATTTTTCAACTGATTTTTTTTTGCTCGTTTTCCAATCAACGACTTTTATTTTTTTTCAAACCGATGACTAGGTTTATCGAAAAAATGAGTAAATCGTTGAGTTGCCCGATGTGTAACTGCTCTACACGCCACAGTACTCCCCTACCAGAGAACGTGTCAACGTGAACGCATCATTAGGGCTGAACGTTACTTTCTTTCGGGGCGCGATCTTTTTGGCTCGCTCGTAAATCCGGTCACCGTTCCAGAGTCTGCAACTGCAGTTTGTTCTGTACCCCCCAACGGGCTAGTCGCAATATTCTGTGTATTATTTTGTGATTCAAGTAATTCTGTACTTTCAACAAAACAGGGCTTAAGTCTGTCTATAGACAGTCTAATTTGCTTGCCCTTATATTCAATAACGAAATTCTTTTCAGCCCGACTAACTCCTGCGAACGGACCTTCATATGGTGGCTGTAACGATCTACGCATCGCGCCAGTTCGTAATAATATATGAGAACAAGAGTCTAATGCCTTAAAAACGAACCCCTGATCTTTGGATGTATGTCGAGTAGGTGGATGCGGACGTATCTCATTGCAATGGTTTCTCAGTGATGTAACAAAATCGGTTTGCAATTTGATGATCTTATTGTCTTCAACCATCTGTCCTGGAATACGCAACGTTGTACCATAAAGAAGTACCGCCGATGTCGTACTAAAATCTTCGAGAAAAGCAGTTCGAAGACCCAGTAAAATCGTGGGAAGCGAACGTGTCCAATCCGGTCTGTTCCGGCTCATAATAGCAGCCTTCAGGGTCCGATGCCACCTCTCGATGAATCCATTAGCCTTCGGGTTATAACTAGTTGTCCTTTTCCTGACAAACCCTAACAACTTGGAGAGCTCTGCAAAAAGTTCTGACTCGAACTGAGATCCTTGATCTGTAATGATCGACTCCGGTACTCCATAACGAGCAATCCAACCACTCAAAACTGCAAACGCCACCGTCTCAGCGCGAATATCCACGATTTTTATCGCTTCTGGACAGCGTGTAAAGCGGTCAATCATCGTCACACAGTAACGTTGACCGTCTGAAGGTGGAAGCGGCCCGATTATGTCCAAATGAATCTGCATAAATCGCTGTGATACTAGCGGAAAATTTCCCACGTCTTTTCGTATGTTTAGTCACTTTGGATCTTTGACAGTTCAAACAATTCCGTGCCATCCCGCGTACATCACTATTTACTGATGTCCAAATGAATTTTTGGGCTACCTGTTCTGCCGTTCGGCAATTCCCGGATGTGCCAACTTGTGAATAGAGTCAAACACTGCAACTCGAAACGCTTTGGGGATGTACGGCCGATTAACTCCCGTAGAGGTTTCACAGACAATATATTTATTTGAACTGGGTAACGGGATCTTCTGGAATATCAAATGGGTACTTTTTACCATCAAATTTTTCAATTCATCGTCGTTTTGTTGTGCATCAGCGATCTGCTCGTAATCCAATGTCGATGGTACAGTAAGTGCATCGATACGTGATAGTGTGTCGGCTACAAGATTTTCCACCCCGGATACGTGTCGTATATCGGTGGTTAATTGCCCTATGAAATCCAGATGTCTAAACTGTCTCGGAGAAGCCTTGGCAGGGTTCTGCCTGAAAGCGAATACCAATGGCTTGTGATCTGTAAATAGGGTGAATACCCTTCCCTCGAGTAGATGCCTAAAATGCTTAATAGCGGTATACGCCGCCAATAATTCACGGTCGTAGGCACTGTACCAACGTTGTGTCTCACTTAGCCTAACTGAAAAAAAACTCAACGGCTGCCAAGCATCTGAGACTTTTGTTGAACAACGGCCCCGAGCGCGACGTCAGACGCGTCAACCATAACTGCAAGCTCAGCGTCCTTTGCCGGATGTACTAGAAGAGTTGCCTCCACCAACTGTTTTTTTACTGGTTCTAAAGGCCTCAACCGCTTCGTCTGTCCGCACAATAGCTCTTTTGTCATTTTTCCTGCTACCTCTAAGATAATTATTTAGTAGCGCTTCATTACTCACTGCATGTGGAATGAATCGCCTGTAAAAGTTTAACATACCCAGGAATCGCCTGAGCTGTTTAATCGTTTCTGGTTGTTTATAATTTGATATAGCGTCAACTCTCTCTTGAACAAGTCGGATACCTTGCGCGGTTATGGTATGTCCCAAAAATTACACTTCACCTTTTGCAAATTTACATTTATCGATCTTGATAACGAGTCCTGCTTCCTTCAGTCGTTGGCATATAATCCTCAAATGGTCCAGATGTTCTTCCTGCGTATGTGATGCGACAAAAAGGTCGTCAATGTATACGAAACAGAAGTCCAATCCCCTGACGATGGAGTGCATGAAGCGCTGGAACGTCTGCGCAGCGTTCCGTAGGCCAAACGTCATCCTAGTAAACTCGAAGAGTCCGAATGGAGTGGTAATCGCTGTCTTGGGTACATCATTTGCCTCAATTGGTATCTGATGGTACGCCCTGACTAAATCCATTGTGGTAAACACTGTACACCCATCCAATTGAACTGCAAAATCTTGCAAATGAGGAATTGGATACTGATCGGGTTGTGTTATATTATTAAGGGCTCGATAGTCTCCGCACGGCCTCCACTCCCCATTTTTTTGCGACCAAGTGGAGTGGACTTGACCATGGCTATTAGAAGGACGGCAAATTCCTTGTGACTGCATAAACTCAAACTCTTTCTTTGCAATGGATAGCTTCTCGGGGGAGAAACGTCTTGTCTTAGCGTAAACAGCTGGTCCCCGGGTTTCGATGGTATGCGTTACTGCAT
Source organism: Nephrotoma flavescens (assembly GCA_932526605.1). Taxonomy (NCBI): domain Eukaryota; kingdom Metazoa; phylum Arthropoda; class Insecta; order Diptera; family Tipulidae; genus Nephrotoma; species Nephrotoma flavescens. The sequence goes on from OW052220.1 coordinate 78,000,385, forward strand.
GTTTGATTTGATTCGGATTAGTCGCATTTGCTTGCGTGATTTCTTTAAATTCCACTAGCAGACCAATAATCTCGGACCCCATTGAATGACAGCCAATAGTGGTTAGTGTACTGACGGATATGTTTGAAATTTTGACAATCGCGGAAATCGATGTCAGTGGATCCAGAAGCCGTTTGTGTTTGATGTCCACCAGTAAACCATATTTTTTACAAAATCAGCCCCAATTATAGGAATTGTTACATCGGCAACAATAAATATTTGAGAAAATATACGTCTCAAACCTAAATCCAATTTAACTATCCTTGTTCCGTACGTAGTGACCTCGGAAGCGTTTGCTGCATACAATGAAAAATCTGATTTCCCTCTTGATCTATCTTTACTTGAGGCTGGAAGTACTGAAATCTCCGCTCCAGTATCTATTAAGTATTTAATGTTGGAAGATATATCAGCAATTATTAGACGACATTGGGTGTTTTGGTCATAACGTGATCTGGAATTGTCTCGTCGTTTGAACGTGATCTGGAATTGTCTCGTCATCTAACACGTGTGCCTGCACTTGGAGAGTTACTTCGACTATGACCATTAAAACCTGCCCTCTTAACTGACTGTGTGAGCTCGTTAATTTGTTCGTAACTTGATTGTGGAAACTCCTCTGTCCGATTTGTATTACCATTGTCTTGTTTATGAAGGCTGCGAGAAACCGCCATTAGATTCGTCTCTGAACAGGCCTCTAATACTCTGTCGGCCAATTGTGCCACTTCGTCTAATTTACCCACGCTGCCTGCAAGAACCGTCCGCACCTTCGTGGGTAACTTCGCGTCCCACAATACTTGTAGCGTCTCGACAGGAAAAGCATTCATCGCTGTTGCTTGCATCTCCCGCAAGAGCTGCGAAGGTTTTTTGTCGCCAAGATCCATTTCACTCAATACCTTTCGAATTCGGGCTGTCGATGAATCACCCAGTCTTGTGATCAGCGATTGCTTAAGAACATCATAAGGATCTTTGGGTGTAATCACTTTTACCATATCCAGTACTATTCTAGCCAATTCCGGGGTCAACACGCTTAAAACCGTGAAATATTTCGTTACCTGGCTAGTAACCCGCGCATTCACGAATTGCGCTTCCAATGTGCCGAACCATAACTCGACATCATGCGTCCAAATCGGGGAAGGCTTAGGTGCAACCAGATGCAGCTGCCTAGACATCACATCGCCTTGCGATGTATTGTGTGTTTCCATCCCCTCCGTCCTATGCTTGTCTTCGCCCTGTACCTGCTCTTTGAACGAGGAACCTGACGTTGAAGCGCCCTGCGCGGCGAGCATTTTCGACATAATGTCGCCTATAAATGCCTTAACCTGCGACGCATCCATCAAATGCGGCTGTACTACTGCTGACACTTCGTCACACACGTTCTCTTCACTACTCATCTATCCAATAATTTATTTACCGCGTATGTCGGTTGTTAATTAAAATATATTTCGATGTATGCCCCAAATGTTGCTTTGCATTCAATTTTACCGCACTGGAAATGTGCCCGAGTCGGCTGGTCACCAATTATGGTATTATGTGATTAGTGATTTCGAGAATTATATTTCAGATCACTAACGGATTTATACCAATTTTTACTTTAACTTTCAGGTGCTCCGCGGCTAGACCCATGCAAAACCCATGCACATTAAACAAAGAAAGATTTCCTCGAATACAAATCCCTCAATATCAATACGAGTTACAATTTGTATTTTTAAATATTTATTACAGGATAACAACTTATAATATAGATATTTATTACAATTAAAATATGGCGGAATGAATTTTTCTTATTCAGACTACGCCGGTGTGTAATTATTTTTCAACTGATTTTTTTTTGCTCGTTCTCCAATCAACGAATTTTATTTTTTTTTTCAAACCGATGACTAAGTTAATCGAAAAAATGAGTAAATCGTTGAGTTGCCCGATGTGTAACTACCCTACGCGCCAGAGTTTATCGAAGTTTCTGTTTATTTTCCCCAAAAAGAAATTGACGACTGTTTTGTTTATGAGTTATTTACTTTTTAGCGCCTACTAAAATAAATGTGAAAAAGGTGTTTTCTCTAATTTCGTTCAAGTATCGAAAACAAATTACTTTGTGATAAAAAAGAGTGTATATTGTTAAAATGTGAAAAGTGCAACATTTTATTATCTCCAGACTCCCCCCGGACTCCTATATTTTCAGATGCAAATGTTATAAGGATCTTGAATCGAAGGCAAAAGATATGCGTGTAGATATTATTAACATTGGAAGTAACTGCAGGTACATCAAAAATGAAATGAATGATGCACAAAAAAAAAATGTTTCAAATCATGGAATTTTGTACCAATTATGAAAGGTTGAATAATAATCCGTTATAATTGGGCCGAAAAAACGTCCAGTTTTCGTGTAATCGTCGATTGAAATCGGTTATTTTTTTCCAGGACAAATGCACAAAAAAAAATGTTTTGTTCCAAATCATGGAATATTGTACCAATTATGAAAGGTTATTTAATTTTGAATAATAGTCCGTTAAAATTGGGCCAAAACAACGTCCAGTTTTCGTATAATTGTCGGTTGAAATCGGCTATTTTTTACCAGGGCAAATGCACAAAAAAAATTTATCCCAAATCATGGAATATTGTACCAATTATGAAAGGTTATTTAATTTTGAATAATAATCCGTTAAAATTGGTCCGAAAAAACTTCCAGTTTTCGTGTAATCGTCGATTGAAATCGGCTATTTTTCACCAGGACAAATGCACAAAAAAAAATGTTTTGTTTCAAATCATGGAATATTGTACCAATTATGAAAGGCTTTATTCAATTTTGAATAATAATCCGTTAAAATTAGGCCGAAACAACGTCCAGTTTTCGAGTAATCGTCGATTGAAATCGGTTATTTTTTACCAGGGCAAATGCACAAAAAAATTTTTTTTGTTCCAAATCATGGGATTTTGTACCAATTATGAAAGGTTATTTAATTTTGAATAATAATCCGTTAAAATTTATGGATTTCGAGCAGCCATTATTCTTATTTAGATACATTTTTAAATCCGTTTCGTACACATGTCTTTCAAATTAATAAAAAACAGAAAATTTTTTCCATGCATACCAGATTCCAAAAGATAAAATAATGTCTGCCCTTAGAGTCGTAATGCATACCAGTTAATTCCCAAAACGTGTGACCTTATTCAAATGGTACAAAAAAAACATAACTAGAGCACATCAAAATTGTAATATTTCATGTTTCAGCAGAAACAAAGGAAAGCTCATCATCCCTTAAGCTTGTCTTCATTAAAATTTGATGTGTAGGCTGTTCACGATGAAATATTTCACATCATCAGTCAACATCTTATAACTTCGTGTAATGCAGAACACAAAAGCTCTCTATATTATATACATATTAACATAATTTATATTACAAATTTATCATATTATGTAAAAGCTTTAAATTGATTTGAAACAATTTGCCTTTGTATTTTATTTATGTAAAATATGTACACATCGCCTTACTCGTTACACACGAACATTATAAAAGGCTTTGAAATTAAATCACAATCAAAAAAAAATTTTTTTTAACAACATACAAAGTTTTATCGTAACATTGTTCCAAAAAAGCTTAACTATAAACAAATTGTAAAAATTAAGTGTTGGGTGTTGGCCTTTGTGCAAACGATATGCAATCTAAACTTTTATTTGTTTGGGCGATTTTCTTCGCGTCCACACTTTCGTATACCGCATACACATTTTTTGTGCTATGTATGCGCACTAGATAACGTAAATATTAAAACGAGCGAGCACACAACCACTCTGCAAAGCAAAATAAAATAAAAAAAATATAAAGCTCGCACAAAAGTTTACCATAAACTTTATTTTACGCTCAGTTACTTTAAGATATTTCCCTTTAATTACGAAACATTTCCCGTTTTTTTTATACCGTGTTATATAGATACACAGACGTATATAATAATAATATGGTGGATCTAAGACGAACACAAGCGAAAGGATATTTTCCTGATTTTTATTTTATTTTTGAGGTTTAGTTGCCGATTATACAAGTATCGTGTCGTATATGATGAAAACGAAGATGTATATACATTCGAAATGATAATGAGAGTTTCTTATTTCGTGTCTTGTGTGTGGGTGAGTGTGTATGTGTTATCGTTAATTCATTTCAGATGGGAATTTTGTTTGGTACGTAGGCAGCTACGAAACGATGTAAAAGAAGAAAGTTTTCTTTCGTAACAAGATTTTTACTTTATTTTTTCATTTCGATAAAACAACAAGCGCGTAGTCGTACTACCCCCTTCGCCCGTCTTCGGTAAATATGGTGTGCGGTATACATAAAGTGTTTTTTATTTTTATTTTTTTAATTTTGAACATTACAAAATCATTTTTCGGATTAAAAGTATTTTTTCATTTTGTGGTTTGAAGTTCGGGTTGGTATTTTTTTGTGAACGCACCCCTCACATATAAAAATCTATATAACGTATACAACATATATTGGCAAAGTACTTAATGTTATTGTAAATAAGTGATTAAATTGTGGGTTTAAATATTAATATAATTTTTGGTTTGGTTTTAATTTACAAGAATGTAGATACCTAACAGCACTGAAAATTGATTTTATTGAGTGTAATTTATTCGTTTAGCACAATCGAGTCAAGATGAATCGAAAATGACAATTTTAAAAGACTCAAAGATGTTTGCGTTTAGCGGAAATCGGGTTTGCGTTAAGCGGAATACATTTCACTAATGAATCGCCAATCGTATTTGTACCCGGTAATACGTTTTTACGCACCGATTTGGTGAATTTGTGAACTAAGATGGTTTCAACAAATTTTAGCTTGTTCTGCCTATAGAAAACGCAAGTTTTGAGTAATATCGTGATTTAGTTAAATTGTTAACAATCTTCAAGAATTTCTTAATGATAGTAGAGCTTTTATCCATTTTAAACTAATAATTGGAAATCAGCGCCAAAACGGTGGATTTGAAGACTAAAACGCCGATAACATAATTTTTTCTTGGCCATGTACGAGCGTCAAGCATATGTATGTATCTGTCGTAAGTGCCATAGTGGTAAATTTGAGTACTAAAGTGTTTGAGCTGCAGCAAGTACATTTTCTTATCTTCTAAAAATGAATGTTTCTATTATGAATGTTCCAATTGTTCCGCCGTTTGTAAAGGCATATTTTTCAGCATGATGGAGCTTCTTGTCACACCACGAAGTCGGTTAAGAGCTATATGAGTCCGAAAACCTTACCACTACTGGATTGGCAAGGAAACATTCCGGACATGCATCCATTAGAAAATGTTTGGTCGGTTCTAAAAAAGCAGTTATCGAATGCTTTAAACAAACTCCGATTTTATTATAGTTACCGTTTTCGCGGAATAACTGGTCGCTTTAGCTTACAATTAAACCTGCATCACCGAAACTGTAACTTTTGATGAAGTACACAGTTCATATTGAGATAGATAGTTCAAAACTGCCCCTATAACTTGCCTAAGGGTAAATGTCACCCTAAAACGATAATTTTATTAAAAAACGTTAATTTAAAAAAAAAATTAAAAATAATTTATTACACCAGACCACCACCAGGTTTTGGGCCAAATTTTGCGCTAGAAGTCTTGGCAAGGTTGCTAATTCAATGGCCATGCACTTCAGGTGCTCCCGTACAACTTTTCCACAAAAACTTTTGTTTGTTCCGAAAGGGAGTTTCAGCTGCTCAACCAACAGCCATGAAATTTGTGTTATATATAAGTTGCATGTTCAGAACCAACCTTACGATATTTCGAAAGGGATTGGACTCCGGGGCCTAGGATTCCAATACACACTTTTTTTGTAAAATATCTTTTTTTTTAAATGGTTTCACGAGATTGAGTTTAAGAAAGGGAATAACGAAATTTGTCCTAGGTTTTCGTCCCCTAAACTAGTGGGTTCCTTTATATAGGTTTCCACTCGATTCATCTAAGCAGATTAAAATTTTGCATAGGAATTTCATCCCAAAATGAACAGGTTTTTCTAATATTTTTGAATGAAGGGAATTGGGCATTTAAGCCGCTCAACCAAACGTCATGTAATGTTTACCATGTAAAAGTTGCAAGTCCAGAGCTAACCTTACGATATTATTAAAGGAGTTGAAATTAGTTAAGAAAATGAGTTATACTAAATTAGTGACATGCTCAAATCGGACGGGATTTTGCAAAGGGGTTTTATATCATAATTTGATGTGTGTAAAGTTGACTCAACATCAACCAAAATTTACGAACTACATATATCTAGAAGTAACTATCAGCCCTAAGAATACTCAAAAGAAATTATTTACTATAGACAACCCAAAAAAAATATCTAACTCGAAGGAAACCCACCATATGTCTACTGTCAGCCCAAAAATAAACACCCCTATTCCACTAGTCGCATCACTTCAAGTGACGTGACTGCTCATCTTCCTGGTTACTAGATCATTAAATCGAAACTTACAAAATAAATGTTCAATAAAGTCCTTCTGGCTGTTTTTTAAATCTTAGTACGCTGCTTTATAAACATTTCCTTGCGACTGCTATCACTCCAAATGACAATTTCTATCACTTGAAATTTTTACGTGACAAATAAATAAAAAAAAAATTCAAACTAATGAAGCCAACTAAGATTTAAAAAATTTTTATTGAAAGTTTTGCACAAAATTATTTAGTAAATTTTCACTTTAAAATCTAGTAACCAAGAAGATCCATAGTCACGTCGCATGAAATGACACGTCTAAGGGAATTCGCCTGAAAATTGTCGTGATACTATAAAAATGTCATGACAGCCGGAATATTATTTTTAACCGAATAACTAATTATTAAATTGATTGAAAACAAATTTACGAATATTAAATAAGAAAAGAGTAATTAAATATTAAATTTGGAAAGTCTCCGATTAAGCTTGATCCTATTCTCGATATTCAATATTAAGAAAATTAAAGATCTGGAGAGTTCCGAAACCATTTTTACAAATATAACGCATTGAAATCAATTTGTTATTCGTTTTATTTCAGTATTGAAATTATTCGAGTGCTGCTGCTAACTTTGAGATTATTTTCTATTAATAATAGAAAAGTTGAGGGCACCAGAGTTTTGAAGTGTTCCCGTTGCCAAGATTTCAATATTGAGGGTGCTTTAGGGTGTGACCATAAATGGTGATAAATTCGCCCGAAAGCTTAAAAGCAAACACGAATTTAAAACAATATTCGGATTAGAGAATTTAAAAAATTTCCCTTCAATTGTGCGAAGTAATTTGACAATAATAGGTCAAATTCTGTTGTGGACATGACCATATGACAAAACCTTTCTATGGCAATGATTAAATGATATTGAAAAAAAAACAGAAAATTCCGCTTTGTCTGCAAATTTGCTTATATGGTAGACAGTGTTTTTGAATTAGGCCTTTTAGGCCATTCCTCAACCAACTAAGAAATTAGAAAAATAAAATGGTCTCATTTAGACCTATCTGGACCTCTTAAATTTACAAAATTATTCTTACTAAAACTCGTTTCGAACAATATTTTACATTCAGAAATTTTGTATCATATGAATAAAGAATGACTGCGACTACTAAATTCGGTAAGAATGTACAAAATTTTTAGGGAGAATAATTAAAAAGGTTACTCAGAGGTTTCGAACAAATTATGTACAAAGTGTGGCACTACAGCCGCTACTTTATTATTAAGCCTTTTCAAAATTTCCAACCTCCGATTCACTCTACTATCAAGGAAGAAATCTTGCTTTGTCAGTAAAAGTGAGTGTCTTGGACGAAGTACCTTGTAACGTGGCCTACATATTTCGTAGTAAATAAGTAAGTGAGTTTCTTTGTAAACTTCTAAGACAACTTATTTGAAGTACTTCGTGCACTGTTTAAACAAGTAACTGATGATTTTGTATAGGCAATGTTCCTAAAGCACGAAGCCTCGGACAACCATCCCTCCCTCGGTTCACTTATGTGCACTATTTGACTACTATTAGAAATACATAGTGCTGATCTGGCTGGACCAGTATTTTTGTCTTACTGAATGCTCTTCTAAATATTTTTGAAATGTAGGTTTAAAATTCCGCAGATTACCTAATTGGTGTTTGCTTTAATCTATTGAGGATTTGAGAATGGAATAATGGAATTTTTACGACCGGTGGCCCTTTCGGGCTTTTCCTGGGAATAGGGAATTGGGAAAAATATTTTCATAGCATTATTGTCTAAATTGTATTTTTATGGCCTACTGAGGGAATAAGTTTGGTGTAAATATTAACAAAACAAAGTTAAATGGAAAATAGTTTTCCCTATAAATTTTTTTCCCCAATTAACGTTGTTTTGAAAATTTTTGCATTAAACCTTCAAGAGGCCAGAAAAATACGATTTGGTCAAAAATGCTATGAAAATATTTTTCCAATCCCCTATACCCACGGAAAGCCAGAATAGTGCCACAGGTGGAGCAATACTAGTTACAATCAGGATCATAAGGTGGTATCTGGGAAAGTAACGTATCATTAAGACTATTCAAAACCAAACTTCTTAAAATTTTGGCAAAGACGTGCAAAAGCGATTTTATGCTTTGATTTCGATTTTGGGTCTTAAACCGATTTTGCGTTTTTTCTAATTTTTGCATAATTAAATTTGGTGGTCTGCAAAGTGAAACTCACGCAGTGAAACGTTCAATATCCAAAACAGTATGACATCACGTTTAAACAAATGTCAGCAGGATCACCAGAACTAAATAAACGACGAATGAACACTTTTTGAAAATATTAATAAAAATGATTATTTTAAAACAATAAATTGATAAAAGATGTCGCATCAATACGCCATACCATAAAGCAAAATATATATAAGAGGACTCATGTAGACTCTCCGAGGTTAATCTATCTTACTTTTGGCTACCTGTATAAACCTGCTTATAAAATTTGCACTATAGTGCACTATATATGTATTGCTCGATGGCCATACACAAGTCTCGCAGAAGGCCCGAAGACAAACAAAACGCAAAATAAAGTGGGTATGAAAAAAATAACAATTTAGTAAGTCATGTTAAAATCGTAGAGCGTTAAAATCGTAGTTCAACCAACCATTGTCAAATGTATCTATCTTCTTGACAAACTTAAAAGTGGTGCACGAGAAACAGTTTGTCACATCACTTTAACCGCAGCTGGTTATGACAGGTCATGGGCCGACCTAACTCAAACTTATGACAACGCACGAATCATTGTCGATGCACACTTTGACGCACTATGTATTTTCGCCCAAATTAAACGTGATAATGCACAAGATCTGCGATACTTTCCAATGCCTGTCGTAATCACATTTCATCTCTAGAAGCGTGCGGAGTGGATATTACTGAATTGGGTGAACAGGTTCTCATTCATATTATGTATTTCTAAAAAAATTGACGTTAAATTACGTATTACGTAAAAAATGGGAAGACAAAGAGACTTCAACAGAAATGCCTACTTGGACGCAATTAAAAGAATTTTTACGTATAAAATTTAGAGTGCTTCATTCAGTTGAACATTCGAAAAAACAAATAAATAATATTTCGTTTCAAAATTCAAATAAATCTAACTTTAAACCCTCAAATAACGTTAATTATAAAAAGGGTAATACATTTGTTATGTTAAATGAGTCGCAAAATATAAAAAATCATACTGCATCCTATAAGAAATATTACTCTCTTTAAATTGTCATCTTTTGATCGTTTACAAAAGGTAAAAGATCTGAAGATTTGCATTAATTGTTTTGGTACCTCACATACCATATACTATAGATAACTGTAAGTCAACTGTGCTTGTAGAGTCTGTAATTTATAGCATCATCCACTGTTGCATGATTCTTTTAGCAACAACCAAGTCGAATTAGGTTCTGCTGCTAACAAACCAATTTCACAAATTCTACATGCCTCTACAAATACAGAGGTATTACTTACTACAGCCATTTTCAAATTCAGAACAAGTCAATGCCATGATTCTCAAGTGGTATTAATAAAACCATAAGTGGCATTAATAAGTTAAAATGACAGTTTCCCAAGGTGTCTCAACACATCAAATTTCGATGCAGTAAATATAATAAAACCACAAACAAATTTGAACATTTCATTTTGGTCTTTACCATCAAATTTAGCACTAGCTGATCCCGCTTTTTATATTTCAAGAACCGTTGAAGCTTTATTAGGAGCAGAGGTATTTTTTAAAATACTCGGAATGAATCATGTTAAACTTGAAATTTTGAAAGCCATACCTTTCAAGGGCCCCGACATGTTAAAAATATTAATATAAAATTGATATTTTTAAAACAATAAATTGATAAAAGATGTCGCGTCAATACGTCATACAAAATGGCTCGCAGAAGGCCCGAAGAAAAACAAAACGCACAATCAAGTGGGTAGAATGAAAAAAAAGAACAATACAAAACAAACTTAACAGCTCAATTCCCTTAGACGTATCACTTCATGCGACGTGACTATGGATCTTCCTGGTTACTAGATTTTAAAATCAAAATTTACTAAATAATTTTGTGCAAAACTCTCAAAAAAAATTTTTGAAATCTTAGTTGGCTTCATTAGTTTGAATTTTTTTTCATTTATTTGTCACGTCAAAATTTCAAGTGATAGAAATTGTCGTTTGGAGTGATAGCAGTCGCAAGGAAATATTTATAAAGCAGCATACTAAGATTTAAAAAACAGCCAGAACGACTTTATTGAATAATTATTTTATAAATTTCGATTTAATGATCTAGTAACCAGGAAAATGAGTAGTCACGTCACTTGAAGTGATGCGACTAGGGGAAAAGGGGTGCTATTGCTTCAGAAGGCTTGTGACTAAATAAATAAATTACGAGTACTAAGTAGGCGAACTGTTAAAATATTCGAAAATGTCAATACTTGGAACTATTTTATTTTGAAGTAAATTAAACCGCTAGTGACGTGTTCTACCATCTCATTTTCGATATTTTATCGAACCGTATATCTCCTTTTCCTTAAATTAAATTGAAGACTGTTTCGTTTACGAATTATTTTTTATCTATTTTGCCATCACAACCTACTAGAATAAATGTAAACAACCTTTTTTTCCCCTAATTTCGTTCAGTGGCACTATTCTGGCTTTCTCTGGGACGGAGTTGGTAAAAATATGTTTGTAGCATTTTTGTGTAAATTGTGTTTTTCTGGTCTACTGAGGGAACAAGTTTGGTGTAAGTATTTTCGAAACAAAATTAAATGGGAAAACATTTTCCCATATAAAACTTTCCCAATTAATTTTTTTTTTTTGAAAATTTTTGAACTAAACTTATTCCTTCAGTATGCCAGAAAAATACAATTTGGACAAAATGCTATGAAGATATTTTTCCCAATTCCCTATTCGCAGAGAAAGCCAGAATAGTGCCACAAACACAGTGGATCGTACATCATTGTACACTGTACGATTTTTCTGTCGGAACCTTATAATTCTAGCCGGAGCCTTATAAAGCCAGCCGGAACAATATTCTACGGCCAAACTAACTATGGCACAAGAAGCACAATGGACTATGCATCCCTATAGTTTCAGCCGAAAACCTTATAATTATAAGGAGTTACAAGCTGGCATGATAAGCTTCCGGCTGAAAAATCATGTGCCATAATTAGCTTGACTGTAGAGAGGGTATGGTTCCGGCTGGTTTTATAAGGTGATGGTTGGAATTAAAAGGTTTGGGCTAAAAAACTATTAATATACACAATAATGCACATTACCTTGTACTTCTTGCACCATAGTTGTTTTTTTTGTAGTATTGTTCCGGCGGGCTTTATAAGGTTCTGGCTGTAAAATCATATAGTGCACAACGATGAACAATGTATCGTGCTACTTGTGCCATAGTTGGTTTGGTTTCGGCTGACATGATGGACACGATAAACGTGATGGACACTCATTTAGGTTAGCCCTAGATTTACTCGTGATTTTTTCTTAAAAGTTTTTCGAAATAAGAAAAAAAAATTCAAAAGAAACCACAATATTTAACTACATGGAGCGGGAGACATAAAATTTTTTAATAGTCAAATCTTACAAATCTAGTTAACTCAATTTATTTTCCGAATTATTTACTTTATATAATTTAATTTAGTTATTTACTTATACAATAGATGGAATTGTTACTTAAGTTGTATAAAACTCAGTAGGTATGATAATTCTCGAAAAAGAAAATAAAAAGGGTTCTGAAAAAATAGCTGAACGATGAACGTGAACGAAACATGATGTTAATTATATGAATAAATAAAAAAATTATAAATCGATAATTAATTTGGTTTTATTCTAAATATTTTATCGCTATATAATCAGAAGTGGGACACTAATCCAAAAATCGCTCGAATATTTAATAAAATAATCATTTTAATCGTACATGTGTAAATTTGGTTGTTCATTAGAATGAATTGAAAAAAAAGGAAACTAAACGCGGATGGAAAAAACATGCTTTAACCGAACGATTGCTTGCCGCTATTGTTGGAGGAGCAGAGTAGAAAGAAAGATTTAATCAAAACAATAGGTACGTCGGGTGTTACACGCGTTTTGCTAGGGTTCGGTGACAACAATGATTACGAAGAGCTCTGTTCAAATTTTCAACAAAGTAGCAGTCATCGAGAAATTAAAGAAGAGATAAAGATAAAGAACATCAAGATAAGTATGAAATACAAGAAGACATTCAACATACTGTCGTATCGGCAAAGACAAGTGATGATCACCGTTATAATGTAAAAGATATTGAAGAATTGTTACCAATATTTAACCATATTCAAATGTCACAACTCTTTCACCAAAGCAATTCATCAAAAGCGTTAAAGAAATACAAAATATTTATGAAATAAGTGATAGAATGATACTACTATCATTGGCACAACGATTACAAGGTGCCGCGTTACTTTGGTATCGAAGCGCACAAGGGAAATTGCATAACATAGACGACTTCGAAAGTGAATTCCCGCGAAATTTTGGTGCAATCTGTTATTATGAAATGATTACAATAGGTGCACATGCAGATATATCGGAAGCCGCTATGATTCGGTACATTATACAAAATATAAACGATCATAACTTGAGTATAATGTTGAGATCAAGTATTATTGAAAAAACCCTCAGGATTCGAAAATGTGTGTCGCGAGAGTAGTGATGATCGACAAAAGCTACAACCAACAAAGACAACGTTTATTAATTCAAATAACGGAACGGTACCAACATCGAAACAAATGGCGGATAAAACGGTAACATGCTACAATTGTTTTGAAGCCGGACACATTTTCATCAATTATCCTCAACCGGCTGGCCTTTCGAACGCAAGCCCCGATATTCTAAATGTAATAAAGTTCATCCGAGAAGTGTTAGTACTTGTGTTGCAAGTACTAACTGCACTGCATTTTTAATAATTTTTGTTGACCAATCGTCGTAAATTTCGGGAATGAACAGAAACATTTGAATGCATTGATCGATACGGGAAGTCCAGTGAGCATTATTCTTAAGAAATCGCTTCCAGAAAACATTAAGTTCGAACCATATCATGGAAGTACGCTTCGATGTTTCAATGATGCGCATCTTGAAATATTAAGGCAGATAAATTGTAATATTTTTGTTGATTCCAATAATTTTTTAATTTCATTTTTAGTGGCACCTGATTGTTCATTACGTTACGTGATTTTATAACCGATTATTCAGTTAGATTCAAAATGGATACGCAACATACTGGGAAAGTTTTCTGTTTTGAACAGTCACCGGAAGTTAAAGAACAAGGTATTGTAAACCTTTTTGATCAAATTTTAAATGTCGATTTTTTGCCGGACGAAAAGGATTTCGCAACGATGTTGCGCGTGATTATTTAATTCGAACTGAGCTTTGTGAGTTGTTTGAGGAGTTTAAGAACTTAGAAAGACCTTCTGTTTCAAATGAAAGACACGAATTTAAAATCGAATTGAGTTCAAACAAACCCGTATATTCGACCCGCAACGTTTATGTATACGTGACCGTCAAATTGTCAATCAGTTCCCAACAAACAATATGTACGGAAAGCGGACCCTTTTCGACAGCAAAAGTGCACAGCGTACTCAGAAAAGCATCCTCTGATTGCACGGAAATACGTAATGTTGGCTGAAGAAAGATGTCACGTTTTTCCACTAGTCCCCTCTTTTTAGATTGTTAATGTATTAGTGCTTACGAGTTTTCCAAATGCATTCAGTACTTTTTCTCTTTCATTTGCGCACAATATTCCATTTGAAAACATTACGCAGAATCCTACGTTATCCTGGCAAAAACGAAATATAGACAATGCACATTAAACGTTCACTGTACGTATTTGAGACGAAGTTTCCGTGCGAACTCCTAATGAATAGTATGATTTTCCAATCTAAATAAATAAAACATTTCAATCAAGGCGAGGTTACAAAGACTTTGAAAGTTTGGTTTCGAACTAATGAAAAAATTTTTAGTATTAAAAAATCCAGTCGTCTCATCAGACTGCAGTAACCAAACTACAAAAATTTTGAAAATACTTTGAACTAATCAAAGTATAATCACAATGCTTTAGCGAATTTTAATGATTCGCTACGCAATTCCCAACCTCGAATAACCTCGAATTTTATTGTATTTAACGCATACATGCGATTTCTAAATGAAATAAAATGACATGTAATAAAATAACACAAAAAAAATAATTCTAGCTCAAATATGGCGTTGCGCGTCAGTCTCAAACAAGAGAAGAATAATTATACTAGTATTATTTTGTAAAACCGTTAGAATAAATACGTTTGATTTTATATGCACACACATATGATAATTGGGTAAGGAATGGCGTGCGTAAATTATGCTCTTTTGGGTACGAAGCGAAAATTGTTTGTTGGGTTTGTACACTGAGAAAAAAAAAAACAGTAAAAATAAAAAAATATACACATAAAATCAAAACAATATACATATACTTTTTAAGCGAAAAGTCTCGTTTTTAATTTCTCATGTGAAATTATTGACCTTTTATTAAACTTTTAGAAAAGTTATAGACATTTGCAAATTATTTTGAAATCGCCAGATCCGAGTTTGACCTACTCGCGAACTATGTGCGAATATGTATGCAATTATGCCACTAAACTTGTAAAATATATATCTGCCAACATAATTGTTTTATTCTAGGAGTACAACATTCAACACATGCGACTCATTTATTTCATTAAATTACGCAGATTGTATCTGTAACACCACACCCCATCTCGATATTATACCCCCAATTAAATGAATTCGATAATTTTATTTGTACACAGCATCTCGTACCCTTATATATCGTAGAGAGTTTTTAATCTGGTCTACTATACGTAATAGCGTAATAACTGTATACCAGTCAGTATACTCTACACAGTTTATTAAACTACTCAGTTCTTCAGCATCTCAATATTGTATTATGTAGTTTTTATGTTAACTAAAAGAGGCAATACAATTTTATTGGAAATGGTGGAAACGATTTTAATAACACACAACAGCCATGTATTATGATTATTGTATAGTCGACGAAGAAGAAAGTGGAATACAAGAAAATTAAAGAAAAACAATTTATAATTTCCTTAGAGTATTTTGCGGATGGTTTGTAGGATGAAAACCATTAGGCGAATATATTTTACCCCTCACCACACTACCATACTTAATTTAGAGCGTTCCAGTTGGTATCACATACAGCTACAGATAGACAATAAAACACAAACAATTATTTTGTTTGCGCAATTTTATCGTACCATATACGACGAATTTTATATGAATTTAGTGTATGGTAAACAATGGCAAGAGTTTCCTTTCCGCACCGTGTAATGGTGCCTTATATTATGTATACATACTCGTAATACGAAAAGCAAAATATTCAAAGAACGCAATTGGGAATTGAGGAACACCATTCGTATAAAAAGTTAAATCATCTAATATAAAGATGAAATATTTATCTCGAATCTAGGCCGACTTGCTTATGGAAACTATATTCGTATATACAGACGTAAGGTCTATAAAAATAAATTTGAAATGAAAATCGTAAACAAAATTGTCATCAAATCGAGAAGCATGGTAAATAATGATTAAGGTGGATTTTAAAGACGCCTACAATTCTTGATTAGATTTCGTTCCGTCGTTCATTTTCATTACATCATTTTCGACAAACAAAACCAGGTTCTCACATTTAGTTTATTAATGTGAATAATTAGGAATACAAACAATTAATTTTTAGGCAGATGACCGCCAATACGGTTTGGGACTGTCAGTTGTAAATCACTACCAGAGAACTCGGGAACCGAAAATCAAAGAGGTGGTATTTTCACTTATGACTATACGGTACGGTAGACGGAATCTTCTATGAAATAAATGTGAGAATATTGCAACGAATATTAAACTGGAGTGACAGCGATTGTGAGGGTATCGCGTTTACATTATTGTGGACAACTTGAAAGTTCTTCTCTACAAAGACCAAAAAGTCATTCCTAAATAAGATTACTGTTTTTATAATTTTAGGTTTGTGGATAATGCTCGAAGATGTTTACGTGTGTTGTTTTAATTTTTTAACGATTTTTTAATTTGAATCGGAATGTGGCGAAGGGCAAAACAAAACTGTAGAGACATGAGCTAATACGTCAGTATAGTTCCGCTAAATTTTGCAGAATTTTCGAAAGCAGTATGAACTTCAAAATTATGCAAATGGAACATCTATAGTCAAGCATATGGCACAAACATTTTAGATGTAGATTTTGGACTTTGTTGAAATGTATTAGCCAGGTTGATTGTTGTATGCGTAAGCAAAATTTTTTTGATCCATCACCTTTTTGAACGAATCAGCACTATCTCAATTGGATAAGCCGCAGATGAATTCTAAAACTCAATATTTATCAACTAAATTTTCGGACGTTAAAACAGTGCAATTAATATTAAACCAGTAAAAGATGAAATCATCTACTAACTGGAAACTTCTAGGCCACCAGTTTCGAGTAAAACAAGGCGTTTCACACTTGAGACCGTATTCTTGAAATCGGTGGAAATTTCCCCAATCGGAATACAATTTCCTTTGAAATTCTCTTTATTATTCGAATTTTTCGCCGCCTACTCTAAGCATTTTTTGAAATTTGTTTTCAAGTTTGCTAATATTTGTCCCCCTACTAAGAAAATAATTTCGAATCGATTTACCCAGTCGGAATTTTTCCCTTAGTAGAGGAAAAAATTATGTTTCTTTATTTAAAAAAAGAAAAGAAATCTAAAAAAACGATTAAAGTAGCCGGCGAAAAATTCGAATAATAAAGAGAATTTCAAAGCAAATTGTATTCCGATTAGGGAATTTTCTACCGATTTCAAGAATATGGCTCTTGATATGTTGAAGTTTGCTAGGAAAGAATTCAAAAATCGAATGACCCTTGGTATTTTGATGTAGGGTCTAGAGTCTTGCATCTAGTTTTTAAGAAAGACGGAGTTTGGAGACCATGTCGAGATTAGCAAGGTTTAAATCGCGTCACTATACCTGACCGCTATCAAAAAACCACACCTTCAATATATTTCGTATCAATTTGAAGCATGTTCAGTTTTCATAATATTGAATATCATCCAAGCATATCTTCGAAATTCAATTGAAACAGAGATTAGGGCATTCCGTTATTTTGGGAATAAATTTCACGTTTGTTTATTTTGATGATACGAGGGAAGTTTGATAAGCCAGTAAATTTTTGAGTTTCCCACGCAGTAACTTTAAATGCACAAATTGGCGATGTTCAGTTGCAACATGCACGAAACATGGATGTATCACAACACACCAAAGACCAAAAAATAATCAAGACGGTGGGTTTCTCTAGGTGAACATGCACCAAAGAAGCCCAAGGTGGGTTTGTCATCCAACAAGGTCATGACCTCAGTTTTTTTGGGACACCCATCATTTACATCATTTACATTGATTACCTTGAAAATGCGATTAAATGATCACCGGCAAAAATTATTCACAGCTTTTGGACAAATTCAATATTGATTTGAAGGAAAACTGACCATTCCATCATCGAAAGAGCAGTCCATCAAGACAATGTACGGGTGTACTGTAGTCGTATGCCGTCAGTCACCAAGTCAAAAATCCAAGAATTGGGCTAAGAACTGCTGTTGCATTTCGCACATTCTTCAGATTTACCCTCTGCGATTATTTCCTGTTTTCAAACTTGAACAAATGACTGGGAGGTAAGACATAATTATTATTTGGAAGGAATAAAAAAGTTGGGAAAACGCTGGACTAAATGTAAAGAGCCTATGGTGAGAAATAAATTGTTTTTTGCCGACAAAAAATATCTTTTATTCACAAAGTTACTGACTTATCAAACTGGGCTCCCTGAATTAAAAAAAAACTGAAATTGAAAAGGTGGTTTTTATATGAAAAATGGGACCTTTTTTAAGTCATACTTTTAACAAATTTTCTAACTTAACAAAGGTGTTTTACAAGAACAAATTTAATTTCAAAATGACACAAGAAAGGCATATTTTAAGTCATTTTACAAATATGTATATTTTTTAATTCATTTTCAAAATGACTTAAAAAGGCATATTTTATTTTACATTATAAGCATAAAATTTATATTTGTTTTTAACACGCATTTGTGAATTATTATTTCTGTATGAATTATGAATTAAAATATGCATTTTTTAATTCATTTTGAAATTTGCAATTGTTTGTTGCACATATTTAAATTGTTTTTTGCACATTTCAATTTTCATTTTACAGTAAAAGCACGAATATCCAGCATCCAATTAATCGGAACACTCAGCTAATCGGAAGTTTAATTTTTAAGATTTTTTTTGCTTTTTTCTCTTTCATATCCATTTTTTTAATTGAAATTTACAATTGTTTTTTGAATTTTTTAGTTTTTTGACACTTTCATTAATGAAAGCATTAGTTGAAAATTTTCAATGGCTTTCATTTTCATAAAACAGTAAAAGCCCAATTATCTGGCATCCAATTAACCGGAACACTCAGTTAAACGGAACTTAAATTTGTTGGAATTTTTTTTTGCCCTTCTCTCTTTCAGAACGGTAATTTTTTTATTTATTTTTCTGGGATTCATAGAAAATATATTTTCCTTTAATTTTTTTCTGTTTTATGCATTATTCTATTTGAATTGAATGTGTAAAGTCGTACCCCAACTAGGGTTAGGGAAATATTGAATATATGTATTATTAAACATTGGGTACTCGTATGGGTGTACTCGTATATATAATATGTATTTATTTATTATTTGCAATAAATTAAATTAACTGATTATAAAAAAATTGTTTTTTGGTACATAATTTGAAAATAATAAATAAACTTGAATTCTAAAAAATAATGAAATGCGAAATTCTCGTAAAATTTCTAGTTTTAATGAAACATTCAATTATCCGGAATTTTCGATTATACGGAATGCTCTCATCTCCAAGCATTCCGGATAACCGGGCTTTTGCTGTAATATACACTACAGTAAAAGCCCTGTTATCCGGAATGCTTGGGGATGGGAGCATCCCGGGAAATCGAATATTCCGGATAATTGAATGTTTCATTAAAACTAGGAATTTTACGAGAATTTCGCTTGATTTCATTATTTTTAGGATTCTGGTTTATTTATTTTTAAATTATGTACCAAAAAACAATTTTTTATACATCAGTTCATTGAATTTATTGCAAATAAGAAATACATACATACGATGTATACAAGTACCCCCATAAGAGTACCCAAAACTTAATAATACATATATTCAATATTTAACTAACCTAACTATGTAATACGACTTAACACATTCAATTCAAATAGAATAATGCATAAAACCAAAAAAAAATAAAGAAAAGTGTATTTTCTATGAATCCCCGAATAAAAAAAAATAATATCCATTGTGAAAAAGAAAGAAGTAAAAAAGTCCTGAAAGTTAAAATTCCGGTTAACTGAGTGTCCCGGTAATTGGATGCCAGATAATCGTGATTTTATTGTAATATGAAAATTAAATCCATTCAAAATTTTCAACTAATGATTTCATTAATGAAAATGTGCAAACAATAATGTAAATTTCAAAATGAATTAAAAAATTCATATGAAAGAGAAAACAAAGAGAAAAATGTTAATAAAAACCTAAAAATTACAATTCCGGTTAACTGAATATTCTGGTTATTTGGATGCCGGATAATCGGGCTTTTACTGTTATACAATTATACGTTATATTTCGATCTCAAACACTTTTCTTAAATCATTTTCAAAATGACTTATGGTATGCATTAATAAAGTCAAATTTTTTTATTTCATTTTCTTTACAGATTTTAAGTAAATTTTAAAATGAAATAAAAACGCTGGTTTTAAGACCGAAAAACACCATTTTTAAGTCAGCTTTTTTAATTCAGGGAGCCATCAAACTGCCCTCGTATTTTGATTTATTTTCGCCTTAAGAATATCGTCTAGAAATATAGTGTCTGAAAAATTACCAGAAAGCGGCTGAATCATTAGTAAATGTGTATTCGCTTCACACAAAATTAAATTTCCTGGACACATTGCTAATGTAAAAGGAATTTTACCTGAACGCCCCTTAAAAGTGAGTTATCTTAATTTTTTTTGTGATAAAATCTTACTAAACGATTTTTTCAAAGAGTAAACGGTGAAACTAGTGATACCAATCAATTTTTCAGGGGAATCTTTTGAAGGCTTCAACAATTACAAGAAGTCGGATCAAGCAACCCTTCCCCTCATAAGTCCACTACAGTAAGAGTGGTTGAAGAGTATATAGATTATGCATGGCAGTTATTTAGTTTTTTCTCTAGTCGTCTTAATGAAATGATATGTAGCAAATAAATAGTACTTGACAATAAGTTGTTTGCTGCTTATGGCACTAAATATAATAAATATATTTTATAAGGCAGATTTTACTTTGTGCACAGATCACAAGCCATTGATCTAAGCTTTTCATCAGAATCCGGAAAAGCCATCACCGCGACAATTTCGTCATTTTGATTTTATTGGTGAATTCACCGCCCCCCCTCCTCCCCGCCATTCAACATATTTTGTTATTTTTTCACAAACTAATTTCAGTTATATTCCTGTCCTGATAGTATAGATTATGTCCAAATTGCTCATGTACAAACAAATGATACAGAACTCCGATAACTTTTACGTTAAAACACTGTTGCGGTTAACCAAAGCAGTTAAATTGACTTTATCGTATTCAAGGTGCAAATCTAAAATCTGTCCACGATTGTTGTGTAGAAATTGTAGAATTTTACAATACGAAAATAAATAGAACGTCATGATTTTCCTTTGTCAAAACATCTAAAAACAATGCGAAGTAAAAAGAAAAAGTTAGTTCGCAGCACGCTATAGTTCACGTGAGTTCGCAATATAAAACCAAGCCACGCAGAAGCGAGAAACTCTAGACCAGGTATAGGTAGAAACAAATACATAAATAAATACACATATAAATATTATTGGCTAAAGTTTACTTTACGTATACATCGAGAAAATCAGGTAAGGAGTATAAATTTTGAAAATTTTTAAATGCAGGATTGTTTTTTAACAGGTTTTAGGAGGGGGAAGGGAAATTTTTCACTTAAAAAATAAAAAAATTGCGTATTATTTTATTTGAAATATGTACGTACAAATGTGTAATTTTTATAAAAATTTTGATATTAGGATTGTATCTTAACAGTTTTTCGACAGTACAAGTTATTTTTCCGGAAAAACTTTGCAGTTTTTCCAGGAAAATGTTCAAAATTTTTCAATTTTTTTTTACTAAATTTGGCACTTGAAGAATTGTATAAATTGTGGAAAAATGGGGGTTTGGTCGATTCTTTTAACATTTGTGGCACTATCAGAAGAAGCAATAAGAGCGAGAGAAACTCTTTGATCTATGTCTGCAAGGTTGACGAAGCAATTATTATTAATATTGAAAAAAAAAAAATTTGAAAAAAAAAGTGAAAAATTTTCCAACTCTCCTTTTTAAAATTTTTATACTCCTTACCTGATTTTCTCGATGTATACGTAAAGTAAAATTACGCCAAATTATTGTAAAGGTTTATTTTTCAACAAATTCAATTGTTACAAGTCACTCTATACCTCTACAAACTGGTGACCCCGAAAAAAGAAAAGTCCACGAATGAATGGTAGGTAACCTGGCAGAATTTGGATGGTAATCAGCAACAGTTTCCTTAGGATTGTGCAACGCGCATTAACCAACGAAGGACCAACTGGCCTATCCCAAGCAGAGTCCAGGAATTGCGCAGTAAGCGAATTTAACCAATTTATTTTATTTTTCTCATTGTTTCGTGAATAATTAAAATTAAAAACAAATCAATAAGTTTCCACACAGCAATTGCGGGAAACTTATTTTCTAAACCGTGGAAATTTTAACAATTCGCACCATTGTTGCTCATTTTTCATTTTTATTTCCGGATGTGTCAATATGAGGATGGACCTCTAGTAGCGAAGCGGCACAAGTTTGTAATGTGTCAGTCAAATATACGACTTTCAATTAGGATATTCCTTAGATATGGTTCACGACATAGGAGGCTTCAATTGATTAGCACACGGTTAAGTGCGTTCGGGACCAAATACTTAAACCACCGCAAACCAATAAATACGAATCTCTCAAGCCAATAATTATTGAGAGATTACTCCTTTTGCTATATGAAAGATGGGGACTCTTTCCACAGATCAGGTTATAGAGCTTGTTTTAAGGAATCTGTGGATGCAATGACTGCAGACATATGCCTAGGAAATTTTATCATGCATGGACGAATTAAATTTAAATCAGTTAACCAAAGCGGCAGACAAGATTGTGGGCATTCAGAAACCGGTAGGAATTTTTGGTGTGAACACGAACAATCACAGTCATCAAGAGCATACTCAATCTTGTCAGGTCAACAAGTCAACTAAAAATGTTAAGGAGTTGTTCATTAAATTCAATTCTTAAAAATCTAAACTCACGTATGGTCACGATCGCAAAGTTCTAGTCGATTTCGCAGTATTTCACGAAGGAACGAGCAGGTAACTAAATACCCAAAGGAGTAATAACCTTTGAACATGACACCAATGCAAGAAAGTGTGCAAAGCCGTGCAATTTTGACAGTCAAAAACGGAAAATCATTAGGCATTGCACTCCATGCGACGGGCGACGGTAGCCTAAAACCTAATAGTTGTTGCACAGAGAGTTAAATTTTAATGATGGAGAAACAAGCCGCATTATTGAGTTAAATTGCACACACTTAATGAAAAAAAACTTGTGAACCAAACTATAGTAAAAAGTACTTTATTAATAACACACTGTACTTTTATTCGTATAAATTTGTTTGTCCACCAGATTACAATTTTTCAGTACGAGGTTGCCACGCCACAGTTCAAATAGCTAATTAACAAATTTGTGAGATTAGTGAATGGTTAAATTACTTAAAATATAATTCATTTTTAAATTTTTTATTTGCAATGCCGCATTTTGCTATTGTAACAAACTCTAGCGCTACGAGCTAGCATTTGGACATTTATTTTCGAAAACATATAGTTTCGAAAAAATTCTCGAACTACACTAAACTGTTAAACAATTTATTTGCCAAATATCGAAGTCCGATTGTACGATTGTGTCCAATTGCCAAATATCCTCATAATACATTTAAATAATTTTTGTCGGATGGTTGCATGACTAAAAGGCAAAAATATAAATACGGTATTAAATCCTGATATAGTTAGGTTTCAGTGGTTGACACTTAGGCCATTTTTGGCCCATTGTGATATCACGAATTCACGTCACATCATCAACCCATATTCACCTATTCACCTACTCACACAATTACAGTATACCACCTGCACATTGCAATGGAGCTTGTCTGAGCTAATCTGTACATTGACATGGACGGTGAGTCGGCGCTGATGTACACCATCCTGGTCTTAGTTGTATTTATTAAAATCACCGATCGTAATCGATGATGAAAATTCGGTTTGCATCTAGCCTCTGATGGGATTCGAACCCAGTACCTCCCGGCCCAAGTGCTGAAGCTTTAACCACTGCACCATTTGTCCGTAAAAACGGCTGAGTAAATGTGGGAAATTTTACATTTTGTTTCAATGCCTACTGGGAGAGGAAAGTGCTGTTTCAGTTTTGTTTGAAAATGCAGTGTGTGGAAAGGCTAATTAAAGTGGCACCTGTTTAACAAAGTGCTTCTAAATTGAACATATTTTGCCAGTTACATGTACATATACTGTGGCAGACGTAAGCGAACCCATTTTTCACTTTATAACTCTGTTTTTGTATCAGCTATTTTCCATAAATCAAATTTTTTGTTTAATATATTTAATTCTTTGTGTAACGAATACATAATTGCTATAAAAATAACAATAAAAGCAGTTTGACCGTGATATTTAATTGTGTTTATGTAAATCAAAATTGGTTAACATAAAATTGTTAAATTAGATGGGATAGTTGTAATATTTTGTAACATTCTTATACTTAAAAGGCTTTTTACTGCTAGGCAATGCAGCTGTCTCAAAAAATGTTTGTATATGGGGTAACAATATTCCAATAGTGAAATTTCCAGGAACATTGAGCATTTTGAAAGCATTTTTCGTAATTTTATTTGAAAAGGTAAAAGTATGGCATAAAAGGCCCAACAAAAAGCCGAAGACAAATCTTAGGTTATCAGAAATACAAAATGTGAAGAAGCTCTATGAAATTGACTATTATACAGGCAAATATAGGAAAAATTGTCCGTGACGAATCGAAACATTGGTCGCATTTTAATCAGTTCGTCAAACATTAAATGGACCAAACTTCAAAGCAAACCTCGTCTAACCGCCAGGAATAAAAGTAATCGTCTTAAATTTGCTCGTAGACAAAAAATTGGGGGAAGAGCGTTATTTTCTTCGAAAAAAACATCAATCTAGAGACGATCGAAACAAAAAGGTGGTGGCAATTCCATCAAGAATTTCTATAAAATTTGACGAAATCAACGCCTAATTGATTTTTGAAGTTATTCAAATCCCATTCAAAACCCACACCAAATATTAAATAAATTAATAAACGATTTTTTTTAATTTTGTCTATCTAAACTTTCAATGTGATTTAAGAAAATCTTAAATGTTTACTATTGTGATCTTACAACAGAATTTAGAATAATTGCACAATTTTATTTATCAGAAAAATGCAAAAATATTTTGGTAGTTGGTACTATACACTCGCGAGTAACTAAGTCGACTCAAATATTCGCGCGTACAAGGCGTATTTTTTAAATGGCTTAACTGATTTTCGTAAAATAACTTTTTTTGATTGCTTAGCATTTTATCTTTACAAGGACACCTTTGGCATTAAAATCTCTACAGGTACATTTCAAATTAAAGCAATCGTAGCAAAATGCGGTTTCAGTGAAAACAATTGGCGTACTTCAATCATATGTATAACACCACGTTGACCGATATTTGTCATCAGTTACTTATCAGACGTTGACCTGAATAAATGTTGATTGCAAGAAGGACGCAATCAACGAGAAGTCGCTCGTCAGCTAAACATGAGTCAATCTGCCACCTCAAGAGTATCCAGAAGGTTTTAAGAGACTGGTACCTTCAATCACACACCACATACGATCACATACCAGCCGGTATCGGTGTTCATCTGGAGGAACGATCGATTTATCGGCCTAACTTCACTGCAAAATCGTCATCTCACGGGCGTCGATGTGCAGCAGGACTTAGACAAGTTCGAGATGGAGCTGTTAGTCAATGGACAGTAAGAAAACGCTTGAATGAAGTCAGCCTGACTCCAAGGCGCCCCGCTTCGCAATATATATATAGGAGAAGATTTCATATTGAAGCATGACAATGCCTGGTGTCACACAGCTCGAACCGCTGGGCAGTTCATGAATGAGATTGGACTCGAGACGATGAAGTGGTCAGCCTTCAGTCCAGACATGAACCCAACTGAATATTTATGGACAAACTAAACCGGAGCGCACGAGCAAGAAATCCGGTACCATCTAAAATCAGTGACCTCAAGATTGCATTGGATGATGAGTGGGTATCGGTCTTTGTCAAAACCTTAATAAGGTCAATAGGGAACCAATAAAATTGTTTTTGTTTTTATTGAATTTTTTAATGTAATTTAAATTTAAATATCTCCAATATTTTTTTGATAATCATCACTTTTGGTTGTGTTTTCATTCAAAATCCATTATAATGGAAAGTGCTGAGCCAATTTTCATGAAAATATAGTGTCATTAAGTAAAATGATCAGGTTTTCAAAAAAAAAATATTGTCTTGTGAAAATCGCTTAAGCCGTTTTAACAAAAATCGTCTTTCTGTGTGCGCTGAAAGTTTGAGTCGATTTAGTTGCTCGCGAGTGTAGGTAGAAGTGCAGATATTAAAAAAACATAGTGCACTTAAACGAATGTCTATCACTGTACTAAGATGCACTGTATTGTCTAAGAAGTATAAATTGATTAGGGAATGAAATCCCATTGTGTAGGCCAACATTTAGCAAAGAAATAAAAATTAAGGTATATTAGTTCAGATTAGGGGTTTTAGTAATGTAGATTTTGTCAGCATGAAAAAATCAGATTACACTAACCCAGTTAAATTAGAAGCTTAGCCTAACCCTCCAAAAGTTTAAAAATTTGTTGGACAATCTAAACTGAAGCTAGGCTATTAGTATATTACAATCCCGAAATGTCGTGAATTTTTTGATAGTAATAACAGGATTTTATGGCGAACCATTTGTACGGGATCCTATATCCACTATATCTTATTGAGTTTTATCCCCGACACCTTAAAGGTAGGCCGGCAGCAACTTTCAAATTTTAAATGAGAACTCCATAGTTTATTGCGGCTTCGGGTTCTACGCTTCAAATTAGTAAAGATTTGTTCGTAACTTATTTGATTCGTGATAGACGGCGAAAAATATGACTTTACCAAGGTCGACCCAAACCCGCATTGATACACTACTTTCAGCCTAGGCCAAGAATAGAGGCAAGGGTTGATTAATATGAGCCCAGTAAGTCCTCTTGTCACTCACAATTTTGGTGCTTGATTAACGTGAGCACCCTTGCCTTTCACAATCTATTTTTTCGTTCGCTAAATTTTTTGTGATTGAAGTGCTATCACGAATTATAGAAAAAGTTTCGTTATTGAAAATGGAGGTACAGGAGATGATCATATTTAAATATTTATTTACCATCTAACCGACCATCACGTGTTAAGTCGGAATAATCATTATATGTGGCCGGTTTTTATGCATTTTTTTTGTAAGTATATAAGTGTATAAGTGTTTTTTTGTGTCTATACAATGGCAAACTTTAAGGAATGGTGAAATAAGTATCTAATAAGTAAACAGCTTGAAACTAAGTAAACTTTAGATAAATAATTCGTAGATCGTTGAATGTACTCTCATAATGTACAATACGTATCATAGAGTTATGAACCATATTTACAATTGTTTAAAATTATAATACGTACGAAAGCCGAATAAGAAATTATCGTATCAGGATAAATCCGTTGCAGACACCTGAAATGATGACACAGGTTTTGGTAAATAAACGCTGATTTTCGTCAGCCAAATAGCCTCTATTTTAGAACGGGTATGAAAATAATTTTATTTGAACCGTTTTTAGTTTTTTAATGTCCAGTCGTCAATCCATCATGGCCACCAGCACGCTCAATTTAATAATAAATATCAGTTTCCGGGCGGGTCCTGTCAGTTACAAATATTGGTATAAAACTAGTGAACCTGCCTCAAATCAAAAAAATTATACCGCCGGTTCTTTTTTTTTGTTTTTTTTTTTTGTTTTTATCCATGCCATCTGTTTTGGAGCCGAAGTACTCCCTGCTCTTTCGCGGTTTATTTTTTCTGTCTTACTTTACGCATCACCTGCCAAATCGAAGACGTACGGCTATAGGGCCGATTTATGACCATCTGCACATTTCAAGCTCCATGCCAGCCTATACTGACATGGAAGATGCCGCCGGTTCTTATACAGAGTATGAATAAACTGCAACACAAGTTAAATTTCTATTGAATGCGTTTAAGGAAATAAATTTAATAACGACACAGTATTGCCTCAACGACAAGAAAAGGCAAACCACTCAAGTTAAACGAAGTTAGTTGCGATACGCTGCACCTCATTTTAAATGGTAAAAAGCAACAGGCCCAAGTTAACCATGGTATGAGCTCAATGACACTCAGAGCTGTTAAATTACATGTAATTTTAAAAAGCTACATTAACTATATTTGCAATGTAGTTTATGTATAGTTAATGTAGTTATGTGTAGTACATTAACTACATTATAGTTAATGACGTCAATGTAGTTTTTATTCGCATTCGCATTTGTGGGGGGCAAATATGATTTTTTTTTCGATTTCGTAAAATTCAAAATCGTAAATTCGATCCGCCGCGAGTATTCCTATTATGAAACTTCGTAAAACTCGATTGTATCGACTAGTCAATTTTTATAAAATAATTCAGTAACTTACATTTTTAAATAAATTAAAGTATTTTATTTGAATAAAAAAATAATAAGTATACATTAGTGTTTTCGTAAATACGATATTCGTCACCTATAGGCAGTCGAATTTTTAATTTAATTTTCGTAAAATTCGATTTCGATTTTTTTTGGTTCATAATAGGGCGGATTTTACGATTTTCGAATTGTACGAAAGCAAAGAAAATTCATAATACGAATGTTCGAGGTGGATCGAACTTTACGAAATAGAAAAAAATTCATAAAAGGCCTCCTGTTATTTTGGTTTAAATTTTATTTTTTGCTATCTTTAGCTTTTGTTGAGTGAATGAAAATTAAATTTGACATAAAACCTCGATTTTTTGCGAACTGAACGTGTTTTGTAAGTTCTTCTTAAAAAAGTGGTTATTTTGATTTTAAAATTTGGAAAATAAGTAGACAATTTAATTGTATATTTATAATATAATTTATAAGAATGAAGGAAGGACGATTGTGGTTAACAAAAAGCAATTCATATGTATTTGCTAATAAAGTACATATTTATTTTAGGTGAGGGAGTAAAGCATCAAAGAGTAAAGAATAAATTCTTATTTATTACAAAATTAGGTAAATATGTTTAGGTTTTCTAAAATTTAAAACAATGGTGCAGAAAAATGCAACGTAAAACTAGACAGTTGTTAGTGAATTTTATATTACTTACAAATTACGTTTTAATCCTTTGAACAGATAGTAAGAGTTGTAACGGTCAAAAGGCTTACCTGCAATTAAAAAAAAAAAATTATTAGTTTTGTAAAATTTTAAAAAATTCTTAAATAAAAAATATAGTCATAGTCATCTAAATGTGCTTGATTTCTCATCAATGCATTAATAATAACGATTATATCACCAACATGCCCTAAAAATAAAAATATTTTATGACATAGAAATTTAATTACAAAATACAATACCGCACTATATTCGCATATAAATATTATATACAACACAGTGGACATCCATCCTGCGCACAATTAAAAATCGCATGTATCCCTCAAGCAAATTGATCCGCTTATCTGCATTATAAACTTTTCGTGTTTCGCCTCAAAAGAAATCCATCATAACGCAAACCCCATAAGAAAAAAAAAATCTTGTTTTGTGCTGTTAAGCAATATTTTATGTACCATGCCACATCGTCGTGACTCGTAAGTAACCTAATTAAAGCTCAGCAGTATAAAAAATTAGATAAATTATTCAAACGCACAAATATAAAATGATAATATAATAGAAACGTGTAGAGTAGGCATTAGGGAAGACAACGGAATGGGCTGATATTTTTACGTCCTTTTTTTAAGTACTCTACAGTAAAAAAAAAATCCAGGTTGAAAATGTCAATTAAGTATTTTTTGTTTTTTTCGAGCACTTTTATAGTAAAAACTCCTGTTACATAATTTAACATACACAACCAGATATACGCAGCGAACACACATTTTTTATGTCTTCTAGAAAATTATTTATTCGAGGAATCAGCATTCTGCATGTACCAACTGTGTCCTATATAATATATATATACAGACGATTTCAAGTAATAACATTTTAATGTTTTTGCAAAACAACTTTTTTATTTTTATTTAGCAAACAATTCGTTTTCAATTTTTATCTATACGAGTACCTACACAAAAAAATATTTGGTTGGCACTAAGCCCAAAAAATTATTAGAGTTTTGATTTGTGTGCATCTCAATTATATATAGTGAATGTAGTTAGTCGAGAACATTGGTCCCAAAAAATAAAACACTTTTTTGAATTTGTATAGACAACATACAACATTGTGGAGGCGCAAAATATCTGGGGTATTAAATCTGCAGCATCATTTCAAAACATCAATATGTCATTCTATATAGTTCAATGTTGTTCCATATCCATCGAATTTGGAATTGTATGATGATGAAGCATTATTTTTGTGCCATATACTTTTTGCTATTCGAAGCGGTTGATTCGGTAATGGCCGGGTGGCAAAATATATTTATAATTAATTAAAAATAAACACTTGGTCATGATCCTGTTAATAACATTAAGTTGTATAATATTTTGTGTGTGGCACTCGATATATATTCGATAATAGATTAACCGTGACAGTTTTAATTGGATTTTGTTTTTATGCTTTGAAGCTGACTACACCACTGGTATTGTTAGCGAAACTCTAAAATAAAACAAACAAATAACAGCTGGTTACTCAAAGATTTATTAAATATTTGTAAACAAACCAACACACAGTTATTTGCAACTCCAAGTGCTACGGTATCATTCTCAGCTGTACCTAAAATAAAACCAAAACAAGAAAATTACTTATATTCACATACTTACCAACTTTGTAAAATTAAACCAAATAATATGTATATCTAAAATTAAGAAACTAATTAATAATTTTATATTGTTAAACATTTATTTTATATAATTTATACTTACTTTTGACATTCTTGTAAAATTCACTGTGTAAACACAAATTGTCGACTTAACTGTCATTATTTCCATTATGTCATGTTGTCGTACTAGAATAGTAGCACGATGGGTGCGTTCTATAATATAATTAGTTACGTAGTATATCGTATTAGTACTTTATTTAATATTAGTACATTTTTATATTCAAAATTACATTCTACATTAATTATACAATTCAAACGTGACATTTATATATTAACGTATAATATGTAAAATATTTATTGTAAAATTAAATCATAGTCATTCGATTAGAAACCAGCGATAAATTAAGATTAAAAATATAAAATTATACAGTGTGTTAACTTAGTTCGTTTATTAAAATAAATAAATTTGGTTTTTATAATTCAAGTAGTTCAATAGTGTGGCTTTTATTTCCTGAATCACCTTTAATTAAATTTACAACATCATCATCTTCTCATTTCGACTAATTGGAGCAATAGTTTTTTTCAACACATTTTTATTGGAACATCACCATCATCAATCATCATCATCTTTACAAACATTTTTTGGTGCCGAAACCCGGGACTCCAGTTTTACTAAGGTAAAATTTTTCATTTTTATAACCGTGCCGTGCCGTACATAAATAAAATCCGCGTGGAAATTTCTATACGAATAGATAGTGCGTTTTCAATTTTATTAAAACCTCGTGAATATAAAGTGAAGTGCTTAATATCTCAAGATGGCTGAAAAATTAACATTGTTGCGTGATCGGGCGCTTGGTTCAATAAAAAACATTTTACGGTTTGCTGAAACAATAAATGAATCCACTACGCTCGAGGCCGTAACATCCCGCCGAGAAATTCTTGAAGATAGATATCAAATTTTCAATGAGCTCGAAGTTCAATTATTAGATTTTCCTAAGTATGTTTCAATACTTGATGAGGTTGAGGAAATCTATTTGAAAGCTCGTGAATTATTAATGCGTGCGTGTACTAAGCTGGGACAAGCTGAACCAAGTAGAACGCCTGATTTAAACGCTACTCTTGAACAATTTATGTACCAACAAAAAACCTTGTATGAGGAGATGAATACTTCGCAACACGTGCGACTACCTAAAATTAATATTGCAAAATTTTCTGGCGATTACAATTACTGGGCCTCGTTTCACGATCTATTTAAAACATCTGTACACGATAATCCAAAAATTAGTAAAGTGCAAAAATTGCAAATATTGAATAGTGTACTAGAAGGAGAAGCTTCTGCTTTGATACGGCATATTTCCATAACGGAAAATAATTACGTTGAGGCATGGGACAAATTATGCAACCGCTATAACAAGTTAACACCCATAATTGCTTCATTAATCCATACGTTTATTGATCAAAGATCTTGTGTTCACTCTAACGGGAAGGAGTTACGGAAAGTTTGCGACACAGCTGACGAAATAGTTCGCGGTTTAAGGGCGTTAGGACCAAGGGCTGAGTCACGCGATCCTTGGCTCATACATATTTTACTAGGCAAAATAGATAACGAGTCGAAACAGTTGTGGGCGAACGAATCAGTTGGAACAGATTTTCCTACAGTTAATGAATTAATTACGTTTTTAAATAAAAGGTGCGATGCACTAGAAATTTGCGATGTCACAACCATGAAATCCACACGCAAAGCAAGTGCAAAAACATTTCTAGTTGCTAATAGTTCTTATAACCATTTCGAGTGTATAGTATGTAAGCAACAACACCCTCTGTTTAGATGTCCAGAATTCAAAAATCAAAATTTTGAATCGAGAATGAATCTAGTAGCAGACAATAATTTATGCGGTAATTGCTTAAGGAAGGGACATACTAGTGTAAAGTGTTTTAACAGAGCATCTTGTCTCATTTGCAATAAGCGACATCACACACTCCTTCACCAAGCTGAAAATGATGTTCTCCAAAGTTCTCCTCAAACAACTTCAACCCATTATGCTTTACTCAACCAACATGCGCATGATCATTCATCACACTCATCCACCAAGCCACCACCCACTATTGAACAAAACCAAATCGACAATAGCCAAGTATATCACACACACTTATCAACAACAACCACGGTACTACCAACAGCTGTAATCCATATAATGTCACGTACCGGAAAACTCCAGCCATTCAGAGCGCTTTTAGATTCAGGATCGCAAACATCCTTTGTCACAGAATCTTGTGCTCAAAGCCTAAACCTACCACGACATCCGTCATCGTTATCTATTTACGGTTTAGCATCCACATCGGCTGGATACACCAAAGAAAATATCAATATGACCATTAGCTCATGTTTTGATCCAGCTTATAAATTATCAATCAAGGCTCATATTATAAACAAAATCGCTAATTTATTGCCAACGAATCCAATCAAATATCCATCAAACTTAATTAAGAATTTGAATTTGGCCGATTCTCAATTTTTCCGACCAAATAAAATCGATGTTCTTCTTGGGGCTGACGTATTTTTTGAAATTTTGAATCCAGAAAAACTAATAATCAAGAATGTTCCACCACTTCAATCTTCAAAATTTGGTTGGTTAGTCGCAGGTAATCTTGAGAACCAAACGCAACCTATTCTCATCATGCACGCGACCACCAAATCCGGGAATCAACAGCAAATCGATGATGTATCCAATCAAGCCACAAAATTCACAATAGACAACACGTTTGTGTTAACAAAGCAGCCAACCGACGATAACAGTTCACATGCATCGAAAGATTCTATCGGTCTCAACATTAAAGTTAAGAACGACTTGCTGACACAGACAACTGCGATAACTCATAATCAACCATCAGTTCCAGAAACGAGCGGCAAATTATCAACGAAACGAAGATCATATACTACTTACCATGGAAACCCGAATTGCACACCGAACCTCATCAATGTTCACTCAAAATTTCCAAGCAGATGTGAATTATTCAGATTACTGTCTCCAGAAAGATTGTCCTTCTCAATCAACAGTTTATTTTCATCGTTCCAAATATGCAATATAATGGATTACCACATACAAATTAAAAATCACGAGCAACAACGAAAATATTTCATCTCCACAACACCGAAAAATACAATTACACATCACCGTACCAAAATAACCAACGATTCAGAAATTCGACGAAAATCTCGATGGAAAGAAAACAAAATTCCAGTGAAGCAATCGTATGCGAT
The DNA here is from genome assembly GCA_932526605.1 of Nephrotoma flavescens. Lineage (NCBI taxonomy): Eukaryota > Metazoa > Arthropoda > Insecta > Diptera > Tipulidae > Nephrotoma > Nephrotoma flavescens. The sequence continues at coordinate 78,034,452 of OW052220.1, forward strand.
AAAACTCCAACGCCTAGTCATCGAAGCAGTTCATCATAAGGCTAAACGCAATCGCAAAATAAAATTATTCCAATTAACTCGACTATCGTTAATTAAACATCACAACATCCCAGACAAAATTTGGTGTAAAACCAAAATCAACTTTAAATGGCTTCGTAAAACACTGCAACACTTAATACCACAATTAATTTTCGACCAATATGACAATTTATTAATGTGTATTTTTCCATTGCAGAAGTTTACTGTATCACTTTTTCGCACTTCAGATAATGAGTACATAACAAAATTTCACAGTAGCTGTTCACTTCCTGAAGAAGACACGGATCCAGCACAACCATCAATCCATCTTGAGAACACCCGCGCACTTATGTCATTAAAATGCCGTACCAACTACTCTGGCATTTACACAATTCCATTGGTACCAGCACGTCACAATACACAGAAACAGTTTCACGAGTCTTGTGTACAATTCACCAAACAACACGATACTGGTACACGATACGTCATATCACCTCACAACACTATTGGATTGAAGTATTATGCGGCAGAAGTCCATCATATTATACCTGCCCAGGAACTCGCAGCTAACACAACACATCATCACTAGCAACACAAATTATCTTGTATGAAATTACAACCATCACAAATATCAAAACATCCAGTATACATACATACAGCTGATAAGCAAAACTCCAGTATACACAAAACCACCAAAGACCACAAATTTGATTATCCAGGATAGCTTCTCAAAACAGTTGTTATTAAGAAATTAAATTTCTTAATGCGCGGGAGTATGTTAGCGAAACTCTAAAATAAAACAAACAAATAACAGCTGGTTACTCAAAGATTTATTAAATATTTGTAAACAAACCAACACACAGTTATTTGCAACTCCAAGTGCTACGGTATCATTCTCAGCTGTACCTAAAATAAAACCAAAACAAGAAAATTACTTATATTCACATACTTACCAACTTTGTAAAATTAAACCAAATAATATGTATATCTAAAATTAAGAAACTAATTAATAATTTTATATTGTTAAACATTTATTTTATATAATTTATACTTACTTTTGACATTCTTGTAAAATTCACTGTGTAAACACAAATTGTCGACTTAACTGTCATTATTTCCATTATGTCATGTTGTCGTACTAGAATAGTAGCACGATGGGTGCGTTCTATAATATAATTAGTTACGTAGTATATCGTATTAGTACTTTATTTAATATTAGTACATTTTTATATTCAAAATTACATTCTACATTAATTATACAATTCAAACGTGACATTTATATATTAACGTATAATATGTAAAATATTTATTGTAAAATTAAATCATAGTCATTCGATTAGAAACCAGCGATAAATTAAGATTAAAAATATAAAATTATACAGTGTGTTAACTTAGTTCGTTTATTAAAATAAATAAATTTGGTTTTTATAATTCAAGTAGTTCAATAGTGTGGCTTTTATTTCCTGAATCACCTTTAATTAAATTTACAACATCATCATCTTCTCATTTCGACTAATTGGAGCAATAGTTTTTTTCAACACATTTTTATTGGAACATCACCATCATCAATCATCATCATCTTTACAAACAGGTATAATGGTTCTTTTGATGAAAAAATATATATTTTTAATTTATTGTCATAATTTTTATGATATCATGATTGATATACTTGATTGATTTCATAAACGAAGTACAAGAAATTTATAAAGGTTAAAATTATTAAATCTAAGCGGTTAGAGTGTTTTTCTCGCTAGGCGTATGATAAGCGTTGGCTGTCTCAATTAGGGATCGAATAATTCAAACCCCAGCATAAAACATAGAATGACGCATGTCATGCAGAATTATGCAAGTCGTCTCTATTTCTAATTTGACTGTGCATCAGTCATCGTTGACAACACGAAAAAAAAAACTAAAAATCTTCGCTAACTTCATGCTACATTGTTTGTTGTTTTTCACTTTTGGCACTAAAAAATATGAAAAAAAACAATTTTTATACGACAAGAGAAATTTTAATTAGAAAAATGTGTATCTGCGTAACAATAAGTTTAATTAATTAGCACAAGATATAGGAGTATAGTTTTATAAAATTGGGCAATGCCAAAGTGGCTTTCACTATTTTCTCCGCATTTTCTGGCAGCATATTTAATGATTTGTTAAAATTTTAAATTTCGCCACCAAATTCCAGTTTTCTGTTAAACAAAAATCCAATCTCTTGGGAACAGACGTCCTGGATATGGCCTCACTAAACTAGTGAGCAATGGAAATGCTGGATCACCAATGAAAAACACGGAAATTACTCATTTGTTTTAGGCAATTTCTTCGTTTTTGGTATGTATAGACAGTCCTTATAGACTTTTCTGTTATTATGAATTTTTTAACAAATTATTGATGACCTCGAATTCTTTAACTCTCATAGGCATGTTCATTACCATCCGAAAAATATAGTGGCTAAATTTGTGCTAATCCAGGCAGTCTTTAGTCTTTAATATAGTATCTATTAGGGGCTAGTGGGTTTTTCCTCAATTTATGAATGAAAATTTACGAAAACCATATTTCTGTGATAACCACGAATTTCGTCAGTGTAGCCGCCTTTGGAAAGTTCTAAAATTAGGCTTAAATTATTCCTGGTCTTTTTTCGAGAAATCGGGTTTTACTTGTTTCGTCTTTCAGGCGAAATTTTAAATTTTCTAGTCCCGATTTTTTCGGCTCCTGGACTAGAACTAATTTTTTCCCGTAAACGCTAATCAGCGCAAGTTTCGATTTGTAAATTCGATAGTTTCCCTGCTGCAGTTACCCACACTTTAGTACAGTATAAAGTGTGTAGTGGCTTATGCCAATATTTGTACCTGTCTCATATTATTGATCCATTTCACTTCTTATAACTTAAATTAGTAATTCAGCAATTTGAGAATTTTATTTATTTTATTTTTGACTATTTTTTAAACTAAAATTGAATGCTTGCAGTTTTTTAGTAGAATCAAAATCGTCATTTCCTCTCGAAGATGGGACAAATACATTTTCAAAAAATGCTGTGGCAGTGATTCTTTGCGGATTACTATCAGTCAAAACATTTAGAGACATTTGCGAGGGTAAATTTCTACAATTCTGTTTTGAATTGACATAGCTCCAGAAATATTTAGGGTTGTTTCGTATAATTTACGACAGATGGATTCATTTTGTATTTTTATGAGCTTAAAATTTCCGTTTTTTTATACCAGAAAGGCGACAATTATTAAGCCACGGTGTAAAATTAAAATATTTTATAATGTCAAAAATATTTCAAGATTATGAAATTTGGGAAACACTCAATTGCATTCACTCTGAAATAACAAAACTCTTCGAAATCATCCTTACATGAAATGATAATTCATAACCGATTTGATAATCTCTGTGTGATTCATAATAGACCCGTTGCAAAATTTCTAATTTTTGTGAATTTTATCTGACACTCAATGAATTTCACTTTCGAATAAGAAAGTTCTCAAAAATAAGGTTTGTCCGATTTTCTACTCAAATAGTAATGCACAATCACGTTAATCTCTCTGCGATCCGTAAGAGGTGAGTTATTCTCAGATATTACAAGGTGATTATGTTGGTTAGTAAGATCTAATTGCTAAATAAAATACTATTACTTGAAACCTTTAGGAACTTAGTTAAAAAATTTCGAGAGTTACAGAATATTGTATTACATTCACTGATATTCAAAATAAACCGCTTAGTTAGTAAGATCTGTATTCTTAATCTTAAGTTAAATCAATTCAAACGTTTAGGAATTTTATGGTATACTTAATGAAATTCTGTCTCGCAAAATACAATTCTGATAGATTTTCAGAAATTTCTTTATCTTTTTTTTGCCACGTGTTTTAGCAAAATTTCCTATATCCTAATCATTTTCTCCTTTAAAAACTAACTATACTACGACTAACTATCAATACGTACTCGTACTATTTTTCAACGTAACCTCATTAAACCTTTATGAGCCCTTCCCCAACATTTCCAAAAAAGCCAAATTCTGATAAAAGAAAGACCAATGAAGACTAAACATATGTTTCAGAATTGTAGCTAAATTCCAAAGTAAAACATTATAACTTAAAAACGAAAAAGGTACAGTTGTACCTTGTCGCACACATAAAGGTTAGGGTCGATACATTTTCCCAACGTTTCTGCCATTTCTTTAACCCCTCGAAAAATTACGATTTCTCAAACTCTTGGGAGCCGACTCTGGCGAGTACGGTGGGTGCGGCAGTAATTCGTAGCGCAGTTCATGAAATTTGGCCGCGACAATTTCGGATATCGCGCCACCAGGCAAGCCGACATCTTTCTCGATCAGCGAGAATCCTATCGTGGACCTTTTCAACGATTTTCTCGTTCTCATCATCAAAAAAAGATATACGACTACGTTTAAATTCGTGAAACCAATATCTCACGGATGTCATATAGATGGTGAAGATTCTTCATAGACAGCACCCAACTTCGCTTTTATCCCTTCGTATGTTTTCCATCCAAAAATGAAAAGCGAATTACGGATAAATATTGCTCTGTTTCCATTTCATTGCGAAACATTAAACACGGGCGATAAAAATGGCTTTCAAATAAAAACTAAATTGTAAACTAGACTGAAATTTAGTATGGTGTTGTTTGACAGATGACAGTACACGATGCTAACAGTACACGATTGATCGACCCTCGTATTTATGGTTCTCATGCTATTCCATAGTATTATAATTTTTAAATATTTAAAATCTGCGCGAGACTTTACAGCTGCTATTTTGATCAACCAATTTAAATTTTTCAATTTTGATATTAAAAGCGCGTAGCCAGTGACATTAAGAAGCCCAGAGTAGTAGCACTCTTGTGCATGTGACTACCACGAAACGAAAACTTATTTGTGGGATACTTGCGTAATCAAATAAGTATGCTCGCGAATATACTTATTTGAATAACTGGTCAACGCAAAAATGTTAAGTAATTTTTCTCGTGAATTCTAGTGACACACGACCAAAGTGCCATAAAATATTTTTTTTTCGACTCGAGACAAAGCAATTTCGCATAACTACTTATGTAGTAAATTCGGATAATTTTGCATATATATTTTACATGGCTTTCAATAAATTAATAAGTATGCTGTAAGTAGCAGTTTTAAAGAAGGACTTTATAATAAACCCGAGTACTTACCAATATAATTTAATTAAACCTTGTAAAGAGAAGGAGCGTTTTTTGTATTGCTTTAACCTCGATGGAAATTTTTACGAACAACCATCAAAAACGGCAAACCAATTCATGTGTAGTAAGAATACAGAATTGCGTTCGAAAGCACCTGGCTAGGTTGCTGGTTAGGTTATTTTTGAAAAACAAATTTAATACTAAAATAAACCAAAATTTTACAAATTTTGAAAAAATTCTCATGTTAAGAATGGATAATTTTAAATTGATAATAAAAAAGTTTAAAATTAGAATTCATAAAATCAAGAACAGAGTAAGAAATTATAAAATCAGAATATATATTTCCTGTTTTTGAAATGTTTGTACGTAATTTAAAATTATCCATCAGGAAGTGCACGGGCAAAGCTTTGAAAAAGGGTAGCTTTTCTAAATTGCTCTTCGTCCTTTTTTTAATTTTTATCGAAATTTTAGAAAATAATCCGTGAATTTCATGCTCGTGTTCGGTAAATTCTGCGCAAATACACATACACCAAGATTTAGGCCCGTATTTACATTCGTTACTATTGCTATATGTATAGCAACGTACGGCTGTAGCCGTTATTTGTTGTGGGAGAGAAAAAGTGTTGTGTTGAGCAAATGACGGCTATGCCTATGACCGTCCTTAGTTTTCAAGGAAAAACTGTGAGAAAATGTGATAATTTTCACTTCCAAACTTATAAATAACGCTCAATTTCATATGGCAGTAATAAACAATTGAAAACAAAAAAGTGTGTTTCTGAGCCCGGTCGTCAATTTAAATGTGTGCGGCAACGGGTTAACTATATGCAAGATAATAAAGAAAAAAAATATTGATCAACGATATGGCATTAAAGCTACAATTATTATTTAGGATATTATTCACCACATTCCATTTCGACTTTAAATCTTTAGCAACACTAAACTGATTTTTGAAATATAATTCCTTTCTTTGTGGAACTGCTTTTTTAATTTCCGAATTAAGAGAATCCTAATCGTTTCTTCAATCTAGAATTTTTACTGTTTTATAATATTTTTTAGAGAGTCTATTCCGGAGATTAATCAATTTTATTAAGGAATCAGACAGCCAAGGCTTTAATTTAAAATTACACCGTTTAATTTTGACTACCGATTTAAATCTATCTAAGTTATATGCCTTAAAAATTTTAACATTAGCTAAATGGCTTAAATAAAATAAAATTAGTTTATTGAAATGGTCATATTGCATTATTTTCATTTTTATTTTAAATAAGACATCTTTCTACAAAATACACAGAAATAAAATAAAATAAAAATTAAGGCCATTTTTGAGATGTAGATTTTAGTTTAAATTTTATTTTCGAGGGAGGAGAATAAAACAATATAAAAAAATTTTCTGTTTAAATATAAAATAAGGTTTTAAATTATCAATAAAAATCTATTACGACTTATTTTAAAGCGGGAAGTAGTGCTTCTTTGACATCCCGTGTGGAATACATTAGTACATTATGCCCCGCCTACTAGTTCCACACTCGAGTGGAATTTTTTTTTTAACTTTGTTGTTGTTTTAACACATTTTGTGTGATATCATGGTTTTTTTCCTACTACCTAACCCCCGATCTCATGTACGCAGTCTAAACTACTTCATTGGTTAACCGGTTTTTTGGCAGTGAATACGTAATTGAAAAAACAAAAAGGAGGCAAAAACATGTTTGTTTTTCACAATGAACATTTGATTGCAAAAAAAAAAAAACAAAAAACATATTCAAAATTATAACCACACAGATCTAAGCAATATTTATTTCATCTCTCGTATTTATTTTGGTTAAAATTCAAATTATTTTTATCAGTATCAAAATTTAAAATTCAATACTCTATTAGAAATAAATTTCATAGACTTGTGCCATAAAATAATCAAACGCCAATTCAAAATTGGCGACAAATCATTTTCTTGAGGATAGCCTTCAACGCGTCAGTGCTCCCATATAAGAAAACCTGCACTTTTGAAATTTTAAATATATGTATATGTGTACGTACATTGTTAAAAATATTTGTAAAAATCTTCCATAAACTAAAAGTGTAGTGTGGATAAAAGATAAATAAATATTGGTGAGGCACACCCATTCCACCAAAAACTAAATAAAACTGGACGTGGCATTATTATTCCTTGGACACCTAGATGTGTTGTTTACTAACTTTAGTTTTATTGGGCCAAACTGTGCATTCCGAAAACAATTTAGTTCTCCAACAGAATTCGTTAGGATTTTTCCTAGAACGGCGATATCTGCTCTTTAGTTGTAGTTTTCTAGACCCATTGTTTAAACTAGATGTAGATAAGCTGATAAGACCAGGATTAACTGGTGGCATATTTCATATCAGCCATAAAATCAGCAATAAAAAGTCCTTAATTCAACCCTATTTTATACCACCTTTAATTAATTAAATTATTTAAACTGCTTGTACTGAACACACTAACCAAAGTCATGATCGTGCTCGCTCTCTATCAGGCAAAACCATCCGTTAGAAACCCCCATTTTAACCGAAATTTTAAAATACCACATTGAACAAATTTTGTATGAGTAATTTCTGGAAATCCCAGATGGGATGTCCCATCGTTAAATGGTTTATCCGGCTCAAATTACAGATGACACTTTAATCATCTTAACGAAAACCAAAACTTCTCGGTGGTAAGACGTAATAAAATAGTGATAAAAATGTAATATTTAAAGCAATTTTACAAATTGGCTCATAAATTTGTAATTTGGTTACAAGACGGAAAAACACATATCTAACATTTAGGAATACACAAAAAATCGTACCTTTACAACCTAGCGAAATTAGGATCCAAACAAATTAAATGCCAAAAATAGTACATAGAAAAACAACAAGCAAATAAACAAAATACAAATCGTGCTGTTATTGACCTCAATTAAACCAATACAAAACAAAATAAAAATATAGCAACAAATACAACAATCAAAAAAAAATCATTGCCTCATTTAAACCAAAACAAAACAAAATAAAAATATAGCAACAACAACAAACAAATAAACAAAATACAAATCGTGCTGTCATTGACCTCATTTAAACCAAAAAAAAAAACAAAATAAAAATTTAATAACAACAACAACGGGAAACAAAATGCAAATCGTGCTATCGTTGACCTCATTTAAACCAAAACAAAACAAAATAAAAATATAGCAACAACAACAAGCAAATAAACAAAATACAAATCGTGCTGTCTTTGACCTCATTTAAACCAAAAAAAACAAAATAAAAATTTAACAACAACAACAACGGGAAACAAAATGCAAATCGTGCTATCGTTGACCTCATTTAAACCAAAACAAAACAAAATAAAAATATAGCAACAACAACAACCAAAGAAACAAAATACAAATCGTGCTGTCGTTGACCTCATTTAAACCAAAACAAAACAAAATAAAACACGACTCGTCTCCGATGATCGACGTATTTTTTTGGCTTAAATGAGGTCAATGACCGCACGATTTGTATTTTGTTTATTTGATTGTTGTTGTTGCTATATTTTTATTTTGTTCTGGTTTAAATGAGGTCAACGATAGCACGATTTGCATTTTGTTTTCTCGTTGTTGATGTTGTTAAATTTTTATTTTGTTTTTTTTTGGTTTAAATGAGGTCAATGAAGGCACGATTTGCATTTTGTTTATTTGCTTGTTGTTGTTGCTATATTTTTATTTTGTTTTGTTTTGGTTTAAATGAGGTCAATGATAGCACGATTTGCATTTTGTTTTATCGTTGTTGTTGTTGTTAAATTTTTATTTTGTTTTGTTGTGGTTTAAATGAGGTCAACGATAGCACGATTTGTATTTTGGTTCCCGTTGTTGTTGTTGTTGTTGTTGTTGTTAAATATTTATTTTCTTTTGTTTGGGTTTAATTGAGGTCAATGATTTTTTTGCTTGTTGTTGTTGCTATATTTTTATTTTGTTTTGTTTTGATTTAAATGAGGTCAATGATAGCACGATTTGCATTTTGTTTTCTCGTTGTTGTTGTTGTTGTTGTTAAATTTTTATTTTGTTTTGTTTTGGTTTAAATGAGGTCAATGATTTTTCTTGCTAGTTGTATTTGCTATATATTTTATTTTGTTTTGTTTTGGATTAAATGAGGTCAATGACAGCACAATATGTATTTTGTTTATTTGCTTTTTGTTGTTATATTTATATTTTGTTTTGGTTTAATAGAGGTCAATGATAACACGATTTGCATTTTGCTTTCTCGTTGTTGTTGTTAAATTTTTATTTATATTTTGTGTTGGTTTGAATAAGGTCAATGATAACACGATTTCTGTTTTGTTTATTTGCTTGTTGTTATTGTTAAATTTTCAACTTAATAAACACATTTTTATTAATCACTTGTTTTTGTTTCGCAGAATATTTTTCAAAAAGTTTAAAAAATCACTCGATTGATTTCGACTTGTTAGGTCATCATCAGGAGTATCTACGATGATGACCTAACAAGTCGAAATCGATCGAGTGATTTTTTAAACTTTTTGAAAAATATTCTGCGAAACAAAAACAAGTGATTAATAAAAATGTGTTTATTAAGTATAAGTGTGTTTCGCCAAGTGCCTACGGCAAATAGCGTAAAAAGTGTTAAATTTTCATTTTGTTTTGTTTTGTTTTGGTTTAAATGAGGTCAATGACAGCACGATATGCATTTTGTTTTATCGTTGTTGTTGTTGTTGTTGTTGATAAATTATTATTTTGTTTTGTTTTTGTTTAAATGAGATCAACGCACGATTTGTATTTTGGTTTCCCGTTGTTGTTGTTGTTGTTAAATCTTTATTTTGATTTGTTTTGGTTTAAATGAGGTCAATAATTTTTTTTGCTTGTTGTTGTTGCTATATTTTTATTTTGTTTTGTTTTGGTTTAAACGAAGTCCATGACAACACAATTTGTATTTTGTTTATTTGCTTGTTGTTGTTATATTTATATTTTGTTTTGTTTTGGTTTAACTGAGGTCAATGATAGCACGATTTGCATTTTGTTTTCTCGTTGTTAAATTTTTATTTTGTTTTGGTTTAAATTAGGTCAATGACAGCACGATTTGTATTTTGTTTATTTGTTGTTTTATTTATATTTTGTTTTGTTTTGGTTTAACTGAGGTCAATGATAACACGATTTGCATTTTGTTTTCTCGTTGTCAAATTTGTTTTGGTTTAAATTAGGTCAATGATTTTTTTTTGCGGGTTGTAGTTGCTTTATTTTTATTTTGTTTTGTTTTGGTTTAAATGAGGTCAAGACAGCACGATTTGTATTTTGTTTATTTGCTTGTTGTTGTTATATTTATATTTTGTTTTGGTTAAAATGAGGTCAATGATAGCACGATTTGCATTTTGTTTTCTCGTTGTTAAATTTTCATTTTGTTTTGTTTTGGTTTAAATGAGGTCAAAGATTTTTTTGCTGGTTGTAGTTGCTTTATTTTTATTTTGTTTTGTTTTGGTTTGGTTTAAATGAGATCAATGACAGCACGATTTTTATTTTATTTATTTGCTTGTTGTTGTTATATTTATATTTTGTTTTGGTTTAAATGAAGTCAATGATGACACGATTTGCATTTTGTTTTCTCGTTGTTGTTGTTTATTTTTTTTTGTTTTGGTTTAAATGAGGTCAATGATAGCACGATTTGTATTTTTTTTATTTTCTTGTTGTTGTTGTTTAATTTTTATTTTAAGCTGTTTTGGTTTAAATGAGGTGAATGATGATTTTTTTGCTGGTTGTTGTCGCTATATTTCTATTTCGTTTTGTTTCTGTTTAAATGAGGTCAATGACATCTCGATTTGTATTTCGTTTTTTCTTTATTATTTTTGCATATAGAATTTTCGGCATTATTTTGATTTGTTTGTTGTTGTTGCTATATTTTTATTTTGTTTTGTTTTGATTTAAATGAGGTCAATGGTAGACAGCGGCGATAATCATCATGGAAAATACTGGAATTACCAACAGGCGTTAATCATCAAATTAGAGGAAATGATGGCGCGGAATATTCGCGAACACAACCACATGAAAGTGATTTACAATTGCGACCGGCAAGTATATAAAGAGCAATTTGGGCCGGTGATACAGTTGTAATTAAACCAGTGAACAGTGCAAGTCGAAAAATAAAAAGTGAAAAGTAGTGAGCAGTAAAGTGAACAGTTAAAGTGGGCACATTAAAAGCGAATTAGTGAGCAGTGAACGAGTGAAATAAGTGAATTGCTGTAGAAATTGCTCACTTCGCTATGCGTGCAGATTTCTCACATTTGTCTTGCACTGTTCCGCTTTCATCACTTGAAAAATATACTACTGTTAAGTAAATATTCAAATTCAAATGATAGTAAGAATAAGTAAAATTAATTATTTTTCAGTCTATAGTGTAATACCATAGAAAAATAAGTTTAACATAGATTTCTCATTTGTATAAAACGAATTAAATTCCAATGTCTTGATTGTATTTGTGACTTTACATTGCGCACAATGTAAAATCACAATACAATCATGGCATTGGAATTTCATTTTTATCTCTCGTTTTATACAAATGAGAAATCTATGGTAAACTTATTTTTCTATGGTAATACTAAGACTACTTTAGAAATTGGTAGTAATTATTGATGTTTCCGATAGAGAATTTTCTAACCGTTTTATTATGAACGTGTGAATGCGTGCAGAAAATATTGCTGAAAAAAATCGCCAATACGTTTAAATACCTAATAGGTTAAGTAATAGAAAGACATAAAAAACCTAATTTACGATCAAGTATTTTTCATACAAAAACAAATTAAAACAAAGTAGAAACTTTCACGTAGCTTATCGACCAAATAAATGCCCGCAGTGCGATTACTATTTCCGTCTCGTCGAGTTGAAGAGAAATCATTTTGTTTTGTATTTAATTCTCGAATCACATTTCTAAACATTAATTACAGAATCTATTTAACAGGAATCTAAAAGTTTGGGACAACAAAAAAGGACAAAAAGCTCGCAGGAACAAAGTTTTATTAGTCTCGTATAAACTATTTGCGATAACTTAACTCATCCCACTTTTTAATAGCACGCAAACCTTTATATATTTACGTATCTATCCAACTATGTATTATAAAAGCACAGACCAAAAATCTACACCCACTGAAAAAAGCAACCGAAAATAATAATTAGAATTGGATTTACAGAGCTTTTACTTTATTTTATTTCTATGTCGACAACTTCTAATTATTGAACTTTTTTGCGTGTATCGTCGTCGTTGTTGTTGTTGTTATTTTGCCTTTAGGACAGAAGTTTTTTTTTTTAATGATTTTCATTTTTATTGTCTTTTATTTATACGATTTTCAAAACAAAAATATAAAAAAGGAATATAATAAAAAAGAAAATGGTTTTTTAAGGTTTCATCGAGGGTGTTGAATTTTCCGTTTTCCTGATTTTTTTTTTTTAATTTATAGGCAAAAGTTTAAGTTTTGTATTTTTGTTTGTACAATGTCGTCGTAATCTTTGTGAGGGTATGGGGAAAAGGTCTAACCAGTATCTCTTTTTTATGTGGCTCCGTGGTGTTCTGGAATTTTTGTTACATTACGTGTTAGAATGATAATGCCACCTAATTAACAAAGTAATTATGTCTATTAATATTTTATTTAATTGTAATTCTATATAATTTAACCATGTAAAATGAATATGTTGCGGGGGATTAACGCAAGCAGATCAAAAAATATTCCATGATTATGTGTATGTACGAGTATTAGGAAAAAACAATTTTTGAAAAATTAAATTATCCCTAAATAAAATATTTTTATTGTTATTATATTTGGCTTTTGGTATTTTTACGATCATTGTTATTGTTTTTTTAACGGGCCTTCGGTATGGTTTGGTTTTTCATAAAAATTGCCCACTAATTTTATTTATTGGTTGATTCCTCCCACACAAAAACAAATATCCATTAAATTTGAGGCCATATGGGAGGAGTAAGGAGTCGACTGATGAGATTAAGAACAATTTGTTGATTTATAGTTTAATGGCGCGACATAATGCAGAATTTGAACTTAGGAGTCTTGCTTTGTAGGATTGAGACCACTGTTGCAAAGCACACTTAAAAAAAATTAACAATTCGTATGATACTAGCTTGAAATATTTTGGCCCATAGGTATCTGCCTGATCATTTTTTCTTTTCGGTATCGTGCATTTATCTAAATAGTACAGTAAGTTTAGAAAAACATTATGGTAGTAGATAGACAGTTCTAGTGGTTCAGGAAACACATTCCTCTACACTACATTGCTGGCGTTAGTGCGAGGTCAAGGACAAACTGCGCTTCCGTTTGCCACGACAGCAATTACTGGAACATTACTAAAAGATGGCAAAATATTTCACAGTAGATTTAAACTGCATTTGTCAATTTTTACATCTGTTTATATCATTTTTGCACCTTAATTAAAAAGGATTGCGATGCTTTAAGTGACTTTTGTGTGAGGCGTTGAAAAGCAGCAAATCCTTCGGTGGAAAAGAATTCGTTGTCAGTGGAAAAAGTGAAAAGTCTTTAGTAAAATTTCATCACATCGCGAAATCCTCCTAAATGCAATAATGGTGACAACGTCTTCGTTGCCCGAAAAAACTTACAACCAACGGATACACTTTTGCCGTTTGTTCTAAATCGAAGACAATACAGAAACGCAAACAGAGTAAAGGCTCGCGCCACGGAAAATGCGCCACAAGGAGTTTTACTAGTGATGACCTAAAATTCATACGCACCATATTTTACACAGCAGTCTTTCAAAAGGTACCGGAATAAAGCATTTTAAGTAAATGGCGTAAAAGAAAATATTTTTATTTCAATCTTCACTTCAGACTCATTCAACTATGTTTTCAGTATTAAAAAATCCGGCCGAAGATATACGTGAAGTTGGGCACAGTTAATTGTTTGAAGCTAAGCAAACTTTGATTGAAATCGGCATCATCTTCATCGAATCTAAAATAATAAATTTAAAGTAGCAATAGATGCAGCAAAGCAGACCTGGATTTGAGCCAATTAGCGGCCAGGAGAGTCTGGTTTAAAATTAAATATTTCATAACTCTCAGGATGTTTAGTTTTAAATTGAAGATTTAGTAGGTATGCCATGTAATCATATCCATAGTTTTTAAAAGCTGACATGTAGTATTTTGCTGACATGTAGTATTTTTGGTGTGTTTGGTTAAAATAATAAAAAATTGATCTTCTTATTCGTTATTCGCCTGATTTTGAAAAGGTAAAAAGCTTGAAAAGCTTCTGGTCAGTGACACATTTTTTGAACTTCACTCGAAAAAATAAGATAGAAAATTATTAAAGCTTTTCTGGGCAATTTTTAACACATTTTTATAATTAAAGGATTAATATTTGTAAATATATTTTTCTTCATGTATTTTATTGGAAAATATATGACTTTTTTCACTGGTTTTAATTTTAAGTACAAAATAATGGATATCATTCCCGAAAAAGATATATTGATAAATTTGTCTTGTGTGGATGTGCAAAATATAAAAATTATTAGAGATTCCAATTTGGACATTGAATTTGGAAGACTGTGCGCCACAAGTGATGTTTTTTTCAATCCTTACAACGGGGTTTCCCTTTATTTGAATTGCGACGAGGGTGTAATTTAAAAAAAAACTCCTCCCTCTTTATGTTTCCAATACTGCGTCTCAACATTCACAATTATGACCGATTTGAAACGATTTGAAATGAAACATGCCATTTTAATTTTGGAGCTGTTTTTCTGTCAGCCGGTTAGTGGCCCGTACTACATTATTTTTCGCATAAGTTTTATATAGCTTATTTTTTCTTCACTTACATTAAATCTTCTGTATCAGAAATAAAATTATAAATTTTGACATCAAAATTCAATTGGCGGATATACCCCGTCACCCCCTATATTTTCGCTGCAAATATTTCATTTCTACATCTGATTCATTTCGTCCATTTAGTTCGGTTAATTCAAACTGAGCAATTAGCTTCATTCTCATTGTGCCACTCGACGCAGTGCGGCATGAGAATGAAACAACAAATTTTACATTTTGTTTCAATACCTACTAGATTTTTAAATTTTTTTATGTGTTTTCTATCCGTTTCACTCAAGTACTCAATATAAAATAAAAAAAGTCTTACACAGCCGCGCAGCTACAAGCACCGCAAAATAATATGATTCCTTTAGCAATGAAACCATTTCAAAATGGAGAGCTACATTCTTTCCTCACACTTAAAACATTTGAACTAAAGTTTTTTTTAATGGTATAATGAGTACATTTATATACATGTCCCGGTTAAAGCTCGAAATCGGCAACTATGCGAAATTAAAAAAAATGCAAAACGTTCGCACGATTAAAAATCGATTTATAAATGCGGCCTATACTACCGGCATGGTTACCGATCTCTTCGCTTAAATATTTGGAGAATTGTTTGTTAAACTTGGAACGATTAAATATGGGAAAAAAGGAACCACCTGCGTGCCAGTGAAATTAGCCGATACAAATCCTGTTGACTAGGTAAACCATACAAACTAGTCCATCATCACATGTTTACGACAACTTCAAAAAAATTAAAGATACCTGTGAAAGGTAAAACTTTATATATAATTAAATTTTTAACCAAACACAGGGTTATCAAAATGGTAGACAAATAAATATCAAAATATAACGGAAGGCTCACTGGATATTTCAAGCAATATACACCTCCAGTTATAAAGGTTCAGGAAAAATAAGCTTCGATTCGTAATGAATTTATGAGTCTGGGATCAAAGGAACAACTGGAATCGATTCATTTGTGCTGAACAAAATGCAAATAACTGGCATTAACAAATCATGTATATATGTTCATGAAAAGATTAAAGATAGCAATCAGACAAATTAATTGTGATCAAACAACATGTGTCACACATCACCATACCTTTACGCCGCCATTTCATTTTTTGGTTTAATTTGGGCCGTGTTCCGGAACCAGAAATACTAAAATAAATCAGAAACCTGATTTATCAAAAAAATTTCCTGTAACCCCAACTATGTAGTGTGCACAAGGTATAGACGTTAAAATTGACAATGAAGTATTTATCCGATAATGATTTTGGTACGAAATGTAAAGGATATAACTCGATCCGATTTCAACCAGAATGAAAATTATTAATTTCTATAAAGCAACGCTGTACAATAAATTACCGAGTTATATAAGCTCGGCTGTCGAGCCAATATTAGAACTTTACAAATCTTTTAGGTCATGTACTACTGCACCGACAAATAAACGGAAATAGTGACATAATACAAGTAATATCGATAAGTGCAATAAAAATTTCAAGTAGTATTATGTTATGTCGAAATCGAAAGTGAACGATAATGGAAGCGACGCCAAACATTATGACCAACTAGGCTAATTGAAAAAATAACGAATAAGAAAATTCCGAAATCTTAGGTAGACATAAGCTAACGCAATAGTTTGCAGGCTCAAATTTTTATATTTAACTAAATTTTACACATAAAATTTTGTCGACAATTGACGATTGATCTATATTTAATTATTAGGGAGA
Source organism: Nephrotoma flavescens (assembly GCA_932526605.1). Classification (NCBI taxonomy): domain Eukaryota; kingdom Metazoa; phylum Arthropoda; class Insecta; order Diptera; family Tipulidae; genus Nephrotoma; species Nephrotoma flavescens. The sequence goes on from OW052220.1 coordinate 78,051,173, forward strand.
TGGAGCATTAAGGTTTGTTGCTCGTGACAATTGGCACTAACAATTTCAAAACTAAATTTTTTACAGTTTAAACTAAACGAAGTTAGAACGTCAGAATAGTTATTCCAAAATCTCATATTTACAAAAAAAAAAAAATAATCGAATTATGACTTCTGAGGTAAGAGCAAAAAATTAATCATATGTCGTATTAGAAATACTAAAGACCATAAGAGACGCGGCATAGCGCATTGAGCGTAACACATTTCATTAATATGTATTGTGCTCAGAAAATGAAGTGTTTGGGAAAAGAGATGTTTCTGGACATTAAGTTAATGTGAGAAAATTGAAAAAAACTGTGTTGTAAACAGCATTAGCTGTTTTACTATAGAGTTTCAACAAAAATTAACAGACCCTGGTGTTAAAAACTAGAACTTTATACTCAGTTAAATTTTTAATCCAAATACAGAGCTATCAAAATGTCAATGTTTCATGAAACATGAACTGAACCGGATCAGATCAAGCGTCAAAAAGTTCCTCAGTGCATAAGCCTAATAAAAGTCAAAACACGACTGAAAGCGCACTGGATATTGCAAGCAATATATTCGACAAACGTCAATTTATAATCAATTTGCGAATCACTTGGAGAAATGTAAATTTCAGCCGACCTAAATAAAACGGATATCGCGAAAAAGTCCAACCCTTGCAGTTGTTCAAGAAAAGATTAATCACTAACCATATTATCATAACAGATAACTTTAACCTGGTAACATCACACATAAAATCATCAACATATTTTTTTTTATTTTTGTTTCATTTGAGTCAAAACACAACTAAAATCAATCAAAAACTCAACTATGTCGAAAACGCTGAAGATTCAGTAAATCCAGGCAATGAACATTTCACTCTATTTTTCGTTTTATTTCGGGTATGCTAGGGGTACCAAAAACTCTGAGAATTCTGTAACTTTGATATGATGTAAGCAGCGGAATTATAATAGTATAGTAGGCGCAGATAAAAATGACAAAAGAATAAATGTAAAAAATGTAATGGAGTCGTAGAAGGAAAACACAGAAGAAATCAAAAAGGAAGAAAGCTTATAATGATAAATTTGAAATTGCGCTGAGAAGAAACACCAATCTGTCATGTTCCGTAAATTAAGGATTCTAATTCTAAATCTGTACGGGCACCGAATCGTGTCTTATGTAGCAGATTTCGTCGAATAATATTAAGTGATAATGGTAGTGTTCATGTGCTCAAGAAATTCAGACATGGCCATACTTGATATAAGGTATGTTACAAGGAATCTTATCAAATTATCGTTATAATTCCACTTTATTTATTAAACTTTTACATTACGTTAAATTTTCAATTTTAAGTTTAACTTTTTAGTTCAGCAGCTTCCATGCTTTTAATTCTTCTGGTTAAATTCAAAAAATTAATAATAATCTTTATATACACTTGGGTGCAAAAGAATCGCACATTGCTCAATTTTCCACAAAAGTTCAAAAATATCAAAAAAATGCAATATTTGTTTAATTTTTTTTTATTTGCAGATTCAAAGTCTATTTCAATACCAATCCAGTGGTTTTGTACTTGTTACATGCTAACAAAGTGATTTTTGACAAATGCATATAGCAGGCTTTTGAATTAAATTCTAAAAATAATTCTACAAGATCAATACAATAGCATGTCATGAAATATCTCACTCGGAATTGTGATCATTCGCATATCGACGCTTAGCCTGAACGATCCTCTATTGATTACGTCTTTAACCGAAGCAAAGAAATGGATACCACACCATTGGTAGCCGTACAAGTATTTGCGCTAATTTATGCGGCGCAGCACCAAAGTAAGTTGGCTCTACAACTAAATATGAGCCGATTCTCCGTGCGTCGCGTGTGGCAGAGATATCAGAAAACTGGTGGCTTCAGTTGGCAACAAGGATCTGAGCGACTTCGTGCTACAGCACAGCGTGATGACCGCTTTCTTGTAACAACTTCGTTGCACCCAAGTGTATATAATTCTTCTGTACGTGTGTATTTGACTGAACTCCTAAACGGCTAGACCGATTATATTGAAATTTTGTGTGTGTATTTGAGTGGCTCCCTGGATGGTTAAGATTCACAATTGGACACGATAGGTGGCACTGCAATCGGGTTCTAGGAGTTTTTTTTTGTTTCTGACGAAATATTTTGTTTATTTTTTTTTTTTTTGTATTATCACATATGAGAGAACATTAACACCAAAATTTCACCACCCACACCAACCAAAAATTGTCCGTACGTGTGTATGTAATTGAACTCCTCCTAAATGGCTAGACCGATTTTAATGAAATGTTGTGTGTGTTTGAGTGAGCTCCTGGATGTGTTAGATTCACAATAAGACCCGGTCGGTAGGTGGTACTGTGATCGGGATCTAAGAATTTTTTATTTTTGTGGATCTAAGATTTTTTTGTTATTTGACGAAATTTATTTTCATTTTTTTTAGATTTTCCGCATATTAGATCATATAACCCCAAAATTTCACCACCCACACAACCCAAAAATTTTCTGTACGTGTGTATGTGACTGAACCCTTCCTTAACAACTGGACAGATTTTAATAAAATTTTGTGTGTGTATTTGAATGGGTCGCTGGATGGTTAAGATTCACAATTGGACCCGGTAGGTGGCACTGCAAACTAAGATTTTATTTTTGTTTTTTGACGAAATATTTTTTTTATTTTGTTTTTGTATTTTTCACATATCAGAACATATACCTAACCCCAAAATTTCACCCACTTCCCAACATCCCCACTCCCACCACCCCAATATTTATTTTATAAAATGGGAAAAAACGTAGTGAATAATTGACTTTCTGAGAATAATTCATAGTTATGTTTGTTTACCATAGGCGGCGCTGATGTTGAATTCTGTGGTGTTTGATGTACGCTTCAATAAATGCGCAAGCCACTTGCGTCGTAGCTTGGTGTTGTTTTGATAATTTAATTTGGGTTCGCTGTGTTTCGAATTTTCGATATTCCATGTATCATATTTGCGTGCATATTGAATATATTATTCATCGCGAAACATATTAAAATAAGTTTATTTAAGCTTTTATTGAAAAAAATGTGTCAGGTGTAATGTTGAAGTGAATACCGTAAATGATTTTCGATTTGAATATATACATGCGCTTTCAATGGCAATCAATCTACTCTTCTGCATCGCATTTGAACCGCTGATCAAGATCCCAATATCGATTTTTTGCCACAAATAAATAACGAGGCATTTATATAGATTGAAGATATTTGCTTTCTTATTTCGAATATGCCACTGATTCATTTCGTTATGCCACCGCCTAATCCTCCAGCAACAGATATCATTTACAGCGATGTTCAGCGTGAACGACAGTTTTATGCAGCCCTTTTAGTTGCAAATAATAAAGCGTATTCTTTTTTATGGACGCACTAGGCGAAACTAGCAAAACATTCCCCATCTCACTGATACTTGCGCGCATTCTATTACAAAATCATATTGTGTTGGCAATTGCTTCATCTGGCATTTGCTTGATGGTGGAAGGACTGCACATTCAGCACTCAAGTTGCCATTGATCATTCACACAAATCCAGACGGAATGGAATGTACATATAGAAGGATTTCGGCATGGTTAAAATTTTGCAAAAATGCAAAATTATTATCTGGGATGAATGCACTATGACTCACAAGCATTCACTTGAATCTCTCAGTGGCGCTCAACTGTTGCTGTCGTGGTGCTGACAGATATTCAGGTCAGTTGGGTCCGCTAGTATTATTTATAAAAAGTGATTTTACAAGCAAAATAATTTATTATGAGGTAAGAATCTAAATCATTCCGTACTTAAAGATTGATGAGTAAAGAGGAATTTTTTACGGCACGTACTTTATATTGACGATTTACTGTATAAAGCGAATTCCAATAATCTGAAATATTCTTCCACTTTTGTCACTTAAACCATCTTAAATCCTTAAAATACAACTTAGATTATTAATGATGTCCCCTGTATACGATACTATATACGATCTACGCATTGATCCTTCGAAACAATAAAACCAAATTATTTTCAATTTTATCTTAAATCTAAAACAATCAAAGATTTATGGACGTAATAAATTTCGATTTTCTGCTTTTATAATATTCATGTCCTACTGATGCCTCATAATAATGTGGGCCAATGTTTGGCTAAATATTTAAATAAACACAACACGAAAATCTTTAATTTAAATTTTCCGGTTTATATTTTATTCCATTTGGCATCACGTAATTGCCGGGATGTAGTACTTTATATACTAGCAATATGGAAATAAATCGAATACAACAACAACGTTGACAAAAAATTAGCATACTCACGTTTACAGATAAAAATTATCTTTAATTAAATTACCGAACGACTTTCCGACACACATATAGACATAACGACATACCTGAAACGAGACCTAAGATGTTTTTCCTTTACGTTAAGTGTAAACTTGTGTATTCAATATTCTTAAGCTTGATATCAAATACGATATACGTACGAGAGTACGTACATAACGAGTAGTAAAGAAAAGAAAATTAATTGTAAACACGTGAATAAATTGTAATTCTTACCTGAACGAGTATATCCGATATCTACTAAATATATATGGTTTTGTGTGACATATCAATAAAAAATTAGGCTTCGGATCACGTTTCCATATGTTATCGTATATACTGAACGTTTATTATTTAAAGCTTTTTGTATTTAGTGAACGCGCGCGACATAAACCATAAAATTATCAAAAACTAATCAGAATTTTATAGACGCAATACAATATGAAAATAATTACCCTACAAACAAATAAAAAAAAAAATATATAAACTATTGAAGCTTTTAGCATTGTGCTTTTTTGATTGCAGTGTGTTCATTTTTGATTAAAATTTAAACAAAGCGAATTTAATAACTCCATAAATATATAGTTTATTGTTGAAGCTATGCTTTATTTTAGTACACATACATAATAGTAAAATAGTTTTGGTATGGTGTGGAAGATGGCGTTTAAACAGAAAAATAAAATTCGAGTACGACAAAGTTGATGGCACAAAATTAAAAACTTATTTAACATTTCACTGGATATAACTGTAAACGCTATATAATAGCGGAATAGTTTTTTTTATTCATTTCGCAATATAATTCACTACAATCTGATAATTTTGTTCGCTGGGTGTTCGTTTTGAATCCGTTTTAATTAAATTTTGTAAAATGGTTTAGCTTAACTAAAACTAAAACCCTAAATTAAATATTATTTAATGATGATTTTTAATGTATGGTATGTACGAAGAAGAAGAGATGGTTGATGTGGAGGAATATTTTTGTACCAACATAAAACTAAATTAAATATGCATATAAAATAAAGTTTTAATTGGCTCAGTTGCGAATTTTTGTTTATGGCTTTATTTAAGTTTTTTGTATTATACGTATTACATTACACAGATACATTGTTGCGTAAGTGGGTTTCTTTGCTCGTTAATTTACCGGAAAATTAAGAAAATGATATTTTTATAAATTGTATCAACTCAGATGCTAGTTACAGTGCTTCACAGAGGAACACTGTTCACTTATTATTTGTTGAAAGCTCTCTCGATTCATCGCACGCTTGCTCCAAATTCAACATCTAAATCAACATGGCCCAGCCATCAGCGGGATTTAATGAATTCGATAATTCCGCAGCCTTCAAGGAGATGCTTGGATCAAATGGATTAATTGACCTTTGGTTGGTCCAACTCTTACATCCGATAATTGACACAGGTCTTATAAGAGTTTTATAAAGTGCAAGCTTAACCCTTGTGTCTATATCCAAAAGTTATATACTAGTCTATACCCGACCCACCTGGGTGGGCACATGTTGATTTTGTTATTGTTATCGAATAATTTTGTATTTGCCAGTGTGTTACTGCCCTTATTATTTTAATATTGTATTTTTAACATGAGAAAACGGAAATAAAATACAAAATGGGGACTCCCCGCTTAATGTTAGTAAAAGAAAAATAGAAAATAAATTATTTTGATGAGCTAAGACAATTAGAGCAGGTAGTTTGTTATTGCTATTCAAATGGAAAGGTTGGTTGCGGTAAATAAATATACAAGTTTGTGCATGTGATAAAATGGCGGGTTGCAAAGACATTCCAAATGCTGAGTTTGGACGGTTAGATTTAATATTTAGCAATGATTCGTTCGATTTTTTTTAAAATATATAAACTTTTATTTCCCTAGTTTATCGTACGATGATCAATAAGCGTATTTAAATCGTTTTTTGGAGAAATGTGATGAAGATGAAGAAGCACTTGATTTCGTTGACGGTGGCTCAAAAAATGAGTGGCTCCTTGCAGCAGCGGATAGAAACACAGAAGATTCAGACATAAAGGACGTATACGAAGAACATGAAGCTAGAATTGAAGTGTCCGATGAAAAATTTTCTAGCGATAGTGAAGTTGAGAAGGAAGATGAACTGGTAGTGACAATGGAATTAATTTAATTTATCTAAAAAAAATGGATCGACAAGGTATTAACGAAGCGGGCCATTGCGATCGACAGAAATGCTACCTATAAGAGATACCTTCAAGTATATCTTTTCGGATGTCATGTCTGAAATAATCATTAGACAAACAAACAGGAGGGCCAATGAGGTCTACGCAGAACACAATATTTTAAATCCAGATAAACCACAGAAAATATGCAAATTATTGACCAAAAAATAATTCGATACCACTGAGCTATTCTCATAAATGCCGGTGTTCATCAATCAACTTAGATAAACACTTAAATAAACTGATCTGCCATCTCGCTAAGAGATGACCAAAGTACTATACTACAATCGCAGCGCACCTGTTCGTAAAAAATTTAAATAGCTTAGTTCTAAGAGGATTTTGAATGGTTGAGTGCGTGTGATAATATCGGTTCACATGGAGATGCAAAAAACAAAAATATATCTCTCCACGGTCGTCGATTCGGACGATATTAGTTGTAATATGCAGCTATATACCACGATATTTATCACTAATGTTTCCATTTTTGACTGCATTACAACTCGAAAATCACGTTTGCCGATTTTGTATTACTTTACCGATGTTGTAGTTAGGTTCACGGAGGCTCCCTGCACGTTTGAGGCTGAGTACATTCCATGTTCCTATTTTTAAAACATCATCCTTAATTCGTGCTGAAATCGTCGTTGTGATCACATATTTATTCGAGGTTGTTTTTTCACGGTTGACTGATAATCCATCGCAAACCCTTCTCATTAGTACTCGCCCAGGTGTTTACTTCGATTTGTATGCGAATATGCGCTCTGAATATTTAACGTACATGGCTCAATTTGAGCTTCACGTTCACATTTCTGAATAAAGCGGACCAACTACGTTGCCTACGCGGGTGACATTTTAAAACTAAACAGTGTTCCTTGAAACGCCAAATTGGTTGACCTCTGAAATCAAGGAACTCAGCATATAGAGAGCTTAGGAGTTTCAAAATGTTAGACGAATCTCGGCCATTTTCCAACATATTATTATGATTTTTGGTTTGTAGTAATGGATATAGGGAATAAGGGATTCGAAAATGAAATTCTAGAATCTATCGATGTTCGGTAAAATTCTTACATTCCGTAAAGAAATTAAATTTATTTTATATGATTGAATTTGGAGCCATACATTTTTGAAAAGCTGTTATATGCTGTTGTTGCTGCACGATCATAATATGAAAGCAAAAACCTAGCAAAAAATAGAGAGAATTCTAAACCGTAAATCGTCCCCAAATTCCCAGTATAGACTCAGTATGACCCAATTAGAAAAATATCTGTACAAATATTTTGGTTACCTATATGTTGAAGATTTTGAGATATTCAAAATTAAAATTTATAAAATGAATTTTAATCGACGAATATCGAAATCCAACTAACCCGTCGTATCAAATTCATATTTAAAAAAAAATGGATTAAACCTTTACAACTACAAAATTGGGACTAAATATTTTATACAACAAGTATTATAGTAATTTCAAATTTGAGCAGGCTTTTGAAAAATAAAAGACAGCATTTTTTTTATTAATAGTTTCGTTCTTAATTAGTTCATCCCTAAACATTCATCAAAAATGTTGAAGCAAATAATATAAGGAAGCAAATATGTGCATTGTATAATAAAAACGAGGATTGGATAATAGTTGCAAAAGCTTGAGGCGTAAAGAGGTGGTGGTAGGCGGAAAATAAAAATAGCTAATGAACATCGAGTATTTATTGACAGCTATATTGAGGAAAATCCTAGAATAACTTTAAAACAACTGAGAGATAAATTCCAAAATAATCATCAAATTGTTGTTTCTACGGAATGTTTGAGCAAACACTTACGCGGCTTTTACATCAAGTAAACTTTTTGTTTGATAAACATTTTTGTTATCGAAAAACAATATTTATAGTTGTTTTTAATATGAATAAAGATTAGTTTTAAAAAATTTGATCGTATTTAAGCTTTTAAAAATAAAAAAAAATTTAAAGCCATGCGATTTAGATCATTAGAATATCATTAGATTTATGCAATTACGGACTTAACGAACAACAATGTTCAGCGATAATTAGCAGCTTTGTATAATACGTTAACCTTTTCATGCGATAAAATTTCTATTCGAAGTTAAAAGGGCCATAAATTTTTAATTTAGAGAATATTGTAAAATGCATGATACTCGTAACTTTTATTAGGTTTGACATCGTCAGACAGACGTGTTTCGATTTTTCGTTCAGACATTATAATAAATTTATTATTTCTATTAAAAGTTAATAAATAGAACTTTTAGTAGACATAACTGTATTGCAATGCTTTAATGATTTTATTTTCAATTCAAAATTCTGACATTTAGAGTATTCACAATGCCTACTAGATGTCGTAAGAATCATAAAAAGTTTATCAAATATATTTAATGCATGTTCGTTTGATGTAAAACCCGCGTTAGATGGATTACTGTATACATTGAAAGACATTTGAAGAGAGCCAGAAAGAGCAAACATTGAAAGCAATAAAATAAAACGATGTGATTAAGTTCACAAAATCTTAGAACATCAATCAAACAATACACCCATACTCGACATGGATGAAACTAATTTCAATTTATATATATATATATATATATATATATATATATATATATATATATATATATATATTGTATATATATATATATATATATATATATATATATATATATATATATATATATATATATATATATATATATATATATATATATATATATATATATATATATATATATATATATATATATATATATATATATATATATATATATATATATATATATATATATATATATATATATAAATATATATATATATATATAATATATATATATATATATATATATATATATATATATATATATATATATATATATATATATATATATATATATATATATATATATATATATATATATATATATATATCGAAAACCAAAGGTCATTCCAAAAAAGGAACTTGTTCCAATCACATTACAGCAGCCAGTTGGGGACCCAATGCGTATTTAATTGGATGTATAGGTAATATGGGTTTGATTCATCATGAACGTAGAAAAGGAGCATTTAAGAAACCAGAAGCAAAATAATTCATACGTTGTTGTCTTCGGAATGCTCAAAGTACATATAGAACTTCTACCGTAATGGTGATTCATAATGCACCATGTCATGCTGCCATTGAGGAGATATTCCTAGAAAAAGAATTTCTTAATAATTACCTACTAAGACTATCCAATTACCGCGAATTATAACTGATGAAGGTAGATCAAATTTAACATAAACAGAGTTCCATCTACTACGGCTAGAACATATAATGTGCGAAAACATAACTACGAAGATTACTGTTCCTAATTGTAACCGACACGCCGCTCATATTCAAAAACTTACTATTTATAATTAGCAAAATGTATACAATTGAAATATTCGGTTCAAAATGCGAAGTTCGCAATATTCGTTGACGCGTCTGGTTTAGCTGTAGGAGCAGTATTACAGCAGCTTACAGAAAAAGATTGGGAACCTTTATTTTTCTTCTCACGTAAGTAACAAGCGGCTGAAATACGCTACAGCACATACGACAGAGTATTATTGGCAGCATATGCAGCAAACAAACATTTTAAAAATTTTATTGAGGGAAGAGGGTTCATTTAATTTTCGGATCATAAAGCTCTAACATTTGCGTTGCACCTGATATTAGACTGGAAGTTCTACTGTTCTTGCTGACACACTTTCACGTATTCAACAAGTGGACATTGGAACCACAATTGATTACGTTTTGTTGGCATAAGCACAATAGTCAGATCAAGAACTTACTGCATTGATTGAATCAAATCCAAGTTTAAATTTTAAAAAATTACCAATATTTGGATCGGACAAAAAATGTAAAATTATTAAACATGTTAAGAGTAAAATTGGTACATACCAACCAACCAATAGTAGATTTGAAGAAGTTCACATCGATATTATTGGACCCTTCCCTCCATTCAAGGACAACATTTATTGCCTTGCTATCATTAATAGGTGCACACGATAGTATGAAGCAATTCCAATTGCAAACATCCGAGCAGAAACAATTGCTGATGCCTTGCTTAACAATTGGGTAAGTCGATTTGGTGTTCCTTCAAGCATCATGACTGCGAGAGGTGTCCAGTTCGAATTCGCACTGTTTAACGAAATGGCCGAAGTTCTAGGATTTTACTCGCATTGAGAACTTTGTTTAGAGAGGATTTTAAAAGTTCTTCTGCAGAACTAGTGTTTGGGCAATTTAATTTAACAACCAATTTAACAATGTAAAACCATCAACAGCCTCACGGCATGCCAAAGGTCAAATGTTCGTTTTCAAAGATCTGTCAAATAGCGAATCTGTTTTGGTAAGGACGGGTGCATTAAGACGCCTCCATATGAGGGACCTTTTCCAGTAATCAAAAGAATGAAAAAAATTTCCCTCTATTAATCAAGGGTGTTGAACCAACAGTTTCAATAAACACGTCCCTTAAGCTAGCAGAACCCATATGGCACAACATGACAAGATAGTATGGATAATTATACGCTAATTATAGGATAATTAAATGTTCTATTAAAAAATTTTGGGCTCCATCCCTTCCAACTAAAACTCGGGTTCTGCTAGCTTAAGAAAAAGTTAGCAGAACCCATATCAAAAAACGTTTTAAAACAATTGGAAAATTAAAGGTTAATTTTAGGCTAATTAAATGCCCTATTTAAATTTTTTTTATTATGCTCGCTCTAGGAGAAAAGTAAGGCTTTATCACTTAAAATCTAACAGAATCCAAATCGAAAATCGGACCAAAACCGAAATTAGAACGCAAAACAAGAACAATTGTCATTCAAATAATTTTAGGCTCATCATGACCTAATCAAATATCAAATTAAAAAATTTTGGGCTCCACTCGTTTTTGACAAAATTTCAGATCATTTAATCTAAAGCTAGCAGAACCCAAATCGAAAATCGGACCAAAACCGAAATTAGAACGCAAATCAAGAACAATTGACATTCGAATAATTTTAGGCTCATCATGACCTAATAATGAATGCCGATATGTGAAATTTGAAAACTATGGATTTTATGGAATTATAATTATTATTAATTATTGTGGAGGTAAAATTTTTTTTCACATCGTTTTTATGTTACGCACTGTTTATATTCCATATTGCATAATTCTACAAATTCTACGCGATAATCGAGGAGATCATAAGACGTTTGAACCTTTACTATTATAAAATTGTTTTAATTGCATTGGTCCAACCGCCACAAACAAAGTCAAAATTTTTCAAACCATTTAATTGGCATCTGCGGTTGCTTAAAACATTTTAAGTTTAACTAGAACACTACTACGCTCTTTGAGTGAAATTTAAAATATTTAAAATAAACCCACGACTGTTAAAACATTTAGCTTACGTTTATTATGCAAATCTGTTGGTTCCTATACACTCGGTTTCACCTAACTTGGTAAATTGTTCTCTCGTTTCATAAAATCAAGATCATTATAGAAACCATATTATTGCGATATTGCGAAATTAATACATCCCTCGCCCGCTCTGGCTGCTACTTTCTCATTCGTGTTACAATCATCTGCTTTACACACTTGTTGCCAATATATTACCTAACGTTAATTGCAGAATAGCACACGATCTATATTTGTGCAAGAATGGTAACAAATGGATTTTATTTTCAATTGGCCCAACTTTAATTTAAAAAATTAAACAACTCATTTTTCAAATATTCGATTTATTTGTTTTTTTATATTCTGGCCAATAAAAAATATCAAGTAGAATTATTACTTTTTACACCTGTTATCCACATTTATGGTGCTAAAAATATTTTCCATAACGATATTTGAACACATCTGAGCACAAATAAATACGATTGAGTGAATTATGATTATGCAATAAAAGCCATAAACGTTTTTCATAAATATTAATGAAGATTGTAGCAGTGTAAAGCAATCAGTTTAATGAATAATTCAAACTGATGCATATGATTATGCTCCATACGTGCAAATTCCAATGATACTTCGTACCTTCATATACAGCAGAATAATACCACAAACATATATAATATGCAGCAATGAACAAAATCTTTTTTCAACAAATAATTTTTATGCTGCTTTTTTAAATCATACAAATATTATATATATTTTGTTGTTGTTCTGTCGAGTATACTAAAATTAATTGTTTTTAACTTACATAAAAATTGAATTATTTTATTATTTTACCAATTTCGATCAATTAGTGTGGAGCAGTTATACAAAATAAAAAAATATGATTGCGCAATAAAAATTAATTTTTATTATTTTTCCATTTATTTTTATATTAAGCTTTTATTAAAAAATATTTATTTTGCAATTAAAAAATTACGGAAATAATATTTAACTGACTGTGTATAAATGATATACATATATGTATGTAGTAATAAATTTAAAAATTTAGCGGCTGTGTACTGATATTCGTACCTAAATGTTTTGTAACGATTCAATTTTATATGTTTGTTCCATATTGCCTTGCATTTTACAGCTAAATGTAAAATTACATAAGTTACATGAAAATAACTATTTCGTAAAATCGTTTTATAAGATCTAAGATACTACTGAATGCCTTCTAAATTCCAACAGTTGTTTAGCCGGGGCACTACAACCAAATACTCACATTTCCAATGATCACTCAAACAATATTCGATACACCTAACGGTACTTATATTTTACTTATGGTCTATTTTTTAATTCAATCCGAGCAAGCAGGTTTACCCTGGGTAGTGCACACCGAGCAAAGGTTGTACTGGGTAAAATTATCCGGTGTGCATAGAGTAACAAATTGTTTTTTATTTTGCACACTCTTCGTACACTGACATTAATTTCAGAGTAAAATTTGGAGAATCGAGTATGCACTGTGTAAGCACAGTTCACAAATAAAAACGCAGTGTACCGGGTAAAATTACACAGGTTGAATAAAATCTACGAAGTATTTTTTGACAGCGCACTGCCTGCTCGGGATGAATTAAAAAATAGGCCCTTACCCCCCGATTCTAACGTACAGTCACAGACGTATTTTCAGTCTTAGCGAAAACTTTTGTCTTAACGAAGACTAGATACTTTAAATTCGTATTCTGCACTTAGTCTTATCTGTCAGTAGTCTTAAAAAATTGTCTTCGTTAGTATCAGCGAAATAGGTGGTCTTAGGAATCATAATTTTGACATTTAAACAAAAACAATAATTATATGTAAATATTTGACTAAAAAACCGGAAAAATTAGTCAATATACAATATTATGTACTCTCTCAGCATATATATATATAACATAAATTTGAGTTTTTTTTAACAATTTCGAATTGAACTGTCGCTTTTCGTTCATAAATTTGAAAGAATATGGTAAAAATTTGGTTTCGATAGCTCTACAAAAGTCTTTGGAGAGTTTCTAATACATTATTTAAGACTACTGTCTTCAGAATTTCAATGAAGACTTTAGTCGTAAAAAATAAAGTCTTAACAAGAATGTCTTAGCTAAGATAGTCTTAGTAGTCTTATCGTCAGAATCGGGGGGTTAGTATCAAAACAATAAATCACTGTATATTAAATTATTATAAAGGGTGTTTGGTGCATCGTTTGCCAAATTGAATTGGCTGAAAGGATGGATCATTTGTTAACTCTTAAACCCCAATAACTCATTTCTGGCCTTACGGATTTTTTTATTTTAACTTTTTAATGTTTATTTTGAAAAATCGCAATACTTTAGCATTCATGTTGTATTATTTTTTAAATATGTACAGTCACCTCTCCTATAACGTACCTTTTTAACGCGATTTCCATATAACGCGCAGTGAAAATTGGAACTGTTCTCCTATAACGCGACGCGGTCTCCTTATAACGCGTTTTTGGCGGGCCAATAAAAAAGCGTGAATGACTCAAGAATTATTTAAGCATTAGTTTTATAATTGATTGAAGTGGAAAGCTTCAAGCAGCACCCAAATGTGAAAATTCTTTAATTTCCTCCTAACTACACTTCATTAATACAGCCGCCGGACCAAGGAATCATCCGAACTTTCAAAATGTATTACATATTGAAATTTCTTGAAGCCATTTTCAACAGATTAGAAGATCAAGAAGGTAAAACTCTTCTTGAAGTTTGGAAAGAATTTTGTATTTTAGATTGCACCCGAATTGTGTTATACAGAAAATAAACAGTTACACAGAAAATAAACAGTGAACACTTAAAGCATGTTTAGAGGCCTTTGTTGTCTCAAATCGTTTAAATAAAAATGACATTTCAGATCCACTAACAGAAATAGTAAAGCTAGCCTTTACTTTTGGTAACAAAGGATTTGCAGATAAACACGTAGAAGATTTAGAAGACCTACTTCTGGAACACACAGTTTAAATGAGGAAGAATTGGCAGAATTAATTGATGAGTCTACCTTCAATGCAATTATGAAGGAAAACACTAATAACAAATTCGTTTAAAACTTGAGTTATTACTTAAAAAAGGACTAGATTTGGCTAGAGAACTAGAATGCTAATTAATCTAAAATAACCCTTCAACCATAGGCTCCTTGAATTAAAAAAAGATGAAATTAAAAAGGTGGACTAAAGAAATGTGTTTTATATGAAAAAATGGGACCTTTTTTAAGTCATACTTTTAACAAATTTTCTGGCTTAACAAAGGTGTTTTACAAAAACAAATCTAATTTCAAAATGACACAAGAAAGGAATATTTTATTTCAAATTATAAACAAAAAAATTTACATTTACATTTGTGTTTAATACACGTTTTTAAGAAAATGGTTTCTTGCTTTTCTTGTTACAGTTTTTTGTTGCTAAAAAACGAAGAAATGCATTTTCAAAAATTTCCATTTTTAAATATGCAATTGTTTTTTGCACAGTTTCATTAATGTTAGCACTAGTTGAAAATTTGGAATGAATTTAGTTTTCAAACTACAGTTTAATCCGATTAACCGGGACACTCAGTTAACCGGAATTTAAATTTTTAGGAATATTTTTTCTTTCCTTTCTCTTTCATATGCATTTTTTTAATTCATGTTGAAATTTTCAATTGTTTTTTGAATTTTTAAGTTTTTAACATTCTCATTAATGAAAGCATTTGTTGAAAATTTTGAATGGCTTTAATTTTCATATTACTGTAAAACCCAATTATCCGGAATCCTATTAACCGGAACACTCAGTTAACCGGAATTGTAATTTTTAGGATTTTATTTTTTGGCTCTCTTTTCTCTTTCAAATGGATTTTTTAATTCATTTGAAATTTGCAAATGTTTTTTGCACATTTTCATTAATGAATGCATTAATTGAAAATTTGGAATGACTTTAATTTTCCAATTACAGTAAAAGTCCGATTATCTGGCATTCAATTAACCGAAACACCTAGTTAACAGGAATTTTAATTTTTAGGAATATTTTTTGCCTTTTTCTCTTTCTTTTCATGCATTTTTTTAAATTCATATTGAAATTTACAATTGGTTTTTGAATTTTTGAGTTTTTTGACATTTCCATTAATAAATGCATTAGTTGATAATTTTGAATGGCTTTAATTTTCATATTACAGTAAAAGCCCAATTATTTGGTCGGCATCCAATTAATCGGACTTGTTAATTTATTTTGAAATTATGTACCAAAAACTAATTTTTTATACATCAGCTCATTGAGATTATTGAAATTAATAAATACATACATATTATGTATACGAGTACATCCATACGAGTATCCTAAATTTAATAATACATAAATTCAATATTTCACTAACCTAGGTAATACCACTTTACATTTATTTATTTATTTATTTAAATATTAAAAGAAATCGATTTAGTACATTGCAATTATGATTTCAAAATTAACAAAGTAAAATATAAAATATAAAATTTTAAAAATAGAAAATAAAAAAAATTAATCTATTCACAATCTAAGTGTGAATAGATTAATTTAAATAAGAATTATAAATAAAACAATTATTTAAATTAAACAGTTGTACTTCAAATGTGAAATTGTCAAAGGACTTATCAAAAATTAAGAAAATACGATTTTAACTTTTTTTTAAAACTGGTTTTTGATAAATTAAAATCAAATTGATCAATTACGGTATTGAAAGATTTTGCTGATCGATTAATGGGATTGTTGTCGCCATAGTTGGTTGGGTGGTGTTCGAGCGCCAAAAATTGATGATTACGCAAAGTCCTGCTTGGGACATTTATCGATATGTTTTCCAGGATGAAGGATGAATCAATGTGGCCGAGAAGGACATTTCCGATAAAAGTGGCATCCAGAAGTAAACGCCTGTTTTCAAGCGTGCACATGTTATATTCTTTGCACCTTGTAGAGTAAGGAGGTAATCGAGCCACATTTTCGTAAAATGGTATGTTGTAATCATAATTCCAGCCAGTTTTTTTCAACAGGAATATAAGATATTTTTTTTGTATGCTTTCGATTCTGGTCATGTGCACAGCGTAAGAGGGGCTCCAAACCGTTACAGCATACTCTACTTGAGATCTTACATAAGCGTAATATAATGTGCGTATAGTATCTATATCCGTGAATTCCCCAGTCCACCGCTTGACAAAACCAAACATGGAGTTAGCTTTAGCAATACAATCATCTATATGACGGTTAAAACTAACGTTTTCAACAAATGTGACTCCTGGATCAATAATCTCACGTACTCTTGGAACTTCCGCGCCATTTATTTTATATGCCGAAGTTATTGGATATTTTTTCCGATGAAACGACATAATTTTACATTTATTAATATTGAGGTGTAATGAATTTTGGACACACCACTCACTAAGTCTGTTGAGGTCGTCCTGCAGTTTATCAACATCATGCTCATGTTTAATTGTATGAAAAAATTTTACGTCATCAGCAAATATTAGAAAATTTCAGTGTTTAATTATCTTGGCTATTCTATCGATGAACACAATAAAAATCCAAGGTCCAATATGCGATCCTTGAGGGACACCATTCCCAATTAATACATATTGCAGTCGGTTTGTCAGATACGATTTGAACCAATTAATAAATTCTGTTGAAAAACCGAATTCGTGCAGACTTTGGAGTGCTTTGAGGTGGCATATAGAGTCGAACGCCTTGCTAAAATCTGTATACGCTTCAGCTACTTGATGATGATTTTCTATCTCATTTAACACTTTGTAAGTAAATTCGAGCAGATTGGTAGATGTCGATCTTCCAGACATGAACCCGTGTTGGTAAATAGAAATGTGACTTACCCGATTTAAAGATGTGTTATTTTCGATATTTTCCATTTATCAGGAAATACGGCTGTGGTTATCGATTGGTTGAAAAGTTTCCAGATCGGATTTGTGAAGCTACTCGCAAACCTTTTTATTATAAAGGCAGGTATATCAACCGGCCCACATCCATCTCCAAATTCCTTTAAGATTGATATAACTTTCTCTTCATGTATGACAGGTGGAATAATAGAAGTATTGTTGTTGCCAATTTTATCAGTGTATTCCATATTATCACAAGGGCTATAGACTGATTGGAAAAATGCTGCAAACATGTCTGCTATCACTTTTGCGTCCGAGGAGCTGGTATTATTATAAGTCATATTATAAGGATAACCCTCGATTTCCCGTTTGGATCGAAAGTATTTCCAAAATTCTTTAGGATTTGATTTAATTTTTGTTTCAATACTTGCCAAGTAAGACCTGTACTTAAAATTGAAATGGACGTCAAATTCATCACTGCGCTGTAAAAAAGCTAGCTTGTCAAATTCCAATCGAGATTTCATCATTTTAGTATATAGCTTTAGATTTTCGATTTTTTAAATTGGTTAGCAGGTACATATTCAATTCAAATAGAATAATGCAAACAACAGAAAAAAAGTAAAGAAAAGTATATTTTATATGAATCCCCCGAATAATGAAAAAAAAAGACGGGAAAGGTTCGGAGCCGAACTCTTTAAGCATTTTTGTAGCCTACAAAGAACTTCTATACCGTGTGATTGGCGTATTTTAAATATTACGACCACCCACTCCCATACCCACCTAACCCCATCTACACCCAGCCTAACCACATACCACCACAATCAACCACATACCACCACATCTAAACATTATTACCATCCCCCACCCACTATCCAATTAAAACCCCAAAACCCATCTCACCCGCACCACCCTATACCGTACCACTCATATTATCACCCTTTATCACCTCCATACCCATTTCCACACACACACACACAACCCAAACAAACCCTCATATCCAATTAAAACCCCAAAACCCATCTCACCCGCACCACCCTATACCGTACCACTCATATTATCACCCTTTATCACCTCCATACCCATTTCCACACACACACACACAACCCAAACAAACCCTCATCCACCAAATCCCAAATTTTCACACCAAACCCAAATCGCCTCATCCCACCCCCTCCACCTCCCATACCACCACTCCTACCACCCCCATAACTACACCACCCACACAAACCCACATCTAGACGAGTTATATTCTTATTCTACATTCACATGCTCGATGAAATCAAAATAGAATAGAAAAAAATTAAAAAAAATCTATCAATTTTGAGGAGGGGGGTTAACAAAACCCTACATATCTCCGAACACCCTAAACACAAAAATGTCCAAATCAATAGGGATCATTCCCATGAATTGCTTGAACTTTTAGTGAAAAAATTAAGTTGATATCTCCATCCGTTCTCAAGTTATCGTGCACACAGACGGACAGACGGACAGACGGACAGACGGACGGACGGACGGCAAACCGAAACCATATAGCATTTTTTTAACAAAAATGCTTAAAAAATAATATCCCTTGTGAAAAGAAAAAGTAAAAAATTACAATTCCGGTTAACTAAGTATTCCGGTTAATTGCATGCCGGATAATTGGGTTTTTACAGTAATATGAAAATTAAAGCCATTCCAAATTTTCAACTAATGCTTTCATTAATGAAAATGTCAAAAAACTCAGAAATTCAAAATAACAATTGTAAATTTCAATATGAATTAAAAAAAATGCATGAAAAGAAAGAGAAAAAAGGAAAAAATATTCTTATAATTAAAATTCACGTGGAGTGTTCCGGTTAATTGGATGCCAGATAATCGGACTTCTACTGTAATATGAAAATTAAAGCAATTCAAAATGTTCAACTAATGCTTTCGATAGTGAAATTGTGCAAAAAACAATTACAAATTTCAAAATGCATTAGAAGAGAAAAAAGAAAAAAACAAAAATCCTAAAAATTACAATTCCGGTTAACTGACTGTTCCGGTTAATTGAATGCCGGATAATCGGGCTTTCACTGTACTAAGAAAGTTAAAGCCATTCCAGATTTTCAACTAATGCTTTCGATAGTGAAATTGTGCAAAAAACAATTGCAAATTTCAAAATGAATTAAAAAAAACATATGAAAGAGAAAAGAAAGAGAAAAAAAGAAAACAAAATCATAAAAAAATTAAAATTCCGGTTAACTAAATGTTCCGGTTAATTGGATTCCGGATAATCGGGCTTTTGCTGTTATACATTTTTACATTTTATTTCGATCTTACATACACATTTTATTTCATTTTAAAAATGACTTATGATATGTATTAATAAAGTCAGCTTTTTTAGTTCATTTTCATTACAGATTCTAAGTCAATTTTAAAATGGAATAAAAACGCTGGTTTTAAGTCCGAAAAATGGCATTTTTAAGTCAGCCTTTTTTAATTCAGGGAGCCTTCAACCATACGCAGTGAAAAATTTAAAAGAAAATTTCAAAATTGCTTGACTCCATATAAAGAGGTTTTGGAAGAACTACAAAATAAAACTACATTTGAAAACAAATAAGAAAATTTGTAAAGTGACAAGAATTTTCGACATATTAGAAAAAAAAATTGGATGGCTAATATTTGACAGTGATGTTGAATGATACATAACGCAACATAGTATCAATTTAATTTTTTGTTGGAAATATTTTTTTCTAATTTAGTTATAAATTTTATGAATTATGAATTATGCAATAAATTTAGATTAAAATATCTAAATTAATTATATAATATTTGTCACTTTATAAAATTTATTCTGAACCCTATTAATCTCAATCTGATAATATACTTGAGAATGCATTTTTTATATAGGTTTATTTGTGTACAATTTATTTATTTCTAAGATTCCATAAAACGCGGTACGAATTCAGTCAATTTATAATATTTTTCAGTTTCTTATAACGCGTTTTCCATATAACGCGACAGTGGTCTCCAAATAACGCGATGTAACTTAATTTGTCTTATTTCTATGTTTCTCTTAACGCGATTTCCATAAAATGCATTTAATTACGGTTTCCATATAACGCGGTACGAATTAATCGCGTTATAGGAGAGTTGACTGTATATGGTATAGGTTCTAAATTTAGTATTCTTAGTCTTACGTTTACTGTTGTATGGTTCTATCAAATTCAAAATTCGCCCCAAATAACATCTACTTTGCTCAGAGAGCACCTAAATGACGTATTCCCAAATTCATGGATTGGGAGGGATTGCCCTATTCCATGGCCTCCACGGTCACCAGATCTAACTCCGTTAGGTTTTTACGTCTGAGGACGAGTTAAAACTCTGGTATACGTCACGGAAGTTCCATTTAGGGATGATTTAGTCCAACGCATTGAAACGGCTTTCGTCAAAATTAAAGGCGAAGGTGTCGTGCGTGCATACGCAACGGAGGTCAACAATTTGAGCAAGATTTATAATAAAGTTTTATTTTTATTAAAAAACGATTTCCAATTATAAGTCCAAAAGTTAGTACTTACATATAAATGTAAGATAAAGATAAGTGACAGATTTTACTGCGGAAGAATGAGGTATTAGTTGTTGGTTGATGTAGCCTACTTAGTGTATGTTTTTTTAAATAAAAACAAATTTTTATCGCGAATAACGAATATCGGGCTGATGTGCCCCGATACACAAATTTTGTGATATAGTAAAGTGTTTAAAAGGGTTTTTATGGCATATTGCATATCGTTGGAAAAGGACTAGACTAGAAAATTTAATAAAACAGTTCGAAGATCACGATCACTTTTAGTTTTTTTTATTGCAATGTAAAGTTGAGTTTTAAGTTTTCTTTTAACATTTTCAAACATTTTAAGAGTAAATAAAAAGGAAAGTAGATGTTATTTGGGACGAATTTTGAATTTGATAGAACCATACAACAGTAAACGTAAGTTAAAACTAAATTTGGAACCTAAACAAATTATTTAAAAAAATAATACAACTTGAATTTTAAATTTAATCTGTTAATTCAAACATTATGGCAACGGAGATAAAATTAAATAAATTTATGATGATAGTAATCAAAAAGCTGTTATTACCCGAAACGTAGCGGCGTTTTAGTTTTCCCACCTGGGCCGTATTCTTGAAATCGGTGGAAATTTCCCCAATCGGAATATAATTTGCTTTGAAATTCTTTATATTATTCGAATTTTCACCGGCTACTTTAATTATTTTTTGAAGTTTCTGTTGTTTTTTTAAATTAAGAAACATAATTTTTTCTCCCTACTAAGGAGAAAATTCCGACTGGGTAAATCGATCCGAAATTATTCCCTTAGTAGGGAGACAAATATTAGTAAACGTGAAAACAAATTTCAAAAAATGATCAAAGTAGCCGGCGAAAAATTCGAATAATAAAGAGAATTCCAAAGCAAAATGTAGTCCGATTGGGGATCAAAATTCTCCATAAAGCGGGGTTTTAGTCGATCTATAGGTGTCTATAGTGAGGAACTTATCATTTAGAATAGTGAAGAACTTATCTTCTCAAGAAGCTTGAAGAGACGTCTTTATAAAATCAGATCTTAAAAACACGTGAGAAGAAATCATGAGATTTTTGCTTATAAAAATGTTGACATTGGAATCCTGGATGCTGGAGTTGGTCCAATTTCGTCGAAGTATTTTTAAATTAATAATAAAATCAGATTGGGAAATTTTTTCTGTCAAAGAAGAATTTAAAAATTGACCAAGTATTCTTTATGAACTTCCAAATACACGTTCAGCCGCAACCAATATGACGGTTGGTAATAAATTCCTCCAGTCTGACCATTTGTGACACATTCCTGTTGTTTTGATATTTCGGTGCCACCTCTCAATCACACCATTTGACTTCGGATTTTACGGCGTTGTCATGACTCGTTTAAACCCAATAAATGATGATAATTCGCTAAATAAATGAGATTTGAATTTCGATCCCTGGTGTGAAACATCAAAATAAATTGTTTTGTTGGAATTAAAACTTAATGGAATTTGCATAAATTTTAAAGACGTGTTTTCACGGCTCCACCTTTCTAGCACTTCATGTATGTAAAGGTTTTGACAAAAGTGATTATTGAATTCGTTTGGTCATCATTTGGTGACTAATTTTTATCGTTTGGTATCACTTACGATTAAACTGTGAATAAATAATGAAAAATTAAAAAAAAATTCCCGGGCAGCACCTCATTGCAAGAAAATTATATCGTTTTTATCAAATTTCGTTAGGTCAAGATTGGTCACCACATTTTGGCATTTGGACATTAATGGGTGAGTTTTTATTGAGAAAAAACGGAATCAAAATTGTAGTAATTCAATAAAATCAAGTTCGTCGCTTACTTGGGAATTTTATTTTAAATAATTAATAAGAAATCCAATTGGAATATACCATTTAGATAAAAATATTTCTATTTCTAAGACCCATTGAAATGCCAAAATGTGGTGACCAATCTTGACTTAATGAAATTTGATAAAAACGGTATGATTTTCTTGAAATGAGTTTCTACTCTAGAATTTTTTCTGAATTTTTCATTATTTATTTACCGTTCAGTCGTAAGTGACCAAACGATAAAAACTAGTGACCAATCCTGACCAACCGATGACCAAACGAATTGATGTGGTGATGCCTTTCCGGATTCTGATAAAATGCATATAATGGTTTCTGACCTGTAAATAAGGTATACTCACGACATGCTAAGAGATATTTAAAGTGTTTGATACCAGAATAAGCTGCAAGCAACTCTCTGTCATAAATACTATATCTACGTTTAGTATCATTAAGATGAGCCAATAAAAATTAAGTAGTTCCCATGCACGATCTCTATATTGTTGAACCACCGCACCAATTGCCAAGTCGGAAGCGTCAACCATAATTGCTAAACTCGTAGTAGACAACGGATTTGCAAGAAGAATCGCTTGAGACAACTTCTCCTTACGGAGTCTCACTTTTTTTCTTGCAACCTTTCAAAAAGTATTTAGAAAGATCTGTTTAGCTATTTGTTGTAGATGTTTTTCATAAGCTTTAGAATATATTAAAATTTCATCTATAAACAAAAGCAAAATTTAGTCCCAAAAGAACGGAATGCATAAATCTTTGAAAAGTTGTTCCGATTTCGT
Organism: Nephrotoma flavescens; assembly: GCA_932526605.1. Lineage (NCBI taxonomy): Eukaryota > Metazoa > Arthropoda > Insecta > Diptera > Tipulidae > Nephrotoma > Nephrotoma flavescens. The sequence goes on from OW052220.1 coordinate 78,075,089, forward strand.
TCGAATTTCCCGGATTTTCCCGGATTTCTACCACATTTCCCGGATTTACCAGTTTCCGCATTTCCCCCAAATTTTCCGGATTCCTCCCAGATTTCCACCGGATTTCCGCCGAATTTCCCAGGATTTCCCCGGGTCTTTTCGGGTTTTTTCCAGGTTTCCTCCGGATTTCCCACTGATTTCCAGGATTGTTCCGGATCTCCCGGTTTTTTCGTATTTCCCGGATTTCGGGGGAAGCAGGGAAAAATCCGGGAAATTCGAGGGAAATCCGAGTAATAATATTTAAAATTAATCAAAATAAATTATTTTATTTATTTTGATTTATTTTTGACAAAGCATCTATTTTAGAACTCGAAATTTTGTTAAGTGCGCTTTTTAATAAACATGACTTACTTTGTGATTAAAATTGATAAAAAACATTCGATTGTGAATAGCCCCGGTTAAAATCTGCATTAGTGTCGCATATTTTTCTCATAGTGCGTCAACTTTCTGTAGTATATTCTTTTTCCACTGGTGCCACCTAAACATCAACAAAATTTTTTTAGAAACAAAAAAGTTTAGCAAACCAAAATATTTATTTGACCGTAGATAATGCATATTATAAAAATGATTTTATTGGAAAGGCACACTCTTCTAGATCGTATTAAAAAAGAAAGTTAAACAAAAGAACTCTTGGTTTCTTTTAAATTAATGTTTTGGTGTGCGCGCATGCGATTTTACTAAAAAACACAAAAAGTGGAATAACTTTTGCACTTTATTTCGTTGTTTTTGTCGGAAATGAGCTCCCCTATCACTCTGTTTCGTTTGATACGCGTATTTTGGGACACCATGTTTAGATTATGATCCCAGCTACCATGAAAACATAAACCCAGGGTAGTTACAGGGGGGTTTCTCTAACATTTTTATTAAAAATCTTAAAAAATTTCACATTAAAATGACTTCAAAATTTATGAAGTGTTACTAAGGAAGGGCGATTTTTTTTTGCATTATGATGATTATGGTAATTTTAGTAAACTTTGAGAGTCCTTGTAAATACGCAATTCGTTTTTTAAATAAAACTTAACTTTTTTCGTTTCAAAACGTTTACAAATATATTTTCTCTTGTGTTTCATAAATTCTTTGATTTTGCATAAAACTTTCTGCTTTTTTCAAAAATATCAGCAGGAAAAAATTCCATTTTGTGATAGTGATGCCTCTAGCGGTGAATATTTAAAACACATTTCTATTTAACAAAATTTTCCTAGAGCCAGTACCTAATGTATACCTAGTCCTATAGTAGTTCAGCTATACGAACAAATTTTAAAACCCAAATTACATGCTTCTGGCTTTAATTAAACATGCCGCAACTATAACAGAATCGTTAAATCATTTTTGTCATCTCTGTTTGAGAGGTTGGGGCATTTAAGCCACATTTTAGAAGTAAACAAAGGCTAGCACTTCACGCGTAAACTGCGGCTTCATTAAATCGCGGTCTGCCTAGACTACTAATGAGGCTACACCAAAATTGGCCTTGTTTCAATTAAATTGAATGTAATTTAATTATGAATTTATTTTTTAATTCCGATCAATTAAATGTAATTACACAACATCGATAATTACAACGAAACAATTAAACATAAAATTGTGGCAATTGAATGCACATGCGATACTTACACTGCATAACCAGAAAATTAAAATTTAATTACCAAATCATACCATTTTTAACCAATTATATGCAGCACCACACACATCCACCATGAAAAATCTCTTAAATTGCTAACATCTGTATTTGATGTCCATCGCCGCACAATAAAATCTTGTATCATAAAAGAGCGTTATAAAAATTTCGAAAAGATAATCTTGAATTGGACAAACATAAGGTGTAGACACATTAAAGTGGCATTAAGGTGAACACATATACCAATAAAATGGATTGGAAAATAAAATTCAAGTCTGTCCTTTTGATTGTGTCACATTAAATAAAAATTAATGGTTGCGTACCATCATACCCACACCAACCCACTGTTTGAGTGAGTTAAAATGAAAGCTCTCAAAGTGGCAATTTCGCGCGTGGAAAAATAACATCTGGTGTGACACCTTTCGGAATTTCTTATATTTTACGTCGATTAACATTTTCTTTTTAATTTTGTTAAGATAATAAATTTAGTATTTTTCTAAGAATATTAATAAATTGTTCGTATAACTTTTATATTTTGGGCAAAAAAAAAAAAAAAAGATTTTCTTCTCTACATAATTTATTACGGAAAATTATAACCTCAAATCCTGTACATACTATATATATTTGGAAAAGTCGTATATATACGAGGGAATAAAACCCACAAAATCCCATAACACAAATTTTAATTAATAAATGTCATAATAAATCAAAAAATATAAAAATTAGAATCTTTTCCAAATATATACACGAGATTTTTTTTTCTTCGTTTTTGGGAAAAAATCAAACAAAAGTTAACGAAAAATTTTTTCTCTCGTAAAACTATTTTTCATTAATTTTCCCCAAAATAAATATATATAAAAAAAACAAATTAATTATCTTTAGGTATTTTCTCGACTCCGAAAATATTAGGCCTATAAATATATTGGGGGTAGAAAATAGTTTACTTTTAAATTACGGGTCATATACTCGTATACGACTTTGTGTGCTCGTCTAATAATTTTCAAATTAGTCAAAATGAAAATTTGTTTTTTATTGCTTGCCGAAATTAAATTGTTATCTCAAGTGAACCATCATCATCAACATAACAATACAAAGAGCTCATTTGACATTTTAATAGTATATAGAGATATAAAAATACGCGCATTGTATTCAAGTATATATGGCAAAAAAAAGCTTTTTTACTGTACTTTGATGTAAAAGTTTATTGTTTGTCCAATAATGATATCCCCCCCACCCACGGCATATCGTACCGCATTTTTTCATTAAACCGCAAAGGTACATACCATCATATCCATAATATGTACTTAGGTGACAATGATTTAAGATCGTTTATTTTATGATGATGAAAAGAATATTATTTTTTTATTGTACGTACGTACGTACCATGCGCTCGCACAGCATTCAAAAGAATTTTGTTTTCCGGTTGCTTTAAAATTTATATAAAATTTTATTGTATCACTGTATGTATATACCAATATATGTATATAATGTTTATATAAGGATGCGGAAAATTCAAAAGAAAACTCAAAGTAAAAAGGAATCGTGGTGCTCTAGTTTCACATAAAATAGAAATCATACGAACAAAATGCTGGGTGTACACAAAATATATGGACGAGATACGTTAAAGACATAATAAATGGGTCATAACCGCTATGTGTATATGGTATGCTTTATATATATCTAATATTTATATATGGGTTATTGTAATTATGGCATCATTATACCATTTTCATTTTTATGTATTTTTTATGCGATAAATAATATAAACCGCATCGCACACACACACACATGTACGTATTTAAATGGGTAAACCAAGCCAAACGTAGACCGAATGAACAAATATTTTTCTGTTTTCGCGTGCATATTTCAGCAAATATGTTTTTTTCGTTGGTAATTGTGGAAAATTCAATTTATTGTGTACCATTTTACAAAATATGTAGAATTATTTATGGGTGAAATTTATTCTGAGCTGGTTTACAAATTGTGTCATTGTTGTCACAATGTGAAATAATTTAAAATAGTGAGTGTAAATTTGTTAACGTCACATATGTGAAAATGATATATTTCGGTGTAATTGGTATGATAGTAGTATTATGGTGGAACTGCTAAAAGTAGGATAAATGGTTTGAGATTTACACAATGTGCAAATATTAAAATTGTGGCAAGAATCAGTTAGGTAGTTTGCGAACCTCAACGATTTATGGTGACAGCCTATTTTTTTTTAAATCAAAATTCAAATACTGTTACAAAATTTTCAAACTGCAGGCATGAGGAGTTATCGTAGTTGTTCCAACTCAGAAAAAAAAAATCAATCGATTGAAATCATCCGAATTAGCTTGGGCAGCAAGTCTTTCCAGAATCCTTGGCCGTTTGAAAAGTACCAATTACATTTCGAGTGTCGATTTGTCAGACGCTTTATGACAAATCCCTTTAGAGGAGGCTTCAAAAGAAAAAACAGCTTTCTCTAACACAAGCCCGTTCAATGGATAGAGTGCTCGGAGTGAACCTCGGAACCAAAAGTGTTTGTTTATTTAGACGATATAATCATTTCAAAGGAAACGTTGGAAGAACATATACGTCTTCTGGGGGTGGTAGCAGACCGTTTAAAATCAGCCGGTTTGACCATAAAACTAGATAAATCTAAATACGCTACGTGATATCTAAGAAGCAATTGTGAACTGATCCAGAGAAGGTTGCTTCCATATTAGATTAACCTGTTCCTAACTCAGCAAAAGCCGTGCGCAGATTTTTAGGTATGACTATAGTTGGTACAGGAGATTTATCAACAATTGTTCTACTCTGACTTAAACTGACTTAAACCTAAAAACTATTCTCATATCTCCTCCAATCCTCGCTAACCCGGATTTCTTAAAAGGGTTCATAATACAAACAGATGCTTCAGACGTTGGTATCGGTGCTGTCATTACTCAAGGTGAAGGCGATTCGGAAAAAGTTCAGCAAAAGCATTGAAAAAGCATTCAGATTGCAACAATATAAACTCCCGTTAAAACATCGTAAGGGAAAATTCAAATGTAGTTTCTGATGCTTTATCGAGGGCAATGACTTGTGATGTAGTTAGTAGAAATAATCTCAAGTGATAAATGGTATAAAGAATTAAAAAGTGGTATTTTAAATTCCCCTGACAAGTTCCCAGATTTGGAAGTTTTTACGAATCGTTTGCGACTTCTTTCAATTGCATATGTATTAGTGTTATTACCTGTACAAGACGAAAATTGAGTTAGCTTTCAAATCAATGTCCTAAACCTGCTCGACAGTTTCATTCATCATAGATTTAAACATTGGTCGTTCATCATAAATTTAAACGATTAAATAGGCAGAAACTAACGCTGCTTCATTGCATTCAGCACAACAGAACCACTGAGTACCAAAGAATTGTTTGCATTTGGAATGAAAATATCATTTGCAGTAATCTCATTTAAAAAAGGCACCTATTATCTTTGTTTGACACTCACTGCATTGGACTGAATTAGTAAGATTCTTTCGATGACAAATTAGTTTACAAGCTATAGTTCTTAGTTTTGTGATTTTCAAAACAATGGAAAAAAAAGAATTTCATGTGTTTGTTACAGGCTGGCTACTGCCAACCTGCAGATTTCACTTAAGCCACTGCAGAGGCCTCCACGGTGATGTTTTGCCGGCTACGTTCTCAGCGGAGAAGTGCGAAGGTCGTGGGGTTTGAGGCATGCAGGGCTCCTGGCCTACACCGTGATCATACAGAAAATTATAAAAAAGAAAACCGCAAATAAAATCATAAAACCTGAGTTCCGCCGAAATTCGTCGACCGGAACCTGAGGAACGAACAACTCAAAAATAAAAAAAATTAAAAAAAATAAAATAATAATAATGGTAGAGAGGTGCCCCGGTGCGCGCATCCGCCCGAACTCGCACGGTGGTAGACACCGGTTTCGAATCCGGATGCGGGCACCGAGGAACCGCTTACCCTACACCGACACAGGATGGGAAATCCCCCTCATCATACCCAACCGAAAAAAATTTAATAATTCATTTTTTTTCTATTTAATTTACAACCCAAAAAAAATAAAATCCAACTTCCTACGAAGAAAAACAAGAAGAAAGAGAAAAAAGGAAAGAACGAGAGAGAGCAAACGACAGAGAGGGAGAGCAATGCGCATCGAGCGCGCACCCGCTGTGCGGCGCTCTATTACAAAATATAAAAATTAAATTTAATAAAAAAAATTTAAGAAATAAATTTTTAAAAATTAAAAAAAAATAAAAAAAAAACTCGTACCTTAATTATATCGAAAAATTAAAAAAAATGTTGCGGCCCTGCTCGGCCGTCATGGCACAGGTGGACCACACCCGGACCGTTGCGGCTTTGGTGCCGTTAACCCCACTGTGGTAGTGCGACCTTGAGCGGTCGGCCGTTGCGGGGCCTTTCCCCGATACCACAATAAAAAAACGAATAGCCGGTTGGCCACCGTACCGTTGCGGGGCCTTTCCCCGATACCAAATAAAAACCCGAATAGCCGGTTGGCTACCCGTACCGTTGCGGCTTTCTATAGCAGCCGATAACCAATATAAATGCCGAAAATAAACCGTTAACCAACTTCCCGCCAAAACCGCAAAAATGTTGGGCGTTGTCTAGCCAAAAAAAACGTAAAAAATGTTGGGGTTGTTCACCAAACTCGTAAAATATTTTTTTTTTTTTTGCGTCCTCCCGCCGTTAATCGAAAATTTGAATGGGCTCGTTGATTATGTGGTACCCGTAGAAATACGGTACCTGCTGGAAATAATTTGCGTACCGTTGATAAATGGCGGCACCCGTAGAAATACGGTACTCGCTGGAAATAATTTGCGTACCGTTGATAAATGGCGGCACCCGTTATACCGCGTCTTGACCGCCCGTGAAATGTGGCTGTGTCCTCGCCAATTTTGGTGCTCGACCGCTTCAAATTAAACCAAACCACAATCACTAAATAACAAACTGACGTGGCAAACAACAACACTAAGGCTCAAGTCAAGATTTTAACTTTAAATTTAAACCGATTTTCCAATTATAATTCACAACCAAATTTCAACTGATCAGTACACACTTATAAAATAAGCGTTTTCAATACTATCGATCTAACGAGGAATTTTCTGTTCTTCTCGTCTAACCAACTAATTTCCACTTTTTATGAAACTCAAATTTCACTTTTAACTTATTACAAAAAAAAACTCAATCATCGACTATCATCTTTTTTAAACATTTTTTTTTATTGGTAGCCAAAAGCCAATTCAAAAACTAATTTTACAATTTTACTATTAAAGCCAAGCCAAAAAACTGCACTTGACTACATAGAACCAAAATCCACACTTCTTTTTTAAATTTTTACTAGACTTTATTCTTTAAAAATCACAAATTGACCATCATATCCAAAATTTACTACTCGACTTAATCTCAAACACCAAAACTCGAATGCAATTTACCAAAAAAAAATTCGAGCGTCGCACAAACGACGCGCAAAACATTCCAGAAGAATGTCTTTCTTCTCTGTTTCGCGTTTACATCAATTCGCATTGATGTAAACGAGAGGCATATAAGAAAAACATTCTTATGGAATGTTTTGCTTGACACACACTCGATACGCATTGCTCTCTCTTTCCCATCATTCTTCTCATCCGCGCGCCATCACCACGACGTATACAAACATTAAACAATTCCGAAAGAAGCGGGGACACAAACCAAGAAGAATAATATACAAACAGCGCTTGTTACGATCATGTAATCGTAATATGTTGATTAAACATTGTTTTTTAATGGGAAAATACCGTACAACCAAAGCAATAGCCTGATAAGTGTCAAAACGGAGGGCACGTCAAGGGAGTCTGTTTCGTTTAAACGTGGCCGTAGAAAAACATCGATATTGCTTAACGTTCTGGTCGCCCGAATTCGGTAGTTATTCCAGAAAAGATAAAAAAGTGCACAAAATCGTTTTGGAGGACCGTAAAGTAAAGTTGCGAGAGGCAGGTGATACTTTAAAAATATCAAAAGGCAGTGTATACATTACTTTGCATGAATATTTATCCGTGAGAAACCTCTGTTCAAAGTAAGTAGCCTGCTTGTTACATTGGACCAAAACAGCCTCGCGTCGATGATTCAGTGCGCTGTTTAAAGCTGTCTGTTTACCCGTAATAAAAGGAATTTTTTGTATCGGTATGTAACCATGGATGAAACATGAATCCACTATACACCGGAATAAAAACGTAAGTAGCTCAGTAGACAGCACCCGAGGAAACCCGTCCGAAGTGACCAAAGGTGCAAATACCAGCGGGCAAGGTTTTGGCTTCCATATTTTGGGATGCGGGAGCTATTTTATTCGTCAGCTATCTTGAAAAAAGAAATTCGAAAATTTTTTCGAGATCTCGAAAAAATTATCCAAGGATAAATCGCGTTCCACAAAAATGGCACCAGAATGTCAGTAATCCGAAAAACTTATGCTTTAACGTGGCAAGTTTTAGTGTAATTTTAGTTGAAATACGAGTAAAAGCAAGGAATGAAGGTGATCATTTCAATATAGCCTTAATTCGAAAAATTTATACGTTTAACGTGCCAAAATTTAAATGGAATATTAGTTCAAATATGATTTCTATAGATGCAACGGTTGCATAAAAGAAAATCAAATTCAAAGAGCAAGAGTTTTTATTGATTGCTGCCTGATGAAAAGTTTTTTCTTCATATTGTCCCAGCGAGATTTGATTTGTCTCATTCGAATGATGAAGAAAAGTGACCATAATGAGAGTCGTGGAAGAAAGTGAAAGACCTTGGAATTTTCCAATGGCGAGTGTAAGTTAATCTCCGACAACTGCATGAAATTACGCAGAGCAACATGTTTCCGTTATCAAATATACATGCCATCCTAGATGAATTTGGGAAATCGTAAAATAATTTTACCAGCATGCCCTCGTATTGCTAGATAATTATGATAAAGAAAAACAATCTTCAGCACGAATCAAGGGCATTTCCATTCCATATTTATAAGATAAATGAGCCAAAAAATTGTACATGACAATGTCAAACCAGGAGAGGTATTCTTGAAATCGGTGGAAATTTTCTCAATCGGAATACGATTTGCTTTGAAATTCTCTATATAATTGGAATTTTTCGCCGGCTACTTTAATCTTTTTTTTTTAAATTTCTTTACTTTTTCAATTTTTTTTTTATTAGTGTTACCTGATGACAAGTTTTTATTTTCTGGGATAGAACGCTTTGATCTCACGCTTTTTTCAATTTATTTTACGTAACATGAGTACCAAAAAGGCGAATCTGTTCTTCCTTACTACTATACTATCGTATTATGATTGATGCATCCTTCCATACTACGAGTCAATGCTCTGTTAGTAGATTCAGGAGCCAATATACATTTTTTGAAAGTCTGTGTCAAATGTTATAAGGAAATTTGTATTTCAGAAGAGAAATGTCAGATAAAAAACATTACGAATGTAAATCTTTTTGTTGGTAAAATTTGAATTACCGGTCACGGTATAGGAAAAAACATCCTTCATAAATATAAATGTAAGATTGACTTCAATGTGATCCAGTGTTTATACACGTAATTATGTAGTATTCCCAATCATTTAACAGATTCCCTTCGACGTGAAAAAATTAAAAAATTTCAGGACTGTGATAGAAACGGAAAAACAATTGCTATGTTTATCAGAAGAGATTGTCTCAGAGAGATTAAGTTCCCTAAGTTTATCTCAATCGAATTATGAAGAAGTGACCATACTACGAAGGGCAACATGTTTCCGTAATCGAATATACATGATATCCTAGGTGAAATCGGAAATCGTTTAAAAATTTTACGAGTCATGTAATGTTACATAATCATATGATAAAGAGAAAACAGCCGTCACTACGAATCAAGCGAATTTCCATTCCATCTTGATGAAATAACAAGATCGTATATAAACAAAACCTGAAGGGTCACAACACAATTGAAAATTGGTAAAATTTTAAATTTCCTCGCAAAAATAATTTCAAATTAAATCCGGATTAATGTCAATTATTATTAATGTCAACAAATTTTCAAGAGGCCAACTTTTCTGTGTCGGACATGTCGGACACTGTCGCCGATTTATAACAAGACTTTCACCTTAGCCAAAAGTTAGCCAAAACTTTTCACCCAAAAAAATAGTATCGGTACAACCGGTATTTTTCAACCGAACAAGTTTTGTAACGGAAAATGAATTTGAGACGATTTGGGAATTAAAAATTGCAGTATTTGTTACGTTACATTCATTTAAAAAAAACCATATAAAAATCAAAACAGGATACTGGAATATTGCTTAATTTAGTTAACGAAATATAATTAAATTACCCAACTTATTCTTCAAATATCTGCTTCTGGAGCATTCTAGACTAATCTAAATTCGCATTAATACCACCACGGTCATTTGGTATAGGTCACAATGCCTGAAAATTCATTGAATAACCCAGCACTCTAATTTATCCGAATCTCGCATTGATGCCACTATTACCATTTGATAGGCCTTAATGCCTGCTAACAATAAACCAATTTTGAAAAAAAAACTGATGGGGATACGGGGATGTAAATTTCATCAGATTTCGCTAGTTCTTGCAAAATCATTGAAATCCTCCTGTGTTGCGTTGCTCTAGTTTAACCTAAACGCGCATTGATACCACTATGACTAATTTACAAGAAATTGAACTATCGAAATCGTGTCAAATTACATTCCCATATCCACATCAGAATTTTTTTAAATTGGTCTGTTGTTAGCAGCCATGACCATAGTATTAAATGGACGTAGTGACATCTATGCCGATTAAGGTTAAACTAGAGCACAAGGCCATTGAATGAATTAACAAACAAAATTAACTATCGAAAATATGGAAAATTGCACCCCCATATCCCCTTCATAATTTATTCATTACTTGGTTATAGTAAACATAACAAATGCTAAATTTAAACTTTTATTTTCAATATGAAGTTAAAAAAAATAATAAATTTCGTTACAGGAGAAAAATAATTCTGACTAAATATCGGCTGGTAACATTCGGCTGAAAAATATTAATCAATATTGACGAATTTGTTTATTTTCGGCTATCAACCTAAAGGCACTACCCGCATTATCTTTTTTTTGATTTGCGGCTGGCAACTTACACATTTTGCTTAAAAATGGAGCTAAATATGATTAGACAGCTCATTGTGAAGAAGCTTTTGATAATTTAAAATTTTCAATCATGAATTCCCCTGTATTGCAGTATCATGATTTCAAAAAAAAAACATTTACAATTACGAAAGATAAAATCCTTTGTTGCACACGATATACAGATAACCCTCAAAGAACACGGTATTCGAGGAACAAGGTATTCGAAGAACACGAATACCCATTTCCTCAAATTACACGGTTTCAAACAACACGATTTTCGTTATTCTTTTATTTTGTTTTTTGTATAATGGGGCACATGCTCGATCAGCTAGCAAGCAAACAATATGCTAGCGCAAAACCTGGCTACTCAATCAATTTTACCAAGCAAATTTAAATTTAAATTAATTTTTTTTATACGGTTTTTGTTTATTTTTGCGATTGCACAGTAAAACAATATAAAAATTTGCTGGATAGTTTTCTAAGCCGCAAAGTTCACTGTGCAATCGCAAAAAAATAAAAAAAATTATAAAAAAAAATAAATTGAAATTCAATTTTGCTTGGTAAAATTGATTGAGTAGCCAGGTTTTGCGCTAGCATATTGCTTGCTTGCTAGCTGATCAAGCATGTACCCCATCATAACAAAAAATAAAACATAACCTTTTTTTATTTTCTTGTTTGTAGTTTCGAACAACATGGGTTTAAAGAACCCTGTATTTTCTATGACATAATCAAAAATATATTTAAAATTTGTTTTGCTTATTTTTATAAATTGGACACAGTAGCTAAAACAAAAATAATTTTTCAATACATAGGAGGCTAGGGCAAGACAAACATTCAATTCTAAAGAATCAAAATTTCGTAGCCCTCAATCTAAAGACGAGGGTGAAAGTTCATTGTTTACTTGAATAAACATAATTTATTTTAGCTATAGACAACTATAAATGGATCTGACGGCAAAAAAAATTAAACTTGTTGCGCATATTTTTATGTTAATTTTTATTTTCATAAAGTATGCCGTGCTAAAATTTCATGGAAAAAACCTTCAATGAGCTTATTTTTAATAAACTAGATGACACATTCTCAACTTTAACAGTCGTCAATAGTATTAATTTTTAAGTATATATCTGGCAATACTCCAGCTTTCCCTAGCAAAAATGTGTATCGGTTCAATTATTTGAAATCTAAATAATTGTATCCGTACAACAAAACACGATTTCGCTAGGTTACCTTTTTATCTGGGAGCGCACCCAGATAAAAGCGTTTGTTACGCAGCAGACGGAATTACACCTACAAAATTTTTGGGGTGCTGGTAATAGGAAATCTAGTAGGGCACACCGTACTAAGTACAAGGTACGTACACCTATTACTATTCTTGTACTACTATTGTACAGACACAATCTTTTTTGAATTTCTAAAGAAAAACCGTATACGGGTAAAATATGGTGAGGACGCCAGTGAACGCCATTCTATAGTTAACAACATCGTACGACAAATTTCTCGAAATTTACTATATTTACTAAAGGCACGTGTACCACTACAATCAAGTCATTTGCGACAACATACCGAAAAAGTATCGTGTTTTATGCAACATATAACAACAACATCACATTCAATAGTTACTATATACATCAGTAATTACCGTACATAATCAGCTGGAGGGTAATCTACGCAACAATTTTTAACCGGCCTCGTTAATCAAAATTGAAATTTGCGTACCATCGAACAAGTTGGAATCGAAAAGAATATATGCATTTGCAGTTTCGGAAGCAATGGACACTTGCAGTAGCAGCAAAGACACCAGCAAAATTATTGAAGGTTAATTCATTTTTATTTTTTTTATTTCTTTACACGTGTTCTGGAAACATTCAATATTATAAAATTTACATATTTTTTTTATCTTTGACAAAATAACATTTTCGATATTTAACGTAAAATCGTTTGCATAACTAACATAGAATTAAGAGACTGTACAATTTTCACCATCACTATTTCATGCGTTTAGCATTCAAAGTTAATTTTCAAATTTAAACAAAAACGGTTATCATAATTACAGTTGCTTCTGGCATTTTTTTTGATCATTAGTTGAATTACTAAGTTTTTACGGTTATTGTCTCTCGTGCAGCAGAACGACTAAATATAATTATTGTGAATTAAAGTGTTACGAATTAAACATGATGAGTGGACAGAAAGAAAATAAACAAGAACACGACGATAGCACGGACGATCACGACGAACCCGGTAGGGCCGAAGTTAGTAGCGCGGCGGCTATAAATTTACAGCCTTTCTCGGTTAACGACGTGCAAAATTTGTTCCACTTAGCGGAAATAACTTTCGATATAGCACGCGTGAAAATCGATACACACAAATATCTACATGGGTTACGTTCACTACCCCAACAAATAATGAATACGACTCTATCGGATTTACTAATGAATCCGCCGGACCAAGACCACTATCAGTATATAAAAAAATTGTTGCTAGATCGGATGTCACCCTCAGACGATAGACAACTGGAAATCTTACTGAGTGTGCACGACATTGGTGACCAAAAGCCGTCGGAAGCATTGAGATACATCCAAAATCGAGCTAGTAAAAATTTTCCTGAAAATATAATTCGGCCGCTCTGGATTAGAAAAATGCCAGAGATCATTAGAATCGCAATTGCTGCACAGCCGGAAATGTACCAGTCGACTCACTAGCGAGAACGGCAGATAAACTATTCGATGCCATGTCGATACAACAACAAGGCAATATAGGAGCGGTACACAGTTCGAAACACTCAACAAGTGTAAGTACCTTCGAGGATCGAATTGTACGACTTGAAGAGGCGGTTAGAAAATTTTTCTGTAAGAATAGAAGGCCGTCGCGCGGACGTTTCCATTACCGATCAACAACACTAGTGAAGAAAAAAAAACTTATACATCACGCGGTCGAGTCGGCGACATCTTTGACTTTAAATAAAAGTCGCCTCTTCATTCACGATAAACATAATAACATGATTTTTCTTATAGACACGGGGGCTGATCTTTCAGTGCTCCCGGCCCAACGTTTTTCAACATCCATATAATACCTCGTAATCTATAGATTGAGAGAGTACTTACAAATGGTATATCAATAAATACCTACGGAACAAAATTACTCCAGGTAAATATCGGACTCAAACGGTCGTTCACTCACTCTTTCGTTTTAGCGTCAGTAAACCGACCGATCATTGGCGCATTCAGTTAATTCGGCTTCTTAGTCGATCTTAAATGAAAACGGCTGATTGATCCAGTGACGCAGCTGTCAATCAATGCAATAACGGTTCGAATTAATACACCCACACCGATATATTATGGTACGACATTCCGTGGTTCATCACATAGTGACGACAGGTCATTTACCGGTATCGAGGACACGAAAACTAGACCCGGTGCACCATAAAGCTGAATTCACTGAATTTCAGCACATGGTGGAATTAGGGATTTGCCGACCATCGTCATCTCCCGTCTCTTGTCCATTGCATATGGTCAAAAAGAAAGATAATGATTGGACACCGTGTGAGGACTATCGGCGACTAAATACGGTTACGATACCGGATCGCTATCCGATACCTCACATACAAGATTTCTCCATGCACTTGTATGGCTGTACAATTTTCAGCAAAATCGACATTGTTAGGGCTTATCATTTAATTCCCGTCGCTCCTGAAGACGTTCACAAAACGGTAATCACTACACCATTCGTCCTCCTCGAATTCAACCGAATGCCATTTGGTCTACGTAATGCCGCGTAAACTTTTCAGCGATTCATGAACGAAGTCGTCCGCGACTTAAACTTCGTTTTCGTATACATTGACGACATTCTTGTGGCATCTCAAACGAAAGATCATCACAAACGTCATTTGGACACTGTTTTCCAACGACTAACCGAGTTCGATGTTCACATAAAGAGTTCGAAATGTATTTTCGATGTTAAAACTCTAGATTTTCTCAGCCACAAGATAACATCAAATAAAATTCTGCCTTCCCCTGAGAGAATTGATGCCATTACGGAATTCCCGGATCCGACAACAATCAAACCCATTCAGCAATTTATTGGAATGGTAAATTATTACCATCGATTTATTCCAAAACTTGCTGAAACGCTTGGGCCGATCCACCCCTACTTGGACGCTCTACTGAAGAAGTCCAAGGCACTCAGGAATTTTTCCTGGCCCGAATAATGGTAAAACGCATTCATGAAACTAAAGAGTGATTTAGCTAATATATAACCATGTTAGCTCACCCGCTGAACAACGGAAAATTCAGCGTGAGCTGTTCTGCAACAGGACAATAACGATTGTTGGGAACCATTAGAATTTTTCTCCAAGAAACTTTCTGATGCTGAACGAAAATACTCAGCATTCGATCGGGAATTACTCGCAATATATCTAGCAATCAAACACTTCAGATATTTTGTTGAAGATAGGGACTTTAAAACTGAACATAATCCAAGACAATCGCGACACTTGGATTATATTGGTCATATTACCACAGATATCCGGCATGTGAACAGTAAAGATAATGTGTTCGCGGATGCATTATCCCGCACGACCGACACCGAAACTGCAACAGTCGAGATACGTTTCGACTTCAATACAATCCTAAATGCGCAAAAAGCAGACTTATAACTACAGAATTTACTTTCGGGTTCTATATGTCACGCTAGTTCCAACATGAAACTAGAGCTTTTAAAATTTGCAGAATTCCAAATCTGCAGAATTCGAAGCTTATTGCATGACCGATATGTCTGCAAACACCATTTTCAAAACATTCGTAAGTAATTACATATCTCGATTCTGCGTTCCGCAAACGATAACAACCGACCAAGGCACGCAATTCGAATCAAAATTGTTCACAGAATTAACGAAACTCCTTGGTTCTCATCGAATACGCACGACGGCGTATCATCCTCAACCCAATGGCATGGTCGAACGATTTCACTGACAGCTCAAAGCTCCTCTCAAGGCCCGAGAACACACGATTCATTGGAGCTTCAAAATTCCTATCGTTCTTCTAGAAATGCGAGCAACGATCAAATAAGATCTTAAGTGTTCACCAGCTGAGATGGTTTACGGACGAACTCAGTTCTTCATCGAAAATCCTCTTTCACCTCCGCCTTCAACCGACACTGTAATCGACCAACTTCGCACCACTATGCAAAATCTTATACCCACGTCAACTCGAACACCGAAACAAGACGATATTTTTGTCCCGAAATCGCTCGATAATTGTAGTTACGTATTCGTAGGAACGCGGACAAGGTTCGCACCGGACTACAACCCCCTTATGAGAGTCCATATAAAGTAATACGCCGCTTATGAAAGCAGTTCATTATCTCAATTAAAGAAACGAATCAACCGATCGCGACCGACAGATTGAAACCAGCATACGGCATACTCTGTTCCACTGAGCGATTACCGGTGCGAACTCGAAAAGCTGTAAATATTCGCAATTAACTTAATTCTGTCTACCGTGGAATTTTATCTGTGAAGGGGGTAGTGTAGCGGTTCAATTATTTGAAATCTAAATAATTGTATCCGTACAACAAAACACGATTTCGCTAGGTTACCTTTTTATCTGGGAGCGCACCCCAACCAACCAACTAACAAAAATACGTATCTTTTTTGTCACAATAATTTTTTTAGGCATACATGGCAGAGTTTGTGTAAATTTTTTCAAAAACAAAATTAAATTTGGAATATTTTTTCTATCCAATTACGATAAGAAAAAAATATTTTTCTCCGATCGTAGGAAAAAGTATATCTTTCCGTTGTTTTTTTCGAAACGAAAAGCTCGAGATTCCAGTAGTTGTATTTGTTGCTAAGCAACAAGTAATAATAGTACGAGAATATTTTTTCTGGCCTAGGCCGGGAAGATATTTCATTATACTTTTGAAAAAAAAAAACAAAATGTATTTATGTCTTATGATGTCGTGGCTAACTAAGCATTAATTTTATGTTATTTTCGATTTTTTACTTTGTTTTGATTTCTTAATATGATAAATACTAAAAATTATTTTCGGTTTATATTCGTTTTAAAATCCGATCGGAGAAAAAATAGTATGTACAATTCGGAGGAAAGTGCATTCCCGGACTCTCGTGATTGCCGGACTCAATGCAGTACTTTTCCTCCTAATTATACAATATACTATTCCCAAGTTATAAAAATTTAGATAAAATATGATATCTCAGTAAGCCAGAAAATGATAATTTTGGCAAAAACTCTATGTAAATATTCTTCTTAATTCCTATTTCCTAAAGAAAGCCAGAATAGCCACTGGATAAAAATAAAACTCATATTTTATCGATAAAAAGTATCAGCATAAAAAAATATTGCTTTTAGAGAAAATTGGAGAAAACAAAGGCTACTAGATTAGATTTTTTTTATATCAAAGTGAAGTAGTAAAGTAACGTAAATCAATTATTTAGTTTTGTTTTTGACCACGAAGTAAAAATAAAAGCCTGCTTTATGTATATTTAAAATTTTAGAGAAAATTGCACTGAGTACCCTTAAAAGTTTAGAATCGAAGTTACAAATAGTTTTAGTAGCGGTTAGACCGAAATAAAAATAATCTTAACCTGGATCGTTAAGGAAGCCAATAAAATTTTGAAGTAACGATAAAGACAACTAACTAACTTCAAAATATCCTTCAAACTTGATAAAGATTAGAAAATCTGTGGCATTTTTTTCTGAGTTGTATGATGTAGTAACTGGCATGACGCATTTTAATTAATCACATTATATTTCTAAAGAAACACTTACAACATTTCACTCTTTGACGATTTAAATAATGTTCGTCTTACCTGAAAATAGACAAAAAAAAAATAAATTAAAATTATCATAATATTGAGAACCTAGCGGAGGTAGATACAATAAAATTTAAAACTCAGTTAATACTATATCGATAAACTTCCCAATTAGCGTAGACCTACTGTTATATATACAAAAAAAAAATACTTTTGAATATTAAAAAGCTGCAAAATACTCTGTTCAAGCATATAAAAATTCGTTTTTCAACAACTTTGCATAAATAAAAGCACAAAAGTTGTATAGAGAGCTTAAACAATCAATTTTTATAGCTTTTCGTATTCGAATGTGCACAATACGAGAATACTGCATGTAAAAGCTTAACGATTTCTTTTTCGTCGTATTTTTAAAGTTTTCCTGAGATTAATTATTTAATTTGCAATAAAAGCTTTTTGTTTAAAAAAATAATAATAGGAATTCAATATGAATATAGTTATTATATTGTATTAAACTTTTCGCTTTGTGTTGTATTTTTTCTGAGTTTGAAGAGCTTTTTTATGTATAAACAATAACACACACACACAAACAAAAATTGGGAAATCAAATTGGAAATCATTTTTACTATCATAAATTTGTTGTTGGTGTGCTTTTTTTTATACTTTTTTAATTAAAAATAATAAAATTGTATAAAAAACAAAATTGAAAAGTCATTGGATTATATCCCGTTTCCTTTCAATTTCCTTGTGTACCCAAATTTACGAGCATTTTTTTTTTCTTGAAACTTTTCCCGTTTCGAATTTTATTATTAGTATTTTTGTTGTTTCCATTTTACGGCCAAATTTAAATAAATTTACCTGAGCACGACGACGATTCAGGGGTACAAATTTTATTTATTGGTCAGAAATTGGTTAAATATTTGTTTTGACGTATTTCTAGTTATACGATCGTATAGAAGGAGAAAAGAATTTTCCATTTATTTACAACAAACAACAATAATAATAATATGTCGTTATATACTTTAGAGTTATGGCAGCTTTGCCGTCTATAAAATTAAAACATTTTTATGGTTCTAAACAACACAAAATGCTTGGATCGAGCTCTTCTGGAATTTACGAGTTGTGAAACATCCACTTCCTTTTTTATTAATAATTTTTTCATTATATTCTAACTGTATAATGTTTTGGTGCTGTGTGAGTCTGTATTTATTGTGTTGTGTCGTTAGATGATAATGATGAAGGTGGGGGTGGGTGCGGGAAAAAGATTTAAGTTTTTATTTTCTGATTTTTTTTTTTCATTTTAAATTAATAAAAGTTGAAGACGACTTATAAAGATTTTTATGATCTTATGAATTGAATACAAAATATTTTACATTATTCCTTGGAGTTTGTGCTGATGTTTGCTAGCAGATGGAAATATTTAATTAATCTAAATATTTGTTGACAAAATGTGGTTGTCTGTACTCGTTCGCTGATCATGTCTTACATCTTGCATTATAAAATTTCAAGTAGTTAGTAAAATGTACTCAGATAAAGTTTAATAATTACAAAAATGTATATGTATAACTTTGTGTCGATATGTATCCAATTTTATGGGTTGTACGAACCATAATTAGTATGCAATTATATCAGAAGGGATCCTTAAATGTCAGATTGTCAGGTAAAATTAAAGTATTAACCTTCCAGACCCAAGTTCATTAAATTTTCAGTTTTCATGCTAACTCGGATCAAGTTTCGCCAACATTTTCTTCTATTATCGTATTCATGATCCAATTTTATTATCTTCAAAGTTATAATAAAAATTGTATGGTAAAAAAGTACGAATATTTTATAGTTGAATTTCCATCTTTCCATCTTTACAAGAAGTTTTGATACAAAATATTGACCGCTTAAAATCGAGTTAATTTTACAATTTTCTTTTATTGTTTTTTGTAATGCATGTTCAAATATATTTCATAGTGACACGTTTCTAAGTAGACATTTTTTATCAGTATTCTATTGGACACGTTACGATGAGATCGAAGAAGATGGAAGCTATAAGTGCTGCTGAAACACCTTAACAGCGTGACACACGGGTGTCCCCGAAAATGATCGATGAATAACTTTTACTTCTACAGTTGCTGAAACACCTGAACCGTCGCACATGACTTCAAAACTATTGCTTACGATATTTTGAAACTAAATCACTCGCCGTAGAAGAGTAAAGGACGGTTACCTAAGAATTTCGAGAGCTGAAAAAGGCATTCAGTGCAAGCATTCAACACTTGTTCAACACTTTATTGCAAAAATTTAAAACCCCCTTCGGAGGCTTCCACTTCTGGTACACAGATGTCAACCACTTTCGGCGTGAATCTCTCAATTTATGGAAAAAGCTTTAGTACGAACTTTTATTTGGAAGAGACAATCCTGAAATGAAGTTTTGTTTATTAAAACTCGTACTTTTTGGGAAAATTTTAAATGTCATCTGAACTAATTTTGTTTGAAAATAAATTTACAAACTTTATATTTTAATCGTAAATGCTACATACTTTTAAAAAATTTTGATTTCAAGTAACGAAAAAGATCGTATAGTAGTTGCCACTTCCGATGGAGCAATCTCGAACAAAATACACTAGAATTTTAAAATTTATGCAAAAATGCTTAAACGAATGAAATTTCATCCTGATAAATCAATGAACCAATGATTCAATGATGAACAGGGACCAAATTTTTACTGAAAAACAGTTTTTTGACAAAATCGCCATTTTCGCTTAAATTTTGAAAAACTGATCTGGACTCGTATTGTTGCAAACTTAATTTAGAATCAGTTAGTTGTAATCGTTTTTCTCGTAAATGATATACTTTTCAAACTACATGTGAAAAATGAAAAAGCTCATAAAGAAGTTCTCACTGCGGTGGACCGATTTCGGCAAAAAATCACTGAGATCTCTCAAATTGTGGAAAAAACGTAACATCAATTTTCGTCCCAATCAATTCAAAGCCGAAATTTTGTTGAAAAACAGTTTTTATCATAAAACGTAATCTTAAATTTTGGAATCGGGACTGGTATTGTTGCAAATTTAATTTAGACTCCTTCAATTTATAACTGTTTTTCTCATAAACGATATACTTTTCAAAATACTTAAAAAACGAAAAAGCTCCTATGGAATCTGCCCTTCTGGTGAACCATTTCGACCAAAAATCACTGGAATCTCCAGAAATTTTGTACAAATACTTTTTTTTGCCTCGGCAACATAGCGAATGGCAAATCTGAAAAAAATTCAAGGTCAAACTTTTACTTTTTTACTAAGCTATATTGTACTACGTAAACGAAAGAAAAAAACAGTTTCTGTCAAAAAACGTCATTGCCGATAAATGTTTTTGGAAAAGTCTCCAGGAGCTGCAACAGGCGATAGTAGAGGAATGGGAGGCGACAACTCAAGATTTTGTGAAAACTTTGGTGAAATCATAAATAAAACTGTTTTTTTTTTGTTTATTTGCTTGTTTTAATTCGATTTTACCCCTAATTTTCATGCTGACAAATTCACAAAAACGTGTACCTCAGATGTGTAACCCCAAGTATCAGTTTGTTGGCATGGGACAAGTACAAAAAAGGTACCACTGGATAGGTATTGAAATAGACATTGAATCTGCATAAAAAAAATTAAACAAATATTGGATTTTTTTGATATTTTTGAACTTTTGTGGAAAACTGAGCAATGTGCGATTTTTTTGCACCCAAGTGTATTTCAAATTTTGAGTTCATAATCGTTTTTTCGTAAATTACATTCTTTTCAAAATATTTGCAAAAAAACAAAAAAAGCTCATTGGGAAGCTGCCACTTCCGATGGACCGATTTCATTTAGTCTCGAAACATACACAGATATTTTTAAAAGCTCTTTTTTTTATTTCGGCGATATAGCGAATGATAAAATTATTTATGATTACTATACATACTTTATTTTACTATACGTAAATGAAAGGAAAAGGTTCAAAAAGCGATCCCGAGTATCATTGAAGGAATAGTTTTGAATTGTTTTCCGTTTGAGTTTTTTCAGTTGCTGAACGCAAGATGTTAACGCATCAGTGCGTCGTCAAACGATCTTCAATGGGATATACAAATTGTGACGCGCAGACCATGAAAACAAGCAGATTGAACAATTTGTATTAACTCCTTCTAGCTTTCAAGGTAGTACCGTCAATCGCTAAATTATTTGTGCGTCAATAGATTTTGTTTTGCGTTCTAACATCGTTTTTGTCCGATTTTTGATTTAAGAAGAATGAGTGGAGCCTACATTTTTTATGGAACATTTGATTAGCCATAATGAGCTTAAAAATATTTGTGTGGCAATCGATCTGTTTTTGCGTTCTCATTTCGGTTCTGATTTTCGATTTGGGTTCTATTACTTTTAATAAAATGACTTAAAGCTTCAGGTCAAGAACGAATGGAGCATTTTATAATTATGGTCAGTTATTTGTGTGCGATTTTTGATTTGGGTGAATCAGTAGATTTTAAAATTTTTAATGAGGCATTTGATAGTCAGTTCAAAAATATTTGTGTGTCAATAGAATTATTTTTGCATTCTCATTTAGGTTCTGATCCGATTTTCGATTTGAGTTGTACTAGCTTTAAATTAAATTACCTTAACCTAAAACTGTTTAATGATATATTTGATTAGGAAATAACCAGCCTTAATTGTTTGTGTGTCAATAGATTTTTTAATATCTCTTTATTAACTTCGCGTCGGGTAGCCGGCCAAATTGTGTATCCATCTACTGCAAACTCATGGAAAACGTCGTCTCTTACACGATATCAACTTATCCTAGTAGTAAAAAAAGAGTTTCTTGGTCAACATAAGAAAAATTAGGAAAGGCCACCATGTAAAATTAACACCAACAACAATATCTTGGATGTATAGCTACAATCTGTTTGTTAAACGCAATCTGCTTGCTTTGCAAAGCAATACCGATGTAATGCGAACTACAGAATTAAACACAGAATTGGTTGTTTGTTCCGTAACAAAGCTATATTCTTATTTGTAGTGGAATTGTTTAATTTTTGGAAAAGGACAATGTTTTATTAGATTAAGGATACTTAAGAAAAGCTGCAAATCAAATTTTTAGTGATTTGAACTGCTGTCATGATGTTAGGAGGAAATTGTTGTAATATGTTTCAACATAATCCTAGTTTGTACAATACATGTCTAACATGATATTCGCGATGATTAAACTTCTATGGTCGACAGAAATCTTCAATCGCGATAAATAAATCTATTTGATAAGAGATGGCACGCAAAGCAAATAATATATTAATATATATTTATCAGGGGTAGTATTGGCAGGAAATCAAAAGTTCTGAACTTTTGAGGAACAGAGTACTGAAAAGTACTTTCTGCGTCTTCATTTACTCCACCAATATTTCAGCAACTTTACAAGCGAATTTCAAGCCAAATTAATTTAAGTCTGATAGGACCACATCACAATAAATGCTATGTATTTCGAAATTTCAGAGGTTAGGAAATTTCAGAGATTTGGGGCATTAACAATCATGTTAAAACGTTTTTGTAAATCTATCATAATTTTGGGTGACCATAGAACAACAACCAACATCATTTTAAACGTAGTATTTAATGATCCAACATTTTTTGTTTGGCAATCATTGGAATTTTAACTGTTGAGTGCCGCCAGTACTTTTATTGAGAAAGCTCCGAGAAAACCATTTAAATTGTGCTATTCGTAACACTCGATTTTGTTTGAGGAATTACTGTAACTTATTAATTGGATGTGTGTGCCGTTGCAGCAGACCGGCATTGCTCGTTTGGTACTTAAGCTTTAAAGGCGAAGAAAGAGTGGCGTTAAGTCAGTCTTTGTAAGTAGTTATTGTTTCGCTTTGAGCGCTCAATTCAGCTGTACGTAATATATTTTATGCGTAGTTTCAAAATTAAATGCATGCTTCGAACCCAGGTTGGCTCTATTTGAGCGGTTTAGCTTGGAGTGATTAATTTAATGACAAATCATAAATCACCTGTCGTAACGGAATGCCAATTCTTCTGAGATATTAACGCCTAGGGCCGATTACCCTCTATGGCTGAACATTATTATTCGGGTATCGAAAGGATTGAGATTGAAAAATCTCGAGTCTCGTAAAATTTTTTGTTGTCTTGAATTTTCTGAGGAATTTTAATTTTACTTTAAATCTACGAACTGATTTCAAAATAAAAATGCAATAATCTTAAAAATTTCGGTTTGTTCTGACGATTAATGAAAAGAGGAGACATTTCTTGATCATCTTATTTAACCTTACTGGGCAAGGAGCCAAAATATTTAACCTCTTAAACGCATAGTGGTTAAAGCTTTAGCGTTTGAATCGGGAGGTACCGGGTTCGAATCACGATAGGGGCAGGATGCAAAGTGAAATTTCATCAACAGATTACGATCTGTTGTGAAACGTAACACATCTATGACCCCCTGTCGGTGTGCAAACCCCATGGGCCAACCCATCTGCATGGGCAATGTGCAGATAGTCTTAAATCGGTCCTATAGCCGAACGTCCTCGAGTTGGTCGAGAGGTGTAAAGTAAGGACGTAAACAGCACAACCGCGGAAGAGCAGGGTGAGCCTTGAGTCCCAAAACAGATCGCATAGTCTTCAATAAAAAAAAGTAATAATAATAAAAAAAAAAAACTTTGGCCAGATCTTTTAGAATGCTTCCTTATTCCGACAACAACAATTTAGATCGCTATCCACGTTTGGACCAAATTATTTGTGTTTGCGTCCAATTCAACAAACCAAAATTTGAATGTAAATATTTCCTTAAAACGGATGCTCAATATTGAGGATTTTCGCTATTTTGTATTGACACTGGATGTGCTGCCTTATTCCTACAGTTAAACATTAGAGTATTTATGAATTAGGCACTTTATTGCGGTATTTTAGCAAATATCGTCCCGACCTTTTAGCGAAATAGAATTATACTGGTTTTATCATTACAGGTTCATATAATAACGGACAATTTATGTGATTTACCAACAAAATATAAAGTTATTTGGCCTCTACGTAGGATAGCTAGATAATTACTTAATAGCTAGACAGCAACCTTTATGTAACTTTTATGTAGAGAAAATTGTGAAAAAATGATGTTTTATATCATTTCCGAGATTGTCGACGTTGCCCATATTGTCGTCGTCAGCAACGTAAAAAATCGCTATGTGATCAACGTAATATATTATGTGTCGACGACCACGTACATTGCATTGCGTAATCCACCTCACCTATCCTGCTTTTGACCCACTTCCTAAAACCCGATTTTATTTATACTTTGCACACATCTGCATTAAAAATTAAAATATGGAGGTGTTAGTTTCTAACAAATGTTTTTTTACAGATTTTATAGGAAGATATTCTTTAGATTTTGCTCAAATATTGTTTAAGGAAAAATGAATAAACTGAGGTCAGCTTACCAAGACGTTGGAAGTTTGGTTTCGAATTCTTTAAATTAAAAACATTCGGTCGTTTCATCAGACTGCAGTGAACAAACCACAAAACTATTGAAAATAGTTTGAACTTACATGCAAACTATAATCACAATGCCTTAGCGAATTATTATGTTTCGCTACGCAATTGACAACCCCTTTGTGTGCTCTGTGTTAGCTCTATGCTTTTGTGATAAGTAAAAGTGATCGTTATTGATTAACCTCAATTTTTAATCGACAGTATTTTTCGTGGAACTAGGCAACGATAAAATGATGGTGACCCATTTTAATAGAAAAGTTTCATACACTGTGCTTTGAAACAACACTCAAGCTGTACGTGGAATTTTATATTGAATGCTTAAGCGAAACGGAGAGAAAAAAAAACTTAAATATAAAAAATCTAGTAGCTATTGAAACAAAATGTAAAATTCTTCTACTCGCGTAAAATAAAACAAAAAAAAAAATCTGACCCTTATTGTTTTTTTCTTTTGTGTTAGTGAGTATGCAAAACGAGAAGCACTTGAAGTCTTGAAATTAGTGTTGTAAAATACCCCCACTTTAAAATTTAATTTATATGCAAAGACATAAGAGAAGAAGATTAAAAACGCATCGTGTCACTGCACCGTTTGGAAAGGCTAATTAGGGCGGACATTTTTAATGTCCGAAACACAAAATATCACTAGATTTTTTACAAAGATTGAGCAAGGATATATCCAAGATTAACAGACAAGCTCCATAACAATTTTATTTTTATAATGCTCCAAATTTTGCTCATCACTTCATGTGACGTGACTATCAATATTTCTGCGGTTACTAGGTTTTAAAATCAAAATTTACTAAATAATTTTGTGCAAAACTGTCAATGAAATTTTTTTAAATCTTAGTTGGCTTAGTTAGCTTAGATTGAAACTTTTTTTATTTAGCTATTTGTCACGTCAAAATTTCAAGTGATAGAAGTTGTCATTTAAAGTGATAGCAGTCGGAGTGAAATATTTATAAATATTCGAGGCAATGAAGGACTAAAAAGGCCAAAAACTAGGAATTTTTGAGAACATGACGGATCGGAATGCGGTTTTTTGCATTCGCTTCCAAAAATTATTGTAAAAACCGCCCATATTTTTTTTTCATTAAAAAAATGCAATTTTAAGACGGTTTTTGGAAAATTAGAGAACTTTGTAAATAAGAGTCAGAACTAGCCCCACTCGAGATCCCGGAGGTTTTCGAGGTCGCTCATCACGATTATGATGTTCGAATTGACCCACAGCCGACTTGGAGCTCAGGAACGCCGATGAACTTCATCTCCGTGGGACTCTCCCGAAAATCACGCGAAGAAGGATAGAACACGGCACTCGGGGGTTTTTTCGGTCGCTGAATTCAAATATTGCATCGACGAACACCTCGGGCGCGGACGTCATCCCCGAGAATTTTCTTGACAATATCGGCAAAAACAATCCGAAAATCATTGTAGGGGCGTTTTTTGATGTGCTTATTTCAAATTTCACGTGGAAAACGACCCTCCGTACACGATCCTCTTGTAACTCTAAAATAGAAGTCTGCAATAAAGTGATAGAAATTGACCCCGACGTCCTGTTCATAGAATATGGGCATTAAAAAAGGTGAGGAAGAAATGATAGACTACCTCAAGTGGGAGTTGTCTTCATTCCCTCAGGGATACTTCAATAGTTTTGGAATGCTGAGAATACAAAGTCCGATTTGTATTCATTACGCACGAAAACTTCCACGAAGATTAATGATCCTGAGAGGACATTTTTTGTTCTGGATGGAGGATTACTGATTCACAAAGTCAAATGGACAATCGGACAAACATTCTAGGCGATTATGGAAAATTGCATAAAGTATATTTTGAACCATTACGGCAAACGCATGATAGTTATTTTTGATGGTTACCAAACCCTCAGTACTAAGGAATGTGAAAGAATCCGTCGCGATAATCGGGAAAGTTCAGCAGGCGTTCGTCCGTTTTAGCGAGAATATGGCGTTACAAATACAACAGGATAAATTCTTACAAAATAAAAACAATAAAAATAAGATTTTGGAAATGCTCCGTGCCAAACTACGATTGTAACGGCAGCTCTAAAAGAATCTAGGGACCCTACGAAAAAGGTAGACATGGTCGAAGAAGATATAGACGTTGCCGTACTATACTCTGCCCGGTTGACAGAGAAATATTTCAAGCGAAGAAATTTTTGAGAATGGGGCGCAGCTAATCCTGGCAATGTACAGTGCTTCACAGGTATTCAGGAAGCAGAATGTTTCTGATGAGGACAAGCTAAAAAGGGACCAGTTACTAGTACAATACAGGTACAGTATGTATTTAAACACCGCTGTAAAGGGGAGAGTAAATTTAGGTAGTAGAGGCCACTAAACAGTAGACGCCATTAAAAACATCTAAAGAGGATCTATTTTCAAGTCCAACATTGGCCGCACGGAGACCAGCTGACCATGGACCCAATAGAATGAGGGTGGAGAAAGGAAGGCGACACACTGGTCCCTGGAGAAATGACACAAAAACCTGCACCCAAGAATATTATGGAACTAATATTCTGTGGATGCGCAGAAGATTGTAATCTGAAGATCTGTAGTTGCAGGAAGCACGGCTTCCCTTGCAATCTTGCCTGCAAAATTTGTGAAGGCTCAACTTGCACAAATATTAAAAGATATTCAGTTGAAAACGTAAGACCTTAGATGATGAAGATGTTCTACTTATGAATACATCAGTCGATGACGAAGAAAATGAGCAGATTAGCGATGTGTCACTTGATTAAGAATTTGATATATAGTCAGTATCTAAACATTTAAGTTATTAATTAATGAGGTAAGGCAAAGTTACAGATGAATAGTATTTGGTTTGAGTTCAATAAAAAAAATTTGAACGCCAATTACATAAATATTGATTTTCTATTCACTCGATTTATTCCCTCCTCACATAATTTAAAAATAATCAACAATTCCACCCAGGTATTGCAGTATTGATGTCCGTCTCTCATGTCAAGATAAAGGTGTCAATGCACCAGGTGTTCAGGGGGTCGTTTTCGACGTGAAATTTGGATTCAGCGACCCAAAAAACGCTTCAAAAATGATTTTCGGGTTGTTTTTGCCGATATTATCAGGAAAATTCTCGGAGATGACGTCCGCGTCCAGGTTCGGGCGCACCAGGTGTCCGGGGGTGTTCGCCGACGCCATATTTGGATTCAGCGACGGAAAAAATTCCCAGCCGCCGAGTTTCTCTCCTTCCCCGCGTGTATTTTGGGAGAGTCCCACAGAGATGCCGTTCAGGGTCAGGTTCCGGTGCACTAGGTGTTCGGGGGGTCGTTTTCAGTGCCTCAAAAACCCCCACAATGATTTTCGGATTGTGTTTGCCGATATTATCAGGATAATTCTCGGAGATGACGTCCGCATCCAAGTTCGGGCGCACCAGGTGTCCAAGGGTCTTTCGCCGATGCCATATTTAGATTCAGCAACCCAAAAAAAACCCGGAATGAACCCATTCAATGTTTACCAAATTAGAATTTCTACGGGATATAGGTGCTCACGAAAATAAACAATACCGAGGGCCTCGTGTCTAATTTTGTAATTGGTTCTGAAGGAAATTGAAAGTTCCCATTGTTATTACATAACTCCCCTACTTACATATCTTTGAAAAATTGCTAAAATCTATACGACATCAAGATTACAAATTTTATGTTTCAAAGTTTGTATGTATGTATATACAGAAAAGTATTAGCTAAAGTTGTTGTTTGCGTTTCAATGTTTATTCCTACATGTTCACTACAGATGCATCTGCTACCAAAGTTTTTTTTTCTTAAGAAAACTTGTTTTTTACATCTTAACAGAGTTTAATTGAACTGCATTGAACGAATATAAAAATATGTAGTAATCGAGCTCTTATGAACGGTGTAAGTTTTAATTCAACTTCTTACTGATTTGTTGTGTGGTAGAAAATATATTCTTCGAACAGCTTTTTGAAATCACTTTCTCAATTATATACATCCTCCATTATGCGGTTTCGTTGAAGCAAGACCCAATACATAATATTGATTTCTTCTGTGTGGTACATTTTTCATAAAATAGGAACAATGTTGAGCATTTTTTTTTTGTTTTGTAAAAACATAAAGCTTGAAAAAGCATATACATAATTTTTTTGTTTTTTTCTTTTATTCCTTTGTGTATGTGTTCTCGTTAAAACATAATCTTTTGCAAGAACATTTTGAATAAATAAATGCCACAGAGTGAGAGGAGTACGTGAGAGTGGGGAAGGGAACAAATCGAAATGAAAATAAATATTAAAAAAAAATGTGGGCACTGACGCATGAGCTTTTATTCATAAAAAGCTTTTTAGTAATATTAAAATGTTGGCTTTTTGTTTACGCTGTGCATGCAAAGTCATAAATTCATTCACATGTTATGTGTAGGTAGATATATTTTTGTCTAAATTTTTGGGAAAATCATTCAATGTGAGGACTGAAAGTGTTAAACAAATCCTTGAATACTTATTTTAGCTATTTCAACAACTTAAAATGTTGACCCAATCACAATTATATGGCAATAAATCGAAATAAGTAGAAAAGAAGGACTACCATAAAAAAATAGTTAAAAACCAATTTATTTTAATAGAATTTATAATCCTTCACAGTACGCACTAGTTCTTTAAAAATTCTTATCACGTCTATCACTAAATGCAATATAACAATCATATACCTAATGTTGCGTGTACATGGTTCAGTAAGACACATATACTGTAGAATCCAAGGTTGATTTATATATGGGTTGCGTTACTAAAAAAAATCGTGCCTCTTGTTATGCGCACCCTTCACATACGCCAACAACACAAAACGACACTAAGAAAGTGTTTTAAATTTTTTTTTTTTAAGAAGTCTTACAATAAATCGAGAAGCGAACGAAATGAAAAATCGAGTTCTTTATTATGCATGCGACGACTGTGACAATAAATTGGTCGGGTTAATTGATTTCGGGCGGATCGTGCGACAATCAATTTTCTTTTATTTTATGGTATTTAAGTGCGTACGTAACCGTACGTACAAAGATTTATTTCTTTGTATATTATTCGACAGCGTATATTAATTTTCAGCCCCAAATCGAGATGAATTTTGATTTATAGTAAAATTAACTTGCTAATTTGGGATTAATGTCGATAATGCCTCGGGATTATCATATTTCTCTAATGATGAATTGGATTCAACCAAATTCTATATATTGGGTAGGGTGGTATATCTGGTATGTTTAGCTCATGCTACTTTATATGCGGACCACGTATTCTAATTTTTGTAAAATGTTATATTATCCAATTTTAATCTTTAATCCAGTGAACATGTATATTGGGTGGGTTAACAATTTATAAATCAATGTAGAGATTTTGAACAGAATATATTGGAAACGATTGCAATATTTAGGTGATAAGTGATTCGTTGTTAGTAGTTGATTCAAAAGGTTTACATTTTTCAAATCATTATCAAGTTTCTATTTCTTATCGTAACAAACATGACATAGAAATTATATTTATAGACTATTTAGTCCGCGCATATATGTTATCATAATGAAACCATAAATAGTGGTACCATCATACAAAAAAATCTTTAGACAACGAAATTCCAGACTAGATTATACAAATATTTGAGTAATTCGCCTAAATGCGTGCAAGTTTAACATTCGGAGTGCTTTTCATGTTCCAGATTGATTTTGCTTGGCAGCCATTTTGTTTTGGAAATCATTTGTCAGTTCGAAGAATCTAACGCCGCAGTGTTGAAATTAACAAAAAGTTTTATTTTTGACAAAAAATCATTATGAGTGAAGAAGCACATTTCGGCTTGATTGCCTTTATTAATAAACAGAATAGCCGCTATTGGCGCACTCAAACCTCATTTAATAAACCAAAGACCACTGTGTAGTAGGTGTGCCATTTGGACCGGCGGCATAATCTTTTAGGAGGCTAGAGGCAATGCTGTAATAGTTACATTGCCCGGGAATAGGGAATTGAGGAAAGAATTTATCATTTCTATTTAAATTTCTTTAGGCCTGCTGAGATAAACACCTAGTTCAATTTTTTTGTAAACAAAATTAAATTTGGAATAATTTTCCCTGCAAATTTAAACATGGAAAAATTATTCCCTCAATTTATAAATATTTAAATCAAACTTTTCTCCTCACTAGGTCGGAAAAAATATATTTGTACACAAATTAAAATATATAAAAATTGTGTAAAATGTATTTGCGAACTCGGAAACTTCAGGAAAAACCCGAAGAAAATTGATTTTTTTTTTCTATGAAATTTTGAGATTTTTGCTTGTTTTGATGATTTTGGACGGTGTAACAGATAAGAAGTCGATGCAAAGCTTGAAAATCCACCAAATCGTGAAATAAATTAATAAAAATACAAAGCTAATGAGATAAATAAGAGATGGCGCTGAGGTGTGATCATTACGGCCACAACCCAGTAGATTGCGTTGTACGTTGACTTATAGGCGTTGTGCAATTTGACAGGTGTCTTTTTCGCATTGTCATTTTCGATTGTGCGAACGTGATATTTTTCCTGCTGCTATTAAATTGGAAATTTAAGTATTAATTCACTGGTTTATGATATTCAAGTTGTGCGCATTGCATCCATAAAAGGCACCGTTATTACAATCATATGAAGTTCGATGTGATTTTTACGATTTCGATAATATTTTCCAGCAATTTATTTTATCATAAGTTCCTTCAAATTTATTTCGTTGGAAATTCCAAATTTGAATTAAGTCAACATTTTACGATTTTTAATGCGTCAAAACGAGAGATAATCGAAGAACTTCAATGTCTTTTGCATGAACACAATGCGCTGGTTCATTTGGAATGTTACTATTCTTCCTCGATGCTCCCGGTAGAAAAGGCAAAACCTTTCTGAATTCATTACGTTTGGCGACAATTCGCTTGAGATTTCAAATAGCGTTAGTTGTTGCATCATCGAAAATTTGCATTGAAGCTGCAGAATGACAAGCCAGTGTGCTCAATTGCCAAGAACTCGGCGATAGCCAGGGTATTGTAAAAATGCAAAATCATCATTTGGAACGAGTGCATAATGGCACACAAACAATCATTGGAAGCCTTTAATCGAACGATGAAGGATTTACGAAGTAACTCAAGACGCATTGGTAGAGCGATGATTCTGCTGGCCGATTTTCGTCAAACCCTAGATGTCATTCCAAGATCGACAGCTGCAGATGAACCCAACGCACTTCTGAAATCGTCGAGTTTGTGGCGCTATGTGAAGACGTTGCTGTTGACCACGAACATGCGAGTCGCGTTACAGAACGACTCGTCAAGTGTTAAAAAAATGCAATTGGATGAGAAACCTAAAGCACACGACAAAATTAGTTCAAGAATGGTACATTTATAATATCCCCAAGGAGTTGCATACACTCCACAATCTCTAAATTTAAACCCTTAGAACACGCTTGGGACTTATTAGAAATACACATTAGAACACATTCAGAATCATGAAACGGAACTTTTGAAAGCAGCGTTATTAGAAAAAGAGGCGGAAAATCAACTCTGAAGAGTTGGCAATTACTAACATTATAACCGTTTGAAATCAAAAGGAGGTCCATCGAAGTATTAAATATTTTAAATAACAAAAGAATAATAATTTTTTAAATAATTTGATCAGACCTTTATAAATGTGCCAATACTTTTTTGAGATAATTTTAGGACTCAATGTTTATTTTTGCTTTGTTTTCTTTTGTGTTCGGATATGCAATATTTTATTAAATTATATCGATCCACTGTATATTACAGAAAATGTAAGGAAAATGAAGATGTGCCAATACTTTTTTGATTGACTGTTAGTTTGTTGTAAATATTTTCGGAACAAAGTTAACTGGGACACTTTTGTTTCCCACAATTTTTATATTTTTCCATTTAATTTTGTTTTGAAAATATTTACACCAAACTTAATTGCATCAGTAGGCCAGAAAAATACAACTCAAACAAAAATGCTATGGAAATAATTGTTCCAATTCTAGGTGATTTTTCAGCACACAGGGATTATACCAATTTATGGTATCATAATAGATATAAATTTAAATATTTGCTTGTTGCAAAATTTCTAGACTTCTGAATCTCAAGAGTTTTAGCAGGCATATGATTTCATTTTTATTGGGTGATACCTGAATAGTTTCTGCGGTTATTTTCCTACGAGACAATAAGAGGTTCAACAATTAATTTTATTACAGGCGATTGAGAAAGCTTTTTTGCGTCCAAGGTTAACTCTCTGATAATTTCGAATGGAAGGATATGAAAGTAAGGGGTGGAGAAACGAGCCGAGTTGGGGTTGAGTGTTTAGTTATCAAGTTATCAGTTGTTTGGTTTTAGTTAGTTTATTGTTTAGATTAGTATTTAGTTTAGTATTAAGTTTATTGTTTAATTCAGTTTACCTTTAAGTGTAGTGTGTAGTTTAGTGTTTAGTTTTTTTTAGTTTAACGACCGATAACTTAATGACTTGTAATACGTCTGTAAAATGGTTTTGCCTCAAATATGCACCAATTTCTATTAAACTACCAATGCAACTAATGCATTAAAAGTGCATGAGCCAGAAAAGAAGAAACAGGCTCCATCTCCGATCAATATTCTAGGCATTACAAATCACGGTAATATTAAGAAACTGATGAAAGAAGTAGTACGAAATGACTACAATATAATATCGCTCAGTAGTAATATTTGGAAAATAAACACAACAGAGCCTGAAGATTATAAAGCTCTACCTAACAAATTAAATTCTGACGGTCACCAGTGGTAACCTTACGAGTATAAAAATGATCGACCAATTAAAGTAATGGCAAGAGGTCTTCGACCAAATTGTTCAAAAGATGAAATTATTGAGGACCTGCAAAACAAAGGCTTCAAAATAATCAATGCAGTCAACATCATCAGAAAAGAGAGACGAGAAACCAGGGAGGGAAATGTTGAAATCATGAAAACAGGTCCCCCACTATTCATACTAACCTTCGACAACCAAGAAAAAATCGAAAATATTTATAATATTAAGGTTATCCTCAACCTCAGAGTTAAAATAGAATCACCGAGAAAGGTCACTCGACTAATGCCTCAATGTAAAAACTGTAAAGATTATAATCATACACAAAAGTACTGCCATCGTGAAGCAAGATGTGTTAAATGTGCAGGACAACACGCAGGAAACGACTGCACAGTTCCTTGAGTTACAACACTGAAGTGTGTCAACTGTAATATACAGCATCCAGCTAATTACAGAGGATGTGAAGTAGCAGTAGAACTACAAAAAATGAGAGATAAATCACGCAAACCAGATACAACAAGAAATGTACAATCTATAAAAAAACCACGGAGCTTAAATCGTCAACTGCTAATTTTAACATACAAAGAGAGCGAGTAAATGAAAACGTTACTTATGTACAAATAGTTCGACAATCAGAGCAGAAACAGTTAAAAGTGGATCTCGTTTTACAGGACATACTGAGAAATCTAGAGAACCTCAACAAAAAACTTATTTCGCAGGAAATGAGTCTACAGGACACACTAGAAGAAATGACATCACAAACTAGTTTCAATAAAAGAATAGAAGAAAACCTTGATCGAGTGTATCAAAATATAAAGTATATAAAATCGAATTATAAACAAAAGTAATGAATAAAACATTACGAATTGTAACCTGGAACGCAAATGGGCTACTGCAACACATTCAAGAACTAAATATATTTCTAAAAATGCGCATAATATAGATATATGTCTTATATCAGAAACCCATTTCACCAAAACATCATTATGTAAAATAAAAGGATATAATTGCTAACATGCATTACATTCAGAGAACAAAGCTAGAGGTGGATCAGCTATCATCATAAAAGATTATATAAAACATAACGAAGAACTTAAAGTCGAGAAGCTCTCCATGCAAGTCACAACAATCAAAATACAATTAAACAATAGTAAAACTTGTAATATCTCAGCAATATACTGCCCTCCAAGATACAATCTCAAACAAGTAGATTATACTAATCTTCTTAAAACACTTGGAAGTGTGTTTTTAATTGGAGACGACTATAATGCAAAAAATACCTATTGGGGATCACGGTTAACGACTGCTAAAGGAAAATAACTGTTCGCAGCAGGCAAACAACTAAAATCTGAGTTTCACTCAGGTGGTACACTAACCTATTGGCCTACGGATATCAGTAAGACTCCAGATCTTATAGACTTCTTTATTACAAGTAGGATCTCAGATAATTATATCCAAATAGAGAACAGTGAAAGTCTATCATCAGATCATTCACCAGTTATTATGATACTTAGCCAATCGAAAAATTGGGCCCTAAATGCTAAACAAAAAGCAGATTTGTTTGCAAATCACCTTGAAGAAACATTCCAACCTTACCCCAAACAAACGAAAGAGGAAAATATCACCCCGATAAATAAACAGGATGAACTAAAAATTACACCTGTAACATTGAAAGAACTAAAATGGGAAATCAAGAATAATCTGAATGCGTATAAGGCTCCAGGATATGATCTTATAACGGGCCAGATAATAAAAGTGTTACCGGAGAAAGCGTTGAGAAAACTAGTGCATATAATTAATGCAGCATTTTGACTAAGGTATGTACCAAGACAATGGAAAGTTGCAGAAGAAATTATGATACTTAAACCAAACAAACCTCCTAATGATAAAACTTCATATAGGCCAATTACTCTGCTACCAACATTATCGAAACTATTTAAAAAGGTCCTTCTTAAAAGAGTAAAACCAATTATCGAAGAAAGGAATCTTGTCCCCTCACATCAGTTTAGATTTAGGGAAAAACATTCTACGATAGAACAAGTACATCAAATTACTGATGTAATCGAGAAATCACTATAAGAAAGCAAACAAATATGCTCAGCTATATTCCTTGATGTAGCGCAAGCATTCGACAAAGTATGGCACCAGGGTTTAGAATTCAAACTTTATCGAGATCTTCCTGAGTAATTTTTTCAAATTTTAAAATCATACATATCAGAGAGGTACTTCCGAGTAAAGTATGAGAATGAATACTCCCAACTAAAAAGTATAACAGCAGGAATGCCACAAGGGAGTGTTGTTGGGCCAATCCTCTATCTCCTATATACTAGAGATATACCAACTAGAGAAGCAACAATGGCGACTTTTGCCGATGACACCGCAATACTAGCAACAGCAAAGAACATCAATGACTCCACTAGTAAATTATAGAAGGCTACTAACCAGATATGTAATTGGACAAAGAAATGGCGAATTAAATTAAATGAAGCAAAATCATGCCAAGTCAACTTCACAAATCTAAAAGTTAATCCTATACCAATAATGATAAACTCGATAGTAGTACCTCATGCAAACACTGCTAAATATCTCGGCATGACTTTAGATGCAAAACTTAGATGGAAGGAACACATAGAAAAGAAGAGAGAAGAACTAAACATAAAATTTAGAAAAATGCATTGGCTCTTAGGGAGACAATCTGAACTAGCGATCCATAACAAACTGCTGATATACAAACAAATCCTGAAACCTGTATGGACATATGGAGCCAACTCTGGGGTTGTGCCAAGAAGACAAATATCAAAATTATACAAACTGTTCAAAATAAAATCCTGCGATGTATTGTTAATGCACCGTGGTACATTCGAAACGACAACCTCCATCGAGATCTAGAGATCGAGCTTGTCGCGGATGAAATTAAGCATCATGCAACAAAACACCTACAACGTCTGCACCAGCATGAAAATCTGGACATACGCTGTATGCTGACTACCACACCAACAAGAAGACTGCAAAGAACCAAACCACTGGACTTATCGCGACCAGGTGGTCAGTAGACTTACTGTGGCGAAAAATCTGAGGAGGAGTTACACGAAACTGGGGATACTCACTTGATTAAGCGGACTAATCCAAATACTTTATTATGCAATGTAAATTACTAAATGGGTGCAAGACAGTCGTAATATAAACAAATAAATAAAAAATTTATTAATCTATAAAAATCTCTAATTTTTCCCGTATTCAAATTATATTTTCCATCTTTTTTTAGTCAATTCAAAATTGTTTTGTTTATTTATAAAGAATATTAAACCAAAAACAAGCTCAAAGTAGTATATCGGCAAGAGAACTTAAAATTTCACATGTAAAACAAAATTTGATTACTGTCTTTATTTTCTAGAATTCGAGGATCTCCACTTAAGAATTGCTGAACAAGTTGCAACCGACTGATAAGCTTCGTTAGGAATTTTAAGACATATACAAACAATTAGAATAATAATTAATGATAAGCACATTTTCTATAAAATTTTTTACTAAATTAAAATATTTACATTTTTCAACAAACTATGGAAAACAAGGAAATATTTAAACTGTGGAGAAGTAAGAGAAAAACTTTATAATAAACAAACCATAACTACTTGGAAAAATTTATAATAATTTTTTGTACATACTCCAGTTTATGTAAAGATTACTTTCGAACAGTGTAGCCAGGTCATACAAAAAAAAATCCTTACTTTTCTTCACTTGAAATATTTTGTACTAATAATTGCTTTCCAGTTGGCCAACCGCTAGGAGAAACGTTTTTGTCTATAGAAAATTTAGCAAAGACTATAAACTCGTCAAACAAATTTTATTTTATGGGTAAAGAGGAAAGAATGTGTTCTATGCTCGTCTGAATAGGTTAAATGGTCTGTTGAATTCACCGCTAAGTACAATGAAAACCACTTGATAAGAATATTCTTTTTCTTATTTCCTTAACTTCAATTATTCAAAAAATAATAATACATAGTACATTCTATAAAAATATTTTATTTGCAAAAATTTAATTAAAATAAAATTATTTAATTTTTCATTTCCTTTGTTCCAAAATATATTTATCAGTTTTTTAAAAATTATAGAATATATTCAATTTATTATTCAAATTCATTTTCAAACAAAAATTTTTTATTCGTCCGACTGAGAGCACATATGTGGTGTACAAAACTTTATTGCTTAGACTGCGGTCCAATTCGCGACTTATTTCAAATAAGTCCACTTATTTGATTTATTCAAAATGGCGGTTGAAATAAGCAATCAGCTGGCCCAATTCAAATCGAAACTTATTTGAACATAACCTTACATTTCATTAATTGACAGTTCACAGTTCTAATAATTAATGGTCTTTTTTATTGTTTGTGGAAATATAATTTACACTTTGAAAAAAAAAAAATCAAAATAGAAAATCTTTGGCTATATTAGTAAATGGTAATTAGTGAGACCCAAAGAAAACATAAACCGAGATATTTGGTTAGTTCTTTATGACAGTCTTCAAAAATCACAATAAAGTTGATAAAAAGTTTAACCAAATGTTACACAAAGCAAAACCGCAAAAGTACCTGTTTCAACAGAACCGACAAAAAAAGGAGAACAAACTTCTTCGACATGAGAAAATTTTTGTTTACTAAAAACCCTGTTCTCCGACAAAACGGCTTTAAAAACTGTTTATTTTTTTTACAAAACATTACATTTTTTGTTGAGAAAAACAGTTTTTGTTTGTGTTTGTTGTTTTATTCGTTTGGTGGAAACCCGGCATAATAAGACCGTCGGAGCTATGTTGTGTTTGCCACCGATGAAATCAAATGGCCAATTTTCTCAATTTATTTTATTTATTAACATGCCTTGTCCTATTGGAGGTTCTTTTAAATTTTTATACTTTTGGATGGGGGTTTTTTATTTTTTTATACATTCTACCGCTTTTCGAAATATTAATATCTTCGACCAGTTTTCTATATAGAAACAAGACACATTAAATCAACTGACTCTCATAAAATTTTTGGTACCACATTTTTTCGTTTAGATGAGGAATCTATTTCTATCCTTAGATCAATTAGGGCATGTGTTTCCTCTTCAGTCCCTAAAAACAATTTACGACTAAAACAAAAAAAAATATAGGTTATGATTTCAAAACATACAATATGAAATTTTAAATGCACTTACAACGTTTCCTTTACGATTGCTTTTGCCAGCAATAATTTTTCAAAAAAAAAAAAATTTTGATTTTACAGCTACAAAATATAAATATATTTTTCTACTGTTGTCGTATTATCACAGCTAAATTTTATTACGAACAAAAAATGTATGAAATGTCATTTTTGTGGAAACTCTCCAAAATAAGTCAAGCAAGCCTACACAAAATAAATCTTGAATTGGACCGCAGTCTTAGTTTAGTTCACTTTTTTGTTTTAATGCCTGACACAATTGATAATATTCTTTCAGCGTAATAATTTGTTTGAGCAAAACGAAAAAATACATTGAGCCACTTTTGATAAATACGGAAAACATAGATTGTTGATTTTTTTTAATTTTGAAATTGTTCACCAAAACTTATTAACAGAATCTTGATAAAAAGCCAGACTTTTGGGAGGCACTGCATTTGGTAATTTTATGCACTCATTTTGGTCGATTTTTAGCTTTTCAAGGATTATTTTGAAATCATATGATTCGATTTGATTCCTTGCACCCAACGTAATGTACTGATTTTAAAATTCTCTTTCTTTAAAAATGGAGTCGGATTTAATCGGCAACCATGGTTGGATTTCTTCCAATGCGACTACATAAAATTGCATGCAATCTATTTTTGGGATTTTTTTTAAGAAGTACATACATATATTCTCGTCCCAAACAGACCGACTCGAGCGGTATAAAATTATGAAGTGATTTGACATTAATGTTAGGTTTCAAATCTTCTGCCTTAATAAAATTTTGCCCCAAATTCTTAAATATTTTGATCGATTCCTAATGTAAGTCGTTAATCAAACACTTTTTTGACTGAAACATTGTATTTAATAAATTTAAAAAAAAAAATCCAGACCAAGGTCCCGTTATGCGTCTATTCGATGTGCGTCTATTCGCTCTTACGTCGGTTGTTCGTTAAGCTGCGTCATTTTTTCTTAGATTTTTTTGGTTTTGCCATAAAATCAATTAGAATCCTCGTTGCCATGAGAACATTTAGTGAGAATAATAGTGCATTCCTAAGTATTTATGTAGGTATTTGTTTTATTTTGAATTTTATTTAGATAAATTTGTCGTAAATTGTAATCCAAACTTTCTGTCCAATACATATATTTTAAATTGTTCGCTAAGCGTCGAAATTCAATTTGCGCCTACGACGTCGCAAAGCGGGACGTCGATGTATTAACTTATCTGTTTTCAGCTTCAAAAATCCTGCAACACACTCCAATTTTCTAAAATGCTTTCTACACATTTAATGCGACAACCAACGTGTAAAGGATATTTTCCTAAATAAAAATCATTGTCCTCTCCGACAAAATCTTAAATACATAGTTTGTAGCTGAGACCAACGTTTTGAGCTGCTGGAAACGTATACACCCCATCATATCTTCCGGGGCTCGCGGTAAGGTTAAACATTGTTGACCGCACTACAATAATTTGTGGAATATCTTCCTGGAGTCGAGAAACAAATGAGTTTCTTGTTACTATTTGTTACTAAGAGGTGTACAGTAAAATTGTAAGCAGGGCCACCCAACGACGTTCTCGTCTAATGAAAACTCCAATATTGAACTTAAAATAGTCGATAGAGCCTTGCTGGGCTCGATAGTTGGGTGGTGTGTAACAGAAAGTTGGAGGTCTTGTGACCAAAGAGTCATGACGTTTGAGTTATCAAACGCGCCACAGAATAGTCTGCTTGCAAGTATCAAAAGTCCGAGATTTGCCATAAAGATAGCTGATTGGGGTCTATTTGCTAGACACCTGGTCGGCTCTTGGGACAGTGTAGAAGCACTTCCTGAAATTAACTCGATAGGCGAAATTGATGATCGTGTGAAGCTGATCTTGGTGCAGCTGACCAGTGTCTGCAACAGTTCAATTACTAAGAAGAGACCAGCAAAGAGGCTAAATAGTTGGTGGAACTCTAGTCTAAAGAAACTCAGATCCTCTATCAGAAGAGCATTCCAAAAAGGAGAGTAACCAAACAGCAAAAGAGTTGAAATTGTCTCTCTTCTGAGCTGCAAGAAATAAATACTTTCATGAAGTATTTATAGCTAAGCAAAATAGTTTCCAAAGGTATGTCACGGAACATGGGAATAAAGACCCATGGGGGCTTGTATACAAATTTCCCTCTTGCAAAACAAGGCCCCCGGAACGTTTGGAGTTATTAAACTCGCTTCTGCCGGACGAAACACCTGACGTTTCTGGGCCTCAAGCAGAAATGCACGGGATCGCCACCAACAGTAGTTAGACATCAGATGCTGAAATCATAAATCACTGGTGACCTCCTCCCACGTAAACACCCCCCGTAAACGGGGGGTGTTTACGTGGGAGGAGGTCACCAGTGCTCCCTTACTTGCTTAAGCGTGACAAGTCTCCTGGACTTGACAACTTGAACGATGAAATAATCCAAGTGGCTTGGCCCATCATAGGGACTATCATAGTAAAATTATTAAACAGCTGCATGAAATTTGGCTACTTCCCGATGGTGTGGAAAAAGGGTAAAATGATCGCATGTCTACTGAGGATGCGATAGTCCGCCTAACAAACCCTGTCAAAACCCAAAGTTCAAAATATGTTATTGGCATATTCTTGGACATTGCTGGAGCATTTGATAACTTAACATGGCCTAGTGTCATCGCAAATTTATCAGTTTATAATCTCCCTAGAAACATTAATAATGTTTATAGGAGCTACTTCAGTGAACGATCTGCAGTAACCAGAGACATATATGGTTTTGTATCTAAAGAAATAACAAAAGGATGTCCTCAGGTATCAATCCTAGGTCCCCTTGTCTGGAACATCGTGTTTACATGGACGAAATAGCATTTGCAGATGATAAAGTCATTCTGGTGCACGGCAATTCGAGGATTGAACTTCAGCGCCGAGTGACCTATGGAAAAGAAGGTGGAATGAATCAGCCAATAGAAGGCATACATTTGACTTCATTCCAGATATTAAAGCACGAATAAAAATTAAATTACAACTGACAAGCTCTATGAACCAAGTAATCTCTAATCATAGTAACTATAAAGCCTAGCTTCAAAGATTTAACATAACAAACCAATGTTCATACAATTCAGAAATAAGACGTGAATCACCTACTTTTCGAATGTAACGAGGTGACAGTCTTGTCACTAAAACAAAAGTGGCTGGGTAACTTAAACGTACACGAGTTACCACTTCCTGCACTACTAAGCGACGAAGTTCTCCCACAGTTTCGACCATATTGTCCTGAACTGATCAATATCTTAAAAGAAAGGAATAGTGCGCAATAGTGGACCGGGTACCCGAACGATACTTGCCACCAAACGGCTAGGGACGGAAACGATACAATTTTTGAATTGTAACGGCTAAAACTACTAGCACTATATCGGTTGACATAGCTATTGTTATGAAAACCGATATAAATTTTAACTAATTCTTAGTATAAGGTTAAACCTAGACATAAGAATTGACGAAAATTTTTCTCGGAATATTGACTACGACTAAAAAAAAAAAGTAAAATTGTGACGTAACGTACCGAAATTATTAATTAAATATTTAATATTTTATTAATAATATTTCTTTGTGCATCTATCTATGATTTCGCCAATCATTACAGGAAACTGTTAAAACATTTTTTATAATCCCGACGCAAATTAGTACGCCCCAACTTCACCTATTTAATAATATCGGAGTTCGGTGCAATATTTTCTTGTGAGGTCCATTTGTATTTTGCCTTAAAAATGGTTTCATATCGGGTGTTTTTTTTAATCTTTCCAACATTTTCCTTGTGTTTTCACTATTTAGGTCGCGGTTACATTCGAAAATGTTACAACATACCACCATTCGACTTTTTTCGAATTCCGATTCGAAGTGATGGTACAACATATCGCCCGTGGTAACTTCTTTACCAATTATGGTTATTTTTTTCGTTAATAATAAATTCGTTCACAATTAGAGTATTTTTTCACAGCCACAAAAACAATCACATTCACAAACGATGAAAGACAAAACGCATTGAACGCGAAACAAAACAAATGGTTGATTATTTGAATTGAATAATGTTTGACAGAACAAAACCCTGAAAACATAAAAACAGAAACGCTAATTCTACCAATACCAATAAGCAGATTGATAGGAAAGTGGCATTAAAGTAATATTAAAAATGTTTCCCTTTTTCCCTCATTTTTTCGATTATAATCCCCTACAAGTAGAAAATTTTACCTACACCTGGCAACACTGCTTTCCATCTGCGAAAATACAGGTAAACACAAAATCAAAGAGCTCCTCATAAAATCATAACGTAGAACTAATCAATTTTTCATTTTTTCTCCGTTTTATTCAAACGAAATGCGTTTCATTTCCATATAAAATAATAAATATAAACAGCGTCTTCGTATTAAAATTTCATTTTAAATAATACACAACAAAAAAAAATGATTGATCATTAAATACTTGTAGAGACAAAGCAGGTACTTAATTATTTTCCATCTGGTACTCGTATACTTGAGAAAAATGTTTTTCACAGCAAAAAAGATTCCGTCAATTTTTTGCTACTCATCTCATATTTAGAGAACTTTAAATTAAATCAAGCTTTAGCATAGCAGCTCCGAGGTATCGTACACATAGTAACGAACTATTCACCGTAGTTCTACGTCTAGAAAATTTAATTACAACATAAAAAAGCAGATATCTAAATACAAAAGTTGTGAAATCCTTTTTTTTTCAGAATGGTGTCGTGTTTGTTTGTGTATACCGTACTGACGTACATATATAGTTTATATCGTTACTTGAAGATTGTCAAAACGAAGACAGCACAAAAAATATATGATAACAGTAATAATAATACTTTGTAATAACACAGTTAGAGAGAGAAAATTATTTTTCTTAATATCTGCCTTTTAATTAAAAATTAAATTAACTCAAAGAATTAACGATGCATTAAGGAAAATATTTTACCTTACGTTTCATCTTTTAATTTTTTTTTTTTTTGCTGCTACGATATCGTTGAATGCTTGAAGGGGGCGAATTACTATGCTTTTCCGCCATCGTGTTATTTGAGATTAAATAATGTGCAAATTAAAAGTGTATACGTAGAAAAGGGCACACGTATATACGTATTTCGAAGATGTTGTGCTATAATTTCCAAGATTAAATAAGTTTGTATTTCATGTCCGCATACAAAAGCGGCTTAAGATTTTGTTATGTGTACGTGTGATAAAATTTTCGCTGTTTACAACAAAATTAACGAAATTATTTGAATGGTTTGTAGCATGTTATATACCATAAATATGAGGGCTTGGTATACAAAATGTAAAGTGGAAGAATTAATTTTGTGCTGGCATTTAAAAAAATATTATTCATCATTTTTAAGAATAAATTGCTTGTTTTTGTACGCTATAGAGGAACATTTATCCAGGGAATCTTATCATGAAACTTTAATATGATGAGAAACTAACAAGAAATACACTATGACATACTTGAGAAATGCATGCGTGAGAAAGACAAAATGAGCAATAATTTACAATTATTTGAGACGGGACCTCCAAAAAATAGATAGATGCAAAACGAATGTTATTCTCTCTTTGGTTTCGAACGGTCTATTCTCTTTATAAATTTGGCTAGTGAGGCAGTCCTGGTACAGGTGTGTAAATATGAAACCTGAATTTTAGTAAAAAGTACACGTTCATCATATGATAATGATTAAGAGTATTTTGTTCAACGTATTGCCCATGGAAACAATTCATTTGAACGAAAAAAATTCGAGACATGAAAAATCAGTGATC
This sequence comes from Nephrotoma flavescens, assembly GCA_932526605.1. Taxonomy (NCBI): domain Eukaryota; kingdom Metazoa; phylum Arthropoda; class Insecta; order Diptera; family Tipulidae; genus Nephrotoma; species Nephrotoma flavescens. The sequence continues at coordinate 78,119,891 of OW052220.1, forward strand.
GAAAATAAATTATGTATATACATTTTTTGTCCCTATTTTTATTAGTGGAAAAATGAAAATCTCGAACATAAAACTTCGATTTTCTAACCAAACTCATCATGATCGTTCATGATTCACCAAATTCATGGTATTTTTTTAAATATTAGCAAATATAATTTTTTAAGTTAACATTATGTTGCGTGCCAATTCTTTCAAAATATTACAAATAATACAAGAAATGGTCATACATATATTTTTTCTCAAACCACGATAATATTGTTCGACTGTGCCTGCACAGTTCCTGCTTAATCTTTTCTTAGTAGTCGTCAATAATATTATTTATAGGTAAAAATGTTAAACATTTCAGCATTCTGATATTCAATGTAAAATTTTCATCAGTCCCATACTTAATTGATAGTTTTTCACTCTGGATCCATCGGTACAAAATCTACTCAAAGTGAAACTATCGGCTTTGTGATGAGCATTTCAAATAGCTATCTTAAAGTCGGTCACCATAAATTTTGCTTCGAATTGAACATTGGTGTCACAGGCTATTTTTAAAATTTCATAAATTATTTCACTATAGCACTCCATGTGTTTTGGAACTGATGAGATAAAATATTTCGCAATCGTCACATTTTAGTTTGTATACGCCTGTATTCCATATGAAAGCGGTTATAAATATAAAAGAGAACCAACTCGATATTAAAATAATTATGAAACATACCTTATGTAAATGATAAAAAAAGTCAAGGATCATACTATAAGTGTATGATCATTTTCGTTGAAAAAATCAAAGATTTTTTCCAGATTACCCACGAATTTTCCCCAAATTTTGTGAATTTCCGCGAGATTTTCCCCTATTTCCCATGGATTTCCAGGATTTCCCTCGGATTGTTTCTAACTTTTCCGGATTTCCAGGTTTTCTTCCGGATTTCCCGAATTCTGGGGGAAATTCACTGGAAATCCGGGGGAAATCCAAATCCGGAGAAATCGGGAAAATTCGAAGGAATTCCGAATAATAATATTTAAAACTAATAAAAAAAAATTATTTTATTCATTTTGTTTTATTTCTGACAAAGCATCATTTTAAAACTTGAAATTTTGTTAAGTGCGTTTAATAAACACGACTTACTTTGTGAAAAAAAAAATTGACAAAGAACGTTCTATTGTGAATAGTGCGTGATACCATTTTAAAATTTGTATTCGGGTCGCATCTTTTTTAAATCAAAGTTTTTATTTGACAGAACATAATGCAGCTAATAAAAATGATTTTAGTGGAAAGGCACACTCTTCGTATTAAAAATGAAAGTTAAACAAAATAACTCTTGGTTTCTTTTAAATTAATTTTTTGGAGAGTGCGCATGCGATTTCACTAAACACAGTAATAGTGGAATAACTTTTGCACCATCAACAATTCGAAAAAACTTTACTTGGCTGTTTTTGTTGGAAATGAGCTCCTTTATCATCCTGCTTCTGTATAAACAATTTATATTTACCGTTTCGGTTTCAGACAATAAGTTTAATAAATTTGATAACATTATTACTAACATACAGATCAGATTTAAATTTATCGTCGGGCCGGCCCGATTATAAATATTAAATCTGAACCAAAATCAATTATTTTTTTCGAGATTTTCAATTCGAGACATTTTTTCCCCCGAGATAATTTTTTTCGAGCTTTTCAAAACGAAATTTTTATTTTCGACCATTTTTAGTTCGATATTTTTGTATCGAGCATGTGACTTTTGGCCGTCACTACCCAATCCTTGCCCATTTTAAGTTATACATTTTCCCCATCTTTCTGGCAATGCGTGGATGCCACGCCAAAAAAGCCGTCTTTTTAGACAAACCAGTTATCCAGTCATTTTCGTAGAAAGTGAAGCGTTCTTCAGCAAGCCCTAATCGACGCAAGTAAGTGATAATCGGGCGGAGCCAAGTCTGGCGAGTAAGCCGCCTTTGAAAGTTCCCAATTAAGTGCCTCCAACCTTTCCATGACCATTTTTGCTTTATGTGATTGTGCATTATCATGAAGCAAAATCACTTACTTTTTACCATATTCCGATCGTTTTTCACGCAAAGCTCGATTCAAATAGATTTATTGTTGGTAGCGTTCAGTATTTACGGTTTCACCAGTTTTTAGCAGCTCATAATAAATCACACTCTTCTGATCCCACCAAATACAGAGCACTGTCGATGGTTGTCCTGAATCAACCCAAGACATTTTGCGCTTTGGATTCTCAAAATTGATCCATTTTTCATCGCCAGTCACAATTCGATGAAGAAATGACTTTCTTTTTTATCTGCCGAGCAACATTTTGCATGTGGTTTTCCTATTTTGTTGTTGTCTTTCGTTTATGCGAAACTCATTTTCCTAGCTTTTGGATCTTTTCCATGGCTTTTAAACGTATGAAGACGGCTTCTCCTGACACATTCAATCGATCCGCGAGTTGCTTTTGCCTTTGAGCGTCATCCTCATCCAACAGTGCTTGCAAGTCACTGTCTTCAAACTTTTTTGCTAGTCTTCCACGTTCTTCGTTTCTTACGTCAAAATCAAATAAATTTGTTAAAATGATTAAACTAACATAAGTGTTTTAAATTTTTAAACCCGCAACTGCCTTAACTTTAACTGGCGCAGCTTAGTAGTAGGATATTTTTCAACATCCACATTAAAATCAGTGAAAATTTTCGAAAGTATTGTCAAGTATTGACGCGGTTTTTGTGAAAACAAACTCTAACGGTTAAGTAGAGTGTAGTGATCGTGTTTAGTGAACAATTATAAGTGATTATTATCAAGTGTTAAAATCCATTGACGGCTTATCAACCGTATAACACATAATGCTGATTTTTACCTACCAATTTATTCTATTGATAACTTGGTAAGTGATTTTAGTGATTATACATTGATTGTTATATACCTTATTCTCACTCCTCACGGTTTATGAGAAACAGGCCCTAACTTCACGGTTTATGAAGTGTTACGGACCAATCTAGTGTATAGTTAACAAAAATTAAAATATAACATTTTTGTACGTTAAATGGTAAAAAATATTTGAATTTACCAATTAAAAATATAAAATAAATAATAATAGATCGATCGATTTATGGATGAATTGATAAATAAAATAAATAATATAGCGATAGTAGATATAGATTCCGATCAAGAAAGTGAAAAATTATAAAATTTAAATAAAATAAATAATTCCAGATCAGGAAAAATTGAACCCTTGATGAAGTTCTTATTATGTATGGGACAAACCTTGATTGGAATGATATCAAGGATAGGACTCACTATGCCGATAAACGCAATGAGACCAGTCTCATCCGAGATTTGCATACTTTATTTCAAGGCTCAGATACAGTTGAGAAATATTTCTCAAAAATTATTGATGTGCAATCAACAGCTATCAAGCACGTAAAATTGCACGAACATAATCAAATAATAAAATCATCTAAAGAAAATCTTTATAAAGAAATGTGTTTATCCACATTTTTATCCGGTCTTAAGGAACCTTTGGGATCCATGATCAGGGCTAGAAACACTGATAGCATCGCAGAAGCATTTTCATTATGTCAATAATAGTATTCCCAATCCTCATCAGAAACCATTACCCACACATTATGAAAAACGAGTGAAACAACCCGATTATCAACATAAATTTCAATATGCCTTAAACAATTCTATACCCAGAAATCAAAATAATTACAGCCAAAATTAAAATTCTCGACCATTACTCAGATATGGTCAACCAAGCCAAGGATTTCAAAATATCCAATCCAAACCAGCTTTTCATACTTTACCAAACCTCAAAATTCGCAAATTAAAATTGAGCCAATGGGTACGTCATCTATGAATAAGACTCAACAATATACTTGGCGAAATCAAAAACCGCAGTATCAATTCAGACAGCAAGGACTTTCACGGTTTGTGTCTTACGAACTATATAAATTGGAAGAATTAAATACTAATGAGAAGGTATACGAAGAAAATGAGCATCCTCCTCAATATTTACCAGATCTGGATTTATTTCAAGATCCGATGGAGGACAAACCAGATCGGGATGTTTTTCTGCCACTAGCCTCGGAAGATGGGTCAAAACACATCAATCAGGGTTATTGCCATATATTCATATAGCAGTTATAAACAACAAAACGAAACTCAAGATGCTTATTGATACAGGAGCAAACAAATCTTTTATTAACCCAGTATATTTAAATCCTAAACGGATACAAAAAACTCAACCTATAACAGTGCGAACCCTATTTCGAAATCATGAGATTACAGAAAAAATTATAATTAAAGGATTACAAGAATTCCGAACTGAAGAATCCTTAGAATTTTTTAGCTTTAAATTCCTTGAATATTTTGATGGCTTAATTGGCCTCGAAACGATCCAAAAATTAGGAATTCGGTTCGACTTTCAAAAATCTCTGTTAGAGGCAGACAAGGTTCCATTATTGTTTAAATCCAAACATCTCAACTCTTTATCATCCCGGCTCGAGCAAAACAAATAGTCCAAATTCCAGTAGATACTGAAGAAGGGGAATTCTACATTAAACCCATTCAGACACAAAATAATTTAATAATACCAAAAGGTACACATAAGGCTAAAAATGGGCGATGAAATGTAGAAATCGCAAATTTTACCCATCAAGACTAGCCTTATGCCTTTTCGAACAACCAATCGAGAGTGATGGCTGGTCTCCACTTGTATATTTTTCTCTTGACAAAAAATAAATGGCTCATGACATTATTAGTATAGTATACTTACTACTACATAACTACACCCTTCAAAACTAGACATATTTTCTCTGTTTTGATTACGCAGAAAAAATGATTTGCGTTGTCATTTTAAATAGTGTGCTGTGTTGTGATTCTAACGAACAAAACATCCACGATTTTTTAATTTTAAATGTCAAAATAATATAATGTGTGCTCAAAATTGAGCATAAAAACTCAAATTATGCTCAATTGCCACAACACCATGACAAAAATATTGAATATTTTGATCTTTTCCTCTCTTGACAAAATTTCAATGCGCATGCTCAAAACCATTTTTATGTATGTATTTTGGAAAATGTACTAAAAAATGTCACAAGAAAAAAAATAGACTAGATTATTTTTCCGTCACGAGAAAAATATGTAAGTGGAGACCGGCCATGAATCTCTAAATAATTGTCGCACAGAACTAAATCATTCTTCTATATCAATAAATACCCAAAAGTCTCAAAACAAAACAAACAGGTAAATAAGCATACTCTCAAAAGAATAGAACCCCCATAGTCTAGGATAAACGATATCATATATGAAACGGACAATTATAGGCGCAACAAGTTAGCTCCACGACTCACAAAAAATCAAGTTCAGAAAAATAATAAAAATACATTGTCTAAAATAAAAAAATCCTTTGCAGATGCGTGAATAGCAGTACCAGTCAAATGATGGAAGTCATAGATTACAATGACAACAGAGGCCTTATTGCCATAAAGCTAGGAGAAGCAAGAAAAATGAACGGCAACAGCAAATTATTGCACATCATAAATTTTACCCCTCATGACCAAAACATCCTAGACCTTGACTTCAATATACACGAAATACAGGAGAAAACCAAATTAGACACACATTTAGCCACACTCATACTACAACTAGATAAATTAGCAGACACCCTCAATTCTTTAAAGCCTATTTATAGAAGCAAGAGAGGACTTATTAATGGATTAGGCTCCATAATTAAAAGTATTACAGGCAACTTAGATAATGATAACTATGTAAAAATAAATCAGGCAATACAACAATTATACAATAATGAAGGACAGATAACAAAGAAAATTAACGAATGCTTGATAACCCTAAGCAACGAATTAGAAACTACTCGAAACTATAGTTATGCGAACTACGAAGTATAATGCCAATTGATCAGTATCTATATCACACAGCGTTTAACATAAATGAAATGAGTTATATTCATAATCTTTTGGAAAAACAAAAATTAACTATCCATTCAGACAATGAACTATACAAATTGTTAACACTCAATCAATCAACTATTATCATGTCTATTGAAATACCCAAATTTCATCCCGACAAATTTCAACAATTCCTGCTGCATCCGGCTACTATAAATAATTCCTTTACCATTCATATCCCACATTCCTCAATAATCGCTAATAGTCAGATTAGTATTATCAATACATCGAACAACCATGTATCATAATAGCAGGAGCAGCTTACTGCAAAGAAGCTAAAATTCAACTCAGCAAATAATATTGCGTCACACACATTATCTACAGCTTACCCGCCAAGTGCAGTATAATCAATGGATCACTTCCCGAGGAAGTTAAACAAACAACTACAACCAAACTATCTATATGTGTATAGCAAGAATCCAATACCTTTCTCATCAAACTGCGAACAAACACAGAAAGAAATACAAGGAACAAAAATCATAAAATGTATTTTTTACACAAAATTTTTTTTCAAAAATCGAACCAGCAATATATCTACCGATGTTGTATGATTAAAACCAGAGTGTCGATTTTGTGTACATATACACTTTACAATATATAATTTTATATTTGTATTGTATTTTTTCTTTCATGTATCTGTACATTTTATTCGTCAATTTTGCAAAGGCAAGTAGCAAAATAAAAAGTTCCGGTTGAACCGGTTGAATATTTATGATGATGACGTATACCTCACCTCTTCTATTCGCTTGCTTTTGAGCAGTGGAATCGATTATTTGCTATGTGATTTGATTTTTAATTTTCCAATATTTGAAAAACATACGAAACCGCATTTGACACATCAATTAAAAAAATATATAAACAAAATGATGCGCATGTGCTATAGCAAACCAATAATAATAAAATAACCACTACTATGTTTTTGCGGTTTGTCATTTCTGGTACAAAATCGTCACTCAGGAAAAATTAAATGAACTACACTTATTAACGAATCAACACGCCATCAGTCACTATAATTCGCGGACACTTTATTGCATCCTAATCTAAGTTTTCAGAAATATAAAGCTGGATATAAAAATAACACACTACCAACTCCTAGCGAAACAACAATTTAGCAACAAGGAATTACAACAACCATGGAACAAAAACTAAATCAGAATATGTATATGTAACTTTGAAGTGGAATAGATCAAATAAAATAGTTCAAGTGATTGAACTAACATCAGTGTTTTAAATTTTTAAGTCCACGACTGCCTTAACTTTATTAACTCACGCTTTAAAACTCCACAATGGCGCAGTCGCCTATAAACTATGGTGGTTGACTTGGAATCGTTTCACTAAAAATTGCACTAATTTTAAGGTTTAATTCAGTACTAAATATTTTATTTGGTTAGTCTATAATTTCGTTTATAAACGTCGATGTGCTTCCTCATTTGAAATCTACACACTTAAAAATTTTGCTGCGATTTTCGATGCAACCCTTGCATCTAGGCTTATACGATGCAATCGTGTGTCAAATTCTGATGCTAAGCATGCATTTGATACACGATTGCATTGAAGTAGTCTAAAAGTACTGCAGTAGTGTGTCGAAAGGTAATTTCTATATAATCTGGGGTTAACTATTTTTTAGCGAATTTATAATAATTCGCTAAGGCATTGTGTATACTTTTAATATAAATTTAAAATATTTTTCATATACATATTTGCAGTTTAGTGAGAGCAGTTTTGTCTGACGTGACAACTGATTTTTTATATAAGGAGTTTAAAATCTCATGAAGTATATAAAATAAAAATCAACGTTTGTCATTTCTGGTACAAAATCGTCACTCAGGAAAAATTAAATGAACTACACTTATTAACGAATCAACACGCCATCAGTCACTATAATTCGTGGACACTTTATTGCATCCTAATCTAAGTTTCAAGAAATATAAAGCTGGATATAAAAATAACACACTACCAACTCCTAGCGAAACAACAATTTAGCAACAAGGAATTACAACAACCATGGAACAAAAACTAAATCAGAATATGTATATGTAACTTTGAAGTGGAATAGATCAAATAAAATAGTTCAAGTGATTGAACTAACATCAGTGTTTTAAATTTTTAAGTCCACGACTGCCTTAACTTTATTAACTCACGCTTTAAAACTCCACAATGGCGCAGTCGCCTATAAACTATGGTGGTTGACTTGGAATCGTTTCACTAAAAATTGCACTAATTTTAAGGTTTAATTCAGTACTAAATATTTTATTTGGTTAGTCTATAATTTCGTTTATAAACGTCGATGTGCTTCATCATTTGAAATCTACACACTTAAAAATTTTGCTGCGATTTTCGATGCAACCCTTGCATCTAGGCTTATACGATGCAATCGTGTGTCAAATTCTGATGCTAAGCATGCATTTGATACACGATTGCATTGAAGTAGTTTAAAAGTACTGCAGTAGTGTGTCGAAAGGTAATTTCTATATAATCTGGGGTTAACTATTTTTTAGCGAATTTATAATAATTCGCTAAGGCATTGTGTATACTTTTAATATAAATTTAAAATATTTTTCATATACATATTTGCAGTTTAGTGAGAGCAGTTTTGTCTGACGTGACAACTGATTTTTTATATAAGGAGTTTAAAATCTCATGAAGTATATAAAATAAAAATCAACGGGTTTTATTTATAACAAAATTCATAAATTTCTTTTAGTCAATTTACAAAAATTGACAAAAATGATGCACGTAGCTTTCAATTTAGATGCATGTTAGGTTTCATAGGTTTCAGTGGTTGACACTTAGGCCATTTTTGGCCCATTGTGATACCACGCATTCAAGCCACATCATTAACCCATTCACCTATTCACCTACTCACACAATTACAGTACACCACCTGCACATTGCAAGCTCCATGTCAACCTGACATGGAAGGTGGGTCGGCGTTGAATTCTGCACTCCATCAGAGGGTCTTAGTTGTGTTTATTAACGTCACCGATTGTAATCGATGATGAAAATTCGATTTGCATCTAGCCTCTGATGGGATTCGAACCCAGTACCTCCCGGTCCAAGTGCCGAAGCTTTAACCACTGCACCACTTGTCCGGTTAGATGCATGTTGCGTTGTTAATAAATTAAACAGTAACAGTTTCGGTTTTTAATACAACTTCCGTCTAATTGAATATATGCAAAGTTGCAAACAACATTTAATAAATTTGATACAAAAAACAAATTAGTTGAATTAGGTGTATCTTATGTTGAATTTTAATATAGACTCAATACACAATAGAGGAAGTAACTCTTAATTCCGATACAGGTTGCTTCGTTCACAAATTAAATGTAAGTAGCATCGGCTTTTGATGCATCTAAAATTTGGTTATGTTCGATGCAAAGTTTGTATCAAAAAACGATACAAAATTGATACGGAGTCATATGCGATACTATTTGCGTCGCATATGATTAATTTTTTTAAGTGTGTAAATACACTTTCCGTTTTTTATTAACTTGTTAATTTATATGGCTTGAGATATTTAGACACATACATATAACACATGATAAATTAAAAACACCCAGTCGCAATTTTTTATCTGGCCACTACCGGGAATCAATCCCAGAATCCTCTAATAACAGAGCAATCCGTCTACTATCGAGGGCGACCACATTATTCAATGATGAATTTACACCAATGAAGGCAACGCAAACTGAAGCCGACAAAGGATTAAAGCGACTCATGCTTTCAACATATTCAAAATCTGTTCAGTAATAAAATCTGTTTCAGCAGATTTTCGCAAATTCGACAAAGTGAATTAAAACAGTCTGTTAAGTAACTAGAACAATACGGAGTTGATTGCGAAGTGATTATGAATAGACGAAAGGAATCTTGAACTATCACGAAATCTAAAAAAAAGTACGGGCATGTGAAACAGGTTAGTACACCACAAACTGTTAAAATTATTCGTATACATGGAACGGATCACAAGTCTCTCTTAAGCATTTTCAGAACTAAAGATAGAATATCAGTTTATGCTACAAACTTTATTGGCGATGGACTAGTACCGTTTTCTTGGGTCACTTGTATTATTATGATTATAATATGTACATAATTTGATCGATTACGGATGGATATATGGAGAAACATATAAGCAGTTTCCTCTTGTCGATCCAATAATTCTACGATTTTATTTGTTATTTGTTTTGTGGTTTAAAGACCAGAAAAAAGTTGATCAGTTGATACGAGGGGGTTTCATAAGTTCGGAATCTACGTGAAATGACGATAAAGATAATTTTAGTTTGGTTTTTTTTTTCAAGACCAGATCTTGAGACTCTATCTTGCGATTCGAAATTACTATGCGGTGGTATGAGTATGAGGTCTCGTTTATCTTTCAAATTATAACACAGCGTGATGTTCAATAGTTTCCACTGTTTTACATTTTCAAAAAACGTGTTGATCGAAACAATTTGAAACGATTGATTTCTATGACCTATTTTTTTTGTCGGTGGACTAAAACGAGGAAATTAAAGATTTCTGTTATTTACATCGAGGTCAGGTTACCAAGACTTTGGCAGTTTGGTTTCAAACTAATGAAAAATTGAATTCTTTAAAGTAAAAAATTTGGTACTCTAATCAGATGCAGTGACCAAACTACAAACATATTGAAAATATTCATAACTTATATACAAAGTATAATCACAATGCCTTAGCGAATTATTTTGATTCGCTACACCATAGTAACTTAGAATTTTATTGTATTTAAAGCGCATGCGTTTTATATATGAAATTTTGGGTTTACACCATTAGGAATGATTACACGCCGTTGCCGAAGCACACCGCCCAAAACCATCTAGTAATTGACGTCACATCTAGCAGCAGGCAGCGAACTATTACCGGGAATTAAAGAATTAGTCTCTGTATCGCTTACTCGTCACCGAGTGAAGAGACGTCACCATAACTCAATTTTGGTATTATGATTCTCACTGTGAGTGAAAATCTCACATATGCTCACCTACAACTTCTTTTCGACACCAAATGAGAATTTAAAATTTTTTGACATTAAATAATTTTTTGTATATATTTTAACAGGCCGAAAATGCCAAAATTTCCACTTGGTGTCACCTAGGAATTGTAGGTGAGGATTTGTAGGGTTCTCGCTCACAGTGAGAATCATAATACTAAAATTGAATTATTCATATGGTGACTATAGTAAGTGAGGATTATATCCCTCATAAGTCATACGGGACCATCACTACCAAAACCAATAAGCGAATCAAGCAGAGCATTTACAATATAATTTTTATTTGTGTATTAGAAAAAAATCCCTTATACAAATATATAAATCTTGTTCGGTCTAATTCCATAATCCAAATAAATTTATTTGGTTTTTTAACTAATGAATCACAGAATGTTTTTCTAAATAACTTTAAAACTGTATAAACTCATTCTTAGGGAATTATCTTAAAACGAGGACAGAAAACCAACAAAAATTGTTCACAAATTTTTGTACACGACTCTGCAGTCGAACGTACTCGTTTATATTAGGTGTAAAACTTTTAAATATGTGCATACCACGTTTTGGTAACTTACCAAGAATTAAATTAAAAAGTTTAGCCATAAAATTTCTAGTATTTTAAAAACATGACGTTTAATTAAAGTTGTTCAATACATCGATGTATTCAGGACGGTTGGGTTGATAAGCTTAATTTAATTTTTGTAATATTTCGTTGTTTTTGAATTACTTCAATTTGACAAGCACACAATTTATATATGATATGAAAGCTTATAATATTTATATTTTGAAAAAAGCACGTAAATAAATTTTTATTTATATTATTAGAGATAGATTGAATGTGTAGCAGCTATGTGTATTTCTCTAAATTATATTTTTACGAAATATGAACATGAGAAATATATGAACACAAAACGTGACGAGGGTATTAACAAACAGAACAAGAATTTTTTGTTTGAATTTCTTGGAATATGGCTCATGTAAATGATATATAGAAGCGCTCGTTGCCAGTTTCATTTCTAAAATTTTTTATTCGAAAAGCTTCGTTTTAATGATTTAAATAAATATTGCATTGTTATATGTGACATGATGATATGATTTTTTGGTTGATTTCGTATATGTGCTTAAGAAAAATGGAAATGAAATTGTGAATTGAGGATTATGTTACAGCACGAAAACACGTGAGATATGACAGTTCTGTATTAGATAGTTTATTTTCAATGCGTGTTAGGGGATTTTTGTTTGTTCAACAATAGTAGCGATAATGATCTTGTATAAAAATATTAATAGACTGGACTTCTCGGTAAAAAAATGAAAGCAGTGTATTTCCATTTATTGTAGCCACTGCAATTATAAATGTTTTTAATACATTTTTTTTTTAAATTAGATTTTTTTCAACCCAAATTTTATTTATAATATCCCCACTATTGTTTAATATTGTGTTTGCCATATACATGTAACAAAACCCATGAGTAATAGTTCATTACTCACGAGATGTTACCATGACGAAATAAAACATTCTGGTTTTTGTCACCTTGTAGCAGACATAGTTTTACAAATCAATTCTTATGAAAACAATGGTTGTTTGATTGAATACGATGCAACTATCAAGACGCTTGGTATTGCATGGAAAGCAGAATTCGCCACTTTTTCTTTCAAATTCCAGAAAGGCATTAAAGATTGGACAAATTGGACAAAAACAAAGATCTTATCGACGGCAGCCAAATTATATGACCCGTTGGGGTGGCTTGTATCTACTATAATTATTTTTAAAATGTTGTTACAGAACTTATGGCTACTGAAGGTGGAGTGAGACGCAAAACCACCAAAGAATATCGAAGATGCGTGGAAGACTAGACACTATTGATTACCAGAATTGGAAGTAGTTCAAATTCCTCGGCGGCTAACGACATTATCACATACAAGACGAAATCAACTACACGCATTCTGTGATGCCTTCGAAGCTGCCTGTGGGTGTGTCGTATATTTGCGAGCTACAAACAAGTTTGGCAAAACTACCGTAAACATTGTGATGGCTAAGAGTAAAGTTGCACCAATAAAGCAAATATCGGTACCGCGATTGGAACTGTGTGGGCTGTCCTTCTGTGTAAGATAAATATAACTTTTTCAGAATCTATATCGAACAGAAGTGTAGAGATCTTCGCTTGGACAGATTTTATGATATTACTCCATTGGTTATCTCTCTTATTGACATTCGAACGGCAGTAATTCTGGAGACCATCCGTCGAAGCAAGTGGTAACATGTTGACTCAAAAAATAATCCGGCTAATGCAATAACAAGGAGAGTCAAACCAAAGGCATTAACACAGTTACAACTTTGGTAGCAGGGGCCAACTTGACAAATCAACGGGAGCAAAATTGGCCAAAACCAAAATTGGCAACAGCAGAAGTGGAAGAAGCCTCTGTGGAAGAACGGACCCAGTACACCAAGGTTTTCACAGCGACGACTACTGAAAAAGACGTAGTTCTAGATCTATTAACAACTAAACCTATCCTGGTACAAAATCCGAAAGGTAATGGTCTATATTTTGAGGGCTGAACACATAATTTTACGCAATGTACAACAATGTGCATTTAAAACTGGATTATCGATTCTAAATAAAAACTTACCTTTACCATCAAAACACTGAAAATCTTCACTCGACCCGTTTGTTGATTCAGATAGGCTAAAAAGGGTAGGCGGACGCCTCAGAGAGTCATCACTACCATATTCTACCAGGCATCTTGTGATTATATACCAAACAATCATATCATTTGTGAAAAAATAGTTCGTAATTTACATTACAACCATATGAATTCTGATAATTCATTAACTTATCAAAGGAAGTAAACGCAAAACATCTCCGACAGAAAAAGCGTACGTAGCAGTTTTCGTATGTTCAGCAGTAAAAGCAGCACATTTGGAAATAGTGAGCAGCCTTGATAGGGAATCTTTCCTGGCAGCACTCAGGCATTTGATAGCAAGACGGGGAAGTCCTCAGCAAATTTGGTGTGGAAACGGGTCACATTTCATTGGGGCCAATAGAGAATTAAAACAAATGAAGCAGCAGATAATAGATCAGCCAAGCAATCCACTAATATCTGAATTTTTCTTGCAGAAAGGTATTTAATTCCAATTTAATCCACCACACGCACCTCATTTTGGCGGGCTGTGAGAATTGTCTGTAAAATCCTCCAAATATCACCTGAATTCAAGGCCAATATGCAGACTGACGGATGATCCAACTGAGTTACATGTGTTAACTCTAGCTGATGATGAATAATGCGGCAAATAAAAGACATTTCTCAAACCAAATATATCCACCGGGAAAAATCCAAAAAATATACTATTCATGTGAATATCGTGGTTAACAATATTACCAAGAGCAAATCCTGTATCTATCTCTAGTGGATCATTCCGACGACCCCTCTGAAGAAGCAGTTATAGTCAAGCAAGTAGCCGATGCTAATTTTTAGACTGAGGTATTCTTCGCTTCCTACATGGAACACGTGGCGAAGAGTGGAAATTTTTTTTAAATTCTTAACAGATATCGGTTCTAGCAAAAATTATATACAGACAGTTCGTATGCAGGCAGTATAAAGATTACCCATCACGCTTTAACGGACATCTTTGGTCCTGAATCTTTTTTCAGATCCTTAATAGTTGGGAGAAATTTATATTTTCAATATAGAACCAGTTTACTCACAACCATACCCATATCTCATGTGTCTTAAAAATTAAGTCGAGAAACAAACCAAACAATTAGTGGGAAGATGGCATTGAAAAAAATTAAAAGTCATAACCAATTTTTCTCTATAACCCAATACAACTAAGAAGCTTAGACCATTCCTCGAAATGGCTAGTTCTATGGGAGATTCACTAGGCAAACTGGCAACGCCGCACTTTACTTTTTAGAGGAAGGTGAACACGTGTCCAAAACACTCTCTAAAACTAAATACGTTAATGGACGAGGAAATAAATGCGCTCAACAAAATAGAATAATCTCCCGTTTCTAATAAAGATCTAGTATAATTCCCAAACTTCCAAAAAGCGTTAAGCACATATTCCTTAAATTTGCACTTTTGTCACAGGATAGGAAACGAATCATGTATCTCGACAACTTTAGATAAAACGGAGGAAAACTATGTGGCAAATGAAAAAGGGATGTGGGCATTAATATCATTGGGAAATTTCCTATCCGGATCCAAGTATGTAAAAATCTTTACTATCCACCTGTATCAGTCACCCACATACGCCTCTAGTATAATAAAAACAATAACTCATAAATGAAACGATGGACGGCTGTTTTAGAAGAATGCAGGTACGAACTTAGATACTAACACAAAACAAATGTAATGGCGTTATCAAGAATACCTACATATATCTTCAGAAGTAAACGCAAAGTTGTCTACTCAAAATTAAATCATACGACCTAATTCCCACGGCCGAAACTTCGAAAGAAAACTTTCGATATACCAAGGCAAAAATAATGAAAATTGGATCTTTTAAATTTACGCATCAGTGAATATTACCGATCGAAACATGCGTTTGTAGTTTCTTTCTATAATAGGGAAGGTCCATGCTGGCTCAAGCATTAAATCTTCGTGAGTGAAATTTAAGGAGTGGTAAGCTTACAATATGACGTATGCACAACAATCGTGAGCTCCCAGTCTAGCAAAGATGAGCAAGCATGTGCACCCTAGTATCGCGCAGCGATACAACATCGAAATATGTGGCCATCGCCATGAGCACTCTTCCTCACTATTAAATGTAATGTAAATTGTTGTAGACGGAAAGTCATCGTGGTTTCCTGGTAAAGGACTTTTTTTTCTTAGGGAAATATAAAAAAGCTAATTTATGAAAGGCAAAATCAAACTGAGCAAAATACGAGACAACGAATAATCTAAGCAAGAAATATTATTAAAATTAACGAACTTGCGCGTTCCGAATGATTAAATTATATTTTATCCACCCAAGCCGATCATTTATTATGGCAAATGGTGGACGGGATTATCAGCTGAATATCTTTTTAAAATGTGTATTCGTGTGACATATTTTATTAATATAGTTGGCAAATTTTCTATGGTAAACTATGTTGCTATTAGCGTCACTTAAAAATCAAAAAAAAAAAAATTGGGAAACAAAAAAACTTGACAAAAGCAGGCAGGTCCACTCTTCAAGGTCGTATTACAAAGAAAGTATAAGAAAAAAACTCCTGTGTTTTAAATAATTTTTTTGGTGGTCATATCACCAAAAAATTCTACACTCTGTTTATCTATTTTGGTTTGTAAAGATCTTACACATACGACCCCGCTCCATTTCCTCTTTCACTGGTTCACTCACTATATTTATAAAAAGTTTATTGCTCAGTAGTAAAAAAAAACAATTGAAACAAAAACGCTATGAAACTTTGTTTTTCTACATAGGTTTTGAAAATCGAGTATCCTTTGATAATTTTACAGGGAAATTAAAAATGCAATCATTTTTATCGTGTTTTAAATAATTTTTTTGGTGGTCATATCACCAAAAAATTCTACCCTCTGTTTGTCTATTTTGGTTTGTAAAGATCTTACACATACGACCCCGCTCCATTTCCTCTTTCACTGGTTCACTCGCTATATTTATAAAAAGTTTATTGCTCAGTAGTAAAAAAAAACAATTGAAACAAAAACGCTATGAAACTTTGTTTTTCTACATAGGTTTTGAAAATCGAGTATCCTTTGATAATTTTACAGGGAAATTAAAAATGCAATCATTTTTATCGATTTGTCACTCTAGTTGTATTTTATTGAGAAAAAAACGTTGGCGGTCAGTTTTGAATTTAGCAGTGATGGATTCTGAATTTATCACAGCAGAGGAAAATTTTTTATCTTTTGGCTTCATTATCAGTTGTAATTTTTTTTCTTCTATAATCTCCAGAAGTGTGAAAATAGCAAAACGTTTCGTTAGCAACAACACAAAGAGACTTCGCTGGTAAGGTTTTTTATTCATTCGGATAATTAAAAAGCTCCATATTGCTCGTGCTACAAAGTTCATCGTTAAGTCTAACTATCATTACTTATTCCTTAAAATACCCATTTTGCATAAATATATCACTCTTTTCAGACGTCGACAAAATTATCATATTTTTCTACATACTTACAATAAGCTTGGAAGTATCTCGTTTATTACGAATCGATCAAATATTATTTACCTGGAAGAAAAGAAAACAATTCGTTAGTTTTAGTTGGACAATAACTTATTTATAAAGTTCAAAATCAGGCTCAAAAATTTACAACAATTTGTTGTTCAAATTTATGTCTTCTAACAATGCGCGAAGTAGATAAAGTGAGCTGCCATTTTAAGTTTTAGAAAACAAGGTTGGTTGAAATTTCTATCTATAAATTTATTTAAACTTTTAATTCTCCATCGTTTTTTCTAAATGCTAAACGTTTCAACATCATAAAAAATGAAAAAACACGAATGAAAAAAGTCCATTGAAGCTGCCACTTCCGATACACGGACTTCCACTAAATTCCGCAAGAATATTCCAATTAATAGAAAAAGTTTATGTATGAAGTGTTATTTCGAATAGTCATTCCTCCTGGACTGTAGAGGTGTCGAATTTTGGTGTAATAATGTTTTATTTATTTAAACTCGTCATTTGGGGGGAAAAAAATAAAATGCTCTGAAATAATTTTGGTTGGCAATTAATTTACAATTTTTTGGTTTTAAACGTTTTTCCATAAATGCTAAATACTTTTACAATCTATTTGCTAACAACGGAATAGCTCTTTTGGAAGTTGTCATTTTCGGAAAACCGATTTCGGCCAAAAATCACTGGGATCTCTCAACTTATCTAAACAGCTTAGTATGAAGTTCCCCCAGGATCAGTTAATCCGTCTGAGCTGTAGAGCATCAACAGACATATAGTTTGCACAGTAACCAAGCACACATCAAGATTCTTCGGGGGTATAGCGAATGGTATAAATCTGTAACAACCGTGAGGCCAAATTTGTTCATGATTACTATGCTTTATTTTAATACGTAAAAGGGAATAATTAGAATTAAGGGAGATATTATTTAGGATTAGAAAAGCGCATTTGGTACTTAAACGAAAAACACCATAAGAAATGTCAAAAACTTGAGAGAAAGTTTTGTAACGGAAAAAAGTGTAGCACAAACTATTAAACAAATATTCTCATGAGTAAATTGAAGATATTTTACTAGATCGAATTAACATCGTTCGGTATATTTAAATTCCAATTTGAAGAAGCCAAAAATTTGTAGCAACGAATAAAAAGGATGTGACGAAAGTACAAATACTAAATAATGCCCAAATGGATCTGGAGTTGTGTCCATTGTCACCTAAAGTAAAATTGAACATTATAAAAAAGCCGCAGATAAGTTGTAATTACCAAAGCACACTCAGGGCGGCTAAGCCGACTTGCAGAATCAAAAATCCCCCACTGATAAAAAACTCTCGATTCTAAGAAATTTAAAAGAGATCCGCGGTTTAAAGTGGATGAACCGGGTTGCGTGATAGAATCCGACAAATTACGGCCGAAAACTAATGAAATCATTTTATGAATGCTGCTTGCTCAGAATCAATTACGTCAAAGGTCACGTCAGGAAGTATATAGGAGCTCCTCTAATAAAGCCAGTACTAATCAAGTTAGAAGTAGTAAAAATGATAAAATAATACTAGGTACTCCTAAACGGAGAACCTTAAAATTTACAAAAGCGAACTGAGGAAGGTGCATTTTGCTTTATTAAGATATTCTACAAACCCGACATTCCCCAGTTATTTAAACAAATCAAACGCAACATGGACACGTTCAACTATCGTATCCTAGAAGTTTTTAAGCGTAATTCACTTCTCTGTTAGTTGCCCTAACCTTGTCCAGGCCCAAATAGAAGTTACTGGTAAAGCGAGATTTCTGAGCAGTATTCTGAGAAGTATAGTCTTAGTCGAAAGTGAAATTTTTTAAAAGGAAAAAGCTCAGCATTGTACTTAACGCATTAACGACAAGTTTTACCGATGTTAGACGGTCTTAGATCAAGAATAAGTATGTATTATTGGCCAGTTCCGCACAAGAGCATGCACGGTAAAATTATGGGAAGATGTAAAAAATGTGCACTTTTAACAAGATGAATGATTAACGGGATGTTAACGCTCTATTCAAATTATAGTTTATCCCTTTTTGCAAATTTTATTTCCAAAATCAGGGGTCTAACTATTGAATTCCTTATTCATTTTCAAAGGCTGTGGTTTTCCTATAGTAGACAAAAGAAGAAAAAGGACAAATATTTGAAATTTTCACTACTATTTTCTCTTTTGTTTCTACGCTTGCTATGGGAAAACGATAAGGACCCCAGTACTCCGTTCTAGAAATGTTCCGTGCATTATGTGATTTTTATCCTCGTTACAACCGCGCTGCCGAGTTGACTATAAGATGCTTTGTGGCCAAATTCAAGTAGACCGGTTCGATAAATAACCAGCCAACATCTGTACGTCATCGAAACGCAATGTCTGCAGAAAACATGGCTACTATTCGTAAGATTGTACGGAAAAACTCGAGTTAGTCAATTTCTCGTCGTTCACAAGAACTTGAGATTTCGGCGTCATATTGTCCTGCATATAAAATCAAACTGACCCAAGAACTTAAGGACCAGCGCCGTCACTAATTGGGCTTTCGAGCAGTTGGAACTTGGCCCAAATCCCACAAAAAATTCATCATTAGCAACAAGACCTATTTTTGGATGAATGGATATGGGAACGAGCAAAATTGTCTGATTTGCTATTTAACGTGCAGCACATACCGCGATGGACATTCTGCGAGCGAGTTGAGGGCAAGGTTACCTCGCGTGGCGGCGACGTGAACTGGACTCCAATATTGTGCAAAGTAACTCCTTCTTTTGGTGCTATCTTAAATCGCAGGTCTTTGGAAATAAATCGTAAATAGTTGTTGCTTCTAAGTCAACGTAATAAACGCCTCTAGCAAATTTAGCCAGCAAAATATATGCAACAAAGTCATCAACAATTGGACCTTCCAAATACGTGCCACCAAGTCAAAACACGGCGGACATTTTGAACGACGTTATATTCCATACTTAATGCCATAAAATATTCTTTGAAATAAAAATAACTGAGTGGATATCTCACACACAACTTGTTTTATTTACATTTAAAAATCGAGCGTCCTTATTGGAAGGTCCTTTATTTCCCGTTTTATACTACAAAAAATCATAGAAACATGCTTAAAATTCGTGCTCAAAGCGTTTAAGAAAGTTAAAAGGCCAGAGATTAATTTAGCTTGACCAGACTTCAGAACTTCTTTAAATGTTAGAATGCTAATTTTAATCCTATAAAGTGAATTTAATAATCAGTTAGAAACTAGCTAAACCTAATTGAGGCAATTGCCCACAACCGCGATCAACTTTTCCATTGAGGATTGAGGATGGGCTAGTTTTAGAACTTTACAATTATTTTAGAAAACCAATCCCATCCTAAACTCTGTATTTAACTATAATAGGACAATATGTATGGGCTAGCAAAATTTCAATCAGCAAGTTCAATCATTATGAGGTCTATTTTTAATTCAACCCGAGCAAGCAGGCTTACCCTGCGTATACCGACTGTACAGTTCACAAATAAAAACGCAGTGCGCAGACTCAGGTTGAATGAAAAACAAAGGCCGTTTTTGACAATGAACTACCTTTACTCAGGTTGAATTAAAAAATAGACACATGATCAAATCCAAAAATATTATTCAAGATTTGTGTTGAATTTAAACGTTGGACAATCGTTTAAGAAACACCTAAAAAAATCAAATTCCAATTTATCTTTAAATGGTCTCAACGGTCATATTGAAAACCATAAAACTTTACTTATCGACTTTTGTATTACCCAAATGTATAACGAACGTTATTAGAACGTTAACTACATTATCGATAGTCTTGGTTTCACATCACCGATGCAATGTTTAGCACACCTGAATTTTGTATATGATCGATAAATTACACTTATAAAGCTTTAAGTACTTTACATTCATAAAAAAATTTGTTTATAATTAACTGGCATAAAAAAAAACTTATCGCGTGACGTTGATGGTACGAACTGCTTTTGACATCACAACAAATATAGTAAAACTTTTGTTGTACTCATGTAACCGTGAATACGAGAACATAATATTTTAATTTTAAAATCTTGGTAATTTGAAATAAAACTTTTCGTAACAGTTTTTCTTTTTATTTTATTTTTTTGTATTTTAATACCATTTCCCGCACTTAGTTTCATGTTTTATATATGTACATATATTGTTGTCGTTGTACAGGGTGGCGCACGAATCGTGCTACAAAAACAAAACGTAATAACTATTTTTCTGTGTGACTAATCTGTTTTTTATTTTTTTTATTTTGCAGATTATTATTTAAATTTACTAAAATGGATGCTTGGAATACCGAAACGAGGATTTGGATAGTGCAGCGCTACCATGCTTTGCAGTCCATCATTTCCGTCCAGAGGGAATTTAGGCGGGAGTTTGGCGGCACTCCCCCGAGTAGATGGACCATTATGAGGTTGGTACGCATGTTTGCTGAATCTGGAAGCATCGCACGTAGACCGTACAATCGAGATCCCTATGTTCGGGTCGAAGCCACAATCGCAGCTGTAGCATCATCAATTCAGGCAAATCCAAGTGTTTCGACTCGAGAGTTATCGGCGCAAATTGGAGTTAGCAGACGGTCATTACAACGGATAATTCATGATGACTTAAACTTGTTTCCGTACAAAATCCAAATTACAAGCAAATTAAAACCTCTGGATTTGCCTATTCGCCTGGAATTTTGCCGGAAAATTATTGAAATGGCCGAAGAAGACAACAACTTCATAAATTGCTTGTTTATGTCACTGCACCAGATTTTTTTTTATGGGGTTATGTCAAACAAGAGGTGTTTAAAACGAAACCAAGGAATTTGACTGAATTGAAGCAGTCCATTACAACAATAATTGAGGCGATCCCGACTTCAACCCTTCAGTGCGCAATGAATAATTTTCTGATCAGGTGTCGCACATGCGTGAATGAGCATGGAGGTCATTTACGGTCTATCATTTTCAAAACTAATTAGGTAAATAAAAATAAAATTGAATTATCTATACAATAAAAAAAAATAAAGCCGATTAGTCACACAGAAAAAAAGTTATTACGTTTTGTTTTTGTAGCACGATTCGTGCGCCACCCTGTATATGTATTAGAGTTTAACAAGCTTTCAACAAAAGTTTATTTATTTATATACAAAAAATATTAATAATGAAGGTTTAAAGTATAGTACACGAAGACAGGAATAAACCTAGCGAAAAGCTTTCATTGATTATTTTCATTTTACTTTTCTTCAATGTAATGAAATATGATCATTCATGACTCGGAGGCATAAATAATTTGTATGTACTTGTTTTTAAAACAAATAGAAATTATTTTTAAATTTTAATTATAAAATGTATTATGATTAAGATCAGAGTCGGTTAGTTTATAAAATAAATAGGAAAAATATAGAAATGTTACGAATTTAACTTATCAAACGAGATTTAGATTAAAAATTGATTAGGCAACCACAATATATTGAACACATGAAGATTCAGCAGTTGATCTACCAAACATGTTAAACCTAATATATTATGGATGGTTGGGATTAAAAAGTTAGTTGAATAAAGGTCGCAGTCGGTGCATCGAAGCAACCAGAGATGAACTAACATTCTTCGATTATGTCACGGCATTTTTAACTTGCACGCTTTGAAGAAGATTCTAGATATTTGTGGCAAGGGCGTTGACTGTTGTCTCTTTTAAAAATTTAAGATTACATTTATTACTTTCCTGTTTGTAGTTGTAAAATTTAGGCTAAGTGACAGAATTACAAAGAATTGGCCACAAATAAGGCGATTAATTTTTATTTAATTAAAATTTTGAACTTGTATCAATGTTTGTTTACCAATAGTTCCCTATAGGGTATACCAGTTCATTTAGTTGGGGTCGAAGATTGGACTATTTTTTTAATAACTATCTTACCGACTTTGAAAATACTGCAAGAAAGTTCCACCTACATAGACTGCTCTTGGTTTTCAACAAAACAAACGAAATTTCTATTTAGCTTTGATAGATTGCATAAAAGTCAGGATTCTTATATTTGATTCAAATAAATTCGATCAAAAAACAAAACCGAACGAAAAATTGTGTTACAAAGGGCTCTATTCTTGAAATCGTTGGAAATTTTATAATCGGAATACAATTTGCTTTGAGATTCTCTATATTATTCGAATTTTTCGCCGACTACTTTAATCATTTTTTCAAATTTGTTTGCAAGTTTGCTAATATTTATTTTCCTACTAAGGGAATAATTTCGAATCGATTTACCCAGACGGAATTTTTCCCTGAAAAAATTATGTTTCTTAATTACAAAAAGAAAAAAAATATTAAAGTAGCCGGCGAAAAATTCGAATAATACAGAGAACTTCAAAACAAATTGCATTCCGATTGGGGAAATTTCCACTGATTTTAAAAATACGGCCACAAGACTGATTGAATAATTTTCTTAAATTTTTGGAACATTATTTATAAAAATGGAAAATATTAATTATTTTCCAATGAAATTACGAGGGGACTAACAAAAGTTCGGTTAGATGGTGACTCGTAAACCTTTTTTTAAAAAAAAACAAAAATTCGGAATCCTTTGCAATTGTTTTATGAGATTTTTTTTCAAAATTTCATAAAGATCGGTTAAAAAGAAGCCAAGAAACCGCAAAATAGCTGAGGATAGATAAGACGAAATTCCACCACCAACGCAAATAATAATTCGCAACTAAAGCCACTACGGGACATTTTTCTGTAGAGGACGAACCCCGAGAAGGTCGACCAAAATCTTATACTGATGACGCCACTGTGGCTCTGGTGAAGTCCAAAGTTGACGAGGATCCACGATTAACACAATAAATTATTGCTGATGAATTAGGTTTGAATGTCATGGCTATATCGCGAATATTAGGTAGTCATCTGGGATACATGAGGAAATCTGCTCGATGCGTTCCACGAATTTCAAATTAGGCCAAAAAGATGCCCGAGTGCATTTTGTTAAATTTTTACTAAATAAATCCGAAAATGGCCAGTCTAGCATCTTTAGTCAAGTCGTTAATGGTGACTAATCTTGCATCTATAATTACGATCCGGAAACCAAAAACAGCCCATGGTATGGAGCCGAACAGGAGCAAACCCACCCGTAAAAGCTAACCGAGAGAAATTAGCAACAAAAGTAATGATGTCAGATTACTTCACCCGATAAAAAATTGTAGCTGCTATCCCCTTGGAAAAGCATCAGCATGTAACTGCAAAATGGTATACCGAAAACTGCTTGACAAAAGTTTTAAACCATTTGTTGGAAAAACGGAAGAAAGCGGATTTGCGGCGCTACTTTTTACATCATGACAACGCGCCAGCTCACACTGCTAATCGAAGAAATATGACCAGCACCATATTCCCCGGATCCAGCAGCTTGTGATTTCTGGTTATTTCGAAAATTTTTAACAAAATTGAGGGGAAGGTCTTTGACAGTAACGCGGAGATAATTTATGCGGTTAATGCTGAGCTTTATAAGCTTAAACGATCACGCCCGCTAGTTTTGATTTTTTCCTGGATGGCCATATTATTGATAATGTTGATACGTTTATGGATCTAGGTATAACATTTACGTCGAACTTATCGTTCAATAAGCACATAGATATTTGCATTTCTAAAGCGAATTCCATGCTTGGGATTATTAAAAGGTTTTCGAGGGATTTTCAAGATCCTTATTCTATTAAAATATTATATATTTCGTTTGTGCGTTCGTTGTTGGAATATGGTGCAGTAATTTGGAATCCGTTTTATGGTAACTGTTCAGACCGAATAGAAAGTGTTCAAAAGCGCTTTTTAAGGTTTTCTCTGCGAATGTTGCCCAGAGATCGGAACCTACCCGCTTTTATACTCCCACCGTATCGAGGTAGATGTAAATTAATAAATATTGAGCCGCTCTTTATCCGCAGAATCGAAATTGGCGCGTTATTGGTTAGAGACTTGTTGGTGTCTAAAATTGACTGTCCTGAGATTTTTGTGTTGTACGATATATATACTCCGTTACGGACCCTTCGCGTTAGAGATTTCCAAATTAAGCTGCCTTATATTAGGCATAACTACGGTAAATATGAACCTGTTTATCAATCTAGTGTTTCTTTTAATAAAGTTCGACCGGCTTTCGACTTTAATCTATCCAGGGATGCATTTAAGAATTTAATGTCTAATGTTCTTTTAAATTATTGGTAATTTTTCATGTTTGTTTAATTTTACTTTTTTTTTTTTTTTTTAATTAAATTTTTAGTATACTATATTAATGTATTTTTAAAATTGTAACCAGATTGTATATAAGTATAGAGTTGGTAAATAAATAAATAAATAAACAGCAAGACTTTGCAGGCTGTTTTGAGAAGTGGATGTATAGGCTTAAGAAATGCATTGAAATCACTGGCGATTATGTAGAGAAGATAAAAATACGAATATTAAGAATCAATACGAAAAAACAAAAATGTTTGTTTTTTTTTCTGGGTAATTTCATTTTATTTCCTCGAACCACTGTGATTAGAGGAGAGTAGATGAAAAAAAGAGGATAGATACAAACAAAACGATTGATGTGCGGTGAAAATGTTAATTTAAATTTCAATTCAATCTGAAATGCACGATATTGAAGGAGTGGATGTTGTTAGTGAGTGCTTTAATTTATCAAATCAAAACCACTGCCCAATTTGTAATTTGCTTACTACGTCCCCGAGTCAAAATTCAAAAATTTGTAAAATTTAACGATTAAGGTGTTATTGCTGACAGAAATCTCATTTAAAGCGTTTCGTCGCAAACACTTTAAACATTAAGTTTTTACAAAATTATGAAGTTTGCATAAAGATTTCGCTCCTCCAATGTTCCCAAAACTCCCCGTATGAAACTAAATCAGAAAACTTCCCAACGTTCATCGACGAACCGATTCTAATGAGACCTTTTCAGATGTAACACTTTAAAAGGTAAATTGTTAAAAATTGTTGAAGCTTGCACGTGTATTTAACTCCCTCTAAATTTCCCGAACTGTACCAACTAGAAACCTGGCTTGGAAAATTGCCAGACATAACACCTTACACGCCAATTGTTTACACATTTTTGTAGTTTGCACGTGGATATCACTCCCTCAATTTTACCCGATTCAACCCAATAATTAATTTTATTTTGAAGTAATAACTTTCGACAAACCGATTCAGATGAAATTTTTTACTGACATATCATTTTAACCGTTAAGTTTTTAAAAAAATCAAGTTTGTACGTATATTTCCCTCTCCGTACAATTTTTTTAGCTTGTAAGGGGAGCACACCTTATGCACTGTGTCTCACATTTACGCAGAACTTCTATTTGCAAAAAAAAATTAGGTCCATGGAATTATTAAGATAATAAGAAATGTATCCTTGCGAATAGAAATTATAAAGCTTCTCAAATTTACTCTTTGAAATTTAACCTTTCAGTGTTGTCTGTTCTTCTTTATCTTGTTACCGATAACCAATTCTTTAAAAACCATGTCGAAACTCTATACTCGTATACTCAAACAAAGAACTTTTTTCATCGACGATAAAAAAAAAATTCCCATAAAAAATACAAACAACTTCTTAAAGCAATTAATTTGAGATACTTTACGATACATATCATGGTACGGGATGTACATGCAATTCAATGCATGAATGTAACATTTGAAGACAAATTAAATTGTTGCAAAACTTTTGTATACACATTTTTATATATTATTCTATTGTGCACACGAGTTGATACTAAAAAGCTTTTAAGTGGATTAAAGTTGTTATACATTAAAAGTAGTTGTGAAAATAAAATTATAAACTTTATACGTCTGTCTTGTGGAATATGTTGTTGTGTATCATCGTCCACCAGACTAAAATTTAATTAAAGTATTTTAGCAGATGAAAATTAAATAGATTACTGCACGCGGGGTGGTTTATACCGTAAATTTATATATTACTGCGGAGAGCATCATCATAGTTGTGTATTTGTGTTAAATTATAATTTAATCGTACTCTGCGGAAATTTTAGTAAATCTCATTTTAAATTTGGCCAGAGTACGATTAAAAGTCGTTAGAATTTTTTGAATTTTAAACAGCAAATTATTAACAGAAGTTTGTGGGGCATACATTAGTGCTAAAGTTAGTACCCCTCCTCGCCATCTTGTAGGTGTGCGGGGGGTAACTTTGAAATTAAAATAGGAACACCTATTTTTTATTGCAAATTCTGATTCTACGGCTTAAAGTACGTAGGATTTCTATGTAACATTTTTTTTCGATTCATGATAGATGGCGCTGTTAAAATAAATTTATACTGACCCAAATAAATGTCTGACCTCCCGGATTTCTATATATCAAGAAGTGTCTCCGAAAATTATTTAGCAGTCGAAAATGAAGAAAGTGCTATCATCAGACCATTCTCCAGTTTTAACGGCAATAAGTGCCACGGTAATAAGGAAAGCAAACCCCCTCCAAGACTAAAAATAACAAAACAAACTGGGAATTCTTTCGATAGCTAGTCGAAAATAGCGCCAATCTATAGGTGCATATCTCGAACGCTTACATGATAGAAGAAGAACTGGAAAGCCTCATTGAAAAACGTGTACAAAAAGCGGCCTGGGAAAGTACTCCTGTTCCTCTTGTTCGATATTACAAAGAAGTATACACTATCCAGTTGAAGTTGCCAGCTACTTAAGTAACCTGACAGACAAACCTGATACAGGATATTCCCTGTGCCACTCATAAAAATGATTGATGGAACCTGGGTCTGCAGTAAAACGCAAAAACTTGATCTGTTTGCCGAACACCTAGAAAATACCTTCAAACCATCAACTATACAAGCGGATAATGAATATGTAACACATACACTGAGAAAAAAAAACCAGTAAAAGTAAAAAAATATACATATAAAATCAAAAAAACATACATATATTTTTAAGGCGGAAAGTGTCGTTTATAAAATAAAAAGGATAATCCTTTTAATTTTAAAATAAATCTTTTCACCAAATTTGTTATAAAAAAATGGTTTTATATTCAAAAATACTTTCCTTACTTACGTCAAACAGTTTTCTTAAAATTTAAGAGATTGTTTTTAAGATAAAGAACTATTGGCTAGCTTTAAAAGAATTATTTTAATTTTTAAATAATTATTTTTTAACAAATGTCGCACAATTTTATTAAATCAAAGTAATCCGTAATACACTTTACAAATACAATGATATTTACGATGTTTGCGACTGTTCAACTCAGCAAAAACAAAAAGGTCTTCTACTCTCTACTCATAACATAATATATCTACCACAAAAAGCAGAAAATTAAATTCCCCTCCCCAATTTTTAACCCCTCAGGGTCATTGTGTAAAAATACATACAACCCTTAAAAAAATATAATGAGAACCTTCTTAAGATGTTTTATTGGTAGTTCGGTTTCGTATCGTACTGATAAAAAGTTGGTCTACCGCTACTCATCAGGGGCGGTATGTTGTACCATCACTTCGAAAAAAGTCGAATGGCGGTATGTTGTATCATTTTTGAAAAGCAAAAATGATACAACTTTCACTTTTTCGATTCGACTTTTTTCGAATTCGACTTTTTTCGAAGTGATGGTACAACATACCGCCCCTGATGAGTAGCGGTAGACCAACTCATTAATTCGATTTCGTACAACATACCGCCCCAGATCAGGTTGCAACGATCAAACTGCAAAAATTCAAACCTTTATACCTTTAGTCATGATACAATAATTTTCTTTTTATCAGATAAACTCACTAGAAATATATTGTCGCTAGTATACGAATTGTGGTGAACTTATATTTTTTTCATTTTCGTTCGTTTTGTGCATATCCACACTAGGGTAACTTTAATCTGGTATTCTTTTCGTTTGTTTCCCCTTTACCAATAAAATCGGTTTTATCTGGGCCGCAATTTTTTGATTTTATTGGTAAAGGGGAGAGAAACGAAAAAAATACCAGATAAAAGTTATCCTAGTATGTCATCAGCCTACGAATATTATATAGGAAGATAATTGGTCACGTTTTAGTTCATTTTTTGAACATTTCATGGTGGGTTTATCTATAAGAAGAGAAAATTATTGTATCATGCCTTTAGTATAACACAAGAACATATCGATTTGGCGAATTATATAAAATATGGACGAATTGAAAAATAAAACAACGGGATTAACATAAACATTTTCATAAGTTGTCATTATTATCAAAAAATTGTTTTAAAATTCTAAAACTCTTCTTATGAAATAAATTATTCTGTTTAAATAAATACACTTTTTAAATTTAAAAAGTATTTTATAAATCATTTTATAAAACATGTTAACAAAATAGAAAACCTATTTATTAGTTTGCAAAAATTTCATTTAATTTCAAAAAATACTTTTTAAATTCAAAAAATTTTATAACTTTTAGAAATTAAAAACTTCGTTTTTTAATTTTAAAAACCAAAATTTTTCTCAGTGTATAAGTAAAATAGACGAGGTAGATCTGTGCTACCAGTTACTCTGAAAAAAATCAAACAAGAAGCAAAAAAACCTCAAATATAACAAACGCCCTGAATACGACTTGACCAAAGACTAATAAACCGCATATAACGATGCCAGAGTATTCCCTAAAAAGCATTACCCACTTACGAACACTTGGATTCAGCAGCGAGGGAGATGACTTCCTTCTCTAAAACTCAACCATATGTAGTGACCTAAGTCAATTGTACAAAGACTACACTAAACTAGAAAAATTAAACAGATCCTTTGAAAACTTTCTGAACCAGGCACCTACATATACAAACTTGAAGTGATAGCACTAAGAGACTTTAGATAAACAGAACGATGGATTTGAAATCGTCTATTTTATATACAGACCGTCCTCTTTAGGCTCTGGGTAATTGAAAAAGTGTTGGGGTACAATATCCACGCTACATCGATTTCAAAGAAGCATCCGCCAACGAGAATTGGTGGCCTTAAATCTGAGAATCGAGAAAACAAATGAATAGTAGAATTTTAAGGGACCATTTATAATTAATTCCAGATAACAAAAAAAGTTCGACACGAAGATGCCCTGGCGCTTCTGTTCTTTATGTGGCGTTGGTACACGTAATAAAGAAAAACGTATTTTTGGACTAACATGGTGTTTTTTGATGGAAGACGGAGTAACCCGAACTAAAATGAAAGTTGTAACAAGATCAAGAAATTCTTCAGCACAACAAACCTTATGGCTGCTCAAAACAACTTTAGTCGCGTTAAAGAATTTATGTATCTTTGAACAATATCTACTTATGTAGATACAAATGCCAGTCGAGATATAGGTCAATCAAATCTTGCGAGAGTTTGCACGGCTGCATAAACTCTTATTTTGTAAATTACTAATTCGTCCGATCGAAAATTCCACTAACTCCAACCATGTTTCTTTTATGATTCACATTTAAAGATGGAATTTTGATGTTCTTATCATGTACGCGAACATTTTTTGCCGCGTTTCGAAGTTTTGCAATACCTGATCTACTAATTTTTCTTTCCAATTTACGGTGCTGCAGAAATAATGTGGGAAGGTGATTTTTCCTGTTTCTGGATTTGTAGGTACAGTGTTGTTACCCGACTTCGTAATTGTCTTGAAAATATGACAGCTGTTTTGAAGTTGAACTCTCATATGTGTTGTTAAATCTATTTATTTTACTGTGCTCCAAAAAGTTATATATTTCAAGCAGTCATGCAATTCATCAGTTGCACGAGATATAACTAAAAACGTTTGCCAGAAGTCACCAGTGACACCAATGGTCCATCAAATAAAACTCGATTATTTCGCAGATCTTTCAATGTATGGTCTAATGCTTCCAATGACTTCTTGTGAGCCATTGTACACTCATCTCGAACAATGATTCCTGATGTTTTAGAAATGTCACATGTTGGGTTTTCTGTCAATTGCATGTTTAGTGACAGTTTAAGAGCTGAATGCGCTATTCTACTTCCTACCATCAACGTGGCTACAAATACCTGAAGAAGCAAGTGCTAACGCAATGTGGTAGTTTGAATGGATTTTAGCCAGGATTAAGGAAATTCAGAATGTTTTTCCAGTTCTACCAAGAGGTTGCAACGACTCAACAACATGCCTTCTGATTCCAGTAAATATTTGGCAGCGTAAATGTTCGCTTGGCCATTTTGATTTCCCATGAAATATATCTGGAGAAATTTATGGTCACGGCTGGTAAAAAAAGTAAAAAGCCACCTTTCATTGTAAATTTCTCCCTGAATTTTAAATATCGGCCTAAAATGCTCCGCTATATAACGTAAGTGCCAAATGATGTCATATAATAATCAGGGGCGGTATGTTATACCATGACCATCACTTCGAATCAAAATTCGAAAAAAGTGGAATGGCAGTATGTTGTATCATTTTCGAAAAGCAAAAATGATACAACTTTCACTTTTTCGATTCGACCTTTTTCGAATTCGACTTTTTTCGATTCGAAGTGATGGTACAACATACCGCCCCAGGAATTGTACTCGACTTTCTAATGTTTTGAATCATCAGTAGTTCCATTTAATAAACTTTTGAGTGGTTTTGAGTGGATATTGGCTGCTTAAGTTCAAGTGGCTTCACTTTTCCGCTTGCGCAGCATAGTTCCGGGATTTTTCATTTAAATTTCGTTGCAGTGCGTACAAACTTTATCCATTTTGCCGATTTGAACGGATTTACATGAGGAATATCCGGTTCGTAAGAAAAAGCTATTCCATGATATAAAGCTCGAACATTCAGATGTTGCATCCGCATACATTGTTGAGATAAACGTACTGCTCTTCTTCTTCTTCTCGCGTCTACTCGCAAGACTTCAAGTCTTTCTTTCTGCTTGACAGATCAATTCTTCTGCTCGTCTTTGAGAAGTTCTGACTATAACACGTTCATTATCGTCTAAACGGTTTTGATCAGTGCGGTTTGATTTTTACGACATTCTGCGATTCCGCATCCAAAACGGAGGCCTGCGTTGCAACGTGAGCGGGGCGTTATAGATCATTGATTAGCCTTTCCATACACCGTGTTTTGCAACAAAGCTCAAGGCTGCACTTGCTTTTGTACGCAAAACTCAAGTACGGATAGGAAAAACAAAAAATAAAATTTAAAAAATCTATAGTAGGTTTGGAAACAAAATATAAAATTCTTCCCATTTGCTCATCGGTTTGTTTTCTGGCAAAATTCATTTTCACACTAATCGCGTAAAAAAAACAAAAATTTTAATTCTAGTTTTTGTTTTTGTTTGTTTTTTCGTTTGTGATATAGACAACACGATCCGAAATTGAAATGATTCAGCAAATGCGCTGCCAAATACCCCCTCTTTATAATTTAGTTGATATCCGAATAGGTAAAAGACGAAGAAAAATACAACGTGTTGCTGCAATGTGTGGAAAGGCTGCGTGGAATTGAATGCAACAATCTAAATAAAAGTAACTTACAAACAGACAATTAAATTAGTTCCAAAAGAAAACAAATAAATTGAATACGAGGGCAGTTTGATAAGCCAATGACTTTTGAATTTCCCGCGCAGTAACTTTAAATGGAATACTACTCCTATCAACTGCCATCTGTTAATAGACTATACTGGCAAATTTTGACTAAGCTGCGTCATTGAGTTTATATTTGACAGCCATTGAAAGCTCGTCTGCCCTCGTACAATATTCAGTATGTAATTCACTCACCTTTATTTTTTTAAAAACCAGGTTCGACTTCCGATAGGGGTAGGATGTAAATGAATTTTTTTTCAACAGATTACGACGGTCGTGTAAAACTCATGGGCCGATCCATCTTCCATGTCCAGAACTATAGGCTGGCATAGAGCTATGCAATGCGCAGAAGGTAACTTAAAATCGGTGCTATAGCCGTAAGTCTTCGGTTTGGCATAACTGCGTAAAGTAGAACGGGGAAAATGAACCGCGAAATAGCAGGGAGTGCGTCGGCCCCAAAACAGATGGCAAAATATTATAAAGTCATTTCAAAATCAAATCAATTCTGTTTGATTTAATAATTTGGATATGAGATGCACATCAACCAGTGGTAGGTTAGTTCGGGGGACGTAGACATTTCTTTATTTAACTGTTTCTATTTAAACTTCGTGAATCACTTGGAATTTCCCGTTCCCGTAGGAACCTCGGGATAAACAGTATATAGGTTGTGAAAAAGTATCAAGTCAATTCGTCGACTATTTCTCGAGTTTGGCGGACACAAACAGGTTACGCAATATCAAAATTCTAATTAGTAAATTGAAAATTCATACAAAGCATTTAAAATTGTGATAGACGATTATTTTGTACATTTTCATTTTAGGTCAACAGAAGCTTTCATGTTTATAAATTTAATTTTCCACATCAGTGACCCATTCTATAATCTTTTCAAAATATTTGAATGCTTTCATCTAGTACCACAAAAGCTTCAATTAACTAATCAGTTGAAAGATGAGTAACAATTTTTTGGTTGTGGGAATTTTCTCTAGTCTATAACGCATTCTTAGAATGACAGCAACCACTTTTCAGAATCATATATACTTGTGTCCTGTTTAACTTTTATATAGACAATGTTTTAAAATGAAATTTAAATTGGTTAAATACGTTTTTTGAATATAGTATTTGGTTTCGACAAACTTGAAAAGAATTCAGATCTTTTGCTGAAATTGTTTTCGTTATTCGCAAAAAAAGTTGGATGGAATAATAAAAAATTCAAACAAACTGTTGAAACGTGAAAAACACATTTTATACTTGCTTTTAAGTAACTACACTTGCAAAAACATATTTTTATCGTACACTACATACTATGTATGTATAATTGTGGATATACTAAACACATATATAGACAGATGTACTTTTTAATAAAAAATAATATTAAATTTAATTTGAACAAGCAGCAAAAAAATCTCTCAACTGAAAACTTATCTCTATATATGCGGTTACCATAAAAGAGAAAATTGCGCTGCGGAGCAACGAAAACACCCCCCAAAAAATAAAGTTTAATATTATGTCAAACTTTTCATATCACTCATACGTAAACCAAAAAAAAAAAAGCCCTATCGTATTTAAGTTCGGTAATATTCTCACAATATAAAAAACGTTCAAAGTGGAAAGTCATGTCGTTTAAGCATAAGGATATCATTTAAGATATACACTGTATTATTATACACATAAAATATGAAAAGGAAAATAGCTTAAAGCCCGAAAGATGTTGAATGTCTGGATTTTAGTTTTTTTTTGCTCCATGCGTATATGCAAATTGTGCGTACATATGCCCTAACTATATAGAAGAAATTATCATACCTATCTTAAAACCGAAAACTGTTTTTTTTTCTGTGACTAAACCAACAAAAGCTCTCTTCACATATACGTGTGTACAGGAGGATACGAATCTTTTTTTGTTTGTAGCATTACACCGCCCATAAAATAATATTACAACAAAAACAAAAAGTTTGTACTTGTTTTTTTATGCCAAACTATATAAAGCTTTTTATGACATGAAGCTTTTTTATTGGTATATAGTATATGTGTAGTGTGCTCGTATTTCAGATTTGTATTGCTCCTTTTTGTTGAGCCGTAGTATACCAAAAACAAAAATAAATAAATAAACAAACATTTTCTTGAAAACACAGCGCCCAAGAAAATAAAATGATTTTTTGTTTTGTTCCCGCTTAAATTAGGGATGAACGAGAGATACGGAATTGTTGTGTACAACTGAGATGAGGAGGACTTCGTCTTTATTGTACATACATTACGTTAAAAATACGAAAATATGGGATGTTTCACTTTCGCTTTATTTTAAAACGTTTTTTTTTTTACATTTTTAGGTTAGATTGTATAAGCTTTTTCATTTTGTTTTTTGTTGATTTAATCAGTTTTTTATCACGATACGAAAACAAAAAAGCACAAAAAAAAAAAATTTACAATTCTTTACAGGTTGTCGACTAAATTTATATTATATGTATATACACCTTGTTGCCCCTCTCATAAATTTTATCGTGATTTGAGAAAATTACGTACAACAACAAAAATATTTTTTACTATCTGTATATTTTCATCTTCTTATCTTGTAATTTATTTTCATTTGCGATAATTCAAAACAAATGTATACGTATACACAAAACGATAAAATACGTGAAACAACGGGCCCTAGTGTATACACTGTTAAAAACAACAAGGCGGTATACAAACACAAAGTGTATACGAGTACGACGAAAAAACAAAATATATTTTATGACAAATCCAAAATACAAAAATGATTAAATTAGATTAAATATATTATTTTTTGGTCGTTTAAAATTTGTGCGAGATTTCAAGCGACTACGAGCAAAAACAAAAGGAGTGAGGAAATCCCATTTTCATATTTCCTTTTTGTGTTGTTAAAATGATTTCAATTGGAATATGGAATTACACGAAGTAGGTACAAAACAAAAAAAAAAAAATTCTGAACGTAATTAAATTAATTAATTTAATATTCTTATCAGGTGCAAAAAATGGTACAGCAGCATCGCATAATACCTATCTACCTACCTACCCTATATACCAATAGACGACGGTTGCTTGAAGTGTGACCTCAAAATTGTTATTTTTTCTTGTGTTTTCATTATCATTTTATTTGCACAGCATCAGTAGAGATCGTGGAAAAACAATGGATGATGAATATTAATGGGTATAAAAGGTGATGATTTTGAAATGCGTTATACACAATCGCGGTATATAGGGGTGATGGCTGCAAAGGATTTAGGTTTGATTGAAATGCATAAAAAGTTGGCATTAATTGAAATTGGGGTCATTAATTTTCCTTTATATATCGTTATTGTTTTAAAACAATTGCCGTGTTTCATGACACCCATTGATCCGGAGCTGTTGGAAAACGTAATCCAGCGCCATCCAGTAGTATATAAAAAGTTTGGTGATGAATATTACTACTGTAATAAATTATTGTACAGGGTTATTAAACCAATAGGTATACAGGAAAAAAGTTAATAAGATCTTCTGATCTAAGATCTTCGGATTTCTTATTATTTATCTATTTTTAAATAGTCATCTACTTAATTTTCAAAAATGAATCATTTCAATTGAAGAAGTATTTTCACATTATCACAATAATCAGTTATACTACACTGCCCGTCAAAAAATTCCGGACACTTCAATTTCTTTATAAATATTTTTTTAGAGCAAATTACGCAATGTTTAAAGGCACAGACATATTAAACAATACATAACCGAAAAATAGTACAGAAAATTTATTTTTTGATTTTAAATCCAATCAAGAGCCCAGAAAATGACGCAAAAGTATTCGCTTTGGGGGACCGACAAAATTTTAGGCAGATTGGACGGTCTTTTGGAAGCTTTTATCCCATGGAATTGATGTCCTAAGTGCCATGGTACCTGACACATGATATTTTTAAGTTTTTATTAATTATCCAAAATCTCGCCTTTAATGCTCATAACTTTTTTGTTTGTAGTAGTAAAGGCACGAAATAACTTTTAGTGTTTAAGAAAAATGGCTTATGGGTTTAACTTGAAAAGTATTTTCATAACCCTGACACCGGAAATAGTATCTCTCATTTTAACCACAAAATGAGTGATTTCTATGGAATGTAGTATTAACCATTCGAAAGGCCATACACCAGGGAATTTTCTTAAAACAAAGCAAATTTCTAAATAACCTTTAGATTTTTTTAAATGAATTTGGGTGATATTTTTCATACTTTTACTCATTTATAAGATATGGAAGTCCATAAGTCATTTTTATTTAACCAATTGCATTAAATAATTATTTATTTATTGTAGAATAGAATTACATTGCAGATGTGTATGAATTTTTTAACAATTAACTAAAAATGTATTAGTATTAGTAATGTGTTGTACAGTAGTGAAATAATTTTATAATCAAGAAATAGTACATAAATGGTTAAAATTAGAATTACATGCTGTATAAGACAGCGGAAATTTGATCACGAAAAATAAGAGATTACGCTAGTCGCTGCAAGTGGCAGCACCATCACTAAACATAACTTATTTTGTTATGTAATTACCACATGAGTATCACTTTTTTCACTAAATAACATCTCAGCGGAATAAAATATTAAAAGTGATTCTTAAAATGACAAATTGATTGATATCCTAAGTTTAGGAACTCGTTGTATGCAATCTTGAAATTTAACAATATCCCGGTCGTTCCGCCATTTCTTAACGAATGACGATGAAATTTGTATAGTAATATTGATCAGGGATTTTAAAATAAGTTTTGGACAAAATTCTAGGATCTGTTCGTGCTGGACTAAATTGGCCATTTCCAAACCAGTCCTTATGAAAAAAATGAATCTGTAAATTTTACACGATATTAATAAATTTTAAACTGTAAGAACTCGGCTATTTCTTAATTTAATTTTTTTTTCTCTATATATGCTAAAATATCTTATTAATTTATCTTTTATCTCTCTAATCGAATTCGTTTCGAAAACCACTCCAATTTTCTGGAGAATTGCTCAAAGTGGGGCATCGAGTAACGGAATCGTTTGCGATTCCATATTCGTTTTGACCAGAAATAATTTAAATAAATTAAAGTGACTGCAATGAAATCTACTTTCAATGAATTCTGATTTCTGGAAATTTCAATTAGAACCCGTTGAAGAGGATATTGTTGCACCATATTGTGTGACGTACCATGTTGCAATGGATTGCATAAAACATAATCGAATTGTGTTCATTAGATCCTTGTAGTATTGGACATTATTAAGAGCAGCACTTCAATTTGATTAAAGTCAAAATTACAACGTATTATTATTTTTGATGCAAGGACGAGGTAAATATCACAACCATACATTAAACGATTATTGGTCCACTTGAGCGCAATCAATACTTCGATTCGAGCACATACTCTTGGAAGAAATTTTTATTAGAGCAAGCAAAATTGTGATTGTAAGTACAATTTAATTATTAGAGTTTTCATCAAATCGTATACCTCCAAATCCCCAAGTGATCTTTTTGAAACTGTTTGCATATCTTAAACTGAACAAATATTCGCGTTATGTTTAATTACTTTATTGAAAGCTTTATTATAAGCAATAATTGAAAGATTCACTAATACTATCAAACGATTTAAATTTAGGAAATTCTTCATCACCGTTAATTTTGAACTTCCTGTCCCAAACAAAATTCAAAAGTTATATCTCTTGTAATCAAGAAAAAATAAGGAAACGATCCAATATACTTTTGGAGTTACATTAAACTAAAATAAGACCAAATGATGGTATCAATCACATATCCATGTAAATCCTCTAATTGCAGTAGAAGATGTATCTAGAAACTTTTGGAGATGGTTGCGGTTCGAATGGTATTCTATGCAATAATGCTTTATTTCCAATCAATTGTTGAAAACAGAATTTTATGACGCCAATATGCAATGTCGCTCTCGTTAATTTAGTACAAGAAGAGTGGTGGCTTTGTTATTCGGTGGTCCCGGGTTCGATTCCCGGGGGTAACCTGTAAAAAAGTTGCGACT
Source organism: Nephrotoma flavescens (assembly GCA_932526605.1). Taxonomy (NCBI): domain Eukaryota; kingdom Metazoa; phylum Arthropoda; class Insecta; order Diptera; family Tipulidae; genus Nephrotoma; species Nephrotoma flavescens. The sequence goes on from OW052220.1 coordinate 78,158,440, forward strand.
GGATGTTTTTGATATGTCAAATGTTACACGTTCTTTCCTTTCTAAGTTTCCTGCATTTTCAAGTCTACTGCTATGGTTACTGCTTTTCACCCTAATATTTGTATTTAATATTTGAAACTGGAACACGAAATGATAATTCATGTTACGGAGATATAACGTTAATTTGATCAATCCCAAAATTATTTGGAACTTATTATATTTAATCAGCGAATAGACATTGTAATAGATAACCTATTTCTCGTCCTCAGTAATCATTCGCTTCAAAAATGGATCATTATCTTGACGTCTGAGAATCAAATTACAGACGTCAATGCGACGGAGCAAGCATTTCTTTTTGTAAGATGTGGAACCAATATATCGAGTTTTGAAACTAAACCAAATCGTTTTACGTGATCATTAGCAGATCAGTCAGCAATCTCACGAGTTATTATTCGACGGTTTGCGTCAATCAATGCCTTTATTTTGGCTTCGTTAGCTTCAACTGGCCTTCCAGAACGAGGTGCACCTTCATCATCAAAATTACCAGAAACAAATTTTGAAATCCAGTGTTCACACTGACGTTCTGTCAATACATCTTTCCCCATACACATTTCACAACTTGTTTCGTATTTGAACGACATTTTTGTGTTTTCGACAATAAAAAAGTAAAATATGCTGCTGATAATGCTCCTTTCGATTTTTCATATTTAATACTCAATTCCCTTAGACGTATCACGTCATGCGACGTGACCATGGATCTCCCTGGTTACTAGATTTTAAAATCAAAATTTACTCTCAATGAAATTTTTTTAAATCTTAGTTGGCTGCATTTGTTTGAATTTGTTTTGTCGTTTGAAGTGATAGTAGTCGGAAGCAAATATTTATATATCAGCATACTAAGATTTAAAAAACAGTCAGAACGACTTTTTTGAACAATTTTTTGTAAGTTTCGGTTTAATGATCTAGTAACCAGGAAGATGAGTAGTCACGTTACTTGAAGTGATGCGACTAGAGGAATAGGGGTGTTAATATGGCAAAAAAATACAAACTATTATGAGAAATTGATCGAATTATTTGGCCCGCTGGCAGCCCTGACTAAGGCAAAGGGAAGTCGTTCAAAAAATCTTTGATCACCTTCAATCAGCTCTACAAGAAGCATGGGAAATGATACCTCACGAGTACATTGAAAATCATCCACAGTATGCCAAAAAGAATGGTAAATGTGAGCAGAGCTCGTGGAGGAAATACTCGATATTCGAGTATCGACAGCTTAAATTGATTGTTCATTTTTATTTAAATAACAATACAAATATTATTACAATCTATTACAACAAATCCCGATTTTATTACAGTTATCGTTTTCGTGGAACGAGTGGTCGGTTTAGCATATATATAAACCTGCCCCACAAAAATTTTAACTTTTTCTATGCAGCTGTGATATCTGGATGGTTCTTGGACCAGAATTTACTACAAATTAGTTACATTTCATTAGTTAGTTCAGGGGCACCCCTATGATTAGCCTGAGGGTAAATTTCACCGCACTCATTGAAATTAATAAATAAAACCTAATAAACCATGAAAATATTCTATAAAATTTAATACAGTAACTAGGATTCTCCTAGTCCAGGAGAATCAAACATTTATTGTGGTAAAACTAGAAAAATATACTCGTACTAGAAACATGGCTATAAAAAACGTCTAACCACTTTCAATAACTTATTACACCAGACCACCAAATATTAGGTCAAATGTTATTCTATGAACCTTATAGAGGGCAGGTCAACCTTCCTTCGTTATTTAACATATTATTTCTGTGTATTATAAACCGGAACTGGCTTGAGAATATATGACCTGCAACCATGTATTAAAGGGTAGGCCATCCATTGGTTTGTTTTTTAAAGCATAGGATATTGCAACACTTTTTTGAACAATTTACTCCAGATTTTTACAAGTCGTCAGTCTGATATTCCACTTCACGAAACAATCATGTTTTCACTTAAGGAGCGTTTCGAAGTAGTGCAAAGTTATTTTAAAAGTCAATGTTGTGTAGCCGAAACCGTGAGAGTTTTGGAAAGAAATATGGGTCGTGAAACAGCGCCAAGCTGAACGGCTGAGGAGAAATTGATGAAGAAAGTCCGCGAGAAAGGCGTGTTATTGGATGACAGAAGTGGTCTCAGTGCACACGCTCGAGAATATTGTGGTAGTGTAGGACAGAATCCTTCCACCTAAACTAGACGCCGATCCCAGTAACAATTGCCATTAGTCGCACCAGCCTGAGGAGAATACTGCACAAAGACCTCGGATTATTCGTCTACAAGGTTCAGTATTTCCATCTCAGAAGCTATATAAACAGGCAAAATTGCCGGATTTGAGATTTAGGACAGCCACACGTAATCGTAGAGAAGCCAATGAATGCATCCACCAAGAGTGAATGTTTGGTGCGGATTTTGGAGTGATGGCATAATTGGCCCATTTTTTCTGTCAATGTTACTCGGTCGTTCTACGGTCAATGGTGACCGTTACAGAGCCATACTAACCTTCTGCTTATGGCCTCAAATCGACGCTATGACAGTGAACAAGCTTTGGTTTCAACAAGATGGTGCTATAGAAACCACCCGAAAAATTTGCCGAAGATGTCAATTGGCCTAGACGGAGATGCGATTTGACGCCGTTTAATTTTTTTCTATGGGACTTCGGTAAGGATAGATGTTATGTGGATAATTCAGAGACAACTCTACTTTTAAAACATAACATTGCGACAGTTATTGCAAAATAGGCGCCGAAATAATCGAGAAAGTCTTTAAAGAGTGGCTTATTGTAAGGTTAGCAGAAGGAGCCACATAAACGAAATTATTTTTCATTCTTAAATCGGAGACTCGTACGTACACAATAAAAAATCTTTCCACAAAACTCATTTTCTAGCGCTTTTAAAAATTTTTAAATGGCCCACCCTTTATAAAGGTCGATATTACCGTCATTAATAATTAGTACATCAGTAGAGCCAATTGTTTGTCCATAAGCCTCTATAGCACGCAGGCACGCAAGCCACCAGATATTAAGGCACTTTCCATGTTCCCATTTTTTTAGCGCTATTGGTGTACATTTATCGAGGTCGTTACTGTGATGTTTTGTTAAGCGTTCATATCTTGAAGGTTTCTGTAGCATATAGTTGGCCCGCAGGTCAACTTACTTTTTACGAGTATCAATAACGTACTGGTGATATTTAATCTCCCCCAGTACTAGAAATAATTTGTGTGGCGAATCGCTTGCGCTACACAAAAGACGCCTGTCTCAGTCACCCCTAATAGGAGAACAGACGCCGATGAGGTAGTGGTATTAGAGCGCCAAATGGCTCGCCGTGGGATGGCTATAAACTCAATTTCATCCGCACGTCTCCAATGAACCACGTGATTCATGTAGAAGGGAGCACCACGAGGATGTATAAATGTAGGACTTTGCCTCGATACCTCCAAGACCGAGGGCCACCATAAGAACCATGGTTGCATCCAAGATACACAATCATCAAAACACGAATGAAGAGCTACCTACTTCCAAAACCTCAAGGTCCAATTTACGACAAAGTGTCGTAACCCACAAAGCTATCAGTAGATTAAAGAATTGCAAAACAACCGGTCCCGGTTAATTTGTAACAGTGACTTGAGATTAATCTGATGCTTGAGATTACTCCCTTGCAAAAAATTTTGTCACATAAGAAATTGTCCTTGTCCATGGATGCACCACGCGGCTTTGATTCCCCCAGCTCTAGTCGGTAGAGGTTAAAAATGGTCGTGGGGATTGGGTGCAGGGACAAAGACCTAGATTACCGCATTTTATAAAGGATGGGGGTGTGTGGGAGCATAAAGTCCTCAATCTCTTGACCACAACGGCTAACCCTGGCGTATGGGCTGTCATTTGGTTTGGAATGGATAACTATCAAGTTAATTAGTTTAAACATTTCGAGGCATTCGCGTAAATGCTTAATTTGTCTAATATCTTGCCTGTCATTCGTTTGGCAGGATACTGACTAGCAACTGATGGTTGAACAAAACAGAAACATAGATGCGATACTACCAGCAGTGTGTAGTTTGGTTCTTATCGGGTGGTATGTTAAGTTACATTGCTGTAAGAATTCCTTGCTCCCACACCCCAGTGCGCTGATGTTAGCCTCCGAGTCTAAAAGTTCCACAACTCATTAAAACACGGAAAAGATACTATATTGCATCTAATCTAATTTTGCAGTCACAAGTAAAATAAACCGAGAAATAATCCAAGCTAAACCACTTTTATAATTATCTTCTGACCACTCTCGTCAGAACTCGTCTTACTACATTACTGGGCCGACCAAAAGCCATGTTCTACGAATAACTATCTAGCGAACACCTTCACTAACTGGTTGAAATTCAAGATGTACGTCAGTTCACATATCGACCTAACGTTTACACTGCTGACGGCAAACATTGCTATGGAAAACTTTAATGATGTACTAGTCAACGCAGCTATTTCGGCCTGGCCTAATCCAAAGAGCAAACATACAAGACACACTATAACATCTGATTAAATAAAAAATATGTTAACAGAGAAACGTCGCTTAACCCTCATCAGAATGAGTTGAGTCTCGGAGACTCATTTTAAATTTATCTGCTAAAAATTATTTCTATGTGAATTATGCGGTATGTATTCCAAGATCAACTATTTAAAATTCAGAGGACAAAATCATATTATTATTTTTTTTATAAATATAGGCCTAACTGAACTATTTTAGAAAAACTAACAGTGAAACATGAGATGAGTCATACAGACTCACTATGTATTTCCACAATAAAAATATAAATATTTTTCATTTTGATTATTTTATTAGTATTTCTGATGTCTATCGATAAACTCCAATATAATGAACGAGCAATATACCTAACATGCTCATTCATTATTTCGGAGTTACATGTGAACAGAATTTGGAATTACAGATGAAATGGCTCAAATATCCAAATTTACGAATCAAGATATATCCTTGAGTGCTTGAAATTATCAACTATAAAAATGATCCCGAATCCTACCAAGGATCGTACCAAAGTCTCATCATATAGGCAAATAAGCCTACTACCAATCATTTCGAAAGTATTCGAAAAAATTATTATAGAAAATATTAAACCGGAACTACGAAATATAATTTGGTTTCAGAGCCGAGCACGGAACCATTAAGCAAGTGCACCGAATAGTTACAGAAATAAGGTCAGCATACGAAGAGAATAAATAGTGCTTCGCCATCTTCTTCGATGTTGCCCAAGCATTCGATAAAGTTTGGCACGAAGGTCTGCTTCATAAAATTATTCTTAAATTGCAAATTCTTGTGTCTACTTTCGCAGATGATACGGCAATCGTATGTAACTATAAAAATCCGGCATCCAAAATTCTGCAACAACATATTTATCACATCGAAATGTGGCTAAAGAAATGAAAGATAAAGGTCAATGAAAAGAAATAGACCCACGTAACATTCACCTTAAATAAGCTTACTTGTCCGCCTGAATACAAATCCCTCAATCATCCGCGTCCATCTAGATCGACGGTTAACTTAGCGAAAACATATTGAAATGAAACGAGACCATATCAAATAAAAAATTGATAAAATGCACAGTTTGATGGGAAAATATTTAACTGTTGACCTAGAATACAAATTTCTCTAGCGCAGTACCGAATTAGCCCGCCTCAATGAAACCTCCCAGGATCAACTCAATATCTAGAGGCAGTCTTTTGTAGTAATTTATTAATATTGGTAAAATCGACATTTTTGTCATAAATAATTATTTGGGGTGAAATTTACCCTCAGTCAAGATATAGGGTTGATCTTGAACTATTTAATCTATGTAATTAATTTGTAAATTCTGGTCCAAGAACCATCCCGATATCACAGCTACAAGCAAAAGTTACAATTTTTGGCGGTCTAGGTTTAATTAAAAACCGACCACTCGTTTCTCGAAAATGGTACCTGTAATAAAATCGGGGTTTGTTGTAATAAATTTTAATAAATGTGTAACAAATTATAGTACAGGTTTCATTGAGGCGGGCTAATTCGGTCGGTGCAGGTTAGGAGCACTAACTTCTCCTGTATAACACAAAAATTAAACCAATTTGGTCGTATAGGTGTCAATTATGACAATCAACCTCAAATTCGAATATCAACATTGTCCAACGAACACAGTAAAAAATTCTCAGAGTGATTACAGCAGCACCCTGGTTCATAAGAAACAAAAATATACATAAGGACCTTAGCATCCTAACTATCAAAGACGAATTACAAAAGATGCGTATCAGCTGTGCAGAGCACCTGGTATCTCATCTGAATTTGCTTGCGCGAAACCTAAAAGATATACCTAAGTCTTCGCGATTAAAGAAGAAAACGATGGCTGTAACAACATAAATTATTAAATTATTAAGTTTACTTATTGATAAGAAGTAGATTGTGCTCCCACAGATTTACATAATTACCTTAGTTATTAAGATTTGAAAATTTATTGTTGTTTTCATGTACATATGAAAGATTCAATAAATAAAGAAATTGTGAATAACAAATCTAATCTTGCATCTAACCGTCAACCTGGAAATACAAGGAATTGCCTGAGGAGAGGAAGACTGCACCCATTTGTCTCACTGCATAACAAAGACGATCGTCCCAAATGTGAAAATTGCCGTCGCGTATAGCTCGTTAGATACCGCCTACAACGTGCTTGCTATAGAATCATTTTCCTTACCGAAAGTATCATCGCTGACTATCAATGATGTTTTCGCCCCAACCAATTAACCACTGCCCAGTGTTTCTTAAGAAAGGAAGGTTGGCCTTATGATGTATGTAATATTAATTATTTTTGACTCATGGACTATCATTTGGCCCATGTCTGATTGCGGTGTGGTATACTAAATTATTAATAAACGTGGTCCGCCTCCTCTATATTACACATCTGAAGCTGATACAAAACTTATTTATGACACACCTGCAATAGGTTGACCAGCATATTGTAAAACACTCACTCCAATAGTTCGTAATGCAAAAAGGTTTTCTTTTAGGCTGTCACCAGTCCGCTCACCAGATCATCTACGTAAAAATCCGTTGATAAAATTTCAAAAAATTTTGGGTATGATTCTACTTCATCCTCGGCTAGTTGTAGCAGGGCTCTCACAGCTAAAAAACTAGCAGCTTTTTCGCAGGATCACTTCTTCATAGTATATGCGTTGATAATTTCTGTAATCCTTGTTAAGCAAAACTTCCCGATACATTTTTGCTATATATGCTGTCATAACGTACTTATGTTTGCGCCATCGGAGTATGATGTCAGCCAAAACCTCCTGTAATTTTGGGCCAGTCACAATCACAATCATCATTGTTAGTCAAAGGAAGATACTCAACGGAAGCATTCCAACTAACCTTCTAACCTCTTGCATAATATAAAATAAATATTTACTAACACGGGAATTTTGAAATGGTTATGGTGCACTTCTAGTGAACGACATTTCGCTCAAGCAAATTTTCTTAAAAAATTAGAACATTTAACACATCCTTATCGTATAGTATGAGAGACTCTCGCAGGTTCAGGATTCCTGACACCCTGCCTTGCATTGTAAACATCTTATCTTATCTTTTTCGCGAAGAACACAAACCAAAAAAGCAACAATTTCTAAAAAATATCTGACCGTATGTCCATACAAAATATTCTCCTAAATTTTTTTTCTATAGTTTCTTTTCTTGATCATCCGAATTTGTTTTCCTATCAAGCCGGATCATAACAATTTTCATAATATTATACGGTGTTGTCCGGCATCTATATTCCACTTAATTTGAAGTGGTTTACTTTCTCGGCCAGTTATGGCTTTCGTCCAATATTTTAAATTTTCAATACGATTTCCATTAATCAAACACAGAAAAAGGATAATTAATTTACCCATCCTATAATTAAAAACTTAAAATAAATATTCACCTGCAAAATGTGTTAACATGCAAATATTTTATGCAAAACAAGATAAATCTGATATCTGAATATAATATTTTAAAATTCAATCATCAATCAGTACACAAACTTGACAACAATACCAGCAATAGCAGCAACAACAAAAAAGTTTTGGTTTTTATCGAAAATTCATGAAATCGATATCTTCCAATATTTTATTATTTATTATTCTAATGTTTTATACATAATTAATTATAAATAAATATTTTTTTTTGTTAAACTTCGACATATTTGGGTATGACTCTGCATGTATACGTATGTGTACTCGGAAAATGTCTACCGTATGTACCATATTATCTCGAGAGAGAGAGAAACGGATGAGAATAAATTATAATTTAGTTAGGAAAACAAAAAAATAAACTTCGAGATTAATTATATTTGAACTTTTACTACTCCAGCATCTTAGTATCGTCTTATACACATATTTGTACAGAGCCGGTATGTATATATTCATCTTCTGTTTGATAATTAGAAAATTATAATGGAATATTTTGTGTTATTTAATATTTTAGGTTTTATTTAGGTTAGATGTTAAATAATAAATTTACAAAATATTTAATTGAAAGGTTTTTTAATTGTGGTTGTTGTTGTCTTATTTCGGAACTATTCTATAGAATTCCATGGGCTTTTGTTTTATTCAATTTAATTGACATATGTAAAGAATGCGGTATACATAATATACATATGTATAAAAGCATGGGTCGATCTCAATTATATTATATTAAGCTTAAAGCTCTTTATATTTGTATATTATGTTTTTTGTTTTCGTAATTAGTATACGAAAAATTTATTATTGTATACGAGTATTTGAACGGAGTTCCTGCACGAAACCTATGACAATTTCCGCTGTAAGCGTCTACTTACACACAAACATAATTTACTTTGAATTAAAATCAATTTATGTTTTTATGTTAAGCATTAAAAAAATATTAAAATAAATTCTGAGATTTACATAAAATAACAATTTTCTCTTACTCGAATTCAGAGCTGTATACGTAAATCCTGACTACAAATCCAGAAAAGTATTCATTCCGCACCAAACCAAAGAGCAAAAGATGTTTTTCGTTCTTCTTCTTTATATTTTTGCGTCTTAATAAAAAAATATATATATTTCTTCTTCTTCTTGCATAACATTCAAATCAACATAATTTCTTAAGACAAAAAGAATACAAGACGACGAAAAATATATAAAAAAAATAAAATTGTTAGAATGAATTTAATTTATCACAAGCTTTATACACAAGTATGTTTATGAATGTCGTCGAGTAATTGTGAAAGAAATGTATGTACGTACGTACTGTACGCAGGGAGAATTTATTCTTACATTTGTTAAAACAATTGTTTGTTGTCATTGTTTTCATGAAATAATAATTATTTTAAAGTAATTTTTTTTTTTACGAAAATATTATGCTTTTCTTGTATACTCCATGTATACTGTTTTCGTTTTTTGAACAGGCAAACAAACAATAAATATATTTCTTGTAATGTAAAATAATTAAATTTAATAGCAAGAAGTATACATAAATTAGTGATGTACACGGGGATACATACCGAAACATGTATGAAAATTAATGAGTACGAGCCGCGTATGGAAGTATAAGAAAATTCCTTGCAGATTGAAAATTTAATTGATTTGTATACCATTTCTCTTTAGCTAAACGTTTCTACGACACCATAGTTAAGAATCTCTAGAATTTTCTTTATTTGAATCGCACGGTAATAAATTAATGTTGGGATGTACGATGAACATATACATTCCACCCCTTTATATATAAAAATTATTATTGAAATGGAGGTTATATATTTTTTTGTAATTTTCCGGTTCGTTGTTGTAGGAAAATTATGGGCCATAATTTATAAATTTAATATTTATACCTAATTTTGCGAGCCCTACATTTTAAATTTCTTGTTAGTAACAACGTGTAATTTAAAAATTGTTCAATTATTTATATTAAAATGTTAATTTGTATTTTAGATTTGGTAGTTCTTTTATTTTACTAGCCTAAATAATTTAAAAAAATTTGCTTGCTTAACAATACCTGAACAAATCGTTTATCGATGATCTATGTACGCTAATTTGTAAACTCCATTGTTATTAAACTACCCAAACCTACTATTTACTTACACACATAATACAGATTGTTAGATCCTTTTCAAAACAAATATTTATTAATAAAATTCTATGATTTTCATTGGAACTGTTTCAAAGCGGGGAATTCTACTGTCCCTTCCGACAAGTCATGTGAGGGCAAGCAGTTCAAGCTATGCATGACACTGCAAAAGAGATGCTAAACAACAGCTCAATATGAGCTTTATCTTTGAAGCATTCATGGTCTTCATATTAACGAAGATCGTGTTAGTGGAAGGGAAGCAGGTATTTGTTTGAACGGCGCAGCACTGCGCTATTATCAAAATTTGCAGGATATTTTGTTTTAAATATTGAATGTGCGGTGTTTGAGAACCTCAAACATCAATTGCCAGAAAAATCCACAAAATACAACTGTCTGATCCAGTTTTAATGGATCGTGGCCAATCCATTTATTACCAGACGTAGACTACTAATCGGCAACATGGGCAGCATAGATTGTCAGAAATCCTTAATCCCTTTGGTAGTTATCATATTTGATAACTTAAGGATCAACTAAGGTTGTTTGTCGAAAGCGACAGTATCCCCCAAAAGAAAGAAGTTGCACCGAAGCAGCAGTTAGGGTAGAAAACCATTTCTCATCAACCGTGGAACGTGGGTCTGATGGAAAACATAACGGGAGAATTTCATTTAAGGGTGATCACATCAAACTAAGCGAATCCAGAAGGAAGGGGCCCCGGTTACTGCAACCCGAAAGATGAAGGATGCCCCATTCAAACAACTTTACCATGAAATCATGGAGGATATTTAAGCCTATACCACATGGAATTAATTCGGGAAAATAGCAAAGACATCCCGGTTGAGAACTGCTATTACATTCGAAACTACGACATAACCAATAAAGATATCGGTCCCTCCACAAGCGACCGAATAGAAAAGCAAAGCTTTCTCGAAAATTCCCCTTGTTCTATTAAATTTCTTGACGATCAGTCATATTTTTACAATCTATGAACGGCGGGATACATTATAACTCTACAGGACACGCTTTATCGCCTAAAATTTACATATCATCCTCAAAATAGTCACTCACGTCGTTGTACACACTTATAAAAATGTGCATTTTTAAAAATTCCATTGACATGCACTGAACTTGGATGGCCCATAAAACAATCATCATACTTCATTTGGAGGACACAAATGGCTTACAAAGGTTCGCAGTAAACATTTTTCTATTTGTATAGGATGACAGGTACTGGGCATGGAACACAAGCCCCGTCAACTGCCATTACTACTACTTTTAAGTCAGTTTATGCTTCAAAATATGTTTTTATTCCTTCTTTTCTGGCACGACCCGAAAATTGTATACATTTATTTGCGACTTTATTAAGAAAGTGTACTGTACGAAAAAAAATAATCGATAATGTAGATTTTGCCAAATCAAATATCTCACCAATGGATCTTTAAGGTTCGGGAGTAGCTAAAATCCATATAACAACAAGTTATGCCTCCCATCGACATGCGGAAACTCTGCTGGAATTAGACGCTATTTTAATTAGCAATGATTCATTCAGAGTCCGAAAACTCATACGAAAATAATTTAGTATTTAAAATGTCCTTTATTAATGTACCATTTTTCATTGGTCCACCGCCATGGAAACAATAATAAATTCTTATTTTCACTCATTTTTATTGTTAATGTGAATACTCGTAATTAGTTTAAAATTCAACTAAACAAACTAAGCAAATATACTATTTCATTGCATTTTCAAGCAACTTCACAGGACACCGATGTCTATTTGATATTTCGGACCACATCGACAACAATTTTTGCAGTGAACACAACCAATGAGAACTGAGGGTGTTTTTCTCCAAAAATCGTTATCCACAAATAAGTAGGTATTTGGAAAACAGGCTTAGGCCCTTTCCCAAACACCGACGTATTACAGACTTATTGACTTATTTGACGCCATCTTGAATAAGTCGGTCAAGTCGTTCCAATTCATTGTACCGACTTGAGGTCTCCAGCTCGCTCAAATATAAATTTTACATATAAATTTGACGTAAAATTTGACTAGCGAAATAACAAAAAAATATTTAGCTCACGATTTCGCAGATGCGGTACACAGCTGACGTGAAAAATTTGTAGTTATTTCATTCACATATAGACTGCACTAGAACAATAAAATTTAGAAAAATGTTAACAGAAAAACGTGAAAATTTATTTTTTTTTTTAATGGATGAACAAAATAATTTTCTAGACTATAACAATAGTTTCGAACTCTATTTTTGTTTGTTGTAGGACAAATAAAACCAACTTCAAAATTTACCTCTATATAAACTTTTTTGCTTAAATTATCTGTTATTTAGTGGAGGCTTGTGGACACCGCGGTAAAATTTATATTGTTTTGTGACGTAATAACAAAACGCATTTTCTATTATATGGCACATTTTTGGGTGTACTTCTGTGTAGCCGTACTTATTCAAATAAGTCTCCTCGCGAGGTCGCTTATTTGAATAAAACGGTGTCCACAAATCAGTCGGTATTTGGAAAACAGCCTTAATGTTATAACTGTTATATAAATTTGCAAGTACAAGTAGTTTTTTGGTTTCCAAGGTTATTTTGAACAGAAAATTTTGAATGATGTTGAAAAACAAAAACGTTTTTGTTTTCATGTTTATGTTTTCATACAATTTGGAAATGTCATACAGCTTTGGTGGTTTTAGAGCTCCACCAAACTTTTAAATAAGTTATGCACAAAAACCATTAATATTTTAAGGATTTTATTTTAAATAACCATTTTATATTGTTTTCTCAAGTATATAAATAATATCACAAATTATTTTTATATTTTAAACTAAAAAAAACATAAACGTTTCAATTTAAAAATATATTTTATATCTGTTTATTTTTTCTGCTCATTTTTCGTGGAAAAAACAAAAATTACTGAACTTTTACTTTTTTCACAGCTTGCTACGAAATTTTTATAATTAAATCAAGCAGACGCGCACACTACAATATTTTACCAAAAGTTGGTGAATACCCAACTAACGATTCAGGTGCTAATCAATTTAAATAAATTTATATTATGAATTTTGAAACAAGGTGTGAAGCCGCCACACAGCTTTGTCACATGGTTTATAATTATTCCATGATTAAAACAAACGTTAATTTCGTAATTTTTGGAGGTTTTATAAAACACAGACATTCTAGAAAGGATGTCCGAAACAAATAAATTATGGGCATACAAAATGCTTCGTTAACTAAAAAATTGTTTTTGCTATAGTTTTAGGTTAACGTATAGCACTAAAACATACCGAATAATAAGGACAATGACAATTTCTTGTAACAATTTTAAATTTTCTCCGCGATCAAACAGGAAGCACACTCGCAGAGATTTTATACGAATAATGATTTTTGCACGGATAAAACCCAGAGGAGTAATTTACCAAGCTAACCGAAATCCAGCTGCAGCTTTGTGAAAATTGTTTTTTAAATTTTTTAACATGAAATGCTTCCAAATTTTCAAATATTATACAAATATTTCGCCTACAAAAATGTATGTATGTTTCAAAGTTTTTTTAATTTTAATTTGATAAGAACTCAAGTGGTTAAGGAGAGAGCAGCTGAGTCAACGTTAACGCAGCCTTTCCCAACCATATCTATGTATATTCTTGCTCAAATGGTCGGGCAAATAATGTTGCAGTTTGTTTGTGAATTTAGAGAGGTCACAAATTTCTTATAATTCTACAATAATATGCAGATATTTAATTTAATTTATTCGAATACAATGTTGCTGTGTGGGTAACTGCAGCAGGGAAACTTTCGGATTTCCAAATGAAACTTTGCATACCGATTAAGCCCAATTTGTTCTAATTAGTGCTCACGGGATAAAATTAGTGCTAGTCCAGGAGTCGGGAAAACCGGAAAAGAAAATTTCAAATTTCGCCTGAAAGACGAATAAAATAAAACCCAATTTCTAGAAAAAAACAGAAATAATTTAAGCCAAATTTTAAAACTTCACAAAAGCGGCTACACTGATAAAATTTTTGCTTATCAAAGAAATGTGATTTTCATAAATTTTCATTCATAAATACAGGAAAAACAAACTAGCCCCTAAAAGATACTATATTGAACATAGAAAATACAGAGGTATACCGTTCAATAATATTTTTGTTGAACAACAAATTAAAAAATAGAAATACCATATTGTAAAACCAAAGACTGAGCAATTCAGATAGCATATTCTTGTCACGCATGTTCATTGCCATCCGAAAAATATAGTGGCTGAATTTGTGCTAATTCAGAATTGGCCCCGAAAAATGTATTGGTTGAATTTGTGCTAATCCAGAATTCGCCCAATTCTGTTGAACAACAAAGACAGTTGAATGAACAATTTTCTGAAAAAAGGGTTCTACAAACCAATGAAGTTGGCACTTCTGATTGCATATTCCTATCTAAAAAAATTATAAATAACATGCACACTCTTAAATGCCCATTGTATCTTTAATGACACAACAATATTTTCAATTCTGGATTAGCACAAATTCAGCCACTATATTTTTCAAATGGCAATAAACATGCGTGACAAGAATGTGCTATCTGAATTGCTCAGTCTTCGGTTTTAAAATATGGTATTTCTATATTTTAATTTGTTGTTCAACAAAAATATTATTGACCTCTGTATTTTCTATGTTCAATATAGTATCTTTTAGGGGCTAGTTTGTTTTTCCTGTATTTATGAATGAAAATTTATGAAAATCACATTTCTTTGATAAGCACAAATTTCGACAGTGTAGCCGCGTGTGTGAAGTTTTAAAATTTGGCTTAAATTATTTCTGTTTTTTTCTAGAAATTGGGTTTTATTTTTTTCGTCTTTCAGGCGAAATTTGAAATTTTCTTTTCCGGTTTTCCCGACTCCTGGACTAGCACTAATTTTTTCTCGTGAGCACTAATTAGCACAAATTGGGCTTAATCGGTATGCAAAGTTTCATTTGGAAATTCGAAAGTTTCCCTGCTGCAGTTACCCACACAATGTTGCTGTGTGTAGTATATATAGTGCTTTCCTTTATTTGTATTTCTGTTTTAGAACAATTTTACAATTGGGTCTCCACCATTTGCCACAAAGAAAATTAGTTTTTAAAATATTGGCAACAAACGAACAAGTTTAGAAATTTATCAGAAAACCTTACGTATGTAGTTTTATTCCAAGCAGTTTACCTGTTTGTGCTATGGAGTGGCCGAATTTTGGTGAAATAACAGTTTATTATCAATTAACCTTACATTTTCTAAAAACTATCTAAATCAGTTTTGTTGCAAAAATTATTTGCTATATTAATCGGTTTTTTGAGATGGTAGAATTTTTAAAGTATTTGCCAAAACACGTCTATAACGCCTCGATTTCAGCAGAATTTCACTGCATTCCGTCTGGGCTGTAGAGAGGACACAGATCTAAAGACAGACATGCGTCATTTCCAAAACCACTTTTTCGGACTTCAGCAGTACGTATATAGCAGCGGTATAATATATCTGCAAAAATAATTTGGCGGTATGATATATCTGCAAAAATAACGAGATCAAAAATTTGTTTTGTTACTTATTTACTTTTACTTTGTAAGTAAATCTAAAAACCGTTGGGATGTTGATCCTATTGTTGAGAAATTGAGCCATTTAATTAGTTTTATCAAATTCTGTCTCTTAGGAATTTACTAGTATGAATATCTTTCATTCTTACTGGTCATTTCTGTATACGCCAACGATACGAAAAATGCTAGAAATTGTTTTATCAAGTGACAATTTTTTGTTACAATTAGAACTATGAACTATCCACGAATTTTCGAGATTATTATATAAAACATGAAATTGTTCTTTGAGCCTTTCATGAAATCAACCTATATGCAAGCTTATCATTAGCAGAGCAAATTCCATGTTTGGTTCCGAAAAGCGCTAGTCAACATAGTTTCATAACCGCATGTGGCAAAAGTTTTTATTATTTCCGGGGTTTTTCTTACAGAATTCCATGCAATTCTCCATATCAATAAATCAACGCTTACTTGAGACAGTTCAAAACACATTTCTTTAATTTGTAGGGGGCTACTAAAAAATGTACTTGGACTTGTTACAGGGGCGACTTTAAAGTGACACTTATAACTAATGCTTTTACATGGTTTGTTCGAAAGTTTACCACATAAAGTCACGTGGTGATCGAATGAAGGAAGAATGGAAAACCAATATGATCACATGATCTAAAAGAGACTATAGAGGTGCCGACTTGGACGACGGTCATATGCTTGTGCTGTTCAAGGATCGTAAATATAAGTGCAAATCATCATCATTTATCTTTTTCAGACAAATAAAGAAAACCGTGTGCTGGAATATCGTAGCACTAAAAAACAAAGACCAAAGCTGCGTGCAAAACTTTCGAGTGCCAGAAAACGATTGTTATTAAAAGAAAATTCGACAAATTTCGGACAGCACTATATTTTGCTTGGTTCGAACGAATTATCAAAAAAAAAAAATTAATAGGAGTGCTTTCAAATACCAGTTAGTATTTAAGGTATGCCCTGATCTTCTGATAAGCTTGGAGGCTACTCGAAGGATTTTGTAAGTGCAGTCCCTGGTAACAGTTCCATCGTATTGCGTCGATATTGCACGATATTTCGTGGAGTGCTTCTCAATAATACGCGACCATAGTGCCAAGAGAGTAACACCAAACGTGAATTAGATTTTGCGATCGTAGTTTTCTTCTATGCCTCAATTAACCACTCATGTTTTGTTTTTTGTAGGCTTTTAAGTGCAGTTGGTAGCCTCCCACTGGCATGCTTTTTCTTCTTGAACAACCAGATTTTTGCTTTATTCGACCGTATGTGTATTTTTTAATCTTTTTAATATACGTTAAATGAATGTGATTTATATCAATGGGGTGCACCTTTTTAAAAATTTCACCTTTTAAAGAACCTTGCTGGCCATTTTTTTAATAGCCTACCCAGATTAAATAATTAAAAAACATAAATTTTGAAAAATTTGAATTAATTTAGTCTGTTAATGTGGAAAACCTTGTACATTTACAAAAAAGCTCGCATTTTATATATAAAAAAAACATATTTTAGAACAAAAAGTGCATAACACATTATTAAATATAAAGTTAGTACACCGTGAAAAGCTTAAAATTTTACAATAATTTTCATTTGTATGTGACACAAATTTCATGCTGTTGTAAGTTTAATTAGAATTGATGTTATACATACTCGTATAAGTACAATACGTACAATGATAAAAATAATATATTTTTTGTTTTTTTTTATATTTTGACATGCCATTAATTAATTTTTATTTAAGTAGCTTAATATTCTGCAAATCAAGTCAATTAAAAATTTTAATTTTAATTAAATTTTGTTTTACGTAGTAGTCAGTTTTAATTTTGCATCCATTAACCCATTATCATATGCAAAATAGATAATTATGATGCTAGTTATAAATAGATACGGATAAAAGCTTACACAAAATAAACACTATTATTGACACACACACCGTACATAAACACCACAATAGAAAATTCTTGTAAAACGTACGGTTTACGGTAGAGTACAACTATATCTAGGCACCACCTATAATGCTCGGTACATTTTGATAACATTTTAATTAAAATTTAACAGCATAAACTGTATAAATAGTATACAAAGTTTCCTCTTATTTTCATTATTATTATTATTTTTTTTTTTTTTTTTACAAAACTAACAATGAAAATACAATTTTCGAGTTTTTGACTATAAACTATTGTTATGCTAGTATTATGTTGTTAATGTAAAATTTACTATTATTTTTATTATTATTTTTCAAGTTAATTGGAAAATGATGCTTTTCTCCGTAATGGATATGTCTGTTTATATTGACGTTCGAATAAATTAATACAGCCATCTCAAAACTTTGTTACATTTCAAATATGCCTAAGGGTCGGCGCGGCCAGTGGCACTATTCTGGTAATTCCCTGGGAATAGCGAATTGGGGAAAGATTTTATATGTAATTTCTATTTAAAAATTTTTTTTCTGGTATACTGAGGTAAAAATCTAGTGGTAAATTTTTTGAAAACAAAATAAAATTGGGAATAATTTTCCCTGCCAATTTAGATATGGAAAAATTATTCCCAATTTATAAATATTTGCATCAAACTTTTCTTCTTAGTAGGCTGGAAAAAAAATATTTGAACTAAAATTACATATAAAATCTTTCCCCAATTCCCTATTCCCAGGGAATTACCAGAATAGTGCCACAGAGGGCATAATCGATGGGAAAATTCTATTTGTCTTCCTGCCTAGCGATTCGAACCCAGCAACTCAGGTCAAGTACCGAAGCTTTCACCACTGTGCAGCATCATCGGTTATAAATGCCGTTACTTGACCAGTTTCATGTATCACACCCGATAATCCGATTTGCTTCTACCATAGAAGTTTTAGAAGTCAAGAACGCCTATCAGCTCAATCCAAAAAAGATTTTTTATATTAAAATCAAAGTAAATTCGGCGTTTTATATTACCTTAATAATTATTACGTGTTTCCCAAATAAGAAACATAGCCGAAGGCAGTCAGTGTCAAATATTTGATTTGGTTAAATATTTGACCGGGATGTGTGTTTGAAATTTTTAATGGAGTATTGTTTCGAATTTCTATGAAAATAAATGGGAGCAGTTTAACTAAGAAATAGTATTTCAAACGGAGAACTATGGTTCTCTTTTAAAAATTTCAAAAAAAGTTTAATTTTGCTCAATATTCTCGTTATTTAAAATACCGTAAGTCTAATTAAGGAGGATTTCGGTGTGGCGGGTTCTATAGTACATTTTTCTGGTACACAGGTGCAAAAAGCTTAATTTTAAATTTTATTATATATTAACCAAAAATGAAAGACCATCTTAGTAAATTTCATCTTGAGATTCTTTTAATAAAAATTAGACTTTCCTGAATATTAAAAAACTTTCGTCAGAATGGTTTGGGATCTTTAATTTTTGGGATTTTTTTAGGCCATCAATTTTTATGTGTTATGACACACCAATCTTCAGTAATGCGGAGAGCTGCTACGTCATTTCGGACATTATGGCTAAGTGCTTACCTGATACCTAAAGAACAAGATCATCCACATAACACTGAGCCCCCGGACAAATTTCACTACAAGTACGTCACTAACCATAAGAGGCATAACAATGGTGAGAGTACTTCTCTCTGTTTAAAGTTACAAAGTCGCCCTTGAGCATAGATTCGATCCATTTCTCAAGAAAATTACTAATTCCAAATTTGTGACAGGCATTTGTGATAGTGGAAAGTGAAGTGCTATCTTTTCTTTAAACATAACCCTCAATGTACACATTTTTTAATGTAATGTTTTTTCTTGTATAGATTCTAGAATTTCTTTATAAATTAACGGTTTCCAATAACACTGCTTAAGATTTTATACAATTTTTAATTATATGACTTGAGTGCTTTAGTTCCGAGCATGTCAATCTTTTAAGGCTCCTCAGTTTTCAAAATACATTTCATATTAAACAAGATATTCAACGTGTTGTGTGCCTGGAATATTTATCTAGATCATAATTTGCTTGATTCAGTAAACCATACGAGCGCGATAAATATGTAGATGGGCATGTAGAAAGCTTTAATTTGTTAAAAGTTTCATAAAGTGATATTGGATAATTTTGATTAAGTTTTTCCAATTTTAATCCTAGACTATCTATTAAACTCGGGAATGAGAAATAAATAATTTGGATTTAATAAAACTGAACAAGTACAAAATTTCAAAATATATTACATTGAAAATATCTTTTAACTATCGATCACTGTCAACAGAAGCAACGTCATAGCTCCCCAGGCCATAACCCCTCCTTCCCTTCTGTAATGTCGATTGAAAACTAGCTTTTCTTTGCGTATAGTTCATGGAAGTAATAATTATAACCATCGGGTCCGTCCAAATTGAATTTTTTTTTATCCGAAAACACGGCCTTGTACTACTGGTCCACCATGCCATATCCTTTTTCCCAAATTGAAGCCGATTGTTAATTCGAGCTTGGTTTAATGGTGGCTTCATATTAAGGGTTATACCTTTTTGATGTTTAGCTTTCTGTATATTTGGTGCGACGCACAGTTTGTACAGAGATATCAACACTGACTTGCTCTTTGATTCTGCGAGCAGATAGAGCAGAATTGGAGACATTACGAATTATTTTACGTTTATCTACAAGTTTTAATTTTCAAACAGAACAACCTTTCATATTTTTATAAAGTTTTCATTGTAATACCGGCTCGAATGTCCTCAATCGTGATAAGCATCAATTTTCCTTTTTTCAACGTCGTTTAACCTTTTATTTTTTCCCATTTAAAAAATAACAATTGACAACACAATTTACTTTATTATTTAATATTTTTTATTTTTTATTTGTTTACTATGTCATAATGAAAAACAAAAAAGCCATATTTCCAAAGCCAACTAGAATTTTTTTTAGTGATTTGATTAATGATGAAATTATCTATCTTTCAGTATAGAAAGGAATAGCAATAGAATTAAAAAGAGATGAATATCGGGGATTCCCCTTTTTTAGTGGATTTAATCTGCTGCAAGGAAGTGTGTATTTTCCATGCTTGACATAAGATCTGGTTATTTGTTCTCCTGCAGTAAATATTATATCGTTTGAAAGATTCAAGAATGTTTGTAATGCATTAAAAAAAACAACTTCAAACTAGGCATAGATGACAGTAATGTTCAAAACTTCAAGTAAATGATATCAAAGGAGAGTTAGTGAATTTTTATAAAAACGAAATGGCAAAGAAATGTGTAATAAAACACATCATCATGACATCGAGGTTAATTTATTGGTTACCTCATTTTAATCATCAATCACTTGAAGTTTTCATTATAAACTACACGTCAAACGTTGAGAGTGGCAATATTGCTTTTATTATAGCAAAATACCTGTCAAAAAATCCAAACAGATACAACTATCAAATTTTGAACTACAATCAGACTGATTTATCATGACAAGCTCAACAGATAAAACTTTTTCTTCGGAAATTCTATAAAACAGTTTTTCTAAATAATTTATACGATTTTTTTTAGCGATTAAAAGAAAACCAATAAACCATTGAAATGTTGAAAATAGAACGATAACACAATTACTGCTTATCAAGTGAATTCCTAGGAAATGGAAAAAAAGCTTTTCGATAAACACATTTATAAGAAATATATATGTTTTACTAGAATTTACCAAATAAAATTTTAATGCCATACCGGATATGCTGCAACAATTTATAATGCCCGATCGATTAATGCCAAAAAGGCAAATCAAATCGACAGCGATGTTATTTTATTATCTCAATTTAAATCTTATTAATTCATCACAAAACGTTAAGTCATATGTTGAAAGCTCAATGTCGATTCACCCAATCAACAATTTTATCGAACGTTTAATCTCATACAAACCGTATTTTCAAATTTTTTCTGAATTAAACTCCATTAGTATACAATAAAAGCTTTTCCAGATATAAACACAAACTGACGCTTAAATAATAAACATACCGCAAATAACAACAAAAAAATAAAATATAATTCAACATCTTTTGCAGAACCTGTTTTTCTACTTAACAAACAATTAAGTTTTTCATATTTTCTTTATTTCACTTTTATTTTTAATTACACTCATATTTTTACCTCTCAATATTGTTTAAGGGTTTTTATACCCCTTTTTTTTCTTGTAGTACCTCTCTATATACAGATACTTATTTCATTCAGGTGAATAAATTTTTCTAGCAATTTTCCCATTGTAATACGTATTAGATCGGTAAGTGTGTGTGTATACTGTACGTTTGATAATCAAATCGTAAGCACAAGAAAATGTTATAAAAGCAAATTTTCCTTTGTAGACTTGTATCGAAGGAACGGTATATAAGTGGGAACATAAGAACACTTTTACCTTTTTAATAATATTTTTTTATTATTTTCACAACAATATCCGTGTTATGTGAGAGGAAGAAGAAGAAGAAAATTAGGAAATAATATTGAATATAAGCTCTCTTATATATATATATATATATATATATATATATATATATATATATATATATATATATATATATATATATATATATATATATATATATATATATATATATATATATATATATATATATATATATATATATATATATATTTTCATTTCTAATTTAAGTTTTTCTTTTCTATATTTTCGTCTAACTGTATTTTAGCTTTTTACGATCAAATCCACTTGGAAATTGTAACGTGTAGCTGTATACAAATTTAATCAGCCAGACGAAAATTGTTAAATGTAAACTCGTATATATCGCATCGTGTTGTTGAATGTATAACAAATCGTAAAAGTTCATTTAACATTAGTCAGGTATACGTTCAAAATGCAATTTTATTACACTCAGTACTATATATACGATACAGAAGGAAAGCTTTCTATTTTCAATTGAAAGTTTGATTGGAAAATAATTAGAGATGTTTCGTCTACGGGTGGTGTTTTTTTATTGGAGTTGTTGATTAGCGTTATTTGTGGTTGTTGTTAAATTGAAAATTGAATTATAAACTGTTGAATTTATACATTAAAATAAATTTATTTGTAAAAGCTCAGGTGGGAATACGAAGCGATAATTTTGCCAGTATTATGAATAAAAAATGTTTGATCATGTTCATACATTTGCATCTTAACAATTTTGCTTTTGGTTGGATTTACTTCGTATACCAGATTCGGAGTTTCTGAAAAGGCATACTGAAAAAAAATTTTTATATTGACTTAATAAATTCCTTCTAAATTCTCAAAGAAATCGCATGAATATGTTAAACACAATACTCGTAAACAAATGCATTGCGTAATGAAATATAATAATTCGCTAAGGCATTGTGATTATAGTTTGAATATAAGTTCAAAGTATTTTTCAAATTTTTGTAGTTTGGTCACTGCAATTGGATGCAACGACCGATTTTTTTAATTTCTTCTAATAATTTTATTTGGTAACCTCACCTCGAAAATATCACCGTAAAAACATTATCTAGCTATCACCCAGCTAGAATAACCAAAATTTAAAGAATTTTGTAAAAGATATACAAGTTAAAATTTTCATCACAATTCCTTCAAATTTGTTTGAAGGCAACATATTGGCTCACAACTTCATACAATTTCATACGAGAAATGCAATCATTGGAACAATTACCAGCATCACAAGTACTGGAATGTTACCTTGCTAATTCTCGATTTGCCACTTAAAATAAGAGATTGATAATCAAACCATTTTCTTAAAATTTGGAGCTCGGAAAAATGTTTTGGCTAACAACTAGCGGTGAAAATCCATGATACTGGAGGCCCATGTCATCTGCAAAGGCAACAATAGAACCTGACAAATTATTATTAAAGATTGTATTAACATATTAACAAAACAAAAGAGATCCCAAAACTGAGTCCTGTGGATATAATATATAAATGAAAGGAAGGCTTACCTCTTTTTTCCTTTAAAAGTACAATATGACTGCGATTGGTTAGGTATGATTTAAACCAATTAGTCATGTTATAACTCTAAAACCCAATAATCATTTCAAAACTCATGATGTGTTTTATCATCGTGCAGGTCCTTTGGTGCTATGCGCTGTTGTACTTTTACGATGTTGATACTGTGATTAATTTGAGGTTACGTGAAAATGCAAATATGCGTTGTAGTATAATCAATTAATGCGGGAAATTGCGATTGAATTAGATAGAGTTAATCCATTTGTACGATCTTTTAAATCGATACATGAATTTTGCAATAGAGCTGTTAACATTTATAAGGAGGTGTCTATGGTTATTAAGGTTAACGGAGATTCAGATATTAGAAGATTTAACGGCGCTATTCAAAGAGATGTTGCTATTAGTTTTAGTACCACAGCAGCTCGATTCTGGTTTTTCCTATAGGAAAAGGAATTAGGAAAAATATTTTCACAGTATTTTTATCAAAAATATCGTTTTCTGGCCTACTGAGAAATCATATGTTTGATCTAAAATTTTATAATTTAGGAAATATATTTTCCGTATCGAAATTGGATAGGAAAAATATTCCCAATTTAATTTTGTTTTTGAAAAAATTTCTTCTTTTTATTTCACTAACTGTTTACCATAGTATGCCAGAAAAAACAAGTTTTGAAAGGAATATTGTCGCATTCAATAAAGTTAATTCTACTGGCCGTAACACTTCTGTTCTAGATAGTTCTTTAGATCCTTTGGCGAATCATCCATGCATAATTACAAAAGAAATTTTTGGTAAAGTTGTTGCTTTAATTTATACTATTGAATTTCAAAAACGCGGTTTAATATTTTAATTTCGTTGTCCGAAAATGACAAAATTGTTACAATTGGAGATATTTTTTGTATTGCTGCAACACTAGTGATTGGTGGCAGAACAATACATAATGCGTTCAAATTCCCAATTCTAGTATAAGAGAATTCAGTTCCAAATATTACGCCAAATTGTTCAAAAGGACGTTATAATGTACTTAAAAGTATAGATTCATTTTTAAGCAAACGGTCAAATTAAATAAAATACATTTGCTTGTTGATAAAACCATTTTATTAAGTGGAGATTTTAAAATTATTGTACCAGTTGTTCCACACAAGGCACGTTCTACTATGATCGAAAATTGCACGATTAGCTGGAATCAATTTAATGTTTAGGAGTTGTTTGCTTGAAGTATATATTTACTATTAGGATATACAGTTTATATTTATCTTTTAGTTCCACATCAGCCCTCCTATTGCTGATATATTTAATTGGGCAGCAATTTTAATTTGTAAAAACATTTATATACACTTATATACAACATTACATTGATAAATTAATTTAAATATTTTAATTAAATAATTTAAATATTTTAATTAAATAAGATATAATGCTTTTTTAAAATAAAACTAAATAATTTTAAAATAAAAACTCTCCTTTGAATGCCGAGATGCGTTAACCGATTTTAATTCTTCAAAATGTTTTTCAGATTACCCACGAATTCGGATTGTGGAATTGAAGAACTTGATAGTTCCATAAACTGCCCTGGAACTCTAATAGTACTTCCATACACCAACTCTACAGGAGTAGTTTTTAACTCTTCATTAAACGAGGTACGTAAACCTAACAATACGAGTGGTAAAATGGCTGTCCAATCCGTTTTATTATGACACATAATCGCTGCTTTTAATGTCCTATGCCAACGTTCAATCATACCGTTACATTTAGGATTATATGATGTAGTACGCCTTCTTTCAAAACCTATTAAATGTGACAATTCTGCGAAAAGATTCGATTCGAACTACGAACTCTGATCCGTTACAATGAAATTTGAAACACCAAACCGAGCTATCCAATTTGATATCTTTTTTAATTGATGGCCATACTACATGTTTTGACAATAGTTTGACCGAAGCTTTTATTCCCGGATGCCACAGATAGTGTAGCGACTCAAATACCATCCTCCTCCATTCTCTTGGTATGAAAGGTCTTGCTTGTCCTGTCGATATGTCACTGTAAATGAAATGTTCTGTATTGAAAGCTAACGGTCGTCGTACCAAATTTAGTCCAGAGTTTCCGTCGCGTAGTATGTCATTCAGTTCCGAGTCTTGTAATTGATCTGTAGCCAGTTTGTTATAGTCAATAGTCTCGTGAATGTCAATATGCTCTACTCTAGATAATGCATCAGCTACAACGTTGTCTGTACCTGTTATATGTCGCAGGTCCGTTGTAAATTGTACAATAAAGTCTAGCTGACGTCTTTGTTTTGGTGATGCTTTGTCCAAATTTTGTCTAAAGGCGTAAATGAGAGGTTTGTGGGCCATAATGAGGATGAAATTTCGTTCTTCAAGATAGAATCGGAAGTACTTCACACCTAAATAAGCCGCTAACAACTCCCGATCGTAGGTACTATATTTTTTTTGAGTTTCTGTTAACCTAACAGAATAACTGTTTCTGTTAACCTAACCCAGTGGTTGCCAAACTTCATTTACTAATTGTTACATAACCGTCCCTACTGCTGTGTCGGAAGCATCTACTATTATTGATAATTTTGCCGACATGTCTGAATGAGCTAGAAGGGTGGCATCACATAGTTTATTTTTACACTTCCCAACAAACGCTAAAATCGATTATTCTGTCCAAACGATTGGTACCTTGCTATTCTTTTTGTAACCTTTTAAGAAATCATTTAAAATGGCCTAATCATGCGCCGCGGATGGGATGAATCTCCTATAAAAATTGATCATTCGTAGGAAACGTTTTAATTGCTGGACATTAACTGGTGGCGGAAAGTTACGAATTATTTCCACTCTATTTGGAGACGTCAAAATTCCTTTCCTATTCACAAAATGTCCCAAAAATAAGATTTCTTCTTGAGCGAATACACATTATCCAATTTAACAACTAACCTGTTTTCAGCTAAACGTTGGAAAACTTGTTCAACATGTAATAAATGTTGATCCAATGAAGTGGATGCAATAAGAATATCGTCTAGATATACAAAACAGAATGACAATCCCCTTAGCACAGAATGGAATGGAATTTGGTGGTAAGCTCGCACCAAGTCAATAGTCGAAAAAATAGTGCAACCAGCGAGTTGAAATGAAAAATCTTGAAGATGTGGTACTGGATAGTTATCGAGGATGGTCACATTATTTAACGGATTAATTTTGTTTTTGTCTAACAATGCTAATGAAGTACTAGAATTTTGCGTAATGGATCCAACTGTATATAAATTTGTCACTGGATCAACTAACCTGCCCTTTCTTATATCGACAACTAATCCGGTTGATTTTAACAAATCAGCGCCGATTATCGGCATTGATACATCAGCAACTATGAAGGACCATTTAAACGCCCTACGTAAACCAATATTTAGCGAAATTGTCTGCGTTCCGTAGGTTATAATTTTGGTGCCATTTGCTGCGTATAAATGAAAATCCGGTTCATTAATTTTTTTATTATTAAAATTTGCGGGCAAAACTAACACGTCTGCTCGTGTGTCTACCAGAAATTTATTTTAAAATTTTGATCAAAAATAAGTAGACGATTTGTACAAATTTCATCAACACATGTTTGAAAATGCTGACCAGAATTTAGTTTTTTGAATTTTGAGATTTACTAACAATGAATTTATCATGATAACGACACCCAGAAACGCACTTCGTAGCCTTATTTTTAAATCATCGATGATAGAAACACTCGATTTCTTCCAACGTTCTCTCTCTAGATTTTGATGAATTCCTATAAGCGTTATGCGGGCTATGAGCTCTTCTCGACGTACTACGTAAAGCGGATACTTCCAATAGAATATCCTTACGAAATTTAGTCAACATTTCTTGCAACTCATTTATTGAAGAAGAAGATTCTTTCGGCTTAACTGCATACGACTTGTCACCGATTTCCATTATATGCTGCTGTGACATGGTTTCTCTTAATGCATCTGCTCGTTCTTCTAATTTTCAAAATGAAGCGTCGTTTTTAAAAGGAACTAACACCATCTGTACTTGTTGTGGTAACCTTTGTAACCATAACTGCCTGTTCTAGCAACTGTGAAGGTTTCTGGTCTCCTAGCTGTAATCCGTGCAACAAGTTCTGCAATTTTGGACGTTCTGATTCACCTTAAACTTTGATAACTTCTTGTTTAAATAAAGTATAAGGTTGCTTGCCTTTATTCTGTATAATTAGATTGGCAAATCTATTGTGCAATCTGGCATCTAAAGCACCAACCGCATATGAATACCTTGTGGTATCCGTAACAATGTGTGCTACTTGAAACTGCTGCTCCAAAATAGCAAACCAGACCTCGGGATTCTGAGCATATAATGGTTGGGGTGGTTTAAACGCCATATGTGCAACCTCTTTTTGTGAAATATTTTTTGTAGATTTAATTTCGCTATCTACTTCACTACAAGATTTTCCACTAGTAGGTGCTTCACTAGTAGGTGGAATTCGTTTCCTTCGTCGGTATTAATACCGTGCACCACGAAACGAAAAACGAAACTTAAAATTAGAAAACAAGAAAAACAAACGAAAAAACACAAGAGATAGTGAACATTGTAACTGTTTAAATAATTTTTTTTATTTTTGTAATTTTTTAGATGACGAAAATTGGTATAATATGGAGTACGTTTTACGAAAAATATATAAATGGTACTTACAATTTTTTAATTTATTGTCTAACATGCAGGATGACTGGAATAGCTCCCGGCTGCTTACAAAAATGTTCTCTCTTTGAAACTGTTTTTTTTTTTTTTAAATACAGCTATGATGTTTTACGGGTGATCTGGATAAAGCTTGTTGCTGCTTCAAAAACCAATGCTCCCTCTTAACTAGCTGTTGAAATATTTGCAGCTCGTCTATTGATGAATATATTATATAGACCGCTTACAACATGCTGCTTCCTCGGAACGTATAGTATTTTTTAAAATTTAGTCATCAAAAATTTTGCGGATGACGAAGTTTTTTTTTTTTTTTTAAACTAACGCTAATAAATATTAGCTGCTGCCCTGGTGGAACTTGGAGCACGTCGGGGTACATATAAATTAATTCAAATTAATTTCTAATTGTTTAATCATTAAATTTAATTCGGATTTTTAAATTGTGATTTAGTGTTATTTTATTGCATTTATTTATTATTTAAATATAATGGTGCTGAACTGTAGTATAAAAGTAGAAAAAAATATGTTCGATATATGCAAATTCATATATTCCTCAAATATTCATTAATGTTTATGGTCAAGTTTTGACCACTGTGCAACCTTTAGTTGTAATAAATGTGTAACAAATTATAGTACAGATTTCATTGAGGCGGGCTAACTTGGTCGGTGCGGGTTTAAAGCACTTAAAAAATTTGTATATAGGAGCTAGAACAATAGGAAATAGGGAGAAACAATACATAACATAAATTGATTGATACTTAATTTATTAATTGCTAATTGTTAACAGATGTGTACGGATCTTATACACGTTTGATATTTATAGAATTCCAATTTTGGAATATCATATAAATTCACCAGATCAAACACTGAAATATCACAATATCCCAGCACACCGCCTAGTACAAAGTCAACCACAATTGGCACTCACACACACCATCAAACCCGCATCAGGGTTACGACTAATCAAGCAACGCACTTGGTCACAAAATTCTCCAATTTCACTACAAAAACAGATTTTTTTCTGCCAAATAATGAATCAAAAAACGTCAAGATGCTAGCACGATCGTAACTCACACCAAAGAACATTGGAAAGAACAGTACGTCTTGGCAAATACCGTTATACATCATGGCAAACCTATTTTGGCGACTAAACAATGGAGAGAACGGTGAAGAATAAATTGTTTCGGCGCTGTAAACCTCGCTCAACTCTTTAATGTAGTCATCCATTTGCTTTTTCAAATCAATGTGAAATTAATGGTTCAAATAGAACAAAAAAATCAAATTGATTTGCTATATGTTGGTATTAGTGAATTTATTTATTATTTTTTTTTTTAAGTTTAGAAATGTCATAACTCACGAATGTGCGAATTTGTGTTAGGGTGTTGCGTTCTGCATAATTTGTGTATAGAGGCTGGTGATCTGTGGGACGAATGTGAAAATACGTTAGAAGTTGCAGTCGAAGCTGCCTTAGAAGAAACTACAGCAAACACGAGCGGAATCAACGAAAATGTAGAAGATGAATCGGAGCAGTTTCGAAACATTTAGGAGAACTAAAACGGAACACTATTGCTTTTTAATTAAAAATTAATTTAGATTTGTTAAATTCAATAAAAAAGTTTTATTTAATAAAAAATTCAATTTATCACATACATTTTTACATATATTTTAATAAAAAAAATTATTTTAAATTGTTTTTTATCAATCCGTTCAATCGTCGCATTTTTTCGGCATGACATAATGCACGACTTTCCTCCTTAATTCGCGTGTTTTCACCAATTACGTCCAACAATTTTTCGAACCGCGATTGTTTAGCCGCCAAGTACTTGTCACAAGTAATCTCTTGTACTGTTTTTTTACAGCACGGTTTCGTCGAATATTTATTGATGGTGGCTCGGGAGTGGCACTTTCTCTGTCTGTAGCTGGTGTTGAGGAATCTAAATTAGATGATGAAGTCGAAATCGTTCTCTTACGAGTAAATAACTTTGCTGCGCATCTAAAGTCTGGCTCTAGCGAATCGTCATGAGTGACTATATTATTCACCTCTTCCTCAAAACCGGACTCGAAATAAACCGCGCCGCTAGTGCTATTATTTTCCAGGGACCTATTTGTCCGCTTCATGACGCATCTGTATTTGGTTTCTACTTGAAGTCCGGACCACTTTACTCCAAACTCATTCTCCAAATCTTCAGCGAGAAAGTTCCATAAAATTTTTTTTTTACGAATTTTTTTCATTGGCCCGACCTGTGGGAAATGTTCGCAGTACAACGCTAACATAAATATCGTTTGTCCTGTTGTCCACTTCTGTGTCCCGGACATCGAGATACTTGTACTTGGTGTTTCGGGAGTGGACTCACTTTGCATTGCGGAATGTAGCTCCAACACCTCGCAATAGATTGTTTTTACCAGTTCCCCAGCTTTATGTTCAAGAACAAAATCATTTTTATCCATTAACACAATACAATTCGATATATCATCAGAAAACTCCATGCTTTTATATTATATTATTTTTTTGTAAATATTTTTAAATAAAAATATCAGTTCACAAATTCACAAATCAAATCACAATTTACAATATACACCAAAACCAAACACATAAAATAGCGTCTCAACGAAAGATTGGCGTTATTGGCGTTTCTATAGAAAATGACATTTGTTTTGCATTGGTATTAGTTCCATCAAAAATTGATTTAGGAAAAAATCCAAATTTTTTAAAATTGATTTACATTAAAAAAAATCAATTTTTATGTCAAATAGAACAAAAATCTGGCAGATTTTTTGATTTACATCAAATTTTTTTGATGTTTTTTTGGTAAATAGATGAGCACATAAGTATTGCGTGTCACCTAAAACTTCACTAAGCAAACTTTATGAAAATACAATTTTCTTTAATATTTCCAAATTTCAATAAAACGTTAAAAATAATCGGGCTCCGTTACGTTTTTCTCGAAGAATATAATTTTATATTTTCGGAACCTAAAAATGGTGCGCGCTCGCTTGAAATGAGAAAACGTCAGGTCGAAAAACTCTTACCAACGAAAGTATAAAAGAACCAAACCAAAGACATAGAATGGAAAGTTTTGTACACCAGAAATATAACCTCAAAAATAATTGGCGAAATTGGAGCCTGGGCCAGATATATCCATACATCTCGTATTTAAACTAAAACTAGTTTTAAATTTGGCACATGGAAAGGAGTAAAAATCAAGTTTCACTATAATCAGGTAACATCTCTCACAAATCATTATGTATCTAAGGTTCTGATTAATTATTTTATCGTGCCAAATTTAAATGTAATTTTACTTCAAATACAAGTTGTATGGCGGATGTATCTGATTCAATACAGAATTTCGCAAAGTTGTCACGGAACGATTTTTTTTCTTATTTTTCTAAAAGTAAGGCATGCGTGTGACCATCTCAAACTACATAGCCTTAACCCGACAAGTTTATATTTGTAACGTGCCAAGCACCTTTATCGGGTCTGACGTAATTTTAATACGATTTTTTTTTTTTTTTTTTTAATATAATCGTGAATCACGGCTACAGAAAAGTTGAATTAAGAAAAGTGAATTTAAAAAAGTGGTATTTGTATGAAAATTTTCCACTTATTTTAATTCGTATTTTGAACAAACTTCCTGAATTTAAAAAAGTAATTACAACAAAAAAAAACTCAACTCAAAATGCATTAAAAATGCACATTTTTAGAAAATTTATCTTAAATCATTTTCAAATTGATTTAAAATACGTTTATTTTATTTCATATTTTGCCCACTTTTCTTAATTCATTTTCAAAATGGATGGAAGATTATTAGGCTAAAGTTTATTTTACGCATACATCGATAAAATCAGGTAAGGAGTATACATTTTTAAATGCAGGATTGTTTATTAATAGTTATTAGGAGGGAAAACTGTAAATTTTTTGATTTTGTGGAAAATTTTTAGATTTTGTGGAAAATTTTTAGATTTTTAATTTTT
Organism: Nephrotoma flavescens; assembly: GCA_932526605.1. Lineage (NCBI taxonomy): Eukaryota > Metazoa > Arthropoda > Insecta > Diptera > Tipulidae > Nephrotoma > Nephrotoma flavescens. Next base: position 78,190,663 of record OW052220.1, read on the forward strand.
CAATATTTTTTTTTGTTTTATTTATTTTTATTAATAATATTTGCGTCATCAGGCTCCCCTAAATTAAGAAAAGATGAATTAAGAAAAGAGAATTAAAAAAAGTGGTATTTGTATGAACGTTGATTTTTCTTGCACAGTTGTCATGTATATTTCTCATTATAAACATAAAATTTACATTTGTTTTTAATAACAAAGAAATGCATGCGAAATTTAATGTTTTTAAGAAAATGTTTCTTCTTACAGTTTTTTTGTTGTATTGTACAGAAAGATAAAAAACATGAATTTAATACAATTCATTTGTGAATTATTATTTTTGTATTAGTTGTGAATTAAAATTACATTTTTTAATTCATTTAGAAATTTGCGTTTTTGCACATTTTATTAATGAAAGGATTAGTCGAAAATTTTGAATGGCATTAATTTTCATATTACAGTAAAAACCCGATTGTTCGGCATATAATTAATCGGAATACTCAGTTAACCGGAATTTTAATTTCTAGGAATTTTTTTATTTTCCCTATTTTTGTCTTTCATATGCATTTTTTAATTCATTTACAAATTTGCAATTGTTTTTTGCACATTTTCATTATTGAAAAAATTAGTTGAAAATTTAGAATAGTTTTAATTTTAATATTACAGTTAAAGGCCGATTATCCGGCATCTAATTAACCGGAACACTTTAACCGGAATTTTAATTTTTAGGAATTTTTTTTTGCAAAGGAAAATTTTCTTTCACGAGGGAAATAATTTTTTTTATTAGGGAATTCACAGAAAATATACTTTACTAAAAGCTCTGTCATCCGGAATGCTTGGGGATGAGAGCATATTCCGGATAATTCAATGTTTTATTAAAACTAGAAATTTTATAAGAATTTTGCTTGATTTCATTATTTTTTAGTATTCTGGTTTTTTATTTTCAAATTATGTACATGAAATAATATATTCATACATAATATGTATATGAGTTCACCCATACGAGTACCCAAAATTTAATAATATACTCAATATTTCACTAACCTAACAGTAATACGACTTTACACATTCAATTCAAATAGAATAATGCATAAAACAGAAAACAATAAAGGAAAGTATATTTTCTGTGAATTCCCCGAATATTAAAAAAAATATTTCGCTTGTGAAAGAAAATTTTCCCTTGCAAAAAAAAAATCCTAAAAATTAAAATTCCGGTAAACTGAGTGTTCCGGTTAATCGGTTAATATGAAAATTAAACCCTTGCATAATTTTCAACTATTGCTTTCATCAATGAAAATGTGCAAAAAATAATTGCAAATTTTAAAATAAATTATGGAATGCATTTGAAAGAATAAAAAGCAAAAAAAAAACTTCTTCAAAATTAAAATTCCGGTTAACTAATGTTCCGGATAATTGGATGCCGGATAATCGGGTTTTTACTGTAACATGAAAATTGAAGCCATTCAAAATTTTCAACTAATGCTTTCAGAAAATGTGCAAAAAACAATTGCTAATTTCAAAATGATTTAAAAAATGAATATGAAAGAGAAAAAAGCAAAAAAAAATTTCCTCAAAATTAAAATTTCGAATAACTAAGTGTTCCGGTTAATTGTATGCCGGATAATCGGGTTTTTAGTGTAGTACTTTTTTACGTTTTATTTCGATTTTAAATATGTACACATTTTATTTCATTTTCAAAATGACTTATTTATAATTTTAAACTAAGGAAAAACAATTGGAAGGATTTCAAAATTTTCCGGGAAAAATTTAATTACGTATTTTATCAATACTTTTCTAAAATCATTTCCTAAATAATTTTTTAAAAAACATATTTTATTTCAGTTTTTTTACTTTTCTTAAAATATTTTGGAAATGAATTAAAAAGTGCACATATTAAATCAACTTTTATTATTTCATTTCTATCAACTTTTCTTAAATCATTTTCATAATGAATTAAAAACACTTATATATATTCAGAAAAACACTTATATATTTTCGTAATTCGGATAGCCGTGAATCACATAAGTCAGACATATATAGGTTCCGAAATCAACGCGGAAACTTCTCATGTGGACCTGACAAGTGTTATACGTCTTTCTTACTCATTTTACCAATCCGCTCAGTTACTGGCACTCCAAATGTCCCGCTTGTACAGCATAATTATTATCACACTATACTTCGTCTAATCTGCATTTCATGCAGTCATCTGTATTTCATGCAAATCACTGTTGGTAATCCATTATTTTGATTTTCCTCTAACATCCAACTGTTTTCAGTAACGATTATATTTCTAAACACAAAGTAGTTGTTCTCCATTTGCGCTTTGAACAAGCGCCGTAACAAACTGTAAGATAGATCAATCATGTTAAATTCATCCGATCCTCCAAAAATCATCAATGTACGGAAACTAAATTACGCATTAGTGTGCGTTCCTCCTCATAGCTTGTGTGGATGCCCAGCAAATTTAAGCTATTTCAGATTTTTGCAAATTACGGCTTCCACATACTATTACTACGATAGTGTATTATTTTTGTACACGAGTATCGCTTCCGCAGTGGACGCGTTTATTGATTTATTTGTACAACAATAGGGCATCGTTATATAATCCACAATATAATACAAAATCTATAAAAGTAAATGAAAGCCTTTTTCACCAATCTTTATATCCTTTATGAAAATATTGCTTGCTTGTATCGGTTCTGTTCAATTCTTTATTGTAACAATAAGAAACATGAATCTACTGTGTATAGTTCTTTATGTAATACAAAACCATGTAAAATCAATAAAAAGATGTTTTATGCGATATAAAAGACATACAACATCGTATGTGCACGATACATATTCAGCACAGAAGCAGGAACACAGCTCTGTAAACTAATAAGAAGTCGTGATGATAATACATATAGGAATGTTGTTGTTTTTTGTATGCTAAAGCGAGAGAAATGGGAAAATGTTTTATTGAGTTTTCTGATACTTTTCTTGTGCACTGTACATTTCTATGTTCGTTTCTGTTACAAATCATAAAAAAATGTTTTCGACACATATAGCGTACACGAAATGTGTACAGTCGAGGGAATTTAATAAAAAATGCGGAAAGCAACAAGAAATTGTTAAATTTGATTTCTGTCATATAATTGACTTAACCTAGGCGAGCAATCCTTTTTTATACATACATACATACTTAGACGATCGAAATTTATTTATTTTTTGGTGCTGTCACATCCATAAAACGAATATTATCATTTTTGTGTGTCATGTCACGACATTTAAGGCATTCTCTATTATCTTTATCCCGAACAATATTCCAAAATTATGTGCTTGTTGCTTCTTAAATAAAAAGGTCATGAAATGAATGTGTATTGTGTTGTATATTGATGTTGAATCGAAAAATTTTTCATCAATTTTTAAGCCTCGATAAATTGAATTTAAATGTGAAAATTGAAAACAAAATTGCAAAAACACGCGCGCGAAAAACCCACAAAATCCGTAATATTATTATTTTTTGGTGTCGTGTGTGTGTGTGTGTGTGGGTGCGCGCGATAGGAAAATCCTATCAATCAGCACACAACATTTCAGTTTCTTGAGATTTTCATGACACACACATACATTGCGGCAAATAATACGGTAAAAACAAAACGTATTTAAAAAAAAAAAATGCTCAAGTACCACACCCCATAAAATCTCATCGGAAAAAAGCTACACACACAAACAAAAAATAAAACCTAATGATTGATTAAAAAAGAATTTTCATTCGATGGGTTTTTCATTTCAAAATATTTTATTCATTCGAGAGGAGTGTAACAGCTCTGTATATGTGTACGAGTATAGTGAGCTTTAATTTACAAATTCGATTTGTTGAAATAGAAAATTAAATGTATAATTGAATTATTTATTTATGTATATATTATTATATCGGTTATCGTATCGCATCGAGAGCGAGAGATGTTCGATATCGAGATGTATCCAGAAAAAAAAAATATTCGTTACGTATTGTATCAATCACTCAGTCATTTCACTGTATACCCGAGCTGTATACACTCAACATATTTTTTGGAGAAATGCCGGTACGGTAGCAAATTTATTCTATTATTTTCCAATTTTTTATTGGTTCGGTTTCGTGATTGATTTGGTATTTATTGAAGTAAATAACAAGTGTGTATAATTCAATGTGCGGTATGGTACAATATAATGTTATATACGTATAAATGTATAATATTGTAATATTAATCGCTAAATTAAATAAATAAAATATATTTTTACAAAATAACATTTTGTAGTTTGGTGGAATATGCAATCATATATAGAAACGATAATGCTAATTTAATACACTTTAATTCCAATACATTTTTTAAGCGATGGTCCAAGTACGATATACTTTACCAGTAAAAATAACACGCTACTTTTGCCTGAGCATGTCCCAAAAAAAAATTATTACAACTTTACAATAGAGGGGTAAGGGGCATCGGTCTCGAAAGTCAATACACCAGCCCAAATGTTAACCTCACTTACACGTGGTGCTCTCAGCTAATTAACCAACGAGGCTCTGGCGACCGAGAAACGGCGGGTTAACCGAACACCGAGAACCTACCAAATGATGTTCTCTCCACTGACCCACTTCCTTAATGCAAGGAGTTTACAACAAAAAAGAATTTTTACCCTAGGAGGTACACCAACTGCTCAGTTGGTTAATCAACCCAGTAACGAGGCCGGCTCAAAAGATTCTGGGGTGAGCCACTCTTTGCTATGCCCATTCGATCGAAGTTCAAAAATAGCTAGAACACCACCTAGACAAATAGAGTTCGCAACTCGGCAGGAAATCGAAAATGTTGAACTACGCAGAAGACTGAGTGAAATAATAAAAGTTGCATCGCAACTTAGCAATGAAATCGCTAAGTTAAAGTTAAAGAATGAGGAGCTGAAGAAGACCAAACCGACAGAGGTTGTGGAAGCTCCTCTTACTTACTATAACGAAATCAGCACACTTGCCTGTACTGACGCTGAGTTTCATACAGGAGGAACTTGCAAGAGAAACTGATTGGATACACAAACAGAAGAAAAGACCAAGGAAAAAACGTAGAACAGAATTCTCGCCAGAAGTTGAGAGCCCGCGCAAGCAAAAGTTAATGAAGCTTTCGAACCAGTGACCCCAACAGCACCAGCAACAAGAACAACAGCAAGTTTGCAATGAAGACTAAGGCACCACTGCCAATTAAATAATAATAATAATAATTATTATCCCAACGACCTATTACCCTCCCAACCGCACGCGGGGAGTCTCCATCTGTATTATTATTATTATTTTTTGAGTATAAATTCAAGTGAATTATAAACAAGGATATCGAATTGCTTAACAAGTGAAATTGAAAAATTGGATGTTAAAACGGCAAAATATGTATATTAGTATAAAAATCAAATGTGATTATAAATGAATAGCTAAGTGAATAGTTAAGCAAAACGATACCCGTCGCAGACGGAAGGAAAACGGAAGTCGAGTCTGCTTAGTACAAGCAGATTTGATAGATTTAAACAAATTTAAAATAGATAAAACAAGATAAAGTAAACCAAAATAAAATGAAACAAAAAAAAACAAATAAGTTAAATAAAACATCAAACTATAGTCAAGAAAAATAAAAAAGTTTTTTCAACATGCGTTTCGTCATATTAAAATCGATTAAATGGCAGTGCTGATTAGCTTCGAACAGCATTCTCCAACCTTGAGAAATTAGGCTCCGAGCAAAATATTTCCATTTAATTTATTTTGGACCAAAAGTGATATTTTAATTTGACATGTAAAAAGTATTGATTTGTCGGATCAGAGCTATATGGTTTTCAGATGGTCAGACCCTTACGTCATCTTTTGCAAAATATGAACAAAATCGTACTGTTGCAACCTAGCGAAATTATGCATATCTAGACATATTTAGTTTCGTTAGGTACGATTTTATTCATATTTGGTAAAACGTGACGTAAGGGTCTGATCCGACAAATTAATACTTTCTACATGTCAAATTAAAATATCACCTTTGGTCCAAAATAAATTATATGGAAATATTTTGCTCGGAGCCTAATTTCTCAAGGTTGGAACGGTACGTTTTTTTCGTGCGTTTCTTAAATGTGAAATATGTATCTGACAAATCTGACAAATTTATGAGCCATTTTAAAAATTATTTTACTTCATTTTATTAAATTATAACATTTATTTTTTGTGTTTTCTGAATTAAAATAATTTTAATAAACATTTTTGTTTTTCATATAATAAAATTCGGGGATAACTTCACATATGAAGTCTATTTGTAATGAAATATAATATAAAACGGTGCGGGGCTAACTTCACACATGAGTTAGAGGGATATAATTATGTTAGTGTTACCTGATTAATTTTTTTTAATTTCGGGGATAGAATCCGGGGATAACTTCACAGACGTGTCGTGGACCGTGCTTTGAGAAAACCATGCTGATTGTCAGAAAACAACGTTTTACATTGAAAATGCAGTGAATCATACACAATACTTCCAAACAGCTTAGGAATACTAGATAGTTTTGCAATTGGTCGGTAATTACAGATGTCTGACTTGCAGCCGTTCTTATGAATCGGAACTATAAAAGAACTTTTCCAAATGGATGGAAAAATTCGAAGCGAAAGCGACTTTTGGAAAAGTGTCGTTAGTGGCTGAGCAAGAAAATCACTACAGTTTTTTAGGACGATGGATGGTAGACCGTCAGGACCGGAAGAAAAATCATCTTTAAGTTCGGAAATCTTCTGTACCACGGATTCATAATCGATCTCAATAGAAGTTTAGGTTGTTTGAATACAATTATTCATGTATGTAAAGTAACTTTCATCGGGTTTAAAATCGCTGTTTGTGAAAGCCAGACTGAAGAAGTTAGTAAAATGGTTTGTTATGACTTTAGGAACATTAGAAGAATGATCCTTATACTTCAAAGTGGAAGGGGGTTCATCGGACTTTTTCTTCAGATTGATAAAGCGCCAAAAACACTTAGGATCAGCGATTAGATTGGATTGCATGAGTCTGAGATAATTCCCATAAAGTTCGTCACTGAAATCATTATAACTACATATTTAAATAGTTAGAGTAATCAGAGTCTGATTTAGTTTTTATCGATCTTTGCCAACGTTTGTTCCTAAGATTACGTAATGTTCGTAGTTCATTATTAAACCAAGAAGGTGATGGCGATAGTTTTTTGGGGGGTATACGGAATGGATTGTTCAAAACATTCAAAAACTGCAGAGTAAAAATTGACATTTTCTGTTTCTATGTCATTATGATCATTTAAAATGGTCTTAAAGTCTACGTTAGCCAATAAATGTTTAAGCTTCACAAAGTCGGCCTTGCGAAAGTTGAAACGTTGTGGACTTTTAGAGTTGACATTAATAGCAAATTCTTTCGAAACAAAATTTTGATCTTAGATCAAAAAAATGATTGGCAATACAATAAATTTGATCGAAATGTCATTGAAATACATCGCATTGCCAGTCATTTTTTTGATCTAAGATCAAAATTTTGTTTCGAAAGAATTTGCTATAAGACTGACTTGTTCCAGACAAAAGGTGATCAAAATGGGAGGGTGGTATACATCTATGGCACAGAGGATTAGATTAGTTTTAGAAGCGACGCTATTGTTGGTAACCAAGGAGAACACCAAATCAAGCTGCCTGTTCAGACTGTTTTTAACGTTGCTGATCTGAAATAGTCCAGAGTTCAACATATTGTCAGTGAACAAAGTTTCTTTGTCGGTTAGTGCATTCGAAGCAACATAATGTGTGTTATCATCTGAAAAATCCCAGTTAAGCCCGGGGAGATTGAAATCACCGATAACAAAGATGTCATCTTGAGGATTCATCAGGTCAATGACGGAATCAACAGCATTAGTAAGAAGCTGATAGCTTACAATCTGACTTAGTGGGCGAATATAGCAACATAAAATAAAAACATTATTTTTATTATTTTTAATTTTGACACACATTAGCTCGATATTATCAGTGTTGGGAATGATAACAATTTGACTATCAAAATTGATGTGCACTGCAACAAGAACCCCTCTACCGGTTAAATTCGTGTCTGAACAATAAATACCATCTTACCGGAAGACGTTAAAATCCGAGGTAAAAAATTCGTTACTGTTGAAATCACTGTTCAAATTGATCTCAGTGAGTGCAAAAACATCAAATGGAAGTCTCTGAATTGCTAAAAAGTCGTCGCGAGATTTAGTTCTTAGTCCCCTTACGTTTTGGTAGTAGAGGGACAGGCATTTAAGTTTAAAACTGCCATGTTATTAAAATTATTTCGGAAATCGACAAATTCTTTGAGATAAATGGTTTCGGGCCATGACTCTGGGGAAAGTAATAGGTCAAATATAGCTTCAGGAATAGGTAATTTAAATGACGCAACTAGTCCATTGAAGCGGGATATATTTTTACATTCGACATTTTGTCCTTGGATGTTGTGCTGATTTAATATAAAATTAACGTGTGATACAACATCGGCGTTAGTTGTATTGGTACACAACCGGAATACAACTATATTTTTCGGTTTAGCGACAGTCCTAAGGATGTGTTTAGGATTCATATTGCTGCTGCTGCAGTGTTGAGAATTGCTGGAGTTGGTATCAATGTTAGCAGGAACCACTTCAGATGAACGGGCAGGGCTGTGATTTAAATAATTGATAGCTGTGGCAGGGAAAAGTTCCTGATGAATACTCAGAATATTGGCACGATCTGTAATTAAAGCTGGTTTGTGAATGAAAAGGGAGTTCGTTAGTTCATGGCAAGCATCCCTGGTAGCTTTCAATTCCTTCTCGAGTTACACGATTATGCAGTCATCATTGGTTTTACTCGACCTGGTATCTGCAGTAGTGCATGCTGATATACGAGAATTAATATCGTTGGACAAACTCATGATTAATTTAGTAATTAGTTTAATGTTATATTAAGCCGGGCCTTTGATGACAACCGGACTTGGTTTTAGCATTTTTTGGAGGTCGTCCTGTATTTTTTCTCGCAATTAGGGCAGATAGATCATCTGCTCGGGGTGGATTTTTTGATCAGCCCATGTATTCATATAACACTAAGCATTAGTTATCTTACTGTAAGTCTCTTTTCTAACCGTTTCGAAAACATCTAGATATGAAGGAAATTATTTAAGGTATGCAAAATAAGTGTCATTTAGAACAATTCCAGTTTAAAACCTCTGTAAGAACTTCAAGATTTTCCAATCAAGATGCCATTTTGAAAAGTTAATTTCGAGAAAATCCCGCCACATTTTGACTATTATCAGATTATAAAAATTCATTTTTCGAAACCCCGTCTTGCTGTAATTATGACAAAAGTTTCTTTCGTTGCAACGTTTTTTAGTATTGAAGTGTTTGTGTTTTGTGGAACATAGAGTTGTGAAACAAAATTAAGTAACATCTGGGTTAACGTAACTTAAATAATTTTTAATAACCTAAGTAAGTAAAGTATAATTTATTAAGTAAATATACGTGCTATTTGTATACGAAGGATTTTTAAATAGAAATCCTACCATATGTCAAAGAGTCGCACAAACATTGACTAAAACACTATTTTCTGTTAATGAAGGAAATATTAGAGCATGGTTCCGAAGAGTCCATAACTACTTAGAAGAGAAAAATCTCCTCGCAGTACTCCAAGAGCCTTCGCGAATTTTTAACTGCAATGAATCAGTATTTTTCCTTTATCCAGTAAGGCAGGGTGGCCTCGGAGTGTCTGCGGCATCCTATATTTGCATTGTTTCCGTATAAAAGGGTATCACAACATATACTTGCAAAATATACAAAAAATGGGCAGTCAGTAGGTCCGATATGACATGTCAAACGCTTTACGAATGAGTCAAGCTACACACGGTTTCAGCTTCTAACTTAGAACTAAGTGGTAGTAGATTTTAATTGTTAATTTAAAATCCTTATTTTATTAAAACACCAAATTTTTTTATATTGCTTTATTCTGTTCTCTCGAAAATAAAATTTAAACAAAAGTTTACATCTCAAAAATGGACTTAAATTTTAAAAAAATTTTATTTTCATTTCTATTTTTTCATTTCGGATTCAGGGACAAAAATTTTATGTCGCAGCTGCGACATAAAACATGAATTTTGCAGAGGTAACGGAATCATTCTAACAACTTGATTACCAACTTCGACCCACATATTGCAGCCCATGGATGTAGCTGTTTTCCACAGCCTCAAGAGTTTTTGGAGGAAAATAGTGTATTCATGGAGTTGAAGGAGCTGAAGAGTTTGGCCCACTACTTGAAGATTGTATTGAATCAACACTCAAACCGGAAATAATTCAAAATGTATTTCAATCATGTGGATTATTTCCGTTGAATTACTATGGGCATACCACCATTAAACCAAGGGAACTTTTATGCATTTGTAAACTTATTAGATAAAAGGTTAGGAAATGCCAAACTAAATACATTTTTGAATTGTGGAGATGAAAAGGTAGAAGATATAAAAGATGAGAATTTATATTAGTTCTGGAAAAGCATTAAAACTGATTTGGTTAACAATACCGAGAATATAAGAACAAAATCAATCGATTGGTCATAAAATGTCACAGTTATCGATCAAGTAGTACAATAAAATGGAAGCCTAGCCATTTCAACTCCGAAAGTTAACATAACCATACTTGAACCGAATAACGGTTCCACAATAGAAAACTTTATGAATTATGTAGATGCATTTTTAGACGAAAACGATACACCAGACCTCCTAGAAAATAATCAGGACAATATGAACAGCCAATGATTGTTGAAAACAGTCCATAACAACCGCACCTTCTTCACGAGATATGAAAACCACAGTTGTATCCGCATCCAGTCAAATAGCTGAAGAAAACATAAAAGCGAGTGGTTCGAAAGTATCAGAATTTCCACCTACATTTAAAAATACATTTTTTGGACACAAACTTCAATATCAAATGATGTAAAAGAAACGAGTTAAAAGAAAATTAACTCCGACAGTGGCAACAGCGTATGAATACATCGCATACCAAAGGCGTATCGAAGAAGAAAAACGGTCAAAACTGGAAAAGATTAAATTGAAAAAGAAAGCTAAAGAGGCTAAAAGAAATATCAACCAGGAAGGAAATAAGATAATGTGAATTCACACTTTCTATATTAGTGGGGGAGTATGTAGTCATCACATATGAGGGACCACATTTTCTCGAAATTGTGACGAACGTGATTAATGAGGAGCAAATTAAATACGAAGTGAAAACGATGACTATGATATCTTAATGTATGATGCCGCAGATATATTAAAAAAATAAACCCTCCTTTATTGGTAAGTAACTGAGGAGTTAATGTCATTAAAGATTTCGACGAGTGATTTATTTCAAGAAATTTTGAAATTTGAAATATTTATTTAATTATATATTTTGATTTTATTTTACTTGAATTATTTCAATATTTATTAATCATTAAAAAAAGGGTGAATTTATTAGAACACTAATTTTTTATTCCATTTTTATCTTTTTATACAACGCACGGAATAAGGTTGAAATGACAAAATTTTAGCACGGAATTAAAGAAAAATCAGTGCTGACTAATTAATCAATAAATAATATAAAAATCAATTTATTGTAAATAAATCATATGTTGACATGAAAGTTATCGCTTTAAATTTTTTATTAACATTATCAACTCACTGATATTTTGAATTCCACAAACTAAAAAATCAACTTAAAATTTCAAACCCCGTAATAGTCCGGAATATAATAAATTTCAGCTCAATTTCCTTAGACGTATCACACTTCATGCGACCTTACTATGGTTCTCCATGGTTACTAGATTTTAAAATCAAAATTTACTAAATAATTTTGTGCAAAACTCTCAATGAAAATTTTTTAAATCATAGTTGGCTTCAATAGTTTGAAATGTTTTTTATTTATTTGTCACGTCAAAATTTCAAGTGATAGACATTTTCATTTGGAGTGATAGCAATCGCAATGCAATATAAAGCAGCATACTAAGATTAAAAAAAAACAGCCTTAACGACATTATTGAACAATTATTTTGTAAGTTTCGATTTAATGATCTAGTAACCAGGAAGATGAGTAGTCACGTCACTTGAAGTGATGCGACTAGGGGAATAGGGGTGTTTACCTTATCTTAACTACAGATCATAGATAATGAAATATTATCAACATTGTTTTAACCGCAATAAAATAAACCGTCGATCGTTTGTAATTTTTGAGATCAAAAGCCTGACATACTGATACATCGCCTAGGCTGGCATATTAGCATTTTTTCATTGTAAATGTACCTGAAGATATTAGAGATCCTAACCAAATAAGAATGTTATTAATTTATATGGTTATATGAGAGCCAATTTAATGTGACATTGATAGTAATGAATTTAGGCACTGGTACTAAAGGCTGCATAACTTACAAAAACTAGCTGTTATATATATTGACACAATTTTATCACCGAGTCGAAATACAAAGTATCAAGGCACATATACTTTTTCCTTACCAATTATGCGATCTCCGGACTGTGATAGTTATAATTTGTCCAATGTGTGCCAAGTTTTCTTGTTCAAAAAATAAAAATAAAATTTTGAAACATTATTGTAATAAATTCCTATAATTTACCAAATTTAAGAAAATAAACTAGACCTGGTTGACTGTTTTATATCTGTGACACTCCTGTGGCTATAAATTGTCAAGCCACTTAAAACTTTCGCTGCGTTAAATAATAAAACACAGTTATCTTAAAAATAAGCTTATATCGTAATCCAAATAATATTCCCAATGACAGAATTTTTTATCCAATCAATTCCAGTGATATTCTCCTTTTCTATTACAATAACATAAATCCCATCTATACCCCATCCCAGCCGAATTTTTACAGGCGAATTAAAACGAAAAAGCGAAAAAGAAGAGCCAAAACGAAAAAAAAAACCTCTCTGAATAATATAAGATTCAAAATGTTACAACACACCGCAAATTTTATCTACTTCATGTGTATTCCTTATACCTATAATATGTTTCTTTAAGAAGTAGATAGAAATTATTTATGTATAATACAGTATTTTTTTTTTTTTTTTTGAAATTCAATAGAAAATTTATATATCTACACGAGAGTAGGTAAACAGTGATTTCATTTCGTGGATTTTTCTTTGTTGTTGCTTATACAGTTTCTTCCATAAGCCGATATACAAAACACGATGAAAAACAGCTTAATGAGAAAAAGCTCATTTCGTAATATCTATATCTAGATGTTTTTGTTATTATCGTTATTATTATTATTATTATTTTTTGGAGATAAGATAATCAAGAGTAGCTGTGTATCTTTCGTTACATATATAAGATGCCCCCATTATTTTGTCTTTATAATGTAGACAAGGTGCTCTTGTAGGTAAAAGTGTATCACTCACAAAGTACTTGAAAAAGTAACTCAATTGATTTTTCCTTATCTTCTTATTGTTTTTAATTTGGGAAGAATTTTGAATTGTGTACGCCTTTATATTATGAAAGAAAATCAATTTTTTCTTATCTACATATATATCCGGATCTGGTAAAATGAATGACATAAATAATTATTTTTGTGGAATTGAGCATGTAACAGTGGTCATCAATCTTATGATCATCAATCATGTTGCAGAGGCTTGTTTTGTTACGTAAAGTAAACCTGCAGCTGATGGTATATTTATACTGTAGAATTTTTTATAAATGTGCAGATAATTGAATTGGCCTCACCTCTGTTGAACATGAATATATTTGTATAAACTGAAAAGCAAAGGTAGCTTTAACTGATTTATAAACAAAAACAATAAAATATACAAAAGACTGTTAATAAAAATTAGTTTAGACGAAAAAGTAGCGAAAGAGCCACTTTTTGAGACAACAGCTTCTCGGTTTACTTTTTCAAAGATGAAAACAGTGAACCCGAAAGAGTGGAGTTTAGCGAAGGCCACTCAAATACCCTGACCTATTATTTTATTCATTTAAACTGTGGGACAGAAACATAGCTCACATCGCTCACTACTTATCTCCAAGGCGAAAATAAAACATTTAAATATATTGCTTTACAAATTGCGTTGGCCATGAGATTATTTACAATGTTTCTCTTTAGTTTTGATAACTAAAATTGGAAGAAAATGAAAACATAGCGCACATCAGTCAAAAACATAGCTCAAGTGTGCAACGGGCCTTAACGTCCATAAATATTTGGTAATATAGGTGCAATGGGACGAGACAAACGACTTAGCTTGATCGAAGAAGCAAAATCGATGCTTACGGAGATGTTAGCCTATCTAACCAGGTAGTAAATAATTATGAAAATTTAAAAGATCATTATAGACTTTAATGCGAAAAATTGGTAAATGGTCCATACGAAAATTTTAGCAAATTTAGTGGAAAGCTTCCCTTAGTCTGGATAACTTTGAGAGTGAAGTCACAAGGTTACACTGAGTTGCCAGAAATCGGTTTAGTGGAACATGCTGAAAACTTAATGGACTTCGATTTCTTTTTTCAGCATAACAATGCGCTCATACATAACTATTACGAGAATGTGGTTGGTTGAAAAAAACTGCTTGTCTGTAAACTACCTACTTACAGAATGCCACCATTTTAGACGTGCGGCTAATTAATTTAGCTTCCGGCATGTTTATGTTCTTAATTTTATTACGAAGATACTGGGACTTTCGAAAAAAAATGTCCACAAGTGGTGCTCGAATTTTCTACAATTTTTTGTGTGAACACACAGGAAAATGAATGAAACGCATTAAAAGAACGAGAACAAATTCAAAATTGGTTCACGTTGTTTTCCTTTGTTTATATTTTTTTGTGATTTAGCGATCGATTTATATTATTAGGTGATTCCCCGATTACGTAATCGCATACATAGAATTCCGTATGTCGTATTTATCATGTATTTTGCAGTGAAAAGTTTTTCCATTCAAGTAATAAGTGAATACCGAATAACTATTTACATGAAACATCAAATAAACTTGAAAAGAGTTACTTAGGTAAATCGAAGATTACCTCATTATTTTCAAAGCATCAGTTGTTAACCCTCAAAAAAATTTAAATTCTGTAAAAAAATCGAGGTGCGTAATTACGTCAAGACTATACCTTTATAGTATACACATTATCTTAAAACCAACCAAACAAAAAATTCATAAACTTATTACGACAGTTACGCTACGAACTTTATAGTATATATTCTCTAATTACGTCCTAAGGACGGAATAGTGTCCACGATCGAAATATTGTGAACATAAATCCGTGCGTTAAAAAATCAATTTTTCATCAACCGAGCACGTAGAAACACATCAAACTAATTATGAATCATGTAATAGACATGCATGCGAGACATTAAATCATGAACCGACGAGAAATTTCTCATTTAATAAATATTATGGGCTTACAAAAAATTGAATCGCTCGTTGTTGTTTCACTCACTAATATCGTACGCATACTAAAGATGTGTGGCCAACCCCCTTAAAAAATAAGTTTCCATACAAAATGCATGTATAGAGTTTTCCAATAAGAGTGATATAAAAAAACACACTAATTGTTAAGGAAATTGAAATGTTTTTTATTTAATGTAAAGTACAAACGATACAATTAAGTTCTGAATAAAACGTCATTCAAATGACCTCCACGATTTCTTCTGCAGGAACAAAAAATGATGATATTACAAATGGCCGAAACGTCACTTAAAATCATATCATTCCTATTGGAAAACCCTACAGGTGTTTTTTTCAAGGCAAACTAGTTTTATTTTTTTATGTTCTGCTCTCTCTCTCAAATAAAACTTAAACCAAAATGAGTCAAAAATGTCCTTGAAATATTGTTTATTTAATTTATGTTTGAGTTGTGTGATTACACAGAAAATTTGTTTAAGTCGGAACTAAAACTTGTATCATAGGTAAACGGGGAAAGAAACGAGGAAAAATCCGGTATTTTTTTAACATCGAAGATGTTTTTGGCGTCGCATTATATAGAAAGATGCAACGAAATTTTGTCCCAAGAATATGCAACGAAATAGAAAAAAATAAAAAAATAAATAAAATAAATACGAGAGAACCAAAACTTGGCTGGTGCGCCAATTATGTTTTGTACTCTTTCTATGCACCTATTTCTCATGTACGATATCAATTAGTGAGCGTAATATAACGGGTGTTGTTTTTAAGCCTGCGATAGAACTTTAATTTGTTGAAAATAAAACAAAAAATTTAATTTTTATGAAAAATATACTCTGGCAGATATCAGTGTGAGTATGCTCTGGCAAATCATCGTGAATAAACTGGCGCTTGAACAACGCTACGAAATTACTAAAATTTACTTTGAAAATCAATCGTCGATACTCGCAACTTATAGACGACATCAATAGAAATCATTACCTCACCATGATCAATGATTTTTTGTTTGAAAATATGGATGACATTGATCCGGACGAAATGTGGTTACAACAGGATGGCGCTACGTAGTACGTACCATACGGCGACCGCAACCATTGACTTATTAAAATCAAAATCTGGCGATAAGTTGATTTCGGGAAATGGACCTGTCAATTGGCCTTTCCTGTGGGGCTATGTGAAGTCACTGGTTTGTGCTGATAAACCAACAACAATTGAAGCGTTGGAGGCCAGCATTGTACATGTTATTCGTGACATACGGCCAGCAGTGCTCGAAAAAGTGGCCCAGAATGCGCTTCTTCAAGAACAGCCACGGTGCCCATATGCCCGAAATTATTTTCATATTAATGCCATCTATTGATCTTTCAAATAATAAAAACATTTGATTACAATTTAATTTTTTGTGTTATTTTTTACAATCAAGTTCTATCGGGCTTAAAAAACACCGGTTACAAATAAAAATAAAAAACCAAAAAATAAAGTAAATACGAGAGAACCAAAACACGCTGGTGTGCCGAAAATCAATATTTGGGCTCATACTTTTTTATTTTTACTATATAAATACAAGTACTCTAGCCCAAAACAAATGAGTAGGCTTAAGCTTTTATATTTGTTATCGAAATAACATCGGGTGTACGAGAGGCGCTCAAATACGTAATGACGAAAAGTAGTAGTAAACGTTGGTCTTGCATATTTAATAAGCCAGATCAAATTCTTTGGTACGCAGATGATATAGTGCTTTTTGGCCAAAACAAAATTATATCTAGGGCAGCTTTACCGTCACGAGAAACGGGTTTGTATTGAAGTCATCCACGCTATATGTATTCAAAATATATTTCGCATTCGTGCAGACAAGCAATTTATACAAAGCAATTGTTCGTCGTGTGCTAACTTGCGGATGTGACGAATGATACTTTTTATTAAAATTGATCGGAGACATTGGACCGAAGTTCATTCCTTGTATAATTCAGTTAAGGTTGTGAACAAAGAGTAACAGATTCGAATGAACCGCTAGTGAAGTTTCAACAAGAAAAATAAATGTGATATTATAGGTTTCATTAATTCCAACCGAATTAAACGGATGGCCCACATTCAAAGATCGCCATCGGTTATCGTAAGAGAAGATCTAGTATAAGAACAAAAGGATGTTGAAACTTGATGAGATGCAACTAGATGAACCGAGACAGTTTTAGTACCACATTGAAGGCTGCTAGGCCCCTCTCTATCGATTAGCAATTTCTACTTCTTGTATGTTCGATATTTAAATTCGAGTTAAGCTTCCTCAGTTCAAGAGTTCGGCAGCTTCACCGTTAACCTATGTATATTAACCGTTATGATGATATTTTCTTCCTTAAAATGGAACATTAAAAATGGACATAACGATTATTTTGTACAAGAAATCAAAGTACAACTCAATCTTACTAAATGCAAGGAGGTACGGATCTAAGTAGTAAAAATTGAAACAACACTGGTTAGTATTATTACTTCACAAATATTTTATTAAACAAAATATTATGTACTATCGCTATGGAGTTCGTCTTAATAGATTTTTGTTTTTTGATTTTCGAAAATCACTAACGACATCTCATTAACGACCACCTCGAGTTTTTTCTTATTAATACAAGAATGAAAAAATTGATTAAATTTTTCAGATGATCGAAGCACTTATCATATTTTAAGGGTAAAAATTTTGGAAAATATCGTACTATGACTGTAACACATCTTTCTGTTAATTGTGAACAAGTATTTTGTTTATAGCATTCATTTTTAAATAGTTGCTCGAATATAGTCAAACAGAGTGATGCTATACGGGCATATTCTGACGTTGGTGCTTTGAGAGCCCCAAAGTTCATAGATTTCATAAAATTTTTCATTACTATGAAAGTCTCGTTAGTTGCTGTAATTTCATCGTTCTCCTTTAAAACTTTGTGGTTTTCATTACTAAAATCTATCGTAAATTCTTTAGGTAATTCGTCAATAAGTCCAGTATTTATAAGACTTGATTTGTAATCTTCATGGAAGCAGTTCCACTCCAATTCAATCATTTCTCCATCGTCGGCTCTACAATTAAAATATTCGCTAAGGAACAGTAGTTTAACCACAACTATGTTCGCAAAATGAACGCCATCTCATGGCTGCTAGGAGTATAATTATATCCGCCTCTTCCTCGTGAAAGTCTCGAGAAAATTTTTTTTAAACAGTCTTGATTAGTTTTACCATTTCGACGGCATAATTTGTATTTAAATATTCTATAAGCATTAATTGAGATTTTATAGTCAGCAATACATTATTAAAATAACTTTCGTTTTTCGAAACTATTTTTAAATTTTCCTAAAAACCTAAACTATTATTTAAATAGTTATATATTTCATTGCTTAGTGGTAGTGGTTTTTCAAATGGCGATTTTGATGAAAAATTACGAGAATTTAATCAGTCGAATATATTGTTAAACCGCTCAATAAACTTTGCAGTTGGTAGGGCTTTATCCAAGTGAGTACCAAAAATTTCCGGGCAAGTTTATAGCGCCGTTTTAATAGCACAACAGACGGTATTACTCTCAACACCTGGGCGGCCAATGAAATACTTTTCATTTTTTCGAAAGTGTTTTCTAGTCAGTTTTGGTAAACTTTTGCAATTTTGTGCTGAATCTAGATCAAATATTTTCCGAACGACGGTTATGTCTGCTAATCCAATTTCCGTGTGGGAAATTTGATTATTCACAAAAGTATCTCGAGCCGATTTAATCAGATGTGGTGGGTCGTTAAAATCAATATAGGGCTTTTCAGGTGTAATTCCTAGATGTTTGTAGGTTTGAATGTTGATAGTACCTTGATCGCAGGTCAACATGACCATTTTTAAATTAAGTTTCTCCTCACAAATTTGTATATTCTGTTTAATTAAGTCACTCAATTTTACGGCAGTAAATGATCTCTCGATGAGAATATAATTAATGAAATTTTTCCAGTCAACGGTTATTGGGCGTAACATGAAAACAAACCTGAAGAGGCAAGATCATTTTTTAGCGCAAAGGCACAAATTAATGGCGAAATCCGGAGATAAAACTGATTTTTAGAATGAATAACCCATACTATTATTCTTTTTTGACTACATTCTATTTGATTTTACCTTGTTTTAATTATATTTTTAATTACAATTTTTTATGCTAAAA
This sequence comes from Nephrotoma flavescens, assembly GCA_932526605.1. Classification (NCBI taxonomy): domain Eukaryota; kingdom Metazoa; phylum Arthropoda; class Insecta; order Diptera; family Tipulidae; genus Nephrotoma; species Nephrotoma flavescens. Next base: position 78,210,212 of record OW052220.1, read on the forward strand.
TGCGATAACTTAATCTAGACTCAGAAATGACACTGTAGTTTTTATTTGAGAAATCATTAATTTTTGTGAACACGCATGGATTGTAGTACTGATAGATACTGTAAGACGCCAAAATGTTGTACTTGCAAGATTTTGTGCAAGATTTTGGTTTGCGGAATTTTAAAAAAATGCAAGATTTCGGGGCGCTCCTATTGGTCTATAAGAGTAGCGTGGAAATAAATGGTTTTCGAAAAAAAAAAACGTTTAGTTCTGTATAAAATATATCATTGAGGGGTTTTTCTGTTGCAAGTGCTAGTAGTAACCCATTCATGCTATAGTATTTTTGAATATATGGGATAAAGTGCTGGCTTTTGGCCGAAGGGTTGGAAAAATATTTCATATGATTCAAAAACATTTGTTTTAAACAAAACAATTAAAATATTTCACACACAGGCAAAATTCGTAAACACTTAGAAATAAGTTGGCTTTGCAATCAAAAATGTAAAGGCATTAAAAATGCAATGACAAATCAAATACAACTGTCGGGCGGTTGTACCATCACAATTTTCGGCTTTCGGCTTATAGTTTATGTCTCATTTTTCTAAAGCAAAATTATATGCACTTTCGCACCAAATATTTAGTATCGACATAAAGTACCAACAAAAAGTATCACAATTTCAACTTTTCAGTAAAATATGTTCTCTGGGGCGACATGTGGTACCATCACTATTTTCGACTTTCGGCTTAGTTTATGTCTATGTTTTCAGGAATCAATTAAATTTCGTGTAAACAATTATGTGTTTTAATATCGCGATTTTAACCTCTTGATATAATAATTGTGAGTTTTCTCTTTTTTCTACATTTCGATAAAGGTATCACGAAACAATTTTTTGATGATAAATAGACCCGATTAATCTAGAGCATAGAAAAATAAGTTTACCATAGATTTCTCATTGTGATAAATCGAAAGATAAAAATGAAATGAAAAATCTGACACTTCCAACGATATGATTATATTTGTAACTTTACATTGCGCTAAATGTAAAGTCACAAATACAATCATGACATTAGAATGTTTAGAACTTTTTCTACTCAACTCATTTTTGTTTCCGGATTTATAAAAATGAGAAATTTATGGTAACCTGATTTTTCTATGCTAGTAGTCTTAGAAATTGTAGAAAAGGAAAAAGTAATGTACTTTCGGCCTATTTTTTCGATCGTCACCCATTTGTTGGTTTGTTTGATATTTTGACATTTTTACATTTCTCTTCATTCGTTTCATATGACATTTGAATCAAAATAATTTAATCGTAATATAAATAGTTTAAAAATACTGAATAGAAAACATGGAAAATAAAATTTTTGAAGAATATAGGAAAGACAAGAACGATGAGTACACGATTTGGACTCATTTTCCACGAGAAAAAAGTGGTAAATATGCTAAATGAGAATAAAAAATTAAGTGTTGCGGTGGATTTACTAGCGCGCTTCATTCTCATTTACGGAGCGATTCACAATATAAATGTAGCAAAACGGAAGAGTGCCCCATTTACATCAATTTTCGCTGATTCAAGTTCATCCACCAAAATTACAGAATTCTTTGGTAAAAATAAACAAGATGTTTCTTTGTCTGCCATTTTATCTCGGCGTTTGTACCTCAAATAATCTCAGTGTATTGCTTATGGCCACAGATTTACGTGCAATCAAATACCAAAATCACTCAACACCATAAAAAAATTGTAATGGATTATGCTGCAAAAATTCAACAAGAAACAAGATCCATAATAAGACATTGACTTAAATGACGCCATCTTGAATAAGTCAGTCAATTTGTTCCAATTCATTGTACCGACTTATTTGTGACGTAATAACAAAAAAACAAAACGCAATTTCTATTATATGGAAGAAAAATTTTCCTTGAAATATTGGTCGTTGCCACTAGATTTGAAAAAAAAACTGTATGTATTACATTTAGTCAAGACATACTTATTCAAATAAGTCTCCTCGCGAGGTGACTTATTTGAATAAGTCGGTGTCCACAAATAAGTCGGTAATTGGACAAGGGCCTTAGTTGAACTTTTGATGAGTGGACTTCTATAAGAAACCGATTCTTAAATGTAAATGTACATTCCAATGAAAAAATATGGAATTTGGCTTGGTCCGTATTCACGGTAGTACTCCCGCCGAAAAAGTGTTTTGAGCTAATTAAAAATAAATTAAACGAGTTTTCTTTATCGCTTGAAAAGGACATTGTAAGTATAACCACCGATGGAGCATCAGTAATGAAAAGACTTGGAAGGTTGATTGAGCCAAAACATCAGCTTTGGCTTGCAGCTAGGAGTGTTTCACGTGCTTTATATGAATTGAAATTCTGAATTAGGTGTCATTGGCGTTGCTGAATTATCCGAGACTGCTGATACTTTTGATGAAGTAAATTGCCCAGAAACTGTAGATTCCGAAAACGTAAATCCAACTTTGAAATTTCACATAACCATAATTTATGATCTATTATTGATCTATAAATAAACAAATCGGGTAACCGTAGACATCGTAAAATAGAAATAGACGGATGTTTTATTTGAGCACGCTGTGACCATAAAAGGAAAATAATAATTGGAAAGATGAACCTGTATATCATTTAACTCTATAAAAGTGAGATCTAAATAAGTCGAAAATTTTGATGGATATAACATTCCGTCCCTAATTTTTGCAATAGTTTTCGGATTTTTAAATACACAAGCACGTGGCAGATAATAAGGTTTTCCCTTAGGGTTTGTTGGAGCAACATCGGCCATACGATTGAGTTGCTCGTATTTTGTCATAAAATCTACTACGATAAAAAATATACATATTTGATATGTTGGCAAGCAACCTTGGTTTCATAGAAAATGAGTCGCTTGAAGCGACAAAAGACTAGTCGACTAGCGGAATAAGGCTGAAATGCCAACGACAGTGACTCCTTCTGAGTTGTTAGACTTAGATCAATATTTATCATTTTGGTTTATTACAATCAAATAGTTCTAACATTTACGTTACTTCCTACCGTCTCCTGGATTGGTATTTTGAAGAAACGGCATGTTTGTACAATAGTTTTGATTTGATGCTTTTGGAGAATGCCAAAGAAGTTATCAGCTCTTGTCAAATTTCGGGGCGGTTAATTTGATGACGGTGTGCGTTTAATAAAAACATTTAAATTATGAGGTGGAAATTTGCCCGTAATTTTCGACATTACGGAGAGCAACACTCATGAGGTTTGAGTGGAATACTTTTAACGGCAAATAACAAGACACTACAGAGTTTGCACTAAAATGCCACAATTTTTGGATGATTAGTGTGGCACTCAACGAATTCGATGAACTAGTTTTACTCAAGAAAATCTCTTGCTACCAATCCTTTAAAAAAATCAAACCTATCTCGTATGAAAGGTTAAGCTTATAACAATCATCCGATGATAGTGGCATTTTAGTACAAATTATGCGATGTCTTGTTATTGGCCATTAAAATTATTTCACTCAGACTCCATGATTGCACTGAATAAATTCTACTCAAAATCTTCCGGCGTCAATCCGTTTCAATATGTCACTGCGATGTCGAGTATATAACAAAATTTTGGCACAAACTCTACGAAGTCCTGTTATTGGCCACTCAACGAGTTTAATGAACGTGTTTTACTCAAAAAAAAAACTACCGCGACCAATCCGTTTGAAAATCAAACCTATTTTATTTGAAAGGTTAAGCATATAGCAAGCATCCGATAATAATGTCATTTTGGTACAAACTGTGCTATGACTTGCTATTTGCCATTCAATGTACATATTCCCCTGAGACTCCTGAATAAATTCAGTTTACACAGATTTTTGTTTTCGTGAGTTTTTTTTTATTTCACTCAAAATTCTTATAAGAAATATTTTAACAGTCTACCTTACCTTTTGTGTGATTAAGGAATTATTTTTGGGTTAAATTATGTCTGATAGTTTACGTTTTTTACTGCGCTGGACTTTTGGAGAAATAGTTGGACGAATTATTGCAGAGTCGTGATGCAAACCAGGAATTTAATCTTAATCAGCTAGAACGAAGGCAGGTTCAAAACTGTTTGCTCCTATATGGTTGGAACTATATTGCATGCAAATTTTGATTTATTTCAAGTTAAATTCTTAATATCAGTCGATAGAGGCTATATATAAAAATGATAGCAAACACGAAATAATCAAATATTCTTGGCACAAACATTTTGACTAATCAGTGTTGAGATTGCGTATATCTTTAACCGTAACAAACCCAAATCACTTTATTTAACCCAAATTTTGTTTCCTCTATGTAGCTATACACATCCTACGTCTATATACGTAGATGAGACATAAAGTCACTTATGTTTAAATAAAGTCAGCCATATTCAATATGATTTATGTTTTATCAAACAGGGTTAAATTAGAACGTAACGCATATACATAACCATATATCTATACTCTATGTACTCGATATACATATTTATTAAATCCACATATTTTATGTAAACAGATCTATGTTCCATAATTTTATGTTACATAAAAAAAAATTTATTTTTTTATCAAAAAAAGATAAAAAAAATATACAAAAATAAAAACAACGACTCGATATGGATTTTTTTTTTTTAAGATGACATAACGATTTCATCCGCACCACAAACTCGTACTCGTGTACATAAAAAAGGAAGAATATATTACATTCATGCATATGGTCTTATATAGCTAAATACACCACAAGTACTTTTCGTATATATAAGTTATACATTTTATGGATGTAAGAAAGCACAGTAGATAAACAACAAGAGCTTTTCATACAATATTGAATTAAAATTTTTTTTTGTAATGCAGCAGTCTCACATGTTATTATTGACGATGTTATGTCACGAAAGTTTTGTGTTTAAGTGTTGATTTCGATTAAAATATCGGTGTACTCTGTAATCAGCTCCATCTATGTCTAAGCACATATATTTGAATATATTTTATATTACACAACTATATATGGACGTATACCGCTTAATAAAGGGTTATCTTTATCTTACTCTTGTTTTGTATGTAAAATGCTTTGTATAAGCAATGTATGAGGATATTTTTATTTAGATTTCAGCACATTGAAATTATAATTGAATTCTGTATGACAACAGAACGTTTATTGTTGTTACGAAGAGAGTCTTTCGTAGAGAGTCTTTCTTTAAAAAGAAGGATTTATTTTTATTGTTTGCATTCAAAAAAAATAACGACAGAAAACAAGACAGCCGAAAATACATATATTTGATACATAAAATATGGAAGAATATTTAGACGAGATTAAAATATGTTTTCCTATCTGATATATATAACTGCTGTAATCTATAACTGTAAAGAATATATTTTTATTGAGTTCATTTATTTTTTGGTTCTTTGATTGGTAGAGATGACATATAATCTTATGAACGGTTGGCAACAAATCAGAAATGGATAACGTAAATAACGAAAAGGTTTGGGTTTGACAGCCTCTATTTAACTATATTAGATACAAGTTTTTAGTGTTTCTAAAAAATTAAGTTCTAATATTTTATATTTAATTTCTTTGAAACTAGGTTTTAAAATTTTATTTCTAAATTTCCTTTCCTAAATTTCCACAAACAGATATTTTTTTAACTCAGAAATCATAACTTGGCATGGTATGGTTTCAACATTAGTAATAGAGAACGTTGTTTCACATATGTCGTGAAACGAAATTCCAACTTCAGATCACAGGTAGTATCTCTCTTAATCTTAATTTTAACACACCACCGCTAAAACCATTAACATTAAACATTAACTAACCGGGTACGCTACTCCGGTGAACTATCGAGCTTACTTCACTCTGGAGGATATTGATTCTCTTCCAAATTCGCGGTCGAGTTCAATTGCAAGCTTGAAAAGTTGAGCGAAACTACTAGGAAACTAAATAATGTGGCTGGTAAAACTAATCATCATATGATCTGATGACCTGATTGAGATAACGTCTTGGTTGCGCAGAATGACAACAAAAAAAAAAATCTAAAATCTGCTCACGGACCTTCCTGGGTCACTATTCTGGTAATGTACCACACCCTGTGATTATATGTAATTTGCATTTGAAAAAACATTTTCTGTCATACTGAAGTAAAAACGTAGTGGTAAGTTTTTTAAAAACAAAATAAAATTTGGAATAATTTTTCCTGCCAAGGGATATGGAAAAATTATTCCCAGTTTACAAAGATTTACTTCAAACTTTTCTCCTCAGTAGGCCGGAAAAAAAATATTTGAACTGAAATTACATAAAAAATCTTTCCTCAATTCCCTATTCCGTTTAAAGCTGTGTATCTTCACTTCTAAACTTGCGTGACCTGTGGCTTCATCCCTATGAGAACGAGTTGAGTCGTTTTTATATCTAAATCGGGCAAGTCTGTTTAGAATAACCCTAAGAGTTTTCAACCTATAAGTTTGTCCTTATAGACTTCCTGAAATCGTTACAAAGAATGGTGAATAAAGTGCAACTTTGCAAAATGCTTATATAAAGTTGACAGATCCTGAGAAACGGTGCTACATCAGCTTTAGTTACCAAGATTGAAAGATCCCTAAAATAACAAAGAATTTCTAATGAGTACCACCCTGGACATTGCGGAAGATTTTGCTGCTAGTAAAAATTCATGTTTCAAATTTGGTATCAACAACATTATCACCAACTAGAATGATTCATTGTTGAAATCTGGCATTTCCGAGGTTGTGCTGAATGGGTTCTCAGGTGCTGTGGCCCTTGGCGATCGATATCATCTATTGTGTGGTGACCTGTAATCAACTTAAATTGTGCGATTGCGAAACTTAATGGCCTACAAAATATTGTGTGTATTGGGCAATGCTGATTTTCGTCTACTCCACATTCATTTCCTTCCTGGGATGCAGACCTTTATTTTGGACACCAGAAAATTCTCGACGAGTATAGCCCGTTAATTTCAGAAACAAATATGGTTAATGACAAATAATTGTTTGAGTTTAAATTTCTGTAATTCATTCTCAGTGATTTATTCTTCGAGAGAATTATGGATCTCCCAAGAATTTAAGGGTGAATTGTGATTTAATCACTAGTTTTCTACTCAGACTACTCACGAGATTGCCTTGGTGCAAATTTCTGTGCCTATTGCCAAAGCTTGCCTCCAGAGCGTCAGGGAGTCTGAGTACTCATTGGTCTGCTTTTCAAGCTGAGATCACAGCTCAGAATCGTTGCACTTACGAACCGCTAAGTTGTGATTTTGGAAACCTCAACATCGTGTTATTATGCACTGACTGCAGTGCGGTGCTTTAAGCTTAGAGTAAACCCGTGGTTGATTCTAAGCTCAGCAGAGAGTGTAAACATTTCATAAATCTTCTTCATTTCATCTCGAGGTTGGCCCACTCAGCCATTGAGGGTAAGGTGATACAAGATTCTTTGGCAAAAGTTAGTTCAAGCTCTGTTTTTATAGGGCCGGAACTTGCCGTTCCCTTATCATTTTATAGTGGTAAAGTTCCAATCAAACATATCTTCAAAGAGCGAAAATATTTTTTGCTGAGCCAAATTCTATCATAGCCAAATACGCGTATACGTATAAAAGGATAGCGTTCCATCAGATTAGATCAAGGTTAAGACGTCAATTGATTTACATCAATCGAGATGGAATTCATGGAATCTGATCCTACTAAAAGCGGGACAGCTGCAGACATAACGAATGCTGCCATCGTTAACCTCAAAACAGTCATCACATATGTTAGTGAAAACCAGCCGCAATTGCATGTTGGTTTCAACTACCGTGTATGATAAATGCGTAAAGGCTAACGATGATATTCTCTATTTAAATAAAATAAACCGTACAAAACCAATTAAATTCTACATTTCAGCCCAAAACTCACCGCCATGTAACCAAATAGGATTGTTTCAGGTACACGAGTTTCACGAGTCAAACCAAATCCAGACATCGGTCCAACCTGCTCTCCAATCAATGAAAACATTCTAAAAAATAATTAAATTTCACCCCAAAATCAAACGTAAAAGGGTAAATCAACTCAACGAAATATTTCCAGAACAACCAGTGCCCAATCAAAGCAAATTGACTGCAATTACAATTTGCAGTCATTAAAGCATCCAGATTTAAAATTGAAAAAAAAAAATTATAACAAAATATGAAAGCTGTCACGCTTCCACATCAAATTAATTCAACTATACATTGGCACACCATCACTCTTCTGGAAATAATTTGCATTACAACAAGAATGATTCAGAATTACCCTCAATGGAAGTAGTATACAACCAACTCATACACAGAAAGCTCTGCATCAAACTCATTCACGTCAAATAAAAACCGTGATCGTCGCAAAAGAAAATAAAGCGAAACAATATGTAATAGGACCACCCACACTGGGCGCCCTTTCTCGTCAAAACTCTGCTCAACAGAACCAACGCATATTGCTATGCTCGTCCAAGCACCGTTTCTGCATGCTAAAATAAAAAGAATGTATTTTACATCAAGCACATAAACTCTGATGTACGCATCCACGCAACGACACCAGAATATATACATGAAAATTGTTACAAACTTTAACAAAAAATTACATTTAAGCTCCATTATTTAACGCAGATCTACTCCACGGAGAAATACTCCTTCAAAAATACTGAAAGAAATTTCAATGGCGATACGGGAGTGCAACTGGATTACAGTACATGTCCAAGAAATTGATCTGTTAAAATATTGTCAAATTACACCGACTGTCTCCCCAAATAAATTTCTTTTTGAACATGGAACCTTTTATTTTTACGAGTATTTATCTTCTTACTCGTGTATGAGGATGACCCCTATAATAAAATTGTTGATAGAAGTACGTGAAAAGCTTCGTCTACTTTCCTTATTCAGTATAAAGCAAGGCGACCAAAATGAATTGAAAAATTCATTCGTTCGTATCGTCGTATCGTCAAATATCCGTTTTGTTCCTACACAGAAAAAAATGATTCTTTAATATTAAACTAAATGTAGTCAGATATCAACAAATATTTTCTATGATTTTTAGCCATACATTAAGTTTCTTTAATAATACCAAACGAAATTCTTTATTTTCGCAACGAGCCGATTTGCTGAATCGAGGAATTTTTTTATGATTTTATATAAGACATTTTAATATTTAAAGAATATAAAATTATCGGATTCAAACAATTTCTGTTCAACTTTCCCTAATTTATTAAATTAATTCATTGCATATGTGAATTATGATTTGAAATATCAGATAATTTATTTACAGAAAAGTAGATTTTTTTTTATTTAATTCATCTAAATTATTCCACGATTATGTCAATTACGATTTTCCGTATAAGGCATTTAATTACCAAAAAAAAGATTTTTTTGTGAATTTCATATAAAACATTTAAAATTATATACAATTAAAATTGTCCGATTTAATGAATTTGAGGGCAAGATTTATTGAATAAATTGATTAGAATCCCCCCCACTCCTCACTTTAACCCCAAGGTACTTGTAAACAGAAAGATATACAAACCCTTATAAAAATGAGAACTTCCTTAGGTCTCTTCTTGACAGCTTGGTTTCGTACTGATAAGTACAAAACAAGAACTTATCGATTTGGCGAATTATATCACCAAATCAGAAACTTCAAAATACTGAAACTGAAAATTACAGAAAGTGTATTTGCAAATTTACAACATTCTTTCTATGTTTCCACTAATATATTTTCAAGATCAAAGAAAACTTTTTCTGATATTGGGAAACTAAAGCACACAAAATATTAAATCAATTTGGAGAAACAAGAGCGAGTAGGTAACATAATAATAGCACAATTTGAGAAATTTAAGAATATGTGTTTGGAAATTCAAACATTTGTATTATATATTTCTGAAACTACATTGGTCGAATTAACGAAAGAGTAATTATCGAAAACATAGAATGCGTGTTCGCAAATTTAAAAAATTGTATTGTATGATGCATGTAATATATTATTTAAAATCAAGAAAGTTTTCTTTAATACTTCAAAATAAAAATCAAAGAATGCAGATTCTTTGACTTTACTAATTTTGTTTTTTCAGTGTATATTGGCGATCAGTTACTGATTTGCCACACTACACAAAAATGCGCAATATGTTTATACTGACAAATCCAACATAATTAAACTTTGGCGGCTAAATTTTCATTTTTATTTGTAATTCACACAGATGCAAAAATTCACAAAATTGAAACTTTCATCACCTTTATGCACATGTATACTCACAGTAATCTGATAGTGTCAGTTGTAAAGTAATTAATCATTTACCTGGAATTAAAAAGAAAATAAAAATATTATAAGGATTTTGTTATAAATAGGTGTTATATAAAGTTGGCATGTCTAACTGTTACACCACAGTTGAGGCAGATTTCGCTTGTAAATCAAAACCCATACATAATTCATAATTTTTCTGCCCCACTCGCTTTAAGCTCCAGTGGTACTATTCTGGTTTCCCCTTTGAATAAAGAATTGGGAAAAATATTTTCATAGCATTTTTGTCAAAATTGTTTCTGGCTTACTGAGGGAATACGTTTGGTGTAAATATTTTCAAAACAAACTTAAATGGGAAAATATTTTTCCCTATAAAAGCTTTGTGGAACAAAACTTTCCCAATTAATTTTTTAAAATATTTTTAGAATGGTGGCTATTTTTTAAATCTTAGTTTGCCGCTTTATAAATATTTCCTTGCGACTGCTACACGTCAAGCGACAATTTCTATCACTAAAAATTTTGAAGCGACAAATAGACAAAAAAAAATCAAACTAAGACAGCCAACTAAGATTTAAAAAATATTCACTGTGAGTTTTGTAAAAAATTATTTAGTAGAGTTGGATGTTATAATCTAGTAAGCAAGAATGGCTGACTGTTGTGTGACTGTCAGCAAATTTAACCCTATACAATCTCTCCACCTGCCATTAACAGCTATACCATTAAAATTGTTGGTGGAGACGCAAAATATTAATGTGTTGCCAGATTTGATAAAATATTTTCTACCGCCTTTGCACAACTTTATGTTATATAAATTTATGTCAAATTTAAAATAGCGGAATCATTCATTTTGTGTGATTTGTTTGTTGTGGCGCTTTTTTGTGTGTGGTAAAAATTAATTCGATTCTCACATAAAATTTGTGCTTGTTGTAATAGAACTATTATTAAAATTGTGTGTGTTTATATTATATCGTTAAAAACTTGTGTTTTTAAGACAATTTAAAAAAAATTAATTTAATATTAAAGACCACTAGATGAGTAAATCGTTAAAAAGAAAATAAAGTCACCGCACCGCTTATGCGGCAGAAAAACGGAAATTTGAATAATTCCAAAAAATCGGGAGCAAGGCTTGAAGACGTGAAAGAGCCAAATTTATTCTATTATGAACAAATATCATTTTTGGATCCCTGAATTGTTTATAGGAAAGGGCTAACAAATTTAAGTGTATGTTTTTATTATACGAATTTTAATATAAGAATTTATGTTAATGAATCCTATTTAAATTATTTTTAGTTTTCTGAGAACACGAATAACAGTCAGGATCATAACATACCGATACTTGAAGGGTCGCAATACTAATTGGACTGCGAAGTCAGTTTTGAGAGCGGAGCAGAAAGACCTTACACGACCTTCAAAAAAACAAATCAAACTAACAATCAAATTTCGAAGTTCGATAATGCACCAACTTAATTTATATCGGCTGTGAATTTTGATACTGAAGATGAACTCCATTTCTTTGGGCTTCAAATGGCCTCAGCTCATCACGGACAGCGCATAAATTTAATGAACCAATAAAGGTTCTGGAAGCTAAAACGGTCAAATTTATTCGACCTTCATCAATTTATCAGTCATTATCATTATCAACATCCATCGACATTTATTAGCAGGATAAATTTCAACAACCACCCACCATTCGAGCGCGATCCAAATGGCTTGCAGAACCTCAGGAACAAATTTCGATATAGTTTTATGAGATGCCCTGGACATATATTCCAAAGAACGGAATGAGTCACCTATTGCAATAAATCTCAACGTTATGGCGAGTCCAACACTTGCTAAAATAGCGTCCCTCAATATGGTGTCATTTTTGGTTATTGCATTTCTTACCTATGTTAGACTAACAAAATGGGAAACAAAAATTTTACGTAACACATTACACAATCTAATGAATGTACCAAATCAAAATTTCTTCGAATTGTTTTATTTGTATCCTTTTAAAATTTTGAAAGTTGGTTACAGTACCCCAGTCCAAATCTTCTAACAAATCCATTTCCACATCATGGTCGATTGACCCAAAGTACCGGTGCTTTCCGTTTTCCTCAATTTCTTTTATTTTGCGATCATGCGGCAATTTCAACTCAAGTAGAACTTTAAATCCTAAGGCAATTTTATTTTTTTTGGCAACATGTTAATTATAAGTAGACACCAAACACGTAAAATTCCAAATCACAAATGATTTTGAAATGTCAAAATGTTGTAGGTGTTCCTCACCGAAAGCCATTTTTATTTTTTTTTTCTAGCAGCAAATTTAATGTATGTCAAGTTTGCGCATTGTGCAGAGTACCAAATAAAATACACAATGGTTATAAAAGGACGCGATTCTACAAGTATCAATTTTAGTGAGTACTTACTCAATCAGACATACTCATCCTGCACATTTAGTATGATAAACACATTTAAAATTCCACCACAAAAAAAAACTAATCACTGCCGTGAGCGGCTATATCTAAAACTCTAAAAATATCTTCCCGCTGCCCTGTATGATCCATTTAATCTAACATCCATGCCTACTATCAAATATAGTCTCATCCTAATGTATCTGCCTCACATTCTCACCATAGTTATTAAGGAAGAAATTCATCAGCTTATTTTTTTTGTGACAGTTTTGGCATTTAACTGCACATGAAATATTGACACTGGTTGTCTCTCACGTAGATCTTTTGATTATTTTTTCAACAGATGATAGCTTTAATCAACAAAATTTAAAATGGTAAATTATGTATGTTTATATCATTTAAAGTTATAATGATAAGACTACAAAATTTGTAAACAATATTTTTGGTCAGTAATACAATTCAACATAAAAAAACCAACACCATTAGTAGCGGAGACATCTAGCGACAATCAGCGTTATTGTCAAATATTCCCAAAGATGGTTGTACTGGAGTGCGTTTACAAATTTTACATTGTAACAATATTGTTAACAATGACAGTTCTAATGCGTTCATAAACCACCATTGTAACAACACGCATGTGCTTTTTGTCGTTCATAAACTGTGTTGTACATTGTTCTAAACGTCATTTTCAACTCTCCTCGGTATATAGATTCTAAATGTCATTTTTATGTAAACGCTGTTTGTTTTATAATCAAACAATTTTTCAGTAAGAAAAAATTTCGAAATTTATTTATATAATAATGGATAACTTTATATAATATTTATATAATATTTATTTATATAATAATGGATTTATATAATAATGGATATATTTAATTATATAATAATGGATGAATTAATGTGGATAAAATACCTATAATAGTTACCTATAGGAATCCGGTGTCGCTAACAACCAAATTACTGCAAGTAATTTGTGTTTCGGATCAATTTGTGGTCTGCCCGCAACTGCATCCGCTTTAATTAAAATTGGAGTTACTATTTGGAGTAGTATCTCAAATGCACGTTTCTTTAGTCGAAAATTCTGTTGGAATTGTAAATCGTCGTAAAAATCAACAACTTCCGAAATATACGCGGTAATCCGTGGTGGTTTGAATTGCTTTTTGAATCTGATTAGTACATCTAGCTCTTCTACCTCGTCCTCTTCGGCCGCATTGTTCATTGTTATCATCATCTAAAATTGGCGGGAATAATTTAAACCATAAACAATATTAATTTCAATTCATTCTAAACGAGTACTTACGTCCATTAATCCTTTTTTATAATTCAATAATGTTGCAAGTAATAGCAATTCTGCGCTTTCCATTTTTAAAATGTTTATAATTTTAGAATTATAATTTTTTTTATTTATTTGTATATGTAATGCCAATTTGACGTTTCAAACAATATATAGTTAAGATGGCCGGAAAAATTACAATGACAGTTGTAACAATATGGTTACAATGTAGCATTTGTAAACGCACTCCTGTCGTTTTATGTATAAATTTGACATTGTGACATGCTGTATTCAACTGCATACTTTTTTATATTGAACAATTGTCCTAGATTACTGAAATAGCGTTAAATACAAATGAACTAACAATTTATTCCAATTCCCAAATTTAATTTAAAGTTTATCAATACGATTATCAAGAATTCCAATTTAACTAAGATCCGGTAAAATGTGGTAGACATTACAACCTGTTATTATTTACATACACATTCGTGTATTTGGAACTTAAATTGGAGCAAAAAAGAACTCGAAATGTAATTAGTAGAAGGCGCATAATATCACTTCTCTGATAATGCAGTTTTTGCAGTTGTACAGAATTTTGTAATTTAATCACGCATGTCGTAAGATTTTTGTTAGACAAAGAATTAGATATTACCCCAATTTGGGGCTTCTGCATTGATAAATAGTGAATACGTCATCATTCAATACAGTTTAACCAATGAATTCCTCCCATCAACGACCAAATCGCGTAGTTTTTTGATGGCTGAATAAACACTTCGCATGTTTTTTATGCTCGCACCCCATTCGCTTATGTTAGGTTCGATGTGGTTGGGCAGAGATAAAAAAAAATTTCCAGTTTGTCGAAGTTTATTGCCTCTAAAGCACAAATATCCTTGTTAATAGAACAGATTCCTTCGAGCCACCATTTACTAAAAATAGAATTAGAATGAGAAAAAGTGTATGAAGTATTCTTCCTAACAAAGATGAACACTGCGTAACAAAATATGGTTCAACTCCAGTGTAATTTAAACCCTATGGCCTGCAACGAGAATTACACGTCACACACGACCGGAAATTCCTTAAAAGACGTCGATACAACCCACTTTGAGAAAATGTCCAAACAAATTTTCCACTAAAATTCACTAAAATCTGGAAACAATACACTGGAAGTCATAACACTTCAAGGTCAAATATGGGATCTACTAAAAAGTGGTAAATTTTCGTTAAGAAAATGGGCAACAAACAATGCAGTTGTGTTGGAGTCCAGTACATTCTAGATAGACTACATACCATCAAAACTCTTGGTCAACAACAAAGGACGTAGTTCTTCAGCCAAATTGGTTTTCGAAATGGGAAGAATAAAATAATAACAACTCCTCAACCGAGTAACAAAAACAAATTATTATTATGTTAATTACTAATTAACAATACCATAAAACTAAAGCAGATACACGGACCATAAAATACTGTTAAAGTTAGTCGACTCGCTTCAGCCGAAAAATGTCGATAGTGCAGATTCGCTGTAACAACTAAAATATATCAGCCAAAAAGGTCGATAATGCATATTCGGCTGTAATAATAAAAATTATCAGCCGAAAAATGTTGATAATGCAGATTCAAAACAACGTATTATTTGCCTGTAAAAGTCGCTAATGCAGAATCGTATAAATAGCCAATCGAAAAATGTCGATAGAGCAGACAAATAATTTTTGTGTTGAAAAGTAATTTCTTTTTAAATTAAAAATATTTATTTCAACTCACCAACGTCTATTATTCAAAATCAAACTTTTTTATTAAATGCATTAAAACTATAATAAAAAAACTATTACTGAGAAAACACAATGGCATATATCAAGCAAAACTTCAAGAATTTAAGGTCAATTTCCATTTAAAGAGTCCGAAAATTTCTGTAATAGATCGCACACAAAACACTTGAAAATTTCTACAAATTGGCCGTTTAAAGTGTCATGACTGGAAATAAATTCAAATGAAAGGTCTTATTGATGCTCATACCTGAAAAAACTTTTAGATCGATTTCCATGTTGGAACTTGGAAAAACTCACTTGAATATATCACATCCAAAAAATTTGAAAATTTCTAAAAAATTGACCGTTTCAAGTGTCATAGGTCAATGCATCAATAAGACCTTTCATTTTAATCTATTTCCAGTCATGACACTTCAAAAGGTCAATTTTAAGAAATTTTAAAATTTTGTGTGTGCGATATATTCAATCGAGTTTTTCCGTACTCTCCACATGAAGATTTACCTGACGTTTTTAAATGATAATTATTAGATGGTACTTCATTTAAAATATTCTCCAAAAATGTAACTATAGCTGCATTTCACGTCTTACCTTCGCAAACATCCAATACATCACTTACAGAAATTTGGTTTGATATACACATGACGTCGTTTAATTGTTCGCATGAAAATTTTTTATTTTAAATTTTTTAGTTGGTTTTTAGGAACAACAAAATAAAATTTTCTAATAGAAATAATTACTTTCCGGCATAAAATTTGTATCTGCATTCTCGACATTTTTCAGCTGGGGTGTTACCCACAAAAATTGGCGGTCATTATAGTTTGATTAGTTTACATCTGCATTATCGACATTTTTCGGCTGGAGTCGACTAACTTTAATAGAGTGATCATAAACGTGATGTTTCTCACTTAAAAAAGGGTGCACCAAAAAAAACGTTTATGCTACCACACCTTCAGTTTTGTAAAGCCCCGCGTATTCAGTAAACTATATAAATAAAATTAATAAATCGATGCGGATTACAAACATTAAATCATTCCTCTAAACCGATTCTATGAAAACGATGGATCAGAGCGCAACCTCATATATATGAGCTGTGCTCTGATACATCGTTTCCATAGAAACGGTTCAGAATAATGGTTTGATGTTTGTGATTTGCGTCAAATTTTTAATTATATTCATTAGTTTACTGCATACGAGGGCTTCACAACAAGCTTGGCTTTTGTATATAGCTATATATCATAAAACCGAATATACAAATCCAATGAAGGATCGCTAATTAATATTGAAGTCAGAGCTTTAAATGGCATAGATATCGAAACAAAACGAATAGTGACATTCACAACAATAGGCGTTTTCGGAAATATTCCATGGTAACTTTTGAGAAATTTTAAATTTTTTAATGTTGGTAACAAAAGTTACTCAAGTTACCCTGGCTATACAAAAAGTAAGATTACATTCGCGTGCTAATATTTATATTCAGCAAAATTCAATGACGTATTTTTACGGATACAACATTTTTGTTGTATTTTTTTTTTAACAGTTGATACTTTGAAAGTCTGTACTTTAATTTTTTTGACACTACTAATTGCCAGAAAGACTGAAACTAAAGAAATAACTAAAAGTAAATTTCCCTAAAGCTACTCTACCTACATGTTCGGCAATAGATTTGGTAACTTTTTGTCAACAAGTTTTCAAAAAGTTGCTACGTGATATTTCTGAAAACGCCAAATAATGACGAAATTACTTACACTCAACCACTTTTTATAAAAGAGCACGTGTAATGTGAGAAGAATAGTAAATTCAAATTTATGTTTTTAAGTTTTGATCTGAATTTATGACTCTACTATATATAGAGATGGAAAATCTGTACGAATCACAACGTTTCAAACAGATGAGATTATTGATTTCAAAAAATCAGTCTTCTCATCAGGTCGCGACGACTGATGTTGTATTACTTACATATGTTATGATCCGCCACATTTAATAATAGGGCCTTCAAAGTATATTTTATTCGATAAAATTATCGAAGAAGCGCAATCCAAAACTCTCTCTCTAGTGGAGTTTAATAAAAATTGTCACCCTCACGAAACAGATATTGTTACAATTTTTAAACATTATTCGCCTAGCGATGAATTTATTAGATGCCATCGTTTTAACACTTTAACGAAACATCAACTAATGGTAAAGCATAGCGCCGTTCGATTCAACTTCTATGGATTTATAACTACCCTCAAAAGAATAATCTTTATAAGGGAACTGTGTCAATATATATTCGGCTATAATGGAACCAATTTTGTGCGATCCCGGACACAATTAGAAAAGGATAAACAAGAAGCTGTACAACAAGCTACTCCAACAAATATTAGCTGACATTCAGGGGCACTTAAACTACTGCCTGCTCCACAATCTTTTGGACTTTGGCAAACAGGTGTGAAAACTCTAAAATATCACCTAAAAGAAATGGCATGGGAATACAATCGTCACGTATTAAGAATTATCAACGGTTAATCGCAGGTAGAAGCAAGCCTCAAGGCAAGCTACGGCACTTCCACCTGACCCAACTGCCTCGATACTACCACCAGCTTAGTAGTTAGTTGGTAATTCGCAATTAAGAGTCCGGAATCGAACCCGCTAAGATATTCCCTCTCTAATTAGCATGGGCTTGGGAGGGCAACTACAAATAAATGGTTCAATTTTAGAAAACGCTCGTCTAATGGTTGCTTTTCTACAGGTTTTCGCAATTTTTTTCTGGCAGTATGCCAGGTAAACAGTTGGAGTACATTTTTTCGAAAACAAAATTGGGAATATTTTTCCCAAAAAAAATATTTGCTAAACTATAAAAATTTAGATCAAACATGATTCCTCAGTAGGCTGGAAAATCATATTTTTGGCAAAAATGCTAGGAATGTAAATATTTTTCCTAATTCTTTTTTCCTATAATAAAGCAAAAAATCGACCTATTAGTAGAGATAATTCCTGCTAAAATTAGTTATAGCAAAACAGAATAATGGTTCCGTTTGCCTTTTATCTAAATGTGTGTCTTGATACCGGAGAGCCACAAAATAAGTCAGAGAATGAGCTCCGCATCAAAAATGTTTTCATATTTAGCCATCTAATAGTTACACCATGGGTGCCAATGTATACGTCGGAATAGCAGCTTGTGTATACAGCATCACCTATGGCCACCCTGGAATTTATAGAAAATGTCCAATTTACCAACCATCAGCGGACGACAGTAGTTTATTTTAATCTCACACACTATTATTCAGATTTAACATAATACAGAAACCAGACAAGAAACGTGGATCAACTATATGCGCATGTAAACAGCTTAGGAAATCATTAGATAAGCTTTGCGATCAGCACTTAGCTCAAACATATTCTATTGCCGCAATTGAGCACAAATCGTAATAATACACCACAAAGAAAGGCTTTAAAATGATGGAATTTAAATATCATGAGTAATTTGGCAAGCGATTTAGTTCGAGTTCGTGATGATCGCAACCGCAGCGTTATGCAGAGAAAATAGGAAAAATTAAACTAAACACAAAAGGCTAGTGCTGCATTAAGTGCAGTCAAAAATTATGGTTTTCATCGCTTCATACATCACTTCAGATATTCCACTTCACAGAAACACAACAGAAACTAATTGATTAAACAGAATCATTCCTATAAATCAACTTAACAAGGTGCTTCAAGATATCAAACCCGCACAAAATATGCCCGCACAAAATCAAACAAAACAAAAATTCAGTAACCAATACTTCGGTTACTGCATCACACGCGTCAGATTGAAATTATCCCCAACTTAAATATTTTTGAAATTACTGCAAAATGATTTTAGGGTTGTATACTACTAAATTAGAAAAAAGAGGAAAAACAGGAAATTAGGAAGGAAAACTAGGTGATCAATATTTGATCTTTGCCTCGACAATTCCGTTGATGGAAGTATCGAATATTCCACAACAGAAGCCTGATTCTCTAAAAAACACAACAACGAGCAAACGCAAAGAAAAAAACAAAATCACACTGGATTGTATTTGTAATTTGTGTAAAATCGAAAAGCTTACTATGGTTTTCACGTTTATACAATATTTTGTTTTTCAGAGAATCAGCGTGCAAAAGACACCTCCATAAAATCCGCAATGAACTATTTGATTACTTCATTAGATCGTGATGAGTATGGTGACAAGGGGCCACCCACACCTAAAACATTTTATTATTAAGAGCTGTAGTGTATTTACAAAGTAGTGTTGTGAATCAGGTTAGGGTACAAAGCACCAATGAGCGGTACCTATTCCAATCAATACATAATTTCGTATATTAAAAATAGTTGTCGACGAAATAAATAGTCAATGATTGAATACGTAATAATCTAATATTAAAGTGTAGTCTAGACGATTCAAAAGTAACTACATTTACCTCTCTAGTATTATATCATCATAATCATCACGCAACCGAATATAATTTTCCACATTTTCCAATTTTTTGTTTTTCAATAAAATTTCCAATTTAAACGAGCACATATACGCAAATGAAATAAGTATAGATAGAACTCATCTTCATACCACCCCCGGCCGACAATCTTCTCGTACACGAAAAAAAAAATTATAAACTTTTTTCATTCGAAATGATACGAGCAAAAAAGTCTACCAGTGCAAAGTAGATGTAATAAATATTTTTTCTAATTGAAAATTTATTTCGTGTATGCGTTCTATAAATGCCGAGTAATAAAAAATAATTAACTACATTTTTTTGTATATGAATGTTTATGTATAATGGACCAGATGAAAATGAATAATGGGAAAACATATATATATAGTTTTTGCAACTATGTACGGTCTCATTTCGAAATTATTTTTAATCCTTGTATGAAATTTATTCCTGTATTTTATTTTATGTTAGATATTTATCTATGTACCAGAATATAAAACCTGCATATATATCCTCTTAACCTAAAATGCATGCATGCCAAAAAATCATGGATGAATAACATAATTTTCTGCTTTTTTTGTAAATTTTATATTTTCCTTATCGTTATAATAATATTTTCGTCGTCATCATCTCCTCTTTATGTAATATGTATATATTTCGATGGGGTATGAAAATTCTGTTGGGGAAAATTAAATAATTTTATAGCTATGGAAAATATATTTTCGTTTGGGGTTACGAAATGATAACATATATACACAGGACGCACACATACACAAAACAAATATATTTTTAAATCAAAATATTGATAAGAATCATATTTTGTTTTGTTATCTTTATGTGCGGCTGTATAAAATGTATAAACAGGAAATGTGGCGCAGGGCAGGTTATGAAAATGGCAATACAAAAAATAAAATTTTGTATTTTCCAGAATGGGTTTTTTATTTAAAACATCGTAATAGTTCCAGGTTAATTGTATTTTTTTGTTGTTGTTAAAAAAATGTTTTATCTTGTTACATCGGGTGCTTTTTATATATTAACTTTCTAAGTTCAATTGTTTTCAAGGATGGATAATTGAATTTCAACAAGTGTATTGTAATTGAGAAGGTCTGTGAAAGATTTTATCTCAGATGTTGATGTCAATTTTTGTTTAGGCATTAGTAGAGGTGTTTCTGGTTTTTGATATTAGAAGAATTTTTGATTTGTGTTACAATAATAGTTCTAAGATATTGTCTTATCAATTACCATATTGTGGTGTGGTGTTAGTGTTATATGTATGGAGTAGTAATATTACCCTAAAAATTAATTGAATGAACAGTAGCAAACCCGATTTATTCGAAAAACAAAGCTCAAAAAGTCGCTGCGCCTGCGAATTTCTTTCAGCCAACTGTTAAAATTATTGGTGCAACGATATTATAAAAGTTTTTCCGTAAACCTTATCTTATTCCAAAGTTTGAACATGCTTTAAAAAGGTATATGGTTTGGCCAAAGATTATAACCTGCACGACTAACAAAATTATTCCCACTTTTAACATAAAATATTCTTAGATCCTTGAAAACGTATATGTGAACCTGTGGCGGTTTGTTGATGTTAAATAAAAAAAATTAATTGATACCAATACGTA
This sequence comes from Nephrotoma flavescens, assembly GCA_932526605.1. Classification (NCBI taxonomy): domain Eukaryota; kingdom Metazoa; phylum Arthropoda; class Insecta; order Diptera; family Tipulidae; genus Nephrotoma; species Nephrotoma flavescens. The sequence continues at coordinate 78,231,911 of OW052220.1, forward strand.
TTGGAAGTTTTTACGAATCGTTTGCAACTTATTTCAATTGCATATGTATTAGTGTTATAACCTGTACAAGACGAAACTTGAGTTACACTCGACAAATTTAAAACAAATTGGTACAAAGTATAGAATTAAACAAACAAAACCATAACCACCGTAATAATCGCCCAAAAGTCATCTGCACAGTGCAATAGATGAGAGTTATCCAATTTCGAAAATACGCAACAAGTCTTTGTGGATCGTCAGGGTACCCTACCTAGGCTCGTTTGATTATCATAATTAGAACGAAAAAGTCCGAAAATGGAAATTATCACTAATACTTAAAAAAACACATTTTATTAAACACTTGTTTTTTATTTCGCAAAATTAGATTTTTTGAGTATTTTAATTAAAAAATTTGTTCAAAAAGTTTAAAAAATCACTCGATCGATTTCGACTTGTTTAGTCATCGTCAGGAGTATCTACTGATTTGTAAAAGTAAAAATTTGTTATATGTATCAGAAAAAAACAAAAAATTAACAAAAGAAGGGACAAAAAATAAGCAAAAAAATTAATCTATTGACCGCACAGGTGGGCGATTAGTCATCGGCTGAGTAACAAAATTCAACGTATATTGAAGTACATTTAATTACCCGACGTATTAGTCAAATTATAGAAGAAGGGTCTGAAACGAATTTTTCTCTGTTCGTTGAGGATATTTTGGTAAAGAAATATTGATTTTCGAATTTCGTAAAACTCTAAGGTATCTAAACGTCTGCCTATAGGTTGTATGAACAATTTAGACATATTACATATACACTTGTCCGCAGATCGATCATGAAGATAAACCTTCAATCCCAATACTGATTGAAGTTCCTCCCATTAGGCAAGAAATACCAGAGAACACTGATTTGTCTAAGGTAGAATGTACTCGTAATAAAAACAAAATAGGTGTTAAAAAACAGAACAAATGGACTTTCCGAGTAAATTTGCCTATAATCATTGGAAATCCATGGACCTTAGAAAAAATACGAAATACCGTAAGAACCAGCCTCCTACCAGCCGGGAATTCCTGCTTGATTATATTTGGGAGCATTAACAAAAATCAAAATAATTTAACAATTTTTGGAAAATGTAAGTAAAAAAAAAATTTACAAAAGTATAAATTTATAATTCTGTCGAACCACACCATGAATTATTTTACAATTGGTGATGATTTAATAGACCGTGGTAATTTCAAATTGTATTTGCAACTGAGGGGTTCGGAACGAGATAAAATGCAATCAGTATTGCTAACTAACAAAAAATGTGTTGAGAAAAGCGCGATCCAATCGTAAGTTGCTTTCAGATGCTGTACAGGGATGCGAAGTGCTAAACGATATTCGCCGAATTAGTTTTAACGATGAAGTTGCAAGCTACATTTATTTTGAAGGGGATCCATTGTTTATAATTTTAGAAAAACAAGACTCATTTGAATTTTTAAATCAAGATATTGTGGTTATGCATAGAGATGCTACCGAAGGTCCTGTACAAAATTAAAAGTCAAGACTTTCCACATATATATTACTGCGTATGTGTAATCAAGTATGGATCTGCAACAATTCCCATCTTGGAACTAATTAGTTCCAAACATGACGTAGAAGCAATTACTGTCATGGGTACTTTTAAAATCTATTTTGTTTCAAATAAATTGAATGACTTTGAAACGATATTTAAGTTTTACTGACGACGTATTAGCAGATGGACAACTAAAAAATAACGAATACTCTGGTATATTCATAAATAAAACAAATAAAAAAACGCGTAATTCGTTCACCAAAGTTACGAACGTTCATAATGTTAAATTTTTTTATGATGATTGATAGCGATTCACCTTGACGATCACGATAAATATGTATGTGGCATATTTTTACGAAATGAGACAGATTTTTTCTATTGAACTATGTAAGTGGCTATGTGCTAAAACCTCCAGGATTCGCTCTACAATGCTTCCACTAGCGGACTTTCTCATTCTAATTATGATAAAATGAACGGGCTAATGTGTAGCGACACGTGACGATCCGCAGAGACGTGGTACATTTTCGCTAACTTGGACAGCTTTAACCGATTGTATCACGAATGTGGCTATGAATACAGTAAAACCTTGATTTAACGGACTAATTGGGGAGTCAGGTAAATCTGAATGCCCGTTAAATCCGATTGTTTTTAAATTTATTGGCTAAGAAATGTCTCAGACATTTCTTAGCCGATTGTGTTTGGATTGAGTATGTTGGATGGAAATGGGATTCTTAAATGATTTTTGGAAAAATTTCTGGAATATGGCCATATGGAAATGAGATTCATTAATAATTTCTAGAAGAAGTTTTTTAATATGGCCACCTAGAACGGGTAACGGCTATTACTTAATGATGGAATTCTTCACGTTGAATAAATATGGGATTATAAAACGATAAACTGCTGTACTCGCCAGAGAATCAGAAACCGAATCATAATTTTCCTCTTTTCTGATTATTACTGTAGTGGAAAGTGTACTTATTGGTTGTTTTATGGAATTAACTCCCAGACCCTTTATGCTCTTGTATTGCAAGTACCTCAAAAGTTTAAATTTCCGTTTGGTTCGAAAGGTTCTAAAGATCTCAAGGTTCCATGTTCCTGTGAACAGTTTTCTAGGTCGTTGTTGAAAAGAATACTATAAGTTTATCCGAGCCTTTTGTGTATGGTTCATAACGTGATTTTTTGTGGGGGTAGTTAGCCGTTCAACCCACTAATTACATGAGCGGGTCACGTACTGGTGATAGCTGTCAAGGCATCCCGCCTTACCATAAATATGTTAACATCACAAAACGCTTGCTTCAAGAAAGAAGCCTGCATATTATCTAGTTCCGTCCCAGGTGGGCATATTTCACAACTCCTTCCGAAAGTTATTGGCGAATCTTTTTTCATCCAACATATTCTCAGTTTCAGCATAATCGAATAAGAAATTATCGAGTTCCGTTTCAAGCGTCCATATTCCAGAATTTCTTCCAAAAATCATTTAAAAATCCCATTTCCATCCAGCATACTCAATCCTATCATAATGGGTTTGGAATCGGTCGAGTTCCGTCCCAGATGGCCATATTCCAGAATTTCTTCCAAAAATCATTTAAAAATCCCATTTCCAACCAGCATACTCCATCCCATCGTGATCAGAATTGATCGAGTTCCATCCCAGGTGGCCATATGCCAGAATTGCTTCCGAAAATCATTTAAGAATCCCATTTCCAACCAGCATACTTAGGAATTGATCGAATTCACTTCCAGGTGGCCATATTTAAGAATTTCTTCTAAAATTAATTTAAGATCCCGTTTCCATCCAGCATACCCTACCCCATCATAAAAGGGTAAGAATTGATCGAGTTGCATCTCAAGTGGCCATATTCCAGAATTTCTTTCAAAATTATTTAAGAATCCCATTTCCATCCAGCATACCCAATCCCTTCCTACTGGGTTAAGAATTGGTCGAGTTTCGTCCCAGGTGGAAATATTTCAGAATTTCTACCCAAAACCATTTAAGATCCCATTTCCATCCCGCATACCCAATCCCATCATGATGGGTTAGGAATGGTCGAGTTCCCTCCCAGGTGGCCATACTCCGGAATTTCTTCCAAAAATCATTAAAGAAACCCATTTCTATCCAGCATGCCCCAATCCCATTATAATGGGTTAAGAATTGATCGAGTTCCGCCCCAGGAGAGCATATTCTAGAATTTTTCAACAATGATAAAGCATCCTGTGGATCCTTATAGGTATTTAGGTCTCTTAAGTATATTTAATAACGACGACATTTAAAATCTTTAAAATTTGGTTCTACATTTTTAATCGTTGAAATATGTTTATTGAATTTTTTAAAATCATATTTAACGGTCTTTTGAGATATTATATAAAATTTATAATGAAAAACTTGTAGTTTCGTCTTATACAGGATTAGCTCAAATGTGGCTTAGTGAATACTTCTCGTGATCCATCCGCGATTCGATAAATTTTTACTACAAATTTTACGAAACAATTCGTAAAGAAATTAGTAAAATTTTCTCGGACATATACTAATTCCAGGTGCGAAACATCGGGAAATCCTATACAAATCCAATCTTATGGTATTACGACTGTAGGAACAAACATCTATCAAGCGGAAATTTTAAAATTACTGCAAGAGTTCGTTACGGTAACGCGTGAATCCCAACATTTAAATAACATAAAACATAATGTGTGTGATTCATCATATCGAGACAACAGGTCAACCTTACAATGCAAAGCTTGACGATTGAGCTCTGAAAAAACGGCAATTGCGAAAGCTGAAATTGAGACGTGGCTTTCACAAGGAGTCTGCAGACCTTCTATAAAAGCAATTGGGTTAGTCTTCTACACATGACACACAAAAAGGATGGTAGTTGGCGATTGTGTGGTGAGCACAAACTAACGATTCAGAATTAGCGGCCCTTATAGAATCAAATCCAAACCTAAAATGGGCAAAAATTCGATTTTTTGGATCAAAAATATCTTATCGCGTGAAATTTCAAATGACAAACAACGACCGTTTGTTCCAAAAGCATTTCGTATGCAAGTTTTCGAAGCCTATCACAACATTTCACATCCTAGCATTCAGACGTCGGTGAAACAAATTACAGATAAATTCATTTGGCCATCAATGAATAGCGAAATACGCAATTGGGCACAAAAAGTTACATTATATGCCAAATAGTAAAATAACCAAACATGGGCATATTGAAGTCGGCACGAGCAGCAATCGATTTGAAGAAATTCATATCCATCTGATTGGACCTCTTCCGCCATCAAAAGATCTTAATTATTGTTTATCGATGATCGACAGATATACTCGTTGGACTGAACCGATTCTAATTGCAGATATTCGCTCGTAGACCATTAGTTGACGCATTAGTCAAAAACTGGATAAGTATAGGTTTGGTGTGCCTTTAAGTATAGTGACCGATAGAAGTGCTCAGTTCGAGTCTGCACTCTTCTTACCCATCGTGTTATTAGAACTAAGAACCGCGTTTCGTAAAGACTTTAAAAGCACTTCAGCAGAGCTAGTCAACATTTAAAACTACTAGCGGATTTTTATAACAACTAGTAAATACGTTAGTCAGACAGAGATGGTAGATCATCTTCGAAAATTTTTTAGTAACATTCAACCATCGACCATCGCCTGTATTTCGATAACTCTTCTATTCAAGAGTTGTCATTCGATCACATTTAAGTGAAGCACCGTTTATTGACAATCTGCTATTAATACTGTTCAAAATCGAGGGGTTTCTTCTTCTTGGAAACCATATCAAATTTCAAATGCCTGCCTTCAAACTTACCAAATAACGACTTACAAGAATTTCGCCGTAATTCATCATTTTCTATTTTCGATTGTATCATTTCTCATGAACAACAATCAGCGGGATTGTTCTTGATGAGAACATGACACCAAGGGCGGGGCCGTATTCTTGAAATCAGTGGAAATTCCCCCAATCGGAATACAATTTGCTATGAAATTCTTTATATTATTCGAATTTTTCGCCGGCTACTTTAATCACTTTTTTTAAATTTCTTTTCTTTTTTTAAATTAAGAAACATAATTTTTCCCCCTAAGGGAAAAATTTCGCCTGGGTAAATTGATGTGAAATTATTCGCATAGTAGGGAAATAAATGTTAGAAAACTTATATACAAATTTGAAAAAATTATTAAAGTAGCCGGCGAAAAATTCGCGCCATGACACTATTCTGGTAGTCCACTATTCTGGTAGTAGAGAACTGGGGAAAGAATTTATATGTAATTTCTGTTCCAATATTTTTTTCCGGCCTACTGAGGAGAAAAGTTTGATGTTAATATTTATAAGTTGGGAATAATTTTTTCAGATATAAATGGGCAGGGAAAATTATACCCGAATTAAATTTATTTCCAAAAAAGTAACACAAAACATTTTACCTCAGAATGTCAAAAAGAAATATATTTTAAATAAAAATTACATAACATAAATTCTTTTCCCAATTACCTATTCCCGGGGAAATACCAGAATAGTTGTATTTTGCAACCAAATATTAAATTTGAATTATTAACAATTTATGTTTATTATACGGTATAAACTGGCAGCTGATAAACATAATTACAAACCGGGTATTCCGACGTAAAACCGACCAATTCTGGCTTTCCCTAGGAAAAAGGAATTAAGAAAAATATTTACTTAGCGTTATTGTGAAAATTATCATTTTCTGGCCTACTAAGAAATCATGTTTGATGTAAATTTTTATAGTTTAGAAAATATTTTACCCATATTTCCAATTTAATTTTGTTTGTGAAAAAAAATTACACAAACTGTTTACCATAGTACGCCAGAAAAAACAAATTTACGACAAAAATGCTACGTAAATATTTTTCCTAATTCATTTTGCGTAGGAAAATCCAGAATCGACCTGCCTGGTGGCAACTCTAATTGAAATATTCGATGTGTGAATAACTTTTCCAATAGATGTCGGGACTAGTATTGGTTTCGTGTACTATAAATCGGCAATATGTACTCGTATCCTATAGTACTTGATGCCAGCTGTATATGACATTTGGATGAAGTGTAAACAACTAGTATTTTTAACTCATTGAAAATATCGAATTTTATTCCAAATAAACATTCTTTTGCGGAAAGTTTTATTACATTATTTTATTGCAAAGATATGAGCATGTTACATCGATTCAACGTGCAAATAATGGTTTCGACGATTTAAAAATGATAATTTTGGCATTGAAGATAAAGAGCACGGTGAACTACTCAGCAAATTTGAAGATGCTGAATTGGAAACGTTATTGGCTGAAGATTCTTCTCATACACAATCAGAATTGGCCGTAGCATTAAATGTTAATCGACTAACTGTTGCAAAACGGTTACAAACAACCGAAATGCATTTTTAATTACTCTAATCATTAGAAAGGGACCTCGAGCTTTTAAAAACCATTTGTGAAATACTGCTTCAAAGACAACAAAGAAAGGAGAGATGAAAAATGGATTTATTATGAGAATCTCAAACACTAAAAATCTTGGGCGAAGCCTGATGAACCTGGTCCATCGCAACCAAAGCAAGATATTCATTGCAGTAGAGTATACTATGAACTGCTGGAATCAGGTGCAACTATAAATGCCTATGTCTACCGACGACAACTAATACGTTTGCAGCGAGCTATAGGGGAAACACTTCTGGAACAGGTGGACAGACACAACAAAATAATTTTTCAGCACGACAGTGCAGAACCACACGTTGCAAACGTTGTGAAATTCTCACACAGTGATCGAAAATTGGCTTATTGATCGTTTCGCCTCCAAAGACCAGGATTTCTTCAGAGAGGAATCCTGAAGATAAGGGGAAACTTGTAGCTGCAAATTTTCAATAAATAATTCTTTCAATTTCTAATCAAGGAATTGTTATTTATTTATTTTACAAACTGCCATAGCTGGTAAAGTCCTTCTTAAATCTTAATTTGGTAGGGGACTATTGACAATTGGAAGGTTAGAGAAAACGCTGAATAAAAAATGGTACAGCGGAGAAATTTTATAGGCTCTAATCATCCATATTATTTTCCACAATCACGCCGTCCATCTTGTTTCATTGTGTATACCCATGTAGATAAGTAATTGAGGGTTATCTCATTCTAAATTATATTGAAATATTTTCGATTCTATATTTAAAGAAACAACCATCAAAACTTTTGAAAAATTGTGAAATACATTTTCGAAAGTAGACCTGTGTCTTTATTTATTTAGTGTGAATTTCGACCGCTAAATTTTGCACGAAATTTAATTGGTAATGGAGCAGGTCCTCGATCATCCAGCAGAAAGCATGCAATTTTGTAACGTGGCTCAAAAAAAATCCTATAAAAGCACGAATGTAGCAAGTCTCTATATCGGCGTGAAATGGGATTTATGTTCGGCGTGAAATGGGATATATTTATTTATGTTTTTTTCTTTTTTTTAAAGAAAATATTCGTTATCCAATGAATTTAATGCTCTCTGCCCTTATCGTTCAGGCAAGGACCTTCCATGCACCTACGCACTCACACAATTACAGTGGATTGGTGCTGAATTCTGTACCCCTTATGTCCTCACTATCCCGCGAGTCTAGTCACGAAGATTTAAGCACAGCACAACTTCTCCAGTAAAAAAAGCCTTTTCCGACCAACGATCGCTTTCCAATTCCGAAAAGGCAATATACAATCTCGGTGATGTCTGCAAACTGTGTTTAGATCCAAGTGAAACTCAACGATTCAAAGGAGATTCTAAAAATTTTCAAACAAAAAGACGCTGCCTGTTATGGTAAAAACCAAATGTGTGATAAGCTGAAGGTTATAATGATCGGCTTTCTGAAAGTGTATAAAAGAATGAAGCTAATAAATCTGGAACATCAGTATCAATGGTTATGGACCCAAGAATCTCCATATCAATGAAGTAACTTGGAGAACTCTAGGCGAAATCAGAGGCTTGCGATGGGTATTATGCAAGTATGTGGTGACTTTCAAGAAAACCTATTGTATTTTGTGAGTAAATTAAAAATTTAAGCAATTTCTTTTTTTTATACCATTCTAACTACGGCATTGGTTCTGAATAAAATATGGAATGCCCTAGTAAAATCATCTCGATTATACAAACCACCAGACTTACTGCAGAGGAAAATATCAATTGGTTTTGATAAAAAATTAAAGTAAAGTAAAATTATTTATTTTAGAAAATCGCACATAATTTTCGAAGATGGTATATAGGAATTAAGAAGCAGCTATATCGAAAAACCTGAAATATGAATGAAAAAATTAGGATCCCCATAAAAACCCTCCGATTTAAAGAGGGTTAGTTTGATGATTTAGTATGGTTAGGTTGCACACAATACAAATAAAATAATACATGCTCGCTATGCAAAAAAATGGTGCAAAAAAGAATATTATCGACTTCACAAGAAAACTTAAAGTTTGGTGATTCTAAATTTCCCACGCTACCGCGGCACCAGAATCTCATCTGCAATATCATTAAAGGAAGCCAAACCCTAGCCTGTGTGTAGGAACAATATTTTACCATTGTTTTAAAATCTGAATTTCATTTACTTAATGACAAAGTTTTATTTAGAATGGCCAGTTGACAAACTTTTAGAACTTCGTCTAATTTATTTTGTAGTCCAAATCAAATTAACTAATTTGATTTGTAAACCGATCAGCTAAGAAAATATGTTTCTACAAACCAAATTATCTTTTATTTTATTTTTTTTTAATCCAGCCAAAAAGTTCCTATTTTATTATACGAGTGGACCACAGCTCCCGCATAACAACATAAAGATCAAAGCAGCTTGATTTACTATTGTTATAAAAATTTAGGCTCCAGCGTTATTTTTTATGCGCTTATTGAACTAGCGAATTTTATAATTGTGTCAACATGAAGAACACTAAATAATAAGTTTTACTGATTTAAGTTAAAAATTAAACCAAAATTTCTTAAGTTTAATTAAATTTTAATTAAACTTTAAGGAAATAATTCCAAAAACAACTTTGTACCTTTTTTGTAAATTGCCATGATGTGTTTATAAAATTGTAGTACCACGCCTAATTGCATTGCTTATTAAATTTAGGTATCGGTTTACTCAGGCCAGCTGCAACATGCAAAATAAATCTGTCTGCAGATTTGATTGAAAGTAATTTGTTTTGTTTATTTTAGAAAATAAAAATTCCTCGAATAACTTAAAGTATCAAATGATGTAGAATTTCAAAAAATTGGGTTATAGGAGAGTTTGGGGTTATGTAATTAAATAAATTAAAACAAAAAAAACGAGTAACTTTTCTTTTATTTATTAAGCTTCCGCTTTCCATTTGTCCAAAACATAATGAAACTTTCAGATTTATAATTTCGAAATTAATTTTGACAGAAATGTTCGTATTCACACAACATATTAGCAGTAACCTAAGGCACCCCACACCCAACATACAAGTTATCAAAACCAATTTTCATTTTGTTTATTTTATAGGAATATGCGAACTAGCTGAACGTTATATATATAGAATATTATGTACATTGTAGTAAATCCAACTGTTACCAATTAGTCACAACGAGTTTACTATTTAGTTTAGATATACATAGTTGTGTGTACCACACAAATGACATGGTAAATATAAAATGTGTCCCTAATTCAAATAAAACCAATTAGACCAAATAGCAAAAACCAAAATAAAAAAATATTTGCAGAATATTATAACCAAGATATGAAGTGGACTGGGGATAATTGTGTCCAACAAAACGTTAAATAATACAAACTGTGTTTTGTGTGTGTGTGTGTGTGTGTGCGGTGAATGTAATAAACATAATTAGTTGATTTAATATTTATGTGATACATTTTGAACACGATGATTTTTCCTAATTATGATTGTCATCAAAAAATCGTTTTACACGTGCTTGAATTATTTGTGATGATTTATGGATGGAGGGAGGTATAATGACAAAATGTTCTGCTTCGTGTTCAAAATTGTGTTAATCATCATAAATTTAACGCGAACATGATAAATGTTTGTTATGGACTATGATGAGAATTTGTTAGAAATTTAAAGATTTAGGGTAAATATTAATAAATGTAGACTTAGTATAATACTAGACGGAGGGCGGCACGAACATTTTTGCCAGGAAATAGTCCAGAAAAGATTAAAACAAAAAGTTTGTGGAATTTGATCGATCGGAATGCAATTTGCTTTGAAATCCTCTATACTATTTGAATTTTTCGCCGGCTATGCCGCAATGAAAACAAAATAACAGTATTAGAACAGTCTAGAAGAGTGAGGTATTAGTTGTTGGTTGTTGTATCCTACTTAGTGTATGTTTTTTTTTAAATAAAAACAAGTTTTTATCGCGAATATCGAATATCAGCGCTGACATGTTGTAACTATCACTATTTTCGCTTCGACGCATTTTCGATAGAATAACGGTATTTTGGCAGTAAACATTTTTTTCTTTCATGTAAATTTTTAAATTTTCATCAAAGTAGCACGGTTTTTTCGTCGAAGCGAAAATAATGATAGTTACAACATGTCGGCCCAGGCTGACGTGTCCCGATACACAAATTTTGTGATATAGTAAAGTGTTTAAAAGGGTTTTATGGTATATTGCATATCGTTGGAAAGGGGATAGACTAGAGAATTTAATATAAGAGTTCGAAGATCACGATCACAGTTTTAAGTTTTCTTTTACCATTTTCAAACATTTTAAGAGTAAATAAAAAGGAAAGAAGATGTTATTTGGGACGAATTGTGAATTTGATAGAACCATGCAACAGTAAACGTAATAGTTAATACTAAATTTGGAACCTATACCAAATTTTTAAAAAAATAATACAACTTGTAGGCTAAATATTGCGATTTTTCAAAATAAACATTAAAAAGTTAAAATAAAAAAATCGGTAGAGCCAGAAATGAGTTATTGGGGTTTAGGAGATAACAAATGACCCATCCATTGAGCTAATTCAATTTGGCAAACGATGCAGCAAGCGCCTTGTATAGTTCTCATCAGTCGGAACCTTATAAATCCAGCACTGATTTTTCGGCAGAAACCTTATAATTCCAGCCGGAACCATACCCCTTGCAGACAAACTAACTATAGCGCAAGTAGCATTGTAGCCTTTTTCAGCCAGAACCTTATAATTCCAACCAAAACCTGATAAAAGCTAGCCAGAACCACAATACCGCCAAACCAACTATGCGCATCATTGTACACCATATAATTTTTAAATCGGAACCTTATAAATCCAGCACTGTATGATTTTTAGATTTAAAAATATAATCAATAAAGTACTACTAAACGATTTTAGTTATATATATATATTTTTTTTTTTTTTTTAAATTAATTAACACTTTTAGCGTATCATTTAGGAATTATAATGTTCCCAAATAATTTTAGTTGAAATTTATCCATCAGCCATGCTTATTGTTTATTGCTCCGAATGGAACACACCGACTTCATACGGTTCCGACCCCTGGTTGGGTTGGCATTGTAGTGCATAACGTTTTCATATATTTCACTATCATCCAAATTGCTCTGCGACCATTGTGCAAGTGCCAAAAACTATTATCTGGATGGCATTATATGGTTCTGGCTGAAAAAACAATTAATGCACAATGATTTAACTGTAGCATGCTCCGCCTGCTTTTATTAAGTTTCGGCTAGAATTATAAGGTTCCGGCTGAATTATCAGACAGTCCACAATGATGCACAATCTATTGTATTTTTGTATTTCTTGTGTCATAGTTGTTTTGGCTGTATATAACCATACCATCGGTTCCGGCTGGAATTATAAGGTTTCTACCGAAAGGCATATAGTGCTGAATTTACAAAGTTCCGGCTGAACAATAATATAATACACAGTAATATAGTAGTTGGTTTGGATAGGGCTCATATGGTTCCGCCTGGCGTGACGAACACAAAAAACTCAGATTATCAAATTAAATGACGACATTATTTGGTCTGGAAGTATCAAATGGATGAAGTGGAAGTATTAAATGAAATCCATATTGATTAGAATGTCCATCACATATGATTGAGAAGAAAAACAACGATTGGAGAGAGTATGGGAACTATCATGCACTTACATGGTTGTCCGATTTTCTATAAAACTGATCTTGCAGGGCTTTTCATTTCATTCTCGTTACTCCCGAAGACTACTTCTTGTAAATTGATTACGGCTCGTTACTTCTAGCCTAGTATAAACAAGGATATCGGCTAATGGACACAATCCTGTTAATCCTGCAAGCCATCTTAAGTTTAAAGACACACAAACAATTTGTATCCAAACTATACACATGTTTCACAAAACTCCTGAGCTCTCACCGGATACGTACCACTTCGTACCATCCGCAGGCGATCAAGATGGTCGAACGCTTCAATCGACAGCTTAAAGTTGCTCTTAGGGCTCGGGGAAATACCATTCATTGGAGCTTTGAAGTTTTACTTGGTCTCCAAGCAATAGTGAAAGAAGATGTAAAGTATTCACCAGCTGAAACGGTTTATGGCAAACCATCAAGTTAAACGATAAATTATTTGTCTTCAATCTCAGCTTGAAGACAGATACACCCATCGAACACCTTCGCACTACTATGCAAAATCGTATCCAAATAGGAACTCAACATTACATGAATTCAATTTAGCAGAAGCTGAATCATTGCCTAAACCAACACAACTTAGTTATCTAAGCAAAACGAAGAATCAAGAACCGCTCAACTCACTTGAAATGTACCGTACTACCAGCAATAGGATCACTACTATATTTATCCGCTAATACTCGACCGAGTATAGCCATCTTAAGCTCAATTTTAGAAAGACGTGTAAACGAAGCGATTTTTGAGGCGAACACCATTAATATTTATGACTATTTTTGGGGTGGAGTGAGGAACTCTTATTAAACCGTTCAGACAGACCATTGAAATACAAAGTCTGTTGATCTCCGAAGATTCCAAATATTTCGAAGTTGACATAAATTGTTCTTTTATTCATTCTTTATATTCTATTCCTTCTGTTCTTTTTCATTTTATTTTTATAGAACATTCCGAACGCATTCCGTTTGTGTGCTTTACCAAAAGGTAGAATAAATAGAATATTTAAATATTGTTTCAAACGTCAAACTCATTTTCGTTTTTTTTTCTCGTATGCGTTAAAATTGTGATTGCAATTACTTAAGTTTTTTTAATTGTATAGCTAATTAAATAATTTTTTGATTTTTTGATGGCCATCTTTTCATAAAAAGTGCAACGAAACGTTTATTGTTTACCCTATCTGTAAAAACACAAAAATCCTAAGGTACTGCCAAAAAAGTATTCCATATATTTTTACATTTCCCGTACAATAAGCTAAAGTCACGTGACCACTATTCCATTCCTTCTATTTGTTCTGCAGAACGAATAAAAGAAAACACGGTTTATAGGAAAATATAATTCCCAATATATCTTTGTTTCAAAATTACTTTCACCAAAATAACCCAACAGTAGGCCAAAAAAATATAGCTTAGACAAAAAAAGCTATGAAAATATTTTTCCCAATTCGCTATTCCCATCAGGAAAAGCCAGAATAGTACCACTGGTGGTAATCAATTAGAATAGTCGATTTAAAGAAGTAATATTGTGACGGAGTGGATCACATCCAATGACACTAACGCACCACCGTGAAAAATTATCTCAAATAGTTTATCAGTTGAAAAATTTAATACATATATTGTTTGGAAAATGGAGTAAAACACAAATTCAGCAGAATTCTAGCAACTGGATTTTCACTAGCTTCTTCCAGAGATCTATAAGAACTAAACTTATATCGATTCAGTAACGAATCGGAAGTTTTGTAATTTTATTCTGCTAGTGTTAACCCCCACCCCCGGGCCCCCATCCTCCCTCATGTTAATTAATTATTTTTTAATGAAAACGCATTCTAATTTTTTATTAAATAGTATTTTGTGACTTCTCTTTGTAAATTGAAATAAATAAAAATATTAAATATTACAAAAGAAAGTTTGATAGTAAGTAATCTAGAACCAAATTACTTGGCGTATATTCTGAAAAATCCAAAACCAACTAATTATAACATTTTTTGTTAATTAAAAACAATTCAAACAAGTCAGAAACAGACCAAACTACAAAATAAAATTATTAATTATGTGGCGGTATTGTGACGGAATCTGAACAAAGAATCCATATTTCATCAACCAACAATTGGATCCGCTGCGATATTGAATTTCGATTTATAATTAATTGGATTTTTTTTAATTATATATGAAATTATTTTTCATTACCAATTAAAATGTTGAAACTGTTTAATTTTCGATTTGTGGTTGTTTTAAAATAATTTTTCTATTATTTTTGCGTTATACGTTCAACACTAGTTCAAATAAAAGTAATTAATTTGTCATGTGGTAAATCAAGTTGCAAAACTGAAATTATGGTTCGGTGTAAATATATTTAAAAACGAAATTTGTAATTATAATATCCAGCTTCCAATTTTTAAAGCGCAAGCTTACACATTTTAGCTGTGTAATTTACCGCACCTAATTTCGAGTAAATAATTTTAGACTACAATCAGTAGTCATAAAACTATATCGGTAGTCATAAATAGAATCAAAAGGTTTCTAAAAGGGAAATCCCACCATCTAGAATGTTTACATTGACGGCGAAAATAAATTAGATACTCACCTCGAAATATTTGGAGAATAATGTTGTGATAAACCTAGGCAAAATATTTACTACAAAACAACAGAATGTAACAAAATTCTATGAAATGAAAAACAAATTACATGGCGTATCTAATGCAAACGTAACAATAATGTAGAAAAAAAAACTAAAGAACCGAAAACGAATCTTGAGAGCAAGGAATACAAGTTATCGAAGATTTAACTGCATTCGATAGTCTAACGGACAAAATATTCCTTATATACTATGAAGCCCGAAAAAAGAACATGAGAGAAAGAGATTGGTTACCAAATACATATTAGAACTACTACGCAAACATGAGACGTAATAAAAGTGGAAAACAGAACGGAATTAAATTTTTTAATATACGCAGCATCTTCAATTATCGGAGACAAGTCTAAACAGAAGAACCGATACTCAAAACATGTCGAACAGTTTATGCAAAACAGGATATATAACACGAATATGTAACTGCGCCAGAATCATGAAATCCGAACGGAAAAATTAATTGTTTCAAAATACTACGAACTCATTAAAACTATTTCAAAAATTGGTCAGAGTTGGCTTGAATATTTTATATGAAAATATAAAAAAAACAAAAATTTTACGATACAATTTTCCCCGACGACTATTCATTATCTAGGGGCCTTACTTTGAATTCGACGTTCATTTTCGACGACTATCGTTAGCGTAGAAACAAAAGAGACAATAGTAAAAATTCCATACATTTTTCTTCTTCTTATGTCTACTATAATAGGAAACCGATAGCCTTCGAAAATGAAGGTCAAATTCAATAGTTAGGCCACTGCATTTTTGCGTTTTGTGAGCTTTGCTGTTTGTGAATATACGGGTAATTACTGCGTGCTTTGCTGTGTGTGAATATGGAGGTAATTACTTCATTTTTGTAAATTTTTCGACGTTTATTGCGGCTAATACACAATGAATAATAAGACGTGAAGTTAGAACTAATTTAGTTTCTTTTTTGTTTTTTTTTGTTGACAACACTGCAGTACTGCACATCTGCCTTCATCACCAACCCCATCCACGATGGAAAATTTCAACAGTTTTATTCGAGTAGTTTAGAAAATATTTTTAAATCCGTTAAAAATTTCTGTTCGTTTTACATGATTCTTTCATATTTCTGCCCCTGGTTTTCTAAAATTCTAAAATAAACGCGAACATAAAATGATGAATTATCTAACAATAATGAATAAGGAATCTACTGAAGTTTTCTCTTGTCTTACCTACTCGACTAAAACTGTTAAAATTGTTTGTTTCGAAGAGGAATCTAATTACTATGAAGATGCGGGATGGCTCAGAATGATGGAAACCAGTTCGATAGTAACCTAATGGGAGGAAATATCGGAATTGGAATATCAAAAAGGGTTTAAGGACGGCAAAGATGGTAATGGAATGTAGCACTTATTAGCCCAAAGACTTGGGAAACTAAAAACACTAAAACGTATAGACCGAAACAATAGAAGGAAGGATTCGTATGGTTGTAAAGCAACAAGCTGAATATTGTTCGGCTTATTCTGGTCCAAGCTTATACACAATGTTATGTTTATCCACTAATCAAGGCGAAATAAAAATAGAAAATAAAAATATTAGAAAAATATGTTTTCAAAGAGGACTTAACCGATGGATTAAAGTAGTGAAATATGTGAGTACATATTGCACAGTAGTCCCAGAATAACCAATTAAGACTAACTATTATAAAAGCCAGATCTTTAGAAGTAGCACTTAACTGTATAGTAGGACAGTCTTGAATTGAAACAACAGAATATATTATAGCAGGCTGCCCAATGTTGCCGAAAGATGAATACATAGAACGGCATGGTAATGCAGGCAAATACATTACAACTTTTGTAAAGAAATAAGTGTTCAGACACTGGATAAATGGTATCATCATAAACCAAAAGCAGACAAAATAACGCCAGTTGATAGTTGAACGGTAATATGGAATCAACATGTTCAGATGGATCGGTCAATAAGAGCAACTCATACGCATACCTAATGACAGGAAAATAATTAGTAAAGAAGTGAAAAAAGTTCTAAAATATATAAAGACTTGCTTATTGAAATGTAACGCATGTGCAATTTCAGAATAAAAATGATTCCAACAGCTGGAAGTGCGTCAAGAAACGAAAACATTTAAAATAAATGCCAGGAAAGCATTAATTAAGAGAGCTCCAAAAAAGCATTTTTCATTATGACGTGGACATCCTTAAATCCATGGTAAGCACTAGTATTAAAGTTGAGATAGAGTACGATAAGAGCTTCGTCGTCAACGTCAAGCAACCATTGCTTGTACAACTTTCAGCCACAGCTTGAGGACATCATCTAAAAAAAATTGAATATTGAAATGGGATGAAACCTTCCTCTCAAGCATACAAGTATGCCTTACTCAGCAGCCCCGAGAGCCAGCTAGGATTCAACAACGGCCAACCATAGAAGAATGCCGACCTCCGGCTATGGTATACGAACGCGATTGGAACATCAGAACTCTTAACATAATCGTCAAGGCTATACGCCATCTGGTGTTCGAAAAGAAATTGAACTCGCAGCAGTGCTGATCAATTTGGCTCTCGAGTACGTAGTAACGGAAAAAAACATTGAAACTTCGCTCTTAATAAATCAGCTGAAAATCTAGCGATATCAGAGCCATTTTCATAATTTTGATGGCATTGAAAACTATAAATATACATTGGACGAGAGACGCAAGCATGAATACTCAAGAATGTCCATCTAGTTTAGAAATCGGTAACGATCCACGAGATTGCGTTTCGTTCCAAATGCTTCTTTTATATCCTGGGAGCATAGAATTCTTATCTCGTGGCCGTCGAAATGCTGGTACTATTTATCTATATCCTGATGTGTATTTGGAATAGAGTATATGTTCATTATAGATAAATTGAAATATTTATTGCCACGTGTTCACTGTCTGCCACAGTAACAACTTCGATATGCCGAGTTTGAAGTAGGTTTTCGGGTCAGAAATCATTTACGACAATTCGTAACGCAACCGCCTCCAACAAAATTCCTCAACACGATGTAAAGATTGTTTTGGGTGACAGCCTCCCGACAGCTTGCATCAAAAAATAACGGGACATGCACTACAGAGCTACCTCTGATATATAATCTAGTGGTAGCCAGAATATACTTCCCATACAACCGAATCCATAAAGGTATGTAGGAATCGAATAATGGAATTACGGCCAATCAGACAGACCATAGTATCTTGTCTAAAAAGCATTTTACAACCACCAAAGACATCAAAACCAAACACGGTTGAAACATCGGTTCGGACCACTTTCTTGTAGTTGCAAAATATGCGGTCCATCTATCCCCACGTATAATGACCGATTTAAATGAAACTCACGTTAAAATAATGAAGCATATAACCTTGGACACCCAACTGGTACTCCATTCTGTGGGCGAACAGGGGAACAAAATTGAATCGGTGCTAAAAATACTTCGTCTAAAATACTAAACAAAAATGAAGGGGTGAATTTGTTGTGGGCGTGGCGAATACCCGTCATTCTTTTACTACGAATGCATATTAGATTTATTGGAATTTCTTTGTAAACTGTTTTTTTGTAAAAGAAAGCTGTCCCTTCCGATACACAGATGTCCACCGAATTTCGGTAGCACCTCCCAATTAATAGAAAACGTTTTATTCCGAATAGCTAACAAGCCTGGACTATAGAGATGGCAAATTTTGGTTAAATAGAGTTTTCTAGCAAAATTCGTCATTTCCGGTAAAATTTAATAATTGATCTGAGCTAATTTTGCTTAAAGTTTAATTTACAATCTTTTTCTTGTCAATTGTTTTTTCGTAATATACTTGACAAAATATTTACAAAAAACAGAAAAGGTCCTATGGAACTCGATCAATCAAACCGATTGGGTAGTAGAAAGAACACAGACATTTAGTCTACATGGCACCACACATACACAGAGTCTTTTTACAAGCTATCGATCATCATATTAAATACGAAAAATTATAAGGAACCTAGTGAGGATGGTGTTTGTAATGAAATCGATTATGTTTGAGTATGTTTGAGCTGATTTCATCGCTTTCGTGAGAAAATCCAGACTACTGGCAAACTTCACTAATTTCACAAATTGAATATTAACAATTTTTGCGGAATAGCTTTGCTCAATACCAGCTATAAGGCGAGTGATAGCATCCAGGGGAATACATTATGAAGCGTTTGAAATAACAACAGGTGTGCGACGATGCAATAGCAAACATTATATTCAAACTATCGTTAGAATACTTCATTCGCCAGCTTAACATGCAGCGCAGTTGTTTATATTACAAACTAGCTGAATTACCCGGTGTTGCACGGGAGAAATTAGAATTACTTTGAAATAGGGAAATTTTTTGCAGGCAATTTTTCAAAGTCACTGTACTCGCAATCGCTGCCCACTAACACAATTGTGCGGGTACGGCAAAAGTACGGCATGTCAAAAATTTATTTTTTTATGTGTTTTCAACTAACTTACACATTTTTGTTTTCTTTTCAAACTTATTTCGTCCGAAAAAATAAACACTATAACTATATACATACAATTGTGTTGGTTATACTTCAAATCAAGCGAATTTTTTTATCAAAAACGCCATTACATACTATGATTTTTTACACACACATTTGTGTGATTTGGACTTTAATTGGGCATTTTTTTTTGGTTGAAAAACGGATATGAAAGGAATTCATCTTTGTGGGCGTGCGCGCAACCCCTCTAAAATTTGTAGGCAGCCCATAAACCTCGGGCTCCAGACATGGTTTTTCAAACGCAGACATCGTACACAGACACGTGCACACACCAACTCACCAAAGTTGCATCGCAATCGGATGAATCGGATGATTTTTCGGATGATTTACAGACAAACTTACAGATTTACAAACTTTCATTTTTATTTAGAAATTGTTTTTGGAAATTTTGTTATAAATCATTTTGATTTAGGATTGCCAAAGGGAATGTGAAATTAAAGCGTATTTCATTTGCCAGATTTCGCTATAATTTTTTAAAATCAACAACTGTAATTAATCCGCAAAGCGTCTATTGCTGCTGGTTTATCAGCATAAACCCGTGACTTTAAATAACCCTTTGGAAAGGAATCGAGAATTGTCAAATGTCACAGTCAATTCATAATGCGTTCATCACACCGATTAGTGATGAACGATATTTTTTGCCTTTCTGTCTGGAGAGAAAACGAATATCGCTGACGGTTTAATGATTCTCAAGCACGACACGTACGTTTTATTCTACACACCAACGATTGGCCTTGCCATTTATTTATCGTCATTGCGAATGCAAGGCGAACCGGAAACTGAACACGCTTAGGAATTGATCGGCTTAAATGAACCCTATTGGCCAGCGATTTAACTTTGAATTTTTTTATATTCAAATAGTCCACGCCCATATTTTTTACGGCCAAAATTGCTCGTTAGCTCAACCAAACATGGTTTTTGTTTTTTGCATTAATATTCGGGAACATTTTCTTGATCAATTATTCTTTAGAGATTATCTATTGACAACAAATTAAATCGAAGCGAAATGAGGCCAGTCAGAAGTGTCAACCTGAATTTGTCATTGGCAATTTCTAATATCGTGGTTGGAAAACACGTCCACAGATTCGTCATTTTGTAACGCTACTCCGGCTACTCGCATATTCTTTGTTAACTTGGGGGTTTTCGCACGTATCTCCACAAATTCGATGACTTTAAGCGTTTCTTTCATATAGCTATTGATCTTGAAATAACTGGCAGAGGTCCTGAATATTGCGCAAATCTTTCAACGTTCGAGTTTCGAGTGCCTAAAATTCTAAAAAAAAAAATCTCGTTAACGCACCATCGTACATTCACCCCAAATGATTATTCTGCAATTCTTTGGTACTTTCGCCAATGCTGATTTTTTGGAAATGTTGCACGTTAATTCATCTATCGTTTGAAATTCAGTAAAAGTTTGAACGTTAAATGAGCTGTGCGTCCTCCTTCTAAAATTAGGAACGTTTTGCCGCGTCTTACTGCGTTTTTCTGCTGCTGATTCACTTTTGTTCGTACTGTTTGACTCCAAGCATCTCGATCGTATTGCCGTTCTCGTTCAAATTTTCGGTTGAAACATGGTGCATGGGACGATTCGGCACTGGCATCCGCAATTCGTGCAACATCTTGCCTAACATCATCAGGCAAAAATATGCTATAGAAATCAACACCTCGCTGTGAATCTTTGACGTTCGGGATTCGCTGTTGTTGTACGCACTCGATGCAAAATGTCTTCAGTTGTATTGTCTTTGTATTTAGCGATTGTATGGTCCCATTGAATGCCAACCTCTAGCAAATATAAACAATGACGCAGGCTTCTCGATATGTTGAGCACGTGCATGTTGCGAAGAAGCTTGTTTGCGTTGTCGCGGATGGTCGTTCAGATCTCTGCGCCGCGTTTGCTGTGAAATAAACTCATTTTCCATTCTCCAAGTACACAACTAAATGGACTACAGTGGGATGATGTTCGTGTATGGAAAATAAAAAGATTCTTCAAACTGCCTCATTGCTGCTGACATATCTTCCCACCTGATGTTGCGGAATTTCATTGTTGGCATTAGGAGCTGCAATACTAAATACAGCCATGTCGCTTCCTTTTGCGATGTACGCTGCCTTTCGCGACTTGGCAGAATTGCAGTACTCAACATTTCAATGCGCTATGAATGTTTTGAAAAGCAGCGGCGAATACAGAACATTCCAGCTGTTGTCGATTACCACGTCCTTATTTTTGACTTTCAACGTTATCACTCTCGCGTTAATCCTTTGCAGAGTGACTGTGATACGGAGGTTAAACCGTTATTTCTTGGTTGTGGTCGCCAAACGGTTCATGAATCATATAATTCATAATGAAGGCGACTGCGTGAAGTAAGGGCGTGAAAAGCGAACTTCGAAAGAGCTGGGAGAGCTTCGGCCTCAGAACAGGTTGCAAAGATTAAATAATAAAAACAAAAAAAAGTCCATGAGCGCCTTTGAGTTCCTACTTGAATACTCGTGCTGTAATATCGTGGCGATCGCTGGATGATTGACCGGGTAGTAGCAGCGTGATTTCGATTAATTTTGGGTTGCAAATGGAAATGAATAAGTCTGGTCGACCGTATGTATCGACGCACATAGGTTATCACATCTTGCTGGCAAAATGATAGTTCGTAGTGCATTGAAGCGTTCTTCGTGTTCGCATGCTGGTCTATTGTCTATTCTGATCACTATTTTGCGATCATTTGAATCTGTAAAATTGGAGGTAAATTCTTAATTTATGAGCCTCGGAGGTCCACATTCCCTAGTGGAATTGGCGGTGAAACGTTGTGAATCGTTGATGTGGGTTTGTGTATATGATGTTTTTTTTAATAGGAAAAGAATTTGCCTTAAAAGTTGGGTTAATTGGGGTGCTTGGATGATATTCGCCCTAAATGATGTCATTTAGAAGAAACTGTTGTACTTTTGTATATTCTGCAACAAATACTTTGATCGAAGTTCTTGGCCAGAAAGCAATGATGCCAGTGGCCCTGTAGGCAGTGTCAATTGTGGTATTTTGGCCTTTTCGCTCGCACAACATAATCCTGGTGGTTCGTTCAATAAATCCACGGCGAATATTGGATCGTATCTTGTCACGTTTACCGTCTGAGGGAGTCGAACTCCATTGTATCCGTTGTTTCGGAGTCATTTGCCTGCAAACGCTGCGTACGCTCTTGATCCGTCTCATTGACTCGACGATCATGTAGTTGTAGGGCTTGCGGTGCGCATACGCGCTGGATAACACACTAAATTGTAGCTTCCAATTTAATTTTTTATCGTAAAATATCAATATTCAATGCGGAATGTGTTGTTTTTATGAAAACATGTGACAGCAGAACTATCAAGCTGAATGTCGACGCTAGTTTTTCAAACAACAATATTATTCAAAATTCCAACCTCTCCGATGGATTTTTCCGACTCGGACATGTGCTACGTCCCAAAATCTATATCATAAAGCTGGTCTTGGAGTCGGCACGAATGAAGACATTTCAAGAAGGCCCATTCTCTCTCAAAAATAACCCACTCTGAGTAAAATGGCTGCAAGGTAAAGTAAGTTCGACTTAAAATGAATTAATTCCGATATAAACGAGATCTATAAATGCCCGCCATCGTAAAAAATATGCTACTATACTTCAGATAGAAAATAATATAACGTATAACGATGAAATAGATTTTGCAATTATTATTATCTTATAAACGAGCTTTTACTAAAACGATATCGTTTATCTTAAAAATATATATATAATTTAAGTAAGAGACGATATTATTTCAATCTATATAAGAAAATTGGATTTTTTTTGTTGGTTCAATCTTATCTGCAATTTCGATATGTATATGTTTTAATATTAAGCTCTGTATTAATACGAGTACGGTATAATCAATTTTTGCAGCACAATCGATTTTCAATGGTAAAAATTTGTCTAGCATAACCATAATCATTGATTTCACTAACTGTTTATCTGGTTTAATTATATTTTTTGACCATGTAGGATCATATTAATTTAATATACCACATAGACACATATAAAAAAATTTATTTACTTTGCATTTATACAAAATACTGGATGTAAAACAATTTACTTAATCTTCTAAACTTTACATAAAGCTCTGTTTGCTCCAAAACTAATTTTTATCGTTTGTTTGTTTTAAATTCTTCTCAACAATATGTGGAACGAGAACGATATAAAAGCAATAAAGCAACAAAATATGCACACACACACACATCTATATACGAGTAGTATACTATATACAAATTATCGTATACTGTTCGATAAATATTTTCTAATCTCGTTTCTAAAAACTTAAAACTTGAAAGGATTTTGTTTTGTTTCCTTCTTCGATCGGTACCATAAGAAAAACTACTGCTGGGAATTTTCTTTTTATCGAAAATTGAAAATTCATATATACGAAAGCAAAGATTAATTTTCAACAATTTATTATTGACACAACCCAATATATAAGAACTTTACCCACATACTTTTATCGATAGTTTATTGTTGCTTTTGGGGAACTCTTTGTATATAACGTGCCAAAGGTAAAAATTTATAGAAATCCTCAAACAAATATAAAACAGGCGAACTTTTGTAAAAAAGGAAAAATTTAATCTTTTTGAATAAAAATACCTCTAGGAATTTAAATGTTTGCTCACAAAGAAATGGAGTGATAGCAAGCACTAAGGTGTTACAAAAATATGAGAAAAATGTGTTTATGTTCTGAGTTAAGGTTCAAACAGAATAGATCCGCTCCGACCCGTTCATTTCGTTTCCGCTCGGCCCGTTTGATTTCCTAAAACACAACATATCCGTTCCGCTTGTCAAAAATAGATATTAATTATATATTATATTTTGGAAATTTTAATTTGTGGGAGATTATTAGAAGAGATGAATAGAATTAATACGATTTAGTACGTCTTTTATTGCAAAAACTTTTCGTTTAAAACTTTTTCTGATATGTCAAATACTATGTTAGGTTATGTCGTCCGCAAAAATATGAAATTGGGTTTAGTGTCCGCTCCGTTTTTTTCTCCTCCGTTCATTGTGTTCATATTTTCGTTTTTTCATATAAATTGACAGTTCTCATAAAATGGAGCGGACGGAACGGATACATTCTGTTTGAACCTTTAAGTTGTTTTGTTTTGCTTTATTTTCGGGAGCATCCGTTTTACCAAAGAGAAAATAAAAAAAACAAGAAATACATTTTATCTATGAAAATGTACACAAACGAAGTAGGTGAAGAAAAGAATTTAGGTAAACAAAATATTTGTAAATTTCGAGTGAGATCAAAGGTGTGGAAAAGGTATTTAGAGACGGAGGTAAAAAGCTCCAGCATGTTTCTATATACATATATGTATACATATGTATATAAATATATAGTATGGAAAACCTGTGCTGACCCTATAAATTACACAGAATCTAAGTTAAAATTACATTTTAATTAAAATCGTATGGTACACAGTATACGACAAAAGAAGTACTCCGAAAAGAAATTTTACGGTATAATAAACTATTGATTATTATCTCCAAGTATAATTTTCTCAAGAAATATATACAGCAATGAGTTCATTTTAGTACTCGTATATAACATCGATATCATCTAAAAAAATATCATCCTTCATAGTTAAAATTAAATATTTTGCTGAATTGTTTATAAATAAATTTGAGTGTAGGGTAGAAAAATTTGAGAGATTTTTCTAATTATAACTATGCGAGGGATGGAATATTGTATGTTCTAAACTTTCTTCAATCTAATTGTTTTTTTTTTCAAGTTTCTTTGTATAATTACCTAATTGTTACTTATTATTTTCATAGGGTCCACAACGTCAACTAATTTTATAAGTTTCACGCTAGGTCGGTTGATATCACGGTTTTCAGTTACTCTCCATACTACGTCATAGTCTGTGGAATGTACATAGAATAGAGCATACGTGCCTCGATATTAATCCTTTACATTCTCAGTTGAAGTGATTTTGTTTTTCCGTCATAATAATATTTTTTTGTACAATTGTTTTTTAAAACACGATTTTTCAATGAAAACTCGATAGCAATATAAAAATTTCTCGTCGGTATATTTTATGTTAAAAATGTATTTACTACACAGTTCTTGATAAAAACATAATACTGTGGCCACAAATCAAAAGGGCCCAACTCGAGTTATCCGCTTTTATAAATTATGTTATATTTAAATCGAGTTATTATAAAAGTAGAATAATTATTTTGTTGAAAGGGCACTGTGGCGGTTCAACCAGCAAATTTATTCTACTAGTAAATTTATGTAACGATTTTTGTTGATCAAAGTAGCAATTGTGCTTCCAGAATTATTGGTTTGAATGGGTAAAATGAGGTGCCATGAAATCCCTTGGAAAAACAAAACCTGTAGGAATGAAAATTTTAATAATTGGATTTTATACACGGAGCAACGCATCTAATCTACGGAGCAGCAGCAGTTAACTAATCAACCAAATAAAAGGGTGAAAATCTAATGTCGCCTGCAGCTAGTAGACCAGTCTAACATATCGACATACAGGGAGCAGTCCATAGTCTAACATATTATAGCCAGTCAGCACGTATAGCCCAATGCATTATTGTGGACCACGCCCTTCCAGAAGTTATTACAGTTAGGGTGAAGCCCTCATCAGTGGACAGCTCTGGATTGTATACATAACTAAACACAATCAACCAAAATCAATCCTAAAGGAAGTTACTTCCTTTAGGATTGATTTGTTGGAAGTAAATTGTGGTTAAAGGAGTAAATTGTACAGGTAAGCGAAATCTCGTTATTATCATTTTTTCATTCACGGTTATGTAAAATTACCTTGTTTTACTGCCATTTCTTCATCCATTTGGCGTAATACTTCTGGAAACACGTTTTTTCTATTTTTGTCTCTCTCTGGCACTATATCCCATCAAGGGATTTGGCTGCCTCAAATGAGGTTTCACAATCATATTTTCATTTCGGATAATGAGTGATTAATTCATTGATCCTAAACCAGCCGTGAAATTTTTTCCTTGTCACCACCGGGAATCGAACCCGGAACCTCTGGTCGCTGAAGCAAGCATGCTGACCACTTTGCCACCGGGCGGCTTTTTTTTCTATTATCGTGATATTATTATCGTGATATAAAAAATTTAACTTTTACAAAAACCCAATTATTTCAATTATTAAGGGAGATGGAGTGTTTATCCACCGATCAGGTTACTGACTCGGTATTAAGTAATTTATAGATGCAGCGTCTACCGATGAATCTAATTTCAGTTAAATAAATAAGGCAATGCAAGTTTTATTGATTAGAGTTTATTTTAGAAACTAAATCAAAATTACAGTAATTCTTCAATAAAAACTTAAATAACTAATAAGAAATCCAATTGAGTCCAATCCGGGCATTGCGCTGGCCATTTTAAAGTAGTAAACTGTTGTTCAGTTAACCATTTTTGAAAAATGTTGGCAGTGTGCTTCACGGGTCACCGTCTTGTTGAAATACAAGTTCATCAAGGGGAAGGCACCATTGGCCAATACAATTTGGCAAATTCTCTTTCAAAATGACTAAATAGTTTTCTTTCCTAATGGTCATGTGTTCTCCCAAGTGAAATAGCCCCAAACCATCAAATTTTTTCCACCATGTTTCATTGTTTGCTTAACTTAACTTGTTTCTGCAATTTCTCGGCAGGCCTATGCCAGTAATACTCTTTACCATCTGACTGAAAACGATTAATTTTGGTTTCGTCTGACCATATAACCTTTTTCCGATCTTCAACACACTACATATATGATCTATGTTCTTTCGCAAACAGTAGACGAGCTGCTCACAAATCCAATTCTTTTCAGCGCCCTTCGAACTGTCCATTCACTAGTATATTTATTTATTGCTTTAGCGGCCTCTTAAGATGTTTTAACTCTTCTGGTTGGCATTTGGTCGTTCAAATGGCGCTCCATTAGGAGAGCATCTTGGCCGGTCAGTAATTCGCGCCTCTCTTGATCGCCTTTTGCATGCCCAGAACCACTTTGTTGCCCAACTTGTTCCACATTCGAATGCGAAACCTTATATAGGCTTGCTATTATATTTCGAGAAGAATACCCTAAATCTAATAATACGCAATAGTGATAGAATAAAATAAATCGCAATAGCCGGTTTACATGAGATGACACGTTAACATAAAGTACCGTTAACTATAGAACAATAAATATAAAAATATGAAAACGAGCAAAATTGGAAGAATGCTCTTAGGTGAGTTTTCTATTTTTTTTATCTAACGTAAATTCGAGTTTTTTGAATTTTCAAATTTTCAATTTTTCTTTCCCAATTTCGCTAGCAGAATTTTTCACGTTCTACAGCCATATTTTTGTTTTGTTTAATTTATTGTTTCTGATTTAGATTCAGCGACCCTTCTCTTTTGTGGATTTTATTTCCCTTTTTTTTCTCTTTCGCATTGAAAACCTTCACGTTTATTTTTTATTGTATTTGAATAAAAAACCCGCACGGCTTCTAACTCCTGGTATTCGGCCTCATTTTCATTATTCTTTTTTTTTATTTCACCTGGTTATTTTATGCATTTTTTTATACCTTAAAATACATAGGAGGTAGTGTTAAATAATTTTTCGGATCAGTATGGTGGGAGGCCACTCCCCTTCATCACCTTGGCAGGACATCTACAACGTCGGAGTGGCGAGTCCAGCGTATGTGTTTTCCATTCGGAAACGACCGTAAAATTCGCACGGTCTCCCCGTGGCACTCCAGTAGTTTCCAGCTATCGGAGTGTGTATTGTGAGATTAGCTGGGGGTCTCTCCGGGTGAAGAGCGGCCTGGTTTGTTAAAAAGACGTCCCTACCCTCTAATGCTGCTTTGTTCGCATTGGTCGAATCAAATCGAAATTTGGATTTTCAAAAATTACCGACTATATCTGGATCGACAAATACATTTTTTTGTGACACTCGAATGGCAATCAACGTCCATTTGTTTCAAAACCATTCCAACGACAAATAATTTAACACCTCCCGGAATTCGAAAATTTTCATATAGCCTTCAATGACAAAATAAAAGCGCACGTAGGCAAGGAACTGTATTGTGTGTCAGAAATATAAAGTTACCAAACACGTTAAGAGTAGAATTGGTACATGCGAACTAGTAATAGATTTGAAGAGGTTCATATCGAAATTATTGGACCTCTACCACTGTCTAAAGGCAAAATTTATTGCTTTACGATGTTTGATATAAATACACATGATGGTCTGAAGCAATTCCAATTGCAAACATCCGAGCAGAAACGATTGCCAATGCCCTACTTAACAATTGGAAAAGTCGATTTGGCGTTCCTTCAAGAGTTACGACCGACAAAGGTGCCCAGTACGAATCTGCACTATTTAATGAAATTTCCCAAGTATTAGGATTTCAACACAAACGAACGACATCATATAACCCTGTATGTAACGGCAACATAGAACGATGGCGCCGAACTTTAAAAGCTGCCATTATCGGATTGAGAACTGCATTTAGAGAAGATTTCCGAAGCTCATCTGCGGAGGTAGTGTATGGGTAGAATCTTCGTTTGTCCGCCGTTTTGTATCCATGTTTGCGTTATTCATGCAAACGGATAGTCTGGGAACTATAGAGCATACATTTTTAACGTTCGAACACGTACACATGGAATGACCATTCGGTGATAAAACGAAAGCGGAAAAAAACCACAATCAAAATACATCACGCAAGAGATTGGTATAACTTTGTGCGCTGTCTTGGTACCAAAAACACTTTCAATGCTATTGAAATGACACAAGATTCGTTTTACAAATTCAATGAATTTTCCAAAACTAAATTCAATGGGCGGAAGGTTGACACAGAAGGTGAATCGTTCACTTGGAACATTAAATTGAAAAACTCGCACGATCTCGAGAAGCCCTTTAGCGTTTTAAAAAATTCAAGGCGCGGAATTAATTCGGTTAGAAGCATTTTACCAATTATGTACGAATTTCCACGAATTTTATAAGAATTTAACAACTAATCAGGAACCAATTATGACCTCATTATCATTTAACTTAAGCCTTTTACTGACCCCTCAAATAATAGTAATATTTTTTATTTTTTCAAAAGGGCATAACGGAGTAATTCATGAATTACCGCAGCACATTCAACATATTTTGAGTCTCATTCTAATTTGCAAATATACCATACACCATAACAGCAACTTGATCTTAACCTTTTATGCGCTCTACTAGAAAATTTGATTTTTAGAATTATGCCTTTTTGATTTGTGACCACAAAATTATGTTTAGTTAGTAAAATTTAAATCGACAAAAATATCAGGAGTAAACTTTGATTATTGCTTTTGTTCAGTCACCACCCTTGGTCTATTGTAACGTTTCCTCGTGTTGTTGTTTTCAAATTTCTAGTAACAATTTTGTCATGGTTTATTTTGTGCCAGAGAGTTGATTCATATTGAACAAAATGCAAGCTTTAATAAAATTTTGACTACAATGAAAAAATTGGTTTTCCCTCAGTTTTTTTTCTCAGTTTTCCTATGATATAAAAGGAAATTTATTTTATAATTTGTGTAATTCTGTTTAAGTTTAACAATTCTTAATTTAGGCTGCACGAATTAAACGTGACTTATTTTGTGGAGACTGACTTGTTTGGAAGTCTACAAAGAGCCTCCTGTCAGCTGGACTTATTGTAGACTTGCTTAACTTTTACGGTTGCGCCCAAACTGGTAACTCATCAAAATAGTTCAAGCAATTTTCTTATACGTCTATTCAACAGGAAATTTATTGTAGACTTTCAAATAAGTCAGTCTCCACAAAATAAGTCACGAATTGGACCGCAGTCTTAATATATGTAATAAATTTAAATTACATGCATTATGACTGCGGTCCAATTCGTGACTTATTTTGTTTAGACTGGCTTATTTGAAAGTCTACAAAAGCCTCCTGTCGAATAGACTTATTGGAAGCTTGTTAGAATTATTTTGTTGAATTACCAGTTTGGGTGCAAGCCCCGCATAAAAGTTTAGTAAGTTTACAATAAGCCTAGCCGGCAGGAGACTAATTGTAGACTTTCAAATAAGTCGGTCTTCACAAAATAAGTCTCGAATTGGACCGCAGTCTAAATCTGCTTATTCAAATAAATATATGTAAAGAGGGATACATTTGTAATTTAATTTGGAATTTTTGGAAAAATTTTTGGATAAGAATTAATCTGAAATCTGGTAGCTGAATATAGATCAAGTGCGTATATATTTGACAGTAAGCGAGCCGTGATTTGTTACGTGGATGTATTAAGGAGTTCATTGGGCTTGCTTTTAAACTGTGAATAAATGAAAGAAATTACCACACCCGATATGATAAAAGTGGTAACCCCGACTACGCGTTTTGCAATTGGGTTGCAACAAAAGAACCGTTTTTACCCGGAAAATTCGATGAGCCATAGTTATTGAAATACGTCGTCATGTTTGTGGATTCCATCAGTTTCTGTTGTTCTCATCAATTTGGACCACATTCATTGGAAATTTATTGTTCTTAAGTTTCTGTTTTGATGGATTGCTACAAATTAAGTTTTCATTCGAGTAAGAATCAAAGAATTTTTCAGTTTCTAGTAACTATTTGACTTGCATTTTTCATTTTTAGTTTTTGTTTTCACGGTTTCAATTTTAGTTTCGATATATCTGCGTCAAATTCTCGTAGTTCCTATCTTGCGAAATCTTAGTATGACGATTCAATTTTGCAAACTAATACTGTGTCTTTTACACCTGAACCATTACCCGAATTAAGTAATTCAGAAACTCTGAAAATGTTAGCAATCGGGTTTTAAATTATTTAGAGTTGCTTTTATACTTTCGCCGTGGCTATAACCAGAATCCTACTATTTGGCTCAATTTTCTTAATTCATTTATTATTAGCTGATATTGTTGCTGAGTGTGCTGGATATTCTCACGAGATCAGAGCAATCGACTCTAGGCTTCATAATACCTTTGCGAACATAGTCACGCAGAAGAAAGGTGAAAAGCTTTGAACTGAATTTAAAGAAGAAGTTGTCAAAGTGCTCGAAGATTCTGTTACATCAAGAATAAATCGAGTTTTACACGGCCTAACCTTACAGAATCATAAGCCATTTAATTATTGAACGAAGTTAATGCTGAAAATATTTGAAACTATTGTGGAAGTTTAGACTTCTTCCTCAGATTCAATTGATACTTGCTCATTTTCATAATGATCTTAATTTATAGACATTAGCTGAGAGTGCAGGCGCAATGTCAGAAATTCACATTAGTTCTTTGTTTGGTCAGTTTCGAAATGGCGTGCTTGAGTTGATTTCTGTTTTTGCAGCTGATGTTACGGAAAGCAGAGATCGTTCTAGATCACGATCCAGTTCTAGAGGTCGTCGAGAATGATTCAAAAAAACTAGACAGCAGCCAGATGGTGATTTGATTGTCATCAGATTGAGACACATCTGAAAGAAGATTTCTCAAAAAGTCTAGTTTCTCATTGAATATGGAACTGATGTTTGATTATAACAAACAAATTTTTAAAAAATCTTCAAAATTCTGTTTCGACTCATTTATTTGCGACCAACGGCATTCCGGTTAAAACATTTGGTTGAAAATGTTTAAATGTTGCTTTATTCTTGGCGCTTTATTCTATGCTGGAGATCAAATATTATACTTCATGACTTCTTAACGTCGCAAAGCACTGTCAAAAAGCAAAACTTTCTAGGCATGCTAGTAGTCCTTCCGCCAACTTTCAATTACTTCGCAACGTTTTGCAAAAATTCATTCACCTCGAAATCATTCCTCCGTTACCGATTTCTGATAATCAGCAATATTGTGTCACGTTAATAAATCGTTAAAAGCGCTGCCTTGAAACAGTTCCAGCGCCGGACATGACTGTTGCCACCGTGGCGTTTGCTGTTTATTCAGCTTGGATGTCTTGTTTTTGTGTTACAGTCTCAATTGTTACAGATCCGAGAGCACAGTCTGAGTCCCAATTATTTCTTGAACTTTCTCGATTTTTAGCGTAAACGAGCTACAGCCTATACAACCCAACGTGCAATGGATGGATGAAAGATGGCATGGCACTCTACGGAAGTGTAATCTGGGTATCTGATCAGTTTTTCAATAACGTTACGAACATACCACAGAGTGAATTTGTACAGCAAATTATTGATCATTTTAATGAATTTAATCCTACACGAACTTCAAGACATTCAATCAGTAAGCTTTTTGTTAATACAGAATTGAAAACTTGTACTCATGTTTTTCTGCAGACTCATGCGTTGAGAAGAATTTTACAACCTTTGAATTCAGGTTCTCATCCAGTTAAGCGTACAGAAAAGTATTTCACGATTTTTGTTAAAGGTAAGAATGTAAATGTGTCAATTCATTGTGATTTTTAATCACTATTCAGTGCTATTCACTATTCACGATATTCTAGATAAGAAGAATCAAGTTTCCTTTGATATTTACGTAGCACCAATCCAACCAAAGTAAATTCAAGGTTTAGTAAAGGCGGTGATTCATGTATAAATTTTGTCTGACAGACATAAATAATAATCACTCTGGTTGGTTGAATGTCGGCCATATCTTTTTATCGTACGACAAAAATTAAAATTGACCATTGCTCAATTTTGTATAAGATTCGACGGCAGTGAGAAGAAAAGAAGACATATTCTAAAATAAAAAAAAACAATTCGAAAAGAACAAAAATAAAAACACTCAGCAAGCAACCTAACTTGCTTTATAAAATGTCAAAAAATATCCATACAACAAAATTTTATACGTGTATCGCTTAAGGCCCCGATTCACGTATTTTGCAAAAACACGACTTTTCGTGGTACCATAGCATAAAAACTAACCAACCGATCGCCAATATTTATGTCTTAAAATTTTAATTGAAGTTTTTTAGGAAAATTGACGGTGGCTTTTTCCATTTTTCCCTCTAGTTTTTCCGCTATGGCATTACAAAGTGAACAATATTCGCAAAAATCGAAAAAGTTTTGGTACCATTGCGACGATATCAGTCAACAAAACTTAGATTATGATATATCAAAAGACGCAGAAAAAAAATCTGAGATGATTGACGGTGGTTGATTTGCTAAATTGTAAATATTAACCGAAAAATTAGCAAAAAACCAAATTCCTTTGGTAAAAAAAAGAAAGCAAAGTAAGGAACCACTCGTCAAATTTATTGATTTTATTTATAATTAGTTTTACCAGAATACCACAGATGTAGCTAGTTTCCAGTCTTGTTTCGATGTATATCTATGTACATATGTATGCATATGGAAGATAAAAGCAAAAGGACGTTACGATGAACAGCTGTGAAGCTAACAATATTTTGTAGTGGTGTGTATGAAATTGAGATGGTTTGCTTCCAATCGCTAATAAATACCATAGTAAATTGTATTTGTATTTTATCTACTTATAGAGAATGAAAAGATAAGTATTTTAATGAGTTATGAATACATATATATTATGTACGTAGCAATTCTGTACAGATGTGTGTACATTTGGAGTAGTATGAAGGTTCTATAACAATAGTTGGTGATAAACACAAAAATGATGGGATTGAAAATTAAACTATGTGTTGTTGTTGTGATGTTGTGATTTAGAATAATAAATCCATTTATCAAAATTTTCACGCGGAATTGATTTTATTTTGTTTACCTTGAATTTGCATCTCGTAAATCGCGACACATAATTTTATACAAGCAAATCTGATCGTTTGTTGGTTAAAATTACACCTCAAGTTCATATTTTTTTCTATATTCAAGATGTATACTAGGGGCTAATTATATAAGCAGAATGAAGCCTGCCATATGAAAATTGTCTACGAGCTAGGTGCAAAATAACAAAGTTAAAAATGTGTGATCTCAAAATGGTGGTACAACACAAGTGCATTACAACAACAATTACATTATACATATATCACACATTTTTAACTTTGTTATGTTGCACTTAGCTCGTAGACAATTTTCATGCGGCAGCCTTCAGTACGATTTACGATTATCGACTCAAACTAATTTTGACAACTTTTTAATGAAAACAAAAAGATCAATCATTAGGATTTGTGTCTCGCATTTATAACCGACAATCCAAAACACTTTAAATAACGTAATGACTTTATGTTTGCATAATAATACCCCAGATTCCAAATTTCAAAAACCTATTGAATTTGACGGCGGGGATGCCAGATCCAAAAAAACTATCAAACTATCAAAAAAATCAAATTAATTTGGGTTTGTAAATCTTGATTAAACTACCGGTCATTTTGCCGTACACAAGACGATCAAATTTTATATCCATAATCTCTATGTATGTATATAATAATGACGTGTGTGTTTGTAACATTAAGAACTGCTGTACCAATGTTGATAAAAGTTGGTGTATATGTTGTATGGGTCATGAGAATAGTTTTTAGCTGAAAATGGTCCACCGGAAGTTGCAGCTTCCGTAGGAGCATTTTCGGTCGATAAACTCAAAAACTACTGTATGAACTGTAATAAAAATTTATATGTATGTTCTATGGGTCGTGAGCCACTGGAAGTGGCAGCTTCTATGGGAGTTTTTTTCGATTTATTAATTACATTGATAAGATCGCAAATCAACATATATAGCATTAGCAATTGATTCTTCAGGAGTAGCAGGAACATTATTAGATGGCTATAGAACACCTCATTCAGTACTAAAACTCCCATTAAATATGGAAATAGTTTAAACACCAACATGTAACATACCAAAAACATCAGGAAAGGTATTGCAACAATGCAAAATAATAATCTGGGACGAATGCACAATGGCACATCAAAAATCATTAGAAGCATTAGATAAAACGTTACAAGATTTATGCAACAACCAACAGATATTTGATGGTACAACAATACACAATCAGGTGATTTTAGACAGACACTAACATAGGTACCTGTTATAACCCGATCAACTCCAGCTGGTGAATCAAACGAATGTTTAAAACCATATAATTTCTGGAGAAACATTTAAAAATTTAAATTTAACAATATATATGCGTTTTCAATTGCAAAACGATGAATCGGCTATAACATTTCCAAAATCATTATTAGACATTGGAAATGGAAAAATTCAAATTGATAGTGCAACTGATTCAATTACATTTCCACAAAACTTTTGTATTTTAAAAGACTAAAAAGAAGAATTAATTGAAAGCGTATACCCAAATATTGTACAATAATTTAAATCATAATTGGTTAAGTGATCGACCAATATTGACATCATAAAATAAGGACGTTAATAATATAAATTCTGCCATTCAAAATAAAAATGTTGGTGAAACATTTTCATACAAACCAATTGATTGTGGTATAGATCAGGGCGAAGTGGTAAACTATCCTACAGAATTTTTAAATTTATTAGATTTGCCTGGAGTACCACCACATATTTTTCAATTAAAAATTGGTGTACTATCATTTTAATACGAAATATTAACCAACCAAAACTTTGTAACGCCGACTTGCTGTTAAAAAATTAATGACATATTTAATTGAAGTATTCCTATTATAATTCCGTCAGATATGCCATTTAATTTTAAAAGAATACAATGCCCCATTCGTCTAGCTTTTGATATGACCATTAACAAATCACAAGGTCAGTCACTTGAAGTTTGTGGTTTAAATTTGGAATATCCATGCTTCTGACTTTGCCAATTAGATGGTAGACGCTCACTTGTGGGAAACCATCATCATTATATGTGACCGCACCTGAAGGAACAACAAAATATGTTCTATACCAAAGAGCATTGGAGTAAATTAATCAATTTTTATATAAATAAAATATTTTTGATTTCATTTTAACTTTAATTTAATATTACAAAAAATAAAAACTAATTTTTCATTTAAAATCATACGACCGGCAAAGCGGGCTGGGTACAGCTAGTTTTATATAAATATAACAAATTTTCTAACTACTTCTGACTACTAGACATCTGGAACTAGTTCAATTCTATAATTATTACAAACATGTCCTGTCCCTATATCTGGTTATTTGTAAAACCGTTAGCCTTAATCGCACACTCTAAATAATGGTGAATCAATAATAATGATATTGGCTTCTTAATTTGCAACTCTAATTCTCCGGAACTTGTCAATAAACCTTCAATCCTGGTGTGCCAGGATCCATCCATCAAATTCATATTGAAGGAATTTGGAACCTGACACAAGTCGAAGTCTCATAAATATTATGGCCACATTATCGACGTGTTTAAATGTTCAATCGACATATTCCATTTCCTCTCATTGGTTCTGGCAACGTTGGCGTGTATATGATCCAAAAAATGATTGATCCAAAAAAGGTGCAAATACCCGAAATTTGAACGAGGAACGAATGAACGAGGGATTCCATCTCTCATTTTAAGTTGGTCCTCAACCGGCCATGAAATGAAGAGACCAACCACCAGAAGTTGGTAATCAACCTCGTCTATGGTAAGTCAACATCAATTAACATTTTGTAATAAAAAATTACTTATGGAAATGTAACAAGTACAGCAATTACCAGCAGTGAACACAAGGGGGTCAATATTTATTGCTATAAAATTAGTAATATACAGATAAATCAAGAACAGCCACATTGACAGACAAAAGATGTAACTTCAGGATAGATCTTATATAAACTATCGGCTATCATAAGCTATCTTACCTTCGCAATCCTCTCGTATTCTAAAGAGTTGAATCTAGTTTTTGGTGAAACATTAATAATTTTAATGAAATTTGCTTAATCCGGTTATGTAATTTATCCATGCGATGATTCTTACTCTATATAGAGATTATATTTTGATCATATCATCAATTCTAAGTAATCGAACTTTCTCATGCTTCTCATTTGCCGTGGCTCTCAAGTAACTGATATTTTCCTGTTCATAACGCTGATGTGAAGCTCATTTTTTGGACGGTTTCGAAAACGAACTAACTTGATTTATAATATAAGGAGTTGCGCTACTCTATGTTCTGTCGAATGATATTCTCTAATGACAGGATGAAAAGGTTTTAGCTATTTGGTTTCATTGCCGAACATTATGTTATTTTAGAAGCCACATACCCCTTAAAATGTATATCAAAAGATTATGTTGGAATAAAAAAATAAGATCCTATATCAAAAGATAGGAACTGCTTGGATATTTGGAATTTCGCTCCTTACGAATGGGCATCTTCATTTAAAATGGGGTGTGGGGTTACTAATGCTTTATTAATGAATAAAGGTTTCGTTCAGCCTAACCAATCTCATCAGTTTAAGTACCTTATGTTTATTTTAAGATGGGCTTATAATCCCACCATAAAACTGAA
Source organism: Nephrotoma flavescens (assembly GCA_932526605.1). Lineage (NCBI taxonomy): Eukaryota > Metazoa > Arthropoda > Insecta > Diptera > Tipulidae > Nephrotoma > Nephrotoma flavescens. The sequence goes on from OW052220.1 coordinate 78,269,958, forward strand.
GTTGATTAGAATTTGTTCAGGCATTTTCAAATTCCATTCGATATTTTAAGCTTGTTACATTTCAATTTGTTTACTAAAGACATCGATTAAATTGTAACATCTATATCGTAGCTTTGTTAAACACTGGTTGGCTTAGAAAACATAGTGACCAGCAAAGTAGCTACGAGTACCATTATGGACTGCCGACCAAATCATAATTTTGTACTTTTTACGCTAATTGCCGTATGCACTTGGCGAAACACACTTATACTTAATAAACACATTTTTATTAATCACTTGTTTTTGTTTCGCAGAATTCTGCGAAACAAAAACAAGTGATTAATAAAAATGTGTTTATTAAGCATAATTTTGTAGTTTATTGAAAAACTTTCAATAGGCGTGCGACAGCATCTGATATCTATGTGCAAATTACTGAGGACTAATTCAAGGTATACAGCAAAGATAAACTTTCGCCAACATTTAAAATTGCATCGTGAGTATGAGAAAGAAATAAGATGATCCTATCGGCCAAATGCTTTTCAATTTATTCTTATAAAACGTCATTCGTGAGCTCAATATAGGCTAGAGCAATTGACATTAGCATATGTTAATGACATCTGGGTTTTAAGTCGCAACGTTGTTCTCTTGAGACAAATCACCGTCCCAATATACTTCCCAGCTCATCAGATCGATATACAAATGAACCAACAAGAATGAAATGTTAACAATTTATTTGGGGAGACACGCGACACGAGAAGGTAAAAGGGTTTAAAAAACGATTTAAAATGTTTATTATATTATAGTTTCCGATTAAGTATCAATTAAAACATAAATCAAAGATCTGCCACGATCTTGTTGTCAAGCTCTTGTTCTTGTGTTAAAACAAATATGTATATATAGGAAAGTGTTTCGCTCACTTTGGAAATTTTCCAGATATCGGCCTGGCCAACAATGGGCATAATTTTTTATTCAACTGAACTAGTGTCAAAAAAAAAATATTTATTTGCAAACTGTTAAAGGATTCGCTGCGTTTTGTTGACTCGTAATTTGCAAACAATTACCGTAAATCTTCTCCATGATTGAAGATATTTTTATCATAACGCGTCATTCACTTGATGTGCAATGCCGTAGACAAACACAAAATTTATCGCGATTTTCATTTATCTAGATTGAAAATTAAATTATAATTATCGTAATAAACAAATTGTGGTGACTAATAGAAACGCGATTTTTGCAAGTGTGCCTAATTTATCGGGATAGATTGTATTTATCTAGTTATGAAAACTTAATAATTCTGTTTTGGAAAAATCGAGTACCGACCGACAGGCAGAAAAAACTTAGTAATCTAAATAACGCGATTATCTATTTTGTGTCTGTCTACGGTAAAACACACGATTTTGAATAATCGGGGTTATCTTTTACACATTTATGAAGGCATTCTAAAATTAACATCTGAACATTGCGCTGGTTACATCAGTGGTCGCTATGTTAATTGCGAGTGATCCACGCTAACCGTATACGGTTAAGAGACATCCAGAGGCTTGTTGTACTTGAGCGGTTGAAAAATTACCATTCATTCGTAATTCGGAATTATGATTGAATTACGAGATGCGACCCCATCTCGGAAAAGTAGATATGTTGAATTGGAGTCTTTGAAAATTCATTAAATTCTGGTGCCAGCAAGTTAAAACTCATTCAATGGAATGTATAGAACTGACTGAAATTTACCAGTCTTCTGCAGTCAACACCGAAAGTGTAAAACCAGAAACAAAAGAAATGTTTGGGTTAAAAATTTAATGCAACCAGTAGATATTATGTACAATTGAATCATTCGTGGAAAATGAGCAATACAGTTTTAATATCCCCCTAGGGGATACGATCACTCTCTTTAGATTTGTCTTTAGATATTTGAATGACTAAAAGACTTATTTGAAAATGCACCCAAAATATTAATAATTTAAATCATTACGTTAAATCGAGCTCAATAAGGTCAGTTCCTGAGTTAAGGTGACCATCTACTTTGCTTCTCGTTGTGCGAGATTTCTTTATAAAAAAATTATATTATTTCATTATGATTGTAATATTGTAAAAACAAACAACAAATACCCGAACGCCTCATAATAAGAACTGAAAATTAACAAAAATCAATATATAAATATGTTTGTTGTTGTAACTAAACCATTAGGTATTTGGACAAAAAACCTTTTTCATTCTTTCGTTTTATGTTTATTTTCGATACACGTGTCTCCAAAAGATAAAATATGAAAAATTACGAAAATACAAAATTTGATGAAGATTTCAAAATGGTACTGTACGCTCCATCTACTAGAAAAAATAAACCAGTGTTTTGTGTCTTAGCTTTGAAAATCGACCACGTGTTACCTTGAATCGGGGCCTTAAGTGTGAATTCCGGTTTTGTCGTATAAGACAAGAAAATATTAACCAATCAGAGCGATTATTATTTATGTCTGCCAGACAAATTTATACATGAATCACTGCCTTAAAGGAATATAAATTACAAGTTGGGTTCATTCTGTGGTTTCGCTGGAGGAGGAGTATATTGTGGTGACGTTCCCTTATGTTGTCGTTTTCAAATTTCTAGTAACAGTTTCGTCAAGGTTAACTTTGTGTCAAAGAGTTGATTCAGATTGCACAAAATGTATTTGCGTGTTTCATAAAAACGCCTTGATATAATTTTAGTTTAAATAGAAAAATATTTTTTCCCCAGTTTTTTTCTAATTTTAAGTTTAAGTTTAATAAACTGTAATTTGATTTGGAAAAATTTTGAAAAGCTAAAACCAGAATTCATGATAGTTGAAAACCGAATTAACATATTAAGACAGCTAGCCGTGATTTTTTGCTTAATTGGATCAAGAGGACATGAGACTTCCTTTTAAACTGTGAATAATTGGAAAAAATTACCACACAACACGATAAAAGTGATAACCGCGACTACGCGTTGTGCAACAAAACGTCCGGTTTTTGTTAAAAAAAAATACACGACTCGAAAATTGCGGTGAGCCATATTTATTGCGTACGGCGTCACCTTTGTGGAATTCATCAGTTTTTGCTGGTATTATCAATTTAGATCACATTCACGCTAAATCTGCAAACTAATTACAATAATTTGGAATTAGATGATGCTAGTAGAAACGGACTTATCTTAAATAATAATAAATCGCAAAATTTAAAATGAAAATGCGTATGCAAAAAAAATTAGAAAACGCACATTCTTCGCCTCCAATGCCATTTTTTCGTAAAATTAGTGACATGTAGGTTTAAGGAGTAGCATTAGGGTAATTTTATAACAGATTTTAGTAGTCTATAACAGAACCATCGAGCATATTTACTTCTGTATAAATCCAGGTCAGTCTAGAATGTTCGATCGTTATATAAATACGGGTGCAACGATCACAACGAGTGAAAGACCAAAAGCGAAAGTGGATAGTGCGAAAAATAACAAATAGTGTTAAGTAGAAATAATGACGTGATTTAAAATTGATTGTAACAATATTTGAGTGGGTTAATAAATAATTGTGGAAATTATTTAAATAAATAAATAATTATTTAGTAAGTGTTATATAAATATTACGGAATTACTCTTCCGGTATTTTCTGGAATATTTCGGAGGTAGTGTAAATTGCCAAAAAATATTGTTTGATATTCAAATGCTATAACAGATTTACAATCTAGTGATACGAATTGGATTTGACAGGACAAAATCGTAATAATAAAAGCGTTTTTTTTTATAAATTTGGTTAGCGGCTATCCAGATACAACAAAAAAAATATATTGGGAAATTGTTGTTTTTGCGATTACTCACTTGTATAATACAGGGCGCTCGCTAGAAGAATTAGATTTTTTATTGACAATCAGAATTGTCATTTTCATTGTTTGTTTATCGAAATATATAAATGGAGAAACAGGTAAATAGAAACTATTTTTATAAATACATATAGAAAAAATATGTAAAAAAAATTTAGATTTTAGTATTGTATGCAAGTGGCAGAGATGAATTGAATTTATTTTCATCCAGTGGCTCATCAACATCCAGTAATGAAAACAACTATATCAGAGAACTACAGCGAGATGGATTTCAAAATTCAGTTTCGATTGTGTCGATCGACAGTTTTTTTATTAATTGGTAAGTTTTTTCTTTACAAATTTGATAATTATAATCTGACTTTTTCTTCAAATCTTGTTTACAGAAAAATATAAATCATCGTTCGATTTGAATGAAATAAGACCAGAACATCCATGATTAGATGCAAAGATAGATAGGTTTCGTTCATGGTCCAAGTTTTCCGTACCTACATGTTGTAGCAGTAAATAAAAATAAATATATTTTGATTTAAAATATAATTTGTTTGAATTGAAAATAATAAATTAAATACTCACAGTTTCGTTAACTGTTTGCATTTTCAATTTTTTTTATTATCAAAGATAAAATCCGATTTTTGTCTGTCAAATATGTTTGGGCAAGTATTAATATACATACTAGACTAGAATGAAGATAAGTTATTTATTGTACTAAAAATGAATGATAGAGGTACTAAAAAACTTGCCTCTTAATTTTTGAAAAGGGAAATTTGAAATTTGGATGGCAGATCTGTATAAAAACCAAGATTTTGGTATACAGCTAGTGTGTTGTGTAATTGAAAACAATGAATTAAAACAGATGAAATGTGAACTAAAAACTAATTTCTGATCAAAATATACAGCATTAATGCAAATTTAGCTTTATACACTAAGAACATCTGGATACAATCTATCGAGAGCTATCGAAATTTATAAAAAAACGCGGCAAATACATTTATTTCTTTTGTAGGTATTTGTTTTTATATAATTCTTTTTCTTTTATTGAGGATTGAGGCAGAGAAACAAAAACTCGAAAAAATGGAAAAAAGAAAGTAAAAACCCATAACCTTCCGCTTCAATGAAATAATACAGACTTAATATTTTTGGTAGTGTAAATTTCATTTTTAAAATCTACCTGGCACCTTATTATTATATGAACCGTTAACATAGTGTTTCACCAACATGTTAGCAAAAGTCCTTGATAAAGATGGCTTTTGTATAGAAATCGATAGAATTGGAGAAAAAAAATAAATGTTCAAGTTTACAATGTTAAATTTAATATGCATAAAATTTGATTTTTAGTGTATTTAAAAATAAATTATTAAGTCATCTTAGATTAGAGATTAGTTTTCTGGCTAATGAAATTGTCCAATAATGATAAAAATATCATGATTTCTGATCGGGACCATGTTGAAAAAGTTATATCCTATCTTCCCCGTCATACGTCTATACGGCACAATGACAGATTGAAACCAACTACACACATGGGCTCACCATGGGACTTGTATATTTTTTTTTAAATAAACGGCCATGAATCCTAATCGAATTAAATAGTAGTATTATGGATTCGGTATAAAACACTATCGAAGTAGATTGTGAACATTGTTTTGAATTAGATAACTAAAATGCTTCTTAGTTTCAACATCGGACAATTATTCAAGCTAGACCATCAATCACTAAGATCCCAACTATGACATATAACAGGACATGGTTAATTTTAGGTCACTTTGAAAAATAGGGAAATTCTCAACAAAAATGCTACAATTCTTTTTATCATGTATGCTTTGTAAAACAATCTATTTTTGAATTTTTTTTTGTTTTTTACCATACTTAGAAAATTTTTGTTTAATTTTACGATATAATATTGCATAAAATAAATTATAAAATCAATTTGGTTCCCAAGATAAATAAATTTAAATAGTTGGTGGGCAGACCAACAACAAAATTAATGATTGATTGTGCCATTGAATCCTAGCGGGCTCCAAGACCTGCTAGATGAGGTATACCTGGCATGCCGGGGGATAATAGATGTTTCCATTTCATCCCGTTATTGTGTGCTTTTTTTTGTGTTCGCATGCGGTCACCCAAATTTGTATAAACTGCTTTAGATTGTAATGGTTGCTTGATGCAGTGAGGATGTTGGTTACGTCTTCTCTCTCAGTGCTACTCGCCCTCGTAAAATTAATCTAGGGTTTAAATGGCAACATTTTTTCATGTATCATGTATGCTTTGTAAAACAAAAAGTATTTTTGAGGACTTTTAGTTTTTCTTTTAACAGATCTAGAAATTTTTTGTTTGCAATTCGAAGTTTTATTTTTTTATCGGATTAAACGAAAATATATTTTTGAATATTAAAATATACTATTTAATAAAAAAAATTATAGAATCAAAATAAAATAAATAATAAATAAAAGGTTTACATAATAAAATATAAAATACAATCAACGAAATTGTGTTCTTCTCCAAATAAATTTAAATAATTGATGGGGCATTAAAAACATGTATTCTAAGAAGTATGAATTTCCGAAATCGGACCAGATGGTATGGATCATAATTGACATTGTTAAACATTGAATTTCAAGGTGATCAGAACCAATCAAAACACTGAAATATACACTACAGGCACATTTATGTGTTGCTCAGGTAAAATATATTTTAATTTCTATATAGCAGTTTAAATAAGAGTACTAAGATGCAAAATATAAAATACGAAATTCAGCAGCTCAAATTATGCTTCATAAAAGTTGTTTTTATCAAATTAAGTACTACCGTTCTCAACTACCATATCTGGATTACTATAATAAACACATACATATATAATCATATCCTACAGCTTAACTGAATAATAGTTGTGAAACTTAATATTTATAAGTTAACAAATTACAAAATCTCACATTTAGTTTTATATAGCTTTCATGTATTTTAACAAATCTCCCGGTAATCTCAAAACTACTTACATAATAGTGCACAGCATAAGACGTATTTTCAAATCATGACCTTACCTAGAAATAAATAAGAAACAAAAAAAAAAATATAAATATGGGAATATAAATCGGTGCACAGCGCAAAAAGCTATTTTCGTGTAAAGTTGGAAAACCACAAAACCTATTAAAATTTGTAATACGATTTGTATCGGGTCGTTGTTCTCTTGAAACTTTATTATTACATGGCAAATTTGTCTTGTAGTTTATTATCAAATAAACAATCTTTATTTTATTTTTATTTGTCGGAATCAATATTTGGCATTGTATCAAAAACCAACCCGAAATTTAAACTTCCCGCATTTTTAAATTAATGTTTTCCTCATTTCTACTTGACCTAAATCCAATCGATGAACGTATATGAGCTGCGGCGTTCTGATTGAATTAAAAATACATTAAGTACCTAGTCGAACTCTGGGAAAATCAAATTGTGAACAGCATCCTTACGTATATATGTATGTATATATTTTGGTGCACCAAACCGTCAAAATGAATAAGATTTACCGTTTTCTTACAAAAAATAATAATGAAAATTAGCTGAGAAGCATTGCCAACAACAACATCGTACCAAAAAAATTCTAAGTTTTTTTTTATTTAAATTATGTTGGAAAATATCCAGAAGTTTGGCACAAAACTAAAAAATAATGAATTTCTAGTATTAAATGTGTATATGGTATTTTTGTTGTGTCGTTTCCCAGTTTTGACATTAACATATAAACAATTGGAAAACTTAGACAAAAAAAATAAATGAAAATACCGGATACACGAGAGTGTAAAGAAAGCAAAAAAAAGTCAAAGTTTGGTATTTTTCTATGTATGTGCATGTGCTCCACCATACTCTGCCGCATATCAAAACTACTTAATCAATTTCACTTTGTTTGGTAACAACAGCAACAACAACGAATTTGTATTTTATAATTTATGCCATATACCATATATAGGAAGTTGTATATACAACCCAATAACAACAACAAAAAAAATCACACAACAGGAATACATGTTTTTATATTCCAGATACACATAAAAAAATACAAAATGCTGTACCGCAACTTTATCAGCCCACTTTTCTTGACAGGAATCCCCCATGACTAAACATATTACATATATACAAAAATATTGTATTTGATAATATTCATACAAAAATAGAAATCGAGAAAAATCTATTACAAAATAAATATAAAAAAATGTTGAAGAATGAATTGAAAATTGATTTTATTTTTATTCTGAAAATAACATATTTTTGTAACAGAATTTTAATAAAGCTGCAAGACACCAAAAAAAAAACGGTATCTGGATGTGTGTCAAAATGCCTTTTGGCTAATTTGATTTCGATCGGTGCGGTTATTAAATTTTACTGAGCGCTCTATATTTAGTTGTTTATCGCCTGTGTCGTTCGGCATTGTTATATTGACGTGGTGGGTACACTAGAAAAATGTATCATAAGAAAGAGGAACACTGTTGGCGGAAAATCAATAAAATTTAATTTTGAAACTGAAAAATGCACCACAGTATATCTTTATATAGATATTATTGTACCAACCAAGACAAAAGTGTTTTTTTTAATTTAATTTTGCCAGAATTTTAATAGAATATTCCGTGCTGTCTCATATAATTTTCTCGTTTATTCAAATTGATATTTTATAGCGTTTAGCTTCAAATAAATTGAAAATTTATATCATGCATTTTTGCTTTGGATACTTCCATTTTTCGTATGAAGCTTAAATATTTAAAATTGAGCGACGAAATATAGAAACAGCTGTGATTTTTTTAATTTTATTTTAATTTTTTTAAATTGTCATCATTTGGCATAATTTTGCTGACTATTCATAGTCATTCAGTTGTGCGAACAATGTGTGAGCCTTTTTGATGGTCGGCATTCAAGGGTTATTTAACTCTGTACATGATGTAAAATGCGAAACTAATAGTGTGCCATGATTAAACAAAACTACAAACAAATGATTCGAAATAAAAATGCGAAAAATCAGTATCCACTAAACTCCTGATATGGAAGCTTATCTACCTTAAAATATAAAATTATAAAAGCAAATTGAAACTGAATTTTTAATTTTGTGCATTCGTTAATATTATAATTCATTTTAATTATGTGTACTTTACCATCTAGGATCACAATTGGTGACCCCGAACATTCGAGCCAATAATAGCCGGAAACCACAAATGTCGTAAGCAACCGAAGCAAAGTAGTTTAACTCACCACGGTATATACAGGTCTTGTTCCCATAATAACATCGCTAACGAATTCCGACCACTCATACCCGTAAAACTGCTGTAAGTGCTGTTCAACAGGTTTTAATTCAAATGGAGGAGCGGTAAGCACTCAGCTTAAATTCGACGAAACAAAGTCAAGGACGAATCTACATGCACAATGGAGCAAAACCAACGTAGCCAATTCAACTGAGGTTACAGCCCACATCCGGCGTAAATGCTCAGTTGAAATTGACAAAAAAAAAGAAGAAGCTCGACCTTCCAGGCGTTTACTAGTCAACGCAACCAGAGCAAAAATCACCATAACCAGAGTAAATTTATTATATGACCGCGGCCCTGTGAATCATCTGAACCTGAAGAGAGAAACTGAAACTGAGAAAAATGTTTAGGATGCGAATAATTTCAGACTCTGATGAAGAAACTGGAAGCAACTCTCAGGAGATCGAAACAGCTGCTGATGGTACTGGTGGAGAAAATTTGAATTTTTGAAAAATGATTGGATAATATCATTATCTGAAATTGTTGGGGTTTTATTTGCTCGTGGAGCTTAAGGCTTAAAATTTAGAAATTTATGGTCAGCAAAGTGGGGTCCCGAAATTGTTAGAAAAACTATGGCCAGAGAAATTTAAGCAAACTATTCGTTTATTCGTTTTGACAGAAGAACCGAAAGAAGTAAGCACCTAAAAACAAATAAATTTCCCTGGGTTTCAGAAATATGGAATAAGTTCATTGAAAACGTTCGATAAACTAGGGCAAAATATAACAGTTGACGAATAATTTTTTTTTATTTCAAAAGCCAGGTGCAGGATTACGCAGTATATGCATAACAAACCGAATAAATTTGGCATCAAATTCAGGCTTACAGCAGATGTCAGCATGATGATCAAGAAATATTGTGATGATCAAAAATTTGACTCACACAGTTGGGAGTGCAGTTTCAAATTGCTGGTATTTCCATCGATTCGACAAGGGAATGAAAGATTCGGTATCGGATCTGAAAGCGTATTTTGCGATTATGAAAATCCGATATCGAAAAATCCGCCATTATGAAACTAAAAAGATAGAACGAAATCGGATTTTCCGAAAATCGAATATCAAAACCCCACTGCTATTTAGTTTACGAATTTCATTTTCTTTTATCGAGTGTGCGTTTCTTCAAAAATGTAAAAATTTAAAAAAAATTAAAAACAATATTTAAAATGTAAGTATAATATATTTAAATAAAAAATATTCATAGTTAACCCTTTGCACTCGATTTATTTTCAAGGTTGTTGGGTACTTGTATTATTATTGGGCAAGAAAATTAAAATAATTAACTGATATTAAATAATATTAAATTAGTATTTATTTAATCTTTTACAGCGTGGTACTTATTTTTGGTATACAGACTGATGTGCCAGTTTTAGAGTAAATTAGTGTGGCCACTTCCAGTGTGACATACGAGTGAAAAGGGTTAAATGATAATTATAATTAAATTATTTATTTATTAAGATTACAACAACAACAGGAGCATTATTGCTAACTTCATGCTTATATATATTTGACAAAATCGACCAAACAATTTCATAATAGGAAAATTCGCGGTGGATCGGATTTTTCGATATCGGAAAAAATCCGATATCGGATTATTTCAAAATAGCCCCCCAGGTATGCGATAACCTTATCGCAACTCTCGATCTTAAAACAGGGAAGTGCGTACGAGATCAAGTTCTTACCCCACCAGATATCAATAAATACGAAGCTTTGAAAGAACTGAGTATCGAGTGATTGTGTGAGTCGGCGAAAATCAAACTCGACCGACTCGAGCGAAAATCCATCGCGGCTCTTGAGAGAAATGGGAATGTTATCGATCGGACAAGTCGCTGAACCGGTTGATGTGCAAAAGGCAGCTTGTGTTTATAATTTAAACACATCAGTAAAACCTAATAGCACTAGAGAACGAAACGATTTGACTTACCAAATCGATAGGTTAACACAAAGAGTCGGGGACCTGTTTGGACGGTTCGATGCAAATAATTTAAGATTATATTCAAATTAAAAAAAAACGCTCAAACAAGCAACAAGCAGGTAGTCAAATATCCGATTTATTGGTACTAAAGGGTGTCCCAAAATTTGAATTAAATAAAAAACACGGTTTTTTCAAATCTGTTTTTTTATTTTAACATAAAGAACATAGGACTAGGAGTGGGTTATGTATTGAACAGTACATCGGACAAATGAGCTCCACAGCTTTGCTGGCACATACTCACTCTTTTGTAGAAATTTTCCGTGACCATTTTGCATAAGTATAGCTGAATTTTGTTGATGCAGCTTTCAATCCCCTCCTTCAAAATGCACGGGTGGCTTGTTGACCCTTTGATATACCTTTCAAATCAAATAACCCCAAAGAAAGAAATCCAATTGTGTTAAATCACATGAATTAGAAAAATTCACACGACCAGGAAATGTCTGATGTAGTAATTGGGTTGTTTCATGGGCGGTACGGCATGTCGCACCGTTTTGTTAAATCGCATGTCGCCCACATCAATATTATCAAATTTAGGAAGAAATAATTCGGTTATCATGTCGTGATATCGAGCACCAGCAACAGTAACTGCTTCACTAGCCTAATTTTGAAAAGGGATTGTCCAATGATGCCTCTAGTCCAAAATACGCACCAAACAGTGACACGTGGGGATGCAATTGTTTTTCGACTCAATTTTGACGATTAATGAAGCCATCAAGGTGAAAATGAGCTTAATCGCTGTGGATGATTTTGCTCGAAAAATCAGCATTCAAACTTTCATTTATTTTGAAATATTGCTCAACAATGAAAACGTGTCGTTCTTTCGTGTCGTGCTGAAAATTTACTAACTCTAAACTGTCAGGTGTCAAACTGTTTTTTTTCTGGTTGCAAACACTAAATTAATGGTATAATGGTTTAATAAAATAATTAAATAGCTGATTTTTTTTTTATTTTAAAATTTTTAAAATTTTTTTTATTGTGATTCGGTTCTAGGGTGGTTTTGTTTTTAATTTTATTTTGTAGTACAGAATTTTTTTTGTGGTCTGCACTATACAGCCATATAGTATTAGCCTTGAAAAACTTCATTTTTTTTTTCTTTTGAATCATTTTAGAAGAAATTTTACGAAGAAATTTTTTAAAAATATTTTTACGTGTATCTGATAGTCCTTTTCAATTTTTAAGTTTTTTTTTAAATTTATTTTTAAAAGTATGTGTGTTAATAATCGTTTTTTAGTGTTTTTCCTTGAAAATGAGTATAAATGATACTCGAAACGTCGGCAGATTTAAATAAAAATATATAATAAATAATTAAATAACAAGATAGGCTTTATAGTAGATTCATATGTTAATTACAACAATATAGCCTAATAACCAATTTAATACTAAATTAATTTATTTTGTATTTAATACAAATCATACGTAAATGTTGGGACACCCATTATAACAAGTTCACAGGCGAAAAGATGCTTTAAGCATACAATTTTGGTAATAACAACCAAACAACATCAAAGTCGGAAAACCACTACAATTTCTAATCAACACGAGTGCCGAGGTTTCGGTGATCCTACCAAGGAATATCGAAATAGACAATCCATCGTCTTTCAAAGTACTCGCGGCACCACAACAATCGATCGGGCATCTAGGCCATAATGTGGAAATTTATAATTGCAAAGATCGATGGATGCATCTTAAGGCGCAGCTTTCTATCACATTACGGTTTAATAGAACATCAAACGCAAGAAAGACCAATCTGGATATAACAGGAAAACCGATTCATACGCTCCCGGCATTACAGAACTGTTACCTGAATTCACACATTGTTTTGAAAAAATAGCCATGCAAAAGTCTGACGCCCAAATGCGGACAAAATGACCATTGCAAATGTGGAAATCGAAGTTTGATACGTGCAATGGTCTGTCCACCATTAAACAACAATTGGGCGAGTACACTTCATATGACAAAAAATAAAGACATTAACAAGTGGGCGATTATGTGGCGATTATCGGGCATTAAATGCAATTCCAATTCCATTTATTACCGATTTTACACACCAACTTGAGTCATGAACCAAGTTCACGAAAATAAATTTAGTGTGAGCTTATCACCAAGTTCCAGTTGAAAAGCAAGGCATAAAAGAACACAACAATAGTACCACCTTTTAGTTTGTTTGAGTTTCCACGGATGACGTTCCGGTTTCGAAATGCAGCTTAACGATTAATTAATTCCATGTTTCAAGACATGACTTTTGTTTTACTTACATCGATGATTTTTTAATTGCGTCGAAAAGCACAGAAGAACACATTAAACATATTTACATTGTTTTCCAACAATTAAGCGAAGTGAGCCTGGCTATTTGAAGAAATCTCATTCCTCGGTTTCCAAGTTCTGCATACGGTATGTCGCTTGAAGGTTGATTTACATATGCGACGTGTGACAAATGAAAATAAACGTGGCGCTTTCTTGACAACAATTTACATTTGTGACTTGTTCCGCCACGCACACTAATTTATAAAATTTAAACAAAACAAAATGTACCGAAAATAAATTTAATGTCAAAAACTACTTCGTTTACATAAAAATTTCTATGAGCTGGTGCGACCGTGACGGAAAAGATAAAATTAAACCATCTCTCGAGGTGTTACGTGTGTCGTGTGACAAATGTCAAAATATTCATACTGCCATATAGCAGCCAGCGAGCATCGACGGATTCCTCCGATGTTTGTCCACGATTAATTAATTTCAAATTTTTCTACCAGTGCAGAACCAAATTAGTGAATTGCACTCAACTAGAATACTCGATACCAAGCGCTAAATTCGAAACTTATGTCGCCGCATCGAACAGAGCTATAAGAGTACTGTTACGGCAACTTACTGAAAAAGATTGGTGACCACTGTTCTTCCATTCATGGAAGAAACAAATTATATAACTCCAAAAGCCGGCACAGTATTTACAAAGCATTTAAAAAGTTGTATCGAAGGTCGAAAATTTATTTTATTTTCCGCCCTCAAACCATTGACATTTTCGCTAAGCCAGAACTTGAACGAGGCTTTACCAAGACAATGCTGACATTTAGACATTATCGCGCAATACAAATCAGAAGTATATTTTGTGTGATGTTTCAACTGATACTCAGCGCCCGTTCATATACCAAAATCTTTCCGTAGACAAATCTAGGAATCATATCATTACGTTTCTCATCCCGATATTAGAGCAAAAACTGCATAAAAAGTCAAAGTAACAAAGTAGGTTAGAAGCAAAACCGGCACGTACGAAGCGTCGAGGGCCTTACCACCTTCCAAAATAATATGTATTGTTTGACGATGATTGACCACTACACTCGCTGGCCAAAAGCAACACTAATACCGAACATCAGGGTAAAAACTATTGCTGACGCATTAGACAAAACTTTGAGTAAAAGTCTCGGTATATTACAAAGAAAATAACACGGATTTAAAGCAAATGGTGTAATGAATGCGGTCTTATTCCTATTTCCTTTGCTAACCTTAAGCTGCCAGCAACCGGTAATAAGGACTGCTTGGCCAAATTCAAAAGGTCATCGATTCTAGGTAACGGATAGTAGTCCGTAACTGCCATCGAATTTAAAAGCCTATAATACACGCACACTCGAACCTCATTATTCTTCTTAGATATCATAACTGACGTTTTTCGTCCACCATTATTCCCACGCCTTTATCTGGTAGAAGCTCAAAAACTAGCAAAACAGGTTGATGGCACGTTTCAAATTTTAGAAATGCTTGCTTTTGAGATCGCCATTAAACCAGAATTGTCGCTGTTTGCAATCGATAACAATTCCAGTATCCATTGGGGAAAATAAGAACCGCCGTTGGCGCAGTTTTTAGCGCAATCGCAATCGAAACGTAGCACCGAGCACATGAATGATACACGTTTGTCTTTCTGACATGGCTCATCTGCCAGCCTACCATTAACATTAATAAAAAAAATTGTATCTAGCAGGTCGATTCATTTATTGCCTAAAAGAGCGATTTTTAAAATAGGTCAGTATCGGGATTTCAAATCGTTTGCACAAGTGACTAAACTATTGAAATTATTGTACTTGATAGGGGAATTTGACCTTGATTTACATATACTTCACACGATTTGTACTCAGTGTCTCACTTCTCCTGGTTCGCCAAGTTCATAGCATTTTATTTCGGTGACGATTATATGACCAATTATATAACCTGCTATGTGACTTATTCAGTCTAAACCAATTTTCTTTGGAGTGAGCCACATTCTTTTGTAATAACTACACCGACCTTTACGTGAAGGCTCTGGCTCAGTCTTCCTCGTACTTGCGTTTCTTTAACTTTGTTTGCTTGTATTCGCCATCTTCACTTTGTTAAAAAACGAACTTTAGCTCGAATGCTGATCATAGTACGACTGTAAATCATATCAAGTTGTGTTTCCTTCACTATAGGGGAGGGTGGGTACAAATAGAACAGTGGGTCAGTTGAAACAATGTCATTTTTACGAAAACTATACGTGAGTGAACACAGTCTTTTATTTATGTTTGATGTAGGAACAACAACTTTAGTGTCGGAACGTACTCAAAAAAAAAAATTGCAGTTCAGTTGCCACTTAAATGTTAGAAAAACAGTGAAAATTAAATTTAACAACAGAAAAGTAAAATCCAAATACCGAAGTATTTTTTCAGTATTTTTCCGATTATTTATTGGTAAGTTACAAACGTACTTTCACCTTTATCATATTATGTGAACATATTTCTATCACGTGTAATAAGTTTACTTTGATCGGCTGATTAATTAATAGAAATGTATCAAAAATCATGGATCGGACATTTGCAACCTTTTTCAAGGTGGTCGTTTGTAATATGTTACAATCGTCCACATTATTGAGAACAGAACAATACGACAAGTTGAGAGGCTAATCTTGGTTCATAAGCCGGGAAATATTTTGACAGAAATGAGGAAAAAAGGAAGTGGGAAGCAGCAATTCATCAACATTTTGTAAGGCACACAAATGCAACTCAAAGTAATAAAAAATTAATTGCTCTAGACAACCACCATATTTCCCATAATGAAAACTTTTTTAATTGTGCTTCAGCGAATTGGATGAAAATAAATGCAGGTAATAACAACAAGCTAAACGTTGGACTCTTAAAACTTATGTGTTTTCTTTAAATAGGTAAACGAATTCGAGTACGCTGACATACATCGAAAAATATCATATAAGGATTTAGGGTTTCTAGAATTTGGCCAGTTAATCTTGAAATTTTTGGTGATAATTAATTTTCTCCAAGGCGCATGACACCAATAGAGAGCTACCAGTAGAAGTACAAAAAATAACACTATCTTCACCATCAATGCCACTTGGGTATTGAGGCCACCCATCGGATTCTGTGTTTCCCCACAAAATGTTATTTCATAACTAACATCGTCTCTTGTAAGCACTCCTACTCGTGAAGGCAGGAAGAGGGGCAGAACAATAACGATCACTGATAGTCTTGAGAAGGAACACTTGGAAGAGGAAGCAAAAAATCGAGAACAAAATAAGAAAAAGACTCTTCAAATAAAACCAAAGAAATCGAACCAAAAAATAAAATTAAATCGTTGAAAGAGAAACTATTCCCCAAGTTCTGAAGAAGCAGCATGTGCATGATGTGGAAAGTATTCCGAATTCATTCCAATCGATAATTGGATAGAATGTACGTCATGTCTTGTTTGGGCTCATGAAAAATATGTGGGAGCAAAAGTCGATTAAATCAATGCCGCAACTGCGATTCTTCATAATTGATTATGTTATTATGTTTTGCGATTATGTTATCGATTATGTTTTGAAATAAAGCTTAATTTAAATATTTTAGATTTATTTATTCATTTTGATTATATTACAAGGACGATTGTAACATTTAACCTTCTCTATTATTATGTTTAAAAGCTTTAATGTAAAAGATGTGTTAAATGGCATTTTGATGGTTTAAATAAAGAAAACGTATGTTTTTCGTGTGTGTCACATTTATTCTTGGAAGCAAAAAATTTTTCAGGTTATGGCCAAAAATTCAAAAAGTGTTACGTTTGTCCCTCCCTCCCCTATTAAGTTTTGTAAAAAAAAATTCGTACATTTCCAACAAAAACGAGAAATCGCACATGAGTGCCTTGTTTCAGGCACATTTCCTGAAATTCCACATTATGAGCCTTACAGGTTAATAAAAAACGAAAACCTCGAAGAGCGATACCATATCTGGGACGTTTGCTGTTCCTTTGGACGTGTCCATATCAGCCATAAAAATATCTATATTCAATTTCCCGTCGCATCAGCATGAACATTTCGCGAAACTTCCAGTCGTGTTAATAACTACCATACTCATTTGTTGTTGTGCAATTCCCATAGCTTGAATTCAGCTACCGGTTGAATTGATCGGCCGTAAAAATAGCCGTTCTTCTTTTTGATCACGTAAGTGTTCGATGAATTGTTGAGAAAAATTTCTTTTTTTTTTATAAACTTATTTATTCGGTACGGGAATTAAAGTCCGCATGCGGTTCAAAATATTTTAGGTTAGGATTTTAAAACCATAGAAACAAATAAAAATAAAACTGTTCACTTCAAAACTTATATTCCACAATATTTTATAATAATTTGTATCACCTATTTCCTTCTCTAGAGAACAACGCCGCCTAACCACCTATTTCATTATTCGCACAAAAAAACAAAAAAAGACGGGGTTGCCGCGACAACAATGGGTTCCATATCCAGCAGCACCAAAAAACTGCTTTTGCCTGCTCTGCATAACCTCAATAAAATTGTCACAATTGGATTTTCCAACTAAAACAAAACAAACTGGGTGGATTGTTTGGAACATGCTGCGTGTTCTTGGTGGGTTTCATGCTTTAAAAATTAAAAACACAAAACCCTTTTTAAAACAATGGGAACAATGCAAGCAACCACTTATTTTATTGTTAAGTTAATTT
This sequence comes from Nephrotoma flavescens, assembly GCA_932526605.1. NCBI lineage: Eukaryota > Metazoa > Arthropoda > Insecta > Diptera > Tipulidae > Nephrotoma > Nephrotoma flavescens. Next base: position 78,287,955 of record OW052220.1, read on the forward strand.
AAAGAGAAAGTGAGAGAGAAAGATAAAAGGAGTGAGAGAAGATATAGAGTTCCAATCACACAACGATTAAATTATAAATGTATATTTAATAGCGCCACAAGTGCAATTTAATAGTCCCAGATTACCACGATGGTTACACTCAATTGCCGATAAGATAAATGGCCGCCTTGAGAATACTGGTGATAAGCGCTCGTATACATAATTTATTATTTTCGATTACATACGGCAAATTGGATACTTTTCATGTATGTATCCGGAAATGATTACCACCCCAACGTACTCGATTCTAAATTCGCTTAATACGATGGAAGAAATTTGTTTGTTTTCGATTTGTTTTTTTCGAGCAATGGGGAAAAAAGTTTAAATCTACGACATGAAAAATACTTTTCGAGGAAAAAAACTTTTATTTTTTCTAGTTCCGTGTAAAAGTTTTACTTCTTTTACTCCGCATCCGAATATATGTATGTAGTATGTACCTCTATTGTTTGGCGGATGAAGTAGGGGGGAACAAAAAATAAAATTGTTGCTGATATAATTTTTAAATTGTCAAAAGAAATTTTATTTTTCTAACAATACGATTTTATTTTTTTTTTTTTTTTGGTACTCATACAGAGATTTTTCTTTTATCCGTGATAAGCAAATTAAAGATTTTTTTTTTTATTTCTGAGGAAAAATTTTGTGCTGATTAGCATATATTATATATATGAAAGCTCGGTATATTGTATATGTGTGTATGTATGTATAATGGATTAGCTTGAACTTTATTATTGAAAAGTTTTAGATGCGGATTTATGTATTATGAAATAGAAAAGTTTCTATACGATCTGAAAATTGTGTATATGTATGTATGTATGTATGTATATCACTAATTTATGTGTACGTGTATTGTATTGCTTACCGTATAGCAAGCAGCTTGTCGTATCGAGAGTTAATTAATAATTTGTTAAGGAATCATTTATCTTTATTTTTCATTTTAATTTTAAATCATAATGATGATGGTGTGTGTTATCTTCGCGTTATTTTCCTGACATGATAAGATTGATTAGTGATGGTGTAATAAATTTGAATTATGCGCGAAAGAAAACCTCAGTAATTTAATAATTGATGTAATTTTCCGCGTGGAATGAATTTCTTTTGAAATGTATAGGCGTTGGTACTAATCTCACCAATGTATATGAGATTGCAGATCTATAAATTTTTAAAATCGTTTAGTTTTATACATTTTGTGCCGAACAATAGAATTTTTAAAAAACCCCATTCAAAACCAAATTACAAATCACAAAATATATAGATATAGCATTTCATTTTTCGATATGTGGATTTTCTAAATCTGTTTACTCATATTTTTGATATAAAAGCTTTGATAAATTTTTTTTAAATTATAAAATTCAATTCTACCTGCACGCCCACGAGACAAACACATTTTTGTATGTGCTGTGCGCGCGATTTGTTTTGGTGCGGTACAACGCGAAAACCGTACATGTATACAGCTTTTATGATTATTATTATTGTCTTTTATGTAATTTACTTTTATCTAAATATACAACACCAGCCACCCGCCCGCAATGGTATTATTTTTGGAATATTTTTCCCATTATTCGCGCGGCTCGCTTCATTCGCAAAGTATTGATTTACTCGATGTACCAAAATATACATTTTGTGTATGCAATGAAATGAAAAATATTTCTGTAACACTACATATTACATGTATATGAACGAAAAATGAATGTGTATACATATTTTTTGTCACATCATCATCATCAACATCAACAACATTTTTATATGGGAAGCAGCAACAAAACCAAAAATCGATAACATATACCTGTGGCGAAATTTTTTCTACCTTTTACGAAATGCAGATTTCCGGTTATATATGTGTATGTAACTATACAGGGTGTCCCAGAATTGGACAAGCAAACGATTGTTGATGGTGCAAAAAATATTCCACTTATAGTGTTTTTAAATGAAATCGGATGCGCACCCACCAAAAAATTTATTTGACATAGCCCTGAGTTCTGTTGTTTAACTTTCCTTTTTAATACGATCTAGAAGAGTGTGCCTAATATTCTATGTTTTCCGTACTCACCGTACATAATACGTATAAACGTCGAATGGTTTGAGAGCGAGACCAATTTGTACCCCTTGTGCGTGGGTGCGGGCGGCTAAGATATATCAGAGTATTTTTGTTATGTTTTCTTGTTTAGGGGCGTGCAGCTGATACGAGAGAGAGAGAGAGAATGCAAGTGTCGCGCGCAAACACAACAAAAATATTCTTCTGTATTTTGGTGTGGTGCGAGAAATTTTTTGTTTTTTTGAGGAGTGTAATTTTGAGTTTAAAAAAACAAGTCTCAATTTTATATATTAAAAAAAATAGAGTCGGGTCTTTTGTAATACTCCGGCAGTTGATTTTGGACCGATAAGATAAAAATTATTGTAATTAAATTTTATAACGGGTGGGGCAAAAGTCCCGCTGTTATTTTGATTGCGCCCCATCTTGGTTATGTGACGTTTACCTCAGTTTCGCTTTAACCATTGTGTTGTGTAGACGCCCAAATTTTATAATGGATAAATATACGCTACAAGAACTGAACCACTTACTTTCTTTTCTTTGAACAAAATTATAGGCAATCAAAATGGTAGCGGGACTTTTGTCCCGTACACACTCGAAAAAAAATTTGATATGTGATGCAAAAAATTCCGTATATCAATCCAGCGCAAAAGTATATCGTTTTTTGAAGTAAGTTTTGCATCTTAACAGAAGCGTTATAGTTTGCATTAAAATATGAAATAAATTACTTTTAAAACGAATTGATGCAACTTATGTCTAATTGTGAAGCTGGGGTACGTTGAAACTGTATCGATACAGTTGTATCGTAATGTGAGTGGAATTTATTGTAAACAAAATGTGTCGTAAATTATTTTGATACAAATTACATTGAAAAAAGAAATGTGAAGCACATGTTTTTTGATTTAGATTTTGCCTGGTTCCACTGTAAAAAAGATTTTACAGAAATTTACTGAAAGAAATTTACGAGTTTTGTTATAAAGAAACCCGTTGAATTATATTTTATGCTTCAAGAGATTTTAAAACCTCTATATCTAAAATTCAGATGTCGCGTCAAGTCAGCACTCAGCATACTGCGCTCACCAGACACCAAACTACAAATAAATGAAAAATATTTTAAGCTTATATTGAAAGGATATACACAATGTCTTAGCGAATTATTATAAATTCGCTAAACATCTGTTAACCCCAGGTTATGTAGAAATTTCCTTTCGACAGACGTGTTACATTAGTTTTAGACGCAACTACATCGTAAATATTTTCAATGCATGCTTTGCTTCCAAATGTGTTACACGATTCCTTCGTATACGCCTCGATGCAAAGGTTACATCGAAAACCGCTGCAAAATTTTTAAGTGTGTAGCGGGACTTTTGCTCCACCCGTTATAAAATAAAAAATAAAAAATTTAATCACTTGTGAATATTGTGATTTGTGATTGAGTGCAACATAATATTTTTTTTTTATTTGTTTATGTGCGGTGTGTAACTAACACACACCTCGGAAATTTGAGCTGCTTTGACACAGATAAAACAAAATTAAAACGGTTTAAATTCTCGTTAGTGGAAAGTATAAATATAAACTAGTGTGTGAAATTTAAAGTTTCCAAGAAAGTGTTGGTCTTTCTTTAACTTTGTCAGTGTTATTATTTTACATAATTCTATTTGAGTTACATAAAATATTTGGGTTGCTAACCTTCACTGGCCAGTTTGGTTCTTAACAAACAAAAACAAAAGCAAAAGAGAAATTACAAGGCCAGTGTAGGCCATTTGAGCGTCTGTATTAGAATATAACGGCGAAAGTGCCACAACAAATGCGAAGGCACAGCATTTTTAATTACGGGTGCCCAGGTGAGGCCATTCCGACGCCCAACAGTGTAGCAGTGTGAGGCGAAGATCGCCCAACAGTAAATTATTTACGGTTGGCCAGTTGGCACCTCCTCATCAGTTCCGTTTTAGGCAAAAAAGTCGCCCAACAGAAAAAAATATATACGGATTTTGGCGAGCCCGCGCCCAACAAATATTTCTACGGTTAGGGCGGAAAGACGCCTAACGAGTTTACTACGATTAAAGTTGTGGATGGGAACAAATTATTATCAAAAGCGAGAAGACGCCTAATTTACGGGTACGGGTGGTCATTTATAATTTGTTTTGTTGGTGAGGAGATGCCGCAACCCATTTCGGCGGGACCTTCAAGGTCAACAAAAGAAGGTACAATTTGTTTTCTCGGTTTTTACTATTATTTCATTTAAATTTTTATTTGCTTAATTAGAGTAAACTTAAACTTACATTTGTAGTCGTGTCAATTAAAAAATTTTTGTTTTTTTAATTTTTCCAAATTTTCAATTTTTCCTATTTTATTAAATATATTGATGTGGTTGAGTGCCATATCGGTTGCTTGACACACGCGCGGGGCGTTTTCGTTTCGTTCCAAAGTTGTTCACATTCGGCGATGTAGTAGTACGTTTTTTTTTTTGTTATTTTTCGTTAATTATTCCTTTCGCTGCCATTTTTAATCGAATTTCTCTTCATTTTGTTTGTTCTCTCTCCTTCCTTCTTTTATCTTTCGGTTGAAATTATTCAATAAAGTAGATCCGGTCGCCACCGGATAGACACACCCGGTTATGTTTAATTTACCACGTTTTTTAAGTTTCGTTCAATAAATTCTGGTCGATTTAAATTAAATTCAGTTTTTGTAATTTGCTTTATATTAATTCTTCTTTTACATGGTGTAGGCTAGAGGCACGTAAACCTCAACTTCCCCACGCCCGTTACCCTAAGATCTAGCCGGCAACATCACCGTGAGACTGCGGGTTGGCTGAGAGCCATCCATAACGTGCTCTTCGGCCACTTATGAAGAATGTGAGACACTAAAGCACTTAAAGGCACTAAAACAAATTTTATAATTAGTAGTAAAGTTGGCTTTTTTGATATACGTTATAGTGTCTTGCAATTTTGCTGAATAATTTGTAATTGCATATCAACACCATCTATGTTCTGTTAGTTAAATCCACTACTCTTAGCGCAGTTTATAGTTTTTGGCATTTTTTCTGTTGTAAATTATACGTAAATTTCTTCTGTACTCAACGAGTTAGCTAGCTAATGATTTTGCTTAATGATTTTGACAGTTTTGCCATTTTCTCCATACCGTTTTCCCCTCAAACCTCATACGCACTACGCAGAATTAAAAAGAACGTTGGAAATGGAATTTGGGTCTTTGGAACATTTCGGAAATTATTTCTTTTTGTTGCGATACCCAAGCGACATGGCCGTGAATATTAATTTTAAATATTAACGAAATGAACAAAAAAGTGAAACATACCCTTTTGAAGTAAATAAATGTAAGAGAACACTGAGTGATGTGAAATATTTTGGTACTAACAAAATGATGACTTGCAAGAGGATTTACCTGTATCACCATCTTCTGCGATCTAACCTGCAACTTGTTCTTTATACTTTTAGATATTTCTGAAGATATTTCCACCGACAAGGAATCCCGAACCAGAAACATTACAGAGAAACAAGGGTAAGTCAAATGTTTGAAAAAACCAGGGTAAGCCAACAAAAATATATTTTTTTGGTTTTTGGTTTTACGCCATCAAATTTTTCCGGAACAAATAATATAACGGATGATTTTATGAAAATTAATGAAGATAGTTCAAACGACCGGTTAGTGTGTGTAAGCTTTTTTGTCAAAACTGCAAGCTGTTTTAAATTTAAAACTTTTTTAGATTAAGTCTAATGCGAACCGCAAATTTTACTCAAATTGGCTTACTGTGTTTTCTTGGCTGACTGAAAATAAGACGAGCATTTTGCAAACATTGGAAACAGTCGTTACCGAACAATTTCTCACTGTTAAAAAAGGCACAATGACTCTAAATCCCATGTAACCGTAATAAGTTTATTTAAACTTCAAACAATGAGCGTTAACGAAGATGAGCATAATTTTTTTGGACGAAACAGAAATTTGTCGATATGAAAATTTTGATGTTCTTCATTAGAAGTGATTTTCCATCTAGTTTAATTGGCCCATCAATTGATTTATTCCAGTCTTTTGATTTAGAATCGAAAATATGCCAAAAATTGAAATTTAGCCGCACAAAAGGTACGGATACAAGAACAACGTTACTTGTTGAAGAAAGTACTAAAACATTAACCAGGAAACTTCTAAATCAACTTTTCTCAATCATTACTGACTGTTATTACGGACAATTATTACTGATGAGCAAAACTGCTTGTGTCCGAGCATTACTCAAAGCCAAAAACCCATACATATTTTCGCTTGGATGCACATGTCATTCTCTGCATTTGTGTTCGTCCAAAAAAATTGCCTGGTACATGTAAAAAATTGACGAGAAATATATATTACTTTTTTCACGAAGTTTTCTAAACCAGATGGTTTATCAGAAATAAAACAAAATGATGAACTAAAGTATACCATTTTTTTAAGCAAATCTAGTAGCCCGAATTAAACAAAATTTGTGGTATAAAAACAAAAAAAAAATTGTAATTCATATTAGTAGTTCCATACATACTCAGGCGATTATAATTTAAATGTCAATAAGCGATGAATGTGGCTTATTAACACCGCGAATATGCAAGAGAATACCAGAGACGATATTCAAACCGGGAACGCTTTCCCGATTACAGAGTACATCAAATGTACAGTGAAGGCGAAGTTCCTGGTCATCCGAGAAGAGATGGAACAACCAGTCAGCTTGATATGGATAAAGATAGAGTAATTGGAATGGTGACAGACTGCCCATCTATAATTGTTTGTCGTTTACCAAGACGTTCGGGGGCGTGGCACCCCCACACAATGTCTACATTGCATTGTATTTTTAAAAGAAATCAGTTGCACCCTTATCATGTGCAATTTTGTCAATAAATATCAATAAGAAAATTCGCAATTTTTTAACAACATTTTATGGAGTGGCGAAACATGTTTTAAAAGGAAGGGATCAATATCCATAATTTCCACTATTGGGCTCGCGTAAATCCAAAAGTAGTGCGTCATAGTCGTTTAGTAGTTTAAACACTAATTTGAAGTGAATATGTGGGCGGGAATAATTAACGGAAAATTTATTGGCTAATTTGAACTACCACGTCGGATCAACGGGGAAGTCTGTCTAAGTTTTCTAAAAAACGGCTTGAATGAATTATTTGATGAGGTGTCTCTACAAACACCAGAGTAAACCAGATCGAGCAGGAGATACGACAACGTATAATCGAAGCGACAAATATTATTAAAACAACGAACATGCGTTTTGTCAGATTAAGCAAAATTTTATAGGGCAATGGGGAATATATATTTTGGCACTTCGAATACTTACTATAATATTTAAAATTTATAAAAAAAAAATTGCAAATCAAGTGCATCTTTTAATAAACTCGACTAACTTTGTGAAAAAAATTGACAAAAACATTATATTATGACTAGTTCGGTGTGTGATACCATTTCAAAATCGCATATTTTTCTAATAGTGGATCAACTTTCCGCTGGCGTCACATATGCATCAACAAAAGTTTTTCGAAAAAACTTTACTTGGCTAAATGAGTTCCCCTATCACCTTGTTTCGTTTGATCGCCCAATTTTGGGACACCCACCACATAATATATAAACATACACATAAATCCACCATATGCGCACTTATAAATATTTTTCAAGTATACCTACAACGTACATAATAAATATATGTATACACCTAAAAATTCTGCAGAAATCAGGCGGGGCAAAATCATTTTTCCCATCATAATCATCATCCGCAGCAAAAATGTTTTCATTTTATTTTATTTTCCACTTTGCAGAAAATATGCAAATATGTAATCTAAATACAAAATTGAATTCAAATAATAATTTATCATATTTATTTCTCTGTATATATATTGTATTTGATATTATTTACGTAAAGTATATAGAAAAAAAGCTTAAAGCTTTTTATATTTATTATGTTTAACTGCATAGAGTTATTTATATACATATTATAAATAGTTACAAAATATAAATAATATAGTTTTTCATATTAAGTTTTATTTTCATTTATATACAAAACTTGCCAACAGCAGCTACAACAACAAATTTAAAATGTAATAGTTATAATACGGGGTAATCGTAATCAGCTTTTTTCAAAAGTTGGCTAACACAGTTTATTTCCATAAATTTTATAAAATATACTGCTGAGTGCAGATTCATTTTTTTAAATTGAAAAAGTTTTTTTTTTTCAATTGGTGATGAAAGGCTTTGTTTACCAAACCCTTACACGACTTGTAAATAATTGGTTTTCCAAATAATATTATTTATTGTGCTTAAGTCATACAACTTAAATTATAACATATTATTACTTTGTTGTATATTGTATTAGTCTCCACGACGGCAGGAAGAATTCGTGCAAATAAATATATGATGACAAAACTGTGACAAAAAGTTGTTGGTAAATTTGTCACAAAAAATGGTGGAAAATTTGTCGAAATACAAGCTTTGACAATCATTCGATGTGATTATGCAGCAGTTTTCTTTAAATGATCACAAAAAATGTAGGCACAAAATTCGACATTTAGCGTTATTGTTTGAAACATGAAAGGTTATGAATTGGATGTTGTCGACAGATGTCAAAAGAAAGCAATGGTGCCGATGACGTGGTTTGTCGAAGGGTAAATTGACAAGTGGCGCCATTTATTGGTAAATTTCGGTTCATATTTACGCACCTGGTATATTGAAAATGTTGGATGGACGAGCTGGTTCGGGTTTAAGTCGGATATGATGGAATTGGTATTCGCCCGTCTTATTTTTTATTGTACGTTTTTTTTTTTAAATTATTTTAATTTTATAGGCAGTTTAGATAACCATATACAAGAGATGTCCTCAACGACGCCGTCTCCAATACCTGTGGATAGTGCAAATTTAGGTAAAAAACAAACTAGTTTATTAGTAATACCTTATTTGTATTCTCATCCACCTTATTTTGTTGTTTAGATAATGAAAATATGTTCCCTCCGAGAAAGCGAGCACGAACTTTCAAGCAGCGCTTCTCTACCTCAACATCATATCACCGGCTTCAGATTTCTTGTACCCGTTCACTCAACTTGTGGCCAGCTTAAATAAAGTAGCGCCGGCTCCAACAGCACCAGTTGACATAGATCAGCTATTAGGCATTGACAAGAAAATTAAACCTCAAAGAAAAATATGCTGTCCAATTATATTTTGTTTCTAATATGAATATTTATTTTTTCTAGACAATTCCACTGTCATGGTACTGTTTCATCGGCCATAAAATGTTGAGCCAGAGTGTTTCCTACTTCTGTCGCACTAGAGCTAGCGTTATAGCTGTCTTGTTTCGAAATTTGAGGCAAAACTCTAGTGTTTTTTCTCCAGTCACCGTGTATAATATGGGTTTTATCTGCACTATCACGATCTCACGATTGACCGGAGTTCTTGGACAATCCTTCTTTTGGCGTGTGCTGCTCTCATCTTCGATGATACAGAAATTGTGCAAACATATGGTAGTCTGTACAATTTTGTCGGCTGTCTCTACAGATATCTAAACACTTCGCAAAATTTGCCATCTTGCCATGTATATTCCAAATGTGTTCTCCACACAAGTGTTGCACTCGATTGGCGATAAGACATGGTGTGATTACCAACGATTTAAGGCCAAATCCCTCGTAACCAACGAGATAGTGACGCCAAAACTGGTCCACCTTACTCAAATTTATTTTTAAACTTTCTCTTCATTTTCGAGGTTTGGAACGCCCCCCGTCAGTAATCGCATATTGCCATTAATATTATCGAAAAGTAGTTTTTATAATTAAAAAACTCTGACCCGAATCTGGTGGTGCCTATAATAAAATATGTGTTAAATATTATGTGTGGCGGCTATGGCTAGCTATGGCTCCAATACAATTAGGAAAATTCCATCTGTTTTTAAATTGCTCTGCTACTTCTAGCTAATCGAAATATATGTATAGCATATAGCAAACAACCGTTTCTGCTATTATATTACACGCATAGCGTTTACCAATGCAAAAATTATATGACTACGATCGTTGTCATCGCTAGCCAAATATTTAAATCGAAATTGCAACTAGTTGAGATAATCATCCAATTTTATTATATTTACCTTAATGTCAGTTTTGCTTAGAAATTCGTGGACCCATTGTACACAATAATAAATTAAATGGCTCTGGCGACATTCGTGTAAAATTAAATTATGATATCCAAATAAGTTTCGTTCATTTTGTACAAAAGTTGATCGTACCCACATCTTCCGAACACAATTATTTTTGCAGGTTTTAGTAATTCAGTAGCTTGTTTACAAATGATTATTGCTATACCTTAGTCACCTTTTCAATGTAATCGGAATTCATAATTATTGTAATTAAAAAACATATATTTTATTTTATTTAATTGTTTTTTTTTAGAAACACAAATTTCTAAATTTGCTTTCGTCTTAAAATGCCAAAATTATTTATTACAACTAGAATAAGAAATTAACAAAGTCGCACAAAAATTTTCCTTGGCAAATATTTGCAATGCATTCAGATGAGAATTAGTAATTACTGAATAATGTGAAATGTCATAAATTGTAAAATTTCAAATAAAATAAAATTGAATCAAATCAAGTATACATTGCGTTTTTTATTTTTTGTTTTGTTTAGCTAAAATAAAATATATTTCCGTATTATAGCGATAAAGATTTATTTTTGGTCGAGAAAATTAACACTTCTATTCCCCTAGTCGCATCACTTCAAGTGATGTGACTACTCATTTTCGTAACATTTTCGTCATTAAATCAAAATTTACACAATATTTGTTCATTAAAGTCGTTCTGGCTGTTTTTTAAATCTTAGTATGCTGCTTTATAAATATTTCCTATCGACTGCTATCGCTTCAAATGACAATTTCTATCACTTGAAATTTTGACGTGACAAATAAATGAAAAAAAAATTCAAACTAATGCAGCCAACTAAGATTTAAAAAAATTTCATTGAGAGTTTTGTGCAAAATTATTTAGTAAATTTTGATTTTAAAATCTAGTAACCAGGAAGATCCATAATAACGTCCCATGAAGTGATACGTCTAAGAGAATTGAGTATTAATTTCTTCGTGTTGTGTTCAACTAATTTGAAATATGTATATCGAATCGCTTTGGAACTTTGGGGTTTTTTTTATTAAAAAAATAATTTAAACTTTATATAAACTTTAATTACACTCACTTCGAAGCGCAGATCGCGACCCAGCCACCGTAGTCCACGCAGCCAAGAAAATAGGTTTACGTGAAGATGACAAGGCAGTGTTGTAATCGAACATTGCAAAATAGTTGCTTCCTACATTCAGTTTACTGTTGCACGATAAAAGTTAAATAAAAAGATACATTTTTAAATTTGAACTCCGAATCTGATTCTGATGCATAATTTGATTCAATAATATTTTCTTCCATGTCTTCCAAAAACTGTGTTCAAAACAATGGGTAAAACAGTTTTTTTAGTATACTGTTCTGCACTGTGCTGATCTGCGTGCACTATTTGCGCGCTGTCACTAAAATTCGGTGCAAACAAAAATACTTTCGCTGCTGACTGCATTGCCAATGTGCATCTTGCCTTATAATAGCTTCTACTTTAACTAAAAAACAATTTAAATAATGTTTATTTTTTTTGTGTCACCCGCTACTCAAAATTTAAATAAATTAAAATAAAATAAAATAAAAAATCTTTAAATTTTTGTACTTTTTTTTGTACCAAAAAACTGAAGACCGAAACCATTTTTAACCATTAAACCTTCATTGTGTGGTCGCCGTTCGATCGCTAAATCTGTGCAACCGGGTCGTACGGTCTTAAAAAAATATCTTTCCTATCGTTCCGTTTTGTTATTTGTAAACAGGCTGTAAGAATAGGAGCGTTATCCGGCACACATGTCCAGTACTTAGTCATACAGTCCAATCGTATAAGCAATCGTGTTCAAATTGAATTAAAAATTGCCTGGTAAATCGCTGGATGAAATTTACAAACTGTTGCAATTTCAAATTGAATTATCTCACGTTTAATACACTAACAGTAAGCCACAAAAACCAAATCCCATCTAATTTTGAAGAACAAAAAATCTAATTTTTTTTCAATTTTAGTAAGCCTAACTAACCTCTTGCCGTTTTTCGTGGCGAAACATATCTTTAAGATATACTGGTCCAAATCTCTTAATTATTGGTCAATTTTGAAAAATTTAGAGAATTTTGATTTCAATAGCATTCAATTGAAATAAAAATTGTCTGGTTTTGCTAAAATCGTTGATTGAATATTTCAGTGTTCCCATTTCTAATTGAGCTATCTCACGTTTAATACAAAATTTAATTTGCTCAAAATTATTTAGTCAACGTGTCGTTTAGTCAACGTGGCAAAAGAAAACAAAATTCAAAATTTTCTTCCATTTTAGTAAGGCTAACTGATTTCTTACTGTTTTTCGTGGCGAAAAATATTTCAATAAAATTGTTTAGCTCAAATCTCTTGATTATTGATCAATTTTGAAATTTGGGGGGGAAATGGCAGGGGTTAGAATGAATGCCGTTGCATTTGGAGAGTCTTGATTAACTAACCAAGTGCTTAAAGCTTCAATACGAATGTTAAGACCTTCCGTGCTTCTTAGTATTTTTGGAGGTGTTGTGATCAGCAGAGCCCTTCGAAATGTTTGGTTTGGACTGCTGATTTTATTTAAATATTTTATTTAATTTACGATTAAAATTAAGTTTCCTTATTGTGAAATTTATTAATATTCGATGTTATATCGATTTCGATGTTCATGACATCATTCAGTAATTGTTTCTCTATTTTAACTCTTTTCAATAGTTGGTGGAGTTATACTAGACTCTCACGTTTAGTACTCCCTTGATGTTATATAAATATTCCACTTTTTCTTTGTTATTAAAAGTGAGCATAAATAGTGGAAAACCTATTTTATTTGTTTGAAATTCTTATTCAGATCCTAAACAATTTCCTCTTCAGCGCAGGCGGGGTCAAAACCGCTAGTCATAACTTTGATTGGACCATCATTCTTATCCTGGTACGTCCTTGAACCATCGATGGCTCTCGGAATTAAACTTTATAGGTTTCAGAGTCTGCAACTTAATTCCAAACATCATTATTTAGAGATAGGAGTTTAAACACGGCTACCGTAACGAATTTCATACTGGATTACATAGTAAAATAATTGGGTATTCCAACGATATTAATTGGTGGAGGTAATTTCTCCTTCGATTTAGCTGGTTGTTGTTCTGAAACTCGCAATTCCCCGGGAATAGGGGACTGGGGAAGAATTTATAAGTAAATTCTGTTCAAATATATTTTGCCAGCCTACTGAGGAGAAAAAGTTAGTGTAAATGTTTATAAATTGGGAATAATTTTTCCATATAATTTTGTTTTCAAAAAATTATCATTAACTTTTTACCTCAGTATGCCAGAAAAAAATATTTAAGTAAAACTTACATATAAATTCTTTCCCCAATTCCCTATTCCAGGGGAATGACCAGAATAGTGCCACAGAAATGAAGAAGAAACCTACAATATGACCTTCGAGAACACCTACCTCGTTATTTTACTTTAATGGAGTTCGTGCATGTTTTCTCATTAACCGTCGATTTTCGACCTCAATATCAGCAAATAAAATTTTCTCTCATCGGAGAAGCACAGAAATTCCTCATACAAGTTCACAAGACGCCCACAATCCACATCAATGCATGCATTTGAGAATCTTTATAGGGATGCAAAATTTAATCATGTACAACATTGAAGAAGTTTAAGAAATTTGGGATTCAAATTTGTGAACAAAGCTTACACAAGAACCGACATAATTAACTGAAAAAATAAAAATTATTTTATGACGTACGGATACTTTCAGTTGTAACTTAATCTTTTCTTTTATGTTTTCTATTTAGAACAGAGACCCAATCCATGAATTTTTGGACAAGCTTGGCTACTACGCCTAAAGCCGATAACAATTTTAGTTGAAAAATCGCACTATTTCACGGAGGATAGAATAAAAATTACGAATAATTATCCGCATCTCATTTGTTGCGTAGACCCGGTTTGAAATTGTCACCAATTGTTTTATAAAACAAAAAATTTACTTGTTTACTATAACACACATTTTGAACAAAATAATCAAAATTGGAGTTTGAAAAGATACATTTTATGGAATATTTTCAAAACACACATACAGTTGTATACAGGAAATACTTTCCAAATAATAAATCACACGATGCCAGTGCCATTAGAAAAAAATTAGCCCTGGCTGAGTTTTTTTCGCAAAATTTAATATTTCGGCAGATATTTAGGGTGTTTAATTTTAAATGGAACACTCTGCATATGCCTCGAAAATCTCACGCGTCCTAAGTTTATGATACGGTTATCTTCAGAATTAAGTACATATTTAGTAGTTTATCATTTAACTCATTTTTCTTTTAGAAATAGTAATCAAAACAATTGCATACTCGGTTATGTCTAAGAAATTTTGTTTTATCTGTCTACACTATCTAATCTATCTAATCTATCTAATCTATCTAATCTATCTAATCTATCTAATCTATCTAATCTATCTAATCTATCTAATCTATCTAATCTATCTAATCTATCTAATCTATCTAATCTATTTAATATATCTAATCTATCTAATCTATCTAATCTATCTAATCTATCTAATCTATCTAATCTATCTAATCTATCTAATCTATCTAATCTATCTAATCTATCTAATCTATCTAATCTATCTAATCTATCTAATCTATCTAATCTATCTAATCTATCTAATCTATCTAATCTATCTAATCTATCTAATCTATCTAATCTATCTAATCTATCTAATCTATCTAATCTATCTAATCTATCTAATCTATCTAATCTATCTAATCTATCTAATCTATCTAATCTATCTAATCTATCTAATCTATCTAATCTATCTAATCTATCTAATCTATCTAATCTATCTAATCTATCTAATCTATCTAATCTATCTAATCTATCTAATCTATCTAA
The DNA here is from genome assembly GCA_932526605.1 of Nephrotoma flavescens. Lineage (NCBI taxonomy): Eukaryota > Metazoa > Arthropoda > Insecta > Diptera > Tipulidae > Nephrotoma > Nephrotoma flavescens. Next base: position 78,303,030 of record OW052220.1, read on the forward strand.
TCTATCTAATCTATCTAATCTATCTAATCTATCTAATCTATCTAATCTATCTAATCTATCTAATCTATCTAATCTATCTAATCTATCTAATCTATCTAATCTACCTAATCTATCTAATCTATCTAATCTATCTAATCTATCTAATCTATCTAATCTATCTAATCTATCTAATCTATCTAATCTATCTAATCTATCTAATCTATCTAATCTATCTAATCTATCTAATCTATCTAATCTATCTAATCTATCTAATCTATCTAATCTATCTAATCTATCTAATCTATCTAATCTATCTAATCTATCTAATCTAGCTAAACTATGTGAGCAGCGTAAACTGATTTAGTAATGCGCTTGCGCCTACGTCACGCAATCGATAACGAAAGTTTAGTTTGTATGCCTTGCTGATACATGTCTTTTAAATTAGTTTTCGTACTTTGGTTAATTTTATTAGTGATAAGATTATAAGTTTTTATTTTATGATAAGTTTTTTTTCAAGTTCTCGTATACAGAAAAAAAAATTAGGATTAAGATGATGACTTTAATAAAAACAGTCCCCCATAAAATTAAATTTAAAATTAAAACGGTTGAGCCATAGACTAGAAAAAAATACCGAGTACAGAAAACATAGAAATTTTTATACCAATTCGCTCAAGTATAAATACTTGTTGTTATTCTATTCACAACAATACCCCCGGCACTTGTAAACACAACACAATTTTTATGGGTTTTTGTTCATTTTTAATTTTAAAACAAATCAAATAAAGAAAAAAATTCAAATATAAATTAATTTTCATTTACATTTTTTCCCATTTTATAAATTTGTATTTTATATGTTATTTTCTTAGAGTTAAGAAACAGCAAAAAGAAAATAAATAAATAAAAACACATTAAGAACTATAATAAAAAATAAATGTTGACTACCGTCAAGTGTATTGCTAAAGCTTTTATATTCTAAAGCACAAGTTCGTAGCAACTTTTATTACTATTACTTATTTTATTTATTTATTTTTTTACATAAAACAAAAAGTTGTTGTTGTTATTTATTTATCGTTTTTCATAACGTGAACGTGTACCGCAGGTGGAAAACACTGTTGTCACACGAGTTTTAAGCTCTCAAGCGTATAATAAAACATAAAAATAATAAAAGATTAACTCATTAACTTTTTTTTTAGTTTTTTTTTTAAGATATAATTAATAGCAAAAGCTTATTAGTGTAATCTATTTGCCTAAGGCATATTGTCTTCCTTATAAATATTACGTTAATCTCCCCCGTTCAAAACTATATATTATTTTTAATGGGGAAAGCTTTTAACCCGAAAACTATGCGGTAGCGTATTTTTATATCTAGAATTTTAATCACAACCAATTTTTGTTTTGCATATATCGCAAAAGCTTTAAATTAGTAATATGGTTGTGTGCTATAAATATACGATACGCTATATAATTTTCCAATTTCTAAAAATAGTTTTTTTTTGCACGCTACAACGATGTGAAAATTGAATTTATAATTAGTAATTAATAATTATATGGATTTTAAAATACTTGTCTAGGGGTGTGAGGTTTACCAGAGCTTAACAGGGTGGCTGTGGTTCAAGTCAATAAGTTTCGTTTAAACGACGAAAATACGATGCCTATACATTTCTGATAAGCTTTACATTCAATGTGTAGTAAGAAACCGCAATTGAAATTTTCTTGGCGAAAATAAACAAAAATTTAAGCTTTAGGATATGAATACAAATTATTATTATTATTTATAAATTTCATCGGGAGACGGCATTAAAAATGAAAAGAAAACTTTGCATATTACATGATATGTATTTTAAAAGTATACGAATAGTAGAGATATTTAAACAGGAACGTAAAGGGACGAAAAATCAACAGCAAAAGCACAGTAAAATACAGTACAAAAAAGGATCAAACTTTAATACAAAAATTACTGTAATACCAGATTGGGTACTATAAATTATGGAAAAAAGGACAAAATGTTCTGCAATATCTACCCCGTATATACAGCATATATATCCATATGAATGAAAAGAGCTTTATATAAAAAAAACAAAACCTTTCTTTATTTTGGTACTCCATATCCACATCTTTCCTTTAGATTACAAATATTTAGTTTCATCCATAATCCCGATTAACATATTCCAAATTAATCAAATTCGTATACAAAATCGGATGACAAAATGAGAATAAAAAAAATAAAAAATGATTTAGGAAATAAAATTCCATAAGATGTATCGTGGTACAAAAATTTAATAATAAAATCAAACCTATTTATACGAAAATTGATGACAATAGCGTATCAATATCAATTTAATAAAAAAAAAAATTAATTTAATACATGGAAAATCCACCTGATCCTAGAAGTTACATTTTTTTTATGTTGCCATTCTGTGATGTTCCGGATAATAAATTGTTTTTTAATGTTTCCCCCTTTAAATGAAACGGGACGAAGCCTCGGAGAAAAGCAGTTTTGTAATTTGATAAATATTTCATTATGATAATGCTATAGGAGCGGTTATGTTAGATAAAAGATCCAGTATTAACCAGATCGCACTATAGAAATCCGGGACAAGTAAGTCAATGTAATGAAACATTGTGCTTCAAATACTATCTAGAAATCGAAATGTGCCTCTGACTTTTAGTTTTATATATTCACGCGGAGTCTCTGTGGTTGTAGAGCTCGACGAAGAGCTTTACAATTTGAAAGTATGTAAATAAAAACAAAAGGATACGGATACGTTGAAACATATCACGCGTACCTATTTGTTATGAATGCTATGAGATCCGTGTTGTATACAGCATAGCTGTGGAAAAATGTTTAAAATTCGAAAATTTTTATCAAATAAATCTAAAGCTGATCATATTTTCATTGTTTTACATTATTCAACTTTTCTTGTTAAACAAAAGTTACTGCAGCAGAAATCTCGTAAGAACGAGCGACATTTGCTTTTAAGTTTATTATAATGAGAAAGTAAGTCATGCAGTCGTGCGAAAATGGATGAGATGTATGTATATCCAATGAAAAAAACAAATGAAAGTTATTCAGGTTTTACATTTCAGGAAACAAAAAACTTTATTTTTACGAAACTACTAGATTCCATGCCAGTTTTGTATTTATGTCGACTCTATAAGACGAATTTTTAAGATTGCAAGAGTAAAAATTTGAACAAAAGAAAATTAAACACCATCCTTGAGGTGATGGCCCATACATAGTAAAATAGGGAAAAGAAATACTACAAAAATATGTGCTTTCGATATCCGCAAACAAGACTGTTTGATCTCGCTCAGGTGGATAGAAATCCCCTCCCCACATTTATTTAAATTTTTGCCCACCCGATTGAGATCAAAGATTTTGACTTACGGAAGGATTGCAGGACAATCTCAACAAAGGCTATTAAAAAATTAATAGCAATACGGTAATTATAGTTCGCCAAGTTTATTGTTGAGGGTAATAGTTGCTTATATTTTGAATTAACACTAGTAAGCAAACTGGGCTGGATTTGCTTGCCGATTCACTTTTTGGTAACGAGCTTTTCAATCTTTACAATTTTTTATTTAAATAAAACATGGGATATTGAACTGAAATGTATTCCAGGTGCAGTACACATGTTACATTTAACTATGGAATTCAATCTTGTGTAAACGACCACCGCGAGCACCTTGGCAACGATCAATTCTCTGGAATCAATTTTCCACCACTCTTTCACACATATCGGCCAGAGCGTTGACAATTTCGCGTTCGATATTGTTCCTGACCTTCTCTAGCGTTGTTGGCTTATTGGAATAAATCAACGACTTAACGTAACCCCTTAAAAAAATACAACGGCGTTAAGTTAAATCGCATGAGCGATTATTTTCATTGGCGAAAAAATATGGTTCAATCACAGCTTCGGCATGAAATTCACACCACACGGTCACTTTTAGTGGTATTTTGAAGCACATGTGGGTTTGTTACTAGCCAAAAATGAGCTTCATCGCTAAATATGATTTTTCGATCAAATTAAGGATTTTCTTCAAACCTTAGCAGAGCACAATCGGAGCAAGGGGAGTAAGGGTGTAAGCCAAGATCTTTACCCAAAATTCGCCAACATATGATTTGGCTCATTTTGAACAGAAACACTTATGGCTGCGATATTTTCTACAGCAGTAATTTTTAATAATTTCCAAACATTGTTCGTTCGTGAACTTCTCCATGAAAAAAAAATGTTAAACTTGGCTGACGTTTTGACGTTGACACATCTTGAAAAACGTTCAAGGATGAGTTAGTATTAGAATACAAATTTGTTATGTCCCTATATTGGAAAACCCGATATATATTACCAGCACCAAGCTCTAAGCCTAATTTCGAGAAAGTGCTGAAATAGGTAAATGTCACTTAGTGTTAAATGAAAAACTTTATCTTTTAAGAATTTTCAAAAGGTCGGAAATAGCTCTTTATGCACTTATAATCTCCAGCTTAAGGCTAAGTATTTTGACTTACCATTATGGTTTTATTGCCAAATCTGTTTTTTTATAAGCATACAAATCGCACAATTGCATTTTTTTCTATTTTTTTAATTTTGTCACGAATCGAAATGTTTTTTTAAATCAAAATTAGAAACAATTTTAGAATCAACTAAATTTGGGCCAATTCTGTGCTCGTCGAGTGTGGCCAAGATATCAAGAAACTGGTGGCTACTGATGGCCACAAGGATCTGGCGCACCTCGTATTACAAAACAGCGTGAAGTCTACTTTCTTGTGGAATCATCATTTGAATGCGGCTCAACTAGGTCGCAGCTCCAACCAGCTCGTCAAGTTCAAGTCAGTCGGTGGACAGTTAGAAGGCAAATTGAAAAGGTGATCTAACTGCACACAAACCAGCAAATAGGCCGAAATTGATCCCAGTTCACCGACGAGCACGCCTTCAGTTCGCCCGAGAGCATTTGGATTGGACAGCAGAACAATGGAAGAGATCGCTGTCGATTGCTGATGAATGAGAGGCAATACCTAAAGATTTAATGAAAACTTTGATGAAATCTAGAGGAGCAATACTTCTAATTAATAAAAATGTTTTTTTCTAATTTCCCTGTTTCGATTTGATTTTTAGCACCAATTTTCACGCTGACAAATTCACTAAAAATGTGTACTTCAGATATTGACCCTAAAATCACTTTGTTGGCACCGTATAAGTACAAAAACGGTACCACGTGATAGGTGTTAAGATAGATTTTGAATTTTTTAATACTTTTGATCATTTTTTAAAAATTGATCAATGTGCGAATTTTTACATTCAGATATATATAAATAGAGTCAACATTTTCCTTTGAACTCAAGTAGCGTTAGGATATAATTTTGTTACCCACAACTATTTTCAATTATATCGAGGTCTGGAGAGTACGGCGGCCATGATAGGCTATTTTTTGTTGAGTTACTCAATTTTCAATAATACTGGCGTTGTGAATTGATGTGTTATCTTTCTACAATCCAATGTTACTTCCAGTGACACTATTTTCGCTTTCCATGCGAAAAGGGAATAGAGAAAATATTTTCACAGCATTTTTATATAAATTGAATTTTTGTAGCCTAAAATTTTTAACAAATATTTTTTATTGGGTAAAATAATTTACCATTTATTTTTTTTTTTAAATATTTACATCAATCTAATTCCATAGAACCTAGAAAAATCAAATTTAGATAAAACGCTATGAAAATAGTTTTCCCTATTCCCAGCGAAAGCCAGAATAATGACACTGAACCTCATAATGCTCTGTAAATTTGCATAAATTGCACAACTTCTAAAAATCATTTTAAAATCTAAGTTTCACCCTCCAATTTAATCATTAAAAATTATGAAATATAATAGTTCCGGCCAAATGGGCCATATTCCGCAACTTCTTCCTTAAATAGCTTTATAATTCAATTTCCATCCTACATACGCGAATTCGTTATGATCAGAAACGGTCTTGGCCCATCCCACCTGGTCATATTCCAGAACGTCCTCCAAAAATAATTTTTCAATCTCATTTTAATCTTTATAAAACAGACTATTAGCACAAAAAAAAGTTATAAAATCTGCGTCAATAAAAAGAGAACCTGTGCACAAACTGAAGATTCGCTGTATGGAGATTCCGGAGTTTAAAACTTTAATTGACACTCAAATGGCTCTCTCAAAAGTTTTTTTTTATGAAAACCGACAGTATGATACAAAATTAAAACCCAGTTCCTCAGAATTCACGCATTTTTTTTAAGTGTCTTTCATTACTGTCTGTTCCATTACAAGAAACTAGTTGGACACGATCACTTAAATAGCTACCTAGTAGAGATTCAAATCATTTTTTGATATTTCAATATCGCTCAGCTTTCTCAAAAGTAATTCATGATTCACATTGTCGAAAGCTTTTCTAATATCAAGAAAAATATATAAAACAATTTTCTTTTTATTAATATTGCTGGTTATAAAATGAGTCAACTCAATACACGCTGCTCGGTACATGCAACAGTAAATGTTCATGAAATCGAGTGTACAAACATTTTTCAAATATCTTTGAGATTGTGGGAAGGATAGATATAGGTCTGTAAGTACTCGCATCCATGCTGTTACCTGATTTTAGTACTGGTACAACTTTCCCATATTTCAATTTGTTTGGGAACTCAGCAGTTACAAAATAACGATTTACAAATTTTTGGATTACAGCCGCTAACCGATTGGAATATTTCTTGAGCAATTTAGGAGAAATACTATGAATTCCTGTAGCGTAATTGTTTTTTAATTGTCTGATGTAAGTTGGCACTTCTGTCAATGAGGTGGGCTATTACAAAAGGAAATTGATTTAAATCAAGGTTGATAGGATAACCATAAGAGAACTGCTGACTGTCTACGTAACAAAAGAATCGTTAAAAATGTGAGCAACAATTTTTGGATCCATAAATGTAATATTGTTTATTAATAAGGTCCGAATAAGCTGTAGCTATTCTTTTATTACGTTTCAAAAGGTCTATGTCAGTCACCAATGATTATGGAGCTTTTAAGCTGTGATAGAATTTCATCCATTTTACTGAAAAGAATTTCAGTCGTACTTTTGTTGCCTGACTTGTAAATCACGATAAGGTTTATTTGATATTGCATCAGTTTTACAATTAGCATATTGCCACCACCAAAGTCTTCATCAGCAATTATACTTGCTGCCATACGATTATTAACTAAGATGCTACATCCACCACCAACACCCCTCAGATGAAATGAATGGAAGCATTGGAAACCATTAATTTTTGTTACAAGTATTTCTGCTGGTAAAACTCGTGATTCTGTTAGTACAAAACCATCTACTTGAATGTTAAATATTTTGAATAGATTTTCAATGTCATTAATTTTATTACAAAATCCCCTTATATTTAGGTAAACAAGATTATTTGTTGTATTGCTCAGCGGATACGAAACAATGGGTGACGTGAATAAAAAAAAGTAAATACTTTTTTCAAGTAAATACTACCGAGTTAGTGAATAAAACTTACTAGCAAAGTTTAAAGCAAGTACTTACTAATTTAACCAAAAATTTTCCAGCATTTACTGCAAATTATGTGAATAAAAACCACCTTCTACTTTTTCATGACGTTTCAACTCTTGAAAAATACAAGTAAAGTAGATAACAACTTTCAATGGTAAAAATGAGTAATTTATTACTTTAGTAGAATTAATGTAAGGATAATTTTATCGACCACGTAAATGTAATTGTTTAGACAATTACTCATAAAAATATTTATCGGTTTACCAAATTAAACGCGAGGTGGTAAAATAAAAAAAAATATATATATATAAATATTTTTAGGCTGCTTGAGTGATTCGAGTTTTCAAGAAGGAGTTGGAGAAGAGAGGGGGTGCATTGATCGACAGACTAAAAATTTAGATAGCTAGATAACGTGATCGCAAAATCACATGAATTTGTGGTATTCGTCAAAACTGATCCCGCAATGGGGTTGAAAATGATGAAGATTCCGAACGTTATAGGGGCACTCGATTACACGCACGTTCAGGTTTTGAATCATCGATTATTTTCACCATTGCCTTTTTATGTTCGGAAGTTGTGATTTACTTAACAGAATTTGATAGTTTCTAGCACGCATTTCTCTTTTACAATTTCCACTTCGAAAGTATCTATTTTAATAGATAAGCAATTATCTAGCCTATTCTTGCAGTAAAAAATGGTTTCTATAATAGACATATCTCTGTAATGAGACCTCCTCCAAAAGAGACCAATGGGCCATTTAATAATTTTTTTAGACATTCATCACCCCCTAATGGGACCAAAAAAATATAGGAACGTTCGTGCGATTTCCTTATATAGAGATATGTGTCATTATAAGAATAATGCGTAACCACAAAAAGTACAACGAATTGAATTTAGCAGACAAATTACACTTAATCCAAAATACAGAGAGCGGACATTTGTCACAACAAAAATTAAGTGAAAAATTCAATATCAGTAAAACACAAGTTCAATATTGGCGAACAAGTTGTGTATTAAGGAGGCAGTTTAAAGTCTCGGTTCATTGAAAGAAAGTGAATAGCTTCAAAAAAAATCTGAATTCTCGACACTTTTTCGATGGATAATGATGGCCCGCCCGTTCAAAAAATTTAACTATTTATGGTATACTTTTACAATCTAAAGCGTTGAAATTATTGGAATTGACAAATTTTGGAGCATCAAATGGATACGAAAATTTAACGAACGCCACAAACTTAATTTTGCTTGTTTAAGTGGAGAACGCGCATCAGTTGATATTAATGTCGTACAAACTTTCCGGGACACTTTAAAGGCTTTAACTCACTACTGTGAAGCTAAAAATATTTTTAATTTGGATGAGACTGGCGGGGCTATTTGGGAATTTGATTCGATAATATGAGAGTACAAGATTCAAACGTATGTGATTCGAATGATTTTTATTTAAAATCAAATATGAATCTTGTACTCTCGTTATCGGATCGTATTCCCAAATAGCACCCTGAACTCTTTTTCCGTGCAACTCCATCGAGATCGTTAAAGTTATGAAATGAAAAAAATACTGGAAGAAAAATGTATAAAGAGCGATTGACTATTGCTTTGTTATGTAATATGGTTAGAGATAAGGAACCTCTTCTCTTGATTGGTAAACCTAGAAAACCACACGCGTTTAAAAATCAAACATTGAAGAAACGTTTGGAATCTTCTCGCGATATAATAAAAAGATTTTCCAAGAATGGATTAAAAAATTTAATTGGCACACTGGTTAAAGCTTTGGCGTTTGATCGAGAGGTATCGGGTTCGAATCCTGATAGGGATAGGATGCAAAGTGAAATTTCATCAACAGATTACGATCTGTGATGAAATGTAACACATCTATGACCTCCTGTCGATGTGCAAAGTCCATGGACCGACCCATCTTCCATGCCAGTATAGGCTGGCATGGAGCTTACAAGGTGCAGATGGTCTTAAATCGGCCCTATAGTCGTACGTCCTCAAGTTGGCAAAAAAAACATAACCGCGAAAGAGCAGGGAGAGCCTCGAGCCCCAAAATAGATTGCATGCGATAAATAAAAAAAAAATATAAAATTAATTTAATAAAAAAACTGCAAAACAGAAGCGACAAGTTATTAAGCGACAAGTTCTTAGACAACGCACCTTGTCATCCGGACAAGAAATTCAGTAAGGTAAAGCTTAAATTTTTTCCTCCAAATACGACATAAGAATTGCAGCCACTAGATCAGGAATAATTGGAAGCTGCAAAATAAATTACCGAAATCTTTTAATGAATCGGTTAGTTGTTACCATTGATGAATCAAGTGGAATCGATGACTTATACAAGAAAATTATCCTTAGATGCTTGTTCATGGCTAACAAAAGCTTGGAATAAGCTTGCACCTGAAATAATTTCGAATTGTTTCAGGGAAATGGGGTTCACCGATGTAACAGTGGAGTCTGAAGTATAAATCGAAGTGCAAAAAAGTTAAAGAATATACAGGCACTAAAGGTTTGATGGAGAAGTATTATCACTTAGAAAAATCGGATCAAAAAGTAATTGAAAAATAAGTTTTAATTTTAAAGCACCGTCAAATATTAAAATTGCGGATCGTTCTTACCATGTAAACATTTATGTATTTGTTATGCAGCTCTACATACCTTTTGTTTTATGTATTATTTTGAACTATTTTTTGAAATATTTACTTGCGAGTACGAATATAATTGAAATAAAAATCACCTGTAGGTTTTGTTTTAACTGTTACGTTTTTTTATTTAACTTTATATTTTTTATTCAATAAACGGACCACCTCTAAATCGGACCATTGTTGTTTGGTCCGAAAAGTGGTCTGATTAGAGAGGTTAGGGCTGATGAAGATTATCACGGTATTTTTAATAATAAAAAAAATATATTGTGCTGGTAATGTCACTTCAGTCACAATATTTTTGAGATTAAATTTCTTCAAAGTAAATAACAAGTTTAAGTATTAAAATGTCTAAAAAGTAAATACTTTGAATATTTCCCAGTTGATACTTCAAAGTAAAAGTAAAAGATTATTCACGCAAATTTGGTCATTTACTTTTACTTAAAAGTAAAAACTTTGAAGTAAATACTTTTTTTATTCACTTCGCCGGTTTCGAATTAGGAAAAATATTTTCATAGTAATTTTGTCACAAAAATTTTTTTTCTGGCATACCATGGTAAACTGTGTAAATTTTTTCAAAAACAAAATTAAATTGGGAATATTTTTCCTATCCAATTTCGATACGGATAAAATATTTCTTAAATTATAAAAATTTAGATCAATTTCTCAGTAGCCCAGAAAATGATATTTTTGACAAAAACGCTATGTTAATATTTTTCCTAATTCCTTTTCCTATAGGAAAACCAGAATCGACCTGCAGTAGTCAAGATTCATTTTATTATATTAAGATTTGCAAAACTTTAAGTTACGTAAAGGGTAAAGAAATTTAAGAGATTTAACTATATACTATTTTTAAATAAATTCAGCTTAAAATGTGTTAAGTGCTCACGGAAGTAAATTTGGGAATTATTTTCATTTTCGTGATATCCAATGTGTTCCCAAAAGAAAGGGCTAAATTTCTTTTTAGTATCGAGAAATGAATCCTTTATTACAGGTGTTTTAAATTGAACTGTTACAACGATGCAAATTTGTGTCTGGGGTGGTTGGCGTTGTATTGTTTTTTTTCGTGGGCTTACGGCTTTGAAATTTCTGGTTCAAATATGAGACGCTATCAATATTTTCATTAAACATAAACTTGTCATTTCGATAAGCCAGCATGTTTCAATAAGTCTAATTCTGCTTCTAGAAAGTTTATCTTAGATTCCAATTTGTAATTTTCTGCTTTCGTAGATTGAAGTTCACTTATTATCGTCTTGCTCTCCAATTTTATTTGCTCGTTTTCCTTTATTAAGTCATCAATTTTTCCGCTATTCTGGCCATCAACTATTAATTGTATGAGCTCCTGGAACATGCTAGTCATTGTTGACTCTGTGCATTGCAGTGCAGATTGCTGAACTGTAGTAGTTGTTAAATTTTCTTGACTAGTTGAGTTTTTGCTGACCGCTTGGGTTTTGCATTCACTTTTGCAGAACCAATTTTTAACGAACAGATTTATGCAAGTCGGATGAAAGTTTTTACTTGTACTTTTGAGTTTCACTTACAAGCTTTTTACAAAGATAGCAGAATATATTTTTAGGGTTAGGATGAATAGGCTGTTGATTAAAATAAGGCATATTATTTTAAAAGTTTCTACAAATGTATGCACAGAACCACTGTTAAAACCAAATTTTATTGTTTAACTGATAGATTTTTTTTTCAAAATTTTATTAAATTATAGACCATTGTCACAATTATCCATTTTATCACCTCAGATTAGCGAATATATGGTGTAATGAGCAGCTTCAGTCAATGCAGGAACTTTCAATGCACCCAGGAAAACCACTGATTTGTGCGGTTTATGGGTCGGTGGAATAATCGAAGTAACAAGACGGCGCCACATGCCACACAGCACGTCATGCCATGTCACTTGGTGAGAAATGAGTTCGCTGAGCAATTTATCTCACATTCCGGTGAACTAAATCGTGCGACTAGGCTATTTTTATGGGACTCTACGTGAGTGACGTCTTCAGTCAATTCTAATACACTAAAAAACAATTGCAAAATTTAAAGAATATTAAACGTGTCATTAGCGAGAAATCAGCCAAAAAAGTGGTGAAAAAGTGGTGAAAAATTGAAAATCTTGTATGGACCACGTAAAACGTAGCCATGGCCAACCAGCATTTAAATTTTTGCAATTTTATGTTTTTTTTTTTGAAAATTATAAACTAAACGCTTAAAAAACAACCCATCATTATTGAGCATTAAACACGAGCCGCAAATATACTTAATTCAAAAAATCTTCACTTTAAAATTTCGGATTGTTGGTGAATTGGTAAAACACGAAAATAAGCAGCGATTTTCAAGCTATAGATCGCGATCCCGGGTAGGATCGTCTAGCTTCTATTTAGTGCCGCTTATAATAAAAATATTTATTTATTTTCCTATTATTTTATTATTTAGGGCTTAGAATTTAATTTACTCATTTACTCTTAACATGGATTTCACGTAAGGGGTTTTTTTTAACTACGGTAGATAACAAAAAATTGTTCACTCAAAATGTTTAGGAAAATGAAAAGATCAAAACAGCAAAAAGATGACGACTGCAACAAACCAAACAGGTAGTAATATCACGCTCATCTGCCAAAGATAAATGCAGCATTTTGTTTTTGGATTACTAAAACGACAAATTGATTATTCCAAAAATAGTTTTTAATATATTGGTCTTGACTAACGGTCTTGAACTGTTTTGTCAGTAAACTGTTTAATACAAAAACATTAATTGGTCGCCAGTCACGCAAAACTAAAAAATTAATAAAACGAACGGGTGGTCGCTCAATAAGCAAATTTACGTCATAATAAGAGAAAAAACTTAATACATGAAGTTTGAAATATTAAGATGACCAAGTGTATAAGTAATAAAATAAAATTTTGCGGTGGTACAGTAAAATATGTAATAACTGACTGTATTATAATAAATAATTAAATTAAAATGCAACGAAATGTCACGAATGTTATTTTTATCTCTTGAAAAATCCCCACAACGAAAAAAAAACCCGCATTCATCATTTCCAATGCCAATATGCCGTAGTGAGTCAATTTAAATGTAGAAAAGTCACAAAATTCACTATAAAATACCAAATCTCATGTTTTATTCAAATTAAATAAATATAGAGAGATCCTAAATGTGACATATGCAAAATTTAGGTCATCATTTCCAGTAAAATTTAATTTCCTGATAAACTTCGACAAAATGCCTAGTATTTCCCAGCATTCTTAAATTAATTGTTTATTAAAGTAACATTTATTCAGTCAGTTGTTATTTTGTGATTATGTTTTTGCTAAATTTCGATTATAATAATTTGAAAATTTACGAAACATTTATAATTCACCTTCGGCCAGGGTTGGTCAACGAACCCAAATAATGTAAACTATATAAACATGCCATATAAACGTATTATTATACTTGTCATGTATGAATCATTCTAGTATTAACAGACTTGACATAAAGATCAATATCGACAAAAGATTTCTTATAAAATAAAATGTCACTACCATTTTTGTCTATATACCTACCTACATTCAGAATATGTACCTATATAATCCAGAGCTCAACATTTTTTGTCTAGGTTTATTTGCCTTTTCTCACATTCACAACGCTAAATGATTTGCAAAACCTAGAATATTCCTTCTTTTGTTTGTACAGATGTAGGTAATTGTAACTATCTTGCTGATTAAAAATGCCATCAACAGTATTTTTTCGTTATATTTTCCTACATCGTTTTCCACCCCGCCCTACAAATCCTCTTCGGCATATATATTACTGAATATGTATATATACATATATAGTTTTTATGTACTCCTTATGTACACAAAACCTAGAAATACGTATACAAGTTGAGTTAAAATCTCATCTCGATTTTTGTTTGTATTTTGTTTGCGCTAGCGACGATAATTTTTCGTTTTGTGTATCCATCCTCCACTAGCAAAAAATAAAAAGAAAAAACTCGAGAAAAACAAGAAAATGTAAGAAAAATCATTCATACAATATTCTGTATGGTTTTTGGTGCAGACACATACAAATATACGGCAGCGCACAAAAAAAATATCTGACACAGATTTGAAAAAATTTAATATTCATTTCATAGCGCTCACACAATAAACAAACAGATACGAATGCTGAGCGACTGACAACAACCAAGTTATGTGTTCATATATAGGGAATCAGTTTTATGTACAGTTAAAAATTAAAATTGCTAAATGTGTAGAATTACACATAGGCGCGAACTTAGGCCCAGGAGTTGCCGCCGACTGACAAATTGACCATCAGCAAAAAAAAAATTATACAAATTAAAAAATAATTTTGCCGACAAAGTTTTTATTTTTTATAATTAATCTTCACAACTTGTTATCTATCTTACACCAGAATTTCGAAGATATGTCTTTGTATTTGTGTGTGTATGGCTTTTTTAATAATATAATCCTTTATTTTATATAAATATATACGTTGGTGTGCAATCGTTAAAGCTTTCTTCCGATTTTTCATCATAAGTTTTGCATATATACAGGGTGAATTTTTTAATAAATGCCAGGCTTTTATTTCAGAAACCAGGCAAAATAGAAGAAAATTAGTCATAATAGAAATTGTTCAGTGTCGTGGGGCCATTTAATGGTGACCATTAATGATCTTGAAAGTCACTAGTTTGGGAGATATTGATGGAAGTTATATTTTTTAATCCCATGCAAAAGTTTAAGACCACAGCAAAAAAATGTCGTTTAATGACTTTTTAACAAGCATATTTCAAAATTGGCTTTAAAGTTTAAATTAGGTGATTTTACACCAATACGCCAATTTTTTACTACACAAATTTTTGAACTGGAATCGTTTGCCATTTTGTTTACTAAAAAATTAACTTTAATTGAATACAGTAAATTTTAAAATCTTTAAACAAATAACATTATAATAAACAATAAAATGATAGGGAATAAAACATGTGGTTTCCCTAAATATAAAGATTTGAAAAATCCCGTTTTTTGCAGTATATAGGGTGTCCCCGATTGGGATGCTAATCCGTTAAGGGGTGATTCCTTGGTTCATTTCATGAAAAAAATCGTATGGTAGGAGGGTCAATTTGTGATATCCTTTGAGATACATGGTGTTTAAAAATTTGGTTCGGGAAAAAAGTCCAAGCGAATATTAAACTGTAACTTACAGAATATTTATCGGACGGCAACCAACAAAGCCTCATTTAACGGACAATTGACTAGGCTATATTTAAGATCTTATTGGCTATCTTGCATCTGTATCCATTTAAGAGCTATGACGTTTTAAAGTTAAAAAAAAATAAATAAAATGATTTTTTTTTTATAAAACTGAGTTTTTCTCAAAAAAATCCCCTAATAAATTTTTTTTTTTGTTACGTAATTTTAATCTGCTATGATCTCCTCTACAATCCTCCAATCCGTTATTTGTACCCACGTGCTATAGTTTTTTACTTATGAGATGATGAATGAAAACACTACACACAAATTGTTCGTGCTATAGTTTTTTACTTATGAGGTGATGAATGAAAACACTACACACAAATTGTAATGTAAAAATAGCAACAAGAATTTTTCATCAATAAAATAATTAGGCGACGAAAAGTTTTACACTACAATTTGTGTCAGGAATCACCCCTTTACGGATTAGCATCTCAATCGGGGATACCCTGTATAAAAAGCGCAGACAATTTTCCGTCCTTAGTATAATTTAGCTTATCATTTAGCCACTAAAACTAAACAGTAATAAAACATGGGACGAAATAAGGAATTACTGGCCACTGTACGTGCGCAAGATATTTTACTTTATAATCAAGGCAAGTCTGAGCGGAACATCGCTAAATAACTTCGTGTTTCAAAGACAGCAGTTTACAAAACTATTGAGCGGCATAGACATATTGCAACTATGACTCTCAAAAACGAAATGGACGGCTTAGAGGAACATCTACACGAGAAGACCTGCATATCACCATCACCAGCAAGCGAAACACAAGAAAAATAGCGACATAAATTTGTGGGGAAATGAACAAGGGCTGTCTGCTTCCCGTTAGCGAAGCAGACGGCTCTGGGAGTCTGGTTTACATATCGAGTAGCTAAGAAAACCCATTTCTTCGGCCAGAAAATAAGAAAAAGTATTTGTAGCAGTGGGCTAGGACACATGAATATTGAACAAGTCGAAAATGTTCTTTGGACCGATGAGTCCAAATTTGAACCTTTTGGTATTAACAAATGATGCACGGGAATGGCTCTGTAGCAGTCTGGGGAGCTTTCACTCCTCATAAAGTGGTAGACAATTACCAAGTCGATGAAGTTTTAAAAAAAGCAGAATACAGAATTTTTTTAAAAATTATGGGAAGGAAACCCGGTGTAAATGTATTAGCATGGTTTGACCACCGCTACGAACTGAACCGACAGTTTTTGAAAACACCTTCCACATCAAAACAAAATGTATCGTAACAATTACCGATCGCATGGAAAAATGTTTCGGAAAAAATTTTCGACCGAAACAACATCGAAACTTGTTGAAAAAATCCCAATATTAGTGGCAGCCATTCTGAAAGCCAAACGAGGATATTTTGATGGAAAGCTTGTTTAGTTGTTTGGTTCCAAATACTATTAAATAGTAATTAAAAATAAATAAATAACTTGCATTTTTAATATTACAAGCTTCTACAAAAAATAATATTTTTATTTTACATTTGCTATCAGCAAGTTCCATACACAGAAAATTGGCAAAAAAATGTTTCTGTCATAAATTGAAATTTGATTTAAGGAATAATTCGACTTATTGAGTTTAAACTTCAA
Organism: Nephrotoma flavescens; assembly: GCA_932526605.1. Classification (NCBI taxonomy): domain Eukaryota; kingdom Metazoa; phylum Arthropoda; class Insecta; order Diptera; family Tipulidae; genus Nephrotoma; species Nephrotoma flavescens. The sequence goes on from OW052220.1 coordinate 78,319,976, forward strand.
ATTAAATAAATTCCTTATTTTCAAACAATATCAATCGTAAAGTGTATGGTTTCAGAGATACACTGCGGTTCACTTGAAAAGATACACTTCCAATTTTATTGTACTTTTAAATGTAAACTTTACTATAATTTTTCGCAGAACCAAGAATATATATTTTTATTGAGAAGAGAGAGAGAAATTATTGAGAGAGAGGGAGAGAAATTAGTACTCAGTAAAACAGTAACTAATAAAAATTTAAACGTAGCAATCTAACACCACTTTTTTTGTTTTTGTTTTTGGAACATACTTTATATTAAACGCACTTTATTCGCATTTTATTTGTGTGTAAATTTTGGCGTAAGTTGCTAACATTTTGTTCAAAATTTTCAAAATAAGTATTCAGTAGCTGACCAAAAATTAAAATGGGTTAAAAAAATATTTTAAAAACGGCAGAAAGTGCAAAAATCGATCCCTAGCACTTGGAGGGATTCTCTAGCCGCGCCATGCGAAATGGTTTAAGAGACAGCGCTTCATATGCAAACAGCTACTAAGGAAGGTCGGCAACAGTTCGGACACCGCAAGATACAACCAAAAATGTATAGGCTTGCGTTCAATTGATCCCCTTCCGCTAAGAAAATCAAAATGTCAGGTGGGTTTAATGCCAGCACATCAACAAATCGTATAGCAATTTTAAGTGCTTCATTTCACCAAAGATTGAAATTCACGAATCAGCACATGACTTGGAATGTGCATTCGCAAACAATGAAGTTGTTTTTTCGGATGAAAAAGAACTTAGATGGACCAGATGGCTATAATCATTATTTTCATGACATATATTCAAAGAACAATAATTTTTGACTCGCCATCATGCCAGAGAAGAAGGAGTAATGGTATAAGGTGCAATATCATATTGGGTCTGCATTAAATTGAATTTTGTTTCCAATAAAGTGAATGGAAAATCATAAAAGGTTATGCTGCAATCAGTTTTTCCAGAGTTTCAGGAGCTATTTGGGTTTCTTCAAGGAATTTTTCAACAGGATAATGCGCCCAAACATTGGGTTATTAAACGTTGGGTTATTATCATAGCCACTTTATTCCCATGATTTAAGTAAGATCAAAGGAGGCAATCAATATGAATACAACGAAGAGTTGATTGCAGGGATTGAAGCTGCCTGGGTAGAGATTTCGTAAGACTACTAAACATCTTTATATGACTCTCTCATTCTGTTGAAGAAATTTTAAGGATAGGGGTAGTACACATTACTAAAAATAGCTAGAAAGATTAAAGAATTTCTTATTAAAATAATAATATAAATGACTTTATTTTCATTGTAAAGGGTTTTCCAATAAAACCAACTTTTTTTTCAAATAAAACGGAATGGAATTCGACATCGTTCATATGTCCACAACGGGCACGTTTGCAGGTGTCGATTCTTTGAACCCAATTTTCGATGACTCGGCCATACATTTCGACGGAAACGGCCGCTATCTCGTTCAATATTAACTTTGAGCTCCTCTATCTATCGACGCCGGTTTGTTGGCATAAACCAATTTAACGTAGCCCCATAAAAACATCTAGACGTGTGCAAATCGACAGGACCATTTCTGGATATAACACATTCACCAAATTTAGATTTCAATAAGTCGATTATTAGACGCACGGCATGTCGCACCGTCTTGTCAAACCACATATAATTAACGTCTAGCTTAGTCAATTGACCAAAGAAATAACGTTGCGACATTGACCAAAGAAATAACGTAACGATCATTTTCATCATCGAAAAAACGGTCCAATGCATCAGCATGAAAACTACACCGTATATAGTTATATTTTATGTGGATGAAGTGGTGTTTCTTGAAGCAAATGACGGTTTTCACTTGACCAATAGCGCATGTTCTGTTTGTTGGCAAAGCCTTTTAGCAAAAAATGCGCATCATCACTGAAGATGATTTGGCGATGAAATTGACCATCTTCTTGACCATTTTCAGAGCACAATCCGAGAACCTGCTTCGCTTCGTATGATCGAGTGGCTTTACTTCTTGTGTTAACTTGATCTTATAAGAGTGTAAGCCAAGATTATTTTGCAAAATTCGCCAAAGTGTGGTCTGAGCGATGCCCAATTCTTGAGAGCGCTGTGAAATCAACTGTTTTGGTTCGTTTGCGATAAACGCTTAAACGAAAGCAATATTCTCGGCACTTCGACCAACCCGTTAGTCTCACTGGCACGAGAACATCCAGCAGCGAATATTTAGACTCAAATTTTTTCACTAGACTATGAATTGCTTGTCTACTGGGACGATAATTACGACCAAAAATTGGAATTAACGCTCTTGAAGTTGCAGTCACCGAGTCGGAATTTTTGTAGTAAATTTTAAATATTTATAAACGTTGTTCGTTTGTGTACTTCACACCATGATGAAAATTCTGTCTTTCCTGGTACCCTTAAAGAAAGTCCCAAATGGAAAACCCAATACTTCTAAGTTGCGTATAATAAAAAAAACTGAAAAAATTACAGTAAATTTGAACTTATATTTAAAAAAATTAAAATGGAAGTTAATTTGATTTCTCAGAATAATTATCTATTATGGATTTATTGAGTAGATATTTCTCTCTTCTCAAAAAAAATATTTTCTTGGTTCCGTGAGAAATTACAGTACAATTTACATTTAAATGTAAAATTCCAAGTGCGTCTAATCAAACGAACCGCAGTGTATGCGCAAAAATTGACCTGTGGTGACATGTTCTACCATCGCATTTTCGATACTTTATCGAAGTTTATTTCTCATTTTCCTAAACCAAAATGGACAACTGTTTCATTTATCAATTATTTCTTTTCTATTGCTATCACAACCTACTAGTACAAATGAGAACAAATTGTCTTTCTCTAATTTCGTTCAAGTATCGAAAACAAATTATTTCTTGATAGAAATGGAGTAGAATATCACAATTTTTCAATCTAGCAACCTGGTAAATTATATAAAATGTGAAATAGTGTCACATTTTATTCTAAAGAAGCGAGACATAATCTACGATAAAGTATCGAAAATGTGATGGTAGAGCATGTCACCACTGCATTACAGCAAAACAATTTTCTCTAAGTTTTAACACTGTTTCATTGTAACGAGAAATAAAAATAAATAAAATCAATTCTTCTTTGACTTTCTAAACAAATGTTTAATTTAGGTACTGCGAAGTCAAAGAAGAATTGGTTTTATTTATTTTTATTTCTCGCTACAGCGACACAGTGTATCACAATGTATGAACAAATATTTTTTATTTATTTATTTTTAACTGCTTAATCAAACTATTTTTCATCAATATCTCCAGAGGTTCAAGGTCATTTAAGATCACCACTAAACGTCCCCCTCGACACTAAACAATTTTTAAATTAAGTAATTCGCTCCTATCTTGCACCGTTTTCGAGATAATAGCCTGGTATTTATTAAAAACCTCACCCTGTATATTTACAGCTAGGCTAAGTACTTGTGTTCGTATATATATTACAAAATTTCTAGCATTAACGTTTTTATCTACACCGAAAAGGATATATACGAGTACATAATTTTTTTTTTAAGTCGAATGAATTTTAATCCAAAGTTAATTAAATTTTTTTTTTTTTATTTTATTTTATGATTTTTCTCTTTTATGTAGATTTTTAGCGATTTCAAAATAATTATTTTTATCAAATTATTTTATGTGAATAGATAATGTAATATTTTTGCGAAGTAGCAAAAGGATTTGAAAATTTTTTAAGCGAGGGTGACTTTTTGGCATAGTCATGTATATGGGGAGAGGAGCTCATTGTAAATATAGCGGTTGAAGCGATTCAAAGTAAAAATAGAAATAAATAAATTTCGAGAACATAAGCGCTTTACTTGGTCACGCAAAAACAAAATTTAATTCTAGGAAACAAAAATTATCGAAAATTTAATAAAATTGGGTCGATTTTGTAGATAGCCCCGAGTGAGCTTTAAACCAATTCGAAAGTTTAATTTGGCAAGCACAAAAATGCCTTTTTTTAAAAAATATGGGCACAAAAGGTTTTATACGGTAATTTAATTTATTTAAAATTATCAAAAAAGTAACCTTCATTATAAATCGAAATTCTACGAAACACTTCTGTACCTGTATTCCTAGTAAAAACTCCCGACTAATTCGCAGAAACAAATTTTCATCCAACTTCAGTACTAAGGTTGCGTACCAATTGTCGGGTAAAAATCAATTTTAAGTAAAATTTTCGGTAAATTCAAATATTTTTGAAAAACTCTATGGCACACTGATCGAAAAATCTGTACTAAAATCGAGTTTTACCTTAGTAAACGTTTTACCCGACAATATTGGTACGCAGCCTTAATGTACATTAACACTGTGAAGTTGTTTACGTAATTTTATATAAATCAAAAAGTTATTTCCGGGAGCTGCTACCTCCATACTCAACAAGATCCACAGATTACAAAATATACAAGCTTGAAAATCGATGATTTCTCTTGGAAGCGACTTTTATTGGTAACGTTCTGCTTGGTCACATTGATTCAGCTTACATCTTGGAAAACATATCAATTCATCATGTGTCATACAGAACATTCCAAAACCATGAGTTTTTAGTACAAACTATAGAGCAAACAACCCCATTAACAGGTTGTATAATCCATTCAACATCACCGATGACCACCTATTTGGATTTAATTTATCAAAGGATAACTTCAAAAATCCTAAAGAATTATTTTTAAAATTAATTTGTAATGTTAATTAAAATTTGATTTATATTTTTTATTTAGTTTGTTTTGGTTTAATCTTTTTAAAATTTTTATTTTTGAAATTTAATTTTCGTTTTAAACTGAATGTTCGGTTTCTAAATAGATATCCTTAGACATAAAGAAATATGATATAAATTCAAAGATTTTAAATTGCGATCCGTGAGAAAAATTAATTTAATTTAATCTAAAAAAACTAACACAGTCTTAAAATTTCAATTAAAGTTGTGAATAAGCTGAGTCGAGAATAGAAGATGGATCCGGGCTCGAATATAATTTCAATAAAAAATTTAATCAAAACTTTTCGAATTTAAGTGTTTGGAGTTATTCCACGATTTGATCACCAATGAGACCGTTGCGCATGAGATTGGCACAGAAGGTTTCTATGGTCCACTTAGTTTAATCTTTGCGACGTGTTAGCCATTTAAATTAATGGTTCAACATTATCTTATCTTGTTTCAACACAGCCGACAATCCGTAAGTTGGGATTGGCGGTTTTGGACCCAGGGATAACCGATTATTTTTAAACTGCATATTTCAGATTTAAACGAATGCTTCCTTGGATAGAAAACTGCAACAACAACGTTTTTTGTTTATTATTAAATTTAACAGTGTATTTTGTATTATACTTTAAAATATAATTAAAAGTACTGTGTCCGGAGATATTTCTAAGAGGTTACTATGGCTGGAATATATGTTTTAATGTACAAGACCCTATCCAACTAAAAAACATAAACTTTCCGGAAGAGGTAGCGGAGCACTGCCTACCAGTAAAGTAATAGTAACTTGTAAATGGTAGCTGCAAATTTCATAAGTGGCGGCCACACATTTTAAAGTGTATGACGATAATCATAATACATGTCGAGTTCCTTGTTGTTGTCTTGATTATATCAAGAATTGTGTGGGCGTGGTTATTATTCGTACTTTGTTACTATACCACGAAAAATGTATGCATTACTGTCTTGAAGCTTATTTAATTTCTTTGAATTTCATTGTGAATTTCAAGCGCGTAATTACGTAGAATTTATTTTGCGATTGATTAACAATGTTTTAGCACAAACTTGTAAGAATCTTGTTTAAATGGTAATAACTTATAATTACACGTTTTGAAACCAAAGAATGTTTGCAAAAATTATGACAATATCGGACATCTCCGTTACAGGCCTGGAAAGCATAACACCGAAAATTACACCGATATTGTAACAAAAATTCATTAAAATGTACCGGGAGGCAAATTTACTTTGATAATGCAAAATATAAAACAACATGAACTCAGATTTCGTTTCCCCATACTTATTCATCCGAAATAATTCGATTCTTAGAAAATGTTGTATAAATTTGTTACCGTTAGGTTAGCACACGCAGCCCGACAAAATATTTATCTACCACAAATCAAAACATTTTCTAGTTTTACAAAATTTAGTATATAGAACGTTCTAAAATCTATAAAGCAGCACGATACCCATCAAAATATTTGAGTTTCACAAATCAGATTAATTTTAAAATATAAATATATTTAGGACGTTATACATATACAAACATAAATTCGTTATGTTTAGATAACCTAAAATAACCTAACCCTCTAGATATATTTATAAAATCACAGTAAAAAAGAAAATATTATAAATTAAAATTAATATTAAAATGGTATGTTTGTTTTTGAAATATCGACAAAATTTGAATCTAGCTCGTTTATACAAAATTACATATGTACATGTATAATGTTTTATGTATATGCGTGCATATATATTCATCAAAATTATCCAATGATGTATACCAAAATATTAAATTAATACATGATTGGAAAATATTTTCCAAAAAATATGATTTTATCGAAATATAACTCACTACACATAAATTACAAGGGCGAAGAGAAAATAATATTTTTTGTACGGGTGTGTGAATTTTGTGGAAACTAAATATTAATTAGAAATAATCAATTAGATTTATAAAATACATAAATTTAAAATTTAAATTACACATCAAAATTGTATATTAAAACTGAACGTATTTATATAAAAGCTTAATAATTCTAAAAAAAAAAGCTCATCTGCATTCTGCTTCTGATTAGTTTTTTGAAGGAATATATAAATTTATCATTTTACGGGCAAATCACAAATGATTGAAGGATAAACAATGAAAAATAAAATTGTAAAAAAATGGTTATGAAAATGAAGCTTTTATCTAGATTATAACGTGAAACGTATCGAAACGTTAAAAAAAATAATGTTGTCAGTGAATGATGAAGAAAAATAAAGTTTGAGTTACGTTATCAGTTTACAGTTTGTTTGATTTTCCTCTTTCGTTTTTTTTTTTTGATACACCTGTATATATATATAGTAAAAACGTGGTATGCGCGATATATTTGGATAAAAAGCTCGATTCGATCGATATAAAATGTTTGAGTTGATTAAAACTGAAAATTCGAACGAGTAGACACGTCAAAAATGTATCCGTTACGTTGAACTCGAAATCGTGTTTCATAATCACACCTATACATGTGTTTTTAAATATACATATAACCAGAAACATCATGAATTTTTAATATAATTTCAAAATTAATATTCATATTTTGTATGCACAATAATTTCCAATTGAATTTGTTATCGGAAAAATTTAATTGTATTTACCTCTTCGACGGTTGGTAGATTTCACTTGATTAACGTTTTGTTTTACACAAAAAAAAAAAAATATTGGTAGTACATTTATATAGGCTATTAATTATATTTGTATGTAAACATAATTAATAATTAAACCGACTTTCAACTGTTGTGGTTATGTACAAAATAAATTATATTGCATAATAATGGGTTGGGGAAAATGAAATCGATCATTTTTGCGCTAGATGGCTTTAGTGAAATATTTCATAGCTAGTGAAATTTATCCAAACTAATCCAAAAAATACAACAACAACAAGCTTTTTGTAATAGTGTTGGTGTAAATAAACATTCAGGCGAATTTATTTTGTGTAATTTACAGATGTTATTTTTTAATGGGCCTTAGGTATAATACAAAGTCGGGTAAATTGTTTACTACGGTAAAATCGAGTTTAGTACAGATTTTTCGATCAGTTTACCATATAGTTTTTCAAAAATAATTGAATTTACCGAAAAATTGAGTTTTACCCGACTATTGGCCCGCAGCCTTAAATTTTCTAAGCATCTATAGCATAAAGTTCAGTGATGTCTGAAGACCACTAAAATCAAATGGAGTGTACTTAGCCATTTTTGATGGGCCTTGGGTACATTCCAAAGTCAAGGCTGCGGGCCAATAGTCGAGTAAACCGTTTACTATGGTAAAAATCAGATTTTGACAGATCAGAAATTTTGGTTTGACAGATCAGAAATTGACTTTCACCTTAAGTTTGGCACACAGCCTATGATTTTCTAGACATTTACCATTAACTTTAGTTATATAGGTGAATGTTTAAAATCAAAATGAGTATTCAGATGACTTTCTAATGGGTCTGACAGGACGTTCTATGCCATTTGAAAATATGATTTTATTGTATGGGCTTTAGGTACACTCCAAAGTCATTTTAAGTATTTTCTAAGCATTTGTTAAAACCAGAAGAAGTGTATCTAGTAAATTTTATGATTATGTAGTGGGTCATGAACTTCAGTGATATTATTGGACTGTTTATATCTAAAAGAATATTACTAGTAATTTATATCATTAATGGATCTGAGAGGGTGTTGGCAACACATCTAACCCGAGCCCCTCCTGAGTACGCTCTAAACGATTTTCATGAAATTAACACCCATATCAAACTACTCCCAATTCTTGAAAACTCCCTTTGACCAAATTTCATCAGTCAGCTGGTTGGCTGGTGGTTTAAGGAAATTAAAATAAAAAAATATCCCGACCACCTCAGGACCCCTAAACAGTTTTTTCCCAAATCAGGAACCATCGCAATCGATTTCTAATATTTGAAACCACCACTTTGAAATTTTTATCACAGTCATCTGATATAAGGAAAACATTAAAAAATAACCCGAGCTCCTCTGGATAACCTTCTAAACAATTTTTACCAAAATCATGATCCATTATAATTGGTTAGTAGTATTTGAAAACTCATGAATGGACGTTCCTTTTTGTTTTAAAGGTCTACAAATACAAGCGAACTTTATGCATTTATAAAAAAGACTTAGAATGTCTTTTGAACGTACCTAAGGCGCATTCAAAAAATCACATTTTTATATCGCTAGGAACACCCTTTCTAAAGGGTCAAAAATTTGCACATGATATGGAAAAGTGACACAACTCAACAATTTAAATTTTTCAGAAGCGCAAAAAGAAAAAGAAAAATCATGTTATTTAATACCAAATATTTATTTCGCGCACTATCATTTTCGGTGAAGGAAAAACAAAAATATTTTTTATTTCGCGATATGAAATCTAACGTTGCGGATTCTAGTGAATTAAATCAAAAGTTCATTTTTTGGGTTGTGTCACTTCTCCATATCATGTCTTAACGAGTGTCCCTATCACTCGTTTCGATTTCAGTGGTCTACAAATATCACTGAACTTTACCGTAAATCACTAAAACCCATTAAAATCACATCTCCTCTAAATTGTAAATAAATTCGCCAGAATGTTTATTTATACCAATACTATTACAATAAGTTTGTTGTTGTTGTATTTTTTGGATTAGTTTGGATAGACTTCACTAGCATCATATTTCTCGTGATGTATTTATGGCAGTAGTCCATACTCATACTCGTCGGAAAGGGAAATTCGTGTACTAAAAAAATTATTTTGTTATTATTTTGATTGATCGGTTCATTTGTGAGTTATAGCGTGTCAAGGATGGAGCTAAACACAGAGAAAATTCGCTATATTTTACAATTTTGCTTCGATAAAGGTGAAAACGCAAGTCAGCCGGCTGAAATTGCCAATGGCGTCTATGGTCCCGATACCGCTACAGTCAATCATGCGCATTTTTGTTTTCGTCGATTCCGTTCCGATAATTTCGATATCAAAGATGCGCTACGTCCTGGAAGTCCTATCGCTGAAAATGTTTATAAAATACTGTAAATTATCGAAGCAGACGGGCATGCAACCTGTCTTAGCATAAGACTGACTTCAAAAAGAGCCTCGATGTTTGGGTGCCATGATTTCATCTGTCCCATCAATTTATATCAAAAATACGTAAAAAAGAACCAAGACTCACTCGAAACTTTATAAACAAATTTTTCCGAACAACACTCTACCCTCTCAACCGAACAACTCTCGAAACAGAATTTCCTAAAATCATTAGTCATTACAATACTCATAGCTACGAGTATGTGTTCTTGGTACTCGAAACTTTCAATTATAACCCGTATTTTGTTAGACTTTAGTGTTTTTCATAAGCCTTTGAAATGAAATTCCCACTATTCCACCAAATACTAAATGAACGCAATATCAATTTTTCAATCTAGTCCACTGAAGAATACATTGTCATGAGCTGCCTACGGCAATTTAGTGAATTTGACCAATTCAAAATTTTCGATTAGATTCGTTAATAAGCAATTTAAATAGATTGAATTGTTTTCAACAATATCTGGTTTGCTAAATGATGCAAGATTTTTTTCTGGGGCCTTTACATTAATGTCGTACAGATAGTTGATCTCAAATCTCTCGATTGTAGTTTTGAACGAGAGAAGGCCCGGACTAGCAAAACCAAAAAGCGAATAAACTCTGAATTTCTGATTGAAAACTTTGTGTATTTTTTGAATTTTTAACATAATCAAATTGTTAAAATTTCAGGGTTCTCCTTCAAAATAGTAGATGGTATATTGTCAAGACCACAACCATCTCCAACCCCCATTAAAGCCTATAAAATGATGTCCTCAAAATTAATAGGAGAAGTTATTGATGTGTGGTTATTGCTGAGTTGTTCATACAATTTTGAAGGGCTGGTATTGTTGTAGGTCATATTAGCAGGATATCCATCACGTTCCGATTTACTTTGATTTTTTCTTGGATTTGTTTATTATCGAACCACTGGTAACTTTGTAGCACCACACTGCTTTTTTTTCTTTTTTTTAAATTGTATTTGATTGGTTGTAGGTGTTTCCAACGAGCCACTAAATTTGTTAAGTCGAATACAATTTCTAAAGATTTGTGATTGATATCATTTATGACAAAAGGTAACACAGATTCTGAAATTTTAAAAGGGTAAATGTCGTTGATGAAGACAAGATCCAATAATCTATCACGATTTTTAGCAATTGGGTTATTTGGTTCAAATTATAACCATACCCTCTACAAATAAATATTCCGCATCTGTAAGGTAAAATGTAATTTAGTTCCGGGCCCAATTTGCCAGATTGTATTTGGAAGACTAAAATCACCAAGCAAAAGAACTAAATCTGACGAGTTTGTTTTATAATAATAACTTCATCAATAGCACCGATGCAGGGTGTGTAATGATCACTATTTGACAGCGATGATTAGAATGGTTCGGTTCATTTTTATTTTTGCGCCAATTTGTTTGATTCTCGGACGGGTCTAAAGTTACCGGAGCATTCCATTTTATTTTATTATCTTTTCTATGACTTTTTGAGTAAAATAAAAATTGTCTAAAGCAAAAAAAAATATGAAACGACTTCTTCAGGTTTTAGCGAGATATCAGATGTAATTTTGTGGTTCAAGGAGAAAATAAGTGTTGACACAAATTGGAATTATCAATATCGCGTGTTATACCTACTCTAACCCGTCACTACTTCATAAATATATGCCTTGAAAAATTAAAACATTGTATTTGTTGCATGGTGATTTGTTGCCATCCGCCTTGTATAGGCAAATAAAGTATGTACGCTTAATATTACCTCGTTGCGTTTGACTATAGATTAACAATGTTGTGCGACCACGCATATTTCGGAATTTTCTACAGAATGGTGTCGAAAATATTGTAGACTACAATTGGTAAAGAATGTAGACAATTCGTAGAAAATATAGGATATTGTATTTTTAGCAGTTGTCTCAGATATCACTGTTCTCGAAAACATAATAATTTCGACAAAAAATATTCGAACTAAACAGATCTATGGATCACCTGCCACTTGAAAAAAAAAAACTGCCGGCATATGAAAAGCCAGTAGTTCTAGGAATACAAATAAAAACTAAATATCGTACATAAGTTGTTATGGTCGCTTATTAAATATAATTTAGTAGAATACAACGACTCTAATCCGCAAATTAATGTGTCGGCTTAGACCTGTTTAAAATTTTAATATTTTCTTTCGCCTGTACGTAATCCTGATTGTGTCTATTGATTGGAAAATTTTAACGAGCTAAAAGGGTCACGTGAGTCAAATATATTACCGAGTGATATCGGTCCACGGCAATTATGGGAATTTCTTCAGAACGTTTGAACTGGGTTCATAATCCAGCATTTTAGAATCTCGACTTTTTTTTTGTAATATATCAAGCGTAATTTTAATAGTTTGATTCAAGACAGTACAATAATACACGCATAAAATAATTGATGGTTCCGAATCAACACTCAAAAAAAAATTCTGTAAATATACAGCACACAAAATAATTTGTAAATTATAAAAGAAAATTGTAAAAATAACAATTTTTTTTTAATAAAATTTTCATAAAATTGAAAATATTGAAAAAATACAGTAAAAATTTGTAAATTTAATAAAAATTTCGTCAAATATACAAAATATTTACAATAAAATTCAAAGGGACGTTGTTAAATTATCAAATTATTTTGTGTGCTGTATATTTACAAAAATTTTGTAAATTTTTTTTTGAGTGAAGGTGAATTAGAATATGAACATTTAAAGAAATTCTGGTTTATGGTCGGAATACATGGAACTCAGCTTTAAAGTTTATAGTGACCACGTTCATGACACTATAAACGTCGCTTCAAATAGTAGGATACCAACCATCCCCAGCTGCACCCTAAATTATGGTAATGATGATTAGCAAATGATTTTAATCGAACGATATTCTACGAGTACATATGTAATTATTTGCGTATTGAGAGAAAATATGATTTGTGCAATTTGTAATGCAAGCATCGGTAAAACACTTGTTTCGTTTTATATCGTAGCAATGAGCTAGTATGTATTGCTCTTCTATTAAATTTGAGTTTATATGTGTACGATGATGATGATACGTTAACCGATATTATAATTGTATTAAAAATCGGTTTTTAGAATTTTGGAATAAAAATTTAAGTTAGAAAAATATTGGCTGTACTTCTGAGCACACCTCAGAATAAAACTTCGTAATTGTATATAATAAAAATATTTATTTATATAAAAATATATAAATATAAATCATAAACTAATTATATTAAATTTATGTATAAAATTAGTTTATTAATCTTTACATTTATATCTATTAAAAATAAAAGTAAAAATAAATTTGTTGTGCGTTTATCTATTTAATAATACAAATTGGAGTCAGATAAATCATACGGTGCAGTAGGGTGATAACGTAACTCATATGGTGAAAGTGCAGTGTTGTGATCTAACTTTATAAGTGCTACCTATCGTGATAATGTGATATGCACATGTACCTAAGATACACTCAGTGTCTGTAGATTACGCATATCCACCGCGACACACCTCAACCACCACAGTGTCTTACCACCTACATTGGTGAACCCAACTACGAACAACCACTACGCACAACACACCGTGAATAAAGTTAAAAGTAGTTCGCCGGTTTCGACCAAACGCCAAATTACGAAGTATATCGAGACGCATTCGAATGCAGTTACATCTTTAAAATAAACCATTTTTCGCTAACAAATATTCGAATGCGAATTAAAAAAAAAAACAAACCAGTGCCAGCAGTAGCAGCCGGAACGGAATTTATAAAGAAAAACTGACGGAAAACACGTGTGCTGTATTTCATAAGGACATATTCTGTTGTGCCATATTAACGGTATAAGGAAACATCTATAAAGGTCGTTCAGCAACGTGGTCAACCAGCGGTACGAAGGTCGTTCAGCAACGTGGTCAACCAGCCTTCCAGCTAGTAATATTCAGCTTTAAAAACAAAATAAAAGTTACTGTAGTCGTTCATCTTAAATAATTTAATTTAAATTTTATCACATTCTTTAATATTATTTTTTTTCTCTAAATCTTTATTTTAGTAATTTCATAAAAAAAAAACTGTAAAGAAGAGGAAACGGGACTTGACTCATGGCGAATTGAATATTATTGAAAATAAATCCGGTATCTTTAAACCACATTAATATATTGGTGAGTGTTACAATTTGTTACAAATATCTAATATTTCTCTCAATCGTTCAGTGTTTAATTAGAATAAAATATATTTTTTTAAATTGTACATACATCTATTCGATTAACGTCATTTGCTACTTCATCTTTCTCCTTTCGGTATAATTTCTTTCAAAAATCGATTCATCTCTATTTCATATTATAAAATAAACTAATAATTCCTTGCTCGCGAATTTAGTCGAATCAAGTATGGCAAGTTCAGAAGATGAAAATAATGATAATAAGCCAGAGAAGACGGAAGCAAAACATAAAGTGAATATTGCCGAAGTACCTGTACCACAATTCTGGAAATCTTTACCAGAACTTTGGTTCAAACAACTCGAGGCATTATTTAAAGTACGTCGAATCACGAGTGATGAGAACAAATTTAACTACGCTGTTGCTCATCTACCGATAGATGTAATATCTACAGTTTCAGGAATAATCCGCAAGCCTCCCTTACAAAATAAGTACGAAGCACTTCGAGATGAGATTATCAGAAGACGTACATTGTCAGAACAAAGTAGAATTGAAAACCTGCTTAAATCTACTGACATGGGTGATTTTTCACCATCCGATTTCTATCATCATCTCGAGGAAAAAGCAGGATCTTCAGCAGCTGTTAACGCTCAATTATTAAAAACTTTATGGTTAGGTCGACTACCCGACTCTATTAGATCGATAATTGCCATAAGAGAGCAAGACGAAATCAATGATTTACTTAAATTTGCAGATAGAATTTTCGAAATCAATCGTCCTAATCTCAATTGCAATTCCATCGCTACTGGAGAATCATCCAAATCTAAATCAAATAAAAATCACTCAGAAATTACTCTCAATAGCCTCCAAAAATCTATAGATCTACTAACTTCCAAATTTAATAGTGAAATGGTTAACTGGAAAAGATCAAAGCAACGATCGAATAGTAGAGCTTCTAATCGATTTCGATCGCGCACTAGGTCACACCAACGTGGTGGTGACTGGATTTGTTGGTACCATAGAAAATTTAAAGAGAGAGCAAGAAAATGTGAAGGTTGCTCATTTACAAAACAAACTTTTTCACAAGCACCACCCCCGAAGGAAAACTAGATCGTCCCATTATAGATGCGACTAACAATGGGACGTATGTCAATCGTCGCTTAATTATTAGATGTTCTAAAACAAAATATCATTTTCTAATTGACACTGGTGCAGAAATCTCGGTAGTTCCAAAATTATATTTTAATAACTTAGTCAGAGATAATGAAAACTCTTTAAATGCAGCTAATGGAACCATAATTAGTACTTACGGTACACGATTACTAGAATTAGACCTAGGGTTACGCCGAACATTTAGACATCCATTTATTGTTGCTTCGGTAACAAGACCAATAATAGGCGCAGATTTTTTGATAAAGTTCGGTTTGGTTGTCGATCTACGAAATAAACGACTCTTGGACACAAACACGTCACTTTCAGTCAACACGATGGACACCATAATAACAAATGAATCGGTATCGCGATTGTTTGCGGTTGAAGAACCTTACGCCGAAATTCTGCGCAACTACCCAAATCTAACACAAGAACATAGATATGACCTACCAGTTAAACATAACGTAGTGCATCGAATTGTCACCGAAGGTCATTTACCTTTTTCGAGACCGAGAAGATTGGATCCAGCAAAACATAAAATTGCAAAAACTGAGTTTGAACATATGTTGCAACTCGGTTTGTGTAGACAAAGTTCATCCAGCGCTGCTTCACCTTTGCATTTAGTGCCTAAGCGTGACAGCAACGACTGGCGCCCCTGCGGAGATTACCGCCGATTGAACGCTATCACGGTACCGGATAGGTATCCTTTACCACATATTCACAATTTTTCTCTTAATCTTAGAAATTGCACTGTTTTCTCGAAAATAGACCTTGTTCGAGCTTACCACCAAATACCCGTGGACTCACAAGATATTTACAAAACAGCCATTACTGTACCGTTTGGGCTCTTTGAGTTCACTAGGATGCCCTACGGACTACGAAACGCCGCTCAAACCTTTCAACGTCTTATGGACGAAGTTACAAAAGGTTTAGATTTCGTTTACGTCTACATCGACGATATTTTGGTAGGTAGCAGAAACATATCAGAACATCAAGAACACCTCAATTCTTTATTCACTAGACTAACAGAATTTGGTTTAACAATCAAGCCTTCCAAGTGTGAATTTGGAGCAACATCCCTTAATTTCCTCAGCCATCAAATCACTAAAGATGGTATCAAACCATCCGCAGATCGAATTGCAGCTATACAATCTTTTCCCCAACCCACTTCAATTCGGCAGGTGCAGCGTTTCGTGGGCATGGTCAATTATTACCATCGTTTCATCCCCCACTTAGCTGAACAAATCGCACCAATACACAATCATCTAAGCAAGCTTGGCAAGGTGACTAAAAATAACCCATTCACATGGCCACCTGAATGTGAGGCGTCTTTAAATAATACCAAATTTGCCCTCGCTCAGGCGACTCTCCTTGCACATCCTATGGATCATGGAACACTACGCATCAACACTGATGCTTCTGGTATTGCTATAGGTGCTGTACTAGAACAACGTAATGGTGAAAATTGGGAGCCACTTAGTTTCTTCTCTAAAAAGCTTTCTCCTACCGAACAGAAGTACTCCGCTTTTGACCGAGAGTTACTAGCAATTTATTGTGCCATTAAACATTTCAGATGTTTTGTAGAAGGCAGAATATTTTCGATCAATACAGACCACAAACCGCTCACTACAGCGATTGCGTCTAAATCGGAAAGAAGCCCACGTCAAAGTCGTCAGCTCGATTATATTTCACAATTTACAACTGACATAAGGTATGTTAAAGGTGAAAGCAACGTCGTAGCTGATACACTGTCTCGTACCGAAGAACCTCAATTGTCAACTATTTTTCACACAGCTATTGATCTTAACAAATTAGTTTCATTACAAAATACAGACGATGAACTAAAAACCTTAATAAACAAATCATCACAGTCGATGAGCTCGAAATATAAATTGGAACAAATCCCGGAATTTGCTTCAGGTTTATCAATTTGGTGTGAATCATCGACTCCAATCAAGCGCCCTTACATTCCTAGCGCAATGCGTGAAAGTGTTTTTGAAAAATTACACGGCTTGTCGCATCCAGGAGTACGAGCAACACGAAAATTGATAGCATCAAAGTATTTTTGGCCAAGTATGAACGTCGATACGGGATATTGGTCCAAAGCTTGCATTCCTTGCCAGAAATCTCAAGTCAATAGACATACTAGATCAGAACACGGACGTTTTGACATCCCGTCTGGAAGGTTCAACCATATACACATTGATCTCGTCGGCCCGTTACCTCCATCTAATGGTAATACGTTCATTCTCACAATAATAGACCGGTTTACACGATGGCCGGAAGCGATACCACTGACGGACATGAGAACATCAACAATAGTGAAAGCTTTCATAAACACATACGTCTCAAGATTCGGTGTCCCATCAGAAATCACAACTGACCAGGGAAGTCAATTTGAAAGCAATCTTTTCAGAGAATTCCTAGGGCTATTAGGTTCGCTGAGGATTAGAACGACAACGTACCACCCTCAGGCAAATGGGATGGTGGAACGTCTGCACCGTCATTTAAAATCGTCCTTGTATGCCAGATCAAACACTTTAAACTGGAGTGATGAATTACCATTTATTCTCCTGGGAATAAGAACATCGATCAAAAATGATCTTGGTTGTACTCCAGCAGAACTTGTTTACGGGCAACCGCTAAGAGTACCAGGAGAATTAGTAATCCAATCCGATCCGGCATCTTCAACCGATCCTACATCTTTGGTAGAACAATTAAGAGAATCAATGCGTAACATCGTCCCAATGAACACACGAAATAACATTCAAGACAATATTTACATACCACAAAATTTAAAGGACTGCGATAAGGTTTTTGTCAGAATAGATAAAGTAAAAACCGGATTAATGCCACCCTACGAAGGTCCTTTTACGGTCCAGCGTAGATTTCGCAAACATTTCGTTGTGGATTATAATGGAAAGAACGTATCAATCTCAATCGATAGACTTAAGCCGGCATACACGACAGACGAAATTAAAATAATGCCTCCATCTGTTTGTTCATCTAGCCAGCGACAGGTAATGTTTAAAAATTAGTTACGAATTGTCAAATTTTTCTTCTCTACGTCAACCATACGAAGATTTTTGAATCGATAAGACTTTATCTGCGGGGTGAGTATTATAGTGACCACGTTCATGACACTATAAACGTCGCTTCAAATAGTAGGATACCAACCATCCCCAGCTGCACCCTAAATTATGGTAATGATGATTAGCAAATGATTTTAATCGAACGATATTCTACGAGTACATATGTAATTATTTGCGTATTGAGAGAAAATATGATTTGTGCAATTTGTAATGCAAGCATCGGTAAAACACTTGTTTCGTTTTATATCGTAGCAATGAGCTAGTATGTATTGCTCTTCTATTAAATTTGAGTTTATATGTGTACGATGATGATGATACGTTAACCGATATTATAATTGTATTAAAAATCGGTTTTTAGAATTTTGGAATAAAAATTTAAGTTAGAAAAATATTGGCTGTACTTCTGAGCACACCTCAGAATAAAACTTCGTAATTGTATATAATAAAAATATTTATTTATATAAAAATATATAAATATAAATCATAAACTAATTATATTAAATTTATGTATAAAATTAGTTTATTAATCTTTACATTTATATCTATTAAAAATAAAAGTAAAAATAAATTTGTTGTGCGTTTATCTATTTAATAATACAAATTGGAGTCAGATAAATCATACGGTGCAGTAGGGTGATAACGTAACTCATATGGTGAAAGTGCAGTGTTGTGATCTAACTTTATAAGTGCTACCTATCGTGATAATGTGATATGCACATGTACCTAAGATACACTCAGTGTCTGTAGATTACGCATATCCACCGCGACACACCTCAACCACCACAGTGTCTTACCACCTACAAGTTCTCGCCATTTCTGCACCAAAAATTTTCGAACTTTAAAAAGTTGGCAGAGCTGTAGTGAAATTTGAACATTAATTTCGGATAAAATGCTGCCAAATCATTAAAATAAAAAGCCAACGACCGGGGTTTGAATTCAATCCTGCTTTACAAATCAAACTTGACTATAATATAGAAACAAAAAATCGTTGTCTAGTTCTATTCAGCATTGTCGAATTTTAGAATTTCGTCAAAAATTAAAAATGGTCCAAATTCCATACAGAATGGTCGAACTCCAGAATTTCGTTCACAATTCATGTAAAAATCCCAATCCAGTTCAACAAACCGAATTTAATCATAACTAAAAAAAAAATTCTTAGGTACATTCATATCCAGAATTCCAACAAAATTCCAGAAACAAAACTTTCAATAAAAAGCATTAAAAAAATCCAAAATAACACAACATGAAATTTCAAAATTCCTAAAATTCGGAAATAAATCCCATTTCATGTCCATGGAAATATGAATGAACCTTTCATCATAATTTATAACAAAGGCTTTATTTAAACTTTAAGTAAAAGTCACTTTTAGGTAAATTCAATTATTTTTCAAAACTCTATGGCAAAATGATCGAAAAACCTGTTCTAAAATCGGGTTTTACCGTAGTAAACGATTTCCCTTTACTTTAGTTTAGCATACAGCGTAAAAAACTACAACTAATTTTCAATCAACGATTTATTGTAGTTTGGTTAATCCGGTATATCCGTAAATAGATATGATTGTAGGTAACCACCCAATCCTGTCTGTAGAATTACGAAATGATTTTCAGACCGGATAAATCGTGTACTATGGTAAAAATAGGATCTATTGGGGGTACAAATTGAAAATGCGGGATTGATAACAGATGGCGTTACTAACGCTATACGCATCAGGCAGTACTGTGACTATGTTCATGTCAAAGCTACGTCTTATAGCTTTAATTTTCAGTATGTGTCAATTTGTCGCAGTGTCAAATTCATAGTTTTTTTGAGCTCTCAATATGTCGAGTTTCGTGCCAACAAAACAGCATTTGCGGGAAGTTTTAATTTACTTCTTTAATTTGAAGAAAAGTGCTGCTGAAGCACATCGATTGGTCTCCGAGGCTTATCCGAGTCATGTTCCATCGGTTTCAACGTGCGAGAGATGGTTTGTGCGGTTTAGAAGTGGTGATTTTGACGTTGAGGACAAAGAGCGGCCGGGCCAAGTGAAAAAGTTTGAGAATGCTGAATTGGAGGCAATACTCAATGAAGACTCGTGTCAAACTCAACAAGAGCTCGCAGATTCATTGGGAGTGACAAAACAAGCCATTTCCCATCGTATAAAAGCCCTCGGAATGATCCAAAAGCAAGGACATTGGGTGCCGTATGAGCTGAAGCCGAGAGACGTCGAGCGCCGTTGTTTTGCATGCGAACTGCTGCTCGAACGGCAAAAACGGAAGGGTTTTTTGCATCGCATTGTCACTGGTGATGAAAAGTGGATCCATTACGATAACCCGAAGCGCAAAAAATCATATGGTTACCCCGGCCATGCATCATCATCGACGGCCAAACCAAATATTCACGGCGCCAAGCTCATGCTCTGTATTTGGTGGGACCAGCTGGGTGTGGTGTATTATGAGCTATTGAAATCGAACGAAACCATCACAGGAGCACTATACCGAACTCAATTGATGCGTTTGAGCCGCGCACTCAAAGAAAAACGGCCACAATGCGAGCAAAGACACGACAAAGTAATTTTGCAACATGACAACGCTCGGCCACATGTTGCAGCGCCGGTCAAAACATACCTACAAACGCTGAAATGGGAAGTCTTACCCCACCCGCCGTATAGCCCAGATATTGCTCCTTCCGATTACCACCTTTTCCGATCGATGACACATGACCTAGCTGACCAGCGCTTCCATTCTTACGAAGAAGCCCAAAAATGGGTCGATGACTGGATAGCAGCCAAGCCGGCCGAATTTTTTCGCGACGGTATCCGTAAATTGCCAGAAAGATGGGAAAAAGTTGTGGCTAGCGATGGACAATATTTTGAATAATTCATTTGTTACCATTTTTTCAGAATAAACGTTCAAAAATAGAAAAAAATCCCGCATTTTCAATTTGTACCCCCAATAGAACAAATGTTTCGATCAGTTTACCATAGAGTTTTTGAAAAATATATGAATTTTTCGAAAAATGTAGCCATGTTTGCAAATTAATTGGTTAGAATAATCAAATTGATTTTAAGTAATTTAAATAATTAAATTAATAGAATAAGAATTTTTGCGAAATGTTGAATTTTGTACATATCGCCTAAACTAATGTTACTGAGGGTAAAAATGGTACTCCAACTGCTTTAAAAATGTTCGTTTGAAAACAAAATATACCACATGGGTAATATTTTGTACAACCAGGGTAATTTCCTCGACTCCAGATTTTTTGATCGAGTAAACCATTTTTTGTCGTTGTCATTCGCCATTTATGCATACGTGTTTAATAATCGGGATAACTTTAATTCGAGTATTACGTTATAGAGAAAATTTTAAATGGAAATTTTAAATTACTTCACATCAACATCATCATTCTCCTCAAATACTTCTGATGAGGAATTTTTGGAACAAACAATTGTCAATCATCGACAGACATGACAGCAAAGATGAAACAAATATATTGTTTTGACATTTAAAAGCAGTCATTTCTATTCCATTGATACAAAATGAGAGTATAAAATGAGGGTACCATTTTTAGAGCAGGAAAATATCAATGATGAATAAATTTTTGAATTTGCACTATTGGAGTTTTGATTTTTACTCGTATGTAAATTGTAAAATGGTATTAAAATTTTTTAAAACCATTCCCTTCCAAAAATTTATTTAAAATTCAAGTTAGAATGCCGATTCAATTCTATACATACCAAATTTGACAATTTTTGGTTAATGAAGGGCCTTGCTCGTAAATTCGTGTTAAAATGCAATTCACATCCCAGTGGTTAAGAAATGGCCGAGTTCTTAATAAAAATGAAGGTAAATAGATTTTAATATGTTTCTCTAAAACATCACGCTCTTTGGCGGAATTGTTTTAAGATTTCAGCAAGAGCAGCATTTCAAAAACCAAGACTCGGTTTAAAGCAAGATTTTTTGCTTACTTTTTTTCGTAATTTAGTTTATTATATAGAAGTATGATTTGTTTATTCATTTAAAAAAGAAAAAAAAATAACTTTATGGTTACCGATTGTTCATTTAAAGTCTGTGTTTTGTTGATATTAACATTATTTTTCTTCGGGGTTATATTAACTTATTACATTTTTGTAATATTTTGTTGTTCGAAAAGAATGAGAGGCTAAATTAGCGATAACTAAGGATGAGGCCTAGGTAAGTTAGGTGAGTAGATCCCGTTTGCGTTCCTGTTTTCCTTTGCTTTTACTGATCCTACCTTTATCCCTGCGGTCTAGCACGTCCCACTCATGCTTTAGGAAAGCACACCGCATTATCCTGAGCCTTAGCCGGCTGAATATGACTGCCCTTAAGCCTCTGCGAGTGAAAAATTTCTGTTAACTGTCAGTACCTAAGTACTAGACACGTTACAACTTCTTCAAATTAAAGTAAAATCAAGTGGTGCGGGCACTGACTTTTCAATTGCCTGGAGAATCAGAACACTTTACTTATTCAGAACGTTTTCAGAAGTTCCGATTTAAAATGTGTGTTCCTCAGAGTTGTTTGTCTCTTACAACTCGACTCCGTAACAACAAACTATCGACTTACCGATCCAGTCTTGAGGTTAGTCTCTTCATTTTGCATGTATTATAATAAATCTGTGGTGGTTAAATTACAAAAAAAAAAAAATTATTTAAAAATCGTATAAAGAAAAGGAGGAATTCGGGTTTTTTAAACCAAGGCCTTTCATTTACATTTTCTGCTCAATGATTTGGACAACTAATTGCTTTAATGATAATAATTGGAATGGCCGCCCCGATTTAAATCCAATAGAAACATCTATGGTTGACTTGAAGCAGTAAGTGACAGCAGCAGTGACTTGAAGCAGTAATCAATAATTTTTTTCTAGTTTATTTAGTTTTTATTTTCAAAATTCTGATTAAAAATAAAAAGAAAGGATTAAATCTGAACTTTAACTTTCAATTGCTCCTTGTGGCCCTATTCTGGTAGTTCCCTGTGAATAGGGAAAAGATTTTACATAGCTTTTATCTATAAATCAGGTTTATTTGGCCTACTGAGAGACTAAGTTGTAAATATTTGTAAATTGGGAATAGTTTTTTCATAGCGAGATCACCAGGGAAAGTTAATCCCAATTTTATTTTGTTTTCAAAAAAATTACCACTAACTTTTTACCGTAACTTTAGTATGCCAGAAAAAAATTATTTAAATATAATTTATATTATGTAACATAAATTCTTTCCAAAATTCCCGAGGAATTACCAAAATAGGGCCACTGGTGAACATATTTAGTATATTCGAAGCTTTATGTCAACGATGTTACCATAATTGAGGGTTAAATTATTCTATACTACTATTTTAGAATCTTGAATGACTCCACGGCGATCGAAAACGCCGAAACAAGCGTGTTCATCAAGTTAAGTAAATTGGAGTGCAAGATAGTTCTTCTGTATATATACCCGGGCACATTCATTCATGCGTATTCGTTGTGTTTTACATACAATTGGCACTGTATTTGTTGCGTCCATTCACACATTCCTATTTGTCTTCACCGATGTACTAATGGAACAATGCACATTATTTGTTGAATGAAAAACATAACAAATGTTCGTGAGGTTCTTGCCAATACCTACACTTTAACACAGGCAAATAACAAAAAAAGAATTTTGTTTTTTTACAATGAGAAATTGTGCTTCTAAACCTACTAGATTAAAAAATTTGTCTTCTCCGATCGTAGGAAAATATTTATCTTTCCGTTGTTTTTTCGAAACGAAAAGCTCATGATTCCAGTATGTAGTATTTGTTGCTAAGCAACAAGTAATGATAGTACGAGAATATTTTTTCAGACCAAGACCGGGAATATAACTTGACAACTTTTGAAAAAAAAAACAAAAAATGTATTTATGTATTATGATGTCGCGGCTAACTAAGCAATAATTTTATGTTATTTTCGATTTTTTACTTTATTTTGATTTCTTAATATGATAATTAATGAATAATACTAAAAGCTATTTTGGGTTTATATTCTTTTTAAAGTCCGACCGGAGAAAAAATAGTATGTACAATTCGGAGGAAAAGTGCATTCCCGCACTCCCATGGTTGCCGGACTCGGCTATCGCCTAGTCCGCCAAGTTCAACAATCGTCCGGGAATGCAGTACTTTTCCTCCTAACTATACAATATACTATTGTGCTGTCCTACACGTTTCTTCATAGCACACTATAAAGGAAAATAATATTTCACGAACATAAACAGATGCAGCATTTAAATTTTGCGTGGAGAGTTCTCATTGAATTTTAACTGAACAGGCGGCGGTGTGTGAGCAGACTAATTGCGCATGTTGATTGTGCCGTTTTAACGTTTTGATATTTTCTGTTTGGTACATCAAGGGTTGCCCAATTGAGAGGCAGGAAAATAAACGCAAAATAAACCTACAAATATTTATTTTTGAATGAAGTCGGGTAAGGAAAATAATATCATTCATATGTTCACCACGGCTAGATTTACAGACGTCGACAACAATTCTTCGCCTTATCGCTGAAGAAGATTTTTAATGAAAATTGATCATCAACTCACGGTGATCTTAGAGCCAATGGGTAAAACACACAATGTTTATGATGGAAAGTTATGATGGCTAATGTTAATTGGGTCTTGAAAGCGTGTAAATTCAAGACTTTGTGCACAATTCGCAACAAACTGATCTCTGAAATGTCCAGTTCAAGTGATCGACGTGTTATTGATTATTCCGCATTATCTTTAACACTTTGCCTTACAACAGCGATATTATCTGGTGTGTGAACAGTTTTGGCCTGCCAGAATTTACCACAGAGCTTGTGGCCTCGAACTTACGCGTACTAAACGACTGCTGGTTGTTTCATTTGCGCGGATATGGTCACCAAAATATGGCGCGAAACGTGTTTTTAATTTTTCACCATTATAACCGAATTATAACCGAATTCATGTCATTTTGTTAGTTGGACAAACATGGCGTCTTTGCAGAATTATTTTTTATTTTCCTGAGTTTTATTTGGACAACCCTTTATATCGCATGTGACAAAAAATCAAAATTTGAGAGTATAGATTAAACTACAGTGGAGTTGAGGTGCAGATATGAAGTCTCTCTTTACATTAAATATGCTTTTTAAGGTTATGGTTTACGGCTCTCTTAAAAGCATAATTGTCGATTGCTTTAATTTTATAGATCGAATTTTGCTCTTCTAATTTCTCATCAATCGTTAAATTTTCAGGAAAAAAAACGTGCTTAGTTGTTGCTACTACCAAACTCAATCTTGAGTCAATTAAAATAATAATATCATAAATATTTTACGATCTTGGTAAAATTGGTTTTATATTAAAAGTAGTTATTGCTTTATGATGTAAAAATTTTAAAGTATGTGGGTACAAATATATTCAGCTCAGGTGAATCTCAAATTTTTCATTAAACACGCCAATTTTTTTTAAATATAAATTCCGACAGATTCGTAAACATATAAATCATTTTTTCATACAAGAAAAAACTCCAAAATTAATTTTAAAGTGACAGATTGCTTTTAAGATTCTATCTCAATCAATTTCCATAAAAAAGCGCATAAAAAGTACCAACAATAAAAATTCTAGCCTTGAAACTTGTATATATTTTAATACTATAGTACGCTGGATGGAAAATGGGAAAACCCGAAAAATTGCAATTTTTTTTTTCAAATACCTATATAACAGTTTCGAATACAAATATTTACGTTCTTAATACCATTCGGCGTAAAAATAAAAACAAAACAACGAGAAAAAAGTTCTTAAGACTTTTAATAAACAAATTTTATTAAA
Organism: Nephrotoma flavescens; assembly: GCA_932526605.1. NCBI lineage: Eukaryota > Metazoa > Arthropoda > Insecta > Diptera > Tipulidae > Nephrotoma > Nephrotoma flavescens. The sequence goes on from OW052220.1 coordinate 78,345,956, forward strand.
GCATTAAGTTTCTCATTTTCCAATTTTCTTTTTATTTATTTTATACGACAGAAGTAAAAACTGCTACACCTTAAAATGCTTTAACACATACATCGTTTAAAGAACTGCATCAGACCTCATTACAATACACATGTTGAAACGATTCAGTTTTCCATGAATACGAGAAATAATAAAAAGCTGCATTTTCATACAAAAAATAAAAAAAAATAAATATAAATCTATAAGTGAAGCATAATTTTGTAAAATAATATTTCACTAAGCTTTTAAAATAATCGTACCTAAAATAACAATAAGAGAAACTTTTAATAAAAATAAATCTGTTACTACAACTATTTATAGTTCTCTATACTCCCGTTTCTAGGTCAATAGTTTATTTTAATTTTCCTGATTTATTCAGCTGTGCTGCAGATATTTTTATTACTATATACGAAAAATGGGGTGGGGTTGTTACAACACTAGAATTTCAAATCAAGTATATTATTTTACGGAGTACATTTTAATTGGTTTTTAATAAAGTTGGTATAATACCATTGGGAAATTAATTGCAATATCAAATGAACTAATTAATTATTAATATTATATGTTGGAGCCAAATCTCTGCAGTCTTGTGTCGTTCAATATTTTTGTAATTTACTTTAATTATTTGTAATTTTTTTCCCGTTTTATTATTGCTGATTGCTTATTGGTGCATTAATTTTTAATTCGTTGTGAATTTATAGAAAGCGAAATTGGAATTCTTTATAAAAAGTGGGTTTTACTGTTTGAATTTTTTTTAAGTTCTAAAACTGACTTACACTTTCTCAATGATTGATTTAGTTAACGTGTTGTGCTTACCTGAAAAAGAAAGAAAACAAAAATATTAATTTTAATAATTTAACGCGAATATATAAAAAATTATTAAAAATTACACGGTTAAATTTGGTTTCTTTCCAAATAAATTTATAAAGTTTGACACGATTCTTAATATTTTGCCGTCGAATCTAGAAATATTTACAGGCTCTAGCTGACATTTTTGGGGAGGTAAAGCAAATAGCATTTTCTAAGACTTTATGAAAGTATATTTTTGAGATTCGCTCTATTAAAAATTATATTTAGAAATGGAGCATTTTTCAGGGGTTTTAAGCAATGTTTCAGAAATTCTGGAGATTGCCACGGGGTTTCGATAACATTTTCAATTAGATAATCCAATGTTTTATACTCGTAGATGTGAAAAACTTTACAATTTTGAAGAATATTTCAAGTTTTGTAATGGGCGAGCTAAATATATTCACAGGTTCTGTACAGTGTTTATAAATATATCAGATAAACCACTACCCTCTCGAAAAAGCAATACGGTACGTGAATCAGACGCGATTATTATACCTTCAATCGTCGATTACAGGTAAACCGGATGATGTTTTGAGCCGATCTTTATTCTAAATTGTCTAAATTGATTTATTCTTTATTGTCACTACATCAACGCATACGATGGGCAAGTGAGAAATTGACCAATATCCAACCGATAAGGGATGCATCTGGTCAAATCTTCAAATATCAAATTTTCCTCCTAGGTAGACAATCGACTCGAAAATAAAAAAGAGACTGGGTTCCAGACCAGGTTGAAGGTGCACCGATCATATTAACACAACACGCATCATAGTTGAGCAGACTAACGAATGGAATTCACCACTGCACCTACAAATAAAAAAATTGAAATAAAGAAAAAAATGAGTAAACAAAATTACGGGTATTTAAGCGAAGGAGTCAGAGTAAACTTGACGGTAGCACCGACTCAATTTTCAACCGATTTTTAATCGTTTGGCGATTTAACGAATTCGCTCTTTAACTGCAACATATACAAAAAGACAATATGGCGTACCACTGCGAAATAGCAATCCATGTTACCATTTCAATCCAAGGCCTATGATCCTAGGTGGATTTTGATTGTAAATTTTAGGGTGGGGTCTGATGAGGTTATGTGGTGAAATTTGCTTAATTTTATCAATAAAACGTTTCTTAATATTTAAGATTATTTTGACCAATTCGATTCCAATAGATGACAAAATTTCGAATTATCGAGTTGGCATATTCAGATTGGGTCTATCTGAAAAAATCTTGAATGAGGATTTTACCAACAAAACAAGAGGAAAATAAAAATGTTGCCTCCATAATCTCATCACAACTACCTCAAACCTATTGTCAAAATCTACCTACGGCCATGAGCATTCGAATTAACATTAGCACATTTGCGTCTATCTGGCAAAATCTCGATTAACAGATGACCATATCAAATAACGAAGAATTTTATCGACAAAATATTGGAGAAATCAAAAATTAGCCCCCTCTATCCTATAACCTCATTGAATAAACTTAATATTTTTTGAAACCTTGTTTTATACCATTATTGAAAAACAAGTCAATTCTCTCCGTCAGTGTTGAAACTTAATAATTTTAATGGTATCCTGTTGATGTCCCGGTAAACAAAGGTTTTGTACTTTTCAAACTCTAAAGTTTAATATTGTTTCCTAAATATTGTCCTACATTTCCTATTGTGAAATCATGTATTGATCCAGAGTCAGAATATCATTAATTGAACATGATGACTAGCAACATTTCATTCTGATCACCCGGCAAAAAAAAATGAGGAATGCAAGATTTGCTGTACAAGGAGCTTATTCAGCCCACAGAAGAACAGGGAAGAAGATTTTATAATGCTTTGTTATATAAGTCCATCCATTATAAGGAACAAATATAGAGATATATTCACTCGTTGTGTGAAACATTGACTTCTTTAAAAATGTACCGCACCCTTAATCCTTAATCCAGAGATTCTTTACCGATACCAATCGAAATTGCCGTCCGTTCACCCACAGATAAATTGAAACATCTGTCATCTGACACTTCATAAGAAAGTAAACGTAAACCTCATATATACGAAATACTGCATTCACTGAACCTACCACGTTAGAGGGAGTTGAAGAGTCGGTTGCGAATTCCTTTTCCCAGGTAGGATTTCAAAAGTTAGCATTTTGGTGAAAAGCAAATACCGATTTTAATCCTTACGACCAAACTATGCGATTTGTCAACCCAAATATTCACAATTTTGATGTTGGAAAGAAATATGGAACAGGCAACACTTTTCGGTTGGACAATGTTGTATACAATTCACCAAAGGTGGAACTTGTCTTTTGATGGGATGGAAACAAGCAATATGTCAATTAGTATTGAGTGCGTTGATTTATTCACTGCGAGTTCATACGACGGATAAAAATCTCGGATTTTTCTATCCCAGATTTTGTTTTCAATATTTTCAACTTTTTTATATGAAAAGAGGCGTGCCCGTTGTATAATTTACGTGATGTAATTGGATAAAACGATGGGATAGTAAAATCCGAGATTTTTATCCGTCGTATGAACTCGCAGTCAGCGTTAAAAATGCAGCATTACCATATCATGGCCAAATTAGAACGGTGGAAGAATTACGTATAAGATGCCGTGATTAAGAATTTACGAGAACAATCAGAAGACACTCGTTTTGTAGATACCCAGGTTCGGCGAATATCGACGTTTCACGAAATTAACATGAAAATGCGGTAAAGGAATATCAAGCAATGTTGTGATACAACTCTATTCTCCTCCTAAAACGCAAATTTTCGGATAATACCTATTCTAATCTCCATCCCAAACATACTAATGAAGCAGTAATAAGGACACTTTAGGAAGGAGCGTTCTGATGCGACCGCGTAGATTCCGAAAATAATGTCTACTGGAATTGTTACAACATTAGACATCGGTATCAAGTGCGTGAATACCCGATGCTAAATATTTTTTTTTTTGATGTGGTTCGCAAAACGTTCGCAAGCCTGCATACCAAAACTGTATTATGTTCTAGGGCACGTATTCTTGAAATCGGAGGAAATTTCCGCATGCGTAATATAATTTTCTTTAAAATTCTTTAAAATTCTTTGTATTATTCGATTTTTTCGCTGGCTACTTTAATCGTTTTTTCAAATTTGTTTGCAAGTTTTCTATTATTTATTTCCCTGTAAAGAGAATAAAGGCGGTGATACATGTACAGATTTTGCCTTTAAGGCATAAAAATTATGCGCGCTGATTGGTTAAAATTCCGCCATCTTGAATCGCCTTATAGGCAAAAATTTTAAATTGAAAATTTCTCAATTTTGTATAAGGTAAATTTTTTTGCCTTAAAGGCAAACTCTGTACATGTATCACCGCCTTAAATCCGCATCGATTTACCCAGTCAAAAATTTCCACCGATTTTTTTTAGTAGGGAAATAAATTTTTTTTTTCTTTTTTTTTTTTTGTTTTTTTTATTTAAATTATTACAACTGAATACAATTCATCTAGTAATTTTTCTTTCTTAATTTAATCACTTGTGAATGAGAAGACGCCCATTGGCCGGCTTCATTTATAGGTTATTTACTGAAGTAGTCTTTGCTTTGGTGTCCTTAATCCATTAAATCAATTGGTTTCGTTCTCTGCAATCGTCTTACTGCATGGGAGGTGTCCAACATACCACGAAGCTCTTCATTTACGTGTTGATAAATACGTTGTCCATGTATTACTGCAAGTTTGTTTATTTCTTCTTGGACCGTCGGGATATTTAGATCCCGATGAAGGTCATCATTCCTAATGTACCACGGAGCGTTAACTATACCACGTAGCACTTTGTTTTGAAAAGTTTGTATTATTTTAGTGTTGGTTTTCTTTGTACAGCCCCAGAGCTGTATTCCGTAAGTCCATACAGGCTTTAGCACCTATTGATATAGTAGCAATTTATTTTCGGTTGACAATTCCGAGTTTTTCCCGAGCAGCCAATACATTTTTCGATATTTGATATTAAGTTCTTCTTTTTTCTTTTTAACGTGCTCTTTCCATCTGAGCCTGGTATCTAAGGTCATCCCTAGATATTTAGCCTTATTTGCATACGGAATCTGCTGACCGTTAATGATTACAGGTTTGTAACTGACTTTTAGATTAGTAAAATTCACATGCGTGGATTTTGATTCATTGAGCCCGATTCGCCACTTTTTTGTCCATTTTATGATTTTGTCACATGCTTCTTGAAGTTTCGTTGTCGATTCCTCGATAGTGTCTCCTACTGAGAGAACTGCAGTGTCATCAGCAAATGTTGCAACGGTAACATCGTTTAAATGAGGTAAATCTCTGGTGTAGAGTAAGTAAAGAATTGGTCCCAAAACACTACCCTGTGGGACTCCTGCCGAGATCTTTTTTAGCTCGGAGTATGCATCTTCATATTTCACCCGAAAGTGGCGATTCTCTATGTATGATTTTAAAATCATGTAATATTGTTTTGGTAAATCTCTATGTAGTTTAAAGAGTAAACCTCTGTGCCATACCTTATCGAAGGCCTGTGCCACATCTAAGAAGATACCAGAGCAAACCTTTTTCCTTTCTAATGTATTCTCAATGACATCTGTAAGCCTGTGAACCTGACCAATAGTGGAGTGTTTCTCCCTGAAACCAAACTGATATTCTGGGATAAGGTTTCGTTGTTCTATGGTTATTTTCAATCTTTTGAGCAGCAGCCTCTCAAACAATTTCGCTAGTGTTGATAAAAGTGAAATTGGCCGATAAGATTTTATATCATTCGGTGGCTTGCCCGGTTTCGGAATCATTATTACTTCTGCTACTTTCCACTGCATTGGCACATGTTTTTTCCTGATGATCGCATTGATTATGTGCAGTAATTTACGGGTCCCTTTTTCAGGCAGCTCCTTTATTATTTGCCCTGTTATCAGATCGTAACCAGGAGCTTTCTTTGTTTTTATGTTCTTAATTTCTGTTTTTAGTTCTTTCAATGTTACAGGCCTGATATCTTCGAAATCAGATATTCTGGGCGTATCAGCAGTGTTTTCGTAACTGGTCTGCCGACCTAGAGGTTGAAATGTTCCTTCAAGATGTTCAGCAAACAGGTCAGCTTTATCTTTCGCACTTCTAGCCCAGTTCCCATCGTTTGTTTTGATTGGGGGGATCTGCGTTTTTGGTCGTTTTAACCCTTTTGTTGCTTTCCAGAGGGAATAGTCGGTATCTTTAGTTGGGGCTAGAGAACAGAGATATTTTCCAATTGTTTCATTTTTCACTGCTTTTATGAGGACCTTAAGTTTGATGCACAAGTTGTTTAAGGTGGTTTTATCTTGCGGCGCACGTGTATTCTGCCATTTCTTTCGGGCTTTTCGTTTTTCCTACACTAATTCTCTTACTTCTATTGGGTAAATAACGGCGTTTTCTTTCCTGGATGATAATTTGGGGGTGCATTCCCAAGCCGACCATTGTATGACATCAAGGAGCCGGTCTAGTTCCTCTTCTATTTCATATTCACTTTTGATTGGCACTTGAAGTTCTATTTTTTCCTCCACTAACTGCTTAAACAATTCCCAATTTGTTTTGTTGTTTGTTAGTTGTGGTGAATTTGTTTTTTCTATTACATTTTCACTAACCGTCATAATAACAGGAGAATGATCAGATATTAGACTTTCATCATTTTCTAAGAAGATGTAGCGTTCCGATATGCCTTTAGTGATGTAGAAATCTATTAGATCTGGGATTTTGTTAGGATCTGTTGGCCAGTACGTCGGTTACCCTCCTGAGTAAAATTCACAGTTTGAGTATTGGCCAGCTGCAAGTAATTCCTTGCCTTGGGAAATAAATAATAGAAAACTTGCAAACAAATTTGAAAAAACGATTAAAGTAGCCGGCGAAAAATTCAAATAATACAAAGAATTTTAAAGCAAAATTAACACCGGCTACAAGAATATGCGCCCCGAAGGGAACCTGCACGCCGAGTGCAAATTACATGGAAGAATCACAACTTGGACCGAATCGCAAAAGTAAATTCACAAATTCTAAAACCTAAAACCAATAAAAATTCTCGTACCGCATTAGTTACTTTCGTTCAAAAGGTCTCTTTTCAGAACCTGAAAATAGCGATCGTCGTTCACATGCGGAAGTTGCAATTTACCCAAAATATTTGTTGGTATTCTCGATATTGGTGCCTCAGTGAGTGTTCGTGAGAAGGATTCCATCCAGTTATAAATGAAAGAAATTTAAAATTTGATAAACTTACGCCATCTAATCTTTGATCATCTATCTGATGGAACCCGTAATAAAATACAGAGTTTTATATGGTTGCCGGTTACGTTTGGCAAAAACCCGAAACGATAAGATTTTTTATTGTTCCTATCTGCAGTCATTTTTGTATTTGGACATTGATTTCTCGAAAGTTCGAATTACTACGAAATTTTTTCGGACAGGAAATTATATCTGAAATGCATAACGAGGATAAAAATTCTCATATTCTTAACGTTAAGGAAGTGGAAACGTCGAATTAATCATTAATTTGTTTTCGACTTCGGTAAAAGAAGACTTGTGTAAAACGACGTTGCATGAACATGAAATGAACTGGTAAGAACTGGCCAGTAAAGTAGCGATAATACCCAGTTTTCCATGCCATACAGAAAACTATGTTATAGAAATAGACATGATGTTGAGTTTAGGCGCCATCGAGATAAGTAAAAGTTTGTGGAGCTCACCGGTAACTATAGTTCGCATTACCGCAATCGACTTGAAGGACGCATTATGGCAGATACTGCTTACGGAATCTGCTAGAGACAAAAGTGAAGGTGATGCCGTTTGGGTTGTGCAATGTAGTCCAATTAATGTGCCATATAATGCACAAACTTATTCCAACTACAAGAAATAATTTTTGTGTCTCTGGATGATCTGTTAATCATAAACGGTACATTGAAAGATTACCTTGAGCGTTTCGAGATGGTTACGATTTTATTGTTTTACTGTTGGCCATAATCCTTGATAAACGTAAATTTATCATGAAGGAGATTCGATAGTTTGGGTTTTTTGTTTGTGAAAAAGGGTTAAGGCTCGATTCTCACGAAATCGAAGTCGAATTCGAACTAATAGCTCCCACAACGACGAAAGATATTAGATGGACAAAAATTTCCGTAGCGTGACTGCTCCGATACAGTAATGTACGTCTAAGCGTTTTTCAGAATTATCTACATGTTTGTGTCGACAATTGATTTTTGTGTAGACAATGTCGATAATTGGTGGAATATGTAGGCAATTCGTAGACAATGTAGAATATTGTTTTTTTGTAGTTGTTCACATTGTTTTCTCAGTACGAGGTTGCTAACTTATAGTGTTCTAGCTCAAAATGGCATTCCCGAAAATTTTGTAAGTTAACATTCATTTTTTACAAAACAAATGGGTGAGATTAGTACGTGAAAAATATTTAAAAAAATTACAAACATATTCAAATATTTAAAACAAAATATTCTCAACGCCATCAGTTTTAGTCTTTAATAAACTCTATTTTACAAAGGACAAATATTTAGAATGGCGGCATTTTTCAGAAATTACAATGTTTGCCACATATGCCACTATTTAGTCATTTCTTTTCGAAAATATAATAATGTGGAAAAAATAATCGAACTAAACTAAACCAATTATCACCTGTTACCAGTTTCCAACCAAAATTTAGAAATTCAGGGGCTTAACTATTGAATTCAAAATTCATTTTCGAAGGCTATCGTTTTCGAGAGGCTATCGTTTCAAGAAAAAAGGAACAAGTATTTAATTTTTAATATTACTTTGTGGAAAATTGCTGTTCGATTTACAATCCTGTTATACAAATCAAATTTGACTTTAAATAGTAAATTTCTTTGTTTTATTCATCATTGCTGAATTTTAGAACTTCGTTAAAAATTCGTTTTAGAATTCAAATCCGCCTCTGAATATCAAATTTGTCAATAATTATTTAAGAATTGGCAAAATTTTCAAAATTCTTAAAACCCCAATCTATAGTTCTACATACCAAGTTTAACCATAATTTATTAAGAAATTACTTAGTTCGGGCTGGGTACGGTTCAACAAATCCAGAATTCCAAAATCCAAATTCTAAAAAAAACAAAATTGCAGAAACTAAAATTCCCTTAAAATAATTTAAAAAAATCCAAAATAACCAAATTCCTATACAAAATTTCTGTAAACAGATTTCAAAATATATGAAAGGCCTTTTATATTTCGATGTACATAAAATTTATTTTTGAATTTACTAATAATAGAATTTCTTTCGAAATTCGATTTTGATTTTTTTTTTTTTTTGTTAAATGTGGTTTTGGAGTTTAAGTCAGTTGGAATTTTTGTTAGGATAAGTGAACCGCGTTCCCTTCCAAAGCTTTATTCAAAATTCAATTAGGAATAAAATAACAGCAATTGAATCCAATGGCGTAATACAGGGTGGCGCACGAATCGTGCTACAAAAACAAAACGTAATAACTATTTTTCTGTGTGACTAATCTGTTTTTTATTTTTTTTATTTTGCAGATTATTATTTAAATTTACTAAAATGGATGCTTGGAATACCGAAACGAGGATTTGGATAGTGCAGCGCTACCATGCTTTGCAGTCCATCATTTCCGTCCAGAGGGAATTTAGGCGGGAGTTTGGCGGCACTCCCCCGAGTAGATGGACCATTATGAGGTTGGTACGCATGTTTGCTGAATCTGGAAGCATCGCACGTAGACCGTACAATCGAGATCCCTATGTTCGGGTCGAAGCCACAATCGCAGCTGTAGCATCATCAATTCAGGCAAATCCAAGTGTTTCGACTCGAGAGTTATCGGCGCAAATTGGAGTTAGCAGACGGTCATTACAACGGATAATTCATGATGACTTAAACTTGTTTCCGTACAAAATCCAAATTACAAGCAAATTAAAACCTCTGGATTTACCTATTCGCCTGGAATTTTGCCGGAAAATTATTGAAATGGCCGAAGAAGACAACAACTTCATAAATTGCTTGTTTATGTCTGATGAGGCCCATTTTGATCTAAACGGCAATGTAAACAAGCAAAATTGCCGTATATGGAGTGAAACTAATCCAGAAATACTCCATGAGACGGAACTGCACCCAGAACGAGTGACAGTGTGGTGCGCAGTTTCATCAAGATGCATTGTCGGGCCATACTTCTTTGAAGTAAACGGTGAAACAGTAACTGTAAATGGGGACCGTTATTTAAACATGTTGAAAGATTTTTTTTACCCAGAACTGCGGCGAAGACGTATCCCTTTTAACAGCATTTGGTTCCAGCAAGATGGAGCAACTGCACATATAGCCAGACCGGTTATGGAGGAGCTCCAACGAAAATTTCCAAATAAATTAATATCCAGAAACTCCACTTTCCGCTGGCCCCCAAGGTCACCTGACCTCACTGCACCAGATTTTTTTTTATGGGGTTATGTCAAACAAGAGGTGTTTAAAACGAAACCAAGGAATTTGACTGAATTGAAGCAGTCCATTACAACAATAATTGAGGCGATCCCGACTTCAACCCTTCAGTGCGCAATGAATAATTTTCTGATCAGGTGTCGCACATGCGTGAATGAGCATGGAGGTCATTTACGGTCTATCATTTTCAAAACTAATTAGTTAAATAAAAATAAAATTGAATTATCTATACAATAAAAAAAAATAAAGCCGATTAGTCACACAGAAAAAAAGTTATTACGTTTTGTTTTTGTAGCACGATTCGTACGCCACCCTGTATTATAAATTCCAGAAAATGATGTTAAAATGCAAATATCATCTCATATTCCAAACTATGCAATGATCAGTCAAGAATTGGCCGAGTTCTTATAATAAAAATGTAGATACTTTTTTAATATTTAAAAAAAAATCCGATTTTATCGAAATTTTCATGATTTCAGCAAAAGCGGAATTTTAATGAGCGGAAATTTTAAAAAGCGTTGAAAAGGCGGTATTTTTAAATTGAGAGATTTTGATATATCACGATTTTGAACTTTGAGCTTTCAGACTGATCCCATTTGTACTTTTCACAACGACAACTTTACAATTATTATTAAGCCCATACTATAAACTAAAATATTTTTCAAGTTTAGTCGTCCGACCATTTGGTTAACCGATTTAAGGACAACCATAAGTGATGTAATATACTGTTGGCAAAATTAAATTATTTTGTTTACAAATCCAAGATCATTAACATTAACATAAACCATTTGATAATATTTTTGTATCGGCTATTAAAATCGGCAAAATTAAAATTTTTTAATTTTGTTGTTCATTTAAATATTTTTGGGGAAAAGGCGACAACTACGGCTTGAGATATATAGACAATGCACAATGTAACACATTAAAAACGCCTAGTCGTAGCTTTTTTTCCGTCACCACCGGAAATCGGGACCCCCGAATTACACAGCAAGCGCTCTACTTACTTTGCTATCGAGGGCGATACGTTGTACTGTGGCGGGTCAATCAACAAATTTATTTTACCTGTGAATTTGTATAACGATTAAAGTAGCAATCCCTAAACTGAGTGTTTCAGGATTTATTGAATTGAATGACTAAAATGGAAGTGCCATGAAATTCTATTATTAAACAAAAACCGTTGGAATGAAAATTTATAATAATCAGATTTCACACAAGACGTGTGTGTTAAATATTGTATTAATTAAACATTAAATATAAATTCATCAAATCAAATCATTCATCAAATGTAAAACCAATCGAACGTTGTTAAATAAAATATTAAAATAAATTCTATTAATAAAAAATTATAAAATATAAGTTGGACAATTGTTCATTAAATTTATGTGGTACCAATATAAGGCTCCCTGGATTGAAAAAGGTGGATTTAAGAAATGTGTTTTATATGAAAAAATGGGACCTTTTTTAAGTCATACTTTTAACAAATTTTCCGACTCAACAAAGGTGTTTTACAAAAACAAATTTAATTTCAAAATGACACAAGAAAAGGCATATTTTATGTCATTTTACAAATATATTTTTTAATTCATTTTCAAAATGACTTAAAAAATTATTATTTCACATTATAAACATAAAATTTACATTTGTTTTTAATACACATAGAACTGCATGCGTAATTTCACGTTTTTAAGAAAATGGTTTCGTGTTTTTCTCGTTACAGTTTTTTGTTGTATTGTAAAGAAATCTAAAAAGCGAAGAAATGCATTTTCATAAATTTCAATTGTGAATTATTATTTGTGTATTAATTATAAATTAAAATATGCATTTCTTAATTCATTTTGAAATTTGCAATTGTTTTTTACACATTTTCAATAATAATATGCATTAGTTGAAAATTTCGAATGGCTTTAATTTGCATATTACAGTAAAAGCCTAATTGTCCGGCATCCATCCAATTAACCGGAATACTCAGTTAACTGGAATTTTAATTTTTAGGATTTTTTTTGCTTTTTTCTCTTTCATATGCATTTTTTAATTCTTTTTAAATATGCAATTGTTTTTTGTACAGTTTCATTGAAAATTTCACATGCATTTAATTTTCAACTTACAGTTTGATCCAATTAACCAGGACACTCAGTTAACCGGAATTGTAATTTTTAGGAATATTTTTCTCTTCCTTTTCACTTTCATATGCATTTGTTAAATTCATATTGAAATTTTCAATTGTTTTTTGAATTTTTGAGTTTTTTGACATTTTCATTAATGAAAGTATTAGTTGAAAATTTGGAAAGGCTTTGATTTTCAAATTACATTAAAAACCCGATTATCCGGCATCCAATCAACCGGAACACTGGGTTAACCGGAATTTTAATTTTTAGGAATATTTTTGTTTTTTTTCTGCTTTCTTTTCATGCATTTTTTTTAATTCATATTGAAATTTACAATTGTTATTTGAATTTTTGAGTTTTTTGACATTTCCATTAATGAATTTTTTTTTGTTTTTTTCTCTTTCGTTTCATATGAATTTTTTTATTTCATTTTGAAATTTGCAATTGTTTTTTGCATATTTTCATTAATGAAAACATTAGTTCAAAATTTTGAATGGCTTTAATTTTCATATAACAGTAAAAGCACAATTATCCGGCATCCAATTAACCAGAACACTCAGTTAACCGGAATTTACATTTTTTGGAAATGTTTTTGCTTGTATTCTCTTCTATTCTATTTGAAAAAAAATGTTTTCTGGTACATAATTTGAAAATAAATAAACGAGAATCCTAAAAAATAATGAAATCAAGCGAAATTCTTCTAAAATTTTTAGTTTTAATGAAACGTTCTGTTATCCGAAACTTTTGATTATCCGGAATGCTCTCAATTTCTAAGCCTTCCGGATAACAGCGCTTTTACTATAATATACACTACAGTAAAAGATCTGTTATCCGGAATGCTTCGAGATGAGAGCATTCCGGATAATCGAAAATTCCGGATAATTCAATGTTACATTAAAACTAGAAATTTTATGAGAATTTCTTTATTTTCTAGGATTCTCGTTTATTTATTTTGAAACTAACCAAAAACTAATTTTTAAGAAAAACTTAAAACCATAAATTAAAATTCCGGTTAACTGAGTGTTCCGGTTAATTGGATGCCGAATAATAGGGCTTTTACGTTTTATTTCGATCTTAAATACACATTTTATTTTATTTTCAAAATGACTTAAAAATACACATTTTATGTCATTTATAAACACACACTTCTTAAATCATTTTAAAGCTGACTTATGATATGCGTTAATAAAGTCAGCTTTTTTTAATTTCATTTTCATTACAGATTTTAAGTCAATTTTGAAATGAAATAAAAACGCTGATTTTAAGTGCAAAAAAACGATATTTTGAAGTCAGCCTTTTTCAATTCAGGGAGCCCCAATATAACACTCATAGGTACTACATAAACAGTTTGACAGTTCTGTGTTTGATATAAAAAAACTTAACTTGCGTATCAAGTTTTACTTTTTAACAAAGATGACTATAACTTATCGTCCTAAAAAAGCTAAAGCTTTTTAAATGAGGAGAAAGAATAAAGGTTTGAAATGTTCCCATCAACAATGACATCACAGAATTTTCCTATTGTTAACAGAAACAGTAATTTTCAACATTTTGGACTTATTGTCTACGTTCTCTATGTAGGCGATGCCATTTAATTAATTATCTACATATATTGTCTACGCATGTAGAGTATTAATTAAATAACTAAGCAGCTTAGACAATATGACAAAACACTGCTCCGATATCAGAGTGTTTAGAAAAAGTTAACTTTCGGTCAACGGAGGCTGCACACAAAAATCATTCGATAAGCTAGAAATGTTGTCACATTAGCTCCAGTTCTCATTTCGCCAACTTGTTCCTCCTTATTTTGAAAGATTAGGGACTGTTGTTTTACAAAAGAATGAAGATGGTAATGAACAACTGATATCATATATGTATCTTTCAAGAACTCAATAGTGCGCAGAAAAACTATTCGACAAGAGAGCTAAAATGCTTGGCAGCAATTCACGCTGTATAATTGTCCGTGCTTCTATCGATGGACATTGATAACAGATCATTCAAGTAGTTCATATCCCAACATGATTTGAGTGGTAGACTCACTCGATGGAACCTAAATTCACCATCTTGCTCAAGTAGATTGAAACGATTTTATACCCCCAGGGTTTTTATTATTGTTACTATTATATTTATATTTTTAATTTTCAAATCAAGGACAACAGAACTATGTCATCATGATAGGAAGAGCATGATTATTTTACAACGTACAAACAATTTAAAAATAAATTACGTCCCGTGTAGAAATACTTTAATAAAGCGGTCGTCAACCGCTCCGTATCAACAAATGATTTCTCCCCCTAAACAAACCAATTTTTTGGTCAAACAGTAAAAATAATATGCCAATAAAAAGAAATTTACGACATTTAAAAATTATTTAAAAATCCCCAGTAACAACAAAATGATGGCAATAGGTCAAATCCTTAATATCCATTATTTACGCTGAGGAGGGACACACATACACATAAATATATTAGTTGATTTTAAAATCTTCCGAGTAATCAAATCAATATACGAAGAGTCGAACGTATGTAAAACATCTTATATTACAATAAGGGTACGAGGGAAAATGAGTATACACAAGAAAAAGGCAAACGTTATTACCCATTTTTTATGTAAAATCATCAAAATTACAAGTAAAGTAATAAAATCTCTTAAGTACGTAATAAATTGATATCATAAAAATGAGCAAAAAAAATAATAATAGAAAATCGGAAAATGTAACATAAAAAAATTTTCATCGCAAAGTAGTTTTTTTTTTCGTTGGGTGGTGGGTGGTATGTTACACTATACACATACCCAGACTTTGGAAAAAGGTTAACTAATTGATTTTAATAGAAGTGCACACACACATACAGACATAACTTTACTACTTACGATGATCATCAATTTTTTCCAAATAATAAAATTAAGTTTATTAATTTTATATGATTACAAATTAATTAGAAAAACAAAAGAATGGTGAAAATATAGTTAATAATCAGTTTTTTGATAATAAACTCGAGCGTATAGGGATTTCTTACTTCTATATATAATGTCGTCCTTATCGGTAATAAACTATTTAACAGGATCAATTATATTCCATTAGGCATAATAGAAAACTCTGTATTAATGACGACGATATGGGCATCATAATAATATGAAGGCGATAAAATCTGTAAATGTGTTTTCCTCTCGTTTAATGACTTTGTTGCTGTTGTCATGTGTATCATCGATTTGGTGACAGGGATGGAAATAGATTGCCATATGGAAAGAGTACTAAACAGCAGTACACAGTACAGTGTATAGGTTATCCTACTGTACTCGTTCGGTTTGATACGTAAATTAGAGATTAAAGCTAGTTTTTTTAGAATATAAATCAAACAGAATTTGGGAGCTTTTACTGTATCTCGCTCTTTTACGTTTAATTCTTAGATTTTTACACACACACAACAGAACGAAATATTACGGATCTGAAGTTACGTACTAAATCTTGCTAAAAATGGGCATAAATTTATTATTATCCTTTTTACTGTTGTTGATATTTTTGAATCTTTTGTATTTCAGTGTTCCGTTTAAGATTGAAGAAGAAATGTGTATAGGCGGTTATGTTTTTGTTGCTGTTTTGCTACGACGCTGGTGACAAATAATTGAATTTTCATTATACATATGATACGTTCAATCCATTATTGTTTTTTATATTTGTTTAATGTTTATTGTCAATTATAAATGCTATATATATTTTTATGATTATGTCTTTTTCGCAAACGCGTCATTTACGATTTTAGTATCAAGGCAATTCGGAGTCAAACTTTACTTACTTTATTACAGAAAACCGAGCTTTTCCAAATCAAATGATTAAAATCCTATCTACAATCGTAAATTCGATGAAATTCAAATTTATATTATTAAATTTTATGGTCCTATAAGAATATATCCAATTGACTTTTATTAAGGTTTAACATGAATTGAGTGTGAATGTTTTGTTCAAAAATAATACTGTGCCTATAAAATTTTGAGCAACAACAAGTTTTTCAAGAGATCGATTTGATAAGTAGGCTAGAATATGCTGGGTCGTATTTATGGAACTTCGTGAAAAAAAAATTCTAGAACCGGCTTTATTGCTGCAAAGTAGAATAGAATTATGCTATAACAGCAGAAATGTGGTTTAAAACAGTTCGTATTTAGAATTACATTTTGTTCCAAATTTGTCAAAGGAAAACCACAATTATTGAAATAGTACAACCTAATATGTAATTATCTCTTTTGTATTACCGTATGTACCTACCTACAGTAAATTATACTCTCGGTCCTTGTTAATTTTTGTATTCTGTCAAAAATAAAAAGTTCAGTGCGTAAAGAAACGTCCCGCTATTAAGCTTCAATAAATTGTAAATTAATTCAAATAAAAATTAAATATTGTAAGATCATCCGTCTAAAGCCTTTTATTTCCAAACGCGAAATCAATCACGTTCAAAAAAGCTTGAACGTCTCAACAGGCTTGAAATTTCATTTTCGTCAATGATCAAAGATTCTATTAAGATTAATAACAATACTGGCGTTAAAACAGGTGGCCTTGACATGAAGCGTCTGGGAGAATGAAGTTGACATTTGTATCAGCTCCTCAAGACGAAACCACAGAACATAAGCACGAAAAGGCTGATTCTTCGAATGCAATCGCTGTCAAAAATCGGTCACTCGCGTCATCTTAGAAAACCAGAAAAAGAGCATGGAAAATTGTAGGACAGCTCAATAAAATTCTGTTGGCAGAGAGAATGCATATGCTAAAAGGTTATTGAAATGAAGCAGGAGGGTTCGTCTGACGGTTCTCTATTTAAAAACCGAAGATCGAAGGAGGAACGAGAAAAGAATGTAAAGAGGACTAAAATGCAGGAAACAAAAACTAGGCCTTTCAATGGGGTGCTAAAGGAGGACTTAGTGGTTGCTGATATTAACAAAGCCCAAAAAGGCCTTATCCGCCACTTTCCTAAAAACAATGAGCAAATACCCTGGCCTCACACCAGCTTGCCGGGAAAAGGATCACAAACTTTGACTATCATCCACATGATAAGGAAGACCAACTTTCATTTTTGAAAGCTCAAAAAAACAGGATTAAAAACAAAAAATTGGAGTCATCCTCGGAAGTGATGCAAACTCACATCTCAAAATTTGAGAAAGCACTGATACGAATGAACGAGGTGAATTACTCCTTGATTTTATTTTTAGTAATAACCTATGGATATGCAATATTGGCAGTAAACCAACGTATCTAGTAATAGACAAGAAATACTAGACATTACACTTGTGTCAGATACCAGTTTAGTGAGTTGGACGGTGTCGATATAGAGAACAGGAGGAAATCCGGATGGAATATTTTTAAAACTATTCTAAGTTTTCGTCACCAGTACCAGTTTCGAACCTCCTGATTCAACACAAAAGTTTGTTAGTGGACTAACCAACCGACCCCTTTAATAAGATCACATTAGGTGCGGGTCGTCCTAATAGGCCTTTGGATAAACCTCGACCACCTTGCGCCGGCCGAAAGGACTTTAAAACACCCGTAAAGAATGCAGGATGCTCTTTAGAAAAGCAAAGGAACCCAAACCTGCTGAGGACCAGGATTACTACAAGGAAGTCCTCAAAACATACAAATAAGAATTAAGAAATTAACAAATACCTGGAGGCTATACTGTAGTAAAATACAGGAGTCTTCTGCGACATCTAGGCTGCATAAAGAACTATCTCTAAGTCCCACCAATCCGAGTTTTGTCCAACGGCCAGATGGTTCTTGGACCGTAAGTGTAGAATCCTTGGAGCTGCTGCTGGAAATTCACCTTCCAGGTAGATCCGAATCTGGGGGATCTACATATTTAAGCGATATAATTCGGCAGGACCCGATGGCATTATAGCAATTCCCATTTTCTTTATTGTTGTTTATTTATTTACCGGCTTCCGGATTTATTGCACACTCAGAATTAAAATATTCCAAAGTATATGTTAGAACCTCACCAGTGACCACAAGGGTCATAATTCGCGGGATCATGCCCTTATATATATTCTGGTATCGGGCAGTACAACGACCCTCTCCCTTTTTGTGTAGCCACCTGTCGTCAAACATATTGACGCCCCCCGCCCATCAATCATTCTTCAATTTGACGATCCGACTTTATAGAATGTGTAGTATTAGCTTTATATTACAAATTTTCTTACTTCCAAGCAACTTTCGTTTGACGTTTGGTATTTTTCTTGTTCATTGTTGTCAAATGTTTTTTAAAATGTGGAAACAAGATTGTTATCTAATTTTGTTATATGTGTATGTTTTAGGTGAAAACAAAGGTGCTAATTATTTTTAAGTTATTAGTTTAGGTAGTTTAAACCATATAGGCAAGATCTGTTTCTATATTACTTCTCACGTCTTAAAGTGTACCCGTTCGTTATACATTGGATATCCAACAAACGACTAACTTAACCTTGCCCCGGCTGGAAAGTATCTTCATGGGCAGCCTACAACTATGTCACATTTCTAATAAATGGACTGAAGAAGTAAGTATAATATTTATACCTAGGGCGGTATAAAGCTATCATTGCAGACCCAAAGACCTTAGACCTATATAAGTTTAGCTTCTTTACTATTAAAAGTTTTAAAAAGGCAGACGGAAGCTTATATTAAGAGGTCGATTGAGCCAAACAGGCTATCAAAATCCCAGGTGGGGTTTTCTGTGAAGAATTAAATGTAAACCTCTCTTTTCTTCGAACTAATCACGATAAGGGAAGCCAATTTTATATGAAAACCATAATTACGTATGACTCAATTTTAATCTGCTTTATTAATGCCATGTAGACTAATAATTTTTAGTCGCAAAACAAATAAAATTTGTAGAAAAAATGTATATAGCTATTGTTGTGAGAAAATAAATCTAGTAACCATTTTTCGGTGTTGCAAGATAGATTTACGACCGGGTCGACGATATATTGCATAATCTAGTAATCTTCCTCTGAACCAAATTTATTAAGTAAAATAAAACAAGAGATCATTTTGAAAAAATCTAGTTTTCATTGAAATTTTAAAAATCATTAAGTAGTCTAGCATTCTTGCAATTGATTTCAATTTAATTCCGAACATTCAGTTCAAAACTGCCAATCATACCAAGCGGATAATTTTGTTTTGTGCCTTAACCGTTTTTCTCGCGTTTTGTATGCTTATGATCTTAAAATATGTTTCTGTCTTGCAGACTTCAAAAGGTTCCAGAGTATCAACCTCGTTTTGGTTAATCTGATACATTTATGTCCAAATCTAGATCAGTGACAAGGAATTTCACATATAAGATTTCGTTGAATAATTCACAAACTGAGGTCTTTGTGTGTTCTCAATGCTAAGTGGCAGAATCTTTTTTGGCTTGTGGAAATTTATGTTTTATTTCAGCAATATACTTTTTGTAATTGGAAACAATATTTGTTTTTAAATTATGGAAAAGTCGTTAGAATAATTTTTAGTTTAAAATTATAAATATATAACTTTAAGCGACTACGAAAGATTACTGATGAAAACCTTCAATTTAAATAATGATTGTTTAAAGATAAATGTTTTAAGTTTAATAAATAAATCGCGGTATTGTTTTAAAAATATATTTCAAATTTAATGAAATTTGTTTAAAGTGTTTGATTTTTTTTGGAAAATTCTTGGCCAAAAGTATTAAGCACCCCTATAAAACACGTGCAACTCATAAAGTATAATAAAACAGACGTATGTGTTATTATTTAACTTCATGCGGCGTATTCAAACGTTAATTTAGAACATTAGAAAATGTATTTCGAAATGCCATAAAACATGTAAAATTAGAGACAGTCAATTTTACGAAACGCCTAAAGAAGTGAACTTTGTATAGAAACACGGATAAAAATCCTGATTCTACACGAACAAGTCAAGTCTCAGTTAGACATTGCCAAGTTAGTAAAATGTTCTCGATGTGCGGTGCAATCTGCTATTAATGGGTACGTACCACACACCCAGAATATCTCAAAAGCCGGGTTAAAAAAACGTTAGGTAACCACATATACTCGTACGTCTTATCCTATGAAAATTTATATTAATATTTTTATTAATTTATACGTTACGTTCGTAATTTATAAACTGTGATCCCTAGTTTCTGTCGAACTACACAATTTACATATTTAGCTGCAAGTTTTGCTGAAAATTTAGACACCGCATTGCTCCGAACATAATTTTTAATGACTACAGTTTGAAAAAATCTTAGTTGCGATTTCTGCCCCTAAGATTGTAATTTTTACAAGCTCTGTTATAAGCGTTTTCCAGGTGTTTTAGTACGGAACGTTGATTAACACGTAAACAGTTTCCTTTGATTTCGCAAACATATTATTTTCTGTTAGTGATCATGTGTTGCCCAACCATGAGAAAGTGAGACGAAAACTTCATGGAATCATGTATAACGTTTCTTAACGCGCAGGTAATTTCGGCAATATACTGAACCCAAATAGTTTGATTGTCTCCAACATAAGCTAAGGCCGCAAGTATCGATCGATTCATGCGCTCCGACGCATTCGCCTGAGGACAATACCGAGGAACAACCAGCCTTTGTTCACCAATGCTAGTTCTGGTGGAGTAATTTACTAGTTTAATTTCCTTGAATTCGTTCAAGCATTCTCTTCCATAAAGACTCTCGATAATGCATCCGGCACAACGTACTGTGATCCACTACGATGCTGTATAGTAAAATCAAAACCCTGAAGTTTCAGACTCAAAGGCGCTAGTCTACCTGTGTACTCTCTTTGACTCATAAGCTATTTAAGACTGGCGTAGTCAATAACAATGATGAAAGATCGATATATGCTCAAAATTTTTTTACACTAAGCACGGCAGCTAAACACTCTAACTCGGCAATCGAGTAGTTGCACCATGCTGCGTTCAGCTTCTGAGACATATGTGCGAAGGGATGCTCTTCACATCATCACTTTCCTGCAACTACAAGCTTCCGACACCATTTGTACTAGCATCACACTGAATCACAAACGGTTTGGAAAAATTAGGATGAACGAAAACTGCGAGCAGTTTACAATGCCTATTTGGAACTACAAAAGCTTGCTGGGCTTTTTCAGACCAAATGAATTTCGAGTTCTTTTTGGTGAGATCCGTTAGAGATGCTATCAAAGATGCAAAACGCGAGTTAAAGCGCCTATACCATCCAGCCATTGTCAAGAAACGACGAAGTTTCTTGTGAGTGATTGGTTTTGGGAAGTTGGTTATGGCTTGTACTTTTTCTGAATTTGTTGAAAGGGTTCCGTCCCCAACTACATGACAAAGATAATTAATGCGTTTGAGGAGGAAGTGGCTTTTATCTAAGTTTACCGTTAGATTAGCATCGCACAGTCTCTTAGCTACAAGTGACAGCAACTCTAGATGTTCTTCAAATGTTCCAGATATACAAAAATACGAACATGGAATTCATGGGGTATCGCCTGATCCATTAACCGGCGCATGGTTTGTGGCGCGTTGCAGAGACCAAATGGCATAACTGTGAATTAGTAAAGAGGACGACGGATGGTAAACGCTGTCCTATTCCGGGATCCAAGAGCTAATGGAATCTGCCAAAATGCATCCTTCAAGTCAAGACTTCAAAACCATTTAGTTTAATAAGCATTGCAGTCCGTCGATTATAGGCAGTAGATACGCATCCCTGACCGTTACCTCGTTCACACGTTTTGCATCTAAACGTAAGCAAACCTTGGTTTCCGAACCAATGTCACAGGAGTTACGTTTCTCTACACAAACAACGCCACAAAGTACAACACAACCATATAAAGATAGGGAACTACTTTTCAATCGCGCGCGGAGCAATACATTTCAAACCACGCTTAATATAAAATGCACAATAAGCATAAAACCTCAAACCACGCGCAATAAAAGATGCAGAATAAACATAAATGCCCAGACATGCATTTATGCTTATCCAAGATATCAAGTGTCTTAGTTTTTAGATTAAGTATGAATTGTAATTAGTTGTTACAGTCTTAGTGAAACATTGTATTTTCTAATTAAATAATTAAAATTATAAAATTAAATCAAATAAAAGAAGGAATAAATAAAAATAAATGATAAAAATATTTTTTTTTAAATCAAGTTTTGTGTAAACTAACTTATAACTTATAACTAAGTGCACAGTTGATAGTGGATATTTTTTAATATCCAAAAATCCTACGATTAGCGTGTTACAAAAAAAAATTTTTTTTTTCAAGTGAAATTACTGTGTCTACATTCGAAGCATAAAAAACGCTCGTATCGAAGGTTTATCGATATTAACTGAATGTAACAAAAATAATACAAATAATAAAAAATAATAAACAAGTGAAATAAATAAAATCAACTTAATAATAAATTTTTTTCCCGAATCTATCACACCCCGACCAACGGTAAGTGAAATAGAGCCCTAATAAATACTATAAAAAGACGACCCGGTGTATATACCGGAACAGTGAAAAAAAATATATAAATAAAAATAAAAATTAGAACAACGGAAAAAATAAACGAAAGAGGGAAAAATCAACAGGATCGACGGTTCATCGATGTCTGCAATACAAATCATCATCATCATCATCGCATGGTAAGCGTTTTTTTGATTTTGGTAAATTCTTTAAAAAACCTATATGTATGATAAATCCCAATCCATTAAGGCTTAATCCACGCTTAACAACTCAAGGAAATTCTACGGCATATAGAATTTTCAAATCACAAAAACTATTAGAATCTATCGACGAAATCACAGAAAGTCTCACTAACCTAACAGTTGAAAATATCAATCATCCAACGCAAAATTCAAACAAAATTAAAATGTCAGTTGATGAAGGTAATCACGTTGATAATGGTGTTAACAATCTGTTCAAGAGTCTCAGGATCCCAGACGCAATCAAAGATCTACCCCGCTACGAAGGGAGTAGACACACACTTTATGAATATATTGAAAACGTTGAGGAAATCCTCACACTGTGCAACAATATAGATGGGCATCGTTGCTCTAAAATCTACATTCGGGCCATACGAAATAAGATCCAAAGTGAGGCAAATGAAGTACTCACGATGTATGACACTCCCCTAGAGTGCGAAGCCATCAAAGACAATTTAATCACGCATTACGCAAAAAAGCGTAACGAAACAAACCTCATTAGAGACCTATACGGTGTATCATAATGTGCTGACAAAGTAGAGAAGTATTTCGCTCGTATAATTGACATACAGAGCATAATCATTAACCACACAAAGTTAAATAAAACAAGCGCTATAGTGATAAGAGCCAAAAATGACCTATACCAGGAAATGTGCCTCAACACATTCCTGGCGGGACTGCGAGAACCGATGGGTTCAATGATTCGGACAATGCAGCCCAGTAGTTTAACAGAAGCCTTCACACATTGTTTGAAAGAACAAAATATGACTTACCTGATAAAAGGTTCAACTCAAAATAATTATAGCACTACACCCATTACTCCGAGAACAACAATGTCTAGGATCCTACACGGAAATCAAGTCAATCCTCCACGGAATTACTACACTAGTGGTCCACCAATATCTCAACCAAAGACTGGCCCTAGTTATAACTATCACCCCGCTCCACAGTATTACAACCACCGTCCTTTCACTAAACAAAACCCAGTGTCAAATGGAATGAGCCCAACTTACAATAGATTCACATTCAAACCTCCTATGGTTCCCCGAAGAAAAGCGGAACAAATGGACACAGGATCGGATCATAACAACTATAAGCAATTCTCGAGTATAAACCCAACGAATAACTATCGATTTCAATCAATGGGTCCACCAAGAGTGCGAGCTCAGGAATTGTATACTTCTGAGGATCCGCAAGAACCGTACCCACACCAATAGAAAACCAACAGGAAGAAATCTGCGAAGAACAGTCCCAATCGTACTTCCAAGATCTTGACGAAGTTGAGGCAGACGATGGAAATTTTCATCAAGATGCCTCCCCGTCGGAATCGGCTACGTAGATTGTTAAAAACATCAAACGTATGCACTTCCTTACATACAATTACACCTGAATAAGTCAAAAATATTAAAATTCCTGGTAGATACGGGTTCAAACAAATCTTTCTTAAATCCCGAATTCGTCCATCCTTCACGGAAACGCTACATACCCCCAATAAACATTAAAAACATGTTCAACAACCACCAGGTAAATCAAAAAATCGTCATCCAAGGACTTACGGAGTTCAAAACAAAGGAATCCTTGGAATTACTCCTTTTTAAATTCCACAAATATTTTGATGGTCTCCTAGGATTAGAAACGATGCAACAATTAGGTATCACATTAGATCTCGGGAAATCAATCCTCAAGACAGACAAGGTCGAAATCCTCCTTATATTTAAGCCTAATTACGCCTCAAGAGTCTATACCATACTACCTAGAAGCAAACTCACTGCCGAGCTTCCGGTAGATGTGGAAAATGGCGATATATACGTCACCCCAACAACTATCAACGATAAATTAATTATCCCGGAAGGAATTTATCATTGTAAAAATTGGTACGCAGTTTTCGAAATTATTAACTACGGCAACAAATCACAGACCTTCGTGATTGAACAACCAATCAAAGCCACGTTGTTTAAAAAGAATTACCATGCCGAACTCAACCATAATAACATCCAGGAATGCGATAATACCACCCCGCACGAAAAAATTTCTGATTTAATTAGAACACAACACCTTAACGGGGAAGAAAAGACAGCAATCCTAAAGCTATGTCATCGGTACGAAGAGTTATTTCTTAGAACCGAGCAGCAATTGTCCTTCAAAAACGCTGTTAAACATGAAATAAATCTTAAGGACGAGAAACCTGTCTTTTCGAAAAGTTATGATACCCTCCTATTCATAAAGAGGAGGTACAGAAACAAATAAGCAAAATGTTACAGGACGGCATTATACGTCCCAGCTTCTCACCATGGTCGTCACCTATTTGGATCGTACCCAAAAAGGCTGACGCCAGTAGGAAAACGAAGTGGCGATTAGTGATAGACTATCGCAAACTTAACGAAAAAACAATCGAGAATCGGTATCCCTTACCAAATATTACCGACATACTCGATAAGCTGGGAAAATGCATGTACTTCAACATTAGACCTGGTTTTCACCAGATAGAAGTAAGGCAACAAGATATACCTAAAACTGCATTTTCTGTTGACCACGGACACTACGAGTACGTTAGAATGCCGTTCGGTCTAAGAAATGCACCTTCAACATTTCAAAGGGTTATGGACAATGTCCTAGGGGGTATCTAGGGTAAATCCTGCCTGTGCTACATGGATGACATTATAGTTTTCTCCACGTCACTCTAAGAGCACATTGAAAATCTTAAGCAAGTCTTCGAGAAACTACGAAAAGCTAACTTGAAGGTACAAATAGACAAATCCGAGTTCCTACACCGAGAGATCTCATTCTTGGGTCACATCGTTACACGTGATGGAGTTAAATATAAACCCCGAGAAAATAAAAGCCATTAAGGGAATCCCCGTTCCGAGAACGGAGAAGCAAATTAAGAGCTTTTTGGGCCACTACCGAAAATTTATAAAAAATTTCTCCGATGTAACCAAACCCTTAACGGAATGTTTGAGGAAAGGGAAAGAAATAATCCTTAATGAAAGATATTTAGAGTGCTTCGAATACTGTAAAAATTTATTGTGCAACGAGCCAATCCTACAGTATCCCGACCTCTCCAAGGAGTTCGTCCTTACTACCGACGCCAGCATTGTCGCCATTGGAGCCATCCTCTCACAAGGCACCATAGGTAAAGACAAACCAGTCTGCTACGCATCTAGAACCTTAACGGTCACGGAGCAGAACTACTCCACCATCGAAAAGGAGCTTCTGGCGATTGTCTGGTCCACAAAGTATTTTAGGCCATACCTCTTTGGTCAGAAATTATAACAGACCACAAGCCACTGACTTGGCTTTTCAATCTTAAGGAGCCCAATTCGAAACTAATTCGATGGAGGCTGAAACTCGAAGAATATGATTACGAAATCATATATAAAAAAAGGTGTTAAGAACACCAATGCAGACGCACTATCAAGGATACAGCCCGAATCTCTCACTGTTAATAATATTAAAACTTCGGAAGTTTCCGAATCCTAAACGGAACCGGAAATTGAGGACGAAATCGAAAATCTAGTACCAACAACAAATTCTCCCATAAACCATTTCAGTTCACAAATAATAATAACGATCGACTCTGAAATGCATGGAACAAACACTATCAATGAATACCCAATCGGAAAACACCGAGTAATCATCTACATGCCTAACCACCGTACCAACCGTCAAACGTAGAATTGGCGCACTGGTAACGAAATATCGAGTCACAGGCATCATGTGTGATGACTTAATATTTGAAATCGCCAAAGAAGCCTATAGGGAAAAATTTGGAACCGCTTCAAAGCACTATTTAGTGAGATCGCATGTTCTCCTAATGGACGTACTAAATGTAGAAGATCAGAACGCGATGATAAAAAAAGACAAAAAGAGAACCACAGGGGAATACTAGAAAATTACGAATTCATTAAAAAGACTCACTATTTTCCAAACATGAAAAATCTTATTACGACATACATCAATAACTGCAGCATCTGCCTACAAACAAAATAAGACAGGCACCCACCCGTTAAAAGTCGAATATGAAGTCACAGAAACACCTAGACAGCCTATGGAAATCTTACACATAGATTTCTGCTTTTTCGAGAATCATGCTTTTCTCACAATTTTAGATAAATTCTCAAGGTTCGCTGCAGCCTTTTACATGAAATCCAGAACCAGTAAAGAAATTCAAAAAAGACTCACCCAACTCTTCAGCGTACATAGCAAACCCACAAAACTAATATCCGATAATGAGGGGAATATGAACACACCCTCCTTTAGATCATTCCTACAGGAATACAACGTCCAGTTACACCATACGACGTCATATTGCTCTACGGGAAACTCCCCCGTGGAACGATTACATTCAACCCTACAAGAGCTTATTCAAATAGCTCATATTGAGAAACCTCATGAGAATATAAAAAACTTGATGCATGACTGCATCCTCTCATACAACAACACCATTCACTCTGTGACTAAATTTACACCCTTCGAACTTCTAACCGGTCACTACACAATTCCGGACCCGGAAGAATACCTATTCAACAACACGTTATCGTACGATGCATTGTGCAAACGAATCTATGAAGAAACTCACGCGAAGAAGACAAAATTGATTAATAAAACTTAACGTTGACAGAATCAAACCCCTTGATTTAAGGGAGAAGCAAACAGTCCATGCACGTAATAAACGACGATCCAAAATTAGGCCAGGATTCGTCGTAAGAAGGGTACTAAAAAATAACAAAGTCACTAGTCCTTACAAAAGACGGAAAATACCATGAAATGCTCATAAAACAACCATTTCAGGTATCCCGTATTTTATTATTAGTTTTGGATTTTGAATGAATAGAATTAATTGAAATTTAAATTTACGTCTGAAATTCACGTCTGATCTTTGAATTTTTGGTTTACCTGAGAATTGCTCCTCAGAATTGTAGTTGGTAGTCATGCCTGATGCTGCTGGTTGTTTCGAGGATTGCCCATTGTAGCTGGAGGTCCTCGAATCTACGTTTCCCGGCTGATCAATTCGGTGGCCTTCTTAAAGGAATCACCTCTAATTGGTATTGGTGTTATCTCGAGTGCAATCGAAATACAAGTAGATTCCAACTTAAAGAAACAATTGTTGAGCGTTTCCAAGAAAACTGTGTGATATGTTACAATCATGAAATTGCACCAATATAGCCTTCAATGCCTGTTAGGTTTTTTTTTGTAAGGAATTTTTGATCAAAGTATATTTTCGGAAAAATTCTAAATTAAATTAGCATAGAGTTTTCATCTGATTTTGGAAGGGAAAAAATTTTGTTGGGTTGCAAGAAAATTTTGGTGGGAGTTGGTTGTGAAATAGAGTAATAGACCCATATTAAATTAGTTAGTGATTTGATAGTTTTATAATATTTAATTTATGGTAAAAGTTTGGAACAATAATAATAAAAATATACCAAACAAAAAAAATATGTATATTAAATCTATAGGTAGGCTACTACCAAAAATTTATAAAAAATTTCTCCGATGTAACCAAACCCTTAACGGAATGTTTGAGGAAAGGAAAAGAACTTTATATAAAACAAAGTCGGGTTAGTTACACCATTTATAACTGAAGAACGGCTGGACCGATTATTATGATTTTTGTTTTGTTGGATTTGTCTCCGTTCCGAATAGCATAATAACTATTAAAACATTGGAAAAATTCACCAAAAAAAAGTTATCAAGAAAATTCATTTTCTCATATATTTAGTACATTTTGTTTTTTTTTTTTGTTCGTCTCAATACAGTGGTGGTTTAGGAAAAAAGAAAAGTCGGAAAAACTCAAAAGGGAAGCACCAAAAATCTAATAAAAAAACCTTTTTTATATGAATTTTGTAGGTGTAGTTTCTATGTGACGAGTGGTGCAGTGGTTAAAGCTTCGGCGCTTGGACCGCAAGGTACTGGATACGAATCCGACTGGAGGCTGCATGCACATTTACCATTTTATTGTTTATCCCATTTTTTTTGTTATTTCATCTACTTATCTATATATATAAAACAATTTGGAGTATTCATTTAATTTATTTAATCTTAATAAAAAACTCAATTTTATTAAGCAAAAAAAATTTATTGATTTTGAGGCGGTACGAAGTTCGCCGGGTCAGCTAGTAAACTATAAAAAAAATATTTTGGAAAAAACTTATACATGTGTATAAATAAAATACAAGCATTAAGTATACGTTATAAACTTCGGGGATATATTTTCTGTATGTGTGTCTGTTATTATTTTCGCGGAGACTGGTTCCCACAAAAACAGAGAGAAAACGCGTGATTACTGAGCGCCAGTAAAAAACCTCTGCTGTCCGAGTTCAATTAAATAAGCCGCTTAGAATGGGCTCGACGGCACCAACATTATGCCGAAGAAGATTGGTCTAATGTTGTATGGTCCGACGAGTCCTACTTTGAGCTAAGTTTTTGTTTTATCGGTATAAAAGAACAACAACAATACTAGTTTTTGAATTTACTTTTATATGAAATACAACCATTCTTACATCGAGTATTTTTTTAAAATATTTTTAGATAGTCAGTCACACTAAATTATGAGGAATACCATACGTGTCGGCGAGGAATACCATTCAGATTGAGTGGTAAACCGTACCTACCGTCAACCACGAAGATGGCAGCATTAAGATCTGAGCAGAGAATCTTTGGGATATATTGAAGCGCAAGAAACGGGAGCACAGTATTACATCAACACAGCGTTAAACACCACTTTAACCAATGAGTGGGATGCTATTGCTGCTGCCAAGTACACAAAGCTTGTACGCAGCATGCCCCAAAGGATTGCTGCAGTGTTTAAAGCAATGGGTGGGCAACAAAACTAATTATATTATTTATCCCGAATGTGTGCAATGCAGTACATTGAAGGGTGCCTAATACTTTTGGCCAAGGCTGTAGAAGCTTTGGTATGAATGGTAAATTAAAAAATAGAATATGGTTCTCTATGAATTCTCACAAAAATTTGCGTGCAATCTAACGTATTTACTTATTTTAAATCTTTAATTGCTCTACTCTGTTAGGTTCTATACAAATTTTTTTTAGTACCAGAGGAGATTCTTCTGATCAAAAATATGAAAAAATTATAGCGAATCTGCTCTTCGAAAGGTAGAATGCGGGGCTACAAGTTGTTCGTTCTTAATGGAGTTTCCGGATTTACTTACAATTTTGAAATATTTTCGAGGAAGGAAAACGAAATACGTTGACCATCAAAAACCTAATTTAGGAAGCTCTTCAAATGTGGTCTTTCGACTACTGAGGAATATGCCGTGACTCATCATGTACACCACTAGTAAACACCACTGGTATTAAATCAGTTGGAAGGTCGCTACAGACTAATATCGAATAAATTACCAGCTGAGCGGGTCTTAAAAGCACAAGTCACATACCAAGACTAAATACGAATTTGGATTTTTAGGCAAGGACACAAAATGTGTGACTTTACTATCTACATTTCCATGTAAACTACCAACAACTGTTGAGATAAATTGTCCAAATAATCATTAAATAAAACATAAATATGAGTGGTGTGTTTCGATACGAAATTCATGGCTACGTTCTCGATAAAAAATTCTAAAGTAAATGAGACACGACACCATTATAGTTTGGCAAATTTTCTAACTGAGTTTGCTGAGAGTCTTGTTTAGATTTCCCAATAATACTTTAACTAACATTTTGGCACTTTGAAAATAAATTTTTGGTAAAGTTTTTTTTTTTATCATGTATGCTTTGTAAAACAAAAAGCATTTTTGAGAACTTTTGTTTTTTCTTAGAATAAAAATATATTTTTATTGTTTCAACTCGAAGTTTTTTTAATCGCGATTGTTAATTGTTTTAAAATAAAAATATAAAATAAAAAAAATTTATTGAGAGTTTTGTACAAATTTTTTTTAGTAAATTTTGATTTTAAAATCTAGTAACCAGGAAAATTTATAGTCACGTCAAATGATGTGATACATCTAAGGGAATTGAGTATTTATTTGCAAGATGTGCGCTTTAAAAAAGTATTTCAAACTTTATCTCGCCTAAAGAATAGACTTCGTCACGAAAAGTTATACATTCGTGTAAAACTTTCAATGCTTCTGTGAACTCACTTATTTTAGTAGTTATATAGTTTCCTGTCTTAGGGCAATAAATTCTTTGCATATTTTCTCTATCATTTAGTTTACCAATTTGCTATATTCTTTATTTTGAAGACCACATTAAACCCAAAGAAAAAACAATTTTCTATATTGGTTTTCATTTGTGCGAGAGTGTTTAACTGCCGTAGCTTAGAACGGATAATAAAATCACAACATCTCACAACATATACGTATGAAAAAAATAAATACCATCATAATTTTACGGAATCAAAGATTAATTTCACATATAAGGTTAATGGTCTGAAAAAATAATCCGAAGGCAATAAAAATTCACATATAATTTTCAAAATAGCTTAGATGTGCGCCTTTGTAGAATTTTTATTTGTTTTTCAAATTGAATGCGATTAAATTTATCGCAAACAATGAAAACCTTGGCAATTGTTGCGCCTTTACTAAATAAAATATTCTAAATCTGTAACAGAGTTAAATGATTTTGAAGAAATTCTGCTTTACGCATTCGTTTAGTATTTTATAGATATTGCTGTATTACATACCACTCTCGTATATACAAAATCATCACGGATATATTTTAGTTACCTGCAAGTAAAAAAAGAAAACGTAATATTGATTAGTATTTTGCGTTAAAGCTCCAACTAAATTACTGAGTTCATCTCTATGTCTCTATGTAAATTTGTTTAAATAATAAAATGTTTAACTCCCCAAATGATAAAGGGATACGCCAAGAATAATTGGGCAGAACGGAATAAAAAATTTAACAGAAAATAAATAATTCTTAAATTAGTCGTATAATTAATTAATTTATAATAATAAAATGTATAAATAAGAATAATTAAAGAAAGTAGAATAAATTTATTTTAAATTAATGAGATGTCCCTATGGTAAAAGCTAATTAGAAAATTATTTAAGTAATTTATGATTATTATCCATTTTAAAAATTTTACAGCATTTTAAATATTTCGACTTGTTTTAGAGAAATTTTGCGCTCGTGTGTATGTTATGTATTTTACAGAATTCGGGGTGTTAGATTTTTAGACTATTATGTTTTATGGTGTTTTCTTATTATACGATCTGGGCCAGCGCATATAAAAAAAAAAGAAAAATTGAAAAACAATTTACTGCTCCCGGTTAAAAAATAAATGAAGCAATAAATTTTTTTAATTACCGTAATTTTACAAAAATTAACCATTTTACAATAATTGTTCGCGAATTTTTATTATATACGCGGTGTACACCGTAAAATAATTTATTACATGCGGATCATAAAATTTGTATTATGCTATATAGTATAACATAAAATATCAACTGTGGAATTTTTTGTAACTATACGTACGTACCAAGGAGGTTCTATATGGATATAGAAGATACACACAACTCAACTCACAAGGCATCATAATAAATTTAATATGCAAAATACCTGTAACCAACCTACCCATCTACAAAAACAATTTATTTATTTATTTACTTGTATTTAATTTTAAATTTAATGTTTATTGCTTTTAATTTTTCATTGTGTTGTTTTTTTTATATTTACGATTATTATTATTATTATTATTATTATTATTACAGGAGTAGTATATACAAAATATTTAAATTACGTGTTTTTTATTTGGTTCAGTAGAAATTCTCTTCTATAACATTTATTAAATAAAAATCCAATCAAAATGTTAAAAAATAAATAAATAATAAAATTAAAGTTATGCACAAAAAATAAATTTAAATAAATTGTATATATAAATTATACAGGGTAACTTGAAAGACAACAAAAGAAACCCCAATGCGAGTATGGAACGAAACATACTTCTTCATGTTCCTGGAAACATCTCGTGAGATTGCACAAAACGTGGTAACAATCATTTCCACAATGTAAATAAATCTAAGAATTATATTGTGATCAAACTAACCAGAAAGAACTAATGATAGGTAGGCGAGACAATTTCACAGGACCGTCCACTAAGACCAATCAAATCAATCCATAACCTCACAATTTTCGGTTCTCTGTACAAACCAACGAAAAATCTAGTAATAGGAAGCTCACTATATATTGCCATATCTCCTAAAATACCAGACAATTCGAGTTTAAGTCAATATCATGAAAAACTTAAATGATTTCTGAGCTTCACACCAAATAAAGGAAAATTGAATGGGAAATGTTTAAATACGGTACTAAGCGCGTTGCCAATGACTGCAAGGATGTTATCTCGAGTATGATTTGGACAAAACATAAAAAGAAGTTTCGGTTTGCCACAACCAATCCTAGAATCTTCTCCAAATTTTTCCCGGATTTCCCAAGCATTTGCAACGGATCTTCCCCGAATTTCTACCAGATGTCCTCCTGATTTATCAAGGAATTCCCCCGGGTCTCCCCAGAATTTCCCGGATTTTGTCGATTTCCTCTGATTTCGTAGGATCTGTCCAGGATTTGCCACGAATTTCTCGCGGATTTGCTCCGAATTTCCCTAATATTTTCCCCGGATTTATTCAGATTTTCTTCCGGATTTCCCCAGATTTCTCAGGGATTTCCACAGGTTCGCCACCTGGGTTTCCTCGGGAAAGTGAACATTGATTGCATTTTGTAATTGTTTGTGCATTGACAAATTGGCCGTTTGCCGATCGAGCAGCATTTTCGAGTTCGTTGAAATGATGAAGTTGTCTGACAAACAAAGCAACTTCCTACTTGCGAACTTACAGTTTTAGTCGCTGTGACTGGTTAAGTAAAATAGATTACAATGGCCTAACATAGACTCTATTCCTGATTTAGTGGAAAAATGACAATTGTTTGCTTTGATCCTGCAGAAAGATGCGTCGACCTTGTAAAGTTTTGGCAGTTTCGGGGTTGTGTTCACTGTAGAGTATAAATGCAGCGAGAGTGGCAACATTCACTATATTGTAGAATACAAACTACGTTACAATCTTATCTACCTTATCAGTCTACCATTGCCAAGTTCCACGATAACAATAAACGCCCTCAGCGTAGTGCGGAAAAGAAATTGGCCATTCCGGCCTGTACTTTCATGCGCCTCACTGCCTTTGACTTTTTCTGGTCTACCAGTTCCTTTCCCCGTATACAATTGACCGATGATGGGATAAGAGTTGTTTGCGTCACAAACCCAAAATATGTTTAACCTACATTCGGACGGCTTGGATGGATATATTGTGTGAATAGTGTATAGGGTAATAGTTGTTCATTTGTTGCAACCCAATCCAAACATTGAGAATAAGTGATATCGTTGTCAAACCGAATAAATCAGCACTTACCACGAAATTGACCGATCGACATGATCGCTCTGTATAGTGGATAAGAATCCACACGTCATAAAAATCTGTGGTGCTCCGAATTGGAATGATGTACAACCATGTAATAAGCATTCCAGGTTTTAGCAGGTTTTCCGGAATGATATTGTCGTTCCATTCTTCAAATGATTTCAGAGATTTCCGATTTGATTCTCGTACAATTATGTCA
This sequence comes from Nephrotoma flavescens, assembly GCA_932526605.1. NCBI lineage: Eukaryota > Metazoa > Arthropoda > Insecta > Diptera > Tipulidae > Nephrotoma > Nephrotoma flavescens. The sequence goes on from OW052220.1 coordinate 78,380,545, forward strand.
CCGATCACTTCCGAAAATATACATTTAAATGTATCTGCAAAAGAGAAGCATTTTGTTGAAGCGACTGGTCGCGGTTTATGATGGAGAACATTCAGTTTTTGTATCAGAGTTACAACCGGTGGAATTTCCATCCATATCGTACCATCTTTAGCAATAAAATCGGAAATTGAAGATATGCTTTCACCAAAAATTTCTTCTTCAAAATCATTCCCTTCATCATGTAGCTCTATTTTTAAATATCAGAATTCAGTAATACCCTGAACACCTGTATGGCGTAGAGGAACCTATTCGTCTTCTGATCCGTTATCTTCAAGATTCGAGGGTTAAATAAGCTTGTTTTTCATCTTAGTCTGTAAAAACGTCGAAACGAACAAAACAAGTTATACCAAATGCTCTTAGGATATGATGAAAAAATTTGTCGACTTAGGATATGATTATTGTCAATCACATAGAGGTTAACTGCGAGTTCATACGACGGATAAAAATCTCGGATTTTGCTATTACATCGTTTTAACGAATTACATCATGTAAATTATACAACGGGCACGCCTCTTTTCATATAAAAAAGTTGAAAATATTGAAAAAAAAATCTGCGATCGAAAAATCCGAGATTTTTATCCGTCGTATGAACTCGCAAGGCGGATTCATTGTTGTAGTTCGTTGTGTTCGTTCCGTTCGTTATGTTTTTTTTAAACCAATAGGATTTGTCGAAAATGACATTTTTTTCTTCGGTATTTTTTTCATCAAGTTGATCTATCTCCATTTTTTTTACCGAAGAAACATGGCAAGAAAGAGACAACATGATATATAATAGCAAATACAGACACTTTTCATTCTTTTTATTCTGTTATCAAGTACGTTGTTCATTTAGTGTGTTTATGTTTTGATAACGAATTTTTCAGTATTTTTGTTCTATTGTCCACTCGCTATAAAAGAAAGAATACATTTTACATTAATAAAATGTCTTCAAATTCAGGTAATGTAATCTATTTAGGATTCATTTGTAATTATTGTTATTGATATGTTAATATTATAAATAATAAATTTATATATAATTTTTATTTTAGAATTTTTTATAGATTCCAAACTAATTGAACTGGTCAAGCAGCAGCCAATTCTTTACGATTTAAACCATCCTAGGTATAAAAATAATTCGGCGAGAAAAATGGCATGGGAGCGTTTGGCGACAACAGCTGGTTTTTCTAGTAGGTTATATTTTACATATATATATATGTATATAGGAAATTAGAAAATGTGTCCATGAATTTAATTCCTATAATTTGTTTCTAGGTAAGGAGGTTCAGGCTAAATGGAGGAGTCTTAAAAACAAATACCGTGAGGTTCTAAAGGCCAAGGAAGTGGGAAGTGGAGGAGCACCAAAACCAATTTCTAAAAGAAATAAATTTTTAATTACTGATTTGGATTTTTTTAAATCATTTTTGGTTGATGACACATAAGATTTGATATTTATTTTTATTTTACAAATGGTTTATACACATTTTATTTCTAACTTTATCAATAGACCAACGGTGTCGAACTTGGTAGATGGAAATACATCCAGCAACTCGGTTGTCATCGAATTGTTTGACCAGAATACGTCGAGCTCATATGAAGAATTACTCAACTCAACAGAGGAGAGTCTAGAAGAAAATGATTGCGGCAACAATTACACCTTCGCTACAGTAGCCCCCTCATCATCTATGAGCTCTTCGTTGAAGCGGAAAAGGACAAAGGATACAGATTCAAATATAATATTAAATGAGCTACTTGATACTATGAAGGGCCATAACCATCTCATTTCAAGTAGCAATCAGAAGCCACCGTGCCGATGCCAAAATATGGATCCTTTTTTTGCTTCATTAGCTGATGAATTTAGGTCAGTCGATCCGAGCTTAAAATTGCTCTAATGAATATCACAAAATTTTATGTAGACAAAACATGCGAAAATACATAAATTATGCATTTTGGTGGTGATGAAAAATTGTATTTACCGAATAAAATCAAATTTAAAAACATAAAATTTATTTATTTATTTTAGGATTCAATAAATCTTTGTTGGTTTTGCAAGGGCAAGACATTATATAATGTGAAGTACGTAGTAAAATTTTTTCTAACAAACTGCATCGCCGGCTGGATTATTAGATCCTACACGTCCAATATTCTGCAATCCATTGACGTTGTTATCTGATCTCCATTCACCAAGTACTAATGATCTACAAAAAATGGGGGAAAATATTCGAACGAGCCACCATTCTCTGACTGTATTCTCAACCAATTATGCAAGCATACTGTAGATTTTATAATATTTACTACAGTTGTTCTACTTGCTATAATTGGTTTTCGATATATTCTAAATTTCGAGCTAAGAATTCCGAAGGCGTTCTCAACGACCCTCCTGGCACGTGATAAGCGATAATTAAATATATTTTTTTCATCGCTTTAAACAGCTGTGCTTCTTCCAGGGTACGGCCGCATAATATTTTTAAGCAATGGAAATGCTTCATCACCGATGAAACAAAATGGTGCCATTATTGTGGAGCCTGGTAATACAGCATCAGTTGGAATGCGTAACGAAGGACATTGACTTAATATTCGTTTTCCAAACTCACTTCACCTAAATATTCGGCTATCATTATTTCTCCCTGATGCTCCAATATCCACGAATATGAATTTATATTGGACATCACACACTGCCATTAATACGATGCGGGTGTGCAATGCGCACCCGCTCAGAAATTTAAATATTTGTTGGGACAGCTACGTGGTATAATATACTTGTCCGTATGTCACTTTCGCGTAGATGACACCAACTAAGTGAATAAAACGTCTTATCAAGAAATATGACAAAAAGAAACAAATTATATCGAAACCTATACATACGAGATTTTTTATCGCTACCCAAAACTAGCTCGAATCCTTCTTCAAGCCACTTAATCAAAATGTTCGATAATTTAGTTGGAACTATTCGTGGATTAAAATCGCTTGGTCCCAATGCAATTGAACGTGATATTTGAATCATTTATTTGGCTATAGAGAAACTCGATGAAGAATCTAAACGAATATGGAAATATGAGACGTCAGAAAACGATTTCCCTACTTCAGATATAAGAGAATCTGGTGCGAAACGTAGTCACAATCCGCTGAGCCTACCTACCACATCCAAATCATTCCACATATACCCCGAACCCCGTTGTCCGATATGTGTTAATGAGAACCACAAGTTATTTACTTGCTCTAAATTCCGCAACCAAAATTTTACGGAACAACGAGAACTAATCAAAAGATTCAATCGTCGTTTCAACTGTTAAGCGTTGAACATCCGTGTCACAATCCGCCTACTATGAATCTACCACACAACAAGGAACAGATTATCAAATACTGAATATCTCCGTTGAACCAACCAAATCTGAAACCATGGTAGCCAATTATATTGAACCAAAACGACGTATGACAGCCATCCTCCCAACAGTCGAAATTGAAATTGAAGATGGTTTCGGGAATTGGACGAAATTTCGAGTCTTACTCGACTCAGATCAAAAGCTAACATTTCAGTTGAAACACTGAATAATTCTAATGCTGGATTGTCAAAAGGGGTATCAAAATTGAAAATTCGTTCTTGTGTAGATTATGACTATGTTATCAGTACAAGAGCATATATCCTCCCTACCTTTTCCTCCAAATTGCCAATGGAATTTATTGATGATGATAAGACTTCAATTCCAACTTAAACACGCCGTCCCATACGGATACTTGGTTGCGAACACCTGTTCCAGGCTGACGGTAAAGTCTCACATATTGAGAATATCCTTATCGCGCGAAACAGCCGATTTGGCTGGATTATTGGGGGAAGCTTTAAATTGGCTGGTCCAACCACCCTTTTACCAATGATCACTTAAACTAATTGCATGTTCAGTTAAAGAACGACTCGTTAGAATGGTCTAATATAGAGAACATGCTAGAGAGGTTTTGGGAAACTAAAGAATTACCCACTAAGCCAACAATGAACGACGAGGAAATAAAGTCTGTGAACTTATTCAATGAAAATGTAATATACGCTGTCATTCATCCAACGCCCACCAAACCTTGGTGACAGCTTTCCGCAAGCACTCCGAAGGTTTTATTTGCTTGAAAAAAGTTGATAGCAGATCCTGTGCTCAGAGAATCCTATACCCATTTTATGAATGAATACGTAACCTAAGGGCATATGGAAATCATTCCTGACCGAGAAATCGTGAAACATTCCAACCACTTTTTTTTTATCTTCCACACCATCCAGTTTTCAAAGCAGCCAGTAACACTACCAAAGCCCGGGTGGTGTTCGATGCATCCGCTAGGTCCACGTCCGGAGAATAATTGAACAAAAATCTTGTAGTAGGCCCTACTATTCAAGATAATCAAAATGACATCCTAATCCGAATCCGCAACCATAGATTTTATTTAAAAATTCTGTACTTTATATACGAAAAGATGTTCCGCCAAATCCTTATCCATCCAAATGATCGAGATTACCAGAGGATCATTTGGCGTGAAACCCCAAGCTCCAAAATCAAGCACTTCCGCCTGACCACAGTCACCAAACTTGCACGCGAACATCCAATTGGCTCCCGGCTTTCGGCTAAAACGGGACTTTTGTATGGATGACCTGTGGCACTATTCTGGCTTTTTCTAGGAATAAAGGATAGGGAAAAATATTTTCATAGCACTTTTGTTTGAATTGTATTTTTCTGGCCTACTGATCAGTTTGGTGTAAATATTTTAGAAAACAAAATGGAATGGGAAACTGTTGTTCCATTAAAATTTTATTGGGAAAAATTATTTCCCCATTAACTTTGTTTTGTTAATATTTACACCAAACTGATCAGTAGGCCAGAAAAATACAATTCAAACAAAAATGCTATGAACATATTTTTCCCAATTCCCTTTTCCCAGGGAAAACCAGAATAGTGCCACTGATGTCAGGTGGAAAAACGTTGGGAGCAGCCTTACAGCTACAAAAGGAAATCATATGGTCCCGAGTTCCTGCTTGGTCCAATCCTGAAAACCCCTGGTGAAAATATAGAACTTCAATTACCTTCGGCCGAACCTGAAAAATTCAGTTGCCAGCTTGCAGCAACACAGATACGTGGATCCGTCGCTGAGGAATTACTGGAAAAGGGAGCATCATACCGAAAATTGACACGTTCGAGGAATCCCTACCGATGTATATTGTGACAACCGCACAAACCTAGTAAGGGCTAAACGGGAACTATCTGGATTTTACGCGGAGTACCTAAACCAAGCAACAAAAGCAAATGCAATCAGTTTGTGCATAGACAAAAAAGATACAATGGCATTTTATTCTCCTTGGGTCTCCTACATTCGGTTGATTATGTAAAGGCAGCTAAATTCCATCTAGGCCGTGTGATTGGAGAGACCGTACTCACCTACGAAGAGTACATTACCCTTATCAAACAAATAGAGGCCCTACTTAATTCCCGGCTCCTACAGGACCTTCATGATGACGACTATACAATCCCTTGACACAAGGTCACTTTTTGATTGGTCAACCGATAACCCATATACAAGGATTTTGGAACCGATGGTCATTGGAATACCTAGCGTCCTTGTATAAATTTCATAAATGGCACACACCGAATTATCAGATAAAACAGGAAATTTAGTGGTTCTGCGAGATCAACACCTACCCCCATCGAAATGGCCACTAGCACGAATCTATGACGTACACCTTGGGAAGAATAACCTAATTAGGGTTATTACAGTCAAACTTCCAAATGGCAATCTCCTGAAACGACCGATAGCAAAAATCAGTCTTCTTCCAAGTTTTGGCTCTGATGAGTCAAACCCAGCGGTATGTTCAGAATAAAACCAACCCTAAAATAAATAGTTAGCAGCTATTCCGTTAGTTATATATACATTCCGGATTAGACGTTAGATGTCACGGCTGTATTATTATAATAAACTCTTTTTTGACACGTCATTTTGTAATTGAGTAAATTAGTACGAAAAAAAACCACCATTGAATAAACAACACTGTCTTGTGAATCCTTAAAATTAAATTTGTTGTTCCCAAGTTTGTCAACTATTTTGAATTTAAATTTACATTTGAACAAATTGCGTAGCAATTTATCAACCTTCTGTCGAATGCTTAGTACTAGGGAACTATATTTAGGCATTTATATCAAAATATTGATCCAAAACATGCGGCGATGGCAGCAACACAATGGCTTCTATATAATGTGCCGAAACAACTTCATCCGCCCCATATATCCCCATGATCTGAATGCAATACAGCATATCTGATATGAACTGGAACAAAGGGTCCGAAAATATAGGATTGCCAATAGGGATTCATTAAAAATGCTCTTCCGTGTGTATCGGCTGAAATTTCGTAAACGGTTACTGAGAACCTGGCTTTATAAATGCCAGGCGACAAAGCGCTGTTATTGGGTCCAGTATGGTGGCCCAACTAAATATTAATTTTAGCTTTTAAGTATTTCTCAACATGATCCTTTTGGTTTTATTTACTGAATGTAGACTTTTGTGATACAAATTTTATGAATTGTTTGAAGATTATTATTTTTTGGTCCAATAATAATTTTTTCTTCTTTAAATATATTATTTAGCTAAAATTGTAAAATTTAATTCATTTGACTTATCTCGATTTTATTGGTGTATGAAGACTTTTGTGACTAACTGTACTTTCATTTAAAATTTGCGGATAGCACGAATGTACAAAAACGCTTTGCGAGAGTCATACAGCTCATTTCAAAAGGACACTAGATGATTTACTCCACACTGTGTGTCCTTTCAAACCAATATAGCCACTATAGGACTCAATCTCTGAGATTCATGTGATTTTCAATAAGAGCCACGTGAATGTTAAATTTTTTTTTCGAGAATCCTACGCTTCATACGCTACAATGACATCCTTTCATTAAAAAATTGTGTATATTTCTGATGATTTAAATTATTTCTGGAAAGAGGAATATTAAAAATTTGACCTTTCTATTCTAAATCTATTTTTATAGTTATTTACACCTTCAAGAAATATACACGTGAACAAATCTCTGTCTAAAATATATGTTATTTCTAAAAAAATTAGTTTTGCTCTCTCTCTCTCTCTCTCTCTCTCTCTCTCTCTCTGGCACTATATCCCATCAAGAGATTTGGCCGCCTCAAATAAGATTTCATATGGCCTGTTTTTTTTATTATATCGGAGAGATCAGAGAGATAAAAAGAAAGCCTTTTCTGTTTTTTTATTTTATCGGAGCATTCTCAGATCGTCATTTTTCCATCTGAATATTTTTTCAGATAGTTCAGAGAAAAAATATTTTTGAAATATTTTGACAGAAAATACGGCGGATGCTATGAAAAACGGTAATTAATAAATTCATTTGTAATTATTTTAATTTTATTTTTATTTTTTTATTTTTCTATTTCGTCTAAACAAGGAATTTAAAAAACATGTCAACAATACAAAAAAATCTTATTATACGCGTAAGCTAAATGCTAATTTTTTTTTTCGTTTTTTTATTTTCTCTGAGCATTCTCAGATCGTCATTTTTCCATCTGAATATTTTTTCAGATAGTTCAGAGAAAAAATATTTTTGAAATATTTTGACAGAAAATACGGCGGATGCTATGAAAAACGGTAATTAATAAATTCATTTGTAATTATTTTAATTTTATTTTTATTTTTTTATTTTTCTATTTCGTCTAAACAAGGAATTTAAAAAACATGTCAACAATACAAAAAAATCTTATTATACGCGTAAGCTAAATGCTAACATTGCAAATCCTAAGCAAATGTGGAAATTATTTAATGAAATATTGACCAATGATCCTTTATCCCTTAGGCGTAACAATAACAAAAGGAATTATATTGAACTTAGAATTAATGATAGTGTCATAGTTAATCAATCAATTGTTGCTAATGAATTTAATAAATTTTTTGCCACTATTGGAACAATAATTTCTAATCCATCATCCAGTCAATATGATCTTGAGCCACGCATTATTACGAGAGAACTCTCAGTTATTGACCCAATTAATATTAATGATTTCAATATTATAATAAGCAAGCTTAAAAATGATTCATCTCCTGGCTATGATAATATTACAAGTAGAATTGTGAAAGATTTGGTTAAAATTATTTCTCCTTCATTACTAGTATATTTAAATTCTTGGATAAATGATGGGATTTTTCCTACATTTCTTAAAATTGCTCGCGTTTCCCCAATCTATAAATCAAACGATCCTTTTGCAATTAACAACTATAGGCCAATTTCCATCCTGCCTGTTTTTTCCAAAATCTTTGAACGGATAATTCACTCAACATTGATAGATCATTTAAACTTCAATAAACTTATAAACTGTAGGCAGTTTGGGTTTACTAAAAATTGTAGCACAGTTTCTGCTGGATTGCATCTTATTGAAGGAATTTATGAGTCGTTAGAAAACAAAACCGCTACATCATGTCTCTTCCTTGATCTTAGAAAAGCGTTTGATTGCGTGAACCATTCGATATTAAAAAACAAGCTAATTAATTCTGGTATTACAGGCCATGCACTGGAACTGCTCTGCAGCTACCTGAGTGATAGGAAACAAACTGTTCGTGTCGGAAATTATGAATCATCTACTCTCAACGTGTCGGTTGGTGTTCCACAAGGGTCCATTCTAGGCCCTACATTGTTTTTGGTTTATGTAAATGATATTTTCAACTTAAACTTAAAAGGAAAGATCCAACTATTTGCGGACGATGCTGCATTGTTATATAGTTCTTCGTCATTTGAGCAGCTTCAACATGACATGGAAAGTGATATGATCATAATTAGCCGATGGCTGGAAAATAATAGATTGGTATTAAATGTTTCCAAATCTAACTTTCTTATATTTTATTTAAAGCACAAACCTCCTCTAATATTTAATGAGATTAATTTTCAAAATGAATCAATTAAACGTGTCGCCTGCGTCCGATATCTTGGGTTGTTAATTAATTCTCAATTATCCTGGATAAATCATATTAGCGGAGTTAAACAGAAAATATCGCCTATTGTTGGAGTCTTAAGACGAGTTGGACGATTTATACCTGATTCTCTTAAATACAATATTTATTATAGTTTTATTCACTCTCATCTATCATATTTAATACAAATTTGGGGTTCCTCAAGCGACATTCATTTAAATGATTTACAAATTTTACAAAACAAGGCCTTGGAAGCATTAAGAAACTTGCCTTTATTAACATCAACTAATATTCTTTATAATAATAAAATTCTTCCAATTCCTTCCATAATTGACTATCAGTACATCATTACAATTTATAAAATTAGACATGGGCTTTTGAAGTATAATGCGGAATTCCAAACGAACATTTCTGCCACTGAAAGAATTACACGCAATTCATTGAATTATCGCCTCCCGAATTATAAATTTAAAACGACCCAAAATAGTATCTTTTATAAAGGTATAAAACTTTTCAACAATCTGAGTAATGAAGATAAAGATAATAAAATTTCGAATCTCAAGCTGAATTTAAAAAAGACTCTATATGAACAATTTATTGCTAATTATAATACTTATCCTTAATAAACACATTTTTATTAATCACTTGTTTTTGTTTCGCAGAATATTTTTAATGATAATCAAAATGTATGATGATACTTATCATCACTAACAATATTATTTTAAGTTTATTTTTTTATCAAGTTGTAGTAGTTGCTATTGTTAATTAATCAAATTATTACGTTGAATATGCAATATGTATGTATGTATTGTGTATGTATATATTATTCTCTTGTTTAAAATTTAAAATTATAGAATATTTTCCTGTATGAAAATTGTAATATTTTTTCCTTGGAAAATAATAAAAAAAAAGAAAAAAAAAAGAAAAATAAATTAATTGTAAAATTAATAATATCCTAATTTATTATTTTTTAGTGATAAAATACTCGGTAAAAGCCTTTACAGATAAAACATTATCCGATTTGTCAGATAAATTATCTCTCTGATTTATCTGATATCTCGGATACAATAAAAAAAACAGGCCAATAATCATATTTTTATTTCGGATAATGAATGATTAATTCATTCCTCCTAAGCCAGCGGTGAAATTTTTTCTTTGTCACCACCAGGAATCGAACCCAGGACCTCCGGTCGCTGGAGCAAGCACGCTGACCGCTTTGCCACCGGGGCGGCAATTTGTTTTGCACACTTGCATAAATTTCTGTCCAAATTACAAAAGTGTCCAATAATTTAAAAGTGTCCAGAAACTCATACCGGTAGTTTGAACTGCTTGCCCACCAACCGTATTTTTCAAAATCGAGCGACTACTACCTGTTCATAGAGCTCAAACAAATGCTCTCAGCAGGTGGATTCTGACTTTCCTTTCGGAAAGAGGAATTAGAAAAAATATGTTCATAGTACTATTGTCGCAAAATTTTTTTCTGGCATACTATGGTAAAAAGTTGGTATAAGTTTTTTCAAAAGCAAAATTAAAATACAGACGATATTTCCTATCTAATTTCGATAAGGAAAAAACGTCTCAGTAGGCCAGAAAATAGATTTTTTGCCCAATAGCTTTTTCCTATAGAAAAGCCATTGACCTGCTGGAAACAAATTTGCGTGAAATGCTGATTCAGCCGAGACAAATGAATATTTTGAGGTCAAAGATAAATCGTTCTACAAAAATGGCATCGAAATTTTTGAAAAGCGTTGGAATTAATGCATCACTCTTAAATTAAACTACGTTGATGAATAAAGTCGGATTTGAATGACAAAAAGTTTCTGCGTACAATAGAGAGTAAGATAAGCATTTGTAGGAGCTTTTTATATATGCGTCGCTAATAAACACGTAATATTCTAAATATTGAGGTAAAAACCCATAAAATATTTATTACATGTACGATTTAGATTTTCCACCGTCCGTAATGTGTATCGCGATGTTACAGCACACCCCTGATCATTGTTATATTTATTACATATTCTTAAATAATTTAATACTACATGCATTACAAACCAGTACAACATAGTTGAAAGCTCTCAATTACCGCACAAAACACAAATCATGAAATATTTTATTCATCCTATTCCCAAACCAAATATGCCATGGAATAAATAAAGTTGTTATACGAAGAGTGCCCAATACAAGAAAAACAATAAATATTTTATGGTAAAAATATTTGTCCGCAACAACAAACCACGACAAATTTACGTATTCGAGATACGCTTGGATATCATCATAATTTTTATGTATGGCGCCTTTTTATCTTTTCGCCGAGAAATAACATAAACATAACAAAATATGTATTATTTTGTGATAAGGCTTTAATAATTGTGCTGCCGTTAAACTTTAAGTTTCATGGTCACCATTTGAGGGAAAAAGCTTTTTAATGAGGATACAAAACTTTCGGGTGTTCACGCGAAAATAATAACGGGAAATAACGGGAGTTAAAATTGTATGTATATCATTTTGTTCGAATTTAATGGTTAATCATTTTGCATATTTTGTGTGCGCGGTTATGTTGTATACAGTTAAAAGCGTTTCGATATTTTCTTCTACTTTCCTATATGTAAATTAATTTTGAACATTTCGTTTACAGTACACGCCAGCTAGCAAATATTTTCTACAAATGTACATGTTTTGCCATTTATTGTGGTAGTGGCAACAATAAAATGAAAAGTAAAAAAGTTTTCCCATTTTCCATCCTCGTTTCTGGTTTTCTATCATTCATTAAGTTTTACGTTACTGCATTGGTTAAAATGGTTTGTATGTGTTTACGTATGAGTTTATGGAATAAAATTAGTTAAAACTAGTTTTAGTGCTGACTGATATAGAAAACAGACTATTATTTACCAGCTAAGGCTTTTAAAGTGGAATTTTTTATATTTTGGATTATTGTGTGGAACGACCGACTGGCAAGATTTCTATATGTTTCGCTAATTTTATTGTTTTGGTTCATAGTCACGCTGTTATAACGGTTGCTATATGTTTTTACCAAACTACTTGGTAAACTAAACGGACCATTTTTTTCTAGTTGAGTGATGAATCATTGGTATAAATGTTTCAAAACTAAGTTGTACAAAGCTCTTAATCTAGCAAGATATATTCTCAAATTTTTATAACCAAAAAACAAGATACATTCAGTAAGTCAAACAAGAGCGTGTACGGAATAACTGTACTTAAAACTAAAGGAACAAATAAGGGCACCCAAATCGGTTTTCTATTGATTCCTCTTCGACGCTCTAAAGCAAAAATTAGTTTAACTGCAATTATTTTAATTTTTTACTGGTATTTAACTCAAGATTCCAAAAAATAATTATAAAAATCAAATTATGGGGAGTGCACTACTAGACGAATTCTATGAAAAAACGTTGTACAACTTAATGTGATCGATTCGTTTAACTTTGACCTTCAATTTAACTTGAAAAAAACCACGGAACAGAATTAATGGGATAAGATGAAAATAAGATCACAAAAAAATATTTGATTTTTATTACTAATATATTTATTTATTTATTGTTAATTGTTTTTTAATGTATACTTAACGTATACTGAGCGAAAAGGGTTTTTTAATTTTCACGTTTTGCCTTTTTTCCGGTTTCTGCATTATTTGGTGTTGTAATACGCGTGTTCGTCACTGTGTATAATATGGCGCAATGGTAGTGTTGATCTATTCTATTTTCCTTGGGTGTATTCATTCAATGATGGACGACAAGTGTCAAAACGTAACCAAAACAACGTCGTCAAAGTTACGGATATCAAATATCTCGGTAAGTACTTCAATTAACTTTAAATCCAATTCGAGGTTGATAAAGTAGAAATCTGTATACCGACATCTGTCAAAGATAAACGTCAAGTACGCTGTCATTTATTTAGTTGACATTCTGCCATTTAAGAATATGGAGCATTTAACAATCGACCAACGCGTTAAAATTATTAAATCTTATTATAAAAATAGTGATTCTGTCGTATCCACATTTCGCGCTTTACGAGCAGATTATGGTCGTCATAATCGTCCTACAAAGCAAACCATATTGAATACAGTGAATAAATTTGAACAAACTGGATCTGTTACTGATATTGTAAGGTCTGTGCATCATCGAAACATTCGCAATGCTGAAAATATCGCTTCTGTAGCTGAAAGTGTGGAAGAAGATCCAAATTTGTCAATTCCTCGTCGAGCTCAACATTTAGGCCTATCTTATGGCTCATTATGGCGCATTTTGCATCTGGATTTGCATCTTCATCCGTATAAAGTCCATTTGACACAAGAGCTAAAGCCTGCTGACCATGGACAACGAAGAACATACGCAAATTCGGTGTTGGAAAAACAGGCCGTCGATGCTGATTTTTCGAACAAAATTTTCTTCAGTGATGAAGCTCATTTTTCGCTTGGTGGATACGTTAATAAGCAAAACTGTAGAATTTGGGGCTCAGAAAATCCACAATTGATTGTAGAGAAGCCATTACACCCGGAAAAAGTCACTGTTTGGTGCGCATTGTGGTCTGGTGGTGTGATTGGGCCGTATTTTTTTGAGAACAACCATGGACGAACCGTTACCATCAATTCTGAGCGCTATGGCCGCATGTTAACCGATTATTTTTTTACGAAAATCGAAGATTATGATCTTGACGATATGTGGTTCCAGCAGGATGGAGCAACCAGTCACGTAACACGAGCAAATCGAGATCTTTTGCAAGAGAAATTTCCTGGACGTTTGATTTCGCGATTGGCTGATGTCAATTGGCCTCCAAGATCCTGTGATTTAACGCCTTTGGATTTTTTTTTGTGGGGCTACGCGAAAGATCGTGTTTACGCAAACAATCCTCAAACTCTTGACGAATTGAAAACTAATATTCGTAAGGTAATGGCCGAGATACCGCCCGAAATGTGCCGAAAAGTCATTGAAAATTACCTCAAAAGAATCAAGGCCTGTAAGAAGTCCCGTGGGGGACATTTGAATGATATCTTGTTTAACTAAAAATGGCAAGGATCAATCTGTAAAATGAAATAAAAATTACAATACGTTCCGAATATTTTGTGTGTTTTTTTTAAGTTTACTTTATCAACCTCGAATTGGATAACCCGTTACTTAATTAATTATAATTAAATTTAATCCTCATCTAGATAATAATACAGCGATGACCACCTAATTATTGAAGGTAAGTATACTTAATAAACACATTTTTATTAATCACTTGTTTTTTGTTCCGCAGAAAACAAGTGATTAATAAAAATGTGTTTATTAAGTATAAGTGTGTTTCGCCAAGTGCCTACGGCAAATAGCGTTAAAAGTAGAAGGTAAGTATGTTTTGCAGATTCGAAATATCCAATGTCAAGGTCAATGAAAGCAAATAAATTCAATTTTGATTCCCAGTGTGTAGTTTGAATAAAATAAAGTTTGTTGCACATATGGTGGAATTCCGTGTGTTTTATTTAATGTGGTTTATCAACCGACTTGTGCTTGTGCTTGGAAATATTTAATGTCTGGCACAGACATAATGTATAAATAAGATAAAAAACAACAATATTACTAATAAATTATGAATTAGACTACGTATAATCAAAGTAAGCATTAACTTTTACTCGAGTATTCGCACGCACCCTTAGAAATATTTCAAATCTTAAATAATAACCACCGTTAGTAAAATCTACTAAAACTCTTAAGAGTAGTGATGCACTATAGCTGTATGTCACCATTACCGAATCGATTATTGAAAATACTGTTCAGGCTTCAAAATATGGAGGGCTTGCTTGAAAGCATGAAAGTAGAATGATATTTAAAGTTCTAAAGATGTAAACATTAGGCAAGTTCCATGATATACAAATATACGGTTTTGACAAGCCTATCCAACTGAGTACAATAAAAACCGGTAGCCATCCTCCCTGATTTGATGATAGTCTAAAAAACTGGCAAAACTAAGGTGAATATTAAAACGATAAGAAGCATTGGAAAAACAACTAATTCTGTAATACAGCCATGATTTTAATGTTTATACTTTAGAACAAAATACGGTTCAGATCTAGCTGACATTCCATATCAAATCAAAACCAACCAAAGCAGTTCTAGAAATATTTTAAAGCCAAGCGTGACGTGGAAGGATATCATATCCCTCCTAATATCACAGGAGCAGGTATTCTGACGGTACCAGGTTTCCAAACCACTTGAATACTTCGAAAAAACCCTGTTTTTGAAATAGGTAAAAGAAACGGCATCACTTGTTACAACTCCTTGTTTGAGTTAATTGTCTGCAATTCGTACACTAGTAAAGTATTAAACGAAATTGAAAAGGATACCAATTAGGCATAGTCTATCAGACTTCCTTAAAGCTTTTTAATGTGTTTGTTATTAGAAAGATCTCGAAAATATATGGATTTTCAATTAAATTTATTGAATGGCTCAACTCAAAGGAGCCACGGTTTTGAACTCGCTATATGACCTCAAACTCGCAAAAATAATTAATAGGATGAGAACCTTAATTTCTGTAATTCTGATTTTGGTTAGACTATATTCGTGCAAACATCGTACAAACCACCTACTTATTTAGCTGGAACTTGACCTTAACATTATTCTGGCTTGAAGTTATCTTCAAGGGTAGGCGAGAACTTCGACGTTGTTGCGTCAAAGTAGAATGAGGATTAAACTCAACTTCTAATATCAGTAAAGGATATTATTCTGGAACGAAATTCAATTAGCATGATTATTTTATTTTCTTAAGTTAAAAGTATCCCGGAGTTGCCTCATCCATTAATGAGATGGTAGACTATTTAAACATTCATCGGAAGAAGATTACTTGATCTGGCCAAAACTAGATCTACTAAAATGTATACAGCTGGTATCACTGCAACGGTGCCATTTCGGTATGTCTATTGGTATTTGAGGACACTGTTGCCTAAACCAGAAGTCCTATCTGCTTTGCACAGTAAGTGTAATTTGGATGTAAATATACTGGAGTTTTTTAAAAAGTGCTTAGGTAACAAGGTAACAACAATTGATCTATATGTGTCAGAGAATAGAATATACATTCTTCCATTCGATAAAATGAAGATGTTTCAAGTTTGAATCGTATGACGGCTATTTATGTACTAGAAACGCCCAGTATTTTATAATTTTATTTGTCCAATGAAAAGATGCTTTTGGATAGCTTACTAAAACCAGCTAGCTATTGTAAATCGATTGTCTGCCATTGAAAAGAACATGAGAGTAATCGGAATGAAGATTTTATTACCTTTCCTTAGTTTCTATTAAACAATAGGCTAAATAAAATCGAGTCATTAATATTAACTCAAATTAACGAAATTTCTCGTCGGTTACACCAAATAGAGCAACATAGACCTCGAAGTTTTTCCCGTATTTCCTCTCGTTAGAAATCGCGTTCGCCTAGAAAATCCGATAACCGAAAAAATTCCCCAGTACCTAAGGAGTCTGATTCATCTGAGTGTTATTTCCACAGGCGCTTTAAGGCCGAGGGTAAAAATTACAATCCGAATTGATCACATTGAAGCGAATTCAAAGCAAAAAACTACATTCATCCTCACAAATGGTGACGTATGGGGGAAAATTAATCAATTTTCGCCTAAAAATTCACAAATTAATTTTTTAAATGATGCGAGAGCTGATATCTCCGTCATTCCCGCTAACCTCAACGAAAAAAGGAACATAAACACAAATCTAGAATTGTTTGCGGCCAACGGTCTTCGAAGACATTTCATTTGGATATTTCTTTTAGGAGATATTACAATGCCAATCACAGGCGCTGATTTTCTAAAAAATTCAGGTTTGCTGGTTGACATCCAGAACAGTAGTCTGGTCGATCCGTTAAATCCTCTACAAGTACGAGTAATAACTGTCAAATCCGATATCCCCACACTAAGAGTAATTGACACTAATTCGATTGACGTTAGAGTGTTACACCCACTAAACACCAAGTTACACATCATGTTGCCAACCGTGGTCTACCGATTGCATGCAAAACCAGAAGGTTAAGTACCGAAAAATTGACAATCGCAAATTTTTTCAACTATAATCTAGTTCTTGCAATTTACTCGAACGACTTTCAGATTATGGAATGCTCGAAACACCTTTCAAAGATTCATCTACTCGATAATTAACAATCCGAGTATCCGTTTCTCGTATTTAGACGATTTATTAATCGCTTCACGATCGTTTGAAGAACATTTACAACATTTAAAAATAATCTTTACGAAACTAAAGGAAACAGGTTTAGTAAAATTTTCCAAAAAACCAAATTCTGTTCCGCGGGAATTTTACCATACCAACCGAACGCATTAATGATATATTAAATTTCAACAAACCAGAGAATGTTAAGCTACTAAGACACTACTTGTGCATTTTGATTTTTTATAGAATTTTTATTCCTAACGCTGGTGGCAATAAAGCAATCCTCTGCGATAATTTAAAAGGAATGATAAACTCGCAATGATGGTAAATGCATCAGACAAAGCCATTGGAGCAGTTATCAAACAGCAGCCTCTGCAGTTTTATTCATTAAAATTAAACGAGACTCAGCAACGCTACAGTGCAAATGACAGAGAACTATATATTAGCAAATTGTTCTGCCACAAAACGATTTCGGCATCTAATCGAAGGCCGAAAAGTTACATTATTCACGGATCACAAACAGAATTAATATTTACAGAATTTTCTAAATTGTTGGGGTTTGAACGAAAAAAGACAACAGGATATCATCCCACAGTGCAATGGTTTTATCGAAAGATGGCATCGGACACTGAACGCCACCATCATGTGTCGCCCGAACAAACAATGGACACGTGTTCTTCAATCGGTATTGTTGGGCCAGAGGGCTACGCGATACCCAAAGCAAGTTGACTTTAAATATCGATTTAGGTCTTTTAGGAAGAAATCAAATATACTATCATCTGCTCACAACTGTAGAGAAGATGGATCTATAACTTTGGCATCTGTTGCATCACTTAATAATATTGCCAAACAATTCACACCTATAAAACAAATATTTGACGCTGGAATCGACAAACATATTGAATTAATGGCACAATATGAAATGACAGATTCATTTCGTAATCTGACCATTAATGTACCGAAATACATGGATGAGGAAATTTTAGAAGATATACAGAGAATGATGAGATTTGGTCATAGTAGTCCGAATTCTTTTGACATTCACTGGTATTTAACACGTTGTTTGTAGAAAAACAAAATTCGAAAATTTTTCGAATACGTCAGCATAGCCTACTAAAATTGAATATTCACGTCGATTATAGAATCCACGGAAGCAGATCGCTTGCGGATTGAAAACTGTGTATAAAAAAACATAAAACAAAATTTTAAATCATAGTAACATAGAATTTCGTATGGATTTTCCTACAATTAGTAAAGTAAAATTTGTTTTAGATCCGCAACTTTTTTATTGCGTTTGTACGGGGAATCATAAAAAACGATTTGTATGGAAATTAATACACATTTTCTTGGCTACTTTGATTGAGAGCAATTGTTTTCCGTTTTAGTTATAAGCATTTTTTAATCCGCATTCGATTCGTTCTCGTGGATTCTATAATCGACGTGTAGTGATCGAAAAACATATTCGTATATTCAAAATTCAGAAGATTTCAAGCAAAAAATTGGTAACATTAGCTGTTTTTCTTTACGCTTAATCTGATCCAGTTCAGCTTACGTTTCATGAAACAATTGCTAGATTTAAAATCAAAATTTGTTATCTAAATATAAAATTTGGATCATGTTTTCCATATAAAATATGAACTGATCCGGATCAATGAACGTCAAGAAACGCGGCTTCTGTAATTCCATCAAATTTTCTTTTAATTTCTCCTGACGTGGTGGTCGTCATTATTCACAAATGTGGATAACAAAATGGTAAAAAATATTTTAAGCAAAAATTGGAGAAATATAAAGAAAAATCCGAAATCTAAATTAACAAAATTACAATTTTTAACAGCTTTGAATATTGTTTTATATAATTTGATAATAAAATTTTTAGGAAAATTGTTGGTTCACCTACGGGTTCCTAAAGCCTCATAATTACAAATTTAGTCATGGAATATTTGGAAAACTGAGTATTATCTATAATATATTTATATAAAAATGAAATGGTGTAAAAAATGTATAAACGCGCATCAGTTGAGAACGGCAAACCCGATTTGACTCAATTTTTTTTTGTTGTGTTCGCAATTGCGGAGATGGTTCTTACGGAAAATCGAAAAATTTTGTTTTCAGTTGAGAACCGTTGAACTCGATTTGGCTCAATCATTTTTTTGTGGTATTCGAAATTACCAGGAGATGGTTCTACCGAAAGAAAATTTTTGTAAAATCCACCAGAAATTTGGAAAATCGAAAAATGATGTTTTTCAGTTGAGAACGGCTGAAACCGATTTGGCTCAATCTTTTTTTTTGTTGTGTTCGAAATTACCAGGAGATAGTTCCCACGAAAAAAAAAAATTTGGGAAAATCCACCGGAAAAGTCGGAAAATTCAGAAAATCGATAAATTATGTTTTCAGTTGAGAACGGCTGAACAAAATTTGGCTCAATCTTTATTTTGTTGTGTGCGAAATTACCAGGAGATGGTTCCCAAAAAAGAAAATTTTGGGAAAATAGACCGGAAAAGTCGGCAAAATTTGGAAAGTCGAAAAATGAACCCGAATTGGCTCAATCTTTTTTTGTTGTGTTTGTAATTGCCAGGAGATGGTTCTTAGGAAAGAAAATTTTGTGAAAATTCACCGGAAAGGTAGGAAAACTTGGAAAATATCCGCTGGATCATTTCGTATTGCAAGCTTTTATCGAAAACATACTGGAATGTTGAGTACTGTAACTCCATTAAGTCTATTATCTGCAATTACGTGAACAAATGTAGCGACTCGGCAGTGTTCGGCATTGCTGCTCCAAATGCAAATGACAAAGTGTCAAGGTTCCAATTGGGCCGTTATATCACTTGCAATGAGGCGATTTGGCGTATTTTCTCATTTGCATTAGACGAACGTCATCCCACTGTTCAACATTTGTGGGTGCACTTAGAGAATGGACAACACGGAAGCTAATGCAGCAGAACCAGCAAATCGACCATCAGATACAACACTCACAAATTTCTCCGAAATTTGCCAAAGGGATCCGTTCGCACGAACTTTGCTTTACTGAGAAATGCCACGCTATTATTATTAATCGACGAAGAAGTTTCAACGACGATAGAAAGGTGAACCTGTTGCAGGATACGTTGATTTGTATTCGGCTGTTGCGCTTGGCCGTGTGTACACCGTTCATCCACGACAAGACGAATGGTTCTATCTTCCTTTGCTTTTGTTCCATGTTTGTGGCCCTACTTAGTTCAAATCGCTTCGTACTGTACTATAAAAAGTGTGTTGTGCGTAACTTATCGATAAGCTTGGGACTCATCACTCGCCGATGAAATTCGTACATTGTTCGCGATCATCATAGCGACGTGTCATCCATTGAACGAATTGGAATTGTGAAACAAATATAAGGACGAGATGACTAACGACATTATGCATCGAGTTCGCACTACAACATCGAATTATGAGCTTGAAATCAACGCCGAGATACGCAACGAAGCTTTGATCATGATCGAAAACATGTGCGTGCTTATGTGCGGCAGCTATTTGTCGATCTTTGATGTACGATGCATTTAACTGTGATTGGAATGACAGCAAGTGTACGATCGAGATTTAATGAGACAAATAATACAATCGAATGTTCCGCTTTTGAAACCACAGCACAAGAACGTGTATGACCCATTGATGAAAGCATGTTGACGAAGAAAACAGCGGAATATTCTTCCTCGATGTTCCCGGTGGAACAGGTAAAACATTTCTGATTTCATTGCTTTTGGTCACAATTTGCTCGAGATCTCAAAAAGCGTTAGCCGTTGCATCATCGGGATTTGCAGCCACATTGCTGGACGGCGGTGTGCTCAATTGCCAAGAACTCGGCGATGGCCAAGGTATTGCAAGAATGCAAAATCATCATCTGGGACGACTGCGAAATGGCACATAAACGATCATTGGAAGCGTTCATCGAATGTTGAAGGTTTTACGAAGTGAGTCAATACGTTTTGGTAGAGCGATGATTCTGCTAGCAAGCAAATATCTATCGCAGTCGTGCAAGCTCGCACTTTATAAAGCACTAATAAGACCTGTGCTGACTTTCGGAAGCGAGAGCTGGACCATGACCTCTAATGATTGTAGATTGTTATCTACATTCGAAAGGAAGGTCATCCGTTCAATTTTTGGTCCAATTAAAGTTGCGAACAACGAATATAAGATTCGTATGAATCACGAGATAAAGCAACTCCTCGGACGCAGTGATATCATCGGATTCATTAAATCTAATCGAGTCAGATGGCTCGGCCACGTTACAAGGTCCCCACAACAACGGATGATAAATAAAGTGTTTCACCAACAACCAGCCGGAGTACGTCGTAGAGGAAGACCCCGACTACGCTGGCGTGACGACATTGAACAAGATCTGCAAGCATTAGGATGTCGAAACTGGAGGACGAGAGCAATGGATCGGGATGGATGGAGGGCCATTGTGCGGGCGGCGAAATCCCTTCATGGGATGTGAAAGCCAGAGAGAGAGAGATGATTCTGCTGGCCGGCGATTTTCGTCAATCACTAGCTGTCGTCCCGAGATCAACAGCTGCAGATGAACCCAACTCATGTCTAAAATCGTTAAGTTTGTGGCGCTATGTGAAGAAGTTCCAGTTGATCACGAACATGAGAGTCGCGTTTACATCAACTGCTCATTTTTCCAACTGTTGGCGGTTGGCAACGGTCAAATTGCTGCTGAAGTTTTGACAGGATTGATTTCGTTCCCCTCGAATTGTTGCATGTTCACGACGTCGAAGAAAAAGCTTATCACGGAAGTGTTTCCAGACATCCGCCAAAATTATATGAATCACGATTGGCTCAGCGAACGAGCAATTTTGCTACCGAAGAGACAAGGATGTTGACAATCTGAGTTACTTGATTTAAAAGCAAATCGCTGGGGAAATGAATTGTTACAAATCCGTGGATTGTGTGACCAATCAAGACGAGGCAACCAACTGAGACCGAATTTTTGAATGCGCTTGATTTGCCAGGAATACCACCGCATAACTTGATGCTCAAGGTCGGATCTGTGATAATCATGCAATCTGAGCCATCCGAGATTGTGTAACGGAAAACGATTAGCTGTGAAGAAACTGATGAACTACGTGATTCAAGCGACGATCATCAAGGGCAAATTCAAAGGAGAGGCTGTTCTATAATTCCGAGGATTCCAACTGACATTCCGTTAGTCTTCAAGCGCTTTCAGTTCCCCTTTCGTTTGGCGATCGCGATGACGGTTAACAAAGCGCAAGGTCAATAGTTTGAAGTGTGCGGAATAAATCTGGAATTTCACGTTGCCAATTGTACGTCGCGTGTTCGAGAGTTGGCAAATCATCATTGTTGTTCATTTATGCTCCGGAGAACAAAACGAAAAATATTGTTTACTACAATAAAATATTGTTTACTACAAGTATTCGATTTAATTCCACGATAGAGTCTTGCACTCTCCAATATTGAGTGTTCATTAAAAATATTTTTGATTTCTTTAATGAACATCTCATTATTCTCTTTAAAAATTTGCCGCATGCTTGCCAAACCCTCCCGGCTTCGGGTTGCCTCCTGCTCGGCGACTACTTTTATTTCGTGCTCGACGGTTTTTTTTATATTAAAAAAAAAAATGTCGTTAAAATGTTCCAATTCTTTGGTAATGTCGCACTGTCGCTTACGAGAACCACGTTTTTCGTCTTGGGGCCAGCTCAGATTTTGATTCAGTATTGTTTAAATTTTCAACATGAACTCCGTTTTCAGGATCGATATGTTCTAAAAAAAAATTCTGCATTTCGACAGCATCAATTCCTTGTGAAATTGTTGTTTTGCTGAGTCGGGATTCCAAAAGGCGATTTAAAAATTCAAAATAGTCACAAGTGACGGGTGAAGTACCACTATAACTGTTTTTTCATCTATTTCCTAACTGCATTTCACTTTTGTTAGTAATCCGTCTTCTTACAAATTCTACCAAAACTATTTTAAATATCTCTTTTCGGCGATATTTTCTTTCGATTTCTAAATATTTTTTGCATCTGTTAAATTTTTTAGCAAAACTACCAAACAAATGTTCGTGTCAAATCGTTCCGAAATATTTTTGTTTCCGCCATATTGAATTTAAACTCGACACAATTCCCCTACAGTTTCGGCGAGTTTAAATACTCAATTCCCTTAGACGTATCACTTCATGCGACGTGACTATATGGATCTACCTGATTACTAGATTTTAAAATAAAAATTTACTAAATAATTTTGTGCAAAACTCTCATTGAAAATTTTTTAAATCTTAGTTGGCTGCATTAGTTTGAATTTTTTTTTATTTATTTGTCACGTCAAAATTTCAATGGGGGACCAAATGCCAGTGGTATAAATCGGCTAAAACAAACAATGAAAACAACAAATACGGATAGTAATACCCCAGGAAGACAGCAGCAGATATCCTGACAAATCCACACTCTTCGGAGGCAGGCCCAATAGATTCTGGGGTGGGCCAATCATTGTTTAACCCATTTGGACGAAGTTCCAAATTACCTAGATCACCAAAATCTTCAACTGAAAATATATTTCAGTACGAGAAGGAAAATGCCGAACTCCGTGAACAACTACGAGAAATAAAGGAATTTACAACTAAATTGAAAGAAGAATTTACAATTCTAAAGAAAAAGAATGGAGAACTCAAAAAAACAGTTGAAACACGTGCAGTACTTGGGATGACACCTAATCCTGCAATCGACGATGACATCAATCCATTCCACACGGATTAAGAAGAATTAGAAAGAGAAACAAATTGGATGTTGTACCGGAGTAAAAGACCAAGTAAGAAAAGGAAAGCTCAACACTCACCAGAAATGGCAGAAACTTTACCATCAACTTCAAAAGAGGTTTCTAGAAAACAGTTAGTCATCAAGAAACAACTAGCTCTAGACCAACAACCAGCTAAACCAAAAGAGAAATCACCTCCACCAATAAATGTCATCACGAGAGGTAGAAAAATCATCCGAACGGCAACCAGCTCAACAAAATTAAGCACAGACAAAGGTAAAAGCCCCACGTGTAATGAGTACAGTTACGGAACAAGAGTATAAAATTACTGCTCTGAACAATAATGTGTGGAAGATAACACTTCAAATCCAAACGCATACAGAAACTTGTCAATGAAGCTGAATACGCAAAAATATCAGTGGTACACGTACGAAAATAAAAACGATCGTCCCATCAAGGTCATGGCAAGAGGGCTACATCCAACCTGTGAAACTAATTCAATAATGGAGGATCTAGAAAATAAAGGATTTAAAATCCTTGATACCGTAAACATTATTAAAAAAGAGAGACGTAGCGGAGAGAACCGACTAGAAGCCGTTTCAAAAAGAGGGCTTCCCCTGTTCATGCTAACGTTTGATAAATCCGAGCAAAAATAAAACATTTACAATATAACTGGCATACTCAACATGCGAGTAAAGATCGGAGCTGTTAAAAGAGGCAGTACAATGTAAAAAATGCCAAGGCTTTAACCATACGCAACGATATTGCGCGCGCGATCCAAGATGTGTGAAATGTGCTGGAAAGCACCCAACACAAACTTGCAAACTATCAACAGAAGAACCAGCAAAATGTATAAATTGTAATGGGCAGCATCCAGCCAGCTACCGAGGATGTGAGGTTGCCAAGCAGCTACAAAAAATGAGAGATCAGGAACGCAAACCACCTCTAAGTCATATATGCGAATGAATAAATGAAGAAATGAATCATATATGCGTAGGGATTGTACATACACAGTACATATGCACAGGCCGCTTCAAATTCGAAAGAAAATGAGGCGAACGGTACCGAAAATTTCAAAAACACTGTCCAAGCAATTTTAAAAAGCCTTGAAGAACAGAATAAACTAAATAAGCTAATTCTGATTCGACTTAACCTGCTGGAAATACCAAGTTCCAAAATAGTTAAAAATAAATAATATCTGCAATACATAGTTCAATTAATAATTGCGGAGCAGAATCCAGACATCAAAACTACTCATTAAGAATCGCCATATGGAATGCAAACGGATTAACACAACACCTAACTATTTCTAAATACAGAGAAAATTGATATATGCTTAATATCAGAAACACATTTTACCAGCAGCTCCTATGTATCAATCCAGAGATATACTTGTTACCATACCACACATCCTGCAGAACGAGCAAGAGGAGGGTCAGCTATATTTATTCGGGATAATATTAAACATCACGAAGAATTAAAATTAGAAAAAGAATCCATGCAAGTAAGCACCGTGACGGTTAAATTTGGTCATCACAACACCTGTAATATATCTGCAATATATTGTACCCCACGGTATAACCTAAAAAAAGAAGACTACATTAATCTGTTCCAGAAATTGGGAAGTAACTTCATTATCGGAGGTGATTTTAATGCAAAAAATACCTTCTGGGGTTCAAGACTAACCTCTCCAAAAGGCAAAGAATTACTTGCAGCTGGCCAATACTCGAACTGTGAATTTTACTCTGGAGGGAAACCAACGTACTGGCCAACAGATCCCCACAAAATCCCAGACCTTATAGATTTCTACATCACTAAAGGCATATCGGAACGCTACATCTTCTTAGAAAATGATGAAAGTCTAATATCTGATCATTCTCCTGTTATTATGACAGTTAGTGAAAATGTAATAGAAAAAACAAATTCACAACAACTAACAAACAACAAAACAAACTGGGAATTATTTAAGCAGTTAGTAGAGGAAAAAATAGAACTTCAAGTGCCAATCAAAAGTGAAAATGAAATAGAAGAGGAACTAGACCGGCTCATTGATGTCATACAATGGTCGGCTTGTGAAATGCACCCCCAAATTATCACCCGATAGAAGTAAGAGAATTAGTGCAGGAAAAACGAATAGCCCGAAAGAAATGGCAAAATACGCGTGCGCCGCAAGATAAAACCACTTTAAACAACTTTCGACTATTCTCTCTAGAAAGCAACAAAAGGGTTAAAACGACCAAAAACGCAGATCCCCCCAATCAAAACAAACGATTTGAATTGGGCTAGAAGTGCGAAAGATAAAGCTGACGGTTTGCTGAACATTTTGAAGAAACATTTCAACCTCTAGGTCAGCAAACCAGTTACGAAAACACTGCTAATACGCCCAGAATATCTGATTTCGAAGGCCTGTAACATTGAAAGAACTAAAAGCTAAAATTAAGAACATAAAAGTAAAGAAAGCTCCTGGTTACGATCTGATAACAGGGCAAATAATAAAGGAGCTGCCTGAAAAAGTGACCCGTAAACTACTGCACATAATCAATGCGATCCTAAGGAAAAAACATGTGCCAATGCAGTGGAAAGTAGCAGAAGTAATAATGATTCCGAAACCGGGCAAGCCACAGAATGATAGAAAATCTTATCGGCCAATTTCACTTTTATCAACACTAGCGAAATTGTTTGAGAGGCTGTTGCTCAAAAGATTAAAAAAAACATAGAACAACGAAGCCTTATCCCAGAATATCAGTTTGGTTTCAGAGAGAAACACTCAACTATTGAGCAGGTTCACAGGCTTACGGATGTCATTGAGAATACATTAGAGAGGAAAAAGGTTTGCTCTGGTATCTTCTTAGATGTGGCACAGGCCTTCGATAAGGTATGGCACAGAGGTTTACTCTTCAAACTACATAGAGATTTATCAAAACAATATTATATGATTTTAAAATCATACATAGAGAATCGCCACTTTCGGGTGAAATATGAAAATGAATATTCCGAGCTAAAAAAGATTTCGGCAGGAGTTCCGCAGGGTAGTGTTTTGGGACCTATTCTTTACCTACTCTACACCAGAGGTTTACCTCAATTAAACGATGTTACCGTTGCAACATTTGCTGATGATACTGCAGTACTCTCAGTAGGAGACACTATCGAGGAATCGACAAGGAAACTTTAAGAAGCATGTGACAAAATCATAAAATGGACAAAAAAGTGGCGTATCGGGCTCAATGAATCGAAATTCACGCATGTGAATTTTACTAATCTAAAAGTCAGTTACAAACCTGTAATCATTAACGGTCAGCAGATTCTGTATGCCAGGCTCAGATGGAAAGACCACGTTAAAAAGAAAAAAGAAGAACTTAATATCAAATATCGAAAAATGTATTGGCTGCTCGGGAAAAACTCGGAATTGTCAACCGAAAATAAATTGCTATAATTATATCAACAGGTGCTAAAGCCTGTATGGACTTACTGAATATAGCTCTGGGGCTGTACAAACAAAACCAACATCAAAATAATTCAAACTTTTCAAAACAAAGTGCTACGTGGTATAGTTAGCGCTCCATGGCACATTAGGAATGATGACCTTCATAGGGATCTAAATATCCCGATGGTCTAAGAAGAAATAAAAAAACTTGCAGTAATACATGGACAACGTATTTATCAACACGTAAATGAAGAGCTTCGTGGTATGGTGGACCCTTCACATGCAGTAAGACCATTGCAGAGAACAAAACCAATTGATTTAATGGATTAAGGACCAACCAAAGCAAAGACTACTTCAGTAAATAACATATAAGGCTGGCCAATTGGCGTTTTCTCATTCACAAGTGACTAAATTAAGAAAGAAAAATTACTAGATGAATTGTATTCAGTTGTAATAATTTAAATAAAAAAAAAAAAAAAAAATTCAAGTGATAGAAATTGTCATTTGAAGTGATATATATGCATACTAAAATTTAAAAAACAGCCAGAACGACTTTAGCCGTATTTTGTTGAGAATTAAAATATTAGAGGCCAGGTTTCGAATTTGAGGTGTTTGTATCTGAATTTATCATAACAAAGGAAAAATTTTGATCATAGTTGGCGTATTTATCAGTAGTAATAAATTTCGAGTTCGCTTGCATATAAATCCAAAAAAATTGAAGGTTTATAGAATTCGAATTGGAATCACAATTACTACTGATAAGTAAGCCAACTATGATGAAAATTTTCCCTTTGTTATGATAAATCCAAATACAAACGCCTCTAATTGGAAACCTGACCTCTAATATTTTAATTCTCAACAAAATACGGCTATTATTGAACAATTATTTTGTGCGTTTCGATTTAATGATCTAGTAACCAGGAAGATGAGTAGTCACGTCACTTGAAGTGATGCACATAAAAAATTCAACTTGTTCGAGCACATAAAAAACTCAGAGCACCTCTGATTAAATTTATCATCCATGTCAAAATTTTTACTAATAATCATTTCCCAAGTAACAAGATAGGTTTAATAAAACGTGCACTGAGTTTTTATGTCCGACAAACAATAACCCACAAAAACTACAGCTGCTTGTTATTTTACAGTAAATTTTACTTTACAGCTCAAACAATTAAAAAGTTTTAAAAACTAAAATGATGCTGGCAAACCCACAGCTTGAGAGCTTTCAACGTTTTATGGTTATATCCACTAAAACGTCAGTTATGTTTTACAGCCACTAAAAACTGGAAATTGGTAAATGTAGCTGAACGTATAAATCACTGTCTAAGGCCATAAATCAATGTCTGCTTATCGATTCAAGTAAAAAAAAAACATATTCAACAAACTATTTAAAAGAACATCAGCATTTAGTAAGCCAAAGAATACAATTCCCTATTTACTGTGTATAATGCCTATGTAACCTGAAAAAAAATCATTTTGTCATAATATATATATTTTCAAAAGTAAGCTTTTTAAAAAATATAGTCGACCGAACCATTTAAACTAGGACAAAAAGGCCATTAATATCTTGGCTCACACAAGGATGTACCATTAAAACAAAAGCAAAATAATATTTATTAGCAATTAGGTCGTTTCGTAATATACACACAATATTCGAGTATGTCATTGTCATAAATATATAATAATATTTAGATACAGATTGGATGAGTTTGTTGTACAATACAAAAAAAAAATATATCCCAACCAGGAAAAAAAACGAATTTATCATTTTTTTATTCAACTTCCCTATATTAAATTTTTTAATACCATGTAGCACAATATCTTATCATGGAGTTATAAACTATTCCCTTATAAGCATAGTAGATTTTTTTTTTTTTGTTAGTCTCGAGATCAGGTAAATCCCAGCTCGTTTACATACGTTGTATATATGTGTACAGCAAAGGATAACAACAACTATATACGAGCGAAATATTATACAAAACGACATAAAAAAGATTTAAGAAATCTTAATGTTATCCTATTTGAAATACACAATAACAAATGCTGTGGTATAAATGGGATATTAAGAATATAACCAACTATAATCATATATACTGTGTGTGTGTGTGTGTGATACGATAATATCGGCCGTGGTATCAAAAGCGCAAATCTCCTGTATATGAAAATCGTGTACACTTGGCACATTTTATATAAATTTCGTATTTAAGGTAAGGACAACCGCAAATTGGTAACCTTTATATTTTATTGTAGGCATATGTGTACGAAAAAAAACATTCTGAAGGTAAAGACATACAATAATTTTTAACTATATCTGCGTGTAAAAGATACCTGTCTATGTCCAATAAGACAAATCAAACAACTTTATTTGCTTTTTATTTTATCAAGATGGGATTATTTAATTAAGAAACGACACAATTTTTTTGTTTTGTTTAGTATTTCATTTAAAATAGATTAGATTTCCCATTTTCATAGTGGTAGGTAGGTATGCTACTGTGTCAATTTTATTTTCATTTTTCCGAATACTTTGTAAATATTATAAACTAAGTGATTTTAATTAGATTTTTTTGAATTGAATTGAATTAAATTAAATTAAATTCGTAATTTAAAATTATGGTTAATTTTCCCAACGTTATATACTGTAAATCGAATTTTCTTTTTGCTTTGGACCATATCTAATGGTAGATGCATGCGTATTATATAAAATCTTATTTCGTATTTTTATTTTTACAATATTTTATTAAGGGATGTAAAGTACTGTGTATACCACTGTATATTCTGGGTTTGTGTACCATTTGGTCAATTGATTGAATTTTAATTATATAAGGCAGAGAAATGGGGGAAGGCGCAATGGAAATGGAAAAGACAAGATTGGAATTTGTTCGTGCGGTTGACCAAGCCGACATATACATGTACATAGAAAATTTACAATTTTGTTGCTTTGTGGGTTTGTAACTTGTGTTAACAGATTTGTTGATGGCAAATTAGAAAGATTTGTTAGAAAATGTTGTACGCAAAAATTTCTTTATTCACAAATTATCAAGATAAAAGATTTTAATCTGCTCTGTTCTATCTGTTATGCCTAGAATTTTGTGGCACGAAATATTTCCATTTAAAGTAATCGGCCCGTAGTGCTGATGGACTTATATTAAGTGTTGTTTTAACAGAAAATTTCTCTTAGGTTTAGGTAGTTTTTCAATGGCGGTGCTTAACAAATAATCGATGTTTTTAAAGATTATGGTGTGCTGGTTTAGGATATCAGAATAGTTGAGACGGTAAAGATGGAATTAAGTATAGTGCGGAACTTGATACATTTAAATCAAAATCGACTAAATGAACTGTTGCTCTATTCCTATTAGACCAATTCTGTTTGAGTCGCTTGGCTCTGTATTAAAATAAACCCTCCGACTATCGTAATGAAGCTATGAAACTTAACTAACAAGAAAATATTGTTATCAAATTATTACACTCTTCAATAAGAAAATAAGTTCAAACCGTGGATTAGAATCAACCAGAAAAGCGGTTCCATGTTTCAAAAGAAATGCAGCCACATTGTTTAGGTCAAAAGCACATACTGTAGAAATTTAGTCATAAAACTTGAAGATTTAATTATTTACACTGATTACTTGACGCTACTGAAGTTAGCCAAAAATTCCAGCAGAAAATTCCTGCATTATCGACATATTTTGTATCAGGTTGTAGCTCAAAATTCTCTTGATATTAGCCAAAAATTACAATCAATATCACATAATTCGAATGTTTAAAGGTAATATATTATATGAACTGGGTGAAGTTAGACCAATTCGTAAATAGCTGGATCCCATTTTTATCCCCAGATAATCACATATAAGCATATTTTAATTTTTTATTTTAAATTTACAGCAACTAAACTCACCATCGAGCTTTACTCGATATGATTAAATTTGAAATAATTATTAAAAAACTTTATCAAAGTACTTTACTATAAATTTTTACCAATTCTTATTTTCTTTAATTGCTAAAATATTTTTAGTTTTTTTTTATTGCAACACACCATTTTCTTTTAACGACGAAATAACAATTTGAGGAGATACACAAATTTGGGAATGCGGATAATTTCATGAGAAAAGGAGATTTCAGATAAGATCCCACAAAAACTTTGAACTAAGACTTTACATGGATGGATATTGTCTGCTACGGCCTGAACTTTTAAATTGTAGCATGCTTATATGACAAAAGAATTTCTCGAATTTTAATATACAATATTTTCATATAGGAACAATGTTCTTGGAAAAGACAGGTTATGTTATTAACTTTAAGAATTTACTAGTACATTTTAATTTTCATACATTTAAATAAATTTGTATAATTTTTTCGATTCGATTTACTTATTTATGTTTAAACATTTTGTTAAATAATTATTTTATTTTCCCTTAAATTTTGTCGATAATGCAGATTTCGGCTGAATTTCCGGCTAACTTCAGTAGCATAGTTACCTGATGCTACTGAAGTTAGTCGAACATTTCAGCCCCAAAAAACCTGCATTACCGACATAATTAGCTAAATCGATATGTTCTTGTGTTATACCATAGGTATAAACAAGATGTGAGTTTTTACAGTTTGGTCGTTGCAATTGCCACGTGATGAGTACACCAATTTTTTATCAGTACGAAACCAAACTTCCAAGAAAGAACTTGAGGAGGTTCTCATTTTGTAAGGGTTGTGTATATTTTACATAATGTCCCTGAGGTTCAAAATGGAGGGGGGGGGGACTTAATTTTCTACTTTTTGTGGTACATATTTATTATAAGTACATGACTTCTTTGGTCTTTGATGACTTGAATAGGAGAGGAAAGGAAATACATAATTTTCTACTTTTTTCAAACCGCATGTGAAAACGTTGTTTATTGTATTGAGCATATTTGAATTGAAATTTTCACCATTTAGATTCATATCGATCAACGTATTCATATCATTAATATTGCATTTTAAATTTAAAAGAAAAGAAAAACCTCAGCAATACATTTCTATATGTTAACCGATTTAAAATAAAAACTAATATCTCTAATTTAAAGTTGATTTGTTTTTAAATCTATATTTCAATTAAAAAAAACAAATACGATTTAAAAATGATCATTTTCAAATCAAAATATTTCGTTGTTGCTTGGAAAACGTATATGAATTTTTTTAAAACGAAACGTTTATTTTTTATTTTTAAGTTGTTTTTTTCTGAGTGATGTAATTTTCGGCTCATAACAACAAACATTTTTACTACCACCTGATACAAAATATGTCGATAATACAGATTTTTTCGGCTGAAATTTTCGGCTAACTTCAGTAGCATAGTTACCTACGCCTTAATAAATACATAAAAAAAACTTGAATTTAAGGTCCGACACATTCCAGTAACTCAAATAATGTGATCGCGAATTCGATAAATTTATGAGCAAATCCGAATACGAATATTTCGGTTAAAATTCAACTAATAGAAATCTAAAGCACTTGATTAAAGAAATGTCACATCTTGTGACACTATTCTGATATTTCCCTGGTGATACGGAACTGGGAAGAATTTATATGTAATTTCTGTTCTAATAATTTTTTCCGGCATATACTGAGGTAAAAAGCTAGTGTTAATTTTTTTGAAAGCACAATTAAATTGGGAATAATTTTCTCTGCCAATTTAGATATGGAAAAATTATTCCTAGTTTATAAATATATTTACGTCAAACTTTTCTCCTCGGTAGACCGGAAAAAAAATATTTGAACAGAAGCTATACATATAAATTCTTTCCTCAGTTTCCTATTTTCGGGGAATTACCAGAATAGTGCCGCAGTAAAATGGATTTGTTGGCAGTTATTACTTAAAGGGCAACAATTTTTCTGATAACATATACTTGACAAACTTAACTATTTATTTTATTCCCAATTTTGCATATTTTAAAATACAAAACACAATTTATCAAAAAATGCTGCAGGTTGAATGTTTGTTGAAATGAAAATGGTTAATAGGAGAAATTACTTCGATGTAAAGATTAGAACAAGAGGCCTATTATGAAATTTTTCGATTTCGGATTTTTGATAACAAAAAAAAATTGCATTTTAGGTAGACAAGGTATATTACAAATTTCTCTGAAAAACTTTGACGTGATCAAAAATACCTATATGAAGTTGGCCCAAAATTCTAGCCCAAAAAATGGCGGGTTTAAAAGTTGGCAACACTAATGCAAGTGTCGTGAAAAAATGAAACTATCGTGATAGAAAAAATTAAGATAGAAAAATGATAAATCTTTAAAATGTTGTTGTGGTTCCTTATGTATTTGAAGTTGGGCGAAAAATGTTAACCCCAAAACTATTAAAGTACTATAAAATATCCAAACATTTACTGCATCAAGTATCTGCCAAATATTTTGTATTTCCGATATGTTAAATCACAACTTATTCTGTTATCACAGCAAAACCACCATATTTTAATGTCAGCCCAGAAAAATATATGTCGTGAAACTATCAAACCATCATGATAGTTATGTCAATTCTATCAAATCAAAAATGAAAAATTATCGAAATGAATAATACATTTTTGTTCAGTAGCAGTTTATTTTGAGAAATAACTTTTGACTATAATTAGAACTTATGCTAAAAAGCATCACTTCAATTAAACGAAATAAACAGTTGTTGGGGAATCAGAGGTTTAAGGGGCCCCCACTTGTCATCATCCCGTTGATAGTACCATTCAACGAAATATGTAATTGATTTTAATTCTGTGTTGAATTAATTTGAGTATGGCCCCTAAATATGAAGAGCTTTTAAGTCAACGGATACATCAGAGCATTAAACGACATAAACAGTTGTTGGGGAATCGGAGGTTTAAGGGGCCCTCCCTTGTCATTATTCCGATGAAAGTACCATTCAACGAAATATGTAATTGATTTTAATTCTGTGTTGAATTAATTTGAGTATGGCCCCTGAATATGAATAGCTTTTAAGTCAATGGATACGTCAGAGCATTAAACGGCATAAGCAGTTTATGTCGTTTAATACTCTGATGTATCCGTTGACTTAAAAGCTATTCATATTCAGAGGTCATACACAAATTAGTCAGATACTGAATTAAAATTAAATTACATATTTCGTTTTATTTAAGTTTTTTGGGTTGACAGTAATATTTTTGTTTAATGATAGTATCACGATAGATTTATTTTGGGCTGACACTAAAACATGGTCCATTTTCTTTCGTTGACAGAATAATTTTTGGGTTGGTATATACAAAATAGAGTATTTTTAAACATTTTTGGACTGACACTTGCCTATAGTCAAAGTCTGTATATTTTAGTATTGCCATCGATTTTTTTTGGGTTAGAATTTGGGCCAACTTCATATACATATCAAAAATTCCAATTTAGGATTTGTTTGTTAATAGGCCCTGTAACGTCCCTTAAGCTAGCAGAACCTATACAACAGAACATTACAAGATAGTATGGATAATTATAGGCTAGTTAAATGCTCTATTAAAAAATTTTGGACTCCATCCCTTCCAACAAAAACGCGGGTTATGCTAGCTTTAGAAAAAGTTAGCAGAACCCATATCAAAAAACGATTTAAAAACAATTGGAAAATTAAAGGTTAATTTTAAGATAAATAAATGCTCTATTTAATTTTTTTTTATTATGCTCGCTCTAGGAAAACGGTAAGGCTTTATCACTTAAAAGCTAACAGAACCCAAATCGAAAATCGGGCCAAAAATCCAATTCGAACGCAAAACAAGATCAATTGACAACAAATAATTTTAGGCTCTTTATGACCTATTAAAAATGTTTGGGCTCCACTTTTTCATGTCCAAACTTCAGTTCATTTAATCCAAAGCTAGCAGAATCCAAATCGAAAATCGAACCAACACCGAAATTAGAAACAAACAAGAACAATGGACAAACAAATTATTGTACGCTTATTGTGACCTAATAAAATGCCCTATTAAACAATTTTGGGCTACACTTTTTCTTGACAAAATTTCACAACCCAAATCGAGAATCGGACCAAAACCGAAATAGAACGCGAAACAAGAACAATCGACAAACAAATAATTTTAGACTCATTATGTCCTAATCAAAAGCCACATTAAAACGTTTTTCTCAAATTCCAAACTTTGTATTTCAAATAATGGAATTTAGTGTGCCGAATCGCTGAAAATGTTACTGAAGGCTTACGGTGCATCGACTTAATCAAAAATTTGTGCATATAAGATTTGCCTTGCCCTGGTCAGCCTCAGCTTAAGTTAGCATTAATAAAGTGAAGGAAATATTGACGGAAAATCATCATTTAGGTTTGAGAGAGATAGCTGCTCCACTTCTGTGACTCACGAATTAATTCGTACCATTGTACACGATTGTTTGGGCATGGCACGCGTTGCCGTCCGACTAGTTCCGAAACACCTGAATTTTCTTCAAAAACTCAATCACGCAAAGGTCGTTATAAGCATGCTAGATAAGTCAATTCTGACCCCACATTCATAAAACGCAGTATACAGGGTTTACGACATGGGTTTACGAGTTTGACATGCAAACCAGTTAACAGCTTCAAAATGGTGCCTTCCGACTGAGCCAAAAAAGAAAAAACCACGTCAAAGCCGATTGAATTCGGTTGAAGTCGGTTGAATGTTTTCTTTGATTATCACGATTCGCGGTGTTGTATACTCTGGAAATTGTTGGTAGTTATGCGGCGTCTAAGAGAGCAAATTCGTCAAAAAAGGCCAGGTTTGTGGTCAGAAAACAGCCTAATATTTTTAGTTTGTCAATTGAACTTGTTTTGCGTTCAAATTTCGGTTTTGGTCTGATTTTCGATTTGAGTTCTGCTAGCTTTAGATTAAATTGCCTCAAACACGAGTGGAGCCGAAATTTTTTAATATGGCTTTTGATTAAACTATAATGAGCCTAAAATGTTTTGTTTGTCCATTGTTCTTGTTTTGCGTTCTAATTTCGGTTTTGGTCCGATTTTCTTTCTGTTAGCTTTTAAATGATAAGGCCTTTCTTTTCTCCTAGAGCGAGCATAATAAAAAAAATTAAATGGGGCATTTAATTAGCCTAAAATTAACCTTTAGTTTTCCAATTGTTTTTAACTCGTTTTTTGATATGGGTTCTGTTAACTTTTTCTAAAGCTAGCAGAACCAATGTTTAGTTCAAAGGGATGAGGTTAGGCTTGCCACCCGTCCTCCTTTGTGGAGGACAGTCCTCCTTTCGTAAGAAATTTCCTCCATCCTCCACGATGGCCTAAATGTCCACCACAAGTATCTTTAATACATATTTACAATATTATATACCATTCTCAAATCCTAAATGACAAATTTCAAATACGGTCGGAAAGGGATCTATAGAATATAAGGATACTCAGCGCTTCGAATTCATCAAAATGATATAGCGCAAATTTTAGGCAGGCATTTTGTCAAAAAAAAATCTTCTGAGGGAAACGATGTTTGTCTAATAGAAACCATCCATACATATCTTATAGGTTTAGTACTTCAAATTCACGATTTTGCAAATGATATTCAATTATTTTAGTGCATTCACAACTTTTTACAAAATAACGTGAAGAACACAACTTTTTACAAAATAACGTGAAGAACACAAGAGTGTTTTTTTCAAAAGAACTTCAATTAAAAATGCAGAGTAAATTCAAATATTTTTCAAGATTTAATATTTCAAGTTTGTAAATTTTTTGCAACTTTTGCTAAACAAATTCAGTGCTCTCTGTTATTAATAATTTTTATTTTATACTGAAAAAAATTAGTTTGTTTATTTTTTTAGTCTTACTCAGAGAGGATGATAATGCTTGAAATTAATTGAAAATGCTAACATTATTATATTAAAAATAAACTTAATATAAAATAACAAAAAAAAAATTGGAAATCCATTGGAATTTGTAAAAGGTGGCAAGCCTAGATGAGGTCCAAAATTTTTTAATAGAGCATTTAATTAGCCTATGATTATCCATACTGTCTTGCAATGTTCTGCCGTATGGGTTCTGCTAGCTTAAGGGAAATAAATAATCTTGAAAATACATGATCCAATATTCCCTTATCAGAACCACAATCCCTTATCATACTGAAGCAAACATAGTTGGGGATGCTCCGAATCCAAACACTCATATTCTAAATCTGTCCCTCAAGAAGTTTTCCTTACCTCTAAAGATCATCAACATTTAGTGGGCCATATATTTACATTAAATTACCTGAAAATTTTAAGAACACTGTACATATTTTTATGTTTGAAAGAATGAAAATCGCTACTGCTATCATATGTGTCTGAGATAAATAAATAAAAAAAAAACAACAAAAAAAAAGATGACTTACGATACAAATGGGGCTAATTTTCAACAAGTTCCGGATTTGTTTAATCGTGGAGAGGATTTGAATAATGATAATATATCCGATTTACACAAAAGTTTAATAAAATAATGTTAAAACAAGCAATGATCTCATGAGATATTGATCTTAATGCGAGTTCAAAAAATATATTTCGAAAATAAAAACTACAATTTTTAAGGAATAGATACAAGAAAGTGGAAAAAACATGAAAATACGACAAAAAAGTAGTAGACAAAGAAGAACAATTATTAATTTGGGTCACCAGCTATGGTAGACGAACTTGAGGAGAAATTTTTTTAAACCATTCTGAGCCATTTCAATTTTTTTAAATAGATATAGAGATAAAATTGAAGGTCAAAAGCTAGCCAGGAAATATCCAGAAGAAATACGGAAGTTTGCTTTAAATTTAAACTTTTGTTCTACGAGGGCCTTTGAATATGTTCAGAAACAATTTAAGAATTGCTTATCTCACTCTCGTATACTTGCTTACTGGTAAAAGTAGTAAATGGGCATCCAGGTTCTACTTCAGAAACTTTTCGTTCGAAGGTAGTGACCCAAATAATAATACTTTAGTTATTATGTTTGTCAGTTGTACTGCTCGTTGGAAAATTCCTCTTCGATATTTCCCAACTAATAGCTTAAAATCAAAACAAAAGAAAAATATTATTTAGCTAGTTGTGTTTAGGTTTATTACACGATGTCTTAGGGGTTATAACAATTGGAGTGACTTTTGATGGATTTTCAACAAATTTTAGTGTAACTCGAGCACTAGGTTGTAACGTTAATTTTCCTAATATAAATCACGCTTTCAAAGAGGCTGATATACCTCAACAATTTTTAATTTTTTTTTATCTATGTCAAATGTTCAAACTCGTCAGGAACGTTTCAGCTGATAAAGGCCCTTTAGTCGCTGGTGACGGCAACACAACTTCATGGCGCTACTTCGAAGAACTTCATAAGATTCAATCGAAGAAGGTTTCCATCTCGCGAATAAATTACGAAAGGCCCATATATATTTTAGGTACCAAGAAATGAAAGTAAATTTAGTAGTTCAGAAATTAAGTAATTCCGTAGCAAGTGCATTCGAATTTTGTGATAGTGTTTTAAAATTGCCACAGTTTGAAGGATGTAGTGGAACAATAAAATTTATTAGAGTCTTCAATAATTCATTTGATATTTTAAACAGTAAATAATTGCAAGATTATGGTTTAAAAAATCCAATTTCTAACATTCAGGTAGGTTCTATATTTCGTTCTATAAATTAAATCAAAACCACATTGCACTATTTTTTTCAGTGGCTCGCTCAAGATTAGGAAGAAATTCGAATTCAACTCTAAAGCAATCCGTCACTTCAAGCATATTTTAACACACGTTCAATTAAGTGACGCCTCGTGGTTCTGGTTATCGTATGGATATAAGGGTGGTGTCGTTTGATAGCTCTTAAATTAAGCCAACTAGCCACATATACCGTTTCTCTTAGACATCTCTGAGATTTGGGCAATTTTTTTTACAGTGATCATCCCCTTAGTTAATTAACGTTTCCTATTCATTGTCAACGACAAATGGGTTCTGGTCATTGTATTGATATAAGGGTGGTGTCGTTTGATTTGACGTTTAATTATCTTTTTCGAAATCTATTGCCAAAAATATTTTAATAGTATAAGAAATTAGATCTACTTTTGAGTAATTTTTAAAAACCCCATATTTAGGTTTCGTAATAAAATATTTTTACAATTTATATAATAAAATGTAAATTTAATAGTTTACCATTTCGAATTTCGTATTCATCTCTCTATTTTTATATGACATTTGATCCCGAAGTCGCTAATATAGTAATTGCGTTATTAACTGTTCATAACAAAATTTTTAAATAAACCTAACATTGTTTTTGCCAACTGTTTTACTAATACACGTGCATTGTTGTTATTTTGACAAATTTTATGTTCCGCCATGTTTTGTTATTTTTTAATTTTGTCGGAAACTTCACAGTCGTCGGTATCTTACTTGACTGTTTCAATATGCAAATTTTCTAACAAAAAATAATTGAAACTAAAGGTTCCTTTGATAATTTTACTTTTTAAAGTTGCATTCGATTCAAATGGAAGCGAAAGTCGCGCTTACTATTCGCTAGGAGTTAAGCCGACTGCAAGAGTGAGAGAGAAAATTTATAATATTCGATCCGCATGCTAAACCAATAAAAAAGCTTGAAAATATTTCTCCATCATTTTTGCCATATAAAAATTCGCAGACAGGTTGGCCCTATAGATATAAAAAAATTTGCTTAAAAACAAAATGAGCAAGCGGTTTTTTTTGTGTTTCGGTTGTGTTCGGAAATTTTTTAAATGAAGGGAATCAAAGTAATTTGCTTTGGAAATCTAATTCATTGATAGCGCGAAAATCGAGAAAATGTAATAAAACTATTATATCGTCTAGCTGGACGATATCGTACTGTACAAATTTTGTACGTTCAGTCGAATTTTTTTCAGAATATCCCATTCGTGCGGCGTCTGTGTTTCATTTGCGATATTTACTCATAATTGTGTGTATCTGCAAAAAAATTTCCTTCAATAGTCGGTACGTTAACAGCTTTGCCTCTATATTTCTGTTGTTTAACATAACGAAAGATATAAGCAGCTTTTGCGCAAAAATTTTCATAAATTATAGTCTCAATACAGGCTCAATACAGTACTCCGTCACATTTATTTATTTTATTTTCTCGACATAAAATCTCAACAGTGCAATCGCGCTGCTTGGGACTCAAACAGTTAAACATAAATCACAAAGAAAATTTTGAAAAACATTTTTTTCTTTATTAGGAGACCATGACTCGGAAATAAAAATTTCGTATTCGACAATTTTCGTTACGTAAACAATAAAACGTTGAATTAAATTTAAATTCTTCTGACTAATAGGATTACTAATAATCTACCTCTTAAAGTCCGATATCAAAAATCAATGAGACCTTCGAATTATTGCAGGAAGTTCCACCGAGATGGCACTGATATTCTACAAATTAAGAAACTGAAATAAAATATTTCTGTCATTGCTGTGATTTGTGAAAGAACGAAAACTGATAAAGACTCGTTTTAAA
Organism: Nephrotoma flavescens; assembly: GCA_932526605.1. Lineage (NCBI taxonomy): Eukaryota > Metazoa > Arthropoda > Insecta > Diptera > Tipulidae > Nephrotoma > Nephrotoma flavescens. The sequence goes on from OW052220.1 coordinate 78,421,261, forward strand.
GTATTAATTGTTTTACCGTTATTTAGTTATTAATCGAAAAAAATCATAAAATTGAGGCTATGCGAAAATTTGAAAAATTAAAAAACATAAAGCCTCTATCAAATATTTGGATTGGGTTAGAAAACAGTTGAAAAATTTCGTATATTACAGTCGTAAAGATCATATTTTAAAGTACGGTTCAAAATTTCGTTTTTTATAAAGACCATTATTGATAGGATGCTTAGAGGAATTCATAACTAGTGGCAACATAAAAGTAATCGTGATACAAATAGGAAGAATACGCCCCTCTTAAACATTAAACAATTTGTTAAATTAAATTAACTTCGAGTTTGTAGTCGTATTATGTGCGATTGAAAAACACTTTTAATGTATAGTATTTTACAGAACGTTGTAAATTGAAAATTAGATTTTCCAACTTTTTCTATACACAAAAATTGCAAAATTAAAATTGTGTTGAACATATTAATTCCACATGGAACTTTTCCCATACCACTTTTTTTTATCATATATACCTCGGTTTATCTTATCTTCACCACCCGCTCCCATCACCCAAGCTAGCATTTTTTTTCAATAAACTTTTTTTTTCACTTTTCTAATATATTATTAATGTTATCCACGTTCAACGCACATAAAAAATTAACCACATCACATTTTGTAACACAAATCACCCGATACCCGATTTTTCATCGCGTATACACGCATACAGCGCGCTGTTGATACAAAATCGAACGATAGAGCTTTTTTTTTTTTGGTTTTCAATGTTTTCCACATACAGACGGAAAAATTAAAATAAAATAAACCACACAGAACTTGGATTGGATTGTGTTCATTCCGTATATTTTGCACATTTTGTTTTTGTTTTATTTCAAATCTCACGGAAACCAAAATAAAATATATAAAAAAATATAAAAAACAAAAATGGAAAAGCGGAGAAAAGAAAATGTGGGAAAAACTTAAAACAAATAAAAACAGATGTTGTATTTAAGGTTTGGTACAAGAATACTAATAATCTAACACTTGATTTTTATGTTTCGTTACAGCATTTTTTTTTTTTGCTACCATCGAGCTTTCTTTACTTTTTCGTATATGTTTTTTTTTGTATTTTGATAAATTTTTAATTTAATGAAAAATTTACATTTTGGCTCGTTCCCATTTCAGGAGAGAGTGAGCGCGTGTGAATATATTTGTATCCGTATTGTGTTGTCTTTTCGTTCATTCTGTTGTTTTTCCGTATATAGAAGAATATAGATATTTGGCTTTCCTTTTCATTATTATTTATTACGGCGCTGTTATAATAAAGTGGTTAAATCAACTTTTTTTTTTGACTTAACGATACACAACATACCGAAATTTATAAAAATGTATAGATGATGGAAAATAATGAAATAAATAATATACAAGTAAATACATATGGATGTATATATGCCACGAGGAGTACCAAAACCCGAAAATATGGTTTACATAAAATTGAAAATTCAAGATAATCTGGGAAATGGTATTTTTTTGATTCATCCTCATGCTCTCGAATCTGTCGATTTTTATTTTGTCCTTATTGATTTTCAATAAATCATACTCAGTGCGAGGTACCAGAATATTTAATATTGCTATATGTTTTCCCGTATTTAAACCACAACAAAAAGCTTGGTATACAAATGGTAAATCAAACTGGGGTGCAAAATAATTTTACAGCTCCGGGAAACCATTATATCATAAAATCAAAATAAATTTAATTAAATTGTGCTTTGATTAAAATATTAAATCCATACTGAGGTCATAATATTCAAATGTCTTCGTAAATCAATTATATTTAAAAAAAAAAATTAATTTCCAAATTCAGGAAATTACCTTTCTACCTTTAATCAATGGAAAATGTTTTTTTATGTTTTTATAACAGAAATAAAAATCCGGATGAAATTTAAATTACATAAAGATATATGTATTTGTATATAGTTATGGCACGAAGAAGATGAAGAACTAAAATCAATTTTTATTTTGTATAGAAAATGAAAATTTATCGTTTAATCAAGTTTTACCATTTCCAATATTAATTTAGTTCTCGTTCCCATTTTCCGCAACAACCCAATACATGATGCACACACACACACAGTATAAAATATTCAATTTATTCAATATTTTATAAATTGACTGGTTGCAACTTTTATTAACATTATATTATATTTATTTAAAACAGATTTACATAAAAATACAAAATGCAATTGAAAGACAACTTAATAAAGCTTTTTTCCGTATATAAGCTTTTAAACATTTATGTATTTGTTTCAATTGTTAAAAAAGTGATGTGTTTATGATTTATATTGTTCCAACTTGTATTCAATACGTCATGATAATATGATGCTGTACAAATAATTCCGTGTGGCGTGGGGGAAATAAAGAAATTCAAAACTGTCCATATTGATAAAAATGTTGCGATGTGAAAAATATAAATTGGAAAATGACGAGTGAAATGTGTCTGCCAAAATAAAATTCTATTTGTTATATAAGACAAAGTATGCTGAACTTTAAGTATTTTTTCTATCAATCGTGTCACTCAAAAGTGATAAAAAATGAGAAAATCTTAATTCAAGGCGGTATAGTTATGGGAAACCACTATATATCTATAGACAATATAAATTGGAACCTTCCAAAGTACCATTGGACAGAGATTCTGTCAGTTTTCTAATTTTATGCACTATGTTAGTTTCTCGAAGGAATTTCGAATGAAATACTTATTTTAAATTTCAGTCATACGTAAATTATTGCTGGATTAGCTATAGATTGAAAAAGCTTGTACGTAAACTACCATCATCGTCATTTTTTTATGTAAGTTAGACACGGATAAAATATTATTTCTAATGGATCCCATACAATGTTTACGACTTTTCTAATCGTAGAAAACAAAGGGTTTCCTCAGGTCCCTTCTCGGCAGCTTACTTTCGTAATTATAAAAAGTTGGTCTACTCGTCAGGTTGCAACCTAAGCAGACCTAAGTAAGTTCTCATTTTTGTACGGATTTGTGTATTTTTAAACCAGAAACCTGGATTTAAAAATGGAGGAAATGAATTTTTCTACTTTTATGTAAAAATATTATGAGTACCCTCTTTGTTTTCTATGACTAGAGAAGTCGTAAAAATTGTATGGGTTCCATTAAATATACAATTTTCTCCGAAAAGCCGAAAAAAATCTGAAATAAATTAATATCACGGAATATTTTAAAAAACTTTTGAATTAGTTAATTTTTTAGACGTCTTTGGAATTATTTCATAAAACAAATTATTTAGAAAAAGAGAATTTTGCAAGTTCGGGGGCTTTCACGATTTCCAATTGTAAGCCTAGTTTGATCCAGTCATGAGCCGCCTTAATAATCGATGCTTTTTAATTCAAAGAAAACAGGTTAAAAGCAAACAGATGATATTTCCGTTTTATTAATATTTTGTATTAATAAAGATTTACACATAAATAAACACAATTTAAAACAATAAAAATGAAAGAAGAATTTTCCATATATGTACCACAAAAAAAAACTAACGTTAACAAATTTCAACACGAAAAAAAAATCAAATCGTCATTTGACTATCAAAATGGCGAACGACTTATTTTGTATGAGTGTGAAAAAAATTCCTTATCTTTACATACATTTTTTGTAGATGTGTGAAAAATGCTGCCATAAAAAATACTCCAATTTACATTTTTTATAGCAGTATTATGGCAGTAAACTTCCCCAAACACAACTATTCTCTCAGTAAGTTTTTACTGATAACATTTTTCGTTTCGTACACAACCAGTAAAATCTATATTTTTTCTCGCTTTTATTTTTGCTGACAGCAGATTATTTCCATGGAATAGGCCCATTACTGGCGTAGTATAGATGCAACGTTTTATTAAACATATTGTGACGTTGCTAAATAATCTAATGTAATAATGTATATCTTAAGGTCCTGGTGCTAATTTAGCTACTAAATTCCGCTCTTAAGACGCTTTCATCCGGTGAACATTTGTTTTTCATCTACGGCTGTAGAATTATTAGCTACACTGAGAAAAAAAAACACTAAAAATAAAAAAATATACATATAAAATCAAAAAAATATACATATAAAATCAAAAAAATATACATATATTTTTAGGCGAAAAGTCTTGTTTTTAAAATCAAAAAGATAATCTATTTATTTTTAAAATAAATTTTTTCGCCCAATTTGTTTGTAAAAATAAAAAAATTATTTTTATTTTCAAAAATACTTTCCTTACTAATGTCAAATAGTTTTCTTAAATTTTAAGAGATTGTTTTTTAAGAATAAAAAACTATTGACTAGTTTTAAAAGATTTATTTTTATTTTTAAATAACTATTTTTTTAACAAACGTCATATAATTTTATTAAATCAAAGTAATCCGTAATACACTTTACATTGTATTGACAATGTTTGCGACTATTCAAGTCAGCAAAAACAAAGAGGTCATCTACTCATAAGATAACATACATAATATTTTATATATCTACCACAAAAAGTAGAAAATTAACTCCCTAATTTTAACCTCCAGGGCAGTGTTACCACTTGGATACAATTGTATCAATTTGGATACATTATTTGAAATTTTTTAAAATGGATACGTGGATACAGAAAAAATGTAAAATAGCTAAAATGGATACAATTTATTCGAGATCGATATATTTCTTTCTTTTTTTTTTAATAAAATCTAAAATAATAAAATTATCGTTTTATGGAATTATAATTAGGAATGGATTCGTATTTACAGGTTTATAGGGAATTATTTTGCTGTAAGGGATGAATCGCACATAACTTCACTGTTATTCATTTGTCATTCACTCATATTTTGTGCGTTTCATGTGTTTATTTTTCGAAATAAAAGAGGTTTTCTGTGTGTGCAATAGCCGGCGTTTCGTTTTTTTATCATGGATAAGTAAGTTATGCAAATTTAGCTGTATTATTTGACACTAACAGTTCTCAATGTAAAATTATTTAAGATTCGTGACTCGTTTGGCCAAAAAACCATCAACCAGCGAAGAGGCGACAAAAATTCAAAGGTAAGTTTGAGTATTTTGAGTGATGTGTTAGGTTAGAATTCAAATTTATTATGAATTTACTTCTATCTATGTTTTACCAACCATTTTTGATTACAATTACAAATAGTATTCACCAAACTTCATCATCATTTTCTACAAAATCCTCGATGTAAGTAAACTAGCTAATATATCAAAATTTAACTAGAAATTGAAAATTTATTTATGTGTGTTTTAGATCGACTGAGAATCTACTAGAGTCAGAATCTAGTAGTGAAAACGAAACTGTAGTCAAGAAAGTCAAACGGTCAGCAAGAGCTTTTCGTAAACAGTGGATTGATGACTTTCAATGGCTAGAGTGCCGCAACGATTGTGCGTTTTGCAAAGCATGCGATACTCGACTTACGAACATCAAATCTCATCTGGTCAGGCATAACGCGAATGCTGCACATAAAAGAAATTTTTCTTTGAGCAAGCTGACTCCTATTAGTGAAGTTTTTGCAAATCCAGCGAAACGGGCATTTGAGGCGCAAGTAAGACAGGCCGAACTAATAATAGTAATGTTTTGTTTGATGCATCATTTACCTTTCAGTTTGATGGATTTTTTGCCAAATTTGTTGCAAAAATGTTGTCCCGATTCAAAAATCGCCCAAAACATAAAGTGTGGCAGAACAAAATCGCATCTTTTAGTAAAAAATGTTCTCGGAGAAAAAGGACGGCAAAATGTAGCTAGACAACTAAAGAGTGACAAATTTTCAATAATTATTGATGAGACGACGGACGTGAGTTCAGAAAAATCGTTGGCCTTGGTAGCTCGCGTTTTTGATAAAAAAAGAGGTGTTACAAGAGATCGATTTTTAGGTTTGTTGAGACTGATCAAAACCGATGCTGCCTCAATTTTTACTGCCATCTTAAAGCATATCAATTGTTTGGAAATACCCGTGCAAAATATAATTGGACTTGGATCTGATAACGCGTCGGTTATGGCTGGTCAATTTACTGGTGTCCAAGCGAGGTTTAAGGAGATCATTCCTCACATGTTTTTCATGTGTTGCATTTGCCATTCCTTGCACTTATGTGCAAGCAACGCTTGCAAACATTTACCGTTTTCTGTAGAGCAGTTGGCTCGAAATGTTTTTAATTTTTTTGCACACAGTTCAAAAAGGTGCATTGAATTAAAAGAATTCCAAGAATATTTCTCATTACAGCCTCATAAAATTCTTGGCCTTGCACAATCGCGATGGCTTTCACTTGAAATGGTCGTTAATCGGATTTTAGAACAGTGGGATGCATTGCAGCTAAATTTTATAGCGTGCACATTGGACGATAAAGGCGCTAGAAAAACGGCTAAGATCTTAGCAGAACAACTAAATAACCCAGAAAATAAAGTGTATTTCCTATTTTTATCGTACGTGCTAAAAATAGTAAACAAAAGAATCTCGAATTTCAGTCTGAAAAAGTACGAATTCATATGCTATATGAAATTATGGAAACTAATTTCAAACTGATATTGAGTAACTTTGTAAACCCTAACTGCATGCAATTTATCGATAATGTTAATAACGTTAAATTTGAACAAATCGAAAATCATTTACCACTAAAGAAAATTTATATGGGTTGTTCAGCTCATTCATATTTAGCGGCTAATCTAATTGAACAAGATAAAATGCTCGAAATTGTCGAAAATATTAAAACATTTTACATTGAACTCGCTGGACAAATTAAATCACGATTTGATTTCAACAATCAGACGCTTAAGCAATTAGCGCTTATCAATCCAGAAAATTTAGCTTTAGCAAATGTGTCCGCCATAATACCTTTGCTAAATTCATTTCCAAATTTGATATCAAATGACGACAAAGAAGATTTATTGGATGAGCTTAAAGTTTTGAAACTATCCCCATATTTAAAATTAAATACCAATGATGTTGAGGAGTTCTGGTCTAAAATTGGATGTATTAGAAACTCAATAAACGAGCATATGTTTGGAAAATTAGCCACGTTTATGACTAACTTAATGAGTTTGCCCCACAGTTCGGCGGCAGCGGAAAGAATATTTTCCGATTTAAATATTACAAAAACCAAAAAAACGAATCGGTTATTGATAGATACCATAGACTCGATGATGGCGGCCAAAGAGCTATTATCGGAGGAAGAAAAAAAATCATTGAGCTCAAATAAGGCCAGCGAAGTTTGGGTACCTCATCCTGACCAAAATTTAATTTAATTTAATTGAGATTACCTACTTATTTCAATTTGTTTGATGTGGAATTAAGCATATGTATATTATTTATTTTTACCTTTATTTATTTTTATACAACAATGAAATGTTTTATATTTTTTATTTTATCATATTAAGAAATTGTGATTTTAGTTATACATGAACTTGTGATTTTGAATTGTTACCAAATACATAGATGTGATCATATTACTATTAAAGTATATTAGTTTTATTTAAATTAAAAATTGCATTATTTTTATAAATATGCTGTTAAAATTAACAAAATAGTTGTTTTATTAAAGAAAAAAGGATTGGATACATTTGGATACATTTTATTCACCAATTGGATACATTTAAAAATTTTTGAGTGGTAACACTGCTCCAGGGCCATTGTGTAAAACTAAAAAAAATACACACAACCCTTAAAAAAATATAATAAGAACCTCCTCAAGTTCTTTCTTGGCAGTACTGATAAAAAGTTGATCTACTTATCAGGTTGTAATTGTAACAACGACCAAACTGCAAAAATTCAAACATTCATACCTTTAGTAAAACACAAGAACATATCGATTTGGCGAATTATATAAAATGTAGACGAATTGAAAAATAAAACAACGGGATTTCTGGCAAAATAATAAATATAAACATTTTCATAAGTTGTCATTATTGTTTTAAATTGTTTTAAAATTCTAGAACTTTTCTTTTGAAATAAATTATTCCGTTTAAATAAATAAACTTTTTAATTTAAAAAGTGTTTTATAAATCATTTTACAAAATATGTTATTAAAATAAAAAAGTTGTTTATTAGTTTGCAAAAATTTCATTTAATTTCAAAAAAATACTTATTAAATTCAAAAAAAATTTTAACTTTTAGAAATTAAAAACTTAATTTTTTAGTTTTACAAACCAAAATTTTTCTCAGTGTACTCCTTCAAATTTGCCATTTTTGTAGGTTAAAGCTGGTTTGACATATATTTCATCGAACATAAGAGTTACAAGTCGTTCATGGGACTCTAAAAGAGCTAATTTCTTTTCTAGGCGTTTCTTCAAAATACCGGATTTTATATTCACTTTTGACAAACTTCGTAAATATGAAGGATGTAGCAGAGTGATATGTCCTATATCCCTGATAAACTTATACGCAGTAGGGTATGAGTATTGAAATTCAGCAGAAGAGGTTAACAAAGGTAAGCTATATCTTTTCAATTTCGAAAAAAAACTATTTGAAACTGCTCGTATAAAAATTCTAGTTTTTGCCTTTGATCGTATTGCGTTTTTTCTGACTGTAACAGAAACATAAAACTGGCTTCAACATTGTTTTTGTGGTAATCATAATCTAGATTTTCTAATTCAACATTTTCTAAATAAAATATCAAATAGTTCAATTTTGAAAAATTATCACACAATAAAGTGCAATCTAGAATGTTGGAAAATTTTTTTAAATTCTGTTTAAGATTATTATTAATGAAAATTTCTACTTCTAACTTGATGTTTATGGTAAAACCCCAAAAGATCTTGTAAAATGTAATTAATTGTTCGGAATCTTTCTGGTTAAAACTCAAGCAATTGTACTTATCTTTAATAAGTAGATCATTTAACCCTACAATTATGTCGTTTATTATTTTTTCCGCCTCAGCTATACGACGAAATGCTTGATGGCATTGCCTAGCCTGAGGAGTAGGCCGGCAGTCTGCTTCTCTGGTTAAATGATGAGGCAGGCTTAGAAAATATTGTTGGGACAGCATCAAGACGCAAACGCGATCTGCTACATTGTTCTGCACTTTTTGCATTAACAGTAAGCAGGAACTCTTGTTTAAAATGGGTTTTACAAACGCGACTATGTTTAGATGGAGTCCAATTTTTTCTGGGGATGCTATTCAGCCATAATACTTTTTGATCTTCATTAGTTAGTATACTAAATAAATGGTGAGTCTTCCAGTTCAACTTGCACGATGGCACACAACAATAAGCTTTCATTTTTTGAATATTTCAGAAGGCAATTTCAGTTGATTTTTCTTCGATTCTAATTTCAGAAATGCGAGTTTTAATTTTTATTATAATATTAAATTGTAAATTTAAATCGTTTAACAAAAAAGAATATAAGATATAAACAATATGTGATCAAAAAGTTAGTTATTTAAAACAGTTCAAAGCCCATACAATAAAACAAAACGGACGACTTTCTTTTCTTGACGTTTTATTCAGCAAATTGCTGTATTAAGACGATATAAATGTACATCGGCAGCCCGTCAAAAGTTCAAAATTTATAATAAATGTATTTTTTATTTAACTAATTTTTTAATTTTATCGCCAAATTTATGAAATACAATTCAAACTAGGTGCAATTCAACAAATATGTAACGTATATTAACCCATAAGTAATCAAATTAATTCTATTTTATGCAGTAATTTATTGTTGGAAAATACGCTTATTCCATAGAAAATACACATTTGGGTACCCTTATTGATTACGATTACTTTTTTTTTTGTATACAATCAGGCCTATATTTCTTTGGCCTGAACAAAATTTCGATGCAAATTTCATGTGAGACGCTTTATAACATACAAAATAGTTTTAATTTCCAAATAGTTTTTTTAACTTTTCCGTTTTTTGGTCTATCTTACGTTGTCCTAAAGGGGTTGGGCTTGATATCTCCAAAAACGAAACCTCCAAGCACAAAATCTCCAAATTATAGGCCCCGAATTAAAAACACACAAATTCAAAATCCCTAAGCACAAAACCCCCAAAATTTCCACCAAATTTTGTTAACTAAGCTTATTTAACAAAATTTGGGGAAATTTTGGAAATTTTTAAATTTTAAAAAACAGGTATAATTAATATACACAAACTTTTATTAAAAATAAGTAAGAGTTAATGTAAAATAAAATTAAAACAACCATAGTACCATTTATTACACAGTGTAATGTTATAAGCAATATATGTCAAATAATGCACTTTACCCATATCTTCTCTGTTGTTGATGACGCTTCATATCTTTTTATACCGGCCCAGAATGGTATTCGTAGAAGTTATAGGTTCACCAGATTGGATTTTTTGTAAGTTAGTCTGGACAACAATCATTTCATGTGAAAGTTCTTTGATTTCAAATAAGCCACAACTTTTTTCCAACTACAACTTTAAGTATACGATGCCTTCTATAGAATTTTGTGTGCGAGGAAAATTTTCTTCAATAGACGCACCAAAATTCCGGCTTATGTTTAGGATCATTTTTTGGACTTCTCCCACAAATATAATTTTGTTTAAACCATACGCATAATTTTTTAAATCTTTACATTTACAGTTGATTATAATAAATTAAAATACGTTAGTAGAAAGCCAATCTTTTAAGCATTCGGACATGAATTTTAAACTGTTCACAATTGCCATATTTTTGGGCCAGACCTTCCAAATAATCTTCGTACACGCTTCCAAATAATCTGTCCGAAATGGAACAATCATCCGTTGTAATTTGCATTCGGAATATATTGTTTGGCGGCAGTCGAAATGTTTTTCTCAAAATCACTGATAATCCTACTGGAGATTTATATTCGTTTTGAGCGCCAATTGAAAAAGTTGATAAAAAGTTCATTGTACGCCTCCATTTTTTTTTGTTCATCAGGCAAAAAAACAATGGCACAAATTATCTAGCAATAAGGCCTTGAAAAGTAAATAGTTGTCGAAAAATGGTTGGAACAACATAAAATGTTCCATCCATTACCCAGCACTTGCAACTACCCAATGTTTTTAATGAGGCCGAAGTCCCCAATATAGACAAAAAGGTTGCCTTCTAAATATTTTAAAATTTCCGGAATAATTATGTCTGACAAAGTTTGCGGCTCATTTATGGCCTCGCTGGATTTCTTTATTGGTGACATTTTCAGCTTCTGGGCTCGCTTTCAAGGAATATAACGCAGCAATCGGGTTGACAGTCAACAATAGATTTGCGAATGATTTTTGATGGTTTAAGCCCAGAAGTGCTTCCCATTTCTATGAGACTGTTATTACATTTTGATATAGGACACAATTGCGCTATTGGGTCGTGGTTATGACATACCGGCGACTTTTTAATGTGCTGTCGGTCATCAATTATTGTTGTAGTCACGATAATCATTTTATAAGCGATAATCATATCCATCCAGGAATAATTTTTCGTTCCCTTTATTCGATTTTTGAACCACTAATTCCACACTAATTATTTATTTTACACAGCGACGATTTACAATCAATGTTAAATAAAATTAAACAAAATCAAGAATAATCAAAACGAAAAAAATATGAAAAAACCACAATTCTAAAATGTGCAATTGCACAATTCTGTGCAAGATACGAGTAAAACAATTTTACAGACTATTATTATTCACGGGTTCAGCTTAAACTTCGCCAAAACCAAAATCAAAAAAATTCATATTAATGATCCATATGCAAATGCTTGGGGATTTTGAACTTGAATTTTTAGTTTAGCGATTTCTCAAAACCTTGGGAATTTTGTACTTGAGTATTTTAAATTTTCTTCATAATTTTTAAAAAACTTTCAATATTGTCATTTTCGTGCAGAAAACAAATTGTACGAAACCTATTTACTATTGTATCACGTTTCGTGTATTTATTTAGCATTTTTTTTTTAGTAATGAGTTCTTCGCTTAACCTCGAAAGGTTTGTCTTATGACCATCGATATAGCACAACTGGAAATTGTATGAAGTTCTCTTTTTTGTATATAATACAAAAATGCTTCAGACGTCATCCACCCCGAAACAGTTGTAGTGTACCTAATTCCTTCCGGTACGTTTTGTACTCAAAACGTATTTAGGTACAATAAGAACATTAGCCGAAAATCATGACTGTTGCGCTCTCTTTGTCACAGGCTTTGTCGGTTTCGTAAAAGTTGCTTGCCCCCTTTGGGGGGGGGGGGGGGGGGGGGGGGTTTAAAACTATGCACTCTCAGGACACAATAACACGGACATATCTCCATCAAAAAATTCGAGATGGGTCATGCCGATGAACGGTTAATTTTTTTGCCTTAAAATATTTGTCAAGCAGATGAAACCCATGATCTATCATCTCACTCCGCAACGGTGGCACTGGAGTTTGTAAAAGGTTCTACCTATCCCCTGAAAAATTGTCAACATGTTTTTCCTTGAGCAAATAAATATCCAATAATTCTTTGACTTCTTTGACAACCCCTCGAACTTTGAGTTTTCTTCGATGAAAGCCTCTTGTGTGGTTCTCAAAGATGCAACAGACAATATACGATTTCCTAATTATCCTAATTATAGGGTTAATTCTATATCATCCACATTGAATTTTCTTGACATTATCATAACTGAAGAGATTCTAAAAAGATGGTTAGGAGAGGCAATTACCCTGCCCAAATAAATAAAAACAAGGTGCCTACCTTTCAAGGTAGTATTTGAACTACTAGCCTCATAATTAGAAGGTTTTATTTATTTTTAAACCAATAATGAGCCCCTCGCCTTATATCTGGAATGCTTGAATATTTTTAAACCCAATAATGGGTCATAATGGAAATCCATTCTTAATTTAAAATACCTATTGGTGACTCCCTAGTTTTTTGGTGGGAATGAAAAATCAAACGAAATTTACATTATGCACTGATAAATAGTTAAAACTCATTAAAAATGTTTTTTTTAAATAATAAATTACATTAATTTAACAATAGGTTTATTAAATAAATGGATCCATTGTAAAATTTGTTAAAAAACACGTATTCAGAACACACGCGACGTAGATCTATTCAAAGTGAAATATCTTTTTCGACTAATCGACTGAAGATATAAAATCGAATAAGTGGGAAATTCCCCTTCAAACATAGTTTACACATTCTTAAATAGAATGTAAGCTAATTACTAAAATATCTAAGAGGGCTTATCACTAGTAAAGGGCTCATGACTGGGTAGTAACCCTATCCAAATGGCTCTTCGAAAGCCATAGTGACAACATTATAAACCTTTAGGCGGATCTGTCGACAATACTTATTTAACAAGTGTTGAATGATATGGATACTCTTTTTAAGCAAGCTTTGTAGTGCTATCTGAAGGATTTGCTCTTACCAACAGAACGCAACGAGTGGAAAACGTGCGTTGATATACATCAAACGCCCCGATGCATCTCCATTACAAAGTCCATAAACAAAATAAAAATTGACATATTCCTCAAATGAACTTTGACATTTTTAAATGAAGTAGGCCTTATGTTTAAAAAATTTGTTTAATTTTAGTAGCTTTAAAAGCTTAATGCACGATTTACATGTTCCATTTTTTTTCAGTAAAAAATGAAGGGTTAAGTATATTACAATTTTCGTTTGCGAGAGGAGCACGAAACAAATTCCAGTAAAATAAAATTGGGTTTTTTTCTTTTTAATTTGAGCAAATCTTGTTTTCATATGGTTGACTCATGTTAACTAGTAAATTTTTGCTATTTGCGTGCAGCTCTATTTTTCTGTAAACAATTTATTGGGAAAAAAAATTGGAACATGTAAATTGTGCATTAGCTTTAAATTTGCAACTTATCCAGTCAATATTTTCTCAGCAATAAAAGAAATATTATTTTTTGTTTTAGCGTACCAGTGAAGAAATTCATAATCGCCTACTGTTTTTCTGATCAAAACGAATAAATCGTTATAGTGTGGATAATAACAATTGTTTTAAATGTATAGGGTTTTTCAATAAGAGTGATATTATTTCTTTAAAAAAAACACACCAATTATTGTTAAGGAAATTGAAATGTTTTTTATTTAATGTGAAGTACTACTTTGCCAAGATGCCTCGATTTGGTTCCCTTATTATGGTCACCTTAGTACTAGGCATCGACTTCCTTGGAATTTGGAATCTAAATGTTACGAATAATCGGTGCTATAGGGCTGAGATACGTTCCCAGATTTTAGGCTAGACTACAAGTACATAAAATTCTTAATACTTTTAACTGGCCATTAGCGGAATACACATAATACCAAATAATTCACCAAAGTTCTGGACTGTCGAGTTTTCGGATGATAATGGTCATACCTGATAAGAATATTCAATCAGAAGTGCAACGTTTGTAGATTTTTAAAACACTTTATATCAGAAAACCATTCATTCAACGGTTTTGCTGTTCAATGGAATTCAGTCCCTTCAGTTCATACACACATCCAAGTCATCTAATGTGTGTGGTCTGTGCGGCCATTTCATAAAGTTTCTACAGTATATTCAGTCTATCCAGCCCTTCCAGTATATCCGCAAAATCATTGGTCCGCCGGATCGGGTTGATAAATCCGGCTTATTCATTTAATCCCATAAACTCAATCTACTTAGTCCGCTCGGTTCCTGTGGGGGATTCCGCGTTGTTCTGTGTGGTAGTTATCGGGCGAGTCCATTTCGGTTCAGTTGTTTTGATGGAAAATATTTTGTACTCTACTGGGTTCTTGTAATGTAATATGTTGCTGGCCTCTTTAAGCTAACGCTCTCGAATAAACCACAATTATTTTCTGAATCGAACTGTCTTGTACTTAATAAACACATTTTTATTTCTGCCTAAGGTGTTCAGAACGGTCAATCATTGTTAAAAAAATAATATTTTTTGGAAAAATTTGAAAAGCTGCCACGGAGACTGCCACTTCTCGTACACAGAAGTCTAACAAATCTCGCATGTATCTCCTAATTTATGAACAAACTTTTGGTATGAAGATTGACTCCGAATAATCAATCCGACTGGATGAGCCTGGTAGGGATGCCGAATTTTGATGAAAGAAAAAGAAGTTGGTATATGCTCAAATCTCGTCATTCCCGATAAAAGTAAAAAAAAGAGTCGGAACAAATTTTTATTCTTTTAAAAAAAATATGTATTTGGAAAAACGAAAAAGCTCTTATGGGTGCTGCGACTTGTAGTGGACCAATTTTGGCCAAAAATCCAAATACATTTGGTCTGCATGATGGCACATATGCACGAG